>CM019830.1:139290563-140778239 GCA_009763385.1 Coix lacryma-jobi var. lacryma-jobi | reverse complement strand
TCAGATAAGATGACTGGGATGACGATAAGAAGAGCTGAAATCTGAGAAAAAGTTTCATTTGGTAGCTCAATTGGCACCACAGAATCTTTAAACAAGATTGCTCTGATTAACCAGTTTCCATCAAATAAGATTATCTTACTAGTCATGTGTGTCCTCATTGGCAATCCTGCATGTAGACTATGGTGCAAGCAAAAAAGGGGAGCTTAACTATGCCAATACACACACACACACACAGCAGAACGAACATACTAAATTTCAAACCAATTTTTCCCATGCACTATTAATATGACAATTGCTTCTAAACATTCAGAAATGGAGTTAGGTACTGTTTGTAATGTTATACAATATTACATGGTTCACTAGTTTGTGATGCCACACTGCCACTAAACAGGATCACAGGACTAGTGCAGGGAATATTAATCTTCCATGTGCTGTAAATAACAGTAATGTTAATATAGTGTGTGTTACTTAAACTCAGATCAAGATGAGATTGTTTATATGAAACCACTACAGGCGTAAAAAGAATCAATGCCACTTTACATTTCTCCACTCAGTTAGTGTGGTTCATACCAGAAATATCATTCCCTATGAAACAAAACTGAAATAAAATGACACAGGAAAGTAATCCTTACCAGGCTTCCTGAGCTCGTCTGGGTCTGCAAGGGAGTGACCTCGGAACCTGTAGGTTTCGCACTCAACTAGGGTTGGTCCTTCACCTCTCCTTGCCCTCTCAATTGCTTCCTTAGCAACCTCCCTGACCTTCAGGACATCCATACCATCAACATGCACCCCAGGCATTCCAAATGATGGCCCCTTCTTCCAAATCTCTGGGTCCGATGTAGCCCTAAGGTGTGACATTCCAATTGCCCACAGGTTGTTCTCCACAACAAACACAATAGGCAGCTTCCAAAGCTGTGCCATGTTCAGGCACTCAAAGAACTGGCCATTGTTACAGGTACCATCTCCAAAGAACGCCAACGTGACATCAAGCCCATCAGGGCCGGACTGCTTGAGCACCTCATGGCGGTACTTAGCAGCAAAGGCTGCACCAGTGGCAACAGGGATGCCCTCTCCGATGAAGGCAAAGCCTCCAAGGAGGTTGTGGGGAGCAGAGAACATGTGCATGGAACCACCCTGTCCACGGCAGCAGCCTGTGGCCTTGCCAAAGAGCTCAGACATGACAGAACGTGGCGGGACGCCCTTGGACAGCGCATGGACATGATCACGGTACGTGCTAACAACACAGTCAGCTTGGTTCAGGAGCTTGATGAAGCCGGTGGAGACAGCCTCCTGGCCGTTGTAAAGGTGGACGAAACCAAACATCTTGCCACGGTAGTACATCTGTGCGCACATGTCCTCAAATACACGTCCAAGAACCATGTCCTCATACACCTCCAGTGCCTCCTCCCGTGTAACAGCCTGGAGAAAATGACAGACCCTGAATTAAGACACAGCACAGTGGAATTGTGCAACTCGAATAATCTCGCAGTACCCGAAAGCCAAATACAACATATTTTCCATGTCTAAGCACCAGTGCACCACTAGATGACGTAAAATGGTATCAGTCCAGTTTTGAATCTAGAGACACAGATGCCTCAGACTTGCAGTTGCAGGCATGAACAGAGCTAAATGGTGGATCTATTCGGAAGGATGTGAAAAAACACTTCAATTTCAGTTGTCAATCAGTGACTATATTAACTAAACAATCGTCCGTCCCAATTGATAGGATGGAATAGTGTCGGATGACAGATGACACTTTTATTAGAGTATATATAGGAGAGTCCTCACCATGAGATTCAGGAGGCCACATGATATCGTTTCTAAGCACTAGTACGATTCCAAAGCTGGGGGGTAAAGTTTTGTGAGATTTACATTTTGCATCGCGAATTGAGACTACAAAATACTACTGTAGGATAGGATGCAATCAGTACAATCGTTGTTAAGACTTGAACCATATCACGCATCGGAATTTCACACTCACGAGGCTGGCCCGAGATCCAATCGCGCAGCACAGTGAAACTGTGACGTGAAGAGCGCCCAAGATCGGGTTTTGACACTCCGTCGGTAGCCAAGATCGATCCTTTTTTTCCCTCCTAATAATAATAATAAATAAAATAAAGCAATAGCAGAGAGCGGAGGGGGCTCCTTACCGGATGCGTGGCGGCGGCGTGCGCGGCCTTGTTCCCGGCGACGAGGTCGGAGGAGACGGCGAGCGCGGTGCGCAGGCGCGGGTGGTGCGCGCCGCCGCGGCGCAGGGTCCTGGCGAAGGAGGAGGAGGAGGTGGAGGAGGCGCCGCCGGCGGGGAGCGGGGGCGCCCTCTCGCCGCCGGATCTCGCGGCCACCGGCGCCAGGAACTTGGCGGCGGTGAAGGACGCAGCCGCCATCTCTGTCTGTCTGCCTGTCTCTCTCCTGGCACAATGCGGTGAACGAACGAACGAACGATGGGGGGAGGCCCCCGCCGCGGTGGCTGGCGTATAAAGAGAGGAGGGAGGGGGGAGGGAGATGGTGGGCGGCGGAGAGACCGAGGAAGAAGGGGGGTTAGGGAAACAAGGAAGGAAGGCAAGCCTCGGTGGACGGTGGTGGCGCTCACCCTCGGCTTTGGAGGGTCCGCCCAGCTCACACACGCCGCGCTGCTGCTGGCTGCTGCACGGACCCCTCTCCTCGGTTTGTCCCTACTTGGCCACTGCAGCTGCGGACATGGGTCAGGTTGTTCATCTGCCACAACACTATAAGCCATTAGGTCTTGATTAGATGCTTAATTTTTTTTTTCAACTTTGCTACTGTAGTACTTTCATTTATATTTGATACATATTATTCAATCATGTGCTAACTAGGTTTAAAAGGTTCTATCTCATGATTTACAGCTAATATGTGCAATTAGTTATTTATTTTACCAACATTTAATGCTTCATACATGCGTTCAAACATTGATGTAATGGAGAGAGAGTGAAAAAAAATTAGAAGTTAGAAGGAATCTAAACAAGACATAAGCCGAGAATGCGTAATTGACTCTCTTTTTTTTTGATCTGGCATAATTGACGTCTTGTTGTTCCAATGCGAGCGAATTAGACATTTTGCTGTGCATTTGTGCAAACTAGGACGAATTCTTGCTGCACTGAGATTATAGGGTCGGAATCATCAAACAACACACAAAGAGTCAAGAGCATCTCTAATAATTTGCTATTTTAACTTGGTATCTACAAACTTTTTATAAAATAAGAAAAACTACGTGCTGAGAAAGGAAAGATGTCAAATTTTGTCCTTCATGAAGCATGATAGTTCGATTTTTGCCCAGCACCTTGACAAAAATGTATTATTTAGAGCCTGTTTGTTAGGAATTCACATCCAAAAATGAATTTGAATATGAGATTCACCTAGATCTACCGTGGATCTGGAATTCATCAAAGTGTTTGGTCAGCTTCACTCCCCTTTCTATCTTACTTGCATCATGGGTCCACGAGTCAGGACATGAAATGAGGAAAAAAGGACATCGACTCTTCTTCAACCCGAGACGCGCACGAGACCGGCGGGGCGCGGGCGTGGCCCCAGTCGGTGAGAGCGGCCCCGGCCTCGACGGGCATGGGCGCGGCCCTGGCCAGCGAGCGGGCGCGCCGACCGTCCAGGGCTCACGCGCGAACAACGAGAGGTGGGGCGGCGACCGGCTTGGGGCTCGCATGGCGGCTAGAGCGTGGGCAGCACGACGACTGGGTGCGGCCAACGCTGCAATTGGGGTGGGCACGCTCTCGAGTGGTGATGGAGAAGAGGGGGAAGAAAGAAGGAATCGTTTTTTTCTACTAAACAGTGTCATGGTGGGTATTTTTTCTTAACTCCACCAAAGTTGGATCTGGAGCACCCCTTGAGGAGCTCCACCAATTTGGGTGAATCTGATGGCAGATCCACTCATTTGGTGGATCGGATCCAGAGTAGATCTAGTGGAGTTATAAGTGTTTGGTAAAAAAAAAAGAAAGATTCAGATCTGATTTTTTTATGGATCTGGAGCTGGTGAATCTCTATCAAACATGCCCTTAATTATTTAACTGTTTATAATTTCACATTTTGGAAATAGTGATAGGAGTATTTCGTTCTAGATTTTTCTAGAAATTATGTGATGCTAGTTTTCCTGCTTCAAATTAGGAATGAGTAATGCTAGTTTTCCTCATTTCCTGCTTTAAAATAGGAATAAGAAAGTTGCCAGTTGAAATACGGATAGATCATAATGTATATCAAGTATTGTTTCTTTAATTACCACATCAAACAACGGTAATAAAAGTATATAAAGAAAAACAGAATACTGTACTCGTCGCTTCTTCAGTCATGAGGCATGAACAAACATTTGCGTGGATGGGTGCATATAAAACGTGTGAATGGAACCTACTTAACTTGGGCAATTACAACCGAAACCACAAACAAAACCATTAAAAAAAAAAAAACTCCACGGAATGGATTCCTCGGCCGATCAGCGGGGCACCAGGGTTTCGAAACAGTTGAGCCCGTCCAATTCCAGGGCGAACCGCGGTTTCAGCTGCTGCTGCTTGCAAGCAATCTCGCCGCTGACGAGCTCCATCTTCACCTGCTGCCTTTTGCTGCTGCTGCTGCAGCTGGCATCTGCAGGCCGCACCACCTGGACTACTGCTACTGCAGGGCTCGGCAAGAACTGCAACCAAATGGCGAAAGTACGTAGCAGATAATTAACTCTCAGAATTCAGATCAGGGTGCAAATTAAAGCTAGAAAACATTTTCACATCATGGTAGGATTAGAAAACCTTATTGCTCTTGAAGCCGTCGCTTGCCACTAGTGGCGAAGAAGACAATATAGAATCTGTACAAGCCATGAGGGCTGTACTGAGCTCTACTAGTGGGAGTGTGTGCAAGAGAGTGTTGTAATTTCACTTGTGTTACTCTGACACCAAGCAGTTTTCAGCATATAAACAAAGCACCAAGAATGGTCTCTCTTTCTATTTATAAGCTTCACCCTCTGTACAATGGGTCGAGGAAGAGGAAGTGTTGTTGATTTCAGTGGCTAGCTAGCTTAAGGTCGATGAGGATAGGGCTATCTTCAGTACATGAGAGCCTTGGTGTCATTTGACTCCACGTAGGTCGCCCCTGTGAGCTTTTGTAGTCTAGCAAAAAAGCACGTAACACAGCACTATTGGATCTTCTTATCCTTTTGAAGGCCGGGGATTGTGCACTTTTTCCTTGCTGTCATGGATGATGTATATATCATAGATGGTGATGCTTGGCAAATGGCGAGAAAGTACAAGCATGTATGTTTGGTACAGCTCACAACAATTTCATGAACTGTTGTAAACTATTTTTTTTTTTACCAAATACTCTTTTCTAAAACAACTTAACTCATAAAACTGTTTTATTCTCCTTTCACAAAACCATAAGCTAAACAAAGTAGCTTTTCACAACACACAGCTTACACCCTTATTTCTCTCTCTCAACTATGCATGCATGAAGTTGTTGGTGAAACTATTTTGTCAAACATTTTTTTTTTCAAAATAGTTCAGCTTCACCTAGTAAGTTACTCATGATACTATTTTCTAAAAAAAAGTTATAGTAAACGGGACCTATATATTTAGCAATACAATGGAGCATTTTATAATAATATATAAATACTTCTATAGGTTGCTGTTGAAGGTGTACATGTAACATGTTGGGGGAACTCGCGTTAATTGAGGTTGTATTTGGTTGAGCTTCTAGAAAATATTTCTGCTGTTAAAAAAACAGAACGCCAGCTAAATAAGTGAAACTTGAAGCTGCTTCTGCCGAAGCTAACAGTTACTTTACGTTTTACAATTTTCACAGCACCTTGAACTCTACTTTTGTGTTTTAGCTTTCTGTTTTTTTTTGAGGGACCGAAAATAGAGACTTTTTATGGTTATTTTATGACTTTTTACAAAATTTAAATTATTTCTTTAACAATAAAACAACTGAGTGTTTATCAATCTATTCATGAGCACAATTTCTCACTCTATTTTTTAGTGGAATTTTCTCACTCTATTTTTTTGAGTGGAATTTTCTCACTCTAATTATTTATTTTTTTGAAAAGAGTAAAGTCCATCACCGGTCCCTAAACTTGTGTCGTTGTGTCATCTTGGTCCCTAAACTTACAAACTGACTGTTTAGGTCCTCAAACTTGTTTCGGTTATGTCATCTCGGTCCCTAGACTTGTTCGGTTGTGTCATCCCGGTCCATAAACTTACAAATCACTCGTTTAGGTACTCAAATTTAGTCAGTTGTATCATCTGGTCCCTAAACTTTGTTTTGAGTCTCATCTAAATCTAAACATGATAATTTAATAACTTTATATCAACAAATAATTCACAACTTCTTCATATAAACTTGAATGAAGACAAACTTTATATCAAAATTGTAGTTCTCGATGTGGTCTACAACTTTGTAGTTGAATTTTTTTTAATTTAAAACTGTTTAGGGTCCCAAAATATTGTTGTATGTTTATAGATTTTGAAATTTAAAATTTAAAATTATTTTTTTTGATACTAAATGACTTTAAATAAAAAATTTATCTACAACGTTGTAGATTGCAATGAGAACTATAACTTTTATATAGATCATATCAATATTCAAGATTGTTTGATAATTTTAAATTTTAAATTTCAAAATGTAACAATATTTTGAGACCCTAAACAGTTTTAAATCAAAAACTTTTCAACTACAAAGTTGTAGATCACATTGAGGGCTACAATTTTGATATAAAGTTTGTCTTCATTCGAGTTTATATGAAAAAGTTATGAATTATTTGTTGATATAAAGTTATTAAATTATCATGTTTAGATCTAGATGAGGCTCGAAACAAAGTTTAAGGACCAGGATGACACAACTAACTAAGTTTGAGGACCTAAACGAGTGATTTGCAAGTTTAAGGACCGGGATGACACATCCGAACAAATTTGAGGATCTAAACGGTCGATTTACGAGTTTAGGGACCGGAATGACACAACGGTATAAGTTTAGGGACCGGTGATGGACTTTAATCTTTTGAAAATTTTGTCACTAACGTAGCACGGGTGACAAACAATTTAGCACTCGTGGGCTCGAGGCCAGTTGTGTCTCCCAGGAACGGGAGCATAATTTGAAGCAGGCCTAGATGGGCCACGGGTGGCTGCAAAGCATGTGGGCTCAAAGGCAAAAGTAGTCCAGCCCATCTGAATTACTCATAAAGGCAGCCCACCGACCCAACTGGACTCATAGCCGAACAGGAGAGAAGCATCGCTGAAACCCTAGACGCCTCTCTCCCCCTCCGGTCTGCTGCACTCGACGACGGCGAACGTATTCATCTCTCCTGCTCGTCCTATAAAGGATTTCCGATTTCCCCATCGCGGATCCTTCGTTGCTCGGTGAAGCCCCCCCCAGCCCCGGGACTGATCCGCTTCCCGTTCGGTTTGTTCGTAGGGTTTTCCGCGGGGGATTTGTTCGTCGCCGACTCGCCGGCTCCCAAGATGAAGCCGGTCTTCGTGGGGAACCTGGACTATGACACCCGCCACTCGGAGCTCGACCACCTCTTCTACCGCTACGGCAGGGTCGAGCGCATCGACATGAAGTCAGGTCTGCCCGCCCTTGCATTCCCTACTTCTGCCCACCCCTTGCTTATCGTCGCCTTCGGTCGGTTTAGGTTCGATCTGATCTTGGTATATCTTGATTCAATGAATTGATTAAAAGGTGGGGGGAATTCCCCTATTTCCGTATAAAACAAATAAAGGGTAACGAGAAAGTTTTGTACCCTAGATTGTTTTGATGAGATCCATCATCCAGTAGTGCTGTATTAGTTTCTCCAGTTATTCTTGGTTGATTAGCTCATGTATAATTGCTGAAATGATTTGTCATCTAAGTTTTGAACACATAATACCACTAGGCACTAGCAAATCTTTTGCTGTTCAGAACTCGGACAGATGTGTTTAAACTGGGACTGAGATTGAAGTGAGTTGGATACTCTGATACTTTGCGGTTGTACTGTACTTGTGTTACATCTACATCATAGAGAGCACAGACTTGCACGTGTGTGCTGCTCCATGCGATGTAAGCACAGTTGCAGTTTATGTGTAATAAATAATAATAGGCACAGATGTTTAAATTCTTACTCTGGCGCAGGAACTACCAGGGCAAAACATAGCTCCCCCGGGGCTCCTCAACTCCTGAAATTCCTTCCAATTCACTGTCCTGGCCATCATTTCCTTCACTTGAAACCATCTGTTCATGTGCCCTGATGCACACTGTTACTGCTGCTCGAGCATGTTTAGCGGGATTGTCATTCGTGGCATGCCATCAGCAGCACCATCATGCCTTACCATGCCACGACTAGAAGTATCACCAACGTGACAACATGCTATGTGTACTATATTGATAAGCAAGAGTTCTATTTATGGCGAAGCATGTTCCATTGTCTCCGGTCATTATTTCTTACTTTGGATATAAGTTGTTCAACATCATGCTTACCTCTCACCATGAATGGAATCTACCACTCTAGTTCTCTTCATACCATCAGAACTATGCAGGTGCAGTACTTTTCTGATTCTTTTAGGTTTGGATATACTGATGTGTTGAGTTGTTATTGTAAAGCAGAAGTGGAAATATTCTCGTGATTGTTTGGACATTGGTTATTCATTCAATTTTTGTCGTTCTGACTTGCATATTTACATCTGTAGGCTTCGCTTTTGTCTACTTTGAGGATGAACGCGACGGCAATGATGCCATACGGGCTCTTGATGGTTATCCATTTGGCCCTGGCAGACGCAAGCTTTCAGTAGAGTGGTCACGGGTAATTCCTTGTATTATTTTGAAATCCCTAATCTTACCCTTAGTGGTAAAGCAGACTTTGATTAGCTAATGTTTGTGCATTATCATGCTGTGGTCAGTTCACTTGATGATTTTCTGTTTCTTTTTTTTGGTGACATTATATAATATAGGGTGATCGAGCTGCTAGACGTGATGGTAACAAACCAGAAGCAAATACTAAGCCAACCAAGACATTGTTTGTCATTAACTTCGATCCAATCAACACAAGAGTCAGGGACATCGAAAGGCACTTCGCACCATTTGGGAACTTATCAAGTGTTCGGATAAGGAAGAACTTTGCTTTTGTCCAGTTTGAAACAATGGAAGAAGCCAGAAAGGCTCTTGAAGCTACTCATGCTACGTAAGCCTCCTTCTTTGGAAACTTCTTTCTATGTAGCTGTTTTCACAGTAGCAAGTCCATAAAATGAGCAAAACTTGACCTCCACTGACTGACTCAATATTTGGGGTTTATAATTTCTAAATGTTCCTGGCTTTTGCTGTAAATTATAAAAGAATGCGTAGGTGTTGTAGTAATTGTTAAAGTTTGTGAACTTTCTGTATTTATACTTGTTCATAACTTGACATTCAATTTCTATGTAAAGTTCCGTGCAACTTACCATTTAATTTAATTGTAGACACTAAACTCATGTTATTAGCTTTTGATGTATGCCTCTTTTGCACTGTTGGTAGAATTTTCTTCTTGCTCGTTTGCACTGCCCATATGTAATGATGATGCTAATGTGTTCAACCCTTCTGCAGCACGCTTTTGGACAGGGTGATTTCTGTTGAGTATGCCTTTAGGGATGATACTGAACGGAGTGATAGGTACGACAGCCCAAGAAGAGGTGGCGGCTATGTTAGGCGGGGTGATAGCCCAGTGTACAGGTCACGTCCTAGTCCAGACTATGGTCGTCCAGCAAGTCCTGTATATGGTTCGTATGGCAGGAGCAGAAGTCCTGTTCGTGATCGCTATCGGAGGTGATGCCCTTGGATTCTTTTCATTGGTGCGTGCTTGTCTTAATGTCCATGTCACATGACTGTAGCAGGGCTTCTGGAGCCCTCTTCATGTTCTTAATAATAATAGACATCTTCATACTAGTCTCTTGTACTTTTACCATCAAGTTAAGTGATTAGCGCCTGCACTAGTTTTTGTTTGTGATTTCTCTTGTTTGTTTCCTACTACTTCCATTATGGTTTATATTTTACTTGAATTTAAGGTTTAGTCTGAGTCCTGAATTCAAGATTAAGGTTTCTTTGAGCAAACCTGGTTCTATGGAATATTTTTCTCAGAAAATATGATGTGCTTCCTTTTAGCATAATAACATTTACTTATTTGGGCTTGCCTCTTTATCTAATGAGAACACAATTGTATATTCTGCAGATCTCCTGCTTATCGATCAAGATCCCCACCTGTGAACCGAAGAGCATATGACTAATCGAGAATTATCTGTTATGGTGTTGTGGGCCAGCGGCTGCTCATATCCACTTTTTTCACGGCTGCACCTAGTAGCAAGAACTTACTGTGCCTGTACCGGAGTGTGTCACCTTAATCGTCTTAAAACTCTTGTTTAAAGTGCCATGTACCTAGTTATGCCATGCGATTGTCAGGCTTTACTACATGCAATAGTCAATATGGCTTGTTTTGCTTTGAGATGCTCTTGAGCTCTCTATTTACAGCTTTTACCGTCCTATATATGTCATCGGCTGCATTTGCGATTCTTTGTTTCCTACGGTTACGGGCCAAGCGTGGCAATTCAGGCTTTGTTAATGTGATATTTTCATGTAATTGTCCTGTCAGATATAAAAATCTCAGCAGTTTTGTTAGAGCATTTATCGGTCTTTAGCTTCAGGTTATATTTTGGTGGGTAACACCAGAGAATTAATTCCCGGCTGATTGTCACCCTGCTCCTTAACAGAATCACTTCATCAGATAATCAAATATTAGACCTGAAGAATCAGAGAGCAAAGCTGTCCCAAACGGGCCCTAAAGTGAATCGAATTTCTACCTTTGATGCTGTTTTGTGGAAGGCATCTTTACAAAAAATCTATAGTATATCATTTTAGGTTTGGGATTTCCATTTTTGGTTCTCTCCGCGTTTTTTCTGTAATCGTTTCATCGTCCCTTTTATTTTACTTTTTTCTTTTTTTTTTTTTTTTTTTTTTTTGACAAGGACTTTTTTCTTTAATATAATAGAACAATTCTACCTACCTATTTCAGTTGGCTTTGGGATTTGTAATTATTTCCACTTAAATATGACGTTTAGACTATCATGTGTTTCGTTCCTTAATTGGCCTTGCAGCCACCCGTTCAAAACATCACATTTATCTGATCGGAGAGGGAGTAACGCGTTAGGTCAATCTTAATAGGAGTTTCATTTGTATTAAATAGGTTGTCACGTAGACATTATTGATGACATGAGGTGTATTTAATAAGTGAAAGAAGAAATAAGTTCCATCTAGATTAAACTCTCTTGGCACGAATACCAACTCTCTATGAGTCATGAAATTTAATGTCTATGAAACTTTACAATGAAACTCGCACTCTCAATGGAGAGTTTCATTCAAGTTTTATTTTGTTTTATACGATATAACAGTCTTGGAAACAATAAAATGAAACTCACCCTATTGAGATTGGCCTTAGAAAGAGAGAGGGAGAGCGATCAGCAATCATTATGCATTCATTAGCCCCAAATAGATCACCAATCCCATGGCTTTGTTCAGTGGGGCTTATAAGTCAGCTATTAAGCTAAAACAACTGATTTATTGTAAGATAAAAATATTATTCCACAGGTACGGATTAAAGTTAGCTCATAGCTCAAGCGTAAGCGTACGGACTTATAATTCTTCGTACTCATGAATATACAACTGTTTGACCACCAATCATTATTATGAATCATTAGGCCGAAATGGATCAGGGCGTTCATAATTCTTTATACTCAAACAAATACGGCCCAGCTACAGTGAAATAATGAAAGGGAAAAACATGCCTACCACTTATACCATCATTTCAGATCACTAATATCGGACGATAGCAAGAGGAATGAAGGATGCTGCCTTTTTTTTATTCAATAAACAATAAACCGATGATGGTTCTGCACTGTAAAATTCCTTCAAAATTCGTTGTAGGCCTATAAATTTTCTGGGAGCTAAAAAGTCTGTCTTCTTGCCCCTTGCTAACTGAATATTCTCTCTACTGTATCATGATGAGGAGGCCACTGCAGACGCTGTTGGACTCGGTACATCCACTAACCGCTCAATCATTTCCAATTGGTCATAAGGTGCTATCTGCAAAAGCATCAGGCGCGCATGCATTTTTTCAGGAAATGGATATGACAGGTTAAGTGAGTTCCAGAACTTTAATAGACTCCAAATATGACAATAGTTAAGATGAAGTGAATCCAAACTTTATTGTATTACCTGACTAAATCCATCAGGCCAAGTTATAGAAACTGCATAGTTTCCCATCGGCCTAATCTCTTCTGGCTCGATGTCATCTGGTATATCACTGTACTGAACCTTCTGCTCCCCTGTCCATTCATCCTGCAGACAAGGACTTTGTAGTTATAAACAGGGAAAAACAATGTCGCGGCAAATATGTTTACCATGCATGACCTTTTTTAAAAAAAAAACAAAAGATTTTTTTTTTAAAAAAAATAAATGGCAAGAGGCTGCCTATTCCTTAAGTAGAAATAAAAAAATATAAAAGGACTATCTGTAGATTTTGTACTTGGATGATGGTGACCATGGTCAACTAGAAAACACTTGCAATATAATGACATAAAGATACTTTTCTCTAAAACAATGGCAGGAGCTCTGCCTTTCAATTAAGACGAATGAAGTTTTATATACATGAAAGGGTAGCCCAAAGTGATGTCAAACACCACAACAGGCTAGCCCACCCACGCGACGCAAACAAAGCACAAACCACAAAAGACCCACTCTACTAAACTAGGCAGACGGGCCCGAAACAAGAGGCCACAATAGGTCATCGTTGCCGAGCTCAAATAAGAGCAGCTCCGACTTCCTATCATGAACCCACAACCCACCCACAGCAATTACCGGGCCTCCCAAGCCAAAACCCAGCCGTCGAGGAAGGAAGGTTCGTCCCGCGTCATCGTTGCCGAGCCACACCCCCTGATGCAGCAGCTCCGACTTCACGATGAAGATCCCGCCGTCACACGTCGACCAAGCGCCATGAGGCAGATAGTAAGAACCGAAGGTGACATCACGACCGAGAAGATCTTCCAAAAGTGACGCCTTCAAGAAAGAAACGACGCCGAAAGCGCTGTCGTCGCTTGTCCAAGGAAGGGATGGACCGGGTTTTCACCCATGGAAGACACGGTTGGGGGGGACACGACGTCCTCAACAGGAAAGCGGCGCCCATAGGCGTCACCGTCGCTAAGGCTTTCGCCAGGGCCCCCAAACACGCGCGTCGGGCCAAAATGCCGAAACCCAAATCTGCCTCCACCGTCCTCACCGCCCAGTCGATGCGTAGAAGCCCCTGTTGGGAGACTGATTCACTATTGCATTGGGCCAACCCTAGAGGGTGGCTGTATTGTTCCATACATGGGCCTCATGGGCCTATACTCCAACACCCTCCCGCAGTCTGAACTACCGGCGTAGCAGAGTTCCAGACTGGACACCATGAAAAGAAGAACACACACGAGTCCCCCCCCCCGTAGACGCAACTAGCCATTGGTGATGTTGAGGCTGGAGCGAAACTCGGTGAAGGTTGAGGACGGGAGGCCCTTGGTGAAGATGTCGGCGAACTGGGACGTCGTCGGTACATGAAGGACCCGCACCTCGCCGATGGCAACTCGATCACGGACAAAGTGTAGGTCGATCTCCACATGCTTGGTCCACTGGTGCTGAACAGGGTTGGTGGAGAGGTAGACCGCACTGACGTTGTCACAGTAGACGAGCGTGCTCCGGAGGAGAGGGTTGTGGAGCTCAGCCATGAGCTGCCGGAGCCAGGAAGCCTCAGCCACGCCGTTGGCGACGGCACGGTACTCCGCCTCGGCACTGGAGCGGGAGGCCACCTGCTGGCGCTTGGACGACCAGGACACCAGGTTGCCGCCCAGGAAGACAGCGTAGCCGGAGGTAGAGCGGCGAGTGTCCGGACACCCGCCCCAGTCCGCGTCAGTGTAGACAACCATCTCAGTGGAGGAGGACCGCCGGTGAAGAAGTAGGCCGTAGTCGACAGTGTCGCGGAGGTAGCGGAGCAGACGCTTGAGAGCAGTGAGGTGGGGCTCCCGTGGATCATGCATATGGAGGCAAAGCTGCTGAACTGCATATGTGATGTCCGGCCTGGTGAAGGTGAGGTACTGAAGAGCACCAGCAAGACTCCGATAGGCAGTGGGATCTGCCACTGGGGTGCCTGCGTCCTCTGACAGCTTGCCCTGCGTGTCGACCGGAGTGGAGCAAGGCTTGCAGTCGGTCATCCCAGCTCGCTCCAAGATATCTAGTGTACTGCCGCTGGTGAAGAAGTAGTCCGGCAGGGTGAGGCTCAACAGTGACCCCGAGGAAGTGGTGGAGCACACCCAGATCCTTCATAGCAAACTCCTGTTGTAGAGAGGCAATTATGCGGCGGAGGAGCAACTCACAGGAGGCTGTGAGGACAATATCATCAACATAGAGCAGTAGATATGTAGTCTCAGCGCCATGGTGATAGATAAACAGGGAGGTATCGGACTTGACCTCCACAAAGCCCAGTGTCAGTAGGAAAGCTGCAAACCGGTGGTTCCATGCTCGAGGGGCCTGCTTGAGGCCGTAGAGAGATTTGTTGAGCCGGCAGACCATGTCAGGACGGGAGGAGTCAACAAACCCTGCTGGCTGACTGCAGTAAACTGTCTCAGTGAGAAGACCATGCAGGAAGGCATTCTTGACATCCAGCTGATGAACTGGCCAGGAGCGAGTGAGAGCCAGTGAGAGTACTGTACGGACGGTAGCCGGCTTCACCACTGGACTGAAGGTCTCATCGTAATCAACACCAGGCCGCTGAGTGAAGCCCCTGAGAACCCATTGAGCCTTGTACCTGTCAAGAGTGCCATCAGCCCGACGTTTATGCGTCCAGATCCACTTGCCAGTGACGACGTTGGAGCCCGGCGGACGAGGAACAAGCTCCCATGTCTGGTTGGCAAGGAGTGCCGCGTACTCCTCTTCCATCGCACGGCACCAGTGAGGGTCCAGCAAGGCCTCACGGACGGAAGAGGGTACTGGAGAGACCTGCGAGTCACCGGGCATCACCGCGAGTGCCCGGGGCTGCAAGGTGCCAGCTGCGTGCCGCGTCACCATAGGGTGAACATGCCGCGGGTGTCGGTGAAGCAGTGGAGGGTGGTACACCGGCGTCGCAGCACGGGTGACCGGTGGTCGTGGTGGAGGCGTCGGTGTCGCCGGCGGAGAAGTAGACTCCGGTGACCCCGGCGGAGTAGAGGCCACCGGCGGTGGCGGCGCGGCCCGTACACGGCGTTGGTACACGAGCACCGGTTGTGCGAAGCGCACCGGCGGCGACGGTGTCGATGGTCAGGGACCCACGTCAGGCACCGACGGCGGTGGTGTAGACGGTCCGGGACCCACGTCAGGTGCAGGTGCCTTGATGGTGAGGCCGAACTGAGTGGAAACCCAAGCAAAAAAGTGACGAATCACAGGAAAAGCATCAGACTTTGCACGTAAGGGAAAAGTCCACGAGTAATGAGAAAAATCATCAACCACCACAAGATAGTACTTATAGCCAGAAATGCTGAGTACAGGAGATGTCCAAAGGTCGCAGTGTACAAGATCAAAAATATGAGCCGCATGTGAAGAAGAACTAGAAAAAGGAAGACGAACATGACGACCCAGCTGGCACGCATGACACAAATGCTCATCAGGAGCTCGAGTACAACGAATGTCGGAGCTATAACTGAGCTGCATCAGGGCATCACGTCCAGGATGACCGAGACGCCGGTGCCAAGTAGAGGAGGTAGTAGTGGCAAGGGCAGCTGACAAAACAGGCGAAGAAGACGAGGCAGGCGCCGGAAACCGAAGAGTGTAAATGGGTCCCGTGCGGTCACATCGGAGCAGAGGACGCCGGGAAGCCAAATCCTTCACAGTAAGACCAGAAGAGTCAAACTCAACAGAACAGGAATTGTCAGCTATAAAATGACGAATAGAAAGAAGATTGTGAACCATAGAGGGTGCAACAAGAACATCAGGAAGACGAAAAGAGCCATGAGTACTGGTGGCACCCACGGACGTGACAAGAAGACACGCGCCATTTGCGACCATGATGGACGAAGGGTAGGAGGAAGGTGGGTGAACGGACAAGAGTATACCAGGGTCCGGTGTAGTATGGTAGGTGGCACCCGAGTCGGCAATCCACTCTGGGCCCACAGGAGGTGTCAGGCCCATAGTGCTGAACGAGTGCGCCAAGGCCTCCTGGCTCCACCCGGGTGGGGCGCCGGAAGGTGTAGTCCAGGGGGACGCTGGGTAGAACCCCGGAGGAGCACCAGCGAACATGGCGGCCGGCGGGCGAGTCTCACCACCAGGAGCCTGGTAGGGCCACATGGAGATGCGCCCGGACCAAGGGTTGTGGAAGGAGGGCCAGGGAGCACCCCGCGGTGGCTGCGGATGTGGAGCCCCACGTCCGGCCCCCCCACCACCAACACCCCCGCCACGTACCTTCTTCTTCTTGCCACGGCCCCCTCCACCCCCGCTTGGCCCGGGGGGAGGAGGACCCAGAACAGACGACAGTGGCGTGGGCGGAGCAGACGGACGCGGCGGTGGGGTAGCAGCAAGCGCAGTCGAGGATGCCGAAGTCCCCGAAGCAGAGGTGGACCCCGCCTGGATGCCCAGAGAGAGCTCTTCCAGGACAAGGTCGTCACGGACCTTGAGGAAAGTGGGAAAGGGCTGCTGCCGAGTCATCCACGTCCGGAGGTGAGCGAAGCGCTCGCTGAGCCCGCGAAGTACGTTGAGGACCAGAATGCGATTTGTCACGTGACAGCTGAGGTCGCCGAGGGAGTCCGCCATGGTCTTCATCTTGCGGCAGAACTCTCCAACGGGCAGGCCCCCCTGCACAAAGGTGCGGAAGCTCGCGTCGAGCCGTAGAGCCCGAGCCTCGAGCGCCAGCCAGGCCTGGCGGGCGACGGGTGTGCGGCGGACGAGGTCGTTCAGGTCGAGGGAGATCGTGCCGACGATCCATGAAAGCACGATGCTGTCGAGGCGCTCCCACGAAGGAGTGCGGGCCGCGGGCGAAGCGTCGGTGAGGACATGGTCGTCGAGGGCGTAGCGGCGGAGGGTGAGGAGGAGCAGGTCCCTCCAGCGAGAGTAGGATGGCGACTCGGAGTCGAGGACGACGGGGACCAGCAGGCGGATGTTCTGAACACCCCCGGCCTGGTAGTGGAGCTGCGCCACGAGCGGGTCCGCGAGGGAGTTGTGGGGCGCTGGCGAACCGGAGGAAGTGGCCCCAGCGTCGAAGAAGGTAGACTGGCCGAGGAGCTGCTCCGCCTCAGTGATCTTGCGGGCAAGGGCATCAGCGGCATTCCGCTCGCGCTCCCACACGAGGGCAGCTGCGCGGACACGTGCCTGTCCCTCGGCAGCCGCAGCCCGGGCGGAGGTGAGCGCAGCGGCGAGGGAGCAGTCAAGGTCAGGGCGGGCGGCGTAGTTGATGGATGCGCCCTGGGCCACCCCGCCGGCTCCCGCGGTCAAAGTTAGCCCGCTGCTGCTGGAAGGCGGCGCTGCGGACGAAGACGGCGGCATACCCAGACCGGCCGCGATGGCAGCTGCGACAGCCCTGGCGTAGGCAGCCGCTGCTTCGCCATCCTGGGCGTCCGAGTCCGCTCCTGCAGAAGGGTCGGCCCCACCCGTGCCGGCTGGGCGCGAATCGTGGGTCGTGGCGGCCGGAGACAGGCCGCGCGCGCTGGGGAAAGGAGGCGGCGGCGGCCAAGGCGCACTGGTGAAACCAGGCGGCGCCGGCCAGGCGGCGGCGCGCGGCCCCGCGGCGGCCTGCGGCCAGGCGGCGGACCCCGCGGCGACGGACGCCGAATCCGCGCGCGGGCCAGTGACGGCGGCGGCGGAAGAGGAGGCGCCGGCCACCTGCGCCCAGGAGTAGTTCGGGAGAGGGGGAAAAGAGAAGAAATAGGAGGGGGGAGGAGGAGGATCCTGGCGACCAGCCATGGCTGCCGGCCGGCGGCGCGCTGGCGGCGGCGGCGGCGCCCTGGGGGCTGGATCGGGCAGGGGAAGGGGAACCTAGGCTGATAGCATGTTGGGAGACTGATTCACTATTGCATTGGGCCAACCCTAGAGGGTGGCTGTATTGTTCCATACATGGGCCTCATGGGCCTATACTCCAACAGCCCCCCCCCCCCCACCCAAAGGGGCATCGACGCGCCGGCTGCCCACAGCAGCCGCACAGCTGCGTCGGCCGCCACCCCCTCCGGTTAGGCAATCTACACACAGACTTACTCTGTTGCGTGCGTCACACTGCCGCACGCCGTAGCCGTTGCCGGCTGTCGTCGCCGGCCGAAGCACCCGCCGCTGACGCAGCTGACCAAAGACAGCCACAGCCGAACGCATGCTCCACCACCGCGGGCGCCACCCCCTGTCCGAAGGGCAACAGATCTGGCTGGAAGGGTACCAGACCCGTTACCCCTAGCTGGCGCCGCCACCTCCACCATGGGTGCCGCCATGGACGTCGCCCCCTACTGAGGGCGCCGGATCCGGCCTCCAAGGCACCGGATCCGCCCGCCTGGGCACCGGACGCGGCTTAGGTCGCCGCCGCTGCAGCCATGGACGAGGAGGAAGGAGAGCCCGCCGCTGCTTCCCGGAGCCAGCACGGACACTAGCCGGCGCCGCTGCAGTCGCCGCAGGTAGCCCGGCGAGCCCCACGCGGCTCGCGCGAGGGCGCCCCCGCCAGCCAGCTGCAGCGCACACCACCACCATAGCCAAGCGCGAGAGGGAGGGGGAGAGAGAGTCCCGCCGCCGCCATCCCGGCAAGCCGCGCGGCCCTGCCGACGACCTGCTCCGGCGGCGGCGCAGCGAGGGAGAGGGAAGAAAGGGGCGGGCGGCGGGGGCGGGCGAGTCGCCGCCCGAGTCGCCCGCGTGGGGAGGCGACGCGAGGGCCTGGCTTTTGTTTTTTTACATAAAGATACTTTTGAGTTGCCATCCTTAAGAACTGATGTTAGAATCAAATATATCGCACATACTAAATGCTGGAAAGCATATATACACACCACACTTTGAGCAGATCGATCGTTCCGTCTAACTGTTGCCGGATTCAACAAGAACTCTTCTTCTGAATCTGGCACTTTCACTCTGATTGCTTTAATGGATCTATCATAAGACACCGCTGTTGAAACTGACAACAGAAAAATAACAATTTATAAGAAAAGTGTCTCTTTCCTGTAGTATGTATGTGTATTCAGAGCAAGTGTTGCACAACTGATTTGGTGCTTTATTTTTTGTGTCAATATTTGAGATCATCTCCTTCCCTGAACTAGTTCTCCAACTATTTACCTTGTTGCCTAATTTTAGCACATTGTTGAACAACACATGCTCCAAGATTCTGAAATATATTAGCCACATCCCCTTGCGGATCAGCCACCACCTCAGGAATTCCGGTATCTCCAGAAGCTGAAAGCTGCAAAAATTACCAAACTGTGATTTCTGCTCTCTTATTCAGGGGCTTGTTTGGATCTCAATTGGATTATAGTAATTTGGATTATAGATTTTTAATAATTTAGTCCATTTGGATCCCTAGATTATAGAGGTGGATCATTGTTTGTTGGAGTTAATATAAATAACGATTACAATAATCCGGTGGTTGGATTATTTTAATCCAAACCATAGTCTAGGATGTTTTTTTATATATCACCTTCAGATTATTTTATCTAATTACTATAATCCAGTAGTGACCGAAACACCCCCTTAATCAACGATAAGTAGCTATTACTGAACTTACAGTTGGCCGTATTGGCAAATCAAAGAGGTTAGGTATTCCAAATTGCTGCACGACCTGAAACAGGCATTACATTTTAAAAGCAATTCAACAACTATATAAGAGAACTATGCATGAAATAATTGAAATATTGCTGTCTTGCCTGAGTTCCAGAACCTTGACCAAATGGGTAATAACGTTTTCCATCAGCATCAAAATAGCACATGTTCTCAACTACTGCAACACAAGGAACCTTGGAGACAAAAGAGGACACAGAAACTAGTCAGTGTAAGATTAGGTGCATACGTTAGACTTCTATAATGCATCAAACTGTGCAACACACCTTCAGTTTAGAGAACATCCTTACTCCCTTTGCAACATCAATGAAAGCCAGCTTCTGAGGGGTGGTAACAATCACCGCTGCAGTCATTGGAGCTACCTGATATTCCAGATGTCATATCTCAATGCTTTGAAGGACTATTCATGTTACTACATATGATTTGTACAGCATAGAGGCTGGTGGTAGCACCTGACAGAGTGTTAAGTGTATGTCGCCAGTTCCAGGAGGCATATCAATGACAAGGTAGTCAAGTTCGCCCCTATATGAATCAAAGGATGCTGTTCAAGTTCTTTGGTACAAGGAAACTAAGAAGGTTCTCATTAATATAACTAGTGAATTGGATTGTCCTATCTTATTTATGTGCACGTGATCCCTTTTAACATGTATCAATTATAACCTTGCAAGTTCACATACCATTCGGTAGTGGTCAGCAGCTGATTGATGACTCCTGAAACCATTGGACCTCGCATGATGGCTCTTCCTTGTCCAGCAAATCCAAAGGACACCATTTTGACGCCCAAATACTCAATTGGAAGAATACTTTTGCTTTCTGGGTTCTAAAGGTAAGTCTGTTTACCATTATTAGTGCAAATACTAAATTCCATGCTAATATAGAAGTTCATCCAGGAGGTTTACCATCACTAGCAACCGGTTTTCAGGAGAAACCATAGTTGGTAAGCTTGGACCAAAGACATCAGCATCGAAGATTCCAACCCTGGCACCCATTCCAGCCAGTGTATACGCAAGATTTACAGCAACGGTTGATTTCCCAACCCCTCCCTGTGAAGAAACCCCCCAGAATATTCTTCAGCGAAATGAATTTATGAGATTTGTTGATATGCACAGAGCTACAGAATTCCTGCATGCCTTGCAGCTTGAAACTGCTATGATGTTGGAAATCTTCTGTAGTCCTTCTGGAAGCTCCCCTCCATACGTTGGTTGTGCAGGTTGCGCAGACATTGTGACATCTACCTTCTTAACCCATGGAAGTGCTGCAACAACCTCGTTCGCCTTTTGTTCGAACTGTATGGCACAAGCCAGTAGAGATTTGCACTTAAAATGGCTAGTATATATTCACTACATTAGTTTTGCACTCAGAAGTCAGAATCATAATGATATCTTGTCAAAAGAAGTATTTACTACTTTAGTTATGAAGCTGATTGCTTTGGACTAGCAGATTTACGAACCAAATGTGAATCCACGAACAATAAGCACAACATGAAGTTAAGATGTTTCAACATTATTCTTTTTCTTTATTAACATCCCAAAATAAAGATTTAGTGAATATCTTCAGAGATCATCAGATGCAGGTGCTATACTTGCCTCGTCTTTGATTGGACATGCAGGAGTCGTCAGCTCCAGACGAAATGAGACCTGAAATATAGCCAAATATATGAACCAAAAAAAAAAAAATACTCCACCAGTTCCAATTAGTGTGCAGCTCACATACTAATCAGTAAATCAGATTCCTATAATCTGATAAAAAGGATTTTCCATTTACCTCTTCCAAGGCCTCACTGATCTCCAAATCCTTAACGAACCCACAGGAGACGATGTCCGTGCCGAAATCAGGATCGATGATTTGGGAGAGTGCTATGAGCACATCCCTCTTGGCATCATCCACGGAGGTCACGGTCACGCTAGCTGGTGAATTGAATTTAAACCGAACGCTTTGAGCAAAATGCACACGCTACGACGTCGCACAGGAAACATCATCAACATCAACTAGACAAGGCAACAGCGCAACATCATGCATGCACAGAGCTGATTCAGAGTAATTTTTTCCCCCTTTTAGGATTGGTGCTAAGCTTTCCATGAAACATCACGAAGCTTACCACCGGACGACGACGCAGACCTCCTCATCACGCGTCGACGGCGCGGCGCGGGGAACCAGGCGCGCGACGGGGTGGCCGCCGCGGCGGCAAGAGCCGCAGCAGCGTTTGCTGAGAGAGTGCCTGCAGGAACCAAAGCCAAGCCAAGCCAAGCCACGGAGTTAGTTATCAGTGATTGAGTCTGACGACGTACGTGTACGTGATCAAGAGGGGAGGAGATGCGACGCGGAGAGGCACCTCACCTCCTCTCGGGGCTGCTGCTGCTGCTGGTGGCGGCGGTGGCGCTGCGCGAAGGAGCTGGGGATGAGCGGGAGGCGGCGCGAGGAAGGATGCGGGCGCGGCATGGAGGAGGGTCTGCATTATTGCCGACCGAACAAGACTGGCCGCCGCCCTCACCTGGGGCTGGGGGCCCGGGCTTCTCGGTCGCGTCCCGTGGCCAGGCGGCCGCGAGCTGACGAGGTGACCACGCAGGGGCGGCGAGGCGCGGCGCGGCGCGGGTAAACGGCGTCGTCGTCTCTCGAGGTGGAGGAGAATGCGAAGCGGGTGCTGCAGTGCGCAGTGCAGGCTGCACAGGGGAGGGAGCTCACCGCCACAAAATGGAGGTGGAGGAGGCCGGCGCAACAGCAGAAGGATAACACACGTGGGGATGGGGAGATAAGGATTGGATTGGCGTCCTCTTCTGCTGGCCTCTCTTCGGTTGCCGGCCTCCAGTTGATGATAGCATAGCATTTATACCCCCTCGATTATTTTTTTTTTAGAGTTTAAGGGCAGAGCCCCAGCCTTAGATTTAACCAAGACAAAACATGTTTACAGCGTTTAAGAGCATCTCAACAGAACAACCAAGGAGATCAACCAGAACCACGCACCCTTCTAAACCCACCTATTACATGAGCCACGCCTCCTTAAATCTAAGGCTTCGAGTGTATCAAGTCAGCTGATCAGCAGGGTAAGAAGTCAGAAAATCTCTCTAAACAAAATGGGGAGAAGGGTTCTTCATCTAAAGCAGGTGGAAGCAAGTCGGTTAGGAATCTGAGCTATCTATTTGAACAAGAATTTGGTGCTGGTTGGAGTGGAGATGGGTCAGAAGAAGACAAATGTATCAATCTACTCAAATCTATGGAGATAGACGATGACTTTGAGGGGTGAACAGGTCCTCCCCATAGAGTCCAAAGCTGAAGATGATGAGGGTCTACCTTTGCCATCTGAATGGGTTTATGATTGCTGCAATTTAGACAATGAGACTCAACAGGAGGTCAGGACCAGGGTTGATAAAGCTGATGGAGATCCAGTCTTAAGTGATGTTGGTGATCATGACAAAGAAGAAGTCAAATCTGTAGTTCAAGAGCAAGTGCCAAAAGGGAAAAAGCCTAAAACTCAGAAGGCTGTGTGGGGGCCTACCATTCCTGAGAAAAGAAGCAGAAGGATTCCGCAGGATGGGGCTTCCATGTTGGAAAGGGCTCAAGCACTAAAAAGGAAGAGCAACTTGGAGGAACCTAAAGGTAAAGCTAATCAGTTTGCCCCTATTTCTAGTGATGAGTTGACTAAGGTAGCTGATAATATTGATCTAGTTTTAGCGGTAGATAGTTTGGATAAGCAAAAGGTTGTAGGTAAAAAGTTAGAAGTGGAGTCTGTTTGTCACATCCCAAAATTTCTGATTTTGGGCTGTGAATAGAAAATACTAAATAAAATTTATGATTTCAATATTTGTATAAAATTTACTAAGTTTAGTTGAGCTAGTACAAATATAGTCATAGGAAAATATGAATTTCAAAATTTTTGCTAAAGTAATTTGACGGGTTATGCTTGATGTGATGGTTGCTTGTTGTTTTGTCTTGTGTTGCGAGTAAGTAAAGTTTTCCAAAACACGTTTAGTAAGTCGTTTATCTTTCTCCGTCTTGTCCATGTCTTTTCCTATAACCAAATTCTTTGTTTCCTAGCTCAACCTTTCTGTTGGAATCTCCCAAAAAAATATTTTTTCTTCTACTTCAAATCGTTCCTTGGTGCTCATCATTCATCATCGTATCTCCAAAATCCCCCCGAGAAGTTTTTCTAGCTTTTTCGGGCACTTTTTCTTATTTTTCTGAGAGTATAATCTAATTTTTAGATGTCCCAAAATATCTTTTCATGAGCTCCAAATATTTTATTTGAGTTCCTCATGTCTCCAAATGTCTCTGAGAATTTTCTCTGAATTTTCGGAGCCATTGGAGTATTTTTTCTGGCTTAAATATCAATTCTAGACTTTTCTAGAATTGTTTTAATCCAGAAATTAAATAATTACGAAAATAATAAAATCTGTCTTTTTCCTCCCTCACACAAAGCCCATGTGCAATAATCCTAATAAATTCTAAATATCCATGTCTTTATTTACTATTGGATTTTTATATTTATTTAAGCCTATTAGTAAAGGTGGGAGTTACAACATTAAGTAGTACCACATCGCTAGTTGATGTAGAGGTAAAGACTTTTCCTTCTCATATAACCGCACCAACCCCTTGACCAAAGCACATCAAATCCACCATAAGGGGAGCCCTCTAGTTTGGGACCTAAGGTGATAAATTTCTCTCGCCTGGTTTCGCTTCTCGTCATCGTCCCTGCCGTCGTCGTCATCGTCAAGAACTCCGACCAGTGACTACCGCAGCTCCTTCCAGGCCGAAACAGATCCGCATCGGGCCCTTCTCCTTCGGTCGGGCACCAGGGTGCGTCGTGGCCATCGGCCGGCCCCCTGACCGATCGGACCAGGCCGATCCCCTCTCTCCAAGCGCTAGCAGCAACCTCAGGAGTTCACGTACGTGAGGAGCAGGAAACGACCGAGCTGAGGACGTTGGTAATTACGTTTTTCCGTTAATCCTTAATCATCCATCGTTTATTCATTTTAGATTCGTTTCAATTCCGTTTTAGTCCGTTTTAACTACGTTAGATTCGTCTTATTAAGATCTATCTAATTGTGTTACTGTTCATACTGTTCTCTACAGTTAAAATTTAAGCTAGACCTAATCTAGTAATTAGTACCTTTTAATCTTGATTAAAACATAACTTTCATGTTATAGTTCTAATTAGCGTGGTTTTCGTGTTTATGTGTTCATAGTGAGACGTAGATTGGTTTTCAAAACTGCTTATCTTATTCTTATGATTAGTGTACTGTTCTAATTATAATCTTTGCATGATACTTAAATTTTAATCTAAATAATTAATTTAGTTAATGTTTATTTAGTAGCTTTTAATTAAAAGTAATCTAGGGTTTCTACTCTGCTTGTTCACATAATATCATTAATATAGATAATCGTTGATATTAATATGTTTTTAATTATAAATTTGCTTGGTTTAAATATGCACCATATATACCTTGTTTAGATGCTCTATTTTACGTATATTTCTTTTGTGCAATAAAGATTAACTTGGTTAAATAAATATGACATATGTTATCAAATAAAATATTAGTATCAACACTAATTCTATGCTTAGTTTAATTTTGAAACATAAATGTTTTCACTAGATTAAGTCGCGAGACCTTTATCTTTCAAGTTAAATATTTAATTGGCTTGACTCATATGTGATCACATGTAAAATATGACTAGACTAATCTGATCTTGAAATTAAAATATGTTTTTATCTGATTTGAGTTAATATCTTTTTATTTAACTAAAATAAAATAAGCTTGTGGTTGTTACTTTTATAATATAAAACTCTTCGTAGTCATGTCTTTTTAACGATAGTTCCGTTACCGGCGTCTAGCGACCGTAGTATCTAGCTTTTCTTCAGTGCAATGTTCTCTCTTGTATGGTGTATTGTTCTTAGTTCTCTCTTTTCGTGTGCTTGTATGTTTGTCTATGTGTGGTGTTTGTTACGAGTAGACGGAAACCGTTTGTGTATGCTGAAGATCAGAAGAGGATGACCGAAAGCTAATGTTGTGAAGTTTAAGCAAGTGTTACAGGCAAGTATAGCATGGGACCATCCTTGTTACCTATTCACCGTAATCACTTAATTCATATTGCATGTGTCTAATTTGTATACCGTTAAGGTTTACCTAGTTCTTGTTATCCATTACCTTGTCACCTGTGGGATGTCATGCATTTGGATAGTATATTGCTAGTGCTCAACTTAAACCGACATGATCTGATCACTGATTCATGATTAATGACTAATGATTAATGATTTATGACTTATATAAAGATGACTAAAACTTGCCTATCTGTCAGTAAAAGCTGGGACATACAGTGCAACCATGAGGGTTATATGGCTCTGACCTTAGCTCAGTATGAGGACCTTTTCTAGCTTGTTAGTGGTTACCCGAAAGGGCGCATAAGGCGCTTGACGAGCTGGATTTAGGGCGGCTTCTTTCCCCTTGCCTGCGTGCCGCAAGGTTGAGAGACCCTTCTTCCCCTTGTCTTAAGACCTAGCGGCCCTAACATGTTAGACGAACCTTTGAAAGGCTTTGCGGTGAACCTAGCCATGCACCTTGGCAGTGTGATATGGGACTAGCTATCCCTGGCAAACGGGGATCACTACTCATCGGGTAAAGTGTACAACCTCTGCAGAGTGTAAAACTGATATATCAGCCGTGCTCACGGTTACGAGCGGCCCGGAAAACTCATAGAAAAGCTGGTTAAATGGTTAACTAATGTTTAATACTGGATATGAGAATGTTATCATGATGATGATGAAATTATTGTGATCATATGGTTTATCTGGGTTTAAGCATAACATACGTTTACTTAATGCTAAAATTCTGCCAATTAAAAGCTGAATACAGTTAAACCAGTGTCAGCCTTTTTGAGCCTCATGAACCCCAAGTTATATTTGCTGAGTACGATATGTGCTCACTCTTGCTATTTCCCAACACCTCCAGTCATTGGTAGAAGCTACTCAGAGGATGGAACATGGTTTAAGTTACTATGGAGTGCTAGGCGTATGTACCCCCAGTCATCCGTCCCTGTGAAGAATCAAGTCTGAAGAGAAGATTAGTAATCGTTCTACTATACTCCGATTAGATGTAAGTGTTAATATATTTATGTTTACGTTATATATAACATTGTTTCTGATATTCTTTATTCTGTTGCTGTATGTGTGGACTTCCTGGGTACACATATGGTGAGCCTGGTTTTGTTTTTAAAACCGGGTGTGACACTGTTAGTTCTCAAGTTTTAGACAGATCTGAGAGTGGTCAGCCTGGCTGTTACGGTCTAGGGAAAGGTGAGTCTGCTGGTTTAGAAACTTCTTTTAATTTAGGTGGTAAGGAGCCCTATATAGTTGGTAATAGCTGTTGTCCTAAAGTCTGCCAAAAGATCCCAGCAGAGGTGTCATGTTCTATTAGTAATAGTCAAAATAAAACAGTGAGTGTAGGGGAGATGAGTGTGCTGTCTAATAACAGTCCAGAGATGGGAGGTCCTTTTAATAAAGGTGAATCGTCTTATGAGTTTGCTGATCCCCAAATTTCTGGTTTAGATGAGTTTGTTTGTAGTGAGATTGATAGGATACAAGAAGAGTTTGAGAGATCTTGGTCTAAGGTAGTTTCTAGGAAGAAAAATAAAAGGTGTAAATGATAGGGCTGTTTTGGAATATTAGAGGTCTTGGAAAAATTGGAAAGGCTCCCTGCCTTAGTTAGTAGAATCAAGAGTTCTAAGGCAGATGTGGTAGGGGTCATTGAAACCAAGAAGGAGTCCTTCACTCCTGGTTATCTTAGGTCTTTAACTGGTAGTGTTCCTTTTGAGTGGTTTGTTTTGTCGGCAAAGGGTTCAGCTGGTGGTATCTTAGTGGGATGTAATAGTGAGAAGTTCTCTGCTTCAGTTTGTGATAGTTTAGATTTTTCTCTTAGTCTAATGATTCAAGATAAAAAATTTGGTTTTCTTTGGAAGCTAGTTGTAGTTTATGGATCACCCTATGAGGATGGTAAAGAGGCTTTTATTCAGGAGTTACATGGTGTCATGCAGTCTTGGCAAGGTCCTGTTGTAGTGGGTGGAGATTTTAATCTTATTAGGTTTGCTTCGGATAAAAGTAATGATAGAATCAATTTTAAGTGGGCTGACATGTTTAATGAATGGATCCATAAATGGGCGTTGACGGAAATTAGTGCTAGTAATAGGAAATTTACTTGGACTAATAATCAAGATAATCTGATTATGGCAAAGATTGATAGAATTTTTGTATCTAATGATTGGATTAGATGTTTTCCCCTAGCGCGAGTTAAGTGTTTAGATAGACCTCCTAGTGATCACAATCCTCTAGTTTTAGAGGCAGGAGATAATGTGCACTATGGTAAGAAAAGGTTTAGATTTGAAAAATGGTGGCTGCAACAAGATAGTTTCGTTAGTGTTGTTGAGAAAGCCTGGAACTCTCCTTGCAAGGAAGTTAAGAGTACAGAGGTGTGGCAATTTAAGATCAGAACCCTTAGGAGGTTAGTCCGAGGCTGGGCCAGTAATGAGGTAGCTAAGTTAAATAAACAAAAAAATGACTTGGCTTTGGAATACAATGATCTGGAGTCTTGTTTGGAGTCTGTAGGTCTGACAGGTTCAGAGATGAGTAGAATGAAGTTTGTGGCCAGGAGTTAGATAAGATTTGGGCCCTTGAAGAAATCAAGGCCAGACAGAGGTCTCGAGATAGGAATATTTTAGAGGGAGATAGTGTAAGCACCTGTGTGGCCTAGAGGGAGGGGGGGTGAATAGGCCTGTCAAAAATCACAGCTCAAAAACTTAATTAGATAAGCCCGGCACTATCGCTCTGTGCCCGGCACTACCGGCCCCAGCGCGGTACTGCCGCGCAGTGTGAGACCAGAAGCTGCAATTCGAAATCCAGCCACAACTAACCGATTCTATATGAATAGAAATGCTACAACAAGTTCTATGAACCAGCATAACCAACTACTCCAAGCCAAATAAGAGGAATAAAGTAGATCGGGCCAAACCCTAGAATCTATCACAAGCTCATGAATATGAAGAATAAAACTAAGCAAGCACAAGAGACAAGTGATTTATCCTGTGGTTCAGCTCACCACCAAGGCTTGCCTACCTCCACGTTGTTGAGGTTGACCACTTAGGTCATGAGCTTTGCAACTCTACCTCGTTCTCAAGTCAAGGAACCAAATCCTTGAGGTGAGGGGTAATAATACTAGCTGAACAATCGATTACAAACCTCCCTAGGCCGCCACACAAGTTGGCAAGGCTCTAGGGTGACGCCTAGCCGGCTAGGGTTCCAAGAACCCAAGAGTAATAGAAGCAAATCCACCGGCTATGACTCAAATCAAGTGCTCTAGGAAGTAGATCTCAGCTAGGGCTTCTCTTTGATGAAGGTTTAAGCCTCTCAATCACTTGGAATCAATGGAAATCGAAGGATTGGTGAGAGGGGAGTTGAGAGCCTTCAATGGGGAAGAGAGAAGCTTGTCTGGAGGTAGGTGACGAGTTATGGTCGTGGATAACCGTTGGGGTGGCAGGGAGATGGAGTAAATATCTCCTCCCTGCCAACGGTTACAATAAGTCGCGGCAGTGCCGGCCGAAGCCCGGCAGTGCCGCGGCCCGGCACTGCCGCGACAAGAGCGGCACTACCGCGCCTACCAATCAGACATGGTTGGATTGGAATTCAGTGCAGCTGTCTTTGGTTAGAAACATGGATGGCTTGGGTTGGTTTGAGCACATGTCATTCAGCCATAGCAATGTATTTGCATTCCCCCTTGATAGTACGGCATTCCTATAACTCAAATTCAAATGAAAAAGCTTGATATATCACTTTGAGTCCGGATCCGATGAAATGTAGTATGGGGGGTCCACCAACGTACATACACCATCCTTTCTTATCATAACCTGCTTATCAACTTCATGAATCTCATTAGTTCCCCAATCGTGTGGTCATTATCACCAAAACCCACAATTAGGGCTTGATTGCACTTACAATCTCCCCCTTTTTGGTGATTGATGACAACACAATCGAAGCTTACAATAAAAGGGTACAATACTTGAGATTTAGAAGCTTAGGTGTGAAACCTCCCCCTAAATGTGTGAATGAGAACTGAAATCTCGAATTGGCATTAGAGGCCAACATTCACATATTCAAAGGTGAGAGATAGGTTCAGTTTCACATCTAATAGCTTTGTGGGGTGCAACTAAACTGTGTCAAGAATAATACGTGATGCGAATGACAGTTTAAGCACATCAGAGATGTTTGCTGTCTTTCTGCCAGAGCGGCACTGCCGCTCTGGGCGCGGCACTGCCGGCCCTGGAGCGGCACTGCCGCTCAGGCTACAGACAGCAAACGCAGCGGAATTAACACAAAGCCACAAAGCATAATCAATAACAGAACTAAACAAGATAACACATGCCAGATAAGCAGGTAAAAGTACATGTCCACATCCAAGCCTAAGAAGTAGTACCATAGAGTAATATTACAAACATAGAGTTTTGAACGAATCAAACTCCCTCACAACTCACAACTACTAACATGATGGGGACATGAACAGAAAGAAAGTGTTGTACCCCCTTCTCTTCACCTAATTCTCCCCCTTTGGCAACAAGTCACCAAAAAGAGAGAAGTAGAGAAGAGAAGAGTGTCCAAACACTCACTCATCATCCGAAGCTATCTTGTCCCACTGAACTTCTTCTTCCTCCTCATCATCATCATCGTCGTCGTCGGACTCTACCACGGCCTTCCCCTGACGGTGAGTGGAACTGGTGTAGCGGGTCGAGGTCGAGGCACGTGTAGAACGACGGGGTGGCACAGGCACTATCTCCTCCTGCTCCTCATCTCCACCTGAGTCTATGTCATCTGAGTCGAGACTGGAGAGGTCGAAGTGAGGTGGAGAGCGGGGTGGAGGTAACGGCGAACGTCCCGCCCGCTCTCGCTCTGCTCGCTGCTCAACGAGTGCCTGGTGAGCTGTCTGGACTGCGTAGGTGCAAGTAGAGAAGATGGCCTTGATCCATTTGGCCAACTTGCTCTTCTTATTCCTCGGATAGGAAGGGCGGGAGCTCTCTGGCCTGTCAGCTGCTGCTGCCCCTAATGCTGCTCCTCTCTTCTTCTCTGCACGGTATGGCTCATGCAACCCATCCTTAGCAAAGGTATAGCCGGAAACCATCTCAATCATAAACATGATGTAGGGGGCATAGAGAACTGTCTTCCTAGCATCCTCGGCTGCAACCTGAAGCTCAGTCCATATAAAGCTGGATATGGAAAAGCGATTAGCCCCTGGGGCCATCCTAGCCAACATGTTCCTGCCATATCCATACAAGTTAGAATGGGACCCACTCTTTGGGTTGAGAGTTTGCCTGAAGAGGTTGCTCAACATGTAATAAAAACCTTGTAGTCCCTTGACCAACCCATCTGCCTTCCGAGGGTCCTCATACATGAAAGCAATCTTAGAATCTGTCAAAGTCCTCTCATCATGCAGGTTATCATACTCTCTATCCTCGCTGCCCAAACCGAGGATCCTACTAAAAGTCTCATAAGTGACCTTGTAGTGACGACCCTCGGTCATCCAATGCATCTCCTCAACCACATTGTCAACATACAGCGTCGCATGGAACTGATGGATGATCTCGGTGTTCCAATTATAACTAAATCCCATCAGATCATACATGTTTCTTGCCTTACATGCAGCCACCACCCTGTTGATGTCACAGTCAGTCTTGCTCTCTAGATGCTCCCAATCAACATACTTCATATTCAGTATCTTCTGCTTCTTGGCATTGTATAGGACTGAACGATAGAAATCAGAATGGAACTCGTTCCAGAACCTATAATCAATGCCCATATCCTTTTGATGGTTGTATGGGTTGTGCTGGCGCTGAGACTTGACCGAGCTAAACTGCTGATAGTATGACAGGGGCTGCCTGTCCCTGGTGTCCTGAGGAGGCCTCTCCTGCACATCCTCTGTGTATGGCTGCAAGTGCGTCCTGCTGACCTCTGCCAAGTGCTCTGGGGTGTTGGGGTAGAGGTCTTCCCTTATCTGTCGCCCTTGCATCTGCAGGCGAGCCTCATCCCGGATCTGCTTCCTCGCTGAAACATCTCCTTGGGAGCTAGAGCCACCTCGACGGGATGACTGCTTGCTCCTCCCCCTGAGAGGATCCATCCTCTGTTTGACCCTTCTCTCATCTCCTCTTCCGCCCGACATCTAAAACATGGAAACTACGAATTAGAAGACTGCATAAGGGCTGGTAGGTTATAGTGAGGCGATAGATTTTGATGGATAAGGTGTTACTTGGATCAAATCCCTGCTCATGGTCCGGCACTGCCGCGCAGGGCGCGGCACTGCCGCGCAGGCAGGCCAGATCTGAGACAAGGAACACCACATCCATCATCTCTACCACTTCCCTATCATCTACAAACCCTTCTACAACCTCTAAAAACAATACCCATGGCGCATTTTACAAATCGGGAAAAACTTAGGGTTTGGGATTTTGAACCTTCACCTTGAGAGGAAGGAGAGGGAAGGAGACCCTTGGAGAAGAGGACGACGGAGCAGCACCGAAGGAGATCCCGAGCAGCACCTCCGGAGGCCGGAGTTGCCGGGGAGCACGGTCGGTGGAGAGGGAGAGCGCGGTCGCCCTTTTCGCCCGAGAGAGAAGAAGGGAGAGGAGGTCACGGGTGCGGTGAATGGATGAGGGAGAGAGAGAGGGAGCCATCGGGTAAGAGTAAGAAAGTTTTCCCTTAGCCCCACTCGGTAACAAACCGATTCAGCTGCGCCTGACCCGACACTGCCGGACAGTTACCTACAGACAGGTTTATTCTCTACAACACTATATCTTATTCTTGGAGTGGACAAGTACTACTTGCATGTTATGACCAGTGACAAGTAATCAATTCAGAACAATGGTCATTCCAAGCAAGTTTCTTTCACAAAGGTTTTGAAACACAATATATGAAAGTTTTGAAATTGGTTTTACCTAGGTCATTCTAGTAGATCAATCAAGCATGCTAGGTTCAAACTATGTTACGAGAGTCAAGGATATTTAGTTCACTTCTCAAAGCACAAAACCTTGACTCATCTAGAGGCTTAGTGAAGATATCGGCTAGTTGTTTGTCGGTGCTCACATGTCTAATGGCGATATCTCCTTTGATTTCATGATCTCTTAAGAAGTGATGTCGGATGTCTATATGTTTGGTTCTTGAGTGACTCACTGGGTTGTTTGCAAGTTTTGTGGCACTTTCATTGTCACACAGGAGTGGGATATGAGTAAAATGACATCCGAAATCACAAAGGGTTTGCCTCATCCAAAGTAGTTGCGCACAACATGCACCTGCTGCAACATACTCGGCCTCGGCTGTGGAAAGGGCTACACAATTTTGCTTTTTAGAACTCCAAGACACTAAGGAGCATCCAAGGAATTGATATGTCCCCGAAGTGCTTTTTCGATCTACCTTGCAACCGGCGTAATCGGAATCCGAATAGCCAAGTAGATCAAACTTGGAGCCCTTAGGATACCACAAGCCAAGGTTTGGAGTGTGAACTAGATATCTCAAGATTCTCTTAACGGCCACTAAGTGACACTCTTTCGGGTTAGCTTGAAATCTAGCACACATGCACACACTAAACATAATATCGGGCCTAGATGCGCATAAGTAGAGTAGAGAGCCGATCATGGAGCGATATACCTTAATGTCCACGGCTTTCCCTTCTACATTGAGATCAAGATGCCCATTGGTTGGCATGAGAGTTTTGATAGGCTTGGCGTTCACCATGTCAAACTTCCTTAACATATCATGGGTGTACTTGGTTTGACAAAGGAAAGTCCCTTCCTTTAATTGCTTGATTTGAAAACCAAGGAAGAACTTGAGCTCACCCATCATAGACATCTCAAATCTCTTAGTCATGATCCTACTATACTCATCACAAAAAGATTTGTTAGTACTACCAAATATTATGTCATCGACATATATTTGGCACACAAAGATATCTCCATTGACTTTATGAGTGAAGAGAGTAGGATCGGCTTTGCCTATTTCAAAGCCTTGTTTGAGCAAGAATTCCTTAAGGCATTCATACCATGCTCTAGGTGCTTGTTTAAGCCCATAGAGTGCCTTATGGAGTTTGAAGACGTGGTTGGGGAACTTGGGATCTTCAAAGCCCGGTGGTTGCTCGACATACACCAACTCTTGTATAGGGCCATTGAGAAATGCACTCTTCACATCCATTTGATATAGCTTGAAGTTGTGATGGGCTGCATAGGCTAGAAGAATCCGAATGGCTTTAAGCCTTTCAACCGGTGCATATGTTTCTTCAAAGTCCAAGCCCTCTACTTGAGTGAACCCTTGAGCTACCAATCTTGCCTTGTTCCTTGTCACCACACCTTCTTCATCTTGCTTGTTGCGGAAAACCCATTTGGTTCCAATAACATTGGTATTTGGTCTTTCCACAAGTGACCATACTTGATTGCGCTCGAAGTTGTTGAGCTCTTCTTGCATGGCCATCACCCAATCCGGATCATCCATGGCTTCTTCTACCTTGAGAGGTTCCAAAGAGGAGACAAACGAGTAATATTGACAGAAATTTGCCAAATGAGAGCGTGTCGTTACCCCCTTTCGTAGACTCCCAAGAATGTTGTCAACGGGGTGATCCCGTTGAATAGTTTGCTTGAGTCTTGGATGATCAATGGGTTCTGGTTCATCTTCAGCATCCTCTTCTTCATCTTGCTCGAAGATGGGTTGTAAGTTTACTCCAAGAAGTGGAGTGGCTGCAGCTGCTCTGGGTGTACCCAGCACTGCTGGGCTTCGCCCGGCACTGCCGCCGTCCGGCACTGCCGGGGTCAGGCCCGGCACTGCCGGGGACTGTATCTGATCAATCCCAGCAGGAGCTTCAGCTTGAGGACCATCTCGACCAGTAGCCTGCTGTTCTTGTGGTCTAATATCACCAATGGCTAGTTGCTTGATTGCTTCACAAGGTGGTTCCTCATTACCTACAACAACCTCATCAACTTGCTCTACTTGAGAGCCATTAGTTTCATCAAACGTCACGTCTATCGCTATTTCAACCTTGCCGGAGGCCTTGTTGAAAACACGATAGGCATGCTCGTTTGATCCATAACCGAGAAGAAAACCTTCATCAACCTTGGATGCAAACTTAGAGGCTTTGGGCTTCTTGTTCAATATGAAACATTTGCACTCAAATACTCTAAAGTACGACACCTTTGGTTTGTTACCGGTGAGCAGCTCATAGGAGGTCTTCTTTCTTCTCTTGTGGAGGTAGAGGCGGTTGATTGCATGGCAAGCGGTATTGACGGCTTCGGCCCAAAAGATGTCCGGCGTCTTGTACTCATCTAGCATCATCCTTGCCATGTCAATGAGTGTTCTATTCTTCCTCTCCACCACGTCATTTTGTTGAGGGGTGTATGGAACTGAAAATTCATGCTTGATGCCCTCTTCATCAAGAAACTCATCCACTTGGGTGTTTCGGAATTCGGTTCCGTTGTCGCTACGAACTTTCTTGATGTTGAAACCAAATTCCCTTTGAGCTCTTCGTATGAACATCTTCACCTTCTCTTGCACTACACTTTTGTCATGCATAAAGAATACCCAAGTGAAACGAGAAAAATCATCAACAATAACAAGACCATGTTTGTTACCGCCGATGCTAAGGTAGGCAACCGGTCCAAAGAGGTCCATGTGGATCAACTCCAATGGATGAGTAGTAGTGTCGTAGCTCTTCGGTGGGTGAGGTACGCCTACTTGTTTTCCGGCTTGGCAAGCTCCACATACTCCGTCTTTCTCAAAATCAACATTGGTTAGTCCTAGGATGTGATTGTCCTTTTGAAGTTTGGCCAAGTTCCTCATCCCAACATGAGCTAGTCGGCGATGCCATAACCAACCCATGCTAGATTTTGCCACTAAACAAGTCTCAAGTTTGGCTTCACTTTTGTTGAAATCAACTAAGTAAAGCTTCCCTTTCAAACGACCCGTAAAGACAATAGAGGAATCCTCCCTTCTAAAGACTTCCACACCCTCATCCGTAAAGAGACAATTGAAACCCATTCCACATAATTGTGAAACGGATAGCAAGTTGTAACTCAACGAATCAACATGTAAGACATTAGTAATTGAATGCTCAAGTGTAATAGCAACTTTACCAAGACCTAACACATCCCCCTTGGAGTTATCACCGAATATGATGTTTTCGCTTGCATTTGAAGTTGGGGAATATGATGAGAACATACTCCTTTCTCCAGTCATATGATTTGTACATCCGCTATCAAGCACCCAACTTGATCCACCGGAGGAGTATGCCTGCAAGACAAGTTTAGTTCCTAGGTTTAGGTCCCCAATTGATATTGGGGCCTTGCAAGTTAGTCACAAGTATCTTAGGAACCCAAATGCACTTGTCGGTTGTCCTCTTGTTATCACCAACATACTTTGCAACAACTTTACCACTGTTGTTGTGTCCTAAAATGTAACAAGATGACATGCTCTTCCTTGGGGCTTCTATCTTGGGTTGATGTGCAAACTTGTTCTTGGTCACCCAAATAGATTCCTTTGGTTTCTGAGATTCTTGCTTTGGGTTGGGTACCTGCTTGTGCTGTGTGTGAGACTGAGCAGAAGGCAAACTGGTAGCCTTCCCTTTCTTGGGGCGCGGCACTGCCGGCCTGGGGGTGGCACTGCCGGGGTCCGGCACTGCCGCCTTCTGGCGCGGCACTGCCGCGGTCTGTGCAGGCTGAACTGTACCAATCTGACCCTTCTTCTCAAACCTCACACACTCATAGCCATTCACTGTCCTTCTTCCATTAGTCTTGGCTCCTTTTTCGTGCCCCAACCCATCTTTTATGGAAGGACGCCGTCCATTCTTGAACTTGGGCTTGCTCTTCTCTTGAGTCTTCTCATTAGCACTTGTGGTAGACTTGACACAACCATTTGCAATGATATTTGTCAATCTTGCTATCTCCTTTCTCATGGCCTCCATGTTCACAAGGTTAGTGGAATAGATATTTAAATCAACATTATAGCATTTTCCACAACCTTCACTAGTGGAGGGAATAGAGGTGACATTTGCTTTAGGAAGAGTTGAGTTGCTTTCCCAAAGAAGATTATATTGCAACTCAAGTTTTTTGTGCTTTTCATCTAAGCCACAATACTTTTCCTTGAGTGCAATATGGGCCTTCCTTAGGGAAACATGTTCATCTTGCTCTTTGGCCAAGGCCTCGTGCAAGACGTCCAACTCACTTCTCTCTAATGCAAGAGCTTCCTTGCAAGCAATGTAGAGGTCCTCTTGTTTGATGAGAGCATCCTCACTTATTGCTAGCTCGGCTTGTACACATTCTAGTTCCTCCATTAGTTTAGTGATAAAGAGTTTGGTTTTCTTATCCAACCTTTTAGTTATCATGTTTATCTCTTCATCACTAGAATCATCATTACTAGAGGAATCACTAAGTTCACTACTAGAGATGTCACTAGGTGGAAGATAGGTTTTAGAAGTGTGAGCGTTTTTCACCTTCTCTTTCTTGGCCATGAGACAAGTGTGGGAGTTGCAATCATCATCATCGGACAAGTTGTTGAATAGTCTTGGTGAAGGAGATGACTTTTGAAATGCTATTGTTGCTATCTTCTCATCTTCTTCACTTGAGGTTTGTGCGGTTGAATCCCATTCATGTCCAATGTGAGCTTCTCCCATGTATCTCTTGTTGTGTTTCTTGTAAGTGCCTTTGTCATCTTTCTTGCCCTTGTTGAAGTTGTCCTTCTTCTCATGTGGACAATGTGCTATGAAATGGTCGGTGCTTCCACAATTGTAGCAAGTTCTTTTCTTCTTGTTTGGAAACCTTCTCTTTACAAACTTGTAACCTTCCTTCTTGAGCCCCTTGCGGTATCTTCTCATGAAAAGAGCTATATCACCAATTTCTTCAAATTCTTCACTATCACTTTCACTTCCACAAGATGATGATGTGCTGTCCTCAACTTCAATTTTCTTCATTTGTTGCTTGGGCTTGCTTGTAGAGGCTTGCTTGCTTGATTTTGTCTTGCTTGATGTTGCTTGCCTTGATGGCTTGCTAGCCTTAAGTGCCACATCCTTGATCTTCATCCCATCTAGCCTAGCTTGCAACTCTCCAAGCTTCCTTCTCTCATTTGCCTCTTCTCTTTGCATATCAAATGTGATAATCCTTCCAAGCACATCACTAGGTGTGAATTGCTCAAACTTCTTCTTGTCCCTAATCAATGTCACTACGGTCTCATTTCTAGGTGAGTATGCCTCTAACATGATCTTCACAACCTTGTGATCATTGATTTCATTTCCACCTAGCCCTCTAATCTTACCAACAATCACCATCAATCTATCAAACATCTCTTGAGGACCTTCACCATCACAAATCACAAACCGGTTGAGCTTAGCCATCAACAAGTCAATCTTGGATTGCCTCACTTTGTCAACCCCTTCATGAGCTATATGCAATGTGTCCCAAATCTCCTTTGCAACCTCAACTCCCATGACCTTGTTGTACTCATCACCATCCAAGGCACTAAGCAACACACTAGTGGCTTGGGCATTGAGATGAATGTTGCGGAATTCATCTTGAGTGTGGCTCTTTGGATCAACCGGTGCTTCAAGTCCATTGTGCACTATCTCCCAAATACCTGGATGGAGACCAATAAGATAGGTCTTCATAATGTGCTTCCACTTGGCAAAGTTAGTCCCGTCAAAATGAGGTAACTTGCCCGCGGGCACATTGATGAGAGGCCTAGAGTCATGGTTAGTCATAGAAGAATAGTTAAAGGATACTTCTTTATATGACTTCTTCATCTCCTCCTTCTTCTTGTTGTCCTTATGTGTGTAGGAGAAGTGATCATCTCCATCTTCGGTGCTACTTGAGTCATCACTCAAGTTCACACTCTTCTTTGCTTGGAGCTCTTCCTCCTTCTTCTTTTCTTCTCTTCTCTTGGCTCTTTCTTCTCTTCTAATCCTTCTCTCTTCTTTTCTTTGAGCCTTTTCTTCTTTTGCTTTGAGAGCCGCTGCATCTTCTCTTGCTTTGGCTCTAGCTTCTCTTCTCAATCTTCTTTCCTCCTTTCTTCTTGCGAGCTCTCCGGCCGACACACCCATTTGAGGAGGTGCCTTCTCACTTGCTGTGGAGAGACTTTCATTGCTGCTAGTGGTGTGCATTTCCACTTCAGGTGTGGGTTGCACAACGCTAACGTTACCCGTTCCTCCGCCGGTGGCCATTCTCTCGCACGGTGAAGTGCTGCTGAGAGACCAGGCTCCGATACCACTTGTAAGGACCTGTGTGGCCTAGAGGGGGGGGGGGTGAATAGGCCTATCAAAAATCACAGCTCAAAAACTTAATTAGATAAGCCCGGCACTACCGCTCTGTGCCCGACACTGCCGCTGCCCGGCACTGCCGGCCCCAGCGCGGTACTGCCGCGCAGTGTGAGACCAGAAGCTGCAATTCGAAATCCAGCCACAACTAACTGATTCTATATGAATAGAAATGCTACAACAAGTTCTATGAACCAGCAGAACCAACTACTCCAAGCCAAATAAGAGGAATAAAGTAGATCGGGCCAAACCCTAGAATCTATCACAAGCTCATGAATATGAAGAATGAAACTAAGCAAGCACAAGAGACAAGTGATTTATCCCGTGGTTCAGCTCGCCACCAAGGCTTGCCTACCTCCACGTTGTTGAGGTTGACCACTTAGGTCATGAGCTTTGCAACTCTACCTCGTTCTCAAGTCAAGGAACCAAATCCTTGAGGTGAGGGGTAATAATACTAGCTGAACAATCGATTACAAACCTCCCTAGGCCGCCACACAAGTTGGCAAGGCTCTAGGGTGACGCCTAGCCGGCTAGGGTTCCAAGAACCCAAGAGTAATAGAAGCAAATCCACCGGCTATGGCTCAAATCAAGTGCTCTAGGAAGTAGATCTCAGCTAGGGCTTCTCTTTGATGAAGGTTTAAGCCTCTCAATCACTTGGAATCAATGGAAATCGAAGGATTGGTGAGAGGGGAGTTGAGAGCCTTCAATGGGGAAGAGAGAAGCTTGTCTGGAGGTAGGTGACGAGTTATGGTCGTGGATAACCGTTGGGGTGGCAGGGAGATGGAGTAAATATCTCCTCCCTGCCAACGGTTACAATAAGTCGCGGCAGTGCCGGCCGAAGCCCGGCAGTGCCGCGGCCCGGCACTGCCGCGACAAGAGCGGCACTACCGCGCCTACCAATCAGACAGGGTTGGATTGGAATTCAGTGCAGCTGTCTTTGGTTAGAAACATGGATGGCTTGGGTTGGTTTGAGCACATGTCATTCAGCCATAGCAATGTATTTGCATTCCCCCTTGATAGTACGGCATTCCTATAACTCAAATTCAAATGAAAAAGCTTGATATATCACTTTGAGTCCGGATCCGATGAAATGTAGTATGGGGGGTCCACCAACGTACATACACCATCCTTTCTTATCATAACCTGCTTATCAACTTCATGAATCTCATTAGTTCCCCAATCGTGTGGTCATTATCACCAAAACCCACAATTAGGGCTTGATTGCACTTACAGATAGGAATACGGCGTACTTTCAGGCTGTAGCTAATTACAGAAGTAGGAAGAAGAGAGTGGATTCTCTAGAAGGTCCTCTTGGTATAGTGGAAGACCAAAAAGGAATGATGGATGTGGCTGTTAGTTTTTATAAAGACCTTTTTAGAAAAGAAGAGAGAGGTAAGGTGGCTTTAGGCCTTAATTTTTGGAAGGAAGAAGAGTTAGTGTCTAAGGAGGAAAATGATTTTTTAACCAAACCTTTTAGTGAAAAGGAGGTTAAAGAAGCCGTTTGGAGTTGTTATGCTGAGGGTGCCCCAGGCCCAGATGGTTTATCCTTCTTGTTTTATCACAAGTTCTGGGACGTGATCAAGAATGATTTAATGGCCTTGTTTGATGATTTTTTTAAGGGTGATTTAGATTTGAGCAGATTGAACTTTGCTATGATTTCTTTAATTCCAAAAGTGGAAGAGGCGAAGTCTATGAAAATTTTTAGACCCATTAGTTTGATTAACTGTAGTTTTAAAAAATTTTCGAAGGTGTTATCTCTTAGATTAAGTAGGATCATAAATAGATTAATTTCCCCTGAACAAAGTGCTTTCATCCAAGGTAGGTACATTTTAGAGAGTGTGGTTATAGCTCATGAGATAGTGCATAGTTTACATTTTTCGAAAAATCATGGTCTCATCCTTAAATTAGATTACGAAAAAGCTTATGATCGTGTTAGTTGAGAATTTTTGTTTGAAGTTTTATCTTCTAGGGGTTTTAGCCCTTTGTGGATCAGTTGGTTAGATAAAGTGATTAGAGGTGGTTCGGTAGGAGTATCCCTTAACGGGGAAGGAAGTAATTTCTTTAAAACTGGGAAAGGTTTGAGACAGGGGATCCTATTTCCCCTCTCTTATTTAATTTGGTCGGTGACGTGCTGACTAAACTTTTGGGCAAAGGTGTGGAGAAGGATCTTATTAGAGGGGTAGAGACGAGTTTTAGACCAGGTGGTATTATCTCTCTTCAGTATGCAAATGATACAATTGTTTTTTCTGATACAAATCCCGTTTATACTAGGAATCTAAAATGTATCTTTATGCTGTTTGAACTTTTATCGGGTATGCGTATTAACTTTCATAAAAGTGAGCTTATTCCGATGAATGTGGATTTTGATGTTATTGATAGTTTAGTTCATCTTTTCGGTTGCCCTATTGGGGATCTACCGATCAAGTATTTAGGTGTGCCTCTACATTTCCAAAAACTTTATAGAGAAGATATTCAGCCCTTAGTTGATAAGATGCTCAAAAGGATGGCGGGGTGGAGAGGAAACCTGCTGTCTTATGCTGCTAAACTTGTTCTGATTAAGGCTTGTTTGACTAGTATTCCAGTTTATTTGATCTCTTTTATTAAATTCCCCAAGTGGTCTATTAAGGTTTTAAATACTCATCTAGCAAACTGTTTGTGGGGAGATAACCCCAATGCTCATAAGTACCATTTAGCTAATTGGGAGAGTGTTAGTATGAGGAAAGAGTTTGGGGGTTTAGGGGTTCCTAATTTAAGAGATTTGAATATTTGTCTTCTAGCGTCTTGGATCAAGAGGTATAACTTAGATGGTAATAAACTTTGGAGACAGCTTCTGGATCATAAATATAATACTGGTAAGGTCAACATTTTTGATAGTTCCACGGTGGGAACCTCTCAGATTTTTAAAGGTATGATTTGGGCAGCTTCGGCTGCGAAGATGGGGTATACTTGGAAAATAGGCAATGGCAAGAAGGTGAAATTTTGGGAAGATAATTGGTTAGGTTCTTCTAGTTTAGCTATTCAATTTTGGGAGATTTACATTCTTGTCAATGAGAAGTCTGAATCAGTAGCTAGTTTGTGGGATGGTGTGAATCTCAAATGTACTTTTAGGAGATGTGTTGATGATAGACTCATGAATCTTTGGCTATAAGTTGTACAACTTGCCTCAACTATCTCCTTGACTGATGAAGAGGATTCTCTGATTTGGAGATTTTCTTCGGATGGGATTTACTCCTCTCAATCTCTATATAAAGTTGTGAATTTTAGAGGTGTTGTTCCCATTCATACTCCTGCTTTATGGCATTTAAGAATCCCACCTAGAGTTCATTTCTTTTTATGGCTTCTTTCTAAAAATAAGCTTTTGACTAGAGATAACTTGGGTTTAAGGAGGAAATTAGAAGATAAGACTTGTCTTTTCTGTTCAGAGCTGGAATCTAGCTAGCACTTATTTTTTGAATGTGTAGTTGCTAAACAGCTATGGTTTTGGTTGTCTATTATTATTGATAGAGAGGTAGGCAGTTCCTTTGATTCTATAGGAACTTTGTGGCTGAGTAATAAGAGATTCTTAGTAGCAAATATATTTTGTGCTGCTGCCCTGTGGGGGCTCTGAAAATTAAGGAATAGTCTATGTTTTCAGGGAACATGTTGGAAGGATGTGAAATTCTTACTCCAAAGTGTGGCGGTTATGCTTCAAAATTGGAGTCTCTTGTGTCCCAAAGAGAAGATGATGGATTTCAACCAGAAGCTGGGAATGTTGAAGTCTCTTGCCACAAGCCCACATCAGCTGCCTGGATGACTCTAGTGGGAGCCGATTGAGAGAGGTTTCTGTATGCAAAGGCACATGATTGGCAGCTTCAAGAAGTTCCGGAGGAAGTGGAGACTCGCTTAGCTGTTGATGAGGGATATAAGGCGCAAATTTCTGGTCGTAGGTGGATCAATTTGTCCCCCTCGATTATGGTTATGGATTTGTTTGTATTTTGTTGTGTAATTGTTACTTATCCTATGATTTCGAATGTCCTCCAAGCTTCAAACCGTTTATTTATACCACCAGTAAAAATTGTGAGAATTAGGTGTATGGCCCTAGAAAAAACTACTTTTAGTTATATGACCTTTTTTTCCTGAATATAGTTCTATGGCCTTAAAACAAAAATTATTTAGTTCTATGGCCTTCCGTCCACTCTGTTAAGGTTTGCTGTTAGATTCTCCACTGCTGGTCCCGCAAAAGGACAAGACTGCCCTTCAGCACTATACACCGAACCCGGAAGCCCCTGAAACCATACGGGGAAAAAATCTCGCAAAAAAAAAAAAAAAAACACGCCCGCAGCCCGACGCCGACGCCAGGCGCCGCCGCTGCCTACTCCGCCCAAGGCGCCGCCGCTGCCTACCCCGCCCCCGCCGGCGAGCAAGCCCAGCGTGGTCACCGCCTTCCCCGCCTGTAGTTTCGGCTCCATCCCTCGCCCTCTCGACCCCCGACGCCATGGGCCATGGTGGCGCCGTCGCCGCAGCTGCCGGCGAGCAGGTCCGGCGTGACCAGGACCGGCGCGCTGCCCCGACCTCCCCGCCTGTAGATCCCCCCTCCCCCCGCCCTTCCCTCCCCGGACCCGCCCGATCCGGCGCTCGTTCGTCGCGGACCGAGAGGTGTTGCCGCCATCCTCGTGTCGCGCGTGCGGCCAGGTCCGGTCCGGCGTGAGGGGAGGTCGCGCGTGTGGCCGACTCCTTCACCTTCGTGTTCACTGCCGGCGAGCACGAGGGGAGCACGCTGTCCATGCAGGGGCTCGTTCTTGGCTTCGACGGCATGGAGCCAAATATATAATAAACAAATAATTTTTTTATTTTTTCGACAGGGGTAAAACGGTCTTTTTACTTCTGAGGTTTCACAAAACTAACAGAAGGCCATAGAGCCAAATATTTTTTGTTTTGAGGCCATAGAGCTAAATTCGAAAAAAAGAGATCATATACCTAAAAGCAGTTTTTTTCAAGGCTATACACCTAATTCTCAATTCTCCGGTAAAAATTAGGCAGCGTTTCCGTAGATCCGATCCTAGCATGTTGTTCACTATAGGTACTTTTTTTTTTGAAAGGTTAGGTTTTATTACTCAAAGACAAGATACAGAGATGGGACAAAACGCGTCAATTTAGGGAGATGGGACAAAACTCGTCTCATTCAAAGTTCTCCGGATTAGACTGAACAATACAAATTTCTTATATGCACTAATGAACCCCAAGAGAAATTGCAAATTCTTTGCGAGATTGTCTGCCACTTTGTTTATACTTCTTCCTACTTTGATGATCAAAATGTTGTAGATTTTCCGTGATACGTACTTGTGAAATCTGCAAGTAGTGAACGAAGCACCCAGTATCCAGGATCCTGGATAATTCTTCTTCTGTTTGTTGTTGGCCTGTTTTAGCTAAGGTTTCGTTATTTGTGAGAAAATATGGCCTTTGCAGATTCAAAGCAATAGCAAGCTCGATATTTCTTATGACAAGTCCACCCGCTTTCTTGGGCTTGCAAATGGAGGTCCAAGATCTGTAGTTAATGGGCTTCTTTTACTGGTCATCTTGCACACCCTGCCACCAGAAGGTCCTAATAATAGCTGTAATCTTTGCTAAAAAAATTCTTCGTGAAAAGCACATGTGCCATATGTATATTGGAGTTGAAGCAAATAACAGATTGAATTGAAGTAAGCCTACCGGCATGATTGGGAGTGTTTGATTTGATTAGAGTTAATTTTGGTCCGAATTTGTTGTAAATAAAATTGTAGGCTTTACTTTTATCTCGATGTGAGATGAGCAGAGGGTGACCTAGGTGCATAGAATTGGCCACAAAATCTTGCACCGGAAAAAATACCTTTAATCTGTGATCTAAGGATTTGTGGTAACTTTTTACTAAAAAGAATGGAAGACTTTATCCAATTGGGTATCAGCCGGCTAGGCCGCTGCCCACCAGGCTCAGGCCATGCAAGAAGAATGTGATTGGTTGCCCAATTGCATGCAACCCAGCTTGTGAGTGAAGTTGTCTGTTTGCTCAGCCATCCCGCATCGCTGCTCTCACTCCATGCCATGCGCGTGTGCATTTTGCACTAGGCTGGCCAGACTCTTCAGAAACGCCAGAGAGCCTGGCTGCGGAGGCTTGGGCCTGGGCCAGGGCCAGGTCCAGGTCCAGGTGGCTATCGTGGCTACCAATCAACACACACCTGGTGTGACACCCCAATTTTTAAGAACAAAATTGGAGCACAATATATGTATGCCAGGATCAATTTTCATACATATATCCACATCATAGTAAATATCAAAACAATGCTTTATTAATATATCGAACATTATTACAAAAATGACCCTCGGGTCTGAAAGAAAAAGTACAGACTCTCAGTCTAACTCTAATGTAGACTCGCGGAAACTGGACGTCATCTCCACAGGAAGGTCGACCGGGGGCTGCGCCATCCTAGTACAGGTCGTCTGGGTCGTAGCCACCGTCTTCTGGGTACAAGTTGTCGGGGTCGTAACCACCGTCTTCTGGATACTCCTGCTCCGCGTCGTCGACTGCATCGTCTGGGTGGGGTAGCAGGGGGTTCAAAGAGGAAGGGTGAGTACATCGAAATGTACTCCGCAAGTGTAGGAAATATATGCTTATGAGGCTATTAACAAAGGTAGGCTGACTCTGTTTGACTCAAGCACCTAAAGCGACACAACCCTATTAATCCTATTAATCCTATGCACCTATTTACTAGGTTATAACCACAGTCTCCAACAGAAACAGTAACCACACTCGGAGTCGCACCGAGCAAACCACACTCGGAGTCACACCGAGCAACCAACACTTGGAGTCACACCAAGCAACCGCACTTGGAGTCGCACCAAGTTCCCACACCTGAAGTCCATCAGGCAAACCACACCTGAAGTCCATCAGATGACCCGAACCAGGCCGTTACAAGGAGTCCTATGTGTATTAGTTCCATACGTCACGACATAGAGAGCTACCTTCCGTAATAACACCAGGTCTGCGTCCGAGCCTGGGAGTCACTCCCGTACCAAGCAGTAACCCGCGTAGAAGAAGCCTCTGTACCCATGTCATATGAGACTAATAACCACATAAGGCTTCTCTAACGAACTAGAACAAACCCACCAACTAATCTCGAAGAAGTCCAAGCCCGCTCGTGACCGTGAGCACGGCTGATATATCAGTTTTTAATACTCTGCAGAGGTTGCACATCGTTACCCATGAGTCGTGCATTTCCCGTCACGCTAAACACTGCCGATGTGTGTAGCAGGTTGCACTGCAAGGCCTTTACAAAACTCCCTCCAAGTCCATTTTACACGTTCACTAAGGTTTCACCGCTGACAGTGGATATACGCACCACTGCAGAAGCCCCTCTTGTGCCACAAATCTGACCCCGTGTAAACCCTCAACTTGGAGGCAATTAATTACTTGGCCAGGTCCAGCCCATCCAGATCTCATGGCTGCGCTGTTAAGCCGGGTTACAGGCTTCGAGAACCGGGTCCTAGGGATCCAGGCAAGATAATCTAGCACAAGCCCAGAACCAAAAACCAAAAGCAGCTGCCGAGTCCCACGGCATAAAACCACCCATACGGTCCATCCTGCCGGATATACCTACTCACCATACTACAACATTACCAGCCTAAAATATTCCATAGATCATTAATCAAGATTATTATTAAACCACCATCCCATCCCAAGACAGCAGGGCTAAGCATGACTTCTACCCAATCCATCCCAAACCAGGTGTCAAGGAAAATATAATCAAGTTCTAGTAAACCTTAACATGAGATTCAAATTTAGACTCTGCATGCATCTACAGGATCTAACTACTCTAATACCAAAATAAAATAAATACGGGAGCAAGATGAGCAAGGACACTTGCCTTCGGGCTGGGTCGGATCGACGGAGGCGAAGGCTGGATCCTGAGGTTCCGCGTAGCTCGCACTCGCTGAATCAAACATCAAACATGGCTCAAACAAAGCAATATAAATAACAGTACATCAACAGTAGTAAAAAGGAACGTAAACAGATCTACTGCGTAGGGCTTGACGAGATGAATCTAACGCGAGTTGAACGGGTCAAATCGGAGTTAAAACGCAAAAGATATGAGCATTTGAATCTGAGTGGCAAACTTGTAAATAGACAGAACTCATTTTGTGAATTTAAATAAATAAAAACGGATTTAAACTGACCTGTGGACCGGGCCTCATTTTGGCAAAAACGGAGGAGCTTAAGTGGAAGTTTTCGAAGACTCATAGAATAGTACGATCGGACTGCGGGTTGTTTTCAAGAAAGAGGAGGGGCTCTTTAACAAAATGGCATCGGCGAAGGGGTATCGGCTTTTCTCGGCCGTTGATCTGGCGATGAGCGGCTCAGATTAGATCTGAGAGGGCGGCTGCGAGGTGGACCGCGCCTCGATTTCGGAAAAGTGCAGGGGCTAGATCGCTATTTTTTCCAAGACTCAATGAATAGTGCAGATAGGACGGCGGGTTTGTTTCAAGGAAACTCGGGGGTTCTTTTGCAATTTCGCCATGGCCGGTCGGCGCGACGCTACTGCGACTGATGTGGCGGACGGGTGGCTGCGCGCGATTGGGCTGGCGTGCCACATGGCCAGTGGACGCGTGAGGTGGCCGGGTGGACTAGGTTTACGGCGCTGGTGCACCCGGCTCATACCGGTTCGCGCCTGTGTCTAATCCTGGCCGTGTGGGCTGGATCGAGCGGTGCTGGCGAACGCCGCCGCCGTGCACGGTGGCGCCGCCTTGACCGTGGCGTGGAGGTCGCCGGAGTGCGGCAGATCTGCCGCAACTGGGTTGGCCTGGCTACGCGAAGGGAACCGAGGTGTAGGGCTTGACCGTGCGAACTCATCCAGGGTAAAAAAAAGAGGGGTGCGGCTACCGTCCGTTCAGGGACACGGCGGCGCCATGGGAGCATTCGGAGGAACTCGGCGGCGCGAGCCTACCATGCGGTAGAAACAACACAGAATAGAGGGATGGAAAACAGATCTTACATCGGCTAGTTGGTGATGATCTAGTCCCCGGCGGTGGCATGAGTGGTGTAGTTCGACGAGGGGGAGGTAGCCTTCGGTTCGTCTCCGGTGGGCCTCTCGGCGCGGTGGTGAAACGGCCACCGATCAGTGCGACGAAGCTGTGGAGCGGGGTCCTGACGCCGTTGTGAAACTAGATGAGGAGATGGAGAGGTGAGTGGCGCGGTGGAGCTCAACAACTGGCTCGGCAACGGCGATGGTAGGGAAAATAGAGGAGAGAGCAGGGCCGCTTAGGGGGCTTCTTGTAGGCCGATAGGGGAAAGGGGGCGGCGGCGCGCTCGTTTGTTACGGAGGGTCCCCGGTTAGGGCGGAGAGGGTGAGGGCGCGCGCGAGGTGTAGATCGGCGAGGAGTCGGTGTCTGCAGCGTGAAGAGCGGGGAGAGGTTAGGGAGGGAGCTGACCGGTGGGGTTGCGGCGCAGTGAGAGAGCAAAGGGTGAGGGTGAGGGCGGCGAGCGCTGCGGTCGCGGCTTGCGCGGCCGATGGGGAAGAGAGCGGATGGGCGCGCGGTGCTGGGCCAGTGGAGGTCGTGGGCCGCGGGAGCGAGGTGTTGGGCCAGGACGGGTGGCGGCTGGGCCAGGAGGAGGGGAAACGCGGCGCTGGGCCGGCTGGCCGGTGCGCGGCAGAGAGAAAAAAAAAGAAAAAAAAGAAGAGGGCCAGTTGGTCCAGGAGGAGGGGAAAAGGAGGAGGGAGCCCCAAACCAGGTTCTCTTTTCTTTTCTTTTTATTTTTCAAACCTTTTCCAAATTCATTTTGAAATCAAATTAAAATCTGTTTGGTATTAAAACAAGTTCGAAAATTTTAGAAATATTTTCCTAAGTTTTGAAAATAAAATTTTGAGTTGGATTTTGTAAAATTTTCATAAGCTTTTTACTTATTTTCTAAATAGAATAAATTCGATTCGCCCTATTCGGAGTTTAATAAATTCTTTTTCACCCAATAAAAATATGCAACGGCATGAATGCAACAAACATCTGGTTAGAATTTTTCCTCCATCTAGGGTTTTGGCCATTTTTCTAATTAAATTCTAATTTATTTTATTTATCTGAAAATCGGGGTGTTACACCTGGCCATGGGCCAGGTCATGGCCAGGTTGGCTGAAAAGCTCACAACCAATTACGCGCTTAGAGCAACCCCAACAGACTTTCTATATTCTTCCTAAATGTTAGGAATAGAGATTTTGATAAAAAAAATTCCACTCCAACCACTTATCTAAATGGTTGTCTAAATATAGCCATCTTCTATTTCGGATTTTTCGCTAGCCAAACATAGAAGATGAAAATGACTCTCTAGACTGTATGCGAGATATATATAGAAAAACTGTTGGAGATTGTAAAGATATAGAAAATGATTTTTATGTAAATGACTCTCTAAATGATGGTTTAGAGAGTGAGATTTACGAAGACTCTTGGAGATGCTCTTGCTATGCTGACCTGCCGTTACCCTTTCATACAGATCCATCGTCTACTCCGTCTGTACTAGTACTACTAATCCACGCTTTGCTCCTATACCCAAACGCCGTCTTGACGATTGTTAGTGAAAGTTTGCTTGGAAACTCAACAGATCGGTGGCACAATTATAACAACCCATGATTAAATGGCAATTAGGGATTCTTGAGCCCTTCTTGGTCACAACACACGAGCCTAAGGCCAATCTCAATGGTGAGTTTCATTTTGTTGTTTCCAAGACTGTCATGTCATATGAAATAAAATGAAACTTGAATGAAACTCTCCATTGAGGGTGAGAGTTTCATTGTAAAATTTCATAGGCATTAAATTTCATGACTCATGGAGAGTTGTTATTCGTGCCAAGAGAGTTTCATCTAGATGAAACTCATTTCTTCTCTCACTTCTTAAATACACCGCCATGTTATCAACAATGCATATGTGGCAACCTATTTAATGCAAATGAAACTCAAATGAAACTCCCATGGAGATTGACCACAGGATCTTGTCTAAAAATAGATAAGATCATTAAAAACAATTAGCATTATTATATATTGTCTTTTTCTGTTGGAAATCTTAAGACATCTGGGGGGAAGTTGATCCCTCTGGTAAGCCATAGCTTTGCCCTACACTGAGACTCTGAGAGGTTGTCCGGTGACATTTTCATACCGCCTTAGTTAAAGCCAAAGTAGAAACACAAAAATAGATCGTCTAGAGCAATTTGCAAACCACAAAAATCAAAGCCAAAACATAAAGTACAAAAAAAGTGACTCCCTTTTCCGTACATAAAAATGGTTTTAGCTCTTTTTGTTTTTTTTTTTTGCATGGCTCTGTTTGAAATATTGTCGAAGTCGGTGTTGGAGTTGCACTAAACAAGCTATATTAATAAATTAAACCACGGGTTTAGAACATATAAAAACGACGACCCTAGCCTTTTTGGGTGCCTGAGACGTGGCTCCGTTTGAAACATTGTCGAAGTCAGTGCAGTAGATAGTAAAGTTCATTTCTTGCTGTAAAACCATAAACGAACCATCGCTGATGAGATTTCTTTTTTCGATCGTTTCTTTCTCTACCAGACGAGCGTAACAAGCAAACACGCACGCCTTATTACATACAAAAGGTATATAATAAGCAAATAAAGCAAATAAAGAGGTACCATATTAATATAAAAATAACACCTCATCTAGTCGTTTTCCAGCTGGTGCCGTCGCACCATCCTTTTAATTACCAACAGTCTGGCCTGCACGCCATTGCCGGTAGAGGAGACCGCAAGGCGTGCAACGGAAGCAGTCGTGAAGGGCGTGATTGGTTCATTTCCCACTCCAGCCTGGCTCGCACCAACCAAGCCAGGCCAACCTTGGCCAGTCTCACCGCATGCAAGGACGTGGTGTTTGGTTGTCTGTATGCACGAGACAGGTTGAGCTGAGAAACTGTTTGGTTGCTCGTATGAGAACGAGTTGCATGAGATAAAAATATATAAATAATCATCGTCATGACATTTATTACGGACAACTATTATCGTATAACACTCAGTTTACCTTAATTCTCCTTAATATACTTCGAAATATATTAATATCATTTAATATATGCTAATAATATATTAATAACGTCATTAGATGACTAATTACCTGCACCACGCGAGCCTGGCCCGACAGAAACGGCCGATTTCTACGTTCCTCCAGAGCCAGGCTGCGGGAGGAATCTTGCACGAGCAGAGCCTGACCAGACAGATACGCGAACCAAACAAACGCCTGTTCTCGCATTTGTGGAGCCTGACTGAGGGGTGGTGCAGCCAACCAATCAGTCTGTTGGCCGTCCGTGGGTCAGCTTGGCCCCGCCCGGTCCGTGGTCCTCACCGGCGCCGCGGCCCCACCTCACATAGATTGACTACGCCGCGTGCCCGCGTGGCGTAGGCGTAGGCGTAGGCGTAGGCGCGTAGCGTTAGGTTCGTTGCGTTCGCACGCGCGTAGCGTTAGGAGCGGGGTCCTGACGCCGTTGTGAAACTAGATGAGGAGATGGAGAGGTGAGTGGCGCGGTGGAGCTCAGCAACTGGCTCGGCAACGGCGATGGTAGGGAAAATAGAGGAGAGAGCAGGGCCGCTTAGGGGGCTTCTTGTAGGCCGATAGGGGAAAGGGGGCGGCGGCGCGCTCGTTTGTTACGGAGGGTCCCCGGTTAGGGCGGAGAGGGTGAGGGCGCGCGAGGTGTAGATCGGCGAGGAGTCGGTGTCTGCAGCGTGAAGAGCGGGGAGAGGTTAGGGAGGGAGCTGACCGGTGGGGTTGCGGCGCAGTGAGAGAGCAAAGGGTGAGGGTGAGGGCGGCGAGCGCTGCGGTCGCGGCTTGCGCGGCCGATGGGGAAGAGAGCGGATGGGCGCGCGGTGCTGGGCCAGTGGAGGTCGTGGGCCGCGGGAGCGAGGTGTTGGGCCGGGACGGGTGGCGGCTGGGCCAGGAGGAGGGGAAACGCGGCGCTGGGCCGGCTGGCCGGTGCGCGGCAGAGAGAAAAAAAAAGAAAAAAAGAAGAGGGCCAGTTGGGCCAGGAGGAGGGGAAAAGGAGGAGGGAGCCCCAAACCAGGTTCTCTTTTCTTTTTTTTTATTTTTCAAACCTTTTCTAAATTCATTTTGAAATCAAATTAAAATCTGTTTGATATTAAAACAAGTTCGAAAATTTTGGAAATATTTTCCTAAGTTTTGAAAATAAAATTTTGAGTTGGATTTTGTAAAATTTTCATAAGCTTTTTACTTATTTTCTAAATAGAATAAATTCGATTCGCCCTATTCGGAGTTTAATAAATTCTTTTTCACCCAATAAAAATATGCAACGGCATGAATGCAACAAACATCTGGTTAGAATTTTTCCTCCATCTAGGGTTTTGGTCATTTTTCTAATTAAATTCTAATTTATTTTATTTATCTGAAAATCGGGGTGTTACACCTGGGCATGGGCCAGGTCATGGCCAGGTTGGCTGAAAACCTCACAACCAATTACGCGTTTAGAGCAACCCCAACAGACTTTCTATATTCTTCCTAAATGTTAGGAATAGAGATTTTGATAAAAAAAATTCCACTCCAACCACTTATCTAAATGGTTGTCTAAATATAGCCATCTTCTATTTCAGATTTTTCGCTAGCCAAACATAGAAGATGAAAATGACTCTCTAGACTGTATGCGAGATATATATAGAAAAACTGTTGGAGATTGTAAAGATATAGAAAATGATTTTTATGTAAATGACTCTCTAAATGATGGTTTAGAGAGTGAGATTTACGAAGACTCTTGGAGATGCTCTTGCTATGCTGACCTGCCGTTACCGTTTCATACAGATCCATCGTCTACTCCGTCTGTACTAGTACTACTAATCCACGCTTTGCTCCTATACCCAAACGCCGTCTTGACGATTGTTAGTGAAAGTTTGCTTGGAAACTCAACAGATCGGTGGCACAATTATAACAACCCATGATTAAATGGCAATTAGGGATTCTTGAGCCCTTCTTGGTCACAACACACGAGCCTGAGGCCAATTTCAATGGTGAGTTTCATTTTGTTGTTTCCAGGACTGTGATGTCATATGAAATAAAATGAAACTTGAATGAAACTCTCCATTGAGGGTGAGAGTTTCATTGTAAAGTTTCATAGACATTAAATTTCATGACTAATGGAGAGTTGTTATTCGTGCCAAGAGAGTTTCATCTAGATGAAACTCATTTCTTCTCTCACTTCTTAAATACACCGCCATGTCATCAACAATGCATATGTGGCAACCTATTTAATGCAAATGAAACTCAAATGAAACTCTCATGGAGATTGACCACAGGATCTTGTCTAAAAATAGATAAGATCATTAAAAACAATTAGCATTATTATATATTGTCTTTTTCTGTTGGAAATCCTAAGACATCTGGGGGGAGTTGATCCCTCTGGTAAGCCATAGCTTTGCCCTACACTGAGACTCTGAGAGGTTGTCCGGTGACATTTTCATACCGCCTTAGTTAAAGCCAAAGTAGAAACACAAAAATAGATCGTCTAGAGCAATTTGCAAACCACAAAAATCAAAGCCAAAACATAAAGTACAAAAAAAGTGACTCCCTTTTCCGTACATAAAAATGGTTTTAGCTCTTTTTGTTTTTTTTTGCATGGCTCTGTTTGAAATATTGTCGAAGTCGGTGTTGGAGTTGCACTAAACAAGCTATATTAATAAATTAAACCACGGGTTTAGAACATATAAAAACGACGACCCTAGCCTTTTTGGGTGCCTGAGACGTGGCTCCGTTTGAAACATTGTCGAAGTCAGTGCAGTAGATAGTAAAGTTCATTTCTTGCTGTAAAACCATAAACGAACCATCGCTGATGAGATTTCTTTTTTCGATCGTTTCTTTCTCTACCAGAGGATCGTAACAAGCAAACACGCACGCCTTATTACATACAAAAGGTATATAATAAGCAAATAAAGCAAATAAAGAGGTACCATATTAATATAAAAATAACACCTCATCTAGTCGTTTTCCAGCTGGTGCCGTCGCACCATCCTTTTAATTACCAACAGTCTGGCCTGCACGCCATTGCCGGTAGAGGAGACCGCAAGGCGTGCAACGGAAGCAGTCGTGAAGGGCGTGATTGGTTCATTTCCCACTCCAGCCTGGCTCGCACCAACCAAGCCAGTCCAACCTTGGCCAGTCTCACCGCATGCAAGGACGTGGTGTTTGGTTGTCTGTATGTGTCGGTGTTTCGTACCCGGGGGTATCACACCAACGAGTAATAACGATCGCGTGCTCTCTTCCTGGATGGTGATGCAAAAAGACACAAGGTTTATCCTGGTTCGGGCAAAGATGCCCTACGTCCAGCGAGGAAAGGGTTCTTATATTTCTTGCACCGAAGTGCTTGTACAGGGGCGGATACAAGCCTGGGGAGTAAGGACTGAGGCCCAAACTCGTGCGTGAGTGTAGGCTCGAGTGTTGGGTGTGTGTGCGGTGTAGAACGATCCCCCCCCTCCTAAAAGCCCCCGGCGTCCCCTTTTATATCGCAAGGGGTGACCGGGGTTACATGATGGATTTACTGTAGCCAGGGTGCACATTGTTCGATACAGCGTGGTGTAAGAGTGTTGTCTTGTCGTAGACACCGTAGCCGACGCGGAACGTGCTGCTGACTTGTCTGGAAACGTGGCCATCATCACGGGCGTGGTGGCGGAGACGTGCCGTCGTAGGGGTTGTAGGCCGCTCATCATGGTCTGTGCCAGGCGTGGCCTGGTATCGCCGGGCTTCTGAGATACCTGCCGACTAGCCAGGCAATCAGTAAGGAGGGCTCGAGGGGCACAGGCCCGGCCTCGAGGCGACGACTTCGGGGGGCTCGAGACTCTACAGGCACAGGTGTGTCCCGAGAATCTCGGCCGCGCAGCAGGGGTCCGTGCCCTCGGCCGTGTCGGGGCATAGATCCGCAGGGGGAGTGGATGAAACAGTGAAGCAATCATGCCCTTCCGCCCACGCCGACGGTGAAAAGTCGTGTTGACCTCTCCCTGACTCCGTAATGCATGCCGCATTCTGACGGACGTGACGGGGGCAGGCGGGCGCATTAAATGCACACGGTATGGGGCTGGCACGTTCGTTCGTACCGCCCGAGGGAGGCGTGGAGCGTTCGCCCGAGGCCTGGCTTGGTGGGCTCGGACGAGATGGAGACTTGCCGTTCGCCCGAGGCCTGGTAGGAGGGCTCGGGCGAGACGGAGACTTGGCGTTCGCCCGAGGCCTGGCGTGGGGGGCTCGGGCGAGACGGAGACCTGGCGCTCGCCCGAGGCCTGGTTTTGAGGGCTCGGGCGGGACGGAGACGGGCGCTCGCCCGAGACCTGGCTTGGAGGGCTCGGGCGAAACGGAGACTGAGTGCTCGGGTGTTTGCGTTGATTGGGGGTACCCCTTTTTTGTACCACCGACAGTAGCCCCCGAGCCCTTGTTTGAGTGCTTGCACTCGAGCAGGGGCTCTTTGACCTGGGTTTTGAGGACTTTGACTGTGTTGGTTTTCGTGGGTGTCGCGCGAGCGACACCCGCAGGTGTAGCCCCCGAGGCCACGGGGGAGTGATTAGGACTCCCTCGTGGTCTTTGTGCGTGGATGTTTAGTTACGTTTTTTAAGTTCGAGAGTACCGAGCTCCCGAGTTTTTGACCCTCTTTCGTCGAGGGGTGCCAGGCTGAGCCGACCGTCCGGCTCTTCGAGCTGTCCGGTACGCCGGCTGCCTTGGCTTGCCATCCCGCCGAGTCCTTTCGATCGGATGCGGGGTGGGATGCCTCGTACTACCACGAGTCGGGCGTGGCGAGTATCGAGGTTCCCAGTGAGCTGGTAACGGGGGAATCCAAGTGAGAGCTCGTGCCCCGTTCGATAGGGGTCGACTGTGGCCCGGAGGCGGTCTCATAAAGCTTAGGTGCTCAGTCTGCAGGAATGCCGGGTCCGTTCGATAGGACCCGGTGGCTCGGTGCCTCCCCACGAGGGGATTTCACTGCATGTCGTGCTCCCAGCCTTGGATACACGTGAGGGGCCTCGAGGGCTTGGCCCTCGAGCGAAGCTGCGAGTGGCGCCCCTTAGTGTCCCTGACTCGGGTGCTCGAAGCCGGCTGTCGAACCCTCTTTCGTCGAGGGCCAGCCTTCGCTGCTTCGAGACTTAGGGCCGGGGCCCGTTTTTGGGTGCTCGAAGCCGGCTGTCGAACCCTTTTTCGAGGGCCAGCCTTCGCTGCTTCGAGACTTAGGGCCTGAGCCCGTTTTTACCTTCCTGAAGAAGCCTTCGTCGGGAGTGGAGTTCGTGGCACCAAGACGACGGTCAGGAAGTTGAAGCGGCGGCCGCGGAGGGCCCCGGTAGTCGAGCCAATGCGGAATCACTGTGTGTGCCTGTTAACCGGCTCGAGACGCAGTTAGATAGGCACATTAAAGGTATTCGGTTACCTTTTCGACATCGTAGTAGACGGCACCGGTTGTTCGACGGGGGCGTGCTGCCTCCTGATGCGGACGGTGGCATAGGTGGCCTTCCTCCTCCTGGTTCGGACATCGAGGCTGAGCCTGCGGCGGAGGATTCAGGGGAGGAGTACCAGACCGCGGCGTGGCTGGGAAATGTGGCGGCGAAGGTCGGGCCCCTGAGTCCGGCTCGAGGGGTAACGTCGAAGTTGAACTACCACGACCGGCTCGATGTCTGGTGTCGAAGTCGAGCCCCTATGTCTGGTTCGAGGTGTGCGTCGAGGATCGAGCCCCCGCGTCTGGCTCGTGGGGTGGCGTCGAAGTCGAGACCTCGAGTTCGGCTCGAGGAGGGGCGTCGAAGGTCGAGCTCCCGAGTCCGGCTTCGAGGAGGAGCGTCGAAGGTCGAGCCCCCGAGTCTGGCTCGAGGTGGGCGTCGAAGGTCGAGCTCCCGAGTCCGGCTTGAGGAGGAGCGTCGAAGGTCGAGCCCCCGAGTCTGGCTCGAGGTGGGGCGTCGAAGGTCGGGCCCCGAGTCCGGCTCGAGGGGTGGCGTCGAAGGTCGAGCTCCCGAGTCCGGCTCGAGGGGGAGCGTCGAAGGTCGAGCCCCCGAGTTCGGCTCGAGGAGGGGCGTCGAAGGTCGGGCCCCGAGTCCGGCTCGTGGGGTGGCGTCGAGGGGACGTCGAGCCCCCGAGTCCAGCCCAAGGTGTGACGTCGAAGTCGAACTCCCACGTCCGGCTCGAGGGGCGGCGTCGTGCGTGGGTGCCAACTTAGCCAGCTCGTCTGCGGCGGGCGCCCACGCGCACTTCTTCGTCGTCGTCGTCCTCGTCGTCGCGCTTTGCCTTCTGACCTTCGCTTTGGCCCGCGGAGTGGCCAAAGAAGGCCCCCACTGCCTCGTTGCCGGAGGCGAAGCTGGTGACCTGATCCATCAAGTCTTCGATCATCCTGGGACGGTAGCGCCCTAACTCGTGGACTAGCTTTTGGCACGTCGTGCCTGCGAGGAACGCTGAGATGACCTCCTCATCAGGTATGTGAGGGAGCTCGAGGCGCTGCTTTGAAAACCGCCGAGCGAAGTCGCGGAGGGGTTCGTCCGCTGCCTGCCTGCAACGTCGCAGATCCCAGGAGTTGCCTGGGCGCGCACAAGTCCCCTTGAAATTCCTGTCAAAGACCCTGACTAGGTCGGCCCAGTTATGGATCTGATCCGGCGGGAGTCCCTCGAGCCACCGGCGGGCGGTGTCCGAGAGGTAAAGTGGGAGTTGGCGTATGATCATACGGTCGTCGCCCTTCGCTCCGCCCAGTTGGCAGCCTAGGCGGAAGTCTGAGAGCCAGAGCTTGGGCTCGACCTCCCCGTCATACTTCATGACGTTGGTTGGTGGTCGGAAGCGGTCGGGAAGGGTCGAGCTGCGGATGGCTCGGCTGAAGACCCTGGGGCCCGGGGGCTCGAGGGTTTGCCGGCTGTTGGCGACCCGTTCCTGGGCTAGTCTGGCTTGAGGGGCGCCCGGCTGGCGGACCGACGTCTCGTGCTTGCTGTGGGACGCGTCCGCTGGCTTCTCCGAGGCTATCTTGCGCTGTCGCGAGGCCGAGCTCTCGGCTATCTGCACAGCGGTCGTTTCGAGGAGGCTCTTTACTTCCCCAAGCATGCGTCTGGCGTCGGGGTTGGAGACGGTGGGCAGATCGCGGAGCAGCATTGCGGCCGCCACCACGTTTTGCTCGACACGCGGGAAGCACACCTCGGGGCGTGCTGGCGCCCTGTCCTCGAGGGTCTGTCGGTGGGCCTCTCGACCCCGACCTCGAGCTCTGACTCCTCGAGGCTGGGGTGGTTCCTGCATCAGAGTTTGCTGGAGTTGCAGCAGGCGTTGTCGTTCTTCCTCGGTCTTGGTGATTGCCTCCCGCACCTGTGCGAGTTGCGCCGCCCGGCTGTCGTCGTGTTGAGGCGGTGCACCCGAGGCCGAGGTTTTGCTTCTTGCCTGAACGCGCGAACCGCCCGCCGCAGCCACGTCGTTGGGCGCTCCGAGGTTGAGCGTCGACCTGGCGTCGTCGTCGTCGTCCTCGGCATCGCTCACCACCTCCTCGAGCTGGAAGCACTCCCTGGTGTGATCCCAGAAGTCGGGGTCGTGGTAGTCGTACTCGTCGGAGTCGGAGCTGATGACGCCGTGTCTTCTTGGCTTGCGCTGGGCCAGTAGTTCACGGTACCATTCCCTGATAGTGCCTCGCCGCGGTGGTTCAACTGCTTGACGGATGCTGCGGTTGGTTCGCGCGGGGTCGCCTACCTCCAAGTTCGCCATGGTTTGTAGAAGTACGCCTGGGCGCTCCTCCCGCTCCATCGGTGGCTGGCGTCGCCGGTGCTCGTTGAGGCGACGGATGTAAATTGCCGCCGAATTGTCGAAGCCGAACGGGAATCGCCCGCGCCGAGCGTGGCTCGCCCTACGCGGGGGGAAGCTGGATGATGTCGTCGGCGCGTGGCTCGGGGACCTCCGGCTTGGCTCTTGGTCCGCGCGCATGGCGAACGCGGAGTTGCGGGGGGTACGTGAGCGTACTCCAGAAGCCTCAGACCGCGCTGCGGGCAGTCTCCTCCTCGAGGGACCCGTGCCAGCAGCGGGGGTGCGCGTGCGTACCGCAGGCGCCGCCTGCGCTTGGTGACGGCGGTGTCGTCGGTGCCGCTCACGAGGCGGCGACGCATGGCGGTGCGGGCGTCGCGCCACGCTCCCTGCGCGAGGTGATGTGACGCGTCTTTCGCTCGAGCCCTCCGTGGAGAGCAGGATCAGCTCGCTGTCGTTGCCGGTGGCCAGGAACTCGAGGCTCCCAAACCAGATGTCACCGGCAGAGAATGAAGACATGGGGGATGCCATCCAGGAAATAATGAGATTTCGAGTCGACACGCGCGCCCCCTACCTGGCGCGCCAACTGTCGGTGTTTCGTACCCGGGGGTATCACACCAACGAGTAATAACGATCGCGTGCTCTCTTCCTGGATGGTGATGCAAAAAGACACAAGGTTTATCCTGGTTCGGGCAAAGATGCCCTACGTCCAGCGAGAAAAGGGTTCTTGTATTTCTTGCACCGAAGTGCTTGTACAAGGGCGGATACAAGCCTGGGGAGTAAGGACTGAGGCCCAAACTCGTGCGTGAGTGTAGGCTCGAGTGTTGGGTGTGTGTGCGGTGTAGAACGATTCCCCCCCTCCTAAAAGCCCCCGGCGTCCCCTTTTATATCGCAAGGGGTGACCGGGGTTACATGATGGATTTACTGTAGCCAGGGTGCACATTGTTCGATACAGCGTGGTGTAAAGAGTGTTGTCTTGTCGTAGACACCGTAGCCGACGCGGAACGTGCTGCTGACTTGTCTGGAAACGTGGCCATCATCACGGGCGTGGTGGCAGAGACGTGGCGTCGTAGGGGTTGTAGGCCGCTCATCATGGTCTGTGCCAGGCGTGGCCTGGTATCGCCGGGCTTCTGAGATACCTGCCGACTAGCCAGGCAATCAGTAAGGAGGGCTCGAGGGGCACAGGCCCGGCCTCGAGGCGACGACTTCGGGGGGCTCGAGACTCTACAGGCACAGGCGTGTCCCGAGAATCTCGGCCGCGCAGCAGGGGCCCGTGCGCTCGGCCGTGTCGGGGCATAGATCCGCAGGGGGAGTGGATGAAACAGTGAAGCAATCATGCCCTTCCGCCCACGCCGACGGTGAAAAGTCGTGTTGACCTCTCCCTGACTCCGTAATGCATGCCGCATTCTGACGGACGTGACGGGGGCAGGCGGGCGCATTAAATGCACACAGTATGGGGCTGGCACGTTCGTTCGTACCGCCCGAGGGAGGCGTGGAGCGTTCGCCCGAGGCCTGGTAGGACGGCTCGGGCGAGACGGAGACTTGGCGTTCGCCCGAGGCCTGGCGTGGGGGGCTCGGGCGAGACGGAGACCTGGCGCTCGCCCGAGGCCTGGCTTTGAGGGCTCGGGCGGGACGGAGACGGGCGCTCGCCCGAGACCTGGCTTGGAGGGCTCGGGCGAAACGGAGACTGAGTGCTCGGGTGTTTGCGTTGATTGGGGGTACCCTTTTTTGTACCACCGACAGTATGCACGAGACAGGTTGAGCTGAGAAGCTGTTTGGTTGCTCGTATGAGAACGAGTTGCATGAGATAAAAATATATAAATAATCATCGTCATGACATTTATTACGGACAACTATTATCGTATAACACTTAGTTTACCTTAATTCTCCTTAATATACTTCGAAATATATTAATATCATTTAATATATGCTAATAATATATTAATAACGTCATTAGATGACTAATTACCTGCACCACGCGAGCCTGGCCCGACAGAAACGGCCGATTTCTACGTTCCTCCAGAGCCAGGCTGCGGGAGGAATCTTGCACGAGCATTGCCTGACCAGACAGATACGCGAACCAAACAAACGCCTGTTCTCGCATCTGTGGAGCCTGACTGAGGGGTGGTGCAGCCAACCAATCAGTTCTGTTGGCCGTCCGTGGGTCAGCTTGGCCCCGCCCGGTCCGTGGTCCTCACCGGCGCCGCGGCCCCACCTCACATAGATTGACTACGCCGCGTGCCCGCGTGGCGTAGGCGCGTAGCGTTAGGTCCGTTGCGTTCGCACGCGGCGCCCCTCCTATTTAACCGTCCCCCCCCCCCTCCGCAAGGCAGACAGACAGCAAACTCCTCTTCCTCCTCAGTTTGCAACTTCCTCCTCGCCCATATCCAGATCTCGCGGCGAGGCGAGAGGGCGGAGAGACCGCCGGAATCGGACTGGCAGGAGGTATGCCTCTCTCCGTCCCTGGTCTCGCGTCCTTCCTCTGTCCCGGCAATTCCACATAGCCAGTAGCCAGTACCACTAGCCAGCCCAGTCCCGTTTTTGCTCAACGGAAATCCTCTCTTTGCTGTGACCGAGCACCCCAAAATCGAAACCACCCATCGTCTTGCACTGGTTCAGATTTGTTTGCTGCGTGCTGTTTAAGGTGCGGGGTCAACTCTGGCACTCTACCACAACTATCATCGTCTTTTTTTGTCTCTCGAGATCGATTAGACTCAGGAGATCGCTTATACTCCTACAGCTTACTGGACTGTACGTAACAGGATCCAGGCCTCGTTGAGTCGCTCTAGTATTTCTTTAGTCTTTACTTTGTTTTGGTCTCTGGGAAATTAGATTCGGAGGAAATGGTCGTCGTCAGTTTATCACCAAGGTTCTGTTTGGTTGGTGACCGGAACTTGCCACGCCTAACCTTCGGCAAACTGTGGCTGCCACAGAAAGTGTGGCGAACAAAATCGAAGCCACACTTCTGGCAAACTTTGGCACGAAAATGAGTCTATGACGTGTGAGATATGGTGCTAAGAAAGTGTGGCATGCCATGACTGTGGCAGTGAACCAAACGGCTGCCAGAAAAACTGTGGCACGACGAATCTGTGGCGTGACAAGTTCTGGTCACCAACCAAACACACCCCAAATGATCTCCACTGGGCATCACCACGTCAAACTACTGCAGTGATCATTGGCGTTGATCACGGGTCTTTACTTAAACAACACTGTGCACTGAAACTATCGGATGGCTTATACCGCCATTTGCTTTTCAAAATATGTTATGTGCTCAGAGTTCCTTAGTTACTCGTTCATTTAATTAAACCTACTGTTTGTGGCTTGCAATTGGTAATCTGAAGTATGTATACGAGCCGACATGCCTACGATGATTGCTAGCGGCAATGTTCGCAGTGTCGGTGGCTCGTAGCAACTACTCCCTCCGTCCCAAGACATAAATGACTCTCTAAACGATGGTTTAGAGAGTGAGATTTACAAAGATTATTGGAGATGCTATTGCTATGCTGACCTGCCGTTACCGTTTCATACAGATCCATCGTCTACTCCGTCTGTACTAGTACTACTAATCCACGCTTTGCTCCTATACCCAAACGCCGTCTTGACGATTGTTAGTGAAAGTTTGCTTCGTTTCATACAGATCCATCGTCTACTCCGTCTGTACTAGTACTACTAATCCACGCTTTGCTCCTATACCCAAACGCCGTCTTGACGATTGTTAGTGAAAGTTTGCTTGGAAACTCAACAGATCGGTGGCACAATTATAACAACCCATGATTAAATGGCAATTAGGGATTCTTGAGCCCTTCTTGGTCACAACACACGAGCCTTAGGCCAATCTCAATGGTAAGTTTCATTTTGTTATTTCCAAGACTGTCATGTCATATGAAATAAAATAAAACTTGAATGAAACTCTCCATTGAAGGTGGGAGTTTCATTGTAATTTTTCATAGGCATTAAATTTCATGACTCATAGAGAGTTGTTATTCGTGCCAAGATGGAGACTTTTGAATGGAGGAAGTAGCAAGAACAAGCAAATACAGTACGGTGAAGCGGGCATCCCTGTCTAATGCCCATAGTAGCACGGAAGCGACCAAAAAACCTGTCCATTTATGTAAATAGAGAATTCAGTGGCAAAAATACATGTATGGATCAACTTGATAAAATGGCCACCATACCCTTTGTGTCACAATGCTTCATGAGCATTGTGATTAGGGGTGCGTTTGGGAGAGCTCCACGGAGCTGATTCTCAGGGAGAATCACTCCCTGGCTGCCAAACGCATTTTTCAGTGTGAAGTGATTCTTTGCTGATTCTGTGAAGTGATTCTCTGAAATGAACTAGGAGGCTGAGAGCTGAAAAAAGTAGCTTCACCTGATTCTGTGAAATGATTCTCTATCCTGATTTTGAGAGTTTAGGCTAAAAAATCAAAAAGAATCTACTTTCAGCCACAAAATCACTTCACCAGAGAATCTGGGAGCACAGCTGGAGAATCAGGGAGCACAGCTCTCCCAAACAGGCACTAGGGTTCACAGTGGCTTTACTTTCGAGTTAGGTTTGTTGGTTCTACTGTTTTAGTTTTTTTTTCTTGGGTTTAGTGTTTGCCCTTCCCCAATTTACATCGTACTATTTTTAGTTGTTGCTGTGTAGGGATTTTGTCTATAATTTGCACCCTCTAGTTTGTAGCTTGTTGTGTTTAATGGGTGATGTGGATGGATTATTTTTTTCCCGCAGGCTTTTTGCAGCATGTCAAGACGAATTTAAATGCCTATTTTTCTCTTGCAAATGGTAGGTTCAATGATCTATATACTAATTATATACCATAAATATTAATACTTTTTACATATTTAGTCAAAGTCAAGTACATTTGACTTCTCAAGAGACGAGAATCAAAAAAGAACCAAGAGAGCATGTGTCAAGTTCCTGTTGTGCTGGTGCACATGGGGTTTGCTAATCCCGCACTTGTGAAAATCCCGGTATTGTTTTGGTAATTAATTGACAATATTAGATGGACTGAATATGTGACTACTGATGACTTTTTTTTTTATCTGGGTACACAACTTTGGACGCACACAACCCACACCCACCACACTCAACACCACACGCACACGCGCGTGCGCGTCCGTACACACGCAAAGAAGAGATTGGGAGACTCGCCGCCTCCAGTGCGCGGGAAACACGCCGTACCACCGAACGTGCACGCGTGCGTGTACCCTGAAAATTCTGGATAAAATCCAGAAAAAGGTGCGAACACCAGGGTTTGAACCCTGGTGGGTAGCGTCCCACTGGACAGACCTACCATTGGACCACAAGTCCATTCGCACTACTGATGACTTTGATCTACTGTAGTGTGAATGACTGAATGTAATTGTGAGTCTATGAATGTGATTGATACCTTTTCAATCTGAATTAAGGAGGTTGAGTAAAATTTAGAGAGATGTTAACTAGATGACGGGCCTGCCCAAATCTATAGGCCGTGTCGTGTTTTTTTCTTGGCTAGTTTGGCATGAAAACAGACCTACCCATGCCTAGCCCAATACTTAGGCCCATAAGGCCACTTTGGCATGGCCCGGTGGCCGGCGATTTTTGTTTGGTCATCTATATATACTTGTGGCATATAAAAGATGTCGACTAGGCCTGGCTTCTATAGGATGAAAAAAAAAATTGTTTTCTTGAAGCCTGGCTCCGAGCAATGCCATAAGTGGCCAAATAATGGAACGTTCAGTGTATGCATGGGCAAGCGAGTGGAAACCTGAGAGCAAACTAATATAACCAATCAACTTCTTATTCCTCGGCTAAAGTTTAACCATTACCAAGGGTGCAAACGAGTAATTTTTAAAGGCACCTCTGACTCTTTTTAGTTCAAATATTTGTACTATTTCTTCAAATGAGATCTCATTTAGGGGGTGTTTGGTTCCACCCCACTAAACTCTAGTCACTGAACTTTAGTTACTTTTAGTGACTATAAAATGTCAAACACCCCACTAAAAGAGACTAAAGTACATGTTTAGTCTCTTTTAGCGGGGGTGTTTGGCATTTTAGCCACTAAAAATGATTAGAGTTTAGTGACTAAAATTTAGTGGGGTGGAACGAAACACCCTCTTAGTACAAATATTTAGACTAAAAAAGATCGGAGGTGCCCCTAGGGGTCACCAATTTCCACCCTTAACCATTGCCACATCGAATATTCAGATGCTAATTAATCTATTAAGCAATTTTTATTGAAAAAAATATAAATAATGATTTAGAGTGTGAGTTTTAGAAAGACTCCTGCAGATGCTCTTAGGTTTTTGTCCGTCTCTAAAAATAAAAAGATAAGGCCATATTGTAAAATCTTTTTTAGTACACTAGTAGTCGTAACAACATATATAAATAAACGGACCGTCCTCGCTGCAAAGACTAGTTCTAACAGCATGAATAAACATACCATCAGCATTGCATAGTCCATTAGTCCTCGCTAAATGGGTCACTACGAAGGGTCATCAGTGACACACGTGTTCTCTGGCTAAATGGGTCACTTCATTGTCACTGATTAATTCACATTAGAGACAACCACGTCACTAATGACTGTCTAGACGTGTGCGTCACTAGTAAGCTTTTTTTGACATAGGCGCAATCAAGGACTATTTCGACCAGTATTTTAAACAATTAGTGTTGCAAGCGCTAGCTATTTATGCAGAATTAAGTTTATGTGAACTAGTAAATATAATGCTTACGATTACGAAGGTTAATTTCAAACATTGCCGCCTTCACTATATATGATTACTCCTCTCACGTAGAACAACGAATACTCTGAGCATTCAATCTATGACGCAATGAATGAACGACGTGTTTGGTTCGGTGCAAAGTAGCGTGATCTGATTACACCCGGTATTGCATAACGATACAGACGTTTGGTGAGCCCGGCTGTAACAGACTCGTCCAATAATGTGGCCCACCTACACTTGTCATTTGTCCAATGACCTTTGACCGCTATGTAAGTGTGCCACAAGACTGGATTAATCTGTTGGATACGTTCGATGTATCCATGGGTCATAGGAATCATCCGAGTGGAACCATTACAGCAATATACATTTCATACAACATACCAGATCAGAGAGTTTTCAGCGGAAGTCTTACATAAACATAATATTACAAACCAGTGTTCATTATTACAACATAGATGAAAAGAAGTTCAAGTTACGATAGTACTAAGTGCCAGATAAAGTCTGATAAACATAACCACACTACTAAACCCTGCCCAAGGGTACGTCACTAATCATCCTCAGCGGGGATTATTGTCATGCAACAAGGAGCAAAACATACTTGATCCGAAGGTTCACCTGCAACAAGGGATCATAGAACCCTGAGTACGGGAGTACTCAACAAGACTTACCCGACTAATAAATTGGGGAGAAGACTCAGGAATGCAGGCTGAGGGGAAATCAAGGTAAGACTTTAGCAAGAATCCAAAAGTTTTCCTTTGCATAAAAGCTCCTACAACTAAGTAGTTGTGTCATTTCATACTTCTAATATTAGCTAAGTAAATGAATGTACATCATAAAATCAACCCATTAATCCTCCTTTGTTTCATCATTAAACTACGCTGAGGGGGCGAGGACGAGTCTCCTTTTCTCGTGGAGATTCGAACCGCTTGATCTACAAAGCTGGGGCTTCCTTATCACACGACATATGCGAGACCAAACTCGCATATATCAACCGTCCTGTGGATCCGCTCAAACCGGACCGGAGCCGCGCCACCCGGGAGTACAGTACACCACCGCCCTACAATGGCCTTGCTGAGTCCGTCCAACAGGGGACCGTGCAGGGTGGGTACACGCTACTCCCGCCATCTCTCCACTCCCAGTGCGCGGGTGCGCCGTTCCAGTAAGGGCATAGCCACAGTAGGGCTTACCGTAGCATGTGACCAGTACTAACAAATAGTTCTCGATCCAACGGGCCAACAGCGGACGGGTCCTAAGCGACACAGGCGGAAACACTACACCAGGACTCCTTTCCTGTGCAAGTTACCCGCCCGGTCTCAGTTTAATTATACCATCCCAACCGGGGAAGGGTTCCCAACAATAGCATCTCTCTTTTCAAAACCTACTCTAATGAGCAAGGCTAAGCGATCTAAGCATTTGTAAATAACCCAGTGACAAGGATAGTATAAGGAATAATCAAGGCAGTCAATGTATCAAATAGGTATCATTCAACTCCTAGACTTAATGCACAAATTTTATCAACAAGTATATTATTTGAAAAATTGCAAGGTAGGGGCAAATGCACCGGGGCTTGCCTTGAGGTTCTTCTTCCGGCTCGCTGCCACAAATATCAAATCCCACTTCGTAAAAGATCGGTGTTTCGCGGGTGGCACCTTCCGATTGCTCCTTGTTACCCTCGGTTTCTAAACGCAATATACGAGCGAACATAAATAAGATGCATGTGATGCGAATATGAATGAATGCTCATGATGCTGGACAACTGCAAGTAGAAGAGTACAGCAGCAAACAACAATTATAAATGAATATTAAATTGAGATCACAATTGGAACAAAATTTGCATAAGTGATGACCCGAACAAAATTTGCATAAGTGCTATTATTTTAAGTAATACTACGGTGTTATCTTTGATAGAGTTTTATCTTGTTCGGTTGCACCCCAGTAGTAAAGATAACGCTCAACTGAACAAGATGACGCTCCAAAGGAGTAATACCAAAGCACCAAACCAAACAGCAGTAACGGTATTCAATAACTTTACTACATGTAACCAAACATATCAAGGTAACGGGATCCCCCAGCAAGTCCCCCCGTGAGCTATTTCCATTAACGTTGACATTACCGGCCACAGAACCAAACAGCTCCGAATTCTTTACGTAGGCACTCTTATCACGCAAGGGTCGAACGAATACTCTACTTTTTTTTTTCACTTTGTCAGCCAGCCGGCCGTTGTGGGTATCCGATGACTGGCTTGCGCCTAATGCCTTAACCTTGTGGGGGTCTCTGCTAGCTGCGGGCTATATATATACTCTCCAAAATTAGTACCTCACCACTCATAGAACCACCTCACCACCCATATTATATACGTGTAAATTATTATAACTTGCTGATCTCGACAGTCCAAATTAGTCGTATTTTGTTCTGCCTGCAGCCACAGAGTGGTGTAACTGTGTAAGTCATATATATCTCTCTCTTTTCTTTGAATTTTATATGGTAATGCATCGCTAGCTCTCACATTATGTTGACCTTTTCTTTGAATTTTATATGGTAATGCAGTTCGAAAAAAAGGATATTACTTTGTCCTTCTAGTATTTCTTGCCTAGACATTTTTTCTTAAACAAAATATTTCGGCATGCATATATATGCTTAGACACATGAGCGCCACATCCACACCTAGGTTTCACTATGTGTTAGAGTGCACAGCGGAATTCAGCCCCACTCGTTATACCCACGAGCCGGCGCTCCTCGGGTCCAGGTCCACCAAAGGCCATAACATATCCAGACATTGGGTCTAACTCAACTCAAAAGACTAGTCCAATAGGGAAGGGTTACCCCTGCCTTATATCTAGTGCTCTCCCACCATCAATTACCGATGTGAGACTAAACCTAATAATATCCTCTGTCACACAAAGACGTTTTCTGGGCCCCAAGTCCAACACTCCGTATCACACACAACTCATGTGACCTCCGAGACGTTTAACTTGCTGCTCCGTTGAAAGGACCGTGACGCCTAAGAGGGGGGTGAATTAGGCAACTTAAAACTTCTATTCTAATCTTTGGCCTCTAATTTCCACCTAGTCAAAACCTATGCAAGAAAGTAAACTATTTAAAGTGCAACTAGAGTTTTGCTAGGTGTGTTTGCTATCTCTACCGCAAAAGGAGTTATGCAACCTAGTTTTCAAACCTATCAACTAGCATATCTAAGCTAGGAAAGGTAAAGCACATAAACAGGGTAGCAATGTAAATGCGGAAGCTAAAGAGTGTGATAGAGATGCAAACTCCCGTCGACGACTCCGGTATTTTTACCGAGGTATCGAGAAATGCGCAAGCTTCCCCCTAGTCCTCGTTGGAGCCCCTCGCAAGGGCCAAGCTCCCGGTCGGGTAACTCCGTGGATAGCTCCGGGCCTTCCCCACGCGCAAGTGGGTCTCCGGTTAAGCCACTCGTGGCAAAGCCTCTCTCGGATGCTCTCCGCCGTCTTCACTATCAAGTTTCCGGCCGAAACGCCGCAGGCCTTGTTCCCTTCGGTACACGGAGGCGGCCACACCACAAACACGGTTGGTGTGATCTCGCAAGACTACAAGCCCCGCCGATGTACAACAACGGTACGCGCAAGCACCAGTAAACAAGAGGTGTTCAACCTCACTAAACACTAGGCCTAACACCTAGAGCAAGTGCAAAGCGGTGGTCTAACTAGCTTAAGCACTTCGCAAAGCACCTACACTAATCACCTAGTATATCACTTGAGCACTTTGGTGGGTAGAGCAACTAAATATGTGTCTATACACTTGGTACACTTCCTTGAGCTCCAACCTCCTTGTTTTGGCCGGCCATGAGGGTATATATAGAGCCCCAAGCAAATAGAGCCGTTGGGAGAAAGTCATGGTCTTCACAGCGTAGCATCGGACGCTGGAGTCGTGACCATCGGACGCGTCCGATGCTCCTTTAACGGCTAGATGCCAGCCTGGCATTGCGTCGCAACGGCTACTTCAGCGTCTGATGGTTGATCAATGGACGCGTCCAATGTTCACAGAGCCTCTCTGGAACCTCTTTGCATGGTCATCGGACGCAGGGTCTTGTAGCGTCCGATGTTAGCACCGGAGCATCCGATGTTCGTTGTGCAGGTTTGCACAGTGTCACAGTCGTGTCCGATGCCTCGGTCTTCAGCGTCCGATGCTCCTGCTGGCGCTGACATGAGCTAGGGTTTACCAACGGAGCGTCCGACGCTTTTGAGCCAGCGTCCGATGCAGCGTCCGATGTACCTCTTTGCTTTGTTTCTTCGCGATTTCTTGCGTCGTCTTGGTTCCATTCTTGTGCGTTGGACTTTGCTTGATCTTGAGGGTCTTCTACTGAGCTTCTAGAGTCTTGCTTGAGGTGTTGATCATCGGATCACCACGTCGCCTTAGTCCAAGTCACATTTGCACCCTATTGGACTACAAAACAAACACTTGCAAACATATGAGTCCAATTTGGTTATGTTATTCATCAAACACCAAAATCCAGAGTTAAATGGTCCGAGGTCCATTTTCCTTACATCCGTCACATGTGACCCTTGAGATTTTTTAGGTTTTACTGACCATGAGCTCTGATACCACTTGTTAGAGTGCGTAATGAAATTCGGCCCAACTCACTATACCCACGAGCCGGCGCCCCTCGAGTCTATGTTCACCAGAGCCCATAACATATCCAGACATTGAGCCTAACTCAACTCAAAATACTAGTCAAATAGAGGAGGACCGCCTTATATGTTGTGCTCCTCCACCATCAGTTGCCGATGTGGGACTAAACCTAACACTATGTGTACAAATTTTCTTAGCCATCAAGAAGTTGCCTAACTTTTCCTAAATTAGATTGATTGATTTTTAGCTTTTAATATGCGATGTCTACAGATGCGGCAAAAGCTTGTGTGTTTCTAACAATGAAGCAAATGAATCCCCCTACTAGGTGAGCCAAAAGTAGCTCTGGCATGGATACAATTATATTTATTAAGGCCGAAGCTAATTCCGGTTTCTAAAAAAAAGTCGAATTAATTACAACAACTCGATGAAGCACAAACGATCTCCTCTGCCATATATTTGCACCACCACCACCTCCTTGCCCTGGCCCACTATCATCTCCTCGTCATGGCCCACTGCCATCTCCTCACTCCACAGCTCTCGCTGCCTCCACCGCATTCAACCTGCTGCTCAGTGGCGGAGCCAGGAACCCCATGAATTTTATAGAGCATGAGTGAGATACAACGCTATACTAAAGGGTTTGACTCGGCTTCACTAATGAAAGGGAGTTGCAACGGTCTATCCTTGATCCGATTTTGACAGAGATTGAAGATTAGGCTTGTTTTTAGGGAGTTTGTGTTTAAGGCCTCATTTAGACCTAGTACAAAAAGTTTTGGGATGTCATTTTGGATAATACAATATTAATTGAAACATTAAAAATAGATTATTAATAAAAATAATTACGTAGATAGAGAGTAATTCACGAGACTAATTACATAGAGAGTAATCCATCGACCTAGGGTGGCTGGGCCTTGGCTCCACCGCTGGCTGCATGCTGCCGTATGATTTCAGGGAGAGAGAAAGAGAGGATAAAGTGATCGACCACCTTCATGGTCGAGTCTGGACCGCCACCTCCTCGCCTCGCCTTGCACTACAACCTCGTGCCATGTTTAGCCAGCTTGTTGCCTCCTTACCCTACACATGCTTGACAATGGTAGCTAGGGAGGTCCGCACCTAGGGGTGGTAAAGGGCCCTATAATTTAGTCTACCAAATTTAAGGATCGGGCTCAATAAGGATCGAGTCGTAACACTATATAATTTTGAACTAAAAATGAAAAGGATTAAGTTGGACTGTGAAGAAGTGATAAGGACCATGATCCATTACCACCCCTATCCGCACCGCTACCGTTTTGGTGTGTGCATAGCAGGGGCGACCTTGCACCATCAAGTGGAAAAAATGTGGGGGATCTGATCGACAGGCTCATGGAGAGGAGTGAATCAAAAATCACATCATATATAGGCACCAAGGAGCATCCCTCGACAAGAAGTCATCAAATCTTCAACCTTCAAAAATTTGTAGTTGGTATGGTACAGACTAACAGATAAAAGATTGAATACATTTCATCCCTTAGCCTCTTGCATGGTTTCTGATTTCATTTAGGTGTACTGTTGTTGTTTTGTTTGTGTAGTCGGAGGTAGCTATTTACTTGGCATCTTAGATTTACTATGTTGTTTGGGTTCTGAACTTCTAATTCAAATTTAGCATGATTATCTTTTTTGAGGTAATTATACTAGCTATTTTACTGTCTTTTAGTCTCTTCTATTATTGTAGTATTGACACTATCTTTTATACACTAAATAAATGTTGCAAGTTAACTATGCAGGTACTATTTATAGACTTTAATGTTACAAATGAGAAAGAAATAGCTAGCCTTTAAGCTAGGCCCATAGTGTTATGTTGGCCTTAAGGCCCTCAAAATTGTAGAGATATGGGCCTGAATAAGCACGATAGCCTGTGGGGAGGGATATGACTGGCTAGGGTTTCCCACCATCTCTTAAATACTCTCTTCGTACTCGTAAAGAAAGTTATTTTGGACAAGATTTGAGTCAAATATTGGGAATATAAATCATCAATAAATTTTTAGTCGTTGAGTTTGCAAATATGACAACTATATGAATATATTCGTCTTGAAAAATACTTTCATAAATATACATATATCACTTTTTCATAAATATTTTTATTGAAATAAGAGTCAAAGTTAAACTTCGGAGACCATGTCACCGTCCTAAACGACTTCCTTTACGAGTACGTAGTAGTACTGAGGAGTGGGTTGCTCTTAAGACTGACTGCACCGCGTTCTGTATCCGACCCGCTACACCACCCTCTAGTTTGATTTAGCGTAACAAAAATCCTGCAGTCGGTACTCTATTAGCCACGGTAAAGAAGAGGTGAAGCTCTCTATACACCATATTTAGCGTAGTGCTTTATCGGACGTTGGCGCACGCGATAGGTGGGAGGAGGGGAGTGAAAAGAGAATCTCAGGTGGGTCCTAGTATTTCAACTAACTTAAAAATATTATAACTCACGAACCGAAATACCAAATTAAATTCTGATTATACCATTAAATTTGTTTTAATAAATCTTTTAAAATAAGATCTCACATAAATATATTTAGACAAAGTGACAAGTGGACCCACTGTTGGTAGTTGGTATAGAGTATGAGATATAGAAGATAATGAGTGCGGAAGAAATGTGTATAGAGAAAAGAATCTTGATGATTAGGACGGATAGAGGATGCATTTAGAGGATGACGAGTGTGGATAGTCTAGCAGAAGTGATCTGCAGCCATTAATTAGGAACTATAGCAAGGAGCTCAGTTCCCTATATGCAGGCAGTCCGAGCTCACCCGTCACCACTCGATTCACGCGAAGTGCTAGTGGGTCATTTGATCTCGGTTCCTTAGGGCATGTACAACCCACAGACAGGGACCTATTTATAAATTTTTGGAATCCACAACACAGACAACCGAACTGATAGCTTGTACAACCCATAGACAGGAGTTGTCTATTTAACCGTCTTTAGATAATTTAATTGTACAACCCATAGACAAGAGTTATCTATTTAACCGTCTGTAGATAATTTAATGGTTACATGTAGTCATGATCAATCATGTAAACTATTTTTATAGATTATTATGTGGCTAATTGATACAAAATAAATCAAACATTGCAAAGCGCTGCAGTCCTGCTGCACCAAACTACAGCTTCTGAAAAAGAAAATGGACCACAACCCCCATATGGTCCTGCTGAACCAAATTACACAGCTTCTGGAAGACAACATCCTACATCGTTTTATCTTGACCCTTTGGTTCACCGGGCACTCATAACTGCAGAATGGAAGGCAACATACTTTTAGAAAGTGACAAGAAATTCAGTTAGAAAAAACATAACTTTTCTGAACCTGAACCCATATTTTCAGAACTTGATGTCCTTTGACAATGACTGAAATTTTAGAAAAATAGCAGCTTGCAAAATCAGACATAAAGATTTAGATTTTAGAAAATATGTTGAGTTACAAGCCGGCTTTAATCCGTATAAATCAGCCGTAGAATAGTATTTTCCTCTCACAGAAAATCAACCATTTCAGCTTATTCCCGGCTCATAAGTTCTGCCGAACAGAATCTCGAACATTAGCAATTAATAATTTCCAAAACAATACATCTGAACAATAGTACAGTTTTTACAGACAGCAAATAAAATGTCCCAACGAACAAGTAATTCTCACTAACAAAAAATTATAAAGTGTTTGGTTATCTCAGTCTCAGATCTGTTCTCAGATATATACCAACTAAAATATTTAGATGAAAGTACTAATTAACTGTTTGCAGACAGAGATATAACCCTGTTGTACGTGTCCTTAATACACAAGTAGCAAGCAGCAGATGCAAACACACTACATTTGGTTGACTTGTAAAAAAAAATCTTACATATTTTGGGGGTGGGGGTTCCCTCATCTTTTTTATAAGACTGGACTTTTAAAGGTTGACAAAAAAATTATTGGGGGCCTCAGACGGAAAAAAAAATTCGTCCCCCAATGCTTGCACCTACCTACCTACATCATCTCCAACGACTTTCTACCAGATCCTCCTCCGCCTCTACCCCCACGTTAACCTGCATTCGTTGGGACATCGCCATGATGTTGCTGCTCTTACCCTGTCCAACCACCTTGCTACAGTCCCTAGACACCAAGGCTGTCGTTGCCTCACCACCGTGTGCTTGCTCACCCGCCAACACCATTGGTGCAGTCTTCCACTCCCAAATTGGATATGTTTCCTTCTACATGACCATTGGAGATGGAGAACAAGTGTGTGAGAGAGAGGCCACCGAACCACAAAACCTAACCAAGGTAATTAGACTACAAGGCCTCAATCAGACCTAGATCATATGCCTAGGAAGTAGTGTTGGATTGCATAGAAGTAGTTAGTGTTAGAGTTCTAGGATTGACTAGCAGTGGATCAGTCGGAAAGAAACATAAATCTATTGAAGAACTCGTTACCGAATTGTTGACGTCCCGTAAATCCAGCGGCGAGGGTGCAGTAGAGCCCCGGACGATGTGGTGGACGTAGCCGTGAAGCAAAGGCTGCGGTGGGACCGCTGGTGGTGCTTCCCGTCACTGGCAGCACCTCCCTCTAGATCGGATTAGGGTTTAGGACGGTGGGGTGGCAGCGACTGCAGTGAACCTCTTCCCTAGAGCCCTGGCCCCCACCTCCTCTTATAGGCACTGTGCAATGGGGGCCCACCAGCCGACTATTGGGCTGGGCGTCCCCGATCAGGACGCGGTCAAGGGGTCCGTCTTGACCGTTGGGTCAAGACGGATGAGATCAATTCTAACATTCTCCCCCTTGATCTCATCTCATCATTCTTTCATTCTTTAACTTCTCATTCAAATTCCAACCTTTTCTTATTTCTGTTCCATTCCATTACAGATCAATGCATAGAGCATGCTCCATCGTCATGGTCAATTGCCGATAGATTTAAGAGCTACAATGCACATCTCTGTTCTAAAATAGATTCTTTATTCTTGGGCCCTTTATTGTCCAGAAATCATAGGTCTTACCATTAACCCATGTCGACTGTGTATTCTCTGAACACACTAGGCAGTAAGCCTTTAAAAAGACGGATCCGCAATACTTTCACATTCTATAAGTATGATTCTGGACTTTCTCCTTCACAACGTACAACATAATGTTAATGTGTTTGGCAGCACATTTGACCCGTTGTCTTAGGAGCAAAATTCTTAAATGGTTATTGTTGTTGTTTACCATTATCAACTCCGGGTATAGGTTTTCTTAACCATTTCGCCTGTCCTTCAAGCCTCATAACAAGTTATTTCATAGGTATCCATCATCGATGGCACGACTTCTATTTCTTTCTTTCTTTGGAGCTTTTCCACAATAAAACCCCAATCGCGAGTGTTAGTTACTAATGTGGGCTTCACTACACATCTCGCCAAAATCAACGTTTGTATCCACAACCTTCTGAGGGCACTCATTCTTTGTTATTCATCATGAGGCATATAAACTTTGCACAAATGCAAAACATTCTCAACTCCATTCCAGTGATCTATGTCTGGACTGGACTTCTGCCAAAATGTCCCGGATTCATAAACTATGTCAGGGTAAAATCTTTGTCTTTATATTCATCAAGCTTCCAATAGCTGAAGCATATTGGACGTCCATCTATTTCAATTTCACATTCCTTTCCGGTTACCCATGACCATAGAATCAGGCGTACGTTTACACATGTACAAACTTCATTTCTTTCAAAACTTTTCTGAGTATGCATTCTTTCATACCCCCATATTCTTTTATCTCGGTAAGTTCCAATTGTTAGATCAAATTACGCTTTACCGAGATTATTCTCATCGAGAGGACAAGGACTTCTTATTTTCCTTATGGTAGACTAACATCACTACTAATAAGTAAGATGTCATCCACCTACAGGATTAGGAAAATAAATTTCCGGTTCTTAAACCTTTCATAAATACTATTGTCCTTCTCATTCTCTTCAAAACCCAAATTTTCTTATTGGTCGTTCAAATACTTTCTAGAGTCTTGCTCTAATCCATGAATGGATTTCTTCAGGTGGCATTCCTTAATTTCTTTCCATTTCATGACAAAACCCTTGGGTTATGCCATGTAAGTGCATCATGTAAAACTCTGTTAAGGTATGCCATCTTTGCATCCATTGATGCAACTCTATATCGTAATGTGCCATTCTAGACATCCTGATTCTAAAAGAATCCTTGCGTGAGACATAAAATTCATCTCTCATCGTAAAGAATTCATTCTCCTTTCATAAAGCATTTTGCTATAAGCCATGATTCATATCTTTATGCATTCCCTTTGGAGTCACATTTCGCCTTGTAGACCCCTTGACAGCCTACTGTTATGGCTCCATTAGGAATTTCCTCTAAGTCCCAAACATCAGTTGGTACTCATTAATCTCATTTCATCTTACATGGCTTCAAGCAACTTCAATGAATTAGCACTTCTTTCATATGGGGCTCTAGTTGCTCTTTCATTGCCAAGAGACAATTAATTCTATAGGTTCTTGTATCACAAGATACTTCTTATTCTTTCATTTTCTTATGCAACATCAACAGGTATTTATATACCATGCTCCCCCAGATTATTCTGATTTTGGGTTTATTCTTATCTCATATGGTGCTTTAAGCATCGTGTTAGTACCATCTTAGTACTTCTGAATTTCATTGCTATCTTCCAATCGGAATTTAGCTATTTCTTTAGGGGTATCGTTATCATGACCGTTATACTCCCTCAACGATCAAATTCATCTTTTATAGATCACTCTTTTCCTAGATGCACACTGTACATCAGGGATTTGGGAGTTTTGTTCAAAAACTTTCAATTTCTTTCCTTCAATACCTTTCAATTCTCTTTCTCTTGTTCATATCTCAATCCTCCCCCTCGAAATGAGGCATAAACTTTATTGCCATAATTTCGAAACCATTCATAATTCTGGTGAATGAGGAATCTTTCATTACTTCATTCACATGATTATATCATGCAAACAAAATTATTTCTTAAACTGTATGAGAGTAACTTTCCTCATCTCACTTCGTTATCTAAACGAGGTCCTTTGTTTTTCTATAAGTCACACTCGCATGTTATTCGTATCTTTGGTTCGTATGCGATTTCTATTGTTCTTAAACTCATTCAGTGCTTAGAGAAGTGTATTGTCAATAATGAGATATCGTAAGAGCTACCCCAAACTGCTCCCCCGTGTGGGATACACTTAAAGCACATGAGCCATCATCATCTTCTCTTGCCATGCAGGATAATTTCAATATCATATCTTTTTCCCGCCGTACGGGATAATTCCCCATAAGGGTCATTAAGCCAAAATTGGCTTTCACATTCAATCATCAAATTTAGAATTAAATCTGAATATTCTGTAACATACACATTTAATCCAACGTTGGTCAAATTAAATATGCATATTTTCTTATTACAACTTTTGTCATAATGACTTAAAACGAATTCTTCTTCATAGAGAGTACATAAAATATATTTCATGTACCGAAATTCTTTCTTTGGACTAATGTCCCTGAATCCTTTCTTTTCAAACCATTCTATAAAGAGAGCACCGTCCCTTTATGTAATGATATTCTTTCCTGTGAAACTTGCAGTTTTTTCTTCTGAGTCACAAGTATACCCCAGCTCTTTTCTTTCTGCCTCCAAGAATGGAAGCATAAAGTTCTTTGTCTGAGATACATTAATCAACAATAATGAACAACAATAACATGAAATAACCCTACGTTGGTCTGGTTAAAACATGCATATTGAACTTAAAAAAAAATCCAATTCTATTCTATATCACCGTTGGACAGAAATAGAATAAAATAATATTCTTTTACATTAATTCTACATCACCGTTGGGCAGAAATAGAATTAACGTAGATAAATTCAAAATTGCTCGTTGATAATCAACATCATTGCAGCGGAATACTTTTACTTTATCAGAGACATTTCTTGATTCTTATAGTCTCAGGAAAAATTCATCACGTTGACGCAAAATTTACCAGAGATTCAAACTTCAAATTCTAAACTCATAAATAAATAGATTTATAATATTGTTATCATCAACGTTGGTCAGAAAATAATAATATCATAAATCAATCTTAATTCTATAACTGTTCTTCAAATTAAATTCTCCCGTTGGTTCAAATTTAATGAGAAGATAATCAACATCAACTTTGCAGTAGAAAACGAATAAATTCATTTCATAATTATTTTCCAGAAGTATATACCACATCTTTCTATTTTCTGAGTAAAATTATCGTTGGATAAAATTTTACACAGAAAATTTGGTTCAAATTTCATTCAAATTCATGCAAATTTGCATTAAAACAGCTGCTGGAAAATAATAAACGAAAATCATGTTCTTTTACTGTTCAAAGTTCGAATTTGGCCCGAAGGCCGCTCGGCCTGCTCCCGCGCATGCGCTCTGCGCGGCCCATGGCGGCCCAAAACGCACACCACGCAAGCGTCTCCCGTGCCCTGGCCACAACCTGGGCCTGGGCCGGCAAAGTGGCCTCCCTCCTGGGCCGAAAGCCGGCCCGAGCTATCCCAGCCGTCGATGGGCATCTGACGGCCGTCCGTTTGTCACGACCGGTCAAAACCAGCGCGTCGGCAGACCCCGAAACCCTAGGCCATCTCTTTCTCTCCCTCAGCTCCTTCAGCGCCGCGGTCGAGAGCAGCCGGTGGCCGCCACCGTCTCCAGGCGTCGCCGCCTCTGCCGCGAGTCCTCGGCCGGCCTAGCCGCTCCATCCCCCTCCCCTTCCTTTTCTCCTGTCTACTGCTCTCACGCCGCAGCGGAGCAACAGCTCCGGCGACGGCATCTCCTGCAGTTGACCGGGGAAGGGTCACGGCGCCGCCTCGGGGCCCCTCGCCGGCGCGCGAGCTCGCTGGAGGTTGAGCTCGCCGTCGTCGAGCGGCCTTGGAGCGGTACCCTTTGACCGAGATCTCGCATACGCAGCGGGTTTGGTGAGCCACAGGTAGGCGTTCACCCCTTCTCTCCCTTTTCGTTCTTCTCTAGGGTTAGGGATTTCGGGTGAGATCTGAGTGGATCAAGCCCTTCTTCTTTCTTTTCGCCGGCGAGCGCCCTGCTCGATCGGTCCATGCGGCGGCGGGGCCCGAGGCCATCGGTCAGCGACCGCGGAGGTGGAGGATCCCAGCGGGCTCGTCCCCCTTCTCTCTTTTCTTGGTTTGATCCAACGGATCGGCTTTTCTTTGCCGTACGCCAAGAACGGCTGCGGCGGATTTCTTCTATTCTTTCCCGAAACCCTAACTAGGGTTGAAAAAAAAACTCTTGCTTTGCCGAAAAACTAGGATTAGGATTTGGCTCTGTCCCACCCGCCAGTCGTGCGGTGGTCGATCTTTAGGGTTCGGATCCATTAGGGTTAGGGTTCTGGTGTTCATTTTTCTTCCCGATCCGAGATCGGTTGATTCTGGTTCGATTCGATTCGTTCTAGGAATCTTATTTTAGAAACCACACCTTTTGAACACAAGAGAATCAATTAACCAATCGTCCGCCCTGCCTAGTAGTAGATTCATTGGACCATGTGCTATAAATTTACACTTTATTTTGATGTACCTGTTCCAGGGATATATATGGCAGGAACAGATGAGGTGTTGGATGTATGGAAAGAATGGAGCATCCATGTGTTGGTGCTTCTCAGCTTCACGCTCCAGGTCATGCTCCTCATCTTTGCGGAGTTGCGCCGACGCATTGATTCCGGTATCCTAAGATTCTTCGTTTGGTCAGCATACATGCTGGCGGACGGGACGGCTATATATGTCCTTGGCCACATGTCCGTCACAAGCAGGTTGCCCCAGCATGCGCTAATGGCCTTTTGGGCACCATTTCTACTAGTGCACCTTGGTGGGCAGGACAACATCACCGCCTACGCCATTGAGGACAACCGACTATGGCTGCGCCATCTGCAGACACTTGTTGTGCAGGTGGCTATAGTTGGTTACATCATCCACGTGTCTTCCACCGTACACAGTCCAACCTTGCTCTGGTGGGCCACCATTCTCATGTTTGTGGTCGGTGTTGCCAAGTATGGGGAGAGAGTATGGGCGCTCAGGTGTGCTAGTAGTAGCCCAATGGGAAAGAATTACCGTTCTCTTCAGTATCGCTCCAACGTAACAGAATGTCAATATTATCTTGACACCATACTTTCTCCTTCTCGTGGTGGTCCCTGGTGCACAGAAGCATACCTCTTGATGGCCCACCGAATGCTGCAGGTCCCCAAAGAATTGCTTAAGGGGCCGATAGATAAAAACAAATCACACTACCCTCTTGCTCATTATATGTGTGAGAAGGATTTGTACAAGGTGGTTGAGATGCAACTCTCCCTGATGCATGACGTCTTCTACACCAAAGCCGAGATTGTACATAGTAATCTGTATGGTCTTTGCATTCATATCCTTCCAGCTGTGGCCACCACCATTGCATTCTTGCTGTTTCATATACTAGTAACACCGAATGGTCATCATAAGGACAAGGAGGGTTACAATAGACTAGATGTGGCTGTCACATATGTGCTTTCAGTTGGGGCCGTCATCCTTGAGACTGTGTCTCTGTTGAGATCCATGTTCTCGAGCTGGACATGTCCTCTCCTGGTGAGGTGGAGCCGTGATAATTGTGGGATGGAAGACAATACTCTATGCAACCATCTTGGCTCTAAACTTATGAGTCTTCGTCGGTTGGTCCATGCAGCAGAATGGAGAAGAAAGTACTGGACAAGATCCATGGGGCAACATAACCTGCTTCAGTTGGGTGCGCGCAGCAGGGCTAGCTCCACCAGCAAAATATCAAGGTGGATGGGATTCCAGGACTGGTGGAACACGCTGGCTTTCTCGTGGTCTACCCCTGTTTCGTCACTCATCGAAGAGCTATTGGTGAAACACTTATTCACAAGGGAAACCAGGCAGGGCCACATTCCCCGTCGCTGGGGTGGCTCAATGTCTCCAAACCATCTCGAGTTGGATGGAGAGGCAAATGCAGAAGTAGAGGAAGAGGAAGACACAGAGGAGGAGGAAGAGGAAGAGGCAGATGACAAAGAAGATGAGCAAGAGGTATTAGTCAAGGAAGAACAACTAGATGATAATAATCCAAGAGATGAAAAAGAAGAGGCTGCTACAGGTGCCAAGGACGAGGGCTTCTTAGAAGGGCAACAAGACATAGACGACGATGGTCACCATCCCTTTGATTCAAAGGGTCGTGCAGAGCTGAAGAGATGGGGATTGTATGACGGCGGCCTGACCTGGAGCATCGAGGAGCGCATCCTTGTCTGGCACATCGCCACTAGCGTCTACCTCGGCTGGTGGTACAAGATGAAGAAGCAGAATACCACCAAGAAGCAAGCAGACATGGCCGAGGCCATCGAGGCGCTCTCCAACTACATGATGTTCCTCCTAGCAGCACGGCCCTACATGCTGTCCCCCACTGCCAGCCGCTTAGGGTACATCGAGTTGTGCTATGGTCTTATCACCAACGAAGGTCCGACATACAGCTCAGCCGAGGAACTGGCTACTATACTACGGCGCCACGGGGATGGACTGTTGGATAGACCTAAACCAATTTGCAGCTTACATCGTCAATACAGTATTGGTTTTGAGGAATACAAGAAAAGCAGTTATTTCGGGAAGATTCTACAGGCTGGATGTAAGCTTGGTGCAAAGCTCATCCGCAATGAGTTACAACAAGACACAGATACGCAAGAAGTGATTGCCCAGGTGTGGGTGGAGGCGTTATGCTATGCGGCCAAGCAATGCAGCGCGGATTCCCATGCCAGGCAGCTCGGCAATGGCGGTGAGCTCATCACTGTCGCTGCCGTCCTAGTGAGATACACCACAGAAGTCTTCGGAGATCATGGTCGTCGCTCGAGGAGGCTGAGGGTGAGCAGCAATATCGCACGAGCTGCCAGGCGCACCAGTTTCTAGTGCCTGGATCAATAACACTGGGAGCAACAACCGATCACTGTACTCATCAGCCAGTTTTTATTTTTGTTTGTAATGCGTGCACCTTATTTGTTGCTGTTACTTTTACCTATCACTATACTCTCCCAAACATTCTCTTCTTATTTAATCTCGTGCGATGCATGGTTGTGTGTACCTTTTTGTATAGGCCAGAGTTATTTCTTTTCCTCAAAAATTAATCTCGTGCGTACATATCTCCGGCCTCTGCTTCACTTCTATTAAGGCCTTGTTTAGATGCAAAAAAATTGCAAAATTTTTACTGTAGTGTTTTCGTTGTTATTTGACAAACTTTGTCCAAATATGGACTATGTAGACTCCAAAGATTCGTCTCGACATGTACATACTAAAAGTACAATTAGTTATTTTTTTTATCTACATTTAATGCTCCATGCATATGTCCGAACATTGATGTGATGGAAAATTTTGGAAAATAGGGGGAACTAAACAAGGCCTAACTCCCTCCATATAGGAGGAAATACATGATGTTTTGGACATCGATACGGTTTCCAAAGTATAACTTTGACTTTCTTTATAAAAAAATTATTTATCAAAAAAATGATATATGTATATTTTTATGAAAGCATTTTTTAAGATAAATCTATTCATATGGTTTTTATATTTTCAAACTCAATAATTTAAAAATTATTTATGATTTATATATTCCCAATGTTTGACCAAAATTTTGTCCAAAACATCATCTATTTTCTATACGGATGGAGTACTCCCTCCGTATCACAAATAGAGTTCGTTTTGGAAAAGGTTTCGGTCAAACATTGGAAATATAAATCATGAATAACTTTTAAATTATTGAGTTTAGAAATGTAAAAATTATATAAATAAATTTATCTTGAAAAATACTTTCATAAAAGTATATATATACCACTTTATAATAAATATTTTTAAAGAAATAAGTGGATAAAGTTATGCTTTGGAGACCGTGTCGCTGTCCAAAACGAACTCTATTTGTGATACAGAGGGAGTACATATTATCTGCGAGTCCTTCTGGTTATCTGGGTACTCATTCCTTCGTCTGAGTAATACTCATAATTGATAGATCATTATTTCCCATCTCTGGAATGCTTCGAGGAAATAATAAATTTATCTTGAATGCTTCTTTCCTTAGATCCGTAGCATAATGCTTTCAGTTGCTTGTTTTAATAGATCTGCTGTCGTTAATGATGACTGTAACCGTTAATGACTTAATATGGTTAGTCATTACTGTTGCTGACGCCGTTAAGAAGATAGAAAGTCGCCCCCATCTTTAGATCTATTATAAAGAAACCACCACTTAGGGTTTAGGTGCCCCTGTCCTTTAGCCACCTTCAGAGCAAGGCTAACAATACAATAACCCACTACTGGCTGTATAGAATCCTGGCAACCATCTTTCAGCCCACCCATATAGTGGTTGACTATTTAGTATTAGTACTTGGCCCACTTGTCTCTCTCACTAAAATTATTGGTTCTTGTGTCTAAGCTGCCTGTAAGCTTACAACCCACTTGCCAACATCAGTATACAGCCCACTTGCAGCCCTTCATTATACTTGCTCTGATCAGTCTCGGGTTTGTAGGAGATCAAATACAAAATCCCATTCCTTGATCAAGCGTATGCGAGTGAAGATCCCAACATACATTCGCCAGATGGCTCCCAGCAAGAAGCTAGCTAAAGCAAAACAGCCCTCTGTCGCAGCACCTACCGTTCAACCGCGGCACAAGGCCCCGCGGCACAAGCCAACAATTCCTAGGAAGCCTTACACGGTAAGACTATCCGCACGTTCTTCTATTTTCATCTTTTATAATGCCTAGTCATCAAGATTTTTTCCTCTATACTTATTTCTCCCGTATCCATCCATCCTCTATATCATCCTCTATCCATTGTGGGCTCACTTGTCACTTTATCTAAATATATCCACGAGAGATCTAGTTTTGAAGAATTAATTGCAACGAATTCAATGGTGCAATCGGAATTTAATTTGAGTTTTCGGTTTATGAGATATAACATTTTTTTTTTGTTATAGAATAAGGTGAGACCCACCACTGCAGAGCTCGCCTGTCCTTCTCCGCGCGCAGCGCGTGCATGCTAAATGCCTGCCTTTCCGTTGGCTTTAGCATTTGCATATGCGTAGCGTACATCATACCGGCTGCCGCTGCATATTTCTTTTACGGTAAACAGCGGTAGCGGTAGTGATAGCGGACTCCAGTGCGTTCGGTCTAAACATATTGTCTGCCGAAAAGTGTTAGCATCGAAGGCATCATAGAGTACTTAGTAGGCCCCACTGAATACTCAGAGGAAAGGTACCCTCACGCTCGATTACTCAATGTAAGCAAATGGATCCTTGCTCGTTCACGTGCCACACACAATGGCCGTGGCTGGGGCGGAGGTTGCTTGCCTGCAGCTTGCGGCGGCAGGGGAGCTCGCCCGTGCATCTCGCAGTGGCTGGGCCAGAGCTCGTCCCTCACCTCCGACAAGCCAGCCACACACCAGAGATGTGGCGAGCAGTCACAGAAGCCAAGGACGTTGTCAGGTCAACGACGCCGAGGTGGAAGGGGAAGAGGAAGCCAGAGGAGGCGATGACGAGTACAAGCAGTTGTCATTCTCCTCGTAATCGAGCTTGAGGTGGAAGATCTTGGAGTTGTGCTTCCAGCCCAGGCCCCACGACATGGCGACTGCACTGTTGACCTCCACTATTGCCGTCGCGCTCGCCATCTCCGATGCCGAACGACTGCAAACAATTGTTCCGACGAAGGATGCAAAAGATGGATTTTGGCATGGAAGAAGGAAAAATAGCGCGTGGCGCACCTGGATCTCGTGCCCAGGCCCAGAGATGACGCATCCCATACAGTGGGTCTCTCGGTCGACGACAGGACCTAGGAGCACGCGCCAGGATCGTCGCTTCACCAGAGGACGGCTTTGCTCTCTCTCCTCATTCAATCCTAGATAGTAGGGTGATTTTCGCAAAATACACTGTTTGCAGACAGGGATATAGCCCCGTTGTACGTGTCCTTAATACACAAGTAGCAAGCAGCAGAGGCAAACACACTACATTTGGTTGACTTGTAAAAAAAATCTTACATATTTTGGGGGAGGGGGGTTCCCTATCTTTTTTACAAGACTGGACTTTTAAAGGTTGACAAAACAAATTATTGGGAGCCTCAGACGGAAAAATAAAAAAAATATTGGGGGCCTAGGACGGAAAAATACTAGTGAGCCAAATCCCCAAAATGATAGTTCTTGAGAATGGGACATCGGTGGAGACTAATCCACCTTACTGGCTTATGGGGTGAGAATGGGACATCAGTGGAGACTAATCCACCTTACTTGCCACCATATGGTAAAACCCCTCAGCTCCCCTTGGGTCCTTTTGCTGCTAGTGTTTACATCACCACCTTGTTGTCTTCTTCACTACTAGGCAAGTCTTCTTTCTCAGTTTTGTCTTGCTCAGGTATTTGTGGGAGACATTAGTGTGAGCATCTAGGCCCCCAGTGAGTTTCGATGATTGGATGACAACGGTAAATTACTATGACTAACGTGTGTTTTGCAGAAACAGTTGAGTTAGGTCATGGTAATGATGATCGTGAGGACACTATGGTATTCATGTCCCCTTATTAATGGAATTCGTTCGGTTTTCAAAGGATGGACGGCGAAGACAGTGATAGGCTAGTTCTAAGTGTCATTTGGTGTTGAAGGACACTTAGAGTAGCATATGTCTTTGTTTTATCTTTGGCCGTACTATAAAGAGGGGTTTGAATGGGTAGCTTGACCTAGGTGAGACTTTTGAGTTAGGTGTGGTGCACACTTGTTAACAAAAGCCCTAGGTAGCTTAGAAAGGTCCCTAAGATCATAAGGAAGAAAGTTCGTGAAGGGAGCGTCGCAAACCGAAGTCATTTTGGACTTCTATTTGCGACCGGACGCTCGAACCCTAGGGACCGGACGCTGGGGCATGCGTCCGGTTAGTGGGCTGGCTGAGGGGGCAAGTCTGGTTGCGACCGGACTCACCCTCAGCAATCGATCGGACGCACCAGGAGGGTGAGTCCGGTCGCATCCAAAGAGGTTCCAGAGAGGAAATTTGATGATCAGACGTGTCCGGTCAATGGTGATCGGACGCATGGATGCGTCCGGTCAGCACTTCGTACAGCTGTCAGGCTAGACGTCACGTAGCCATTGGGCACTGACCGGACGTGTCCGGTCACCCCGACAGTGCGTCCGGTCAGTGTATAAACTGGCTGGACTTACCCCTTCGTGCATGATTTGAGTTGGGGGTATAAATATGCCTTCCCCTCATTCATGCTATTACTCTTGCTCATTTGAAAGGTTGTCAAACACATAGAGATTGCAAGTGAGTGCAAGAGGCCTAGTGAGGTTGAGAGATTTGATAATTGAGTGATCAAACACCTCATTAGTGAATTAAGAGTAGCAAGTGTGCATCCACCCATCTCATTAGCCTTGCGTTGGTCAAGTGAGAGTTCTTGCTTGTTACTCTTGGTGATCGGCATCACCTAGACGGCTTGGTGGCGATCAGAGAGCTTGGTGATCATCCGGAGGCATTGTGGATGACCCAAGCCAAGTTGTGACCGGTAGCGAGCGATTCACTGGGCCGGAGTGGCGAAGAATCAGCTCGTAGTGAGCACTTGATTCTTGCGTGGATCAAGGGGGAGCGATACCCTTGTGCAGTTGTGTAAGTGCATCTAGCCCTTAGTGGGTTTTGGTGAATTGAGTGACAACATAATTAAAGGTCTAACAAGTTTGCTAAGTGTATCAAAGGTTCAACAAGAAAAGAAAACTTGATGATATTCCACATAGTGTTGAAATGAAGGCCAAAATTGTGTATTGTTGTATTGGAAGATCATGGAAACAATCTTGTTCAAGCAAAAGACAACAATGCAAATATAGTTGATGATATGGCTTCTATGTTGTGGGATATCATGGCATCATGAGAAAGCAAGCATATTTGGAAAATGACAAGTGAGACATGGATTGATGATTTTGGAATGGTCTCAACAATGGGTTGTTTTTCATGAGCAAGAAGAGTTTGATAGTGAACTAGCTTTGATCAAGGTTGAAGAATGAATCAAGAATGCATAAGTGAGTAAATGCCAAGCAAAGGTCAAATGACAAGGACTTAACTCATATTGGATATATGTCATCTCTACATTGATTTGCTTGTATGGATAAATGTTTGGAGAATCACTTTGCATTGATTTGATCAAGCTAGAAGTATGAAGATGGAGATTGAAGTGAGTGTTGAGTGTCAAGCTAAAAGGAGAGGATATAAGGAATCGTGAATTGGCTTGACCATATTAATGATGATCCATATATGTCTCTATGTGAGTCAAACTAAAGCTTGATTGATCTCAACATTCATATCTACAAGATGTTCAAGCAAGGATCACAATATTGAAGAAATGGTTTTCAATGGATGTTCAATATGATGTGACTTGAGTGTGGCTTGATAAGGTGAAGATAGCAAGAAAAGGGCTTCGAGGTACTAAGTGAAGGTGAAGGTCAAGAGACCGAGGTACTATGGCTAGGGTGAAGAAGAGAGTACTTGCATTGAGTCGAGGTACTAATCAAGCTATGAGGATTCATATTGTGTTGAGGATCAAATCAATAGTGGAAGTGACTTGAAGCCATGGATTGAACTCATATGTGTGGAAATGGTTCAAGTCACATGCTCAAGGTGTGCTTGCTCAAAGAAAGGAGACAAAGATGATTGCAACCCCTTTTGAAGTGATATCAAGAAGAAATGGCATATGAAGACATTGAAGACTCAAGTGGTTAAAATGGTTATATTTTTTTTATCTTGAGTATAGTTATGCCGTACTATCAAGGAGGATGCAATACGAATCATAGACAAGTCTCAAGTGCTCAAAGTAACCGAACCCGAGTGCTAACATGAGAGAAAACACTTAGCACTGCACCTGCACTTGTTGATCTTGGGCTTGTTCTCTGCAGGGTTAGATAGCCCTCAAAATAAGCTTTCCGAATGTCCAAGATCACTAAAATCGGAGTTCGGAGTAAAAAGTTATGGCGTTTTTCGTGAGGTCACCTGTGCTGTCTCAGGGAGCTGCGACAGTGCCGCTCTATTGAGCGGCAGTGCCGCTCCCCGGCAGTGCCGGGCTAAGTGCGGTAGTGCCAGGCCTGTACAACCAGTAACGGCTAGTTTCTGACCTCTAACGGCTAGTTTTGAGTGTGGGGGGTATATATACCCACCCCACGCTTCCAGAGCTGGCTGCTGGTGCCCAAAACACTTCTAATACATCCCAAGCCATTTGAGAGCTCTCCCCAACCCTCTCTTGTGAGAGTGACATGCTTAGTGCATGATTAAGTGTTGGGGCTGTGTGATTAAGAGCTAGAGAGCAGATTAGAGCCTTCCAAACCTTGAGCACTTGTCGGGCTTCATCGATCTTCGTTGTGCATCTTTTACTCTTGGAGGTGAAGCCTCCTAGATGGCTAGGCGTCGCCCGACGAGCTTTCGTGCTTGTGGTGAGCAGCGGGAAGTTTGTAATCCTCTTGTGGAGCTAGTGGAATTACCCCTCACTTCAAGGATTTGGTTCCTTGACTTGAGACCGAGGAAGAGTTGCAAAGCTCTTGACCTAAGTGGTCATCATCAACAACGTGGAGGTAGGCAAGCCTTGGTGGCGAGCTGAACCACGGGATAAATCACTTGTCTCTTGTATTTACTTGTGTTCATTCACCATACTTGTGAGCTTGTGATTGATTCTAGGATTTGGCCCCGATCTACTTCATACAACATATTTGGCTTGGTTGAGTTGGTTCTGCAGGTTCAGGAAACCAAGAGCAACACTTCTATTCATATAGAACTGATTTCCTGTGGCTAGTTTTTGAATTGCAGGCTCGGGCAGTTTGTTGGCGCGGTAGTACCGGGCTGAGGGCGGTAGTGCCGGGGTGCGGCAGTGCCGGGCTCAGGGCGGTAGTGCCGGGCATCACTAACAAGTTTTGAGCTGTGATTTTAACAGGCCTATTCACCCCCCTCTAGGCGACATCAAGGTCCTTTCAATTGGAGGCCTATTCCACTAACCTTGCTAATATGGAGGCTATGAGAAAAGAGATTGCTAGGCTCAATGAGATCATAGCAAAAGAGTGCATGGATGGCAAGACTCAAAATAGTGGCAAGAAGGTGGAAAATAGCTTTGAGTGTGCTCAGTCCATGATCAAGGGCAAAGTTGGTACAGATCAGCCTGCACAGATGGTGGCACAACAACAGCCCCAAGCAGCACAGCCACCCAAGGGTGGCAGTGCCGCTATGAAGGGCGGTAGTGCCGCTCCCCATAGAAAAGGGAAGGCTACCACTTATGCCCCTGGTCAGGTCAAGCTCATGAAGAAGGTCTCCAAATCAAAGCAAGAGCCCCAGAAAGCAAAGAAGACTCCCATCACTTGCTTCAAGTGCAAGAAAGAGGGTCACCATGTAAGGGATTGCTCCTTGAAGAAAGAAGCGAATGTCATGAGCAACATTCAAGAAAAGAAAAAGGTGGCTCATGGCAAGTGCTCCAACATGGGACACAATGCCTCGATGTGTTCCAACAAGGTTGATGACCAAGCCACACTTTCAAACAAGAAGATGAGAATAAGTAAGAGGAAGTGTTATGAGTGTGTCACACCCGATTTTAAGAACAAAACCAGGTATACACCATATGTGAGCCCAGGAAGTCAAATCTCACATATAGCAACAAATAAAGGGTAATATCGAAAGACAATGCTCATATATAACGTATAAACATAAAGAACATAACCTTAATGAGCAGACAGCGGAAAGACACTCCGATCTTCAGATGGAGACACCAACTTCACAGGGACAACTGTCTGGTTGATCACAAGCCTAACTTCTCCAACTCTTGCAGTCTGGTACCCATCCGGGATTTTTCCAAAGTATTGAAAAGTAAAGCAAGCATAAGTACATCTCGTACTTAACAAATATAACATGGGGTTCATGAGGCTCAAAAAGGCTGACACTGGTTTAACTGCATTAGCTTTTAGTTGGCATAATTTTAGCATTAAGTAGTATCAAAGTATAACCATCCCAAGTTAAACATATGATCAAGTAAACATGTATCCATTGAATAAATATGATCATCATTATTACCATTATTTATAGCAACAACTATACCATAAGAATTCCAGGCCGCTCGTAACTGTGAGCACGACTGATATATCAGTTTTACACTCTGCAGAGGTTGTACACTTTACCCGATGAGTAGTGATTCCCGTTTGCCAGGGATAGCTAGTCCCATATCACACTGCCAAGGTGCATGGCTGGGTTCACTGCGCAGCCTTTCAAAGGTTCGTCTAACAAGTTAGGGCCGCTAGGTCTTAAGGCAAGGGGATGTAGAGCCCTCCTTCCAGGTGGCACAATAACACGCAGCCTATACACACGTGGACAGATGCCGCACTATACCCATCTCGTAAAGCGCCTTATGCGCCCTTTCGGGTAACCACTAACAAGCTAGAAAAGGTCCTCATACTGAGCTAAGGTCAGAGCCATATAACTCCCATGGTTGCACTGTTGTCCTGGGTGATCCCTTATAGCAGTTCCTAAACCATGTTGCTATAAAAGTCATATTTTAACATGTCTCATATATCATTAAAACAAATTTACATGATCATAGTTTAAGTTGAGCACTAGCATCAAGCTATTCAGTGCATACCCATGGTTATCAAGGCATAAGATCAAACTTCTAGGATAAATCTATATAGGCATCAAGGTAGACACATGCAATATGAATTTAAGTGATTATGGTGAATAGGTAACAAGGATGGTCCCATGCTATACTTGCCTTAAACTCAAGATCCTTCTTCTGTTGATTCATAGACTTCCAAAGGTTGACTCTTGATCACAATCTCTTGATCACCCACGTAACTCACAGACTGGACATACGATCACAGAACAACACATGCATCCAATACCAATCATGCAAAGCAAACATAACCTATGATTAGAACAATACATCAATCATAATAAAACAATATAAAGAGTTTTGAAAGCTGATCTATGATTCGCTACAAACACACAGACGCGAAGATCACGCTAAACAGAGTCGAAACAAAAAAGATATGATCTAAACAAGATTAAAGACACTAATTACTAGATTAGATTTAACTCAAATTTTAGTTATATAAAACAGTAGTGAAAGTTATATAGTTTGAAAGAACTTTTCAAAACGAATCTAACGCAAGTTGAATGGACTAAAACGGAGTTAAAACAAAGAAGTTATAAGCTTTTGAATCTGGTGGCAGTTTTGTAAATAAATTGAACTTGATTTCGCAGATTTAAATAAATAAAACGAAATTGAAATTCGGCTAGACTGCGCCTGGAATAGAGAAAAGCGCATGGGCTTGGTTGGAAGATTTTACAGACTCAGTGAATAGGGCTAAAAGGAGCGCGGGTTGAGGTTGGGACCTTTGGGGGACTCTTTAGCAAATATCCCGACGAAGGGGTATCGAGCGCTGTAGTTCGTTGGATCTGAGATCAAGGGGTGGGATTAGAGCCAGGGGAAAGGGAGCGGCGCTGGCCACCGGAGGGGAAGACGGCGGCGTCCGCGGCGGCGCCATTGCCGGACGAAGGCGGCGCTTTCGGTTCTCACGCTACAGAGTAGTAGAGAGCTCGGGAGTTGATGGAATCGAACGGGAAACTTGCCGCAAACTCACCTAGGGCAATGATGAGGCCGACCGGGCTTCCTGGACGGCGGATGGCTCGGGATGGCGGAGGCGGCTGATAGGGTTTCACGGAGCTCGCGGCTAGGGTGGTACAGGCACGAGAGACTTGCATCTTTGAAAAAGAAAAAGAGGCGGTGGAGACGGACGAGCTTTATAGAGGGCTCGGCTTGGCCGGTAAGGCAAGAAGGAGGCGTGGAGGAGGCGGAGACGGAGCTCGGGCTTGTAACCGAGCAGGAGTCAGAGGAGGAAGACGACGGCTGACAGGGCGGGGCCACCGGTCGGCGAGAGAAGGGGCGCGGGCTTGCAGCGGCTCGGGCGCAGACGCCGACTGGGCCGGGGACGTAGTTGTGGCCTAAGAGGAGGAGCGGGTGCAAAGGAAGGAGAACGAGGGAGGAGAGGGGCAGACCGACTGGCCGTCGGGCCCGCAACGGGGAGAAGGGGAAGATGGGGAGAGAAGGCCGGCGCGCGCGGCTTTTGGCTGGGCCAAGAGCAAGCCTGGCTGGGCCGCGCAGGAGGAGGAGGCCAAGCCAGGAGGGGAGGAGGCCGGGCCAGGAACGGCTGGCTAGGCCAGCTCGGGCCAGAATCAAGGAAGGAGAGGGGAGAGAGGAGAATTTCCTTTTTCTTTTATCTCAAAACCTTTTCAAAACATTTCCAAAACAAAATTTGAATTCTTTTGAACTTTGTTTTGAATCCTTGAGAGAAACAAAAAGTTTTTGAAACTTTAAACTTTTCTAACTTTTTGAAAAACAAAAAGTCTTTATTTTCAAATCCCTTTCTAGAAAAAATTCATTTACAAATTGCTTCCAAACTATTTTGAACTCAAATAGAATTTTAGCCAAAACCACACATCACAAAAACTCAAATGCTCCAACATGAATGCACAAACATGTTTCTAAACCCTAGGTTAAATTTTAATTTAGAGAAATTTTTATTTTCCCTACATTTTATGAGCACAAAAATTTATAAATAAATCATTTTAACTCTAATTTATGAAATGCAAATTTCAGGGTGTGACAGAGTGCAATGAGAAGGGTCATGAATTTGCATCATGCCCCTACATGAGGGACAAAGGCTTGACATCATCAAGAAAGAGGCTCACCGGTAAGGAATCAAACAAGAAGCAAGATAAGAGGATGTCTTACAAGAACAAACACCGCATTTGCTACATTTGCCGAGGAAAGGGACATCTAAGCATGGATTGTCCCATGGGTAACACTCCTAAGCTCAATTCCTCAATTGATTTAAACTTGCTTAGGAGAACCAAAAATGACACTTGTGCTAGAAAGGAGATTGGTTCACCACATACTAGCACAAAGGCCATTTGGGTGCCTAAGTCTCTTGTGACTAACCTTGATGGACCCATCTTGGTATGGGTACCAAATTGTGCTTAATAAGTGTTGTAGGTACTTGAGGGTGATATGAAGCCTTGGGGTGCTTGAGGAAGTTTTATTGAAAATATCATCTCAAGTTATCAATCCTATTCATATTGACTATTCTATTAAGATTGACCCAAGGATGAATTGATGGATATATCTCTAACTTCATACTCATCTCGGTAACAAGTACCTAACCCTTGATAGCTAGCCACTTGACTTGTGTAGTCTCTAGTAGTTCACAAATATGTGCATGCTTGTGAATTATTAGGAGTGGCTAGAGTACTTTGAGTTCAAATGAATCATCTTCCATATGATGCTTTTAATGGCTGTCTAGTAGAGCAAGATCTTATTCATGTTGTAGGTAATGAGGAACCACCTTTTTGAGACAATCAAGAAAATGCCCATTGGTGATATAAGACCACAAGAAGTTCTGGGTACAAAGATAGGAGATCCTCAAGCTACTATTGCACCAAATTCCGCTGACATCTCTGATATGGTGGTGCCATGCCTTAGAGCGGTAGTGCCGCCCCTATGCAGACAGTACTGGCTGAGATAAGTCCAAGCCATGGATGAAGTCTACAACATGATGATAAGCAAAGTGAAGATGAAGAAGCCACCTCATCCATTATGTTTCAAGATGGGTGGTAACAACTAAATCTCAAGTGCAATTATTTCAAATCTTATCTCTTTGTGTCTTGTGTAGTCACTTAGGGAAAGAAAGCACTTGAGGATATGTATTGGTTATGGGTCATGGAAGAAAAGTATTATTGGAATTGGATTGATCAATCACAACAAGCAACATACATGACTTGGTGTTCTTTGTGGACCTTTGTAACACCCCAGATTTTTAATTAATTAAAATAAACTAGAATTTAATTAGGAAATGGCCAAAACCGTAGATGGAGGAAAAATTCTAGCCAGATGTTTGTTGCATTCATGCCGATGCACAGTTTTATTGGGTGAAAAAGAATTTTATTAAACCCGTATAGGGCGAATCGGATTTATTCTATTTAGAAAACAAATAAAAAGATTTATGAAAATTTTACAAAATTTAAACTCAAAAGTTTATTTGAAAAACCTAGAACAATATTTCTTAAAACTTTTACAAAGTCGTTTGATTTCAAAACTGTTTTGATTTTGGCTTTCAAAGAAGTTTGCAAAGTTTGAGAAAAGAAAAGAGAAAAGAAAAAGAGCAAAGGGCCTCACTTTACCCCTCTCTCCATTTCTTCCTTAGCCCGGCCCGCTTGCACTCCACTCCCTCCCCATTCTCTCCAGCCGGCCCAACTTCTTCTCCTCTCTCCCTCTCTCCTTCGGCCCGCTCTCGCTCAGTCGGCCAGCTCCGGCGGCCCATCACGAGCGCCCGCTCCAGCCCTCCCCTCCCTCTTCTCCCATTCGCCCGGCGCGGGCCTAGCAGGCTGCAAGCCCAGCAGCCGGCCGCTTCCTTGCTCCTCCCCACGCGGCCCGCTGCCTCCTCTCCCCCTCTCCTCTGCCGCTGACAAGCCCGTCCCACATGTCAGCTCCGGCCCCAACCTCCCGCGCCGAATCCCCGCACTGCACCCAACCCGGCGCCATCTACGCACTCGTTCCTGAGTCATCCTCCCCTCTCCGCTCGATCCGGGGACCGAGCCGCAGCCGCCACCCCTCATCTTCCCTTTTAACAGAAGCCGCGCGAGCTCCGTGTTTGCACACCGCGACCTACAAACCCTCCTCCGCACCCTAGCTCGCTCTAGCACCGCACGACCAAACCGCCGGGCGCCGCCACCCACCTCCCCATCGCTAGCCACCACAGAGCTCCCTGCTCTCCGAGCCGCCACCACCTGCTTCATCTTCCTCCTCCGTCGGCAACAGAGACGCGGGACGAGTCCACGACACCAACCCTCGGCACCTAACCGAGTTTTCAGCGCCGGTCGCTGTCATATTACCAGAGCGAGCTCAGATCACCGCCGCCGTCTACCCTCCTCTCCGAGCCCCGAACGGCGACAAGCTTCCCGTCATCGCCCTCACGGTGAGCCTAGATGTCTTTTCCACCTCTCCCCGGTAACCTCGCCTTGCTCCACTGTACGCCGCACTGCTCGCCCAGGCAGGCACCGAACGTTTCCCCCATGGCGCCGCCGCGGGTCCGGCCCTCTCCGGCCCGTCTCAGGCACAGACAAGCCCTCCTCTGAGTTCGCTAGAAGCTCCTCTATCTTTCCCCATCTTCCCGAGATTTCTAGTGGCCTGTAGCGCGATCCCGGGCCACACCGTCCATGGCGCCGCCGCGTGGCTCATGGCACCGCCGTGCGCTCTTCGCCGGCGATCGCCTCCTCCCTCTCGCGCTCACCCTGGCCGTTCAGATCTCAGCCAACGGCAGAGATTAGATCCCACCGTTCAAAGCGGTATAGACCGCGTCTACCAGTCCGTGGACCCTATCCACCCCGCCCACGTCAGCAGTCCACCGTACACGCGACACACCAAGCCAACCCCCTTGCACCACGTGGCGCCATGTCAATGCCACATCAGCTCGGTCAGCGTCCACGCCGACCGGATCTGGTCGTTTTGCAAAATAGGCCTCATGTTTTCCTTGAATAAACCCGCAGTCTATTGTAACTGTGCGCTGAGTCTTGGGAATCTTGCAATAAGACCCCTGCACTTCTTGTTAATTGAGGTTCAGTCCTCAGATCGCTGCACACGCACTCCGCCCAGCTAGCGCTCACGGCCAACCCCGCGCCGCCACTTGGCAACCACGCACGCGCCAGCCGACCAGCCGCGCGACTTTTGCGCTTGAGCCCCTCCAGATAGGCCAAATGAACCCGCGGTCCACATCTTCTATTCCCTGTGTCTGTGTATTCTTTCCAAATAAACCCTGTACTTTATCCAAAATGAGGCCCGGTCCTGCACCCTTTTGATTTTCTGTTTTATTTGTTTTAAATCACAAAATGAGTTCCAACTATCTACAGATTTGCCATCTAACTTCAAATGCCCATAACTTGCTCATTTTAACTCTGATTTGACCCGTTCAACTTGCGTCAGATTCATAATTTCGTTCTCTGCGCAGTAGATCTGTTAGTTTACTGTTTCCGTATTGTATGATGTACTGTTTCTTATATGCTTTGTTTGGGCCATGTGATGATGCTTGATCCAGCGAGTGCGAGCTACGCGGAACCCCAGAATCCAGCCTTCGTCTCTATCGATCCGACCCAGCCCAAAGGCAAGTGCCCTTGCTCATATTGCACCCGTATTTATTTTATTTTGAGTTAGAGTAGTTAGATCCAGTAGTTGCATGCAGTGTCTTAATACTGAATCCCATGTTAAGGTGTACTAGAACTTGTTTATATTATCCTTGTCACCTGGTTTGGGATGGTTTGGGTAGAAGTCATGCTTAGCCCTGCTGTATTGGGATGGGATGATGGTTTAAAATATTAATTCTGATTAATGATCTATGGAACATGGACTGGTAATGAGTAGTATGGTGAGTAGGTAAATCCGGCAGGATGGACCGTATTGGTGGTTTTTGTGCCGTGGACTCGACAGCTGGTTTTGGTTTTTGGTTCTGGGCTCGTGCTAGATTTATCCTGCCTGGATCCCTAGGACCCGGTTCTCGAAGCCTGTAACCCGGCAAAACAGCGCAAACCATGAGGCCTATATGGGCTCTGGGACTGGCCAATTAATTAGTTTCCTCCAAGTTATGCTACATGGGGTTTGTTTAGTGGCTCAAGAGGGGGCTTCTGCAGTGGTGTGTATATCCACTGTTAGCGGTGAAACCTTAGAGTACGTGTAACACAGGCTTGGAGGGACTTTGTAAAGGCCTTGTAGTGCGATCCCGCTGTGCACCTTGGCAGTGTTTAGCGTGATGGGAAACGCATGACTCATGGGTAAAGATGTGCGAACTCTGCAGAGTATTAAAACTGATATATCAGCCGTGCTCATGGTCACGAGCGGGCTTGGACTTCTTCGAGATTAGTTGGTGGGTTTGTTCTAGTTCGTTAGAGAAGCCTTATGTGGTTATTAGTCTCATATGACATGGGTACAGAGGCTTCTTCTACGCGGGTTACTGCTTGGTACGGGAGTGACTCCCAGGCTCGGGCGCAGACCTGGTGTTATTACGGAAGGTAGCTCTCTATGTCGTGACGTATGGAACTAATACACATAGGACTCCTTGTAACGACCTAGTTCGGGTCATCTGATGGACTTCAGGTGTGGTTTGCCTGATGGACTTCAGGTGTGGGTACTTGGTGCGACTCCAAGTGCGGTTGCTTGGTGTGACTCCAAGTGTTGGTTGCTCGGTGTGACTCCGAGTGTGGTTTGCTCGGTGCGACTCCGAGTGTGGTTACTTATCTGTTGGAGACTGTGGTTATAACCTAGTAAATAGGTGCATAGGATTAATAGGATTAATAGGATGTGTTGCTTTAGGCGCTTGAGTCAAACAAAGTTAGCCTACCTTTGTTATAAGCCTCATAAGCATATATTTCCTACACTTGCGGAGTACATTTCGATGTACTCACCCTTCCTCTTTGAACCCCCTGCTACCCCATCCAGACGTTGCAGTCTACGACGCGGAGCAGGAGTACCGAGAAGATGGCAGATACGACCCCGACAACTTGTACCCAGAAGACGGTGGATACGACCCAGACGACTTGCACTAGGATGGCGCAGCCCCCGGTCGACCTTCCTGTGGAGATGGAGTCCAGACTTCCGCGACTGCTTCAGAGTCTTCATTAGAGTTAGGCTGAGAGTCTGTACTTTTCCTTTCAGACCCGAGGGTCATTTATGTAATAATGTTCGATATATTAATAAAGCATTGTTTTGATATTTACTATGATGTGGATATATGTATGAAAATTGATCCTGACATACATATATTGTGCTCTAATTTTGTTCTTAAAATTGGGGTGTCACAGAGTGGTATCAAAGCCGTGTTGACCGTAGGACGCTACCCTAGTCAAGTCGTTGAGTTTATAAAACTATTTTTACAAACCCCTGACCCTTTTTCCCACTTCTGTAGCCTGTCTTTGCTGAAAATTCAAACTCAGTTTCAAAGTAGGTCCTCCAATCCTAGGATGCCCACCCTAAATATTTGAACTCGTAGCACGTTGATTGACATGTGCTTATGCTCTTGTTTGATTTGCTTCTTTGTATTGACTGTAGCCTCTCCGAATCTCAGGACGAGATTCCAGTTAAGGGGGTAGGCTTGTAACACCCCGGATTTTTAATTAATTAAAATAAACTAGAATTTAATTAGGAAATGGCCAAAACCGTAGATGGAGGAAAAATTCTAGCTAGATGTTTGTTGCATTCATGCCGATGCACAGTTTTATTGGGTGAAAAAGAATTTTATTAAACCCGTATAGGGCGAATCAGATTTATTCTATTTAGAAAACAAATAAAAAGATTTATGAAAATTTTACAAAATTTAAACTCAAAAGTTTATTTGAAAAACCTAGAACAATATTTCTTAAAACTTTTACAAAGTCGTTTGATTTCAAAACTGTTTTGATTTTGGCTTTCAAAGAAGTTTGCAAAGTTTGAGAAAAGAAAAGAGAAAAGAAAAAGAGCAAAGGGCCTCACTTTACCCCTCTCTCCATTTCTTCCTTAGCCCAGCCCGCTTGCACTCCACTCCCTCCCCATTCTCTCCAGCCGGCCCAACTTCTTCTCCTCTCTCCCTCTCTCCTTCGGCCCGCTCTCGCTCAGTCGACCAGCTCCGGCGGCCCATCACGAGCGCCCGCTCCAGCCCTCCCCTCCCTCTTCTCCCATTCGCCCGGCGCGGGCCTAGCAGGCTGCAAGCCCAGCAGCCGGCCGCTTCCTTGCTCCTCCCCACGCGGCCCGCTCCCTCCTCTCCCCCTCCCCTCTGCCGCTGACAAGCCCGTCCCACATTTACTATGATGTGGATATATGTATGAAAATTGATCCTGGCATACATATATTGTGCTCCAATTTTGTTCTTAAAATTGGGGTGTCACAACCTTAATCCAAGAATTTCAAGAAAGCTCAAGTAGAAGCACTTATCACTTTGATGAAATCTTGTCATATGGTAGATTGGCAAATTCTCATTCTCATCTTATGGCCATCTACATGCTCAAATGGTTGTGAGTATTTCTTGGCATAAGTTAAATTTGATTATTCTATTGTTGCCATGACCTAGACATAGAGTAAAATTCCATGTGCTTAAATGAATAGAGTGCTATGTGAGAAATTCAAATACTTAGAGCACTTATAAAAGGGGGAATTTACTCTATGACTAGAGTTGTGAGACTAACCATTTCTCTAAGTGATTTATGTAGTCTCACTAAATGAAAATGTGTTTCTCAAATGGAGTGTGCTATCATATCAATGCCATCAATCCTAAACTATGTGATGTGTTCTCTCTAGTTAATTTTGGGTTGATTCGTCTATGATTAGCCACTCACCATAATATGGCTTAAATCTGCCTCTTGGACTTAAATGACCAACCATGCACATTCACATTTCCATTCGACTCAAAAGAGTGTGCATGCGGCATTAAGGGAGATTTAGTCCATGTTATGAGGTTTCTCTATTTTGGTAGCTCATTTGCCTTCCACACATAAAGGGTTACTAAATGAGAAACTAGTGCTTGTGCTACTAATGCCTCTTGTGTTGAGCTTATTCATAGGAAATCAATAAGAAGAGGCTGTGCTTATTCATTTGGATGCATCACAAGCCTAAAGGTTACTCTTCACCTAAAGCAAGATGATGTTGGTAGATGTCGGAGTGTGTTGACTCACTCTCAAGATGTGGAGGCTCCTCATGTCGGAGATAATCTACAACCTACTACTGATTTGCGAGCAGCAGTGCCGCTCAGCGGGCAGCACTGCCGGGCCATGAGCAGCTCTGCCGGGCCATGAGCAGCACTGCTGCACACCTCCACAAACAGCAGATGACAATAGTCCATTTTGTGGACCTAGAGCATGATGTTGAGGTTGAGTTGGATATGCTATATTGGAAGAACTCATAATACTACAAATATTGATAAGAGGACTGAATGGTAATGACATCTTGTGAGTGTTCTTAGCCAAAATCACCTCAATATTGAAAAAGAGAAGAAGAATTGTGAAAAACATCAAATCTGTCCAAAAATCTGAAATTCTGAGTTGACTGTCTTCAAGCATGGATTTGGAAGTTCAAACACTAATGAAATGACCTGAAACTTTGTGAGCATGATATATACATTTAGTACTTGTTGCTGTACAGTTGGGATGCAATTTGGTTTAGAAGAAAATCAGTTTCAGTTGAATTCTGTCAGCCTCAGCACTGCAGTTTCAGACTTGAGTAGTTTTGGTAGAAAATATATTTGACAGATCAAATGGAATTCAAATGGGCTGAAATTTTTACAGCAGTTAGAGGACTCATATATGCACATCTCTACCAAATTTCGTACTTATTGGATCATCAGTTTGAGAGATATGAATTTTTCATCAAGGAGGACAGAATCTGAAAACTCACTGTATGGAGTTGGATTGCATTGCAACAACAAGACTAAGTTTGGCTCTCAAGTTGTCATCAAGAATCAGTAAAATGAGAAGCATCATTTTGGTCCAAATGAGCAGTAATGAAAGAGCACACACATCAAGGGTTCAAAAGGAGTTGCAATCAAATTACATGCAACAACAAGTGTTTACAACCTATTGCAACTAGCTGAAATCAATTGGAAGCAACTAGAACCAGCTGAAAGGGAATTGAGTGCAAGCATTTTGAAGAAGTTCCAGTCAGTTGTAATATAGTGTAAGATTCTCCCTTGACCCAGGATCATTGATATGCATGAGTGTACTTTGTGTACTCTTGTATGCACAAATTGAGGGGGAGTTTACTCTATATCTTGTGGGATAAATGGCTTCTCTCAAGTTTAAATTGTGCAGTTCCACACATTGCAAGGATGGATGTTCCTTCATATTCACATTGGGTACTTCACAGTTCCCATGGAGGTCTTGGTCTTTATAAACCAAGTTCTCTCGGCTTAGTGTCGAATGCCCCAATCCTGAACATGTTTCTAATGAGTTGGAGAAAATAATTGAAGGGTGGACTCTCATTGTCAAATTCTCTACTCTAGAGCTCATCAAGTGCACATGATCCATCCTATTGATCAACCAAGACCTTGTCAATAAAGAGTGGTAACTCCTAGTTCACAATTTGCAAATTTCATGAATTTTACCATTTTCTCTCTATGTGAGTTGCTTTAGGTAAAGAAAGAACTAGGAATCTATTATGGATCTTGGATGACCACAAAAGCTTCAATTCACCACATTTCATCAAGTGAGAACTATGGCCATCCAAATCATTGAAATCTTACTTATATGATGGTCACGTCAATCAAAATTTATGTGGTGGTCTAGCTACCTTAGTGGTGGTATGTTTTCTTGGCATAATTTCAATTGTTGCAAACTTATCATGCCTTGACCAAAATATAGGGTGAACTCCTCTGGACTCTTAAACCGATTCAAGTGCATTTCACAAGTAATTCGAGTACTTGGTGCACAAATTAAGGGGGGGCTCATTCTATGTCTTGTGTCTTTTGGGACTAACATTTTCTTCTAGTGAACTTGTGTAGTCTCTTGGTGAGAATGAGTTTCTCTTGGGTATGCTACATAACCAAATCAATCCAAATTGGAGACATCTATGTGATATTATGAGATACGAGCATCCATTCCTATTGGCATCAACTTGTGAAGATTCCTTCCATTGGTGTCAAACTATGAAGATCATATTTCAATTGATATTGGTGGATAATCTTTCAATTTGGTATATCAAGAAATATGTCTTCAAATTGGTATCTCAAAATAACAACAAGAGCTAGCAATGGACTTTCAACTAAGATGAAGCACAAGTTTGAAATGTCTCTTTGAAGATGATGAAAAGGAGAGATGGGCACAAATGAGATCTTTTGCTTAATGAAGTGCTAGGCCCATCAAAGCACTAAATTCAAAATCATCATCATGGTGGAGATTATGAGGCTTAGAACAAAGGTATATCACTCTATGAACATTTGTATTACCTTTGTGCATCTAGGCCCTTACATGCTAGAGTGTGCATGTGTATGCAATATTTTGAGTCACACCATGAGTTTGTTCTTATGGTGATGATTAGAGAATGAGTTAGATATTTGGTTGATACCTCTTGTGGTGATTATGTGAGTTTGTCTCATGTTATGTCACCTATGTGAGGTATGAGCTAAATATGCTAACCTCTTGAGAATCTTGACTTAAAAGTGTTGCATACTTTGTTTGGTAAAAAAACATAGAAGAGAAATCATATATGCTAAACTCTTACCTACCTCTTGCCCTCACTTGTCTACCATCATTTCTTCCTTTTGGTGGGGAAATCCTTTTTGGAGATTAATGCCAAAGGGGGAGAAATTTTGGGGGAGAGTGAGTGTTAGGAAGAGAGATTGATATGTGTACTTAAAAGGGTAAAAGAGAGGCATATAAGATTTTTCAAATTACTGTGTGATGTGTGCAAGGATAGTTTAAAATTGATGCTTTTGATAAGGAACCTTTATACTAATGTGCGACATTCATGCCTTGAGTGCTTGTTTCTTTAGTGTTGGTCAGGCAAGTGCGGCAGTGTCGCTCTCTAGTGCGGCAGTGCCGCCCTCTGCTGGCCAGCAATCTCTGAGTGCATGAACTGCCATAAGCATCACGATTATCATGTTAACACCTTGCACCCCACGAATGCTAAGATATATGAGAGTTTCCACACTTTGTATTAAATATGTGCATTTGGCATTTGAGGCCAAAATTTGAAATTCCTTTGAATGCACACATTTAGGGGAGCTCACTATATCATAGGATTCAAAATCTTAAAGTTTATCAATCTCCTGTAAGCTTTAATTGTGTTGTCATCAATCACCAAAAAGGGGAAGATTGTAAGTGCATCTAGCCCTTAGTGGGTTTTGGTGAATTGAGTGACAACATAATTAAAGGTCTAACAAGTTTGCTAAGTGTATCAAAGGTTCAACAAGAAAAGCAAACTTGATGATATTCCACATAGTGTTGAAATGAAGGCCAAAATTGTGTATTGTTGTATTGGAAGATCATGGAAACAATCTTGTTCAAGCAAAAGACAACAATGCAAATAGAGTTGATGATATGGCTTCTATGTTGTGGGATATCATGACATCATGAGAAAGCAAGCATATTTGGCAAATGACAAGTGAGACATGGATTGGTGATTTTGGAATGGTCTCAACAATGGGTTGCTTTTCATGAGCAAGAAGAGTTTGATAGTGAACTAGCTTTGATCAAGGTTGAAGAATGAATCAAGAATGCATAAGTGAGTAAATGCCAAGCAAAGGTCAAATGACAAGGACTTAACTCATATTGGATATATGTCATCTCTACATTGGTTTGCTTGTATGGATAAATGTTTGGAGAATCACTTTGCATTGATTTGATCAAGCTAGAAGTATGAAGATGGAGATTGAAGTGAGTGTTGAGTGTCAAGCCAAAAGGAGAGGATATAAGGAATCGTGAATTGGCTTGACCATATTAATGATGATCCATATATGTCTCTATGTGAGTCAAACTAAAGCTTGATTGATCTCAACATTCATATCTACAAGATGTTCAAGCAAGGATCACAATATTGAAGAAATGGTTTTCAATGGATGTTCAATATGATGTGACTTGAGTGTGGCTTGATAAGGTGAAGATAGCAAGGAAAGGGCTTCGAGGTACTAAGCGAAGGTGAAGGTCAAGAGACCGAGGTACTATGGCTAGGGTGAAGAAGAGAGTACTTGCATTGAGTTGAGGTACTAATCAAGCTATGAGGATTCATATTGTGTTGAGGATCAAATCATTAGTGGAAGTGACTTGAAGCCATGGATTGAACTCATATGTGTGGAAATGGTTCAAGTCACATGCTCAAGGTGTGCTTGCTCAAAGAAAGGAGACAAAGATGATTGCAACCCCTTTTGAAGTGATATCAAGAAGAAATGGCATATGAAGACATTTGAAGACTCAAGTGGTTAAAATGGTTATATTTTCTTTATCTTGAGTATAGTTATGCCGTACTATCAAGGAGGATGCAATACGAATCATAGACAAGTCTCAAGTGCTCAAAGTAACCGAACCCGAGTGCTAACATGAGAGAAAACACTTAGCACTGCACCTGCACTTGTTGATCTTGGGCTTGTTCTCTGTAGGGTTAGATAGCCCTCGAAATAAGCTTTCCGAAATGTCCAAGATCACTAAAATCGAAGTTCAGAGTAAAAAGTTATGGCATTTTTCGTGAGGTCACCTGTGGTGTCTCAGGGAGCTGCGGCAGTGCCGCTCTATTGAGTGGCAGTGCCGCTCCCCGGCAGTGCCCGGCTAAGTGCGGCAGTGCCAGGCCTGTACAACCAGTAATGGCTAGTTTCTGATCTCTAACAGCTAGTTTTGAGTGTGGGGGGTATATATACCCACCCCACGCTTCCAGAGCTGGCTGCTGGTGCCCAAAACACTTCAACACATCCCAAGCCATTTGAGAGCTCTCCCCAACCCTCTCTTGTGAGAGTGACATGCTTAGTGCATGATTAAGTGTTGGAGCTGTGTGATTAAGAGCTAGAGAGCAGATTAGAGCCTTCCAAACCTTGAGCACTTGTCGGGCTTCGTCGATCTTCGTTGTGCATCTTTTACTCTTGGAGGTGAGGCCTCCTAGACGGCTAGGCGTCGCCCGACGAGCTCCCGTGCTTGTGGTGAGCAGCGGGAAGTTTGTAATCCTCTTGTGGAGCTAGTGGAATTACCCCTCACTTCAAGGATTTGGTTCCTTGACTTGAGACCGAGGAAGAGTTGCAAAGCTCTTGACCTAAGTGGTCATCCTCAACAACGTGGAGGTAGGCAAGCCTTGGTGGCGAGCTGAACCACGGGATAAATCACTTGTCTCTTGTATTTACTTGTGTTCATTCACCATACTTGTGAGCTTGTGATTGATTCTAGGATTTGGCCCCGATCTACTTCATACAACATATTTGGCTTGGTTGAGTTGGTTCTGCAGGTTCAGGAAACCAAGAGCAACACTTCTATTCATATAGAACTGGTTTCCTGTGGCTAGTTTTTGAATTGCAGGCTCGGGCAGTTTGTTGGCGCGGTAGTACCGGGCTGAGGCCGGTAGTGCCGGGGTGCGGCAGTGCCGGGCTCAGGGCGGTAGTGCCGGGCATCACTAACAAAGTTTTGAGCTGTGATTTTAACAGGCCTATTCACCCCCCCTCTAGGCGACATCAAGGTCCTTTCAGGGTGCTCCAACGAGGATTAAGGAGGTGTGCCGACACCTCGATACCTCGGCAAAAAGATCGTCGTGTCATCTCTACTCTCTTTACTACGCATTTACCTTTGAGCAATTCAATTCCGCATTTACTTGTTGTTCTTTCATAAGTTGAATTGCCATGCTAGAGTAGAAATGGTTTAGCGATAGTCTTTTGTGCGGTTGATTGTTGTCAAACACACTTCTAGGCACTAGGAGGTTAATTGGGCTTGATAGGTCTTAATTCTTGCAAGAAGTTTTAGAAAAGCCCAATTCACCCCCCTCTTGGGCATCTTGATCCTTTCAATTGGTATCGGAGCCTCGTGCTCTCGATTTAGGCTTAACCGCTTAGAGTTAAGATGTCCAGAGGTGATGGACCACCTCCCATGTTTGAGGGAGATGACTTTCCATATTGGAAAATCCGTATGGAGTCGTACCTAGAAGCGGTTGATGTTAAATGCCGCGATGCCGCGATCACCGGCTTTGCCAAACCCAAGGAAGGCACAAGCCTCACTCCAAATGAGGAGGAAAATGAAAAATGGAATGCAAAAGCCAAAAACATCCTTTTTAGAGGCATTTGCAAAGATGTGTTCAACCATGTTCGGAACCACAAAAATGCCCATGATCTATAGGAAAACATTTGTGCGCTCCATGAGGGAACCAAGAGTGAGCGTGAGGAACGCTATCATTTAGTTATGCAAAAGCTTCACTCTTTTGATATGCATGCTAATGAAAGTGCAAATGAAATGTACTCGCGGTTGAATGTTCTTGTAGAGGAACTCAATAGACTTGGCCTCACACAAATGCAACCATCCGATGTTGTGAGGAAAATTCTTTGTGTCCTTCCAATTGAGAAGTATGGACACATTGTGACGGTGCTACATCAAGGCGATCTTTCCACCGCTACACCAACCCAAATCTTGGGAAAGATCAATGCGCATGAGATGTACATGCACATCACACCAAGTGGTGGCTCCTCCACCGACAAGAAGAAGGACTTGGCCTTCAAAGCTAGCCATGACAAGAAGGGCAAGTCCAAGGCTATTGAGGTGCATCATGAGAGCTCAAGTGATGAAGAGGATGATTCCAACATTGCTCTTATGGTGAGAAGGACCACCAAGATATTGAAGAAGCTTCACAAGAATGGAGTCAACTTTGACTCAAGAAAGAAGAAGTTCTTCACTAGTAGCAAGAGGAGGCCAATCTCCGAAATGGATTGCTACAATTGCGGTGAGCTTGGCCATCTTGCCCATCAATGCACCAAGCCCAAGAAAGAGAGCTACAAGAACAAGAACAAGGGCAAAAAGTATGACTCATCTAGCGAAGATGAGAAGAAGAATGAGAAGCCCTACAAGAAGAGGGATGACAAGAAGAAGCAATACCACAAGAAAGGTGGCAAGGCTTACATTGTTGGTGATTGGCTCACCGACATTGACTCCTCCGATGGCTCACCAAATGAAGATAGTGATGATGAGAAGGAGAAGGTGGCTACTCTAGTCATTGGCTCCTCTACACCACCACCACCACCACCATCGCCATCATCATTTACACACCTATGCCTTATGGCTAAGGGTGACCAGAAGGTACAAAGTGATGATGACTCTAGTGATAGTGATAGTGATGGCGAATTTGAGGCACCTTCTTATGATGAGCTTGTTAAATTGCTAAACAACTACTCTAAAATCATAAGAAAGACTAGAGCTAAAAATGATAGGCTTGTTCATGACAATGAAGCTCTTGTTGAAAAATATAACAATGCTACACATGCTAGTGATGAGCTAAAAGATGAACTTGCAACTATGTCATCATCTATCAAAGAGCTCAAGTCCTCTAACAAGGAGCTCAAAGCTAAAAATGAAAAACTTGATAAGATGCATAGTGACTTTACCACTAGTTATGCCTTGCTCAAAGAATAATACACTCAAGTGAAAGTTGACTATGATACTCTCACTGTTGCTTATGATATGCTTTCACATGAGACACATGATGCTCCTAACCTTGTTGTTAAGTGTGACATAGCAACATCTTGTGAGGACTTGGTTAGTGAGCATGATGAGCAAAGAGCTAGTGGCAAGGGCAAGAGTGTGGTTGTGGCCGATCACTATGATGATTATATCAAGATCAAAAATGAGAATGCAAAGCTCAAGATTGATCTAGAGAAGCTTGCAACCACAAAGCAAGTCATTGTTGAAACCCAAGATGATGATTATAGCATGTCACTTGAGCTAGACATGCTAAAAGAAGAGAACAAGAGATTGAAGATGGAAAGAGATTACAAGATGACACCATCTCAATTAGAGCTCCAACAAGAGAATGACAAGCTCAAGAGAGAGAAGGAGCACCTTACCACCGGGTTGAAGAAATTCACCAAGGGGCAATGTCTTCAAAGTGAGCCTCTCATGAACACCGTGATGAAGACGAATAGAAATGGTATTGGCTTCCTTGAAGAAAAGATGAAGCAACGCAAAAGCATCACTAAGCCAAAGAAGAAGAAGATTGGAAGATGCTATGAGTGTGGAAAGGAAGGACACTTTGCTCATGAATGTGAAGAGCCTAAACCTACACACTTGCCCAAGCATGCTAGGCCCTTTGCTTTCAATGCTCACTACATGCTTAGACAAGACTCTAGTGGCAAGATGAAAGTCATGTTCATGGGGCCTCCTGACAAGAATAGGCCAAAGCAAATTTGGGTTGCAAAGTCACTAGTAGAGAATGTTAAGGGACCTCAACAAGTTTGGGTCCCAAAAGCTCAAGCTTGATTTCTTGTGTGTGTAGGTGAACTACAAGACCGGTGGATCTCATTGGGTGATTGATAGTGGTTGCACACAACATATGACCGGTGATCCCCGGATGTTCACCTCACTAGAAGAGAATGTCAATGACCAAGAAAAGATTACATTTGGTGACAACTCAAAGGGCAATGTCAAGGGATTGGGCAAAGTGGCCATATCAAATGATCATACCATCTCCAATGTGCTTCTAGTTGCATCATTGAGCTTCAACTTGCTATCCGTTGGGCAACTATGTGATCTTGGCTTTCAATGTTTGTTCACCGACAAAAAGTGGTTGTGACCAAGAAAGATGATACACAAGTGATATTCAAAGGCTTTAGATACAACAATCTCTATCTAGTGGATTTCACCTCCGAAGATGCCAACTTGAAGACATGTTTGTTCACTAAGCAATCACTTGGTTGGCTATGGCATAGAAGGTTGGCACATGTTGGAATGAACACTCTCAACAAGCTATTGAAGAAGGATTTGGTTAGAGGCTTGAAAGATGTCAAGTTTGAGAAGGACAAATTGTGTAGTGCATGTCAAGCCGGTAAGCAAGTTGCAAACACTCATCCAACCAAAGACTTCGTATCAACATCAAGAGAGTTAGAGCTACTTCACATGGATCTATTTGGGCCAACAACATATGCTATCTTGGGTGGAAATCTCTATTGCCTAGTGATTGTTGATGACTATCCAAGATACACTTGGGTATTCTTTCTTCATGTCAAATCCGAAGCAACCCCTTCATTCAAGAAGTTTGCCAAGAGAGCCCAAAATGAGTTTGACTTGAAAATCAAGAAGATAAGAAGTGACAATGGAAGAGAGTTCGACAACACCCACATTGAAGAATATTGTGATGAAGTTGGGATCAAGCATGAAGTCTCCACAACCTACACACCACAACAAAATGGGGTAGTTGAGAGGAAGAATCGGACACTAATCACCCTAGCAAGGACAATGCTAGATGAGTACACTACACCGGAAAGATTTTGGTCGGAAGCAATCAACACTGCTTGCTATGCATCAAACCGGTTGTTCCCCCATCGTCTCCTTGGCAAGACCCCCTATGAGCTACTCAACAACAAGAAGCCGGATATATCATTCTTTAGAGTGTTTGGGTGCAAATGCTACATCTACAAGAAGCGCCAACACCTAGGGAAGTTCCAACGCCGATGTGATATTGGTTTTCTTGTTGGTTACTCATTGAAGTCCAAAGCATATCGAGTATTCAACCATGCCACCGGGATAGTAGAAGAAACATATGATGTGGAATTTGATGAATCTAATGGCTCTCAAGGAGAGCATGAAAATCTTGATGATGTAGGTGATGAACCATTGAGGGAAGCAATGAAGAACATGCCGGTTGGAGCCATCAAGCCTAAAGATGATGATGATGATGTGCAAGTCCTTGACAAGCCATCATCATCCAATGTACCACATGTTGATGACAAAGATGGGAGGGATCCATTTGAAGATACTCATGTCTCCCATGATCAAATGGTGGTACAAGCTCAAGATGTTGATGCTCCACAAGCGGCCCCTCAAGTTGTTGATCGAAGGACTACTCCTCTACTACAAGCTCATCCTCAAGATCTCATCATAGGGAGTCCAACAAGGGGTGTAATGACTCGATCTCAAAAACTTGCTTTATTTATTGAACATCACTCCTTTGTGTCTCTTGTTGAGCCTACCATTGTAGATGAAGCTCTAGGTGATCCGGATTGGGTGAATGCTATGCATGAAGAATTAAACAACTTCACCCACAACCAAGTTTGGACACTTGAAGAGTGACCCAAAGGTGCAAGAGTCATTGGAACAAAATGGGTGTTTAGGAACAAGCAAGATGATCAAGGCAAGGTTGTTAGAAACAAGGCAAGGCTAGTGGCAAAAGGGTTCTCTCAAGTTGAAGGTTTGGATTTTGGAGAGACCTTTGCACCGGTTGCAAGACTCGAAGCCATTCGTATCCTCCTTGTGTATGCATCACATCATGACATTAAATTATATCAAATGGATGTAAAAAGTGCATTTTTAAATGGCTTCATAAATGAACTAGTCTATGTTGATCAACCTCCCGGGTTTGAAGACCCTAGATATCCTAATCATGTTTATAGGTTGTCCAAGGTGCTATATGGGCTCAAGCAAGCCCCAAGAGCATGGTACGAGCGCCTCTGAGATTTCCTCATTAAGAAGGGCATCACCATTGGGAAGGTCGACCCCACACTATTCACCAAGAAGCTTGATGGAGAGATCTTCATTTGTCAAGTCTACGTTGATGATATCATCTTCGGGTCAACAAATGAAGACTATTGCAAGGAATTTGGTGACTTGATGTCGAAGGAGTTCGAAATGTCCATGATTGGAGAGCTCACGTTCTTCCTAGGGTTCCAAGTCAAGCAATTGAAGGAGGGGACTTTCATATCTCAAGAGAAGTATACAAAAGACCTCCTCAAGCGCTTCAACATGGATGATTGCAAGCCTATCAAGACTCCAATGCCAACAAACGAACATCTCGACCTAGATGTGGGAGGTAACCCGGTTGATCAAACTCTCTATCGTTCTATGATTGGTAGTTTGTTATATTTGACCGCATCTAGGCCCGACATCATGTTTAGTGTGTGCATGTGTGCTCGCTTTCAAGCCGATCCTAGGGAATCACATCTCATAGCGGTGAAGAGAATCCTTAGGTACCTAAAGCACACCCCAAGCATTGGCCTTTGGTATCCCAAAGGAGCTAACTTCCAACTCGTTGGGTATTCCGATTCGGATTACGCGGGTTGCAAAGTAGATATAAAAAGCACATCCGGAGGGTGCCATTTGCTTGGGAGATCACTAGTGTCATGGAGCTCAAAGAAGCAAAATAGTGTGGCCTTGTCTACCGTCAAGGCGGAATACATAGCCGCAGGTGCTTGTTGTGCACAAATCCTTTACATGAAACAAACCCTTTTAGACTATGGTGTAGTTCTAGAAAGGGTACCTTTGTTGTGTGACAATGAGAGCGCAGTTAAGCTTGCTAACAACCCGGTTCAACACTCTCTCACAAAGCACATCGATATTCGCCATCACTTTCTTAGAGACCATGTTTCCAAGAAAGACATATCTTTAGAGGGAGTTAGAACCGAAGATCAATTTGCGGATATCTGCACAAAACCCCTAGATGAAAACACTCTTTGTAGATTGCGAAGTGAGCTTAATGTGCTTGATCTAAGTAACTTTGTCAAAAGGTGAAAAAGGGTTGTCTTTGCATTGCATTGTATAATATGCCATGTTTAAATTATGCTATGCACATAGGCTTATCAGACGTGGTTAAGATAAACGCCCTAAAAAGCGTGTGAAGAAGCTTACCCATGAGCAAACTTGACAAGCAACCTAGATTCAAATTCCGTATTGCATTGCATATGCATGTGTGTTGCTTTGTCGTTTCTTTTTGGTTATGCTTTGAGCAACCGCTGTGTTTGTCCACCGCTAGGGGGAGCATTTGAGGCTCCTAATGGTTGAGACCCCTAGTTTTGGTGGCCACATGTTGTCTCCTTGAGTTTTATTGCCTATTTTATCTAGAAAACTAAATTAGCCTATGGCCAAATATTTGAAAAATTTGAGGGTTTGAGAGAGGTCACTCCACTAGGTTCCAACTGGTGTTTATTTGCTTCTTATTTGAGTTGGAACTTGGTTGGAGAAGTCGACGCGAAAAATCGAGTCAAAACAGTTTTTTTTGTGACCGGACGCTGTGACCGAACTCACCCAGTGCGTCCGGTCAGTGCATCTCTCACGCGGATGAACCGTAACTCCGTCGCGTCCGGTCAGGTGGTGGGTAGTGCGTCCGATTGTCGGTGGAGTTCTGATCGGACGCAGGAATGAGTCCGACCGCCTTGGACAGGACGCGTCCGATTGCGAACTCCTCGTTTCAGAAGCTCTCTGTTCGTGACCGGACGCTGGGGCCTTGTGCGTCTGGTCACGCCTCGGTGCGTCCGGTCGCAACTTAATTTGCGCAGTGACTTATTCCGACCGCCACGTGGGCCATACTTCACCTGTCTTCCTTCTTCGCTCGCGCCCGAGCCGTGCCCTAACACGCCGCCGCCGCCTCCTCGCCGCGCTCGAGCCGTCCCGCCACCGCTGCATCACGCCGACACCCCGCGCCCGCGCCGCTGCCCCGCCTCCTCGCCACACCAGCGCAGCCCCACCACCGCGCCAGCTCCCCCATCGGAGTTCGCCGGATCATCTTCAAGCTCGCCGGCGTCCAAGTCCAGCTCGCCGGAGCTCCTTCCTCGTCCCCGAGCACCGTCCTCTCTCCGGTGACTTCTTTCCCCGCCCAGCCAACCTTACGCAGTGAGCACCACCACTTCCTTCATAATCCCTGCCCTCTAAGTGCTCGATAAAATGCTTCAAAGGCCGTTCATCTAGATTTTGACCCAGTTTTCACTCAAACCTTTTGCAGTCCCCCTTGGTGTGTCGTGTGGGTGCCAGAACGTCAGTGTCTCACCTCGTCTTGTGTTCGGTTCGTCGCGTCTCGACAGGTAGCCAAGCCATGCCTCATCCCTCTTTCCTTTTGCTTTGCCTCCAATAGGGACTCCTTCTCTCTAGATTATATGCTGATATATATCCCTATATATCTCTTGCAGTGAGTCGGGACCGTGTCTGATAGCAGTATCACAGTGTCAGCTTATCCGGGGCCAAAATGGTGGATACGGAACGAGGCCAAGCCTCTGAGGTTCAGTCCAGTCCTCTGATCTGATTGGCAGTGGTTCTCAGTGGCAGTAGTCCTGTTCTTGTAGCGATGGCTCGCTGCAAGAACGTCGGCGGCGGTCCCAGGGCCGATCCTCCTCCCCCTCGCCCTCCCTCTAGTGACAAGGGGAAGAGGCCGCAGAAGCTCATCTCCAGGAAGCGCAAGATACTTGATCGGGATTCAAAGATGACACTAGCAGCAGCACGGGCAGCCGAGAGAGCAGAGCAGGGTGGTTCGACGGACGGTCTTCATATTCGAGACCAGTCCTCAGCTCAAGGCAGTCCGGGCAGTCGTCAACAGAGTGGTCGGCAGATTCACGACCTTCTCACAGAGCAGCAGGTGCATGCTCTGCTTCAGACCGAGGGAGGCATTGTCCGGGTTTAGGGACACGAGTACTCTCTCGACGAGCCAGCTAAGGTCCTCCCTCCTGACTTCCAGTTTCCGTCAGAGGCAGCCTCAGCTCTTGCAGCAGCCACAGCCGGTGGGTCAGCTCCAGAGCCCAATTCAGCTACAGCGACCCAGGTAGAGGGTCAGCCAAAGGAGGAGCAGCCGGTTCAGCAGTCAGTCCACCGGTACACCCGTACTCGCACTCAGGTGTCTCCCAGACCTGAGGGGCAAAGGCGGGGTGGTCGACCACCTCCGAGGCCACAGGGACCTCCACCTGTGGAGCACTTGGACCTGCGGACTGCGATAACATGTCAGGTGCAGGCCTTGCATCTGATTCCCTACGAGGAGTGGTTCCCAGCCGCCAGGCACCCTCAGGCCTCCGAGGGCTTCTACACAGTTATTCTGGAGGATTTCTACAGAGCTTATGTCAACAGCGGTGTCATTCGTTCCCATAGAGTATGCCCGCTAGAGACCATAGTTGCAGTTGCTGGAGAGGCCATTCGGCCCATGCTCTATTACCTGCCAGGTTTAGCAGACCTCCTCGGACGCAGTGGCCAGTACGTTGAGGATTGGGTATGACAGTTATACGCGTCCCTGTGGATCTCCCCGGACCACCGGTTCCTGCACATTGCTTTCAGGGGGAGGTCCTACAGGCTCTACAGTTCCCGTGCCAGAGAGTACCTCGGTTTGACAGCGTATGCGACCAAGGTGCACATAGTTTGCTATGGAGAGACAGAGCCACCTCGTCGACCACACGCAGGAGATATTCCACCAGCAGACTTAGTTCATGCCTGCTTCCGGGAGCCGTTCGGAGAGGGGTCCAGCCGACATCCTCGCGACTTGACGCCGACGGCCCGTCTCATGAACGAGGTCATGAGGCGTACTCTTCTGCCCCGGATAGGCTACAGAGAGGGGTTGACCAGGATTTAGATCTGGCTAGTTCACCACTTGGTCTCCCAGCTTGAGTTCGACATTTGGGACGTGATTATTTCTGAGATAGAGGACACACTGGCAGAGGGCTTCAAGGGTCACCAGCAGCTTCCTTATGCTCACCTCATTTGTTTCATTTTGAGGAGGATGATTCCGGCACTGCTTCCAGAGCTTCTCCAGTCCCCGACAGAGTTCCCCGTGTACGACACTCGCCAGATTGCCGGGGATCATCCAGACACTCGTCCCGGGGGTCAGCGTCAGAGGCCAGTTGTCACAGAGACTGAGGCACAACGGGACGAGGCTGTTCGTCAGTTGGCAGAGGCAGAGCTCGCAGGGCTTGAGGCAGAGGGTGAGGACCCTGACCTTGAGGTTCCGACTGACACATCCAACGACGACTACGCTCCTCTTCCGAGGATGCGTCCACCGGCAGCACACGACTTCGAGGCCTCCTCCTCGCATATGGCCGGCTCCGATCCAGCTCTTTTAGCTATACTCTCTCGGATGGAGCAGCAGCAGTCACGACTTTCTGAGGAGGTTCAGCGTTAGGCTGAGGAGCAGCGACGACAGGCTCAGGAGCAGGCCAGACTGGCCGAGGCACAAGCAGTGGCAGCAGCACAGGCTCAGGAGCGCCAGGACGCTCTCCAGAGGCAGATGATTTAGCTCCAGACACAGACTCTTGCTTTCATGGAGAGGATGGCCGCTCTTCCCCAGTTACCACAGCCACCTCAGTTCCAGCTGCAGCAGTCCGGATTGTCGACCTCTTACTACACGTCAGTTCCTTCGTCGACGGTCTCGCCCTTTCCGCAGTACCCGCAGTGGTTCTCCTCACCTCTGCCAGGGCAGCAGCCAGGGTTCACGCCGATCCACTCAGGCTTCACTCCTACTCAGACGGAGTCAGTTCTAGTGACCCCGAGGAGTTTGGAGGCTTCTTTCAGCGAGCTCACCGGCCTGCCTACCCCGCCTCAGTTCCACTTGCTGGTGACCTCAGCTCCAGCTCCTGCTCTCGCTACAGGTACCACAGAGACACTCCCTTCCTCAGTAGTGTCATCCGAGCCACCGGTCTCTCAGAGTTCGACTTTGCCAGTCACTTCAGCGCCAAAGCCTTCGATGACCATGTCAGTGGCAGCAACCGAGACAGTGGACCTTCCTCCACATCCAGAGCTTCCAGCACCAGAGGCCGCTCCCGAGTCAGCTGAGTAGACCCAGACTGCTTCTCCTTCACGTCTAGTGTCCGAGGGTCAGCCAGCTCACAGTTCGTCGTCCGACGAGGAGGCTTACCTAGCTTAGTTTGAGACTCTTCCGCGCACCTCGTCACCCGACTCGTCTGCTCCCGTCCCGCCTTCTGACCCTTAGGTTTTGGTCCTTGATGCCAAAGGGGGAGAGAGTGTATGTTAGACATAGGGGGAGCTTGTGAGAGGGTCTCGGTTCTTTTGTGTGATCTTGCACTCATATGCATACTTGTTTATCTTTTGGCACTTGTACGATATGTGTATGTCTTTTGGATGTGACATGTTATGCGTCACTTGTTATATACTCCATGTCACTCGTTTATGCTCAGTTGTGACATGTTATGCTTCACTCGTTATTTCCTACATGTCATTTGATTATGCTCATTTACTTTGCTTCTGCACTTATACTCCGATAAATGAGCTCGTTCATAAGTACTTGTGTTAATTCTTATTATGTTGAGTACTCATGTGGACTTGGTTTGTATAAGCATGCCTAACCCCTTTTGATCTTATTGTCACATGCTTATATGAACCAAGCAATTGAAAACCTCACCTCTCTTTCAAACATACTTGAGGTTGTCATCAATCACCAAAAAGGGGGAGATTGTGAGCATCTAGGCCCCCAGTGGGTTTCGGTGATTGGATGACAACGGTAAATTACTATGACTAACGTGTGTTTTGCAGAAACAGTTGAGTTAGGTCATGGTAATGATGATCGTGAGGACACTATGGTATTCATGTCCCCTTATTATCGGAATTTGTTCGATTTTCAAAGGATGGACGACGAAGACAGTGATAGGCTAGTTCTAAGTGTCATTTGGTGTTGAAGGACACTTAGAGTAGCATAGGTCTTTGTTTTATCTTTGGTCGTACTATAAAGAGGGGTTTGAATGGGTAGCTTGACCTAGGTGAGACTTTTGAGTTAGGTGTGGTGCACACTTGTTAACCAAAGCCCTAGGTAGCTTAGAAAGGTCCCTAAGATCATAAGGAAGAAAGTTCGTGAAGGGAGCGTCGCAAACCAAAGTCGTTTTGGACTTCTATTTGTGACCGGATGCTCGAACCCTAGGGACCGGACGCTGGGGCATGCGTCCGGTTAGTGGGCTGGCTGAGGGGGCAAGTCTGGTTGTGACCGGACTCACCCTCAGCAATCGATCGGACGCACCAGGAGGGTGAGTCCGGTCGCATCCAGAGAGGTTCCAGAGAGGAAATTTGATGATCGGACGCGTCCGGTCAATGGTGATCGGACGCATGGATGCGTCCGGTCAGCACTTCGTACAGGTGTCAGGCTAGACGTCACGTAGCCGTTGGGCACTGACCGGACGTGTCCGGTCACCCCGACAGTGCGTCCAGTCAGTGTATAAACTGGCTGGACTTACCCCTTCGTGCATGATTTGAGTTGGGGGGGGTATAAATATGCCTTCCCCTCATTCATGCTGTTACTCTTGCTCATTTGAAAGGTTGTCAAACACATAGAGATTGCAAGTGAGCGCAAGAGGCCCAGTGAGGTTGAGAGATTTGATAATTGAGTGATCAAACACCTCATTAGTGAATTGAGAGTAGCAAGTGTGCATCCACCCTTCTCATTAGCCTTGCGTTGGTCAAGTGAGAGTTCTTGCTTGCTACTCTTGGTGATCGGCATCACCTAGACGGCTTGGTGCCGATCGGAGAGCTTGGTGATCATCCGGAGGCATTGTGGATGACCCAAGCCAAGTTGTGACCGGTAGCGAGCGATTCACCGGGCCGGAGTGGCAAAGAATCAGCTCGTAGTGAGCACTTGATCCTTGCGCGGATCAAGAGGGAGCGATACCCTTGCGCGGGTGCTCCAACGAGGACTAGGGGGTGTGCCGACACCTCGATACCTCAGCAAAAAGATCGTCGTGTCATCTCTACTCTCTTTACTATGCATTTACCTTTGAGCAATTCAATTCCACATTTACTTGTTGTTCTTTCATAAGTTGAATTGCCATGCTAGAGTAGAAATGGTTTAGCGATAGTCTTTTGTGCGGTTGATTCTTGCCAAACACACTTCTAGGCACTAGGGGGTTAATTGGGCTTGATAGGTCTTAATTCTTGCAAGAAGTTTTAGAAAAGCCCAATTCACTCCCCCTCTTGGGCATCTTGATCCTTTCAATTAGTTGAGCGAACCGATCATTTAATATATGGAGTTTGGCATGGGATTAGATTTGTTCGGCATGCCACAAAACAATGGTTGGAAGAAGGGTAAAATAAGCTACATATAGAAGCATTAGTTGAAGAAGATAACTTGGGAAGAGATGAAATAACTACTTTTATGTGAATAGAGGAATCCTCGATTAATCCTATTCTAGAAGAGTATGTTGTACCTAAAGTTTAAGCGTTCTAGGGGTGTAGGCACTCAAATTTTTTGTCTGTTGAATCTTGATCCAATGAAGCATGTGTTGTCTTCAACCTCTAGCTATTTCCATCCCCCAATGCTTGCACCTACCTACCTACATCATCTCCAATGACTTTCTACCAGATCCTCCTCCGCCTCTATCCCCACATTAACCTGCATTCGTTGGGACATCGCCATGATGTTGCTGCTCTTACCCTGTCCAACCACCTTGCTACAGTCCCTAGACACCAAGGTTGTCGTTGCCTCACCACCGTGTGCTTGCTCACCCGCCAACACCGTTGGTGCAGTCTTCCACTCCCAAATTGGATATGTTTCCTTCTACATGACCATTGGAGATGGAGAACAAGTGTGTGAGAGAGAGGCCACCCAACCACAAAACCTAACCAAGGTAATCAGACTACAAGGCCTCAATCAGACGTAGATCATATGTCTAGGAAGTAGTGTTGGATTGCATAAAAGTAGTTAGATCTAGTAATCTTATTTTAGAAACCACACCTTTTGAACACAAGAGAATCAATTAACCAATCGTCCTCCCTGCCTAGTAGTAGATTCATTGGACCATGTGCTATAAATTTACACTTTATTTTGATGTACCTGTTCCAGGGATATATATGGCAGGAACAGATGAGGTGTTGGATGTATGGAAAGAATGGAGCATCCATGTGTTGGTGCTTCTCAGCTTCACGCTCCAGGTCATGCTCCTCATCTTTGTGGAGTTGCGCCGACGCATTGATTCCGGTATCCTAAGGTTCTTCGTTTGGTCAACATACATGCTGGCGGATGGGACGGCTATATACGTCTGAAATGATCAAGATGCCCAAGAGGGGGGGTGAATTGGGCTTTTCTAAAACTTCTTGCAAGAATTAAAACCTATCAAGCCCAATTAACCCCCTAGTGCCTAGAAGTGTGTGAACAAGAATCAACCGCACAAAAAGACTATTGCTACACCATTTCTACTCTAGCATGGCAATTCAATTCATGAAAGAACAACAAGTAAATGCGGAATTGAATTGCTCAAAAGTAAATGCGAAGTAAAGAGAGTAGAGATGAAATGACGATCTTTTTCCCGAGGTATCGAGGTGTCGGCACACCCCCCTAGTCCTCGTTGGAGCACCCGCGCAAGGGTATCGCTCCCCCTTGATCCGCGCAAGGATCAAGTGCTCACTATGAGTTGATTCTTCGCCACTCCGGCCCGGTGAATCGCTCGCTACCGGTCACAACATGGCTTGGGTCATCCATAAAGCCTCCGGATGATCACCAAGCTCTCCGATCGCCACCAAGCCGTCTAGGTGATGCCGATCACCAAGAGTAACAAGCTAGAACTCTCACTTGACCAAGACAAGGCCAAAGAGATGGATGGATGCACACTTGCTACTCAATTCTCACTAGGAGGTGTCTAATTCTCACAATTAGCAAATCACTCAACCTCACTAGGGCTCTTGCTCTTTCTCACACTCACAAGGTGTCTCTCAGTAGATGGAAATGACAAGAACACTCAAATGGATGGAGGGAAGGAAGTATATATACCCCCCAACCTGGCCATCCAAAAATAGGACAAGACAGGGTTTCTGCGGGGGCATCGGACGCTCCGATGCCAAGCATCGGACGCGCTGATGACCACACCCAACGGTCGACTGTACCCTCTTGTCAGACATGTTTATGGAGCATCGGACGCTGGGGAGCATCCGATGCCCCTGCATCGGATGCGTCTGATGCCAAAAGGACCTCTCTGGAACCTCTCTGCATGGCCATCGGACGCTGGCCCTCAGCGTCCGATGCCAGCGTCCGATGCCTTCCAAAGTTCACTGCCAAGTGAACAGTGACACAGGATCATCCGATGTGGCACTATCGGAGCCTCCGATGCCACGTACCAGACCAAACCCTAAGTCGGTGTGGGCATCGGAGGCCAGCGTCGGATGCCCGTAACCAAGGCAAGATCAACTCAGATCGCGACGCGGTCTTAACGACTTTTGTTCCTCTCGACATAAGGCATCTCTCTGAGCTACCTAGGGCTATGAAATAACAAGTGTGCACCACACCTACCTCAATAGACTCATCTAGGTCAAGCTACTGATTCACACCCCTCTTTATAGTACGGCCAAAGGAAAAAAACAAAGACCTAAGACTACCTAAGTGTCCTCCAACACCATGCGACACTTAGTCTAGCCTACCACCATCTTCGTCGTCCGTCCTTTGAAAACCAAAACAATTTGCATCGCCAGGGGACATGAACTCCATATGCCCGTATCGTCATCATTACCGTGACCTAACTTATCCCTGTTTCTGCAAAACACACATTAGTCACAGTAATCTTGTGTTTCATCCAATCACCGAAACCCACTAGGGGCCAAGATGCGTTCAATCTCCCCCTTTTTGGTGATTGATGACAACACGAGATTGAGTATAGAGAGAAGAGGTTTTCAAATCATGACATGTATGAACTTGCAATGAATAAGAGAAAATGATTAGGGGCAAGCTCATACATATCATGCCAACATCTTGCACTCAACAAGTTAGAGTGAATAGCAAGTGCAAGAGTAAAGAGCTCGAATACATGACAAATGAGAATTGAGCACAAGTAATCGAGTAAAGTGAAATGACATGTCATATCATATATCATAGTGAGCACAAACATGTCATACGATCCATAGCACAAGTATATAGCATAAACATGCACAAAAGATGCGATAAGTGAAGGGCGTATGTGAATATAACACATCAAAAGACACAAAGCCCTCTCACATCACTCCCCCTATCGCTATACTCATCACTCTCCCCCTTTGGCATCAAGCGCCAAACTACGCATCAGAGGGCGGAGGTGGTGCAGACGAGTCAGGTGCCGTCTCCAAAGTCCTCTGAGTGAACTCGAACTGCTGAAGGAGGGCATCGGAGTCGAAGGACGAGTCACCGGTAGCCTGCTAACCCTCTGTAGCTGGAAGCTGCGGAGAAGCGGTCTGGGTTGGCTCGGACTGCTGGACCGGCTCGGCCTGCTCTGCCTGCTCTGAAGCAGTCTCAGTGGAGTGCGGAAGCTCATGAATCGGAGGTAACTCAGCCTGCACGGTCGTCGTGGTCTCAGACTGGACGGGCTCTGTCTGCTCTGAGGACGCTACTGAACTCAGAAGAGTCTCGGTAGTGGAAGTGACTGGAGCTGTAGACGTCCAGACTGGGTCCTGTAGATTTGGCGTGGGGAACCCAGTGAGCTCGCTGAAAGTGGCCGACAGGTCTCGAGTCACAGAGGTCGTCGTAGCGTAGAGAGACTCTGTCGGCCTAGGCGTGAAACCTGTCTGCAACGGACTGAAAAGCGGGGCCCCGCCTGGAGGAGTAGTGAACTCGTAAACTGCGAGGAGCTGCTGGGGCCCGGGAACTACAGCTGCTGACCAAACTACGGTGGCTGAGGAGGGACAGGTGGCTTCCACTGAAGCTGCTGCTGTGGGGGAGGCTGCTGCCACTGCCACTGGGGAGGTCCGCTGGCTAGTCGCTCCATGAAGCTCAAAGTCTGCTGCTGTAAAGCCATCATCTGAAGCTGTAGTGCATCAGACCTCTCCTGCGCCTGCTGCTGTGCAAGTGCCTGCTGTTGTGCCAACCTCTGCTGCTCCTGGGCAAGGCGCTGGACGTCCTGGGTCACCGTCCTCTGCTGCTCCTCCATCCGTGCTAGAATAGCAAGGAGTGCTGGGTCGGAGGAGGCAGTACTGCTGGTCCCGGCCTGGGAGTCGTGTGCACGTGGCTGGTAGCGAGGCGATGAAGGACCGAAAATGCTAAAGCAAGGCGACCAGAGGGGGGGGGGGTGAATGGGAGCCTAAAATTTCTTCTCAGAAATTACGGCCTCTGTCCCAACAAAATCAACCCCAATGGCTTCGGACTCAAACGCAATGCCCACGACCCTAGAAAGAGGGTGGATGATCCCTAGGATCACAGCGAGGCACCGCACAAGGGAGCAAAACAAAACTCCCAAAACTCCGAGATAAGTTCGTGCCTAAAAGACCACTCCCAAACGTAGATAGAGGGCTACGTCGGGATTCCTCCAAATACCGATGCTAACGCGTAGCAAAGATATGTAGAGAGGTTCCTAGGTGAACTCTAGGAGCAAACAAGAAGTCCGGAAATGAAGACGAAAAGCCGGGAGAGCCAACGCAATAAAAATCAGCTCTCAGCAGGATCCCGGACTGTCCGGGCTGCTGGTGCCGGACTGTCCGGTCAAGGGCGGACTGTCCGCGCCTGGGACCCCGGACTGTCCGCCGGCCAACACCACAAAACAGCAACGCTGCTGATCCTCCCCTGCGCGACTCCCGGACAGTCCAGGCTTTGTACGGCGGACTGTCCGCGGTTCACGTGGACAGTGAACCCTGCGCGTCCGGTGCTGGCCTATGCAGCGTCCGATGCCAGCCCCGGACTGTCCGCGCCTTACACGACGGACTGTCCGCCGGTCAAAAGGACCGCGAACAGTGCGCGCTGCGCGTGTTCTGGTCTGGCCGAGCCCGATGGCCGGACAGTCCGCCACTGGGGGGCCAGACAGTCCGCCAATGACCAGAGACCCCAAAAATGCCTCGGTTCAAACACAAAATCGATTGGATCTTTACCAAATCGAATGGGACTGCGACCAAACTTCACCCCAAGTGTTCTTCTACGTGTTGGAAAGCTAATCCTAGGATATCATCGCTTCAACCCAACTCAACCATGAGAAATCCGAAGAACACCGTAAAAGGGGAAGAACGAAGAACAAAAACGATTTCGGTTCGATCTACTTGTTCGTGAGGGTAGGGATGAATTCCTCCGATCGAAATGTTCCCCTCACATCAAAGAACAAGTTGATTCAAACAGAATCGCAAAAGACGCAGCGTAGAGGGAGATCGGGGGAGGAGAAAATCGTGGAGAAAAAGGAGAACGCGAAGAACACGAAGAACAAATTCAAAACGCGAATTCCACCACAAATTTGACCCTTGGATTCAGAGGAATGGATGATAGATTAAGCACTCGGTGTCGGGCTACAAGCCACTCTAGCAGATCAAAACTTGGATGGCGAAAAGCTCAAGAACAAGAGCCTGTCTCTCCCTAACCCTAGCCTCCTCTCACACAACGCAAAATGAGAGTGACACCGTCCAAAGGATTCGAGGGCCCAGCTGCCCTAGCAGCCCCCGTCATATATATAGGCGCACGTCCTAATGACCAAAGCGCCCTTACATTAAGCACTCGACCCAAGTACCCCCCAGGGGTACAACCGTCCAATCCGGTCAAATGTCATCCGACGGCCATGCCCGCAGATCCGGTAGCTTCGCCTCGACGCGACCTCCCTGATGCCGCCACGTGCCGTCACCGTCGACCGCCGCGCCTCCCTCGTGGATAGCTTCGCCGCCGCGCCAGCCTCTCTACGCCGCCACGCGTCGACTGTCCTTTCGGACCAACCCCCGGTTTTGAGGCCCAAACCGGGAAACCGTCCACCCCGAGTTTTGAGGCCCAAACTCGGAAACCCGCAAGCCCAGGTTTTGAGGCCCAAACCTGGAAACCGTCCATCCCGAGTTTTGAGGCCCAAACTCGAAAACCGGCCACCCCAGGTTTTGAGGCCCAAACCTGGAAACCGTCGATGGCAGCTTTTTGAGGCTCAGCTACCGAACCCGCACCGAAGACGGGATGTGGTTCGCACACCCCGACAACCGGCACCGATGTCGATGCATGTCCAGCCTCCACGCCGGGCACAACGCCTTCGCCTTCCTTCTTGACTCGGCCGACAGCACTTGCGCCGCACGCAAGCCCGTGTCCGACCTCCCGCCAAGTGCCACGACGCCATCGTCTTCCTCCCAACTCGGCCGATGCACCGCACATCCCCATGTGCTCTCGCTTGCCGATGCAACGTGCCAGCTACCACAGCTGGTCCTCTGGCCCCTGGTCCGTCAGTCCAAGCCTCACGTCCGCCCTTCACCGCTCGGTACCTCGGCATGGCACATCCGCCGCACGGCACGCCCATCCTTCACCGCACCTGGTCCGTCGGCACGGCACGTCTCTACTTGACCTTCACCTCGCCATAGACCACTGTCTCCGAGCTCCACACCTGCACATCAACACAGCCAAGAGACACATGTCGCACACGCACACCAACACATAAACACAACACAACTCACGCCACCGGTTAGTCATAAACATTAAGCGCATAGCAAGATAATGACTCAACCGGGTAAAAACCTCAAACCTTCCTCAACACAGTCAATCATTCATCATATGTATTCTCAATCTCCCCCTTGATGAATGCATTGACTGACAATAAAATCAAAAAGGAAGGGTTTGAAGGCAAGTCTCACTCAAGTGCCCAAAAGCCAGGTAAAAGCAAACACAAGGCCACTTGAGAGAGGAAGGATCATGAAAACTCCAAATAAAAGCTCTTGGTCCCAAAAGAAATGGGAAAAGCGGGCAAAGCCTCCACACAACCGAAGAGTCAAGAAAAACAAGAGTTTCATGAATCCCAAAAGGCACTTGAAAACCAATCTCAAAAATTGTCAAACAATCATCACAAAAGAAACCAAGGTACTTATCCACTTGGGTTCACATGGGGTTCACATGGGTTACTCCCCCTTGATGATTGAATTAATTGGGTTTCTAAATTTCTCCCCCTTGATGATTGAATTGACAAAAACTAGACACAAGAGATGGTTTGAGATACCAAAACTAAAAACTTGGTCCCCAAAGACATGGGCAACGGCTCAACGCAACCAAGCAAAGGATCGGAGCAACAACTCATCAAAGAGCAAAACTCGATCACATAGAGCAAGGGACTTGGTTCCCAAAGACATGGGCAACGGCTCGACGCAACCAAGTCAAAAATGAGCTAGTCCTCAAGAAGAGGCATGAAAAGGCTCAACACCACTAGCTCAAGGCTCAACACCAAATGAGGCTGAAACCGCGCATAAGAAGCAAAACTGCTAGTCCCTCAAGATAGAGGCACAGAGGCTCAACACAACTAGCAGAAGACTTGATACCAATCAAAAACAGCCACAATTTGGTGAAAAACAGCTAGTTCCTCAAGACAGAGGCAAAGCGGCTCAACACAACTAGCTGAAGGCTCCGAACCAAATGAAAATACCAAGCAAAAACTGCTAGTCCCTCAGGATAGAGGCAAAGCGGCTCAACACGACTAGCAGGCTTGATACCAATGCCTTACGGCCAAACATGCTCCGCACCAATTGAAAACCAATCGAAGCGAACCAATTGAAGGAACACAAAGAAGGTCCGATTCCAATTGAAAAAGCCCAAAGAAAAGGCTCAAGGCGAAATGGAGCACAATCACTCGGAGCACGCGGAGAAGCAGCAAGACAAAAGCGACTCCCCCTGAAAGCAAGCCTATACACAAAAGCTATGCAATAAAGCTCATGACACCAATTGCATTCCATACCAAGAGATGGATACCAATTGAGACACATAAAAGAGCTATACCGAGTGAAGATACCAATTGAAAAAGAAACCAAAAGAGCTAAAACTCCCCCTTGCTCAAAGCTCTCCCCAAAATGCATGACTCTCCCCTTTGTGCCAACACTCAAGCTCCCCCTTGCAAACAGCTTCTCCCCCTTGACAAAAGGGAACATGCTGAGGGGTTTTGACATTTTTCACAAAATTGACACAAACACAAGACAAGTCATCTATCAAAAGCATATGGGGGCAGTGATACCAACTGAAGGTAATCATGAAGTGTATCGGAGCTGGGGGTATGTACACTAAGCTAAAAATGCATGATATGCACAATGCAACAGCTTCAAGTGTATAGCAATCAGAATGAAAAGATGCTCAATAGGGTGCTGCCCTGAAAGTATAGCAATCAATACAAATGCTAGCAAAGGCTCAAACTGATCAAGTGAGTACGAAATATGAACAATTAAGCATATGAGCAGTTCTAAGCCATTTGAAAAGGAGTTCACCACTAAATAGCACTTAGCATGGATAGACAGGAAATCAACCAAGTGCTAACTCAGGTATAAAAGGTGAACTACCCCTAGCAAAGTTCAATCATCATGCAATAGAATGAAGCATAAACTTGTGTTATTTTCAATTTTTCATCGAAGATTGCAACGGTATTAACACAAGTTCATATTTAAAAGCATGTGATTGCGAGAGGTTAAAAGCATGGTCATTGCCTAACTTTTCAACCGGGCTAAGCCTATGCAAGAAAAGCAATCGGAAGCTTAAAGCACCGGTTTCGGTCTTACACTACACGGCTCAAGTTTAACTCAAATGTGCAATGAGAAACAGTCTCGATACCGTGATGTGCTGACACATGCAATCCCATCTCGTCATTTCACTAATACTTGGATCAAATTTTAAGCACAAGGTAAATATGCAATCCAAGCAAGTGAATGACTCAGTGCAAGAGACATAGCAACCTAGCATACAAAAGATAGCACAAGTGATCTCAACACATCCTACCCATGCTAGTTGCCACTCTCAATGGTGAACAAATTAAAGGTTTCATAGTTGATTAAACAAGTTCACCATTTGCAAAAATAGCTTAGCTCATAACATGTATCAAGTGATCAAAAAGAGCCTAAGCTACAAGCATCATCATGAATAAGCAGGGCATACCAAAAAGAGCATAGTCTCATTCTCATTGCTATATTCATGAAGCTCTAAAATGCAAGATATACATGATGAAATGCATGCAAAGCTTGCCTATAAGGAACAGATCAAAAGCTAGTCTAAAAAGGGAAACCCAAAGCAAAAGGGTATCGGAGAAGCCCAACCAAGATACAACAAGCAAAATGCTTCCCCAACTAAAAGGGAAACACACATCTAACTCACAAGCGAAGAGCCAGGAAACGCTCAAGCGACAGCCAGCAAAATCCTCATCGAAATGACCACACAACAAAAAGAGATCAAGGAAGAAGAGTACCAAAACTGAACTCAGAAGTGTGTCAGAGGTACCTTATGACGCGCATGACCTCCTGCTGGTGTGATACCCGAGGGGACGCCTGAACTTGCTGAAATCTTCGGGGCATCTGCCTCGCCGAAGTCGTCTCCCCCTCGCCTGATGCTGTCGCTCCCCCAGGTGCTGCTAGTGCTCGCTGGAGAGCTGCTCGAACGGAACCCCACAACGTGGAAGAAGTGGAATCGGGTCCATGAGCCGAAAAGCTCTCTCTAGGCTCCTGTTCTCCTGCACACTCAAAAGCAGAAGAAAACACAAGGCATTGTCTCGTCTAGTGTGACCTCAAGGTCTCCACGAAAACGGTTAGTCACATAAAAGCATAAGGTAAGCTCTCAACAAAAAGAGGTCTACCTATGAATGATACCGCAAGGAGATCTGAACTCAAACTAGCCTAGACTACCATGTAACAGGATAAAGCACTGTATAGCAAAATGCAGCCTAAAGACATGATCAACCCAAACACAGCCTAAACCTCAACACATGCTACAATGCAAGATAATGATAGCAATAGATCCAAAAGCATGTAACATGATAAAATCGAGGAAAGACTAGTGCTCAAACTAAACATGTCAACAGGGTACATGTAGCTACACAAAACTAGCACCTGAAAAGTGATACCTAATAAACATCATACCTATACATGTAAAGCTCATGGAGAAATGATATAAAGCATGGCATAATGTTCATGAAGATCACAGACTAGCATGAAAAGTGGATTAACCACCAAAGCTGTACACAAAGCTAGCATGACATGATATACAAGATAGCACATGCTAGACTAAAGCAAAAACATGATACAAAATAAAATGTATATGTAACAACTATACCAGTGAGCTCATGAAGAACCATCTCATACCACAAGACATAGATCATGGATGTACAAGGTATGAGTGTAAAAGAAAGCTCACCGAACTGCAAAAGCCTCTTTGGAGGCAAATCTAGGCGGGGTGTAGAGAACCATCAACTCTTGATCACATCTAAAAGATCAAGCTCCATCAGGCGCATGTTCTCCACCCCGCGTCCTCATATCTACACATAAGAGGACAAAGTAACCCGAGTCTTGGATCCCGAAGGGTTAGCAAGCATGTACTTGGGAACCCAAGACTTGGTCACAAAACTCAACTTATCATGTGGGTTAGCATGATGCAAATGCTGGTTCAAATGCAATTGTGAAGCACCCTTGGAAGCATTCCTCAAAAGGACAACTCGAGGAGAAGAACGAGTCATACCACGGGAAAAGAGGCAAACATCTTCCAAGGTCTTTGTAGAAGAACCAATAGAAGCATCATGAAAAGCATGACGTGGACCAAGAGAAGAAGCACTAGAAGCATGTCCACGACCACGACCTATCCCACAAGAAAAGGAGTCATAAATCCCATCAACAAAAATGGGCTTCTTACTAGGAGCACAAGTGTTCATTCCATGAGACGGGCTATGAATCACCACCTTCCTAGAAGAGCGAGCTTGGCGCAAGCGTTTGGCACGCCGATAGCAGAAGCTTTCTTGATGCCCATCTTTCTCACAAAAAGAGCAATGGTACAAAGGCCTACTGGAAGGCACACCATTCTCTGACAAGTGAGAAGTCCCTTAGGACTTAGAGCAAGAAGCATCAACAACAGACTTGGTGCCAACACTAGGAGCACACGTGCCATGGGAAAGGCTACGCGGCTTCCTAAAAGCCTTAGCTCGAATTCGCCGCTCGTGCTTGACACGGCGAAAACAAAAATCGAGCAAATGTCCCTCCTTCTTGCAAAAGGTGCAATGAAAAACCGGATTGGGAGGACGAGTCCCAAAAATATGAGAAGCACCCTTGTCAAGAGGAGTCCCTTGGACATCACTCGAAGAACTAGCAAGGTTAGGAGTAGCTATGAAAGAGCTATCTGAAACCTTGACACTAGTGCTAACGTCAGAAGACTCACGCGCAAAACAAAAACTCAACTCCGGTCGCAAAGATGCAGACTTGGAAACATCAACATCGGAGTTGCAAGAAATGCGTGACTCAAAAGACTTAGCACAAAGGCTCTTGCACCTTTTGGCTAAAACCTCATTCTCAAACATGAGGCGATCACAAGTACCACACGGAGTGTTTTTCAGATTTTCCAACTCCTCTCTAATGCACTCGGCATATGTGGTATGCAAGAGCTCAATCTCCTTTTCAAGGTTGGCACTCATATCATTGTGCTCAACCAACTTAGCGCTCATATCATCACGCATTTGCTTCAAAACCAAAACTTCTTTTTCTAAATCAGTGCAAGATGTGCAAATGAAATCGGTGGAAGAAACATCACCAGAAACATCAAGCAAAGAATCCTGATGAGCACAAGAAGTAAGGCAAGCGTCTTTATTTAAAGAGCATGAGCTACAAGGCCAAGAATTTATCTCATCAATTTTAGCCCTAGCATGCTCGAGTTCATCTACACATGTCCTGTGAATCAAACTTAATTCTCTAAGTCTAGCGACAAAAGATTCACAAGAATCACATGGTGACAAAGCATTTGACTTTAGCAAGGTTATTTCAGTTTTAGCACAATCAAGGTCCTTGCGCAAGTCAATGCAAACTAGACATGGTTCGGAAGCATTAGATTTCAACAAATCAATCTCAGATTTTAAGCTAGCAAGGGAAAAGCATAGCTCATCATTCTTCCTAACCATGTCACTACAAGAGGTGCAAGGTAAAGATGCACAAGACTTCCAATGAAAAAGGCCACATTTCAACCTAGCAATGGTGCATTTCAACTTCTTGATCTTTCTATGCAAGGTATCACAAAGCTCATCATATCTCAGATTATAATCACAGCAAGCTTCAAATTGCTGGGATAAGATCCTAAGACAAGCAGCAAGAATACCTTTCTTGGCCTTGCCAAGTTCGCGTACACGATCTTCCGTCGAATGCTCATCATCTCCTAGGAAGCCCAGCAAAGCATCCACCTCGCGTTCCGCCTCAAGAGCCGTACTCCTCCTCCTTGCCAAAATGTCATCCTCGGTCGCATGTCCAAGACTCAACCCTAAGGACAAAGACACATGGGAAGAAGAACTTGGTGCCATCTCTAAAAGCACCGTTAGTGTTAGCAAGACAAAAGCTCAAACACCTCGACGAACAAAGTCGGAAACTCAACCGCTCTCAAAAAAGGTCGCCTTCGCGGATCCAGAACCGGTTAAGGTAGAGAGATCCCTAACTGGCTCCGATACCAATTGAAGGACCGAAAATGCTAAAGCAAGGCGACCAAATGTTATCTTTTATTGGTCATCGACATTCTCTTCTAGTGAGGTGAACATCCGGGGATCGTCGGTCATATGTTGAGTGCAACCACTATCAATTACCCAATATGATCCACCGGTCTTGTAGTTCACCTACACACACAAGAAATTAAGCTTGAGCTTTTGGTACCCAAACTTGTTGCGGTCCCTTAACCTTCTCAACTAGTGACTTAGCAACCCAAATTTGCCTTGGCCTATTCTTGTTAGGTGGTCCCATAAACATGACTTTCACTTTGCCACTAGAATCTTGTCTAAGCATGTAGTGAACATTGAAAGCAAAGGGCCTAGCATGCTTGGGCAAGGGTGTGGGCTTTGGCTCCTCACAATCATGAGCAAAGTGTCCTTCCTTTCCACACTCATAGCATCTCCCAATCTTCTTCTTCTTCGGCTTTGTGATGCTCTTGCGTTGCTTCATCTTCTCTTCAATAAAGCCAATGCCATTTCTATTGGTCTTCATGACGGTGTTCATGAGAAGCTCACTTTGAAGACATTGACCCTTGGTGAAGTTCCTCAAACTGGTGGTGAGGTGCTCTTTCTCCTTCTTGAGCTTGTCATTCTCTTGTTGGAGTTCCAATTGAGATGGTGTCATTTTGTAGTCTCTCTCCATCTTCAATCTCTTGTTCTCTTCTTTTAGCATGTCTAGCTCAAGTGTCATGCTATAGTCATCATCATGAGATTGAATGATAACTTGCTTGGTGGTTGAAAGCTTCTCTAGATCAACCTTGAGCTTTGCATTCTTGTTCTTGATCTTGACATAGTCATCGTAGTGATCGGCCTCAACCACTTTCTTGCCCTTGCCACTAGCACTTTGCTCAACATGCTCACTAACCAAGTCCTCACAAGATGTTGCTATATCACACTTAACAACAAGGTTAGGAGCATCATGTGTCTCATGTGAAAGCATATCATAAGCAATGGTGAGTGTATCATAATCTACTTTCACTTGAGTATATTGTTCCTTAAGCAAAGTATGACTAGTGGAAAGATCACTATGCATCTTATCAAGTTTTTCATTTTTAGCTTTGAGCTCTTTGTTACAGGACTTGAGCTCCTTGATGGAAGATGACATAGTAGCAAGTTCATTTTTCAACTCATCACTAGCATGCATAGCATTGTCATATTTTTCAACAAGAGCATCATTATCACGAGCAAGCCTATCATTCTTAGCTCTAGTCTTTCTTATGATTTTAGTGTAGTCATTTAGCAATTCAACAAGTTCATCATAAGAAGGAGCTTTGAACCCTCCATCACTAGAGTCATCATCGCTTTGTACCTTCCGGTCACCATTTGCCATGAGGCATAGGTGTGAAGAGGATGATGGCGGCGATGGTGGTGGTGTAGAGGTCCCAATGACTAGAGCGGCCACCTTCTCCTTCTCATCATCACTATCTTCATTGGATGAGCCACCGGAGGAGTCAATGTCGGTGAGCCAATCACCAACAATGTAAGCCTTGCCACCTTTCTTGTGGTATTGCTTCTTCTTCTTGCCATCCTTCTTGTAGGGCTTCTCATTCTTCTTCTCATCTTCGCTTGATGAGTCATCTTTCTTGCCCTTGTTCTTGTTCTTGTAGCTCTCTTTCTTGGGCTTGGGGCATTGATGAGCAAGATGGCCAAGATCACCGCAATTGTAGCAATCCATTTCAGAGATTGGCCTTCTCTTGCTACTTGTGAAGAACTTCTTCTTTCTAGAGTCAAAGTTGACTCCATTCTTGTGAAGCTTCTTCAACATCTTGGTGGTCTTCTTCACCATGAGAGCAATGTTGGAATCATCTTCATCATCGCTTGTGCTCTCATGATGCACCTCAATAGCCTTGGACTTGCCCTTCTTGTCATGGCTTGCTTTGAAGGCCAAGTCCTTCTTCTTGTCGGTGGAAGAGCCACCACTTGGTGTGATGTGCATGTACATCTCATGAGCATTGATCTTCCCCAATACTTGTGTTGGTGTGGATGTGGTAAGATCACCTTGATGTAGCACCGTCACAATGTGTCCATATTTGTCAATGGGAAGGACACATAGAATCTTCCTCACAACATCAGATGGTTGCATTTGTGTGAGGCCAAGACCATTGAGCTCCTCTACAAGAACATTCAAGCGTGAGTACATTTCATTTGCATTTTCATGAGCAAGCATTTCAAAAGAGTTCATCTTTTGCATAACCAAATGATAACGCTCCTCACGCTCACTCTTGGTTCCCTCATGGAGCGCACAAATGTTTTCCCATAGATCATGGGCATTTTTGTGGTTCCGAACGCGATTGAACACATCTTTGCAAATGCCTCTAAAGATGATGTTTTTGGCTTTTGCATTCCATTTCTCATTTTCCTCCTCATTAGGAGTAAGGCTCGTGCCTTCCTTGGGCTTGGCAAAGCCGGTGATAGCGGCATCGCGGCATTTAACATCAACCGCTTCTAGGTACGACTCCATATGGATTTTCCAATATGGAAAGTCGTCTCCCTCGAACATGGGCGGTGGTCCATCACCCCCGGACATCTTAACTCTAGGCGGTTAAGCCTAAATCGAGAGCACGAGGCTCTGATACCAATTGAAAGGATTAAGATGCCGAAGAGGGGGGGTGAATTGGGCTTTTCTAAAACTTCTTGCAAGAATTAAAACCTATCAAGCCCAATTAACCCCCTAGTGCCTAGAAGTGTGTGAACAAGAATCAACAGCACAAAAAGACTATTGCTACACCATTTCTACTCTAGCATGGCAATTCAATTCATGAAAGAATAACAAGTAAATGCAGAATTGATTTGCTCAAAAGTAAATGCGAAGTAAAGAGAGTAGAGATGACACGACGATCTTTTTGCCGAGGTGTCGAGGTGTTGGCACACCCCCTAGTCCTCGTTGGAGCACCCGCGCAAGGGTATCGCTCCCCCTTGATCCGCGCAAGGATCAAGTGCTCACTATGAGCTGATTCTTTGCCACTCCGGCCCGGTGAATCGCTCGCTACGGGTCACAACATGGCTTGGGTCATCCACAAAGCCTCCGGATGATCACCAAGCTCTCCGATCACAACCAAGCCGTCTAGGTGATGCCGATCACCAAGAGTAACAAGCTAGAACTCTCACTTGACCCAGACAAGGCCAAAGAGATGGATGGATGCACACTTGCTACTCAATTCTCACTAGGAGGTGTCTAATTCTCACAATTAGCAAATCACTCAACCTCACTAGGGCTTGTGACGGAACGACCCTAATCCCATGGCCCACGTGTCCCTGTCAACCTCTGACAACCGAACCCATGTTCCATGTGATTAAGACCTGTTCGCCACCGGGCTACATCAGTGCCCAATGTCCGCAGGATCATCTCACAATTCGGTTACAGCATTGCATACTTTTACAAATAACATCGGAATAAAGAGCGGAAGACTTAAATAACAATAGTTTTATAAAACAGAGTTCCAAATAGAAATTAAGGTGCAGTTATTACAAACCAAGTTTTGATAATAGAAATAGACATAGGCAACATAGTGGAGAACAGCAAAGATACTTATAATCACCCAGCCCGAGGGTGTACAACTATTCTTCGGCCTCATCGGCCTCTTCCTGGACGACGGTCACGCAGCAGGGTGCAAGACACATCGGGGACTCTGTCATACCTGCAGCATGGGTAACAAACCCTGAGTACTGGGGTACTCAACAAGACTTACCCGACTAAGAAAAAGGGAGAAGACTCAGGAATGAGAGGCTTAGGGTAGTCAAGGTAAGATTTAAGCAAGATCAAGTATTTTGCAGAAAAGCATTTTTGTAAACCTTATTTTATTTTAGAAAGATTCAGTATTCCTTAATTCTTCATCGTTCCTGATTCATTTTACATTTCAAAACATTCCTAGTTGAGAACCACTCTCCGTTGACAGTCAGTGACCAAGTCTCCATAACCGAGGAGCAACGTTAATCCGGATAAATAATACTCAGCTGAGGATCCCTATCCACACTGCATATGTAGCACCCAAGCTTGCATATGCCAACTCGTCTACCACGATTTCTCCAAGATTGGGCCCGGTCCTACGCCACCCGGAAGTACAGTACACCACTCCTATCCAGGTACGACGACCACGTGGGTACATGCTACTTCCGCCATCTCTCCACTCCCAGTGCGCGGGTGTCGGTCCAATAAAGGATTCCTCGGAGCCAGAGCTTTCCGTAGTATGTGAATAGTTACAAGTCTTGACCAGCAGGACCCCATACGGATGGTCCCTACATTTTTCCGCCAGCGACAAGCACCTCGGGACTCTAACCCAAGAGTACAGGTCCTGTCGGTTTTTCAACCCTGTCCCGGTCGGTGTCAACTGTTGAGTCCCGGACTACAACATGACGGCACCGTACGCGCGGACAACCTCTTCTCGACAATGACCACATGCTAGCTAGGCAAGCAGTCATCGAACGGGAAGTAAAGCCAAATTCCCATAAAGATTCTTTCAGTGATCACACTTTTGAAAATGGCATTTTATTGCAAAGTCTAATTCAATAAGCATTGCTAAGCATTTTTCAAATACTTTTGAAAAGCAGGTATCGGGTGTATCAGTGGTCAAGGTGGATAGTGCATCAATTAGGATAGCACACAACTCCTATAAACCTAATGCAATAATTTAACTCAAAAGAATTTAAGGAAATCATTTTATAAATTCAAGGAAAGGGGTTAAATGCACCGGGGCTTGCCTTGAAGAGCAAAGAGGGCAGGCTCGAGGGCGGCAGGGCAGTTGTCGGAGCTCGGGGTAGCCTCAGGGACAGGTTCGTCAGCGGCTGCCTCGATCTTGACGCCTTCTTCAGTGACTATACGAATGCAATGATGCATGCTCATGAGTATGCTAGCATGAACAATGCAACACAGGGCATACAACAAGAACTCTACTTGATTTTTTTTTTATTTTTCCTAATTATATAAAAAGGTCATTTTATGAAGTTACTCCAAAAGGCCTCAAAAATCTACCAGAGACTAAGCATGACATAACTAGCACATAAAAATTTATCTCATGATTTTTGGAGCTACACATGTTTTTCTAAAAATCTAAAACCATTCATTTCTTAATTAAAAGGGAGATTTTTCATTTTCAAATTTTTGCACAAAGTCCAAGTTTCATATTTTTATAAAATACTACATGGTATAAAGAGTTAACTGTAACATTTTCAGAATTTTTGGAGCAACACAGAAAATCATACAAAAAGATGAAAAAGGAACACTATTCACAACCTCCAAAAAGGAAAAGAGCACCGTGCTCCTCCCTCACAGGGCTCGGGTGAAACGGGCTCGGGCGAGACGGAGACGTCTGCTTCGTCCGAGGCCTGGCTTGGAGGCTCGGTCGAGACGGAAACGACTGCTTCGTCCGAGGCCTGGCTTGGAGGCTCGGGCGAGACGGAAACGACTGCTTCGTCCGAGGCCTGGCTTGGAGGCTCGGGCGAGACGGAAACGACTGCTTCGTCCGAGGCCTGGCTTGGAGGCTCGGGCGAGACGGAAGGCTCGAGCGAATCGCAGGCGAGGCGGACGGCGGACCGGCCGCTCGGGGCTCGCGCTGGGAAAGCCGAGGGTGGGGAAAGATTCGTGGGCTCACCGTGAGTCGGGAGGGAGGCTCGGCGAGGCGGTGCAGGGTCGGAGGAGGGAGCTCGACGTTGGCGGTGCTTCGGCGGAGCTCTCTCGGCGGCGAGCGGCGTGCCGGCAGCTCTGTACACCAAACACGGTCACCAGGAGCGGGTTAGGAGCGCAAGGAGGCAAGGACGATGAAACAGGGGTCGGAGAAAGATGATCATGGCCGGAGAGTGGGAATTTCCCGAACCCGAGCTCACCGGTGTTTCGCCGGAGTTTGGGAAGATGGGGTTACGCCGGGCGATTGGAGGCGGCGGAGGTAAAATTGAGGGGCTAGGAAGCTTCGCGAGCTCAAGGCGGAGCTTCTGGGCTAGGTGGATGAGCGGCGGAGACCCTGGAGTGAGCTGGCGACGGTGGCGGAGGAACGACGGCCGGCGGGTGGCTTTTATAGCCGCGCTCGGGGACGGATGAGCGTCGCGTGCAGGCGGATAAGCTTGGCCGAAGCGTGCGCAATCGATTGCACGCTGGCGGAAGGACGGGCGTGCGCGCAGGGACCGGGTGTGCGTTCGCCGGCGACGGCCACGCGGCGGCGACGTGCTGGGAGCAGTGGGGGACGGGACACGGTCAGCGCTTGCGCGTGCGGGGGCAGAATGATGGCGCGGTCACAGGCGACAAGTCGGGGGCGGGCGTGCGGCTGCCAGGCGCGTGGCGCACGCAGCTCCGGCGAGCGGCCATGGCCGGGCCCCCTCCCTGCTCTGCTCTGACCCTAGGTAGGAGATGAACAGGGCTAGGTCTAGGTGTTGACTTTCTGAACTTTACAAATTACTCTCAAAATTTGAACTGAGCAGCAAAAACTCAAAATACCAAAGTTGTGTAGAAAAAGAAGATCTACAACTTTGTCAATATGAACATTTTCAAAATCCAAACAGTTTTTGAACCACTTTTGAAATCAGAAAAGGGGACACTTTTGGGATTTTAATAAATTCAAAATTACTTTTAATTTTATATTGAAACTTGAAAATCTGTAAAAACCAAAGTTGTTCCTCTTGACAAGATCTACAACCTTGCTTTTTGGACCAAGTCCAAATTTTGAATAGTTTTTAACTTATTAAAAGAGGGGTAAAAACCAGGGTTTGGAATTTAGGGTTTTTCAAAGGGATTTGAAATCTGTTTTTGATTTTGGGTTTTGAACAACACAACAAAGCTTTAAGACACTAAACTGAACAAGAAATACACAAGACTAGGCATAGAGTTGAAATTATCATTTTGCCCTTATAGGAAGATTTGGGCTTTTAGGGTTTTTAGAAAAAGGGATCACTGCACACAAAATACCTTTTAGGAAAAGGTAAAGGCAAGCAACCACTAGACAAACATTAATGCATGACAAGAATGATTATGACTAATGATGATGACATGTCAGGTTAATTACAGATTAAACACCAGAGGTGTTACAGGGCTCTTGCTCTTTCTCACACTCACAAGGTGTCTCTCAGCAGATGGAAATGGCAAGAACACTCAAATGGATGGAGGGAAGGAAGTATATATACCCCCCAACCCGGCCATCCAAAAACAGGACAAGACAGGGTTTCTGCGGGGGCATCGGACGCTCTGATGCCAAGCATCGGACGCGCCGATGACCACACCCAACGGTCGACTGTACCCTATTGTCAGACATGTTTATGGAGCATCGGACGCTGGGGAGCATCCGATGCCCTTGCATCAGATGCGTCCGATGCCAAAAGCACCTCTCTGGAACCTCTCTGCATGGCCATCGGACGCTGGCCCTCAGCGTCCGATGCCAGCGTTCGATGCCTTCCAAAGTTCACTGCCAAGTGAACAGTGACACAGGATCATCCGATGTGGCACTATCGGAGCCTCCGATGCCACACATCAGACCAAACCCTAAGTCGGTGTGGGCATCGGAGCCTCCGATGCCCACTCAACCAGCGTCGGATGCCCGTAACCAGGGCAAGATCAACTCAGATCGCGACGCGGTCTTAACGACTTTTGTTCCTCTCGACATAAGGCATCTCTCTGAGCTACCTATGGCTATGAAATAACAAGTGTGCACCACACTTACCTCAATAGACTCATCTAGGTCAAGCTACTGATTCACACCCCTCTTTATAGTACGGCCAAAGGAAAAAACAAAGACCTAAGACTACCTAAGTGTCCTCCAACACCATGCAACACTTAGTCTAGCCTACCACCATCTTCGCCGTCCGTCCTTTGAAAACCGAAACGATTTCCATCGCCAGGGGACATGAACTTCATATGCCCGTATCGTCGCCATTACCGTGACCTAACTTATCCTTGTTTCTGCAAAACACACGTTAGTCGCAGTAATCTTGCACTACCAGACCAGCGATAATTCCTGTCGGTCGCGTAAAATACTGACGGTTTCAAAAAAACCGACGGGAACTAGAAGATATTCCTGTCGGCCACTGAAAACCGACGGGAACGTGGCAGATATTTCCTGTCGGCTTCCAATCACCGTCAGGAAACTACTAAAGCCGTCGGGAACCACTTAAGATACCTGTCGGTTCCTTCCAACCGACAGGAACTTAATTCCCGTCGGCTTCGAAACCGACAGGAACTTAATCTGCTCGGAAGCGCGGGAGGAAAAGAAGTTGGCGCTTAGATCTCCCGCTCTCTTTTCTGGGGCCCACTTCTGATTTGAGACACATATAAAAGGAGCAAACCCTAACAAATCTCCCGGCCGCTGCCTCCCACTCCCCACCCGCGTACGGCCGCCGCAACCCCTCACCCCTCATCTAACGCGCGACGCTCCCACGCCGCGGTTGCCTCCTCCCTCCGAGTCTGGACGCGCGCCACCTCCCAGCCCCGCAGGCGCCGCGGCCTCCACCCACGCCGCGGCTGCCTCCTCCGCCCGCGCCGCGGCCTCTGCCATTGCCTCCTCCGCCGCATCGCGCCCCGCCTTGCGACTGACCACTCGCGCCGTGGCTGCCTCCTCTGTCCGCGTCGTGGCCGCCTCCTCTGCCCTTTCCATAATCTCTGCAGTCGCCGAGTCCGCCCGCATCCTGCCCCTCACGGTCGAGGACTCCGCAGCCGCCTTCTTCTCCACCTGTGCCACCGCCTTCTCCACCCACGCCGCGGCCTCCGTCTCCGCCTGCAAGAAGAGGGTGCAAGAAAAGGGGGAGATTTGCTGCTAGAAGAGGAGGCGAAGGAAATCTTGCAGCGAGTTGCCACAAGAGGAGATTTACTGCCACAAGAGGGGGAGAAGGAAATCCAGCAGAGAAGGAAATCCAGCAGCGAGAGGTGATTTGATCCTTCCTTTGCAATTATTTTATGCAATCTTAATCATTGGCATGATTTAGATTATGTGGTTTGGAAAGTCTGTTTATTTATCTATATGATTGTGCAATATATGCTATTATGCAATCTTGTCAGTGATGATGCTTAGTTAGCTAGTGTCAGATATGGTGCTTGGGGACACATATGCAATATATCCAGCTTAAATTTTTATTTTTTGTCACTGTTTAGTGTGAGAACAGATATGAAATTCTTTCTGGTTTGCCATTGTCTGTTTATTTCACATAGAAAAGATCTAGCAGAGCTTGCTAATTAGTTAGGCAATATAAACATGATATATAGTTGGGAAATAGTATTGGGCACCTAATTATATCACTTTGTGATTGTTGACAGCAATACTAAATTATGGATGAGCGTGATTGGATGTATAGTGGTTGGAAGCGTGGTAGACCAACATGTGATTGGGTTCAGCATACAAATGAGTTCCTGGATTTTGCATTCTCTAATGAGTCTGTAGTACAAGAGGGTACCATAAAATGCCCTTGTGCTGTGTGTAGGAATTATTTTTGGCACAAAAGGGGCAAGGTAGAGCTGCATCTATGTCGTAATGGGTTTAAGTCCAACTATAAAACATGGACTGCACATGGTGAGAGGCGCTTTCAGGAGCTAGTAATTGAGGGTTTTGGTGAGACAGATAGAATGGATGATATGTTGGTTGACTTAGCTGCAGCTGCACCATCACTAGATAATGAGGAACCAACAGAATATGCTCAAGCTTTCTATAGGATGATTGAAAGTGCTGAACAATTAGTTCATGACAAAACAACCCACTCTACATTGTCAGCCACTGCTAGGTTGATATCCATAAAGGCACAACACAACCTCTCTATTGCGTGTTATGATGACATTGTGGCACTCATCCATGAACTTATACCAACTGATAGTAAGTTGCCTAAGGATTTCTACCATTCAAAAAAATTGCTAAAGGGTCTGGGCATGCCATATGAAAAAATTCATGCATGTTACAATAACTGCATGCTTTATTATAAAGATAACAAGCATAAAGAGAAATGTGACTTTTGTGACACCCCTCGCTATGTGGATGGCTCAAATAAGGTCCCGCGCAAAGTATTGCGCTATATGCCAATAACAGATAGGTTACAACGACTGTATGCACATGAGGCAACAGCAAAAATGATGCGATGGCATAAAGAAGCTCCACGCTCCATGTCTGGTAGAATGGACCACCCACGTGATGGTGAAGCTTGGCAACAATTTGATGCTGATTTTCCAGAGTTTGCACAAGAGGCAAGGAACGTGCGGCTAGGCATTGCAACTGATGGTTTCACACCATATGGCCCCATGGCTACTTCATATTCTTGCTGGCCAGTTTTTGTTTTCCCGTATAATCTTCCACCTGGTGTTGCTATGAGGCCAGAATACATCTTTCTTTCCCTTGTTATCCCTGGTCCAGAACATCCTGGAAAAAATTTTAGTGTCTTCATGCAACCTTTAATAGATGAATTGCAAACTCTGATGGATGGAGTTGAAACATGGGATGCATCGGTAAAGAAAAGGTTCATCATGAAAGCTGCATATCTATGGTCAATACATGATTTTCCTGCCCTTGGGATTTTTGCTGGTTGGAGCACCCATGGGTTGTTGGCATGCCATCGTTGTTTAGGTGACACCAAATCATTCTGACTCGCTAAGGGTGGCAAGGCATGCTGGTTTGATTGCCATAGACGCTTTCTTCCCATGGACCATGAATTTAGAACCCAAAGAAATGCATTTAGAAAGGATACAATAGTGTTGGATGAACCCCCAAGGAAGTTGACAGGAGAAGAAATAGAAGCCCAAATGAACCTCCAAGTCAGTGATAGGCAGACATTTAATAAACAACACAACTGGACACACAATAATGGTTTGTGGCAGCTACCTTACTTCAAAAAGTTGCTACTTCCACACAACATTGATGTAATGCATAATGAGAAAAATATGGGTGAAGCTATATGGAACACATGCTTTGACATAGCTGATAAGACAAAAGATAATGTGAAGGCAAGGCAAGACCTAGAACTAATTTGCGATCGTCCTAACATGCATCTTGTATTAAAACCCAATGGCAAGTGGCATATGCCAAGGGCACCGTACTGCATTGACAAGGATGATAAGCCCATCATTTTAGAGTGGTTCAAAACTGAAGTTTCCCGATGGGTATGCTGCAAATATCAGAAGAGGGATTAATTTCCAAAAAAAGAAGATATTTGGGCTGAAAAGTCACGATTACCATATCTTCATGGAGCGTCTACTTCCTGTTGCTTTCCGTGGATTCCTTCCTGAAAATGTTTGGCTTTGTTTAGCTGAGCTCAGCTATTTCTATAGGAGATTGTGTGCTAGACAAATCACTAAGAATGATGCATTAGCTTTGGAACAAAACATAGTGGTCCTTGTTTGCAAACTAGAGAAGATATTCCCTCCAGGATTTTTTAATCCTATGCAACATCTTATGGTACATCTTGCTGAGGAAGTTCGACTAGGAGGCCCTGTACAATTTCGATGGATGTATCCATTTGAGAGGTACGTTTTTAAACTGTAGGTTCAATTGGTTGCTGGTCTGTTAGTGCTAGTACTAATTTTTTCTTATTAGGTCTATACAGAAGCTTAGACAAAAAGTCCGAAATAAAGCAAGAGTTGAGGGCTGCATTGTTGAAGCTCAGCTTGTTGAAGAGGCCACAAATTCCATGTCTCTTTTCTTTAAATCGAAGGTTCATTCAGCTAGAAACAAGACACCTAGATATGATGATGGTGCCTCAACATTTGTGCCCGCATGTGATGATATCGAAATCTTTGGACAACCTGGTCGGTGCCATGTCCAAAGGGGTTGTCGTGATCTTTCTCTAGAAGAATACAAGGCTGCCTTCTTATACATATTGACCAATATACCACAAATGGAAGATTTCTTGAAGTATGTGTTTATTTTATTGAAATAAGTGCTAAAACTTTACCAAAATAAATCATGTTGATTTTTCCTTGTCTTTATAGAAAGTTCGAACAAGAACAATGGAAGGGGACAAGGAATCCGACCGAACAAGAAATTTCTGACTTAAGGCTGAATGGTTGGAAACCTGGGCGTGGGAGCCATGTCCATAATGGTCCTAATTTTTTTGATTGGTTCAAAGCTCATGTAAACAACACACTTGAATTTACATAGTATAATTTTAGTTAACAAAAGAAAGCTAATTTATTCAAATTTTCTTTTCAGTGCAAGGTTAATGCAAGCATTCACAAAGCCTTGCGTCAATTATCTTATGGGTTTACTAGAAGAGTCACTACATATGGGTGTTACGACATTAATGGCTATAGATTTCGATCTGAAGCATATGAGAAAACAAGAGTAGGGTTGGCAACAACCAATTATGGAGTTTGTGTGTCTAGCTATGATGAGAATGACAATCTTCTTGAGTATTATGGTGTTATCAAAGACATCATTAAAATTTCATGGGAGGGCAGCATGCAACTTGAGCTAGTTATATTTGAGTGTGACTGGTTTGATCCCACTGCTGCTGGTGTTAGAAGCTCAGAAAATATTGGCTTGGTAGAGGTCAAGCATAGCTCAAGACTTTCAAACTTTGATCCCTTTGTTCTAGCCAGTCAGGTTAAACAAGTGTATTATTTACCATATGCTTGCAATTCTAGGTCAGATCTATCTGAGTGGTGCGTTGTTTATCAAGTATCACCGAGAGATCGATTGCTTCCAATTGATAGCAACAATGAGTGCGATGAAACTGGAGCCCTAACAGAAGACATGATGTTCTTTCAAGAGGAAGGCTTGGAGGGCACTTTTGTGATTGATCTAGGTGTTGACTTGGATAATTCTGCTCCTGTATTGTTGGATGAGATAGTTAATCCAAATGAATTAGAGGTGCTAGTGAGACAAACACATGATTCTCAAGAGATAGATGAAGACGAATATGAGCAAATTGACACTGATGATGAGGAGCCAGATGATGCTTGCTATGACGAAGAAGATTACTGAAACTGAAATCAATATGATTTACCATTATTGTACTTTCCCATTTGTACTGTGAACAATGTTGCTTTTATTTGTACTTGAATGTAATATGTCGTTTACTTCGGTTTGTGTACTTGAATGTGTACTGCAAGTTTCTGTTTTACTATGAAACAAGTTCCTATTTTTCATTTTTCTACAATGACTAACACAACACCTTTCTGTGTAGAAAATGAGGAGCTTCAGACATCGTCGAGGCAATGGAGTCTCTGATGACATTGCTCCTACCGATTCAGCTGAGAATGGGAATGGCTCCAACAACAATGAGAGCAATGAGATTGGGCCAAATGAGGAAGGAAGTCGAAGGAGGAAGAGAGGACGCACTCAGCCGAAAAGGCCTCCACCTGGCCAGCGAATTCCTATTAAACCCCTTGGTGAAGAGTGAGTATATCTTCTCTTGTACTGATTGTTTGTTAGCTGTCACTTTTGATTATTATTCAAGACTCACAGTTGTCACTTGTCACTTGTCACTGCTGGTAGCAAATTTATTAGTGAAAAATTAGTAGTGAAAATCTCTCTAGTTATTGTTAATATGGTTTAAGTGGTAGTATATGAGACTTGAGCTATCTTGCTACTTTGACCAAGGTGATAATACATAATCAAATTAGTTAATACATAATCAAATGCTGGTTATTTTTATGTCCGGCCAATGTTTAGCTAATTTCTCCTCTATCCTTGATAAATTGTAGGAGTAGTACTGAGATAAAACAGCCATTTATTTGATATTACTGTTGTGTTGTACAACTTTCTAATTAGATCTCTATGTTACAGGAAAAGACTTATGGTCCACACGCAGCCACTGACATGAATACATTTTGCTCCATGAAGTCAGGTCTCAAAAATTGTGATAGCAATGGAAATAGTGGTCCAATTCCAAGCCAAAAGGCCCAACAGCGTGTTGTATGTTCCACCTCATTTTTAAATATCTAAGGTTTTGGAGCATGATATGAATGGTAATATGAACTTTCTTTATTTCATAGGATGATTACTTTGCTGCTCTTGAGGTTGAACATCCAGATGATTGTGAGCAGCGTAGAAGTGATGCACAGCTTGATCCTATTGTGCTATACAAAAGTAGTGGTCGTGGCTTAGCTCATGGTCGTGTGCCAATAGCAAATGGTGCTATAAGGAAAGCTGAGATGAAAGGATCTGGTAGGAGGACAAACGCAACAAGCCAAGCAAATTCAATGTCTTATCAATATCTTCTGAGGAGGAATGCACAGTTGGAGCAGAACGCTCGGAACAACAATATTGGACTTGTACTAACCAAACATATGAAGGTATTTGAGCTAATTTGACATACTGTATGTACCTTATCAGTTGCTTCAAAATATTCTCTAATCATCTTGTGTATTTTAGGATATTTTTGACAAGCTGAACATGGAATTACCAGCAGAAATTACAGACATCTTACAGCTAGTCAATGCAAATGCAAATGCAAATGCTTCTATGCCACCAATTGAACAGGTCTATTTCTTATCATGCATTTATAATATTCATTGGGGTTGATGAGTTCACAGCTAGCTCCATTTTTTAGCATTATGCATCTTGTATGATATTGTTTATATTAACTCCAACTACACTTATCGTGTTAAGTGTGAACTGGTAGTGTGCTGATTTGCCAACTAGTGAACTGATGTAGAGGCTACATGTTGCCTCATCTTCGTAATTATTATCTTGTATTTTTTATTGTTTGAAATATTTCTTTTGGTTATTAGTTACTTAATATAAAAACTAAACTCATGTGGAACTTTAGCACTGCAATTGTTTCTTTTGGAGTTTTGGTTATTTACATATTGGAGTTTTGCCAAATATATATTTTTTGTTTAGGTCTCGCTGATGCTAAAATTGTTTAGGTTATTCAAATTATATCACCTGGACTACAGTTGACATGTGTTGTCTTTACTATTTCATCACTTTGTAGGGCACAGAGTCATCACATGCTGGAGACGCTGGTTCTGGTGATCAAGAGACCAATGGCATTGAAGAGAATGAAGGCAACGCTGGTTCTGCCCCAAGTTGACTTGCTTCTTTTTGAAGTAAAGCTGACTTGACTTGCTTTTGTTGAAGTAAGCTGATATCTTTTGTCCAGTTGGAGTGTATATGGTGGAGCTCCAAGTTGACTTGCTTCTGTTGAAGTAAGCTGACCTCTTTTGTGCAGTCATACCTAGTATGTAGATGTCAGAGAGTGAAAAGGCCTCTCTGTTATTTAGTGGCATATTAGCAGCTAGACTTGCTGAAGTGTTGCCTCTTTAACTATTACTTAGTTGGCATGTATGAAGCTAGACTTAGTGAAGTCTTGCCTCTTGAACTTTCATAGTAGGCATGTAATATTTGCTAGTCTAGACTCTTGAACAATGTGGTGAATTTGGACTTGTGAACCAGTTTAAAATGTAATGGTAATTTGGATTTAGAATGTGTGTAAATTTGTGCTTGTGATGCCAAATGCAAGTGATACAATAATATTTTTTCTGGAATAAAAATTGATGGTTGTGAGCATGATTGGCTTCTATCACCACTGCCCTCAGGAACTAGGAAAGGATTCCTGTCATTGTTTCCTGACGGCAAGGTGACAGGAAATGGAATTTTTATACTGTTGCTGCCTTTTTTTTCTGACGGTTGTTGTGACAGGAATTAGGCACTGATTCCTGTCGGTTTGCAATTCCTGACAGGAATTCCTGGTGGCTAAGCTGTCAGGTACTGAAATCACCGGGAACACCGAGGACCGTCAGGAACTACCGTCAGGAATTATTTCCTGTCGTCCAGCCGTCAGGAGTTATCTGTTTTCCTGTCGTGCTGTTCCTGTCGGCTCGTTCCTGACGGTCGCCCGTCAGGAAACAGATTCCTGACGGTTTTGTTCCTATTCCTGACGGTTTTCGGCCCACAGGAAACATCGCTGGTCTAGTAGTGTTGTGTTTCATCCAATCACCGAAACCCACTAGGGGCCAAGATGCGTTCAACGTCCTTGGCCACATGTCCGTCATAAGCAGGTTTCCCCAGCATGCGCTAATGGCCTTTTGGGCACCATTTCTGCTGGTGCACCTTGGCGGGCAGGACAACATCACTGCATACGCCATTGAGGACAACCGACTATGGTTGCGCCATCTGCACGCACTTGTTGTGCAGGTGGCTATAATTAGTTACATCATCCACGTGTCTTCCACCGTACAAAGTCCGACCTTGCTCTGGTGGGCCACCATCATCATGTTTGTGGTTGGTGTTGCCAAGTATGGGGAGAGAGTATGGGCGCTCAGGTGTGCCGGTAGTAGCCCAATGGGAAAGAATTACCGTACATTTGGGTATCACTCCGTACATACTGAATGTCAGTATATCTTGACACCATACTTTCTGCTTCTCATGGTCCCTGGGACACAAAAACATTTCTCTTGATGGCTCACCGAATGTTGCAAGTTCCCAAAGAATTGCTTATGGGGCAGACAGATAGAGATTGAATTGGATACCCTCTTTCTCATTGCATGTGTGATAAGGATGTGCACATGGTGGTTGAGATGCAACTCTCCCTGATGCATGATGTCTTTTACACCAAGGCCGAGATGATACACAGTAATCTGTATGGCCTTTGCATGCGTATCCTTCCGGTTGTGGCGACCACCATTGCATTCTTGCTGTTTCATATACTAGTAACACTGAATGGTCATCATAAGGATAAGGGTGGTTACAACAAACTAGATGTGGCTGTCACATATGCGCTTTCAGTTGGGGCTGTCATCCTTGAGACCGTGTCTCTACTGAGATGCATGTTCTCGAGTTGGACATGTCCTCTCCTAGTGAGGTGGAGTCGTGATAAGTACGGGATGGAAGAGAATACTCTATGCAATCATCTTGGCTCTAAAATTACGAGTCTCCATCGGCTCGTCCATGCAGCAGAATGGAGGAGAAAGTATTGGTCAGGATCCATGGGCCATGGGGCAACATAACTTGCTTCAGTTGGGTGCGCGTAGTAGGGCTAGCTCCATCAGCAATATAGCAACATGCATGGGGTTCCAGGACTGGTGGAACACGCTGGCTTACTCATGGTCCATCCCTGTCTCGTCACTCATCCAAGAGTTGCTAGTGAAGCAAGTGTTCGTCATGATGGGTGGTGACTATCCCTTTGATTCAAAGGGTCGAGCAGAGCTGAAGAGATGGGGATTCTATGATGGCGGCCTAACCTGGAGCATCGAGGACCGCATCCTTGTGTGGCACATAGCCACAAACATCTACCTAAGTTGGTGGTACAAGATGAAGAATATGAAGCAACCCTTGGCCGAGGCCATCGAGGCGCTCTCCAACTACATGGTGTTCCTCCTTGCAGTTCGCCCCTACATGTTGTCTCCCACTACCATCCGCATTGGGTATGTCGAGTTGTGCTTTGGTATCATCACCAAAGGTCCGAGCTACAGCTCAGCTGAGGAACTGGCCAGTGTACTACAGAGCTACGGGGATGGACTATTGGATTCACATACAGATCACATCAACTTACATGGAATATATGGTTTTGGACTACTCGATTTTACAACACAAACTCATCTCAAGTTGATTTTACAGACCGGATGTAAGCTTGGTGCAAAACTCATCCGCAACGAGTCACAACAAGACACAGCAGCAGCAGCAGACACGCAGGAGGTGATTTCCCAAGTGTGGGTGGAGGCGTTGTGCTATGCAGCACAACAATGCAGCGGAGATTCCCATGCCAAGCAGCTAATGATTAACCGCAGCGGGCTACGTAACGTGCCCGCTGCAGTTAAATAAGATTAACCGCAGCGGGCTCCTTACGTTGCCCGCTTCGGTTATTCCTTGCTATTTAAGCCACCGCCGCCGCCAGCAGAACCCGATCATCTTCTTCCTCTAGACCAAAAACGGGGGAAGAAGTTTTGCCGAATTTTTGTCTCAAATAACTTGTTTTTTAGGTTTATTTGTTTAATTTGAAGGAGAAGTACTCCACAAGAGGTACCTAGATGATCTCCACCCTCTTTCCCCTCTCTTTTTCTCTCTTTTTAGCCTCCCTTTTAGATCTAGTTTCATGTAGGAGAGAGAAAACTGGTATTTGTTTCTCTAAGTTCATCATGGATGCATTAATTTTATTTGCCGTTGTTATTAATTCTGTCCCTAGATTTAACATAAATATAATAAATTATTTTTTTTTCTAATTCATCTTTGTTTTGTGATTCATGATGTGTGTTATTAATTAAGGATCGCAGGTACGATGGACCGGTCGGAATGGATGTATAACATCAATAGAGTACTTGATGTGCGGTATATCGTTGAAGTGAGAAAGTTTATTTCCGCTGCGAAAGCTGACCGTGAGAGATCGAACCAGACGACAATCATATGTCCATGTCATCGTTGCAAGAATCTGACCGCCTTCAAAGACGAAGGCACAGTGCAATCTCATTTGATTCGTTTTGGTTTCATGGATGATTACACGGTGTAGACTCATCACGACGAGAGATTCGATCCGAGTGTCGGGGCGGCATCTGGAGTAAGCTCAGCGTCGACGGCGACGGTGAACCAAGATCCTGGAGCGCACGTCTCATCAGCAACAGTAGCTCCTGCCTTCAGTGACAGTAGTGCTCGTGACCACATCGCTGTGGAGGCAGATGTACTCCAGGATATGACAGATGATGGTGGTGGAGATGTTGAGGACGCTACGGTGCAGGACCCTGCGGATGTGCAGCTGTTTCTGGATTTAGTCAACCACATCGACGAAGACGACGTCGTGTATGGCTCCCCGAAGTGGCTGGAAAATTTCAGAGAGATGAAGCAGGCGTCACTTGATCCTTTATATAAGGACGGCGAGGAATGTCCGAAGGATTGCACGGTGCTCCGTTTCAACCTCCATATGTTGATGATGAAGGCTCGACATGGGTGGTCAGACACTAGCTTTGATGAGCTGTTAGGTTACCTTGCTAAAACATTCCCGACGAGTAACAAGATCCCCGCAAATACGTATCGGGCGAAGAAGCTTATCCGGCCAGTGGCGATGAAGCTTAGAAAGTTCGATGCCTGCCCTAACCACTGCATCCTCTATCGGGGCATAAAGTATGAGAATTTGACGAGCTGTCCGCACTGTGGCGCCAGTCGCTACAAGAGAAATGCTGGCTGTCGCGTGGATGCAGACGATGATAAGGCCTTGCGAGGTGGTCAGAGGAAGAAGAAGAAGGGTGTCAAGAAGAGCAATGTTGCAGCCAATCGCATCTTGGCTCATCAGCAGTACGAGGAAGAAGAGGGTTACACGTTGAGGAGAAGTCCGACACTGTCGGTGTGGTACATGCCAGTGATCGACCGCCTCCGTGCGCTATTTGGGAACCCAGAGGACGCGAAGCTCATGTCCTGGCATGCATCAGCTGACCGCTTGAAGGACGATGGCATGCTGCGGCACCCCTCCGATGGCCAGCAGTGGAAAGATTTCGACAAGGCCTACCCGCAATTTGGCAAAGATCCCAGGAACGTTCGGTTCGCGCTTAGCACCGATGGGATGAATCCGTTCGGCGAGCTGAGCAGCTCCCACAGCACCTGGCCGGTCGTACTGACCATCTACAACCTATCTCCCCATCTTTGTCAGAGGCGTAGGTATCTTCTGTTGACCATGCTTATCTCGGGACCGAAGCAGCCCGACAATGATATCGATGTTTTCCTGGAGCCAGTAATGGAGGAAATGAAGGAGCTATTTGATGTTGGGGTTGAGATGGTGGATGCGTCCCTCAAGGAGAAGTTCACCCTAAAAGCCATCATCTTTGTCACCATCACCGACTACCCCGACCTCTTCTCACTGTCGGGGCAGATCAAAGGGAAGACCGGCTGTGTAATGTGCATCAACGAGACATGCTACACTTACCTCAAGGGATCGAACAAGATGGTCTACATGAGGCACAGGCGGTTCCTTCCGAAAAGGCACAGATATAGAAGAAGTGTCATGAATCAATTGTTCGATGATCAGGGCGAGCCACAGGGTGAACCATCGACGCAGACTAGTTGGGGGCCAAAGGTGTATGAGATGGTGAATGATATTGATCAGATCGAGTTTGGGAAGAAGAAGAAGCCACCAGAGGAGGGGACAAAACAAACGAGGAAGCGAAAGCGAGACACGACGGAGGAAGCATCACAGGTCCCCTCTGTTCCTTTCAAGAAGAGGTCGATTTTCTTCGAGTACCTGTCATATTGGAAGACACTGAAAACACCCCATGCCATCGACTGTATGCATCTCGAGAAGAACGTCTTTGATAGCACGATCGGTGTCCTGCTAGACATCCCGGGAAAGACGAAGGATGGTCTGAAGTCATGGACGGATCTTCTCAACCAGGGCATCAGGCAGGAGCTTCACCCTAGGTCACCTCATAATGGTAAAGTCGATCTTCCAGGTGCAGCCTACAACCTAAGGCATGGCGAGAAGACTGCTATGCTCAACCTTCTCAGGGGTATCAAGGTGCCTACCGGTTTCTCTTCCAACATTAAAAGCCTCGTCTCCTTGAAAGACCTCACATTGACTGGCTACAACGCACATGACTGCCACATCATGCTGACGGTGTTCCTTCCAATTGTGATAAGGGTTATCGGTCCAGAGTACGTGAAGATGGTGGTCACTCGGATATCATACTTCTTTAACCGCATCACGCAGAAGGTCATCGGTAAGGCTGACCTCCCTGCCCTTAAGGACTTCATCGCGGAGACCCTTTGCCAGCTTGAGATGTGCTTTCCCCCATCATATTTTGATATTATGGTACACCTAATGATGCACATGGTGGATCAGATCGAGCAACTAGGCCCCGTGTACCTACACGAGATGTGGACGTACGAGCGGTTCATGTCCATCCTCAACAGATATGTTCATAACCGTGCTCACCCGGAGGGCTCTATGATTGAGGCGTACACAACCGAAGAGGCAGTGAACTGGTGTATGAGGTACATAAAAGATGGGAGGGCGATTGGGTTGCCTGTCCATTAGCACGAGGGCAGAACCGCGGGCATGGGGTGCACGGGCCGAAAAGTTCACACGGATATACCATACAAGGAGATTGAACAAGCTCATTACAACATCTTTCATCAGTTGGTGAGCATGGAGAAATATGTCGAGAGACACATAGAAGAGATCCGCGCCGCTAATGACGGACAACACACAGAGGCATGGGTCCAGAATGAGCACATGAACAGTTTCATAGATTGGCTCAAAGAGCAACACGTACCCCTAGAAAGATGCCCTGATGATGAAGATACAGAGACCGTGCAGAAGCTTCTGCAAGGCCCGTCAAGCCAAATCACGACATGGCAAGGGTACGATGTGAAGGGGTACAGGTTCCACATGAAAGAGAAGGACAAGAAGAGCACGACACAGAACTGCGGTGTTCGATATGAGGGCGTCGATGAGGCCACAAACATGAGGACGCAATACTATGGCCAGATCGAAGAAATATGGGAACTTGACTATGGCAAGGACGTATGCGTAACCGTCTTCCGGTGCCACTGGGTAAACCCCAAAGCGGCCGCGGTCGACAGTTTTGGGCTAACCACCGTGAACCTCAAAAGTATCGGGTACAAAGATGACCAATGGGTACTTGCAACCAATGTCGCGCAAGTGGCCTACTATATCTATCCAGAGGACCCAAAGAGGCATGTGGCCGTGTCACGAAAGCAACGGATTGTTGGAGCTGATGGGGTCCAAAGCCCAGAACAATACAACAACTATGCAGAGCTCCAACTTTTTACAGATTTTGCAAAGAAGATCAAGGCCGTCGAGGACCGTTGCAACAAGAGCGGTATGAAGCCCTGGGCCCGTCCCGATGGTGAGAAGCGGTCCGTGAAAGCACCAACACCAAAATAAGATGTATATATATATATAATAATATGAAAAAGTGAACTTATGAAAAGTTATTAATAAATTTTTTATTAATAACTTCTTTGAATAACCGCAGCGGGCATCGTAAGTGCCTGCTGCGGTAGTACCTATTAACCGCAGCGGGCATCTTAAGTGCCCGCTGTAGTTAATAATTAACCGAAGCGGGCTCTTAAGATGCCCGCTGCGGTTAATATTTACTGCAGCGGGCACTTACGATGCCCGCTTCGGTAAATTGAACCCTATATAAGGTCAACCTAACGACCAAAGTGGCCGAGTCCTTCACTTGGTTTGCTCTGACCCCGAAGGGCTGCCCAAATTCTCCCGGCCCGCCGCCGTCGCCATTGTTGGGCTCCGCCGTCGCCATTGCCAACAGTCCTCCTCTCCTCCGCGCCCGTCCTCCTCCGCTCTACGCCCGTCCTCCTCCGGACTACGCCACCGGAGCCCTCCTCCACTCTCGCCCATCCTCCTGTGAGCCCGTGCCCTAGCCGGTCCCCTTCGCTGTCTCTGACCGTGAGGCCGAGGCCTGTGCGCTTCCCCGTCGCTGCCTCTGACCGCGAGGCCGAGGCCTTCCCCGCCGCCGTCGTAGCCTCCGACCGCGAGGCGGAGGCCCTTCCCCACCGCCGGTGTAGCCTCCGACCGCGAGGACGAGGGCCTTCCCCGCTGTGGTCATCTACATCGTCACAGGTAAGTCCACCTCCATCTACATCTCCTTCCCCGCTGGGTTTTATCTGCTAGGGTTCATTTGAGGCATGATCCAGTATGTTGCAGTTACATTTGATATATACTCTGATATGCAGTTACATTTGATTCAAAGATAAATAGATTTTCTTCATGCTTATATATGGATCAAACCCTGCTATCTTTACTCAGATTGTTATGCCCCTGATGCATTACTCAGTTTGTTATGCCCCTGATGCTCACTGATGGTTAAATTAACTTGATGCATTATCTGTAGTATCACTACTCACTTTCATGCTACAGCTAGCACTTGAGAAGACCAATATATTCATTGTTATTATAGTTCTTTTATTTATCTGAGCTGGATTTCTGATTCACTTGTAGACCAGAATTATATTCTAGTATTCTAGCTTTTTCAACTGTTGCATAGTCATTATATTCTAGTATGGTAAATCTGAAGCCATATTTTACCAGAATTATATCTTTGGTGTTATCTCTGGATATTCTAGTATGGTAAATCTGAAGTCATTATATGTTTCAGTCCACATGTTTCAGTTATCTCTGGATGTTATGGCTTATTCCTTATATCACTGTCAGTCCAGTTATGTTTCAGTTATGTTTCAGTCCATGTTTTAGTCCATGTTTCAGTTATGTTTTAGTTATGTTTCAGTCCATGTTTCAATCCATGTTTCAGTCCATGTTTCAGTTATGTTTCAGTCCATGTTTCAATCCATGTTTCAGTCCATGTTTCAGTCCATGTTTTAGTTATGTTTCAGTCCATGTTTCAGTCCATGTTTCAGTTATGTTTCAGTCCATGTTTCAATCCATGTTTCAGTCCATGTTTTAGTTATGTTTCAGTCCATGTTTCAATCCATGTTTCAGTCCATGTTTCAGTTATGTTTCAGTTATGTCAAGCTATATGTTTCAGTTACTGATCAGTTATGTTTTTGAAACCATGTTTCAGTTGTGTCAAGCTAATTTGACGACATTTTTGTTTCTGCTCTCCCTATACTACTACTCTCTGCTATGTTTCAGTTATGCTTTGGGCTCAAACATGGACTGAAACATAACTGAAACATGGACTGAAAGATAACTGTTTCAGTCCATAAAGATCTTTGCCTGATCTCTCCCTGTACTACTACTCTCTACTACTCTCTGATCTTTGCCTACTCCACTCTCCCCTACTCCAGTGTTCTATTTCCTGCCTATGATGTAATTTGATGCTTTTTTACACTATGCATTTGCCACTACTTATGATGCATTGTACTAAGTTTTTTACACTATGCAAATGCCCTACTCTCTACTACTACTTTGTACTAGTGCTTCATTACTACTCTATATATACTACTGTACTACTCTCCCTACTACTCCTCTCCCTACTACTCATCTCCCTACTACTCCTCTCCCTACTACTCCTCTCCCTACTACTCTATACTACTGTACTACTGTACTACTCCTCTCCCTACTCTCTACCTAGTCTCTGTACTCCTCTCCTCTCTTTATACTCCTCTCCCTACTACTACTCTCTTTATACTCCTCTCCCTACTACTACTCTCTGTTACTACTCTCCCTACTCCCTACTATGGCATTTGCATTGATGATTTTTTTTGAACTTGTAAGCTGAGGTAGTGGCAAATGCGATGATGTGACCCCTTTCGATCTATGCTGAGGCAGCGGCGATGATGATCAATTGCCCCCCTACTTTCTATGCTGAGTCAGCTGCTAGACTAGGATGGCTTGTATTTTACAAGTAACCAGTTTAGCAGTGACGTGTTGACCTAGGGGCAAATCTGAGCCAAAAACTTATACGTGTCATTTTTTATTCAAAAGCTTTGAACTGGTCATATTATATACGCGTCTGTGTATATGTAGAACTGAAATGGCGGAAGATAAAACAAACGAATGGAGGGACCCTGTCAACCAGCTTGATGAGTGAGGTGTCCGTGACTCCACCGCCGAAGAAGCAGCGTACAGAGGAGGGCAACGATCCCACGTACGAACCAGGGGCGGATGAAGCAGAGAGTCTCGAGGTTTACGCAACACGCTGGCTTTCTAACATGTACAAAGACGCGATTGAATCACTAAAGGCTCGTGACTCTTGTCAACAACTGCCGATTGTGCCTCGTCAGCTCGAGTTTAGGGACGAAGACGCGGTCAGGGAGGAAGAAGCCCCTGCTCCCTCTACGACAACCTCTTCGTCCAAATCTAAGGGCCAGAAGAGGGTGAGGGGACAACACGGGAGGCACAAGTTGGACAAAGAAAACGAGGTGCATGTCATCGATGCGGTGGGGCCAGAGGGAAACCCAATAGCTCCAGATACAGTCATTGGCAAGTTCAACAATCAAGTGGCGTGTATAGCCAAGGAGAAGGTGGAGATCATTTGGCCCAACTGGCACGATGTACCGAAAGACATAAAAAACAATGTATGGGGTGAGGTGACAAGGAGATTCAGATATCCGCCCTCAGCTGACATGGAGAAGTGCCAAGAGTGGGCTTTGCACGTGGCGTCGACTGCGCTTCGCAACTTCAGGTCCATGCTGACCAGAAATTACCTGAAGAAGGGGAAGTCGCCACTGCTGAAGTACACTATGGTCAAGGCACACGTGTGGGACGCTTTCTGCGAATTGAGAAAGACGCAAGAAGCAGAGGAAAAGAGCGCTAAGTTCAGTGAGCTCACGAAGAGGAACAAGAATCCTCACCACTTGGGCATGACTGGCTTTGCCGGTCAGAGGACCAAGTGGCAGCAAGAAGAACAAGCAAGACAGGCTGCCGGGGTTCCAGATCCGTATGAGGGCATCGACCCAAGGGCAAAGGACTACATGAGGGCCCGCATTCCAAAGAGGCTGAAGCCTGGGGCGGCCAAGTTTAACGAGCCCCACCTCGAGGACGTCGAGAAGACTTTGATGGAGAAAGCAAAGCTTAAGGACAGCATCATGGTCCGCCGGGGCCACGACTTGCTCACCGAGGTCCTGGGAACCTCCGAGCACCGCGGCCGCGTTCGTAGTGCCGGGTCAAAGATGAGCTGGAAGTCGGTTGAGTCGTGGCAATCCGACGCGGCCACATACAAGTCCAGGCAGAGGTATAAAGATGAGCTATATAAGAAGGGCTTCAATGAAGGCGTGGTTGAAATGATCAAAAGCTCAATAAAGTAAGCCTTCACGAGCAACGACCCGGAGATGGTCGCGATGAGGTCGAAGATGTTTGATCACCATGGGCTGCCCAATCCTCAAGCAAAGGAAAAGGAAGCCTTACTGCCGATGAACGAGGATCGCCCAAGGGTCTCGAACGAGGACTTCAAGGAAAACCAGCACGTCCAACTCCTCATCCCGTTCGGAAGGTCCAAGAAGATGGTGGTGGCCGAGGGATGCATTCTTGCACCCCACGATATTCACGACTTCAACAAAGACAACACCCCTGAAGACTATGTGGTCGTGAGCCCGTTATGGCACGTTCCCGACCAGGAACATTTTGAATTGGACCATCCCAACCTACAAACGGCCAGGCACCTAGGGCAGGCACTTGGATTGGAAGTCCTATGGAATCGTGAGGACATCGAGATCATTACTCGGACGCCAACTCCAACGCGGACACCAGCATCACAACCATCAGCCGCCGGATCTTGTCCTCCGGAAGATCCAGATCACGACAGCGATGATGACGAAGAAAAGGGCGGGGACAAGGGAAAGGGAAAGGACAAAGGAGAAGGCGGTAGCGAAGGCGGGGATAAGGAAAAGGTAGAAGGTGATGGTGGGGAAAAGGAAAAGGGCACTGACATGGGAACTGTGTCTCCCCCGCCTCCAAATAGTCCGCCGATCGGCCCGGTCCATGAGGCAAGAAGCTCAGAGGCCGGTAAGGGCGACAACACGACAAGCCAGCCAAGCACGAACGAGCAACAGGGAGGCACGACGGGGGAGGCAACAGGGACGAAGACACCTCCCCCGTCAACCACAAGCCAATGTCCTCCCCCGCCCACCAAGAATCCAAGAACGTCCACCGACAAGCTCCCGTACACGCTCACGTTCGAAAGGTATGGTAACATTGAGCATAATACCACGTCCATAGTATATATGCTACTAACATCCCTATCCATTGTTTGCCAGGCCTGAAACTACCCGTCAACTATTTGATGAGGCCGAAGACTGCCCTGGCCACTATGTGTGCGGGAAGTTCATGATTCCCAAGGCCCAGCTCATCGACGAGGAAAAGTGGGATACAAGGAGGTTCCATCTATGGTACATGGAAGCTGCAAAAGCCGGGATGTCAAGTTTTAACGTCAAGATTCCCACGGAGTACTTCCACTTGCCCGCTGGTAACGAAATGCACCTACCCGTCGACTTTAGCGACATGTACAACCTGATGCGGGAAGAAGACCAGGACATCGTTCAAATCACCCTATTCACACTGTAAGCGATGAATGCAACTTCCACAGATCACTACATTCGTATTTTCCATAGTTCTATACTTATTATGTCACGATGACTTGTCCGTGCAGCATGACGGTCACTGTAAGTAATAAAAAGACACGTCTTGTACTCTACCTCTCTCCTGCACATATTGCCGAAAGAGTCATCAAGGGTTTCGAGATCACTGATCCGGAGATGACAGTTCGACAGCGAGAGAAGAAATATGAAGAAAATATGAAAGCCGAGAAGACTAAGTTGAAAAATTACATACTAGCATGCATGAAGAAAATCAAGCCGGATGGGCCAGAGTGTATAATGGCTGCCTATCACTTTGGGTAAGTCAAATACATGTACGTACACCTAAGTCGCTAGCATATCATGCCTTCTACTCATCATAAACACTATTCTATTGCAATGGTGCAGCCAGGGCCTCGTGGGTGGCCACTGGGTCGCTTTTATCATATACCCTCAAGATGGCAGGGCCTGTGTGTTTGACTCCTTGAGCGTACCAAACAAGCAAGGGTACAAGGCATTCGAAGATTGTCTGAAAAAGTAAGTCATCCAGCTTTTTCATCAGTTACGGTTACCATACGTTTTTAAATTGTGGCTAAAACTATTATATTTCGTACAACGCTTATAAGGAATACCAAAAGGTGCCCGGATTCTGGGACCGAAGAACTCAAAAGTTCAAGGACAAGCATAGGTACCACCTCAAAATCCGACGAGATTTCCCGGTAAGTATTTCAAAGGTTCAATTCATGTTTCATACATATATATGGGTTCTAATGCTTGTGTATCAATCGTACAGTGCGCCAAACAACCACTAGGATCGAAGACATGTGGCTTGTACACATGCGAGTTTCTAAGGGAAAGCAAGGAGTACACCAATAGCTGGAAGAAGCTCAAGGAAGGTGTCAAGTATTGGGGAGAGCAACAGAGCCGCAAGATGTGCTTTAAACAAGTCAAGGCGGACATATGCAAGTTTGTAATGGAGAAATGCATTCTCGAAGGAGAAACGTTCTTTGACAACGAATCCGAGCTGGCGTTGCTACCCCAATACGAGAAGCTCCGCAAATGGAACACAATGCTTCGTCCGACAAATTATGCTCATCAAGTTGAAATATGAATTGTAATTTGAATTTGAAATCAACTAAGTCAATGTGTATATGATGACAACAAACAACTAAGTCACTTTGTATGTTATGTCCAGATGGTTTATATGTGCATATATATATGTTAGAAATCTGGAATTCTGGAATTATTTGAAAACTGCAGATTTGAATTCATATCCTGCTGTTTCTGCTGGCTATATCCTGCTGTTTCTGCTGGCTGCATTATTTATTTTTTTAATCCAAAATTAATAACCGTGGCGGGCAACATAAGCTGCCTGCTACGGTTAAACGCAACTACCGCAGCGGACAACCTAAAGCGACCGCTGCGGTTAATAATTTACCGCAGCGGGCGGTTTAGGTTGTCAGCTGCGATAAATGCTATTAACCGCAGCGGGCTCCTTATGTTGCCCGCTGCGGTTAAGGCTTTTACCGCAGCGGGCAACAGCGCCCGCTGCGGTAATGGCCACGATTAACCGTGGCCTTAACACCGCAGCGGACGCTGTTGCCCGCTGCGGTAAAGCCAAAACGCCCGCTGCGGTTAAGCTTTGTGCAGTAGTGAAATCGGACGAGTGGTACGAGAGGCACAGTGCCCGCCGAGACTGCCGCCTGCAGATGCCTGGGGTGCCACACCACCAAGGCAACCTTAGTCTCGCTGCGCCGACAGATGGGTATGCTCTACTGTTTTTTTATTCTAACACTCAATTACTCATTACTTGTAATCATCTGTGTTTTCCTCGCAGTCCCAGTCGCATGGTGGTGAGGAGTGCCTCCCTTTCAAGGCGTACCACTTGTCGCACCAGGGCAAGGCGACTGCAGCGAGCACCCAGTACAACCCAAACGCCGGGCCCGAGGCGTTCACCAACACGAACGCCTACACCAAGGTCACCGAGTACACCACTGCGGCTCGCGAGCGCCATGGGGAGGTATTCGATCCGGCCACCCAGCCCCTAGATACAGACCTGGTGATGAGGCTGGGAGGAGGGAAGCAGCACGACCGGTACTGGATAGCCAACAGCGCAGTTGACTCGTCCTCTGTTCCCAACCTTGCTGAGATTCGAGCTGCTAGCACGAGCTCCTCCGTCCCCATACGACCTCGGCAGCCGACCTCACAGCAGATGATGGCAGCACTTCAGCTAAGTACTTGTTCTATTCATCGTTCATTGCTTTTACACATATACCTTGTCTTTGCATTGTTTAAACCTTACGGGACGAATTTTGCAGGCCCAGGCGGACCAGATGCAGAGGTTGCAGGCCATGCATGAGGCCGAGGCGGCGGCCCATCGTCGCGACTTACTGGCCGTCCAGCAGCGGGAGGCGCAGAGGACGCAGGACATAGCTCACTTCTTTGGGAGCCTGAACATCCCGGGTGTTGTCGTGCCTCCCTCGCTGCTCACTCCTTTTGTGCCTCCTATTACTCCTACGACAGAGACTCCGGTGAGTATATATGGTTGTTTATATTTCTTTAACTTTTACGGCTGTCCTCCAGGTGCTAACGAATTTGCTTCTCCTTTGTGCACTCATAGTCGGAGGGTTCGGCACCGACTCCTCAACCTGGCCTTCCTCCGCACACTCTGCAGATCACTGGTGGCCCTCCTCCGCAGCCTGGGTGGCTCCCCGGTGGCCCTCCTCCGCCCTATGGGTGGCCAGGTTACCCTCCTCCGCAGTCAGGGTACACCGGGTGGCCATCTGGACCTCCGCCGCCTGGGTGGCAAGGTTGGCAAGGTGGTCCTTCGGGCGGGTCATGGGACGCGGGGCAAGGTGGGGGTTCTTCACAATCTGAGCACCAAGGTGAGCAGTGATGGCCGACTTAGATTTGTGATGGACTTGTGAGATGGATGTGATGGACTTGTGAACTTGTGGACTTGTGATAAACTTGTGAGCTTGTGATGCATGGAGACTGAACATGTGATATTTGTTTGAAATGGATATGTATGTTATGGATGTGTGATATATATGCATGTGATATTTGTCTGAAATGGAATATGAATGTGTGATATGTTTTCTGTGTAGGGAAACGAAAACAGAAAAAAAATTCCATTTTTCCCAGCTTTGCCGAGTGCTACACTCGGCAAAGAGGTCATGGCACTCGGCAAAGCTGGGCAAATTTTTGCTCAGCTCGGCCTCTTCGCCGAGTGCCTTGACCATGACACTCGGCAAAGAGGGCCCCTTTGCCGAGTGTCGGCCTACATGGCACTCGGCAAAGAGGACCTCTTCGCCGAGTGCCGGCCACGTGGCACTCTGCAAAGGGGCCCTCTTCGCCGAGTGCCACGTAGGCTGGCACTCGGCAAAGAGGCCGTCAAGTGGCGGCTCCCGTTTGCTTCGCCGAGTGCTGACCTGGCACTCGGCGAAGCCTTCGCCGAGTGCCCGATATTTGGCACTCGGCAAAGAAATCGTTGCCGATAATTTCTTCGTCGAGTGCCTTTCGCCGAGTGCGGCACTCGGCGAAGCCTTCGCCGAGTGCGAGAGGGCCTTCGCCGAGTGCAGCCAGCACTCGACAAAGCCGGCGTTCCCTGTAGTGTCGTTGTTATCTTTGTTGGTGAAATCGGTGCTCGGTGTCGTGAAACACATCGCCAACGGCTAGGACCTAGCTTCCTCTCTCAGTCTCTCATGATATACATAGTAGATGAAGGAAGACTATTATTTATTTCTCTAAATATTGGTGATTATAATATAGAGCTCTCATGTATATCTAGTCCCGCTAAGCCTAAGAGTTTAGTAAGAGCCCACATATAAACAGACTAGGATAAGAATTCCTTCTTCTCCTTTTCTTTTAGGATAGGTCACTTTGTTTTACCACAATATGCACATGTCTTATTAATAAATCCGTCTGAAAATTCAGTGCGAAAAATGATTCTTGGAGAAAGCTTAATGTAAAAACTCATATAGAAAAAAGAATACCTGAAAGCATCTAGGCCCCTAGCTAGTAGGCTTTGGTGATTAAAGACAATGTAAAATTATTACGACTAACGTGTGTTTTGCATTGATAAATTGAGTTAGATCACAATAATGGTGATTGTTTAGGCAATATGGTATTCGTGCCCCTATCGATAGAAATAATTTCGGTTTTCAAAGGATGCATGATGACAAGGTTAAGGACAAACTAGTTCTAACTGTCGTTTAACATTAGATATACACTTAGAACAGTTTAGGACTTTATTTTTCCTTTGACCATAATATTAAGGGGAGTGTTTACTAGTAGCTTGACCTAGGTGAGTCTAATGTGTTAGGTGTAGTGCACACTTTTTAAACTTAGCACTAGTTAGCTCAGAGACTGCCCAAATATCATTTGGAAGAAAGTCCATTCATAAAGTTTCTTGAATTGAAAATGAATAGGGCCTCAAAACGGTGACTGGACGTTGAAGATGTAGTGACCGGACGCTGAGCCAGTGCGTTCGATCAGTGCAACTCACTATGGCTAGGGTTTGGTTGCGACCGAACACTGCTATAGGATCAGGATTGGACACATCTGAGGCTACCCAGATTGACCAGACACTGGCAAGAGAGCAATCAGATGTGTCTGGGAGCAGTGTCCGATCACAAATAGAGAGGATCCAGAGAGGAATTTTATTGACTGGACGCGTTCGGTCAATGCTGGTCGAACGCATGTCAGAGTTCGGTCAGAGCAAAGTACTGTTGTCAAAGCTGACGTCGCGTTCAGTCACTCCGACAGGCGCGTTCGGTGGAGCTTGGTGGATTACCCATCTCATATTGTGACCGGTTGTGGGCGATTTACTGGGTCGAAGAGGCAAAGAATCGGTCCAGATTGAGCACTTGGTCCTTGTGCAGACCAAGAGGGAGCGATACCCTTGCGCGGGTGCTCCAATGAGGATCAGGGAGTGTGCCGACACCTCGATACCTCCGGAAAACATCATTGTCACTACAGCAGAATCGCTCTTTGCCGAGTGCCGACAGCACTCGGCAAAGAGCCTTTTGCACTCGGCGAAGGCTTCGCCGAGTGCCGCACTCGGCGAAGGGCACTCGGCGAAGAATTTCACGGCAAAGGGTTCTTTGCCGAGTGCCAAATATCGGGCACTCGGCGAAGGCTTTGCCGAGTGCTGACATATTTGGCACTCGGCAAAGGAAAAAAAAAAACCGAAAAAATAGGGAAATTTTTTTATTTAATTGGAGGAGGGGCCCACTGGGCATCGTCCACTTGTCGCCCTCGAAATCGCAAGTTCTACACTATTTTTCACGTAATTTTCTCTCACGCAGTTAGTAGGATTCGAACTCATGACCTCTCGTTCGCGCGGAGCCTCCTCTACCACTGCACTACACACTCATATACGTTCCATCTCCGTTTCGATTACCCATATATTATACTAAACCGTGTGTAACTTGCTTATTTGAGGCCCTAAACGAATTCAAATAAAAAAGTTGTAAACTACAAAGTTTTCTAACTTTTCAAGATCTACAACTTTTATTTTGGTAGTTTTTCCATCCGAGGTCGTTTATAAAACTTTGAATTTTAAATTTTACAATTTGAAACGTAGTTTTCGTTGACAAGATGATTTCAAATCAAAAAGTTGTCAACACCAAAGTTTCATAACTTTTCGAGATCTACAACTTTAATTCTGGTCATTTCTCCATCTGAGGTATTTTGAAAAATTTGAATTTTAAAATTTTCAAATTCGACGCAGTTTTGCATAACTAGATGACTTCAAATTAAAAAGTTATCAACTACAAACTTTCATAACTTGTCAAGATCTACAAAGTTTATTTTGGTTGTTTGACTATTTGTGCATCCAACATTGTGGTTCTAATATTATTCACAAACATTATATATCACTCTTGTAGTTTTATAAACTACCGGAGAGATATATAAGATTTGTGAACGAATTTATTTTAAGTTTGTCAAATGAAAAAATCACCAAAACAAAAATTGTTCATCTTGATAAGTTAACCAACTTTGTAGTTAAAAACTTTTTCATTTGGATTAATTTACTGCTTCAAAATGTAATTTAAAAACTGGCTTTGCCGAGTGTCAAAAAAAACACTAGGCAAAGAGGTGTCTTTGCCGAGTGCCAGCTACCTCTTTGCCGAGTGCCAGCCACGTGGCACTCGGCAAAGAACCGCCCACGTGGCACAGTTCGGGGCCACATGCTTTGCCGAGTGCCACGTGGCCGACACTCGGCAAAGAGCCCCTCTTTACCGAGTGCCGGCCACGTGGTACTCGGCACCGAGTGCCACGTGGCCGACACTCGGCAAAGAGGCTCTTTGCCCAGTGCCCGAAATTTGGCACTCGGCAAACTCGCAGGCACTCGGCGAAGATCGTGTTTCCCGTAGTGTGTGTTCCTTTCCTCTATTTGCTTTCCGCATTTACTTTGAGCATTTCAATTCTTATCATTTATATTCGTAGAATTGTCATCCTAGAGTAGGATTAAAACTTAGGGTGCAAAACTTTTCTGTAACTAGATCACAGAACACATATTTTCTGTAACTAAAATTGAAGAGTTTGAAACCAAGACGATATGATGTGTGCCACCATATTTTATATTTTCTGTAACTAAAATTGAAGAGTTTGAAACCAAGACGATATGATGTGTGCCACCATATTTTGTTGTCCAAGTCTACTGGGGACAAGGACCCCCCCCCCCCCCCCCCCCCCCCTAAAACAATAGACCTAAGCTAGAGATGTAAAGGATTTATAAAGGAATTATAAGATTTTTTTGGGGGGTCGGCTGCCCCTAAGGTGGCTATAAGAAAAATAATATGGAAAATAGAAAAGGAGACGGACATATTCTTGACCCATCATATGTAAAAGAAAACTATATCCAGACCAAATCACCAAATGGCAGGCAGCAGAGGCTGTTTTTGAGCTGCAGCATCAGATTCTACCTAATCTCCAGAAGCAGGCTGTTGTTGAGCTATATAAGGCATCAGATTCTGCCTAACCTCCTGCCCCGGCCAGTGCTGCAGTCGTCTGATAGAGATTGCTCACACACCAAAAACAGATTCGTCCTCGATCGATCAGCTCCATTCACATATCATGGCTAGCTATTGTCTGGTTCGTTGCACATCGCACGCAAACTCTCTAGATCGAGGGCGCTGACAGCGGCGGAATCGCCATTACCATCTCTCTGCAGGTGAGTTGACACCATGCGCGCATTTCCCTATTTTTTATCCATGGTAAATGAAATGGTCAAAGTTGGAACGGAAAAATATAACTTAATGCTTCTTCTTCTTGCTGCTTAAAATGTCAGCTTATTGATCGATCGGTGGTCATTTGCCGACGAGCGACGATCGAGATGGGTACGGTGGCTTCCATATGTACGGAGCCGATCAAGCGCCGGCGCGTGGAGAAAGACCTCGACGGCAAGGTTGCCGACGCGCTCCGGGAGAGGACGACGAGGTCCCGGCAGAGGACCTTCAGGTCGGTGAACAGCATCACCATGCGTCTGCCCAGGTTCAAGGAGGGGCTAAGGGACATCAAGGACATCTTCGACGAGTACGGTGGGTAATCTACATCGATCTATATATACAAAAGTAGCTCGATCATTTCGCTAAGGACACACGTACTGCACTTTCCATGTAATGTAAGCGTGGAGAATGAATCGAATTGTTTGTACGTTCTGCATGCATGCATGTTGCAGATGAGGATTCAGATGGCACAATCGACAACGAAGAGGTGCAGAGGTTCCTGAGCAAGGTGCAGCAGGTACAGATGATGTCGGAGAAGGAGATGGAGAACCTGCACCAGTACTGCGACATCGACAGCAGGAAGGGGATCCAGTTCCAGGAGTTCGTCGTGCTACTCTGCCTCATCTACCTGCTCTTCGGGCCAGACGTCACACGCCGGGTAGATATATACGACACTTCTCTTCCTTCAGTTAATTCTTCTCTAGCTACTCGATCTATCTGCAAGATCGACATCCAGTTGTAAAAATCCAGGTTTCAGAATTCGAGTCTGCGAAGCTCAACTGCGTCTTCGACGAGCTCATCGACGCCTTCATCTTCTTCGACAAGGATGGCGATGGCAAGATGAGGAGGAAAGACGTCACCCACAGGATGAACGAGGCGTCTCATCAGGAGAGGACACCCAGCCACATAACAGCACAGCTATTCAGTACATACTCCATCATCAACTCTTATTAGCTGCCTGCCTCTCTGCTTGTTTGTCTCACATTAATTAATTAATTAATTCTTTCTTTGTTTGCTTGTACGCCGTAGAGGAGATGGATCTGAACAGGAACGGGAAGGTGAACCTCAAGGAGTTCCTCTATTCCATGACCAGATGGGCAGGTCTCGAAACCGAAGACGATGGCAGCAACAATGAGGCCTCCCCCTAATTTAGTTTTTTTTTTTCCTTTTTATTATCTGCAATGCAATGCATGTTAACGGTCTCTATATAGAACACCTCACGCATTGCATCATAGATTATCTATGATGGCTGCCCATGAGACCATGTTAGTCCAGGAGACCAGCATGTTAGTCGTCGTCGGCGATGAGTAATCGCCAAGGCTTATAATATAGGCAGGTTACCAAGCGGGGTACTTAGAACTTCCGCGCCATATTTCTTTTGGATATTGCTACGGGGCGCATACGCACGCGCAGCTGCACACCTCCTCACACGCGCCCGTACCTCTTCTTCCCTCCGCACTTTTCTCCCCCGTACCCACCGCTCCTCATCCCGTCCAGATCCGGCGCCGTCGTCATCGGCTTCTTGCAGATCCAGTACGGCCGCCCTCGACTCCGTCCAGATCCACCGCCGTCGTCGCCGCCCCCGCCCCCACCACCTCCCACCACCCCGCCGGTGGTGGTAGGGTCTCACCGGAGCTCCACGGCCGCGTCCGCGGCCGTCGAGCTCCGACGAGACCCTACTACCGCCGGCGACCACCTTCTTCCCCTCCCCCTCCCCGCCCCCACCACCTCCCACCACCCTGGCACCCACCACCCCGCCGGTGGTGGTAGGGTCTCACCGGAGCTCCACGGCCGCGCCCGCGGCCGTCGAGCTCCGACGAGACCCTACTACCGCCGGCGACCACCTTCTTCCCCTCCCCCTCCCCGCCCCCTCCCGTGCGTGACTATGACAAACTCCGGCGAACTCCACCGAATCTGGCCATGGCGCCCCCGCCCCTCCCAGGCCCGGCCGCCGCTGCCACCGCTAGGGCCCCCTAAGCGCCTCCCGCCAGCCATCCCCACCGTCTGGCCAAACTTCCACCCCCGGCCGGCGGACCCCTTCTATAGCCACCGTAGTTGGAGAAGAAGGGTGGCGCGGCTGAAAACCTAGGCATCGCCGGAGCTGAAAAGAGGACGGGCGCGGGCGCGGGCGAGCGAATCGGACGCCGAGGAGAGCACCCGCGTGAAATCGACGGTGGATTCATGTGTGCATGCGGAGTCCCCAAATCATGCGCGTTTGTTAGTTAGCATTCGGGATTTCTTTTTGGTGCGGATGACGGTGCACGGTGAGGGAGGCTCTGCTGGAACGCAGATGGGTCCGTGATATTTTAGGTGCTCTGACAACGCAAGTCCTGTGGAGTTTGGCTGCTCTCTGGACTTCATTAGCATGGTTGATGTTGGTGACACACTTGCCCAACCTCCGCACACGTGCAGGGGGTGGCGAAGGTGGCCAGTCGTCAGAACCAAGCGAAGATGCAGTGGGAACAAAACCAGCGCGAAGGTATAAGGAAGCGAGAACAGTGTCACTGAGGCTCCATTCCAAAAAAACGTACCCATTACACTGTTCACCCCCCGGTATTTATAGGGGATACCAAGGGGTGCTGACCAAATTACAAAAGAGTACAGAAAAGATTCCTCCCTGTTGTACAACGGAAGGGCAGAACCGTACAAACACGAGAGGCGCAGGAAACCCTAGCCTGCTTTCCACGCACCCGCCGCCGCTCGTCCTGCGCTCACCCTCGCGGGAAGGCGAGGGCCGACTCTTGATCGTGCGAAGGCACCCGTCCAGCCGCGAGGTCCTGGTCCCTTCGCCACCGGTCGGGCCTGAGCCTTTTGGCGAAGGTACGCGCGATGCGCGAGGGTTGCTTCCAGCGCTCTCTTTGACCTTTGCCTGTGGGAACTTGCCAAACATAGCGAAGGTTTTGTCAGTACTCGGGGGCTTGGTTAGTGATTTGAGGGACTTAACAAACAAAAGAGGCGAGTTTCGGCGAGGGTGCGCGGGACGCGCAAAGGCCGTTTTGTTGATCCGGCCTGCGTGGCGCCACTGCCGAGGGTCCCTTCCCCCAACAGTAGCCCCTCGTTGCCTTGGTCCAGAAGAACAGTGTTTGGGCCCAAGCAGCGCTCTTTGAAGTGATAGGACCCTTGGCAGCGACGCCCGCGACTGACTTGGGCCGAGCCGTTATACTGTTGTTTTGTGCTGTTTGAGTCGGTTTCGTTTTTTGCGCCGAGGATTTCGGTTGTTGTGCCACTTTCGTAGGGTGGGGTGACTCGTCTTCCGGCCTATAAATAGAAGGGGTTGGTGGGGGGCTTGAAGCTGTGCCCTCCTAAGCTCTAGCTGTCCTGCTGCTGCGCAAAACTTTTTGCGAAGGTTGCTTTAGTCTAGTTGCGAAGGTTCTGCTTGCCGGGTTCTGCGAGGGTTCTAGTTTGAGAGATGGCTAGGTTGAAGCAGACCGCTCGTGCTGCTTCCCCTTCTGCTGCGGATGAAGGAGTGACCTTCGAGTTTGGTCTCAGCCGAGTTTGTGCTTCGGAGTTGGCATCTTATGTCAAGCGGGGCTGGATCGAGGATGGGAAAGCGAGGACCAGCGCTGGGGAGACTGTGCCGAAGCCTGATGCTGATGAAGTTGTTGTTTTCGAGGAGTTCTTCGCGGCTGGTCTGCGATTCCCAGCTGCCTCCTTTCTGACCTCAGTTTTGCAGAGGTTTAATCTGAGGTTTCATCAGCTGACACCTTCGTGCTTTACGAAGATGTCGGTGTATGTTTGGGTGTGCCGCTCCCAGGGTATTGTCCCTCACGTCGAGGGTTTTATTCGCACTCATCGTGTGCATATGCAACCTCGGAAGATTGTTGATGGCGAAGGTAACACCAGTCTCGGACAATTTGCGGTGTACACATTCTGCCATCGCGTCGGGTCGGAGCTGCCGGTGCAAGCCCAGAAAAATAAGTGGACCAGTGGATGGCAAGAGTTCTGGTTTTATTACAAGCTTGGTGGCGACGCCGAGCTTGGTGGCGAGCTTCCGCTCCTCGGTGATGTGGGCGCCGAGGCCAAGATGAGCGCCGAAGCACATTCCGCTGTTGATTGTCTGAGGGTTGTAGCGCGGTCTCAATGCGCTCGCGACTTGGTTGAAGAATATTGCTGTGCCAAGGTGTGGCCCCTTAGCCGAAGGCAAAAGTGGTTTGGAGTAGAGGATGACCCCAAGTATGAGGGTAAGGGTTTGAAGAAACCGAAGGTGGATCTGGACAAGGTATGGGAAAATACCCTCAAGAAGTTTCCCATGCGAGAGGATGGAGTCGAGGCTGTCTACAAGCGTGTTCAGCAGTGGGCGGAGGATCTTGTTGGGAAGCTGTCCACGCTGGAGGTTAAAGCCATCCATAGCTCGGTGGGCAGCGGAGGACGGGTCAATAGGTTATTTGACATCCTTGGGATTCAGTACGCTGACTGGCCCGCTCCTTCGAGCGAAGATGCGCCCAAGAAATGAAAACGTGCGGCTCCGGAGGGCAAGGAGATTGTTTCGCGACCAAAGAGGGGTCGAGGTCGTGGCCGTGGTGGCGTCAGCAGCCGGGTGAAATCGCTTGCGACGAAGGTCGCGATATGTTCAGGTGCCGTTGGTGCTTCCTCGTCCTCGGCCACTGTTTCAGGCGGCCGAGGCGTTGGTAAGGTTGGGGGACGGGTGCCCCGCGTAGGCGGGATTAGTGCTTTAATCCGGATCTCGGATGACGAAGGTGTCTCCGATGATGAAAAGGAGGAGGAGAAGGAGGACGAAAAGGAGGGGGGTACTGAAGAGGACTCATCTGATGAGGTTAGCGATACCTCTAGCAGCGACAGTAGCTCTGATGAAGATGTGTCCATTGAGGATGATCGAGGAAAAAGGATAGCCTCGTCTAGCGCTGGTGCTGCGGCTACCCGAAGTATTGATGACATCGTGCGGGACTTTGAGCCAGAGAGTCCTCCACGAGGGTCGTTTCCCGAGTTTGCTGGCTCGCACATTTGGGTCGATGGGTTTGAGTTTCATGGTGTTCTTGAATCTGACCGGACCCCCGGGAAAAGGCCGTATGGCGAGGCTAGCCGATCAAGCCTTCCTTATTTTGCCAAGAAAATTGGGGTCTCTGATCCGGCAACGGAACTGTTCACGAGTCCGGATCTTCGAGAGTGTCACTTGCAGTGTGCTCCGAAGGAGAGGTGTTTTCTAGGCCGGGTGTTTAACCGTATCTGTGTGTCGGAAGCTGAGCTTCGTCTGGCTAACGAGCCTTTGGACACCCTTCATAATGACATCGATGTGAAAACGGCTGAGTTGATGCTCCTTAACCGGTCGGCGCGCCGGAGGGCGAGTTATAATCTTCACCATCTGAATGATCGGTTGATTGAAGTGGAAAAGCTAATAATGACCTTCGCCAGAGCTTGGAGAATAAAGAGATTGAGCTCAAAGCTGCTCTAGAGAAGGTTTGGAAATCCCAAGAGGACGCGCAAGAGGTTGCCAATAGCAATGCTGAACTCCTGGCTGCTTGCCGTCAGAAAGACAAGGATTTGTTGATAGCGAACACTCGCATGAGTGAGATGTCGACGGAGGTAGCTTCGCATATGGAGGCTTGGCAGAGGAGTATGGGGAAAATTAAGATCAAACTTGATACCTGCTTGACCGAGGCCGGCGGTTCTACTGGTGAACCCTTGCCTGGCGCCGATGCGGAGGCCTTCGAAGGTTGGTTGTGTAACGAGCTTGATGTGTTTAGCTCGTTGGTTGGAAACGCGACCGATTTTGGTGGGTATACCGGAGCATTGGCGATGGCCGGTACTCTTCGTCAAGCGGATTGCGAGCATCTTCGCAAAATTAAAAAGCCCAACCACATCTTCCCGACAGTTGACGAAGTGCGCCAGATGAAGATAGATGATGCTGAGGTTCGAAACTGTGCGATGCGTTTGCTTCACAAGTTTTGGATAGCTGGTGGTGGCCGTGCTCTTGCTTTCGAAGAAGCTGCCGAAGCTACCCGCCAGGTTTGTGCTGCTTGGAGAAAATTGGTTTTGGGTTTGTTACAAACGATGATAGAGTTAGTATTAATTTTTGATTTTTTGTCTTTTGTTTTGTTTTCAGGCTCGGAGGGAGGCGATGCCTTCGCCGTCAGCGGCTGTTGATGCTAGCGATAGTTCCGAAGTTGTTCCCGTGCCCAGCTCAGCGGAGGTTCCATCGGTCGAGGTTGAACCCTTGGCTGAGGACGCTCCGATCACTGGAGAAGCTAACATTGAAGAGACGGCAGCTGAGGAGGTTCCTGTTGCGGGCTCGGACGCAGCCACTGGCGGAGGTCTAAATGCTGTCACCGACGAAGCTGTGGCGGATGAGCATGGGGAAGCCGGGCATGTGTGAAAATTGGAATTACTCTGGTGAGGTGGTTATTTTGTGAAAAGTGTGGTGGTTGTAAAAATTTAATGACACTGAGACACTTTCTTATTTTTTGTGAAAAATGCAGGTTCCTGATGGAACCGTGCTAGAAGTATTTGATGTGACGCCACTGACGCTTAATTATCAGGATATTTTTATAACTGGTGAATCGTGGGCTCGGGCTAGGCTAAAACATCCTTCGCTAACTTTTGAACGCTTTTGGTGGTCGAAAGTACGAAGGTACGATTTGAAGAATAGCAGGTCGAGTCGTTTTTTGCGCGAAGCGGACTATACTGATCAACAGGCCACTCGTTATTTGTTTGGTTCTTCTTCGTCTTCGCGAGCTGTTATTGACGATGATATTGATGAGGAAACAGCTTTGGATTACTTGTTTGGGCGAAGCAAACTAGATCTAGGGTCGGACGGATCTCTTGTGATTCCAAAGGAGGAACCTTCGGAAGATAATTCTGAATACCGTAGATATATGTATAGGGCGAGGGTTTTGCCCGGGGAGCTGCCAATTGTTCCTACAGCTCCTTTGTTGTGGGGACCCATAATTCCGGTGGGTATGGGATTTGAGGAGGGTGTCGAAGGTTTGGATAATTTGATGTTGATTGAGGATGGTGATGAATCCTTGTAATTTTATTTTTTCTATTGATTGTAAATGACACTGTCGTCTGAAGCGAAACAACTTATGAAGTTGCTCTATTCACTTTTTTGCCATTTGGTTTACATGATACTTGATTCTCGATTTGGGAAAACAGCGACGCCCCCTTTTTCTTTTAGCGAGGCTCGCGTGGCGCTTTCGTAAGCTGTTTTGAAAAGACAGCGACACCCCTTTTTCTTTTAGCGAGGCTCGCGTGGCGCTTTCGTAAGCTGTTTTGAAAAGACAGCGACACCCCCTTTTTCTTTTAGCGAGGCTCGCGTGGTGCTTTCGTAAGCTGTTTTGAAAAGACAGCGACGCCCCCTTTTTCTTTTAGCGAGGCTCGCGTGGCGCTTTCGTAAGCTGTTTTGAAAAGACAGCGACGCCCCCTTTTTCTTTTAGCGAGGCTCGCGTGGCGCTTCTGGTTTTGCGAGGGGTATTCAACTTTTGGACTTCGCGCTTTCCCTTGTCTTGGGAGGAGGTGTAGTTTGCTTAGCAAGCCCCTAGTGTTTTTGCGAGGGGTGCTCGACTTTTTTGGACTTCGCGCCTCCCCTTATCTTAGGTGGAGGTGAAGTTTGCATTGCGAGCCCCTGTCGTTTTTGCTAGGGTGCTCGACTTTTTTGGACTTCGCGCCTCCCCTTATCTTAGGTGGAGGTGAAGTTTGCATTGCGAGCCCCTGTCGTTTTTGCCAGTGTGCTCGACTTTTTTGGACTTCGCGCCTCCCCTTATCTTAGGTGGAGGTGAAGTTTGCATTGCGAGCCCCTGTCGTTTTTGCCAGGGTGCTCGACTTTTTTGGACTTCGCGCCTCCCCTTATCTTAGGTGGAGGTGAAGTTTGCTTTGAGAAAAGTTTGTTTTTTTTCGAAGCAATCTTGGAGGGTTATCATCGATTATAGCGCTCTTGAAGAAGAGCTACTTTTTTTGATGTTTTGTTAGTAAAAGTAATAATTTGGATTTTTACTTTTTATGGGGGTTTTAGCCTGTATTAAGAATTTGGATTCTGCCTCGTTAAAAAACCTTACGCCCCTTCATAAGGAAAAAGAGTGCAACTCCTTTGTTTTTGTTACATGCCTAGAAATGGAGGAAAACATGGATGAAATAACAAATTACATATTGCGAGGGCTCGCTAAGGCTCCGCTACGGGTAGTATTTGCGAAGGTCGTCGACGTTCCAGGTGTGGGGCAGGATGTTGCCCTCGCTGTCAGAGAGATGAAATGAGTCGGGACGGTTGCATTCTGCTATTAGGTATGGCCCCGTCCACTTTGGCTGAAACTTCCCCGTCATGCTGGCGTTTTGCTTTCGAATGAGAACGAGGTCTCCTTTCTTTAGTTCTTTGATTCTCACCTTTTTGTCTCTCCACTTTTTGGTTTCTTCCTGATACTTGCGAAGGTTGTGCACTGCATTGCATCTTGTTTCTTCGAGCAAGTCTTTGTCAAGTAATTGGTTTTGTTCGTCTGTTTCGAAGGTAGTTCTGAGTGATACACTGCGACGACCCCCTTCGGGGCAGGAAGTTTCATGCAAAGGTATGCGAGGTGTATTACAGCGTTGAATGCGTTGGTGACCCCTCGGCCAAAAATTGCATTGTAAGGATAGAACATGTCGACCACATCGAAGGTTATATGCTCAGTTCTGCAGTTCAGCTGATCTCCGAAGGTAATGGGCAGAGATATTTTTCTGATAGCTCTTACTTGTTGCCCGCCGAAACCGTATAGTGGGTTATCGGAGGGTTGTAAAAGGTTTCTATCAAGCTTCATGCTGTCGAAGGTTGTGGCGAACAGGATGTCAGCGGAGCTTCCTGTATCGACGAGAATTTTGGTGACTGTCCACCCTGCTAAGTTGGTTTCGATCACCATTGCATCAGTGTGGGGGTAGTCCCTTAACTTCATGTCACTGGAATCGAAGGTTATCGGGATGTGAGACCATCGGCCGAACTTGTGCGGTCCTTCGACGGCTACATGGTGCACTCTTCGAGCATGTTCTTTCTTTTGCCTCTTGTTGCCGTGATCTTCGTTGGAGCCTCCTGTGATAGCTAGTATCGCACCAAAGGTTGATGTTGGGTTGTTGATGGTTGTTTGGGTTTGGGCTTCGGATTTGATTGGTTGGGGCGCTGGCAGAGCCGGTATTGGTGGTGGTGGTGGTGGTAAAGTGTTGCTCACTTGTTGGTTGGCTTGGGTTTGAGGGGTTGTTGGGAATGTGACAGTGTATGGCGCATTTTGGCGTTGAGGAAAAGAGGTTGGTTGAAAAGAGGTGTGGTTGTAATGTGGGTGTTGAGAGTAGAAAGGTTGGTGCGAGGGTAAGCCATAGTTTATGGGGGTGTAGTGGTAGGGAGGTTGGGTTGGGTTGAAGTTTGGCCTTCTGGTGCGATTGATGGTTCTGTTTTCTGTAGGAGGGGCTCTTCTGGATTACTGGTACTCTTTTCCTTTGGCGAAGCACTCGCATTGCTTTGTTGTGTGCCCCTTTCCTTGGCCACAGAAATGACAATACATTTTGGCCGGGTCCCTCTGTTGGTTTCTTTGGTCGGGCGGAGGTGGAAAACCATGTGGATTTTGGTTGCCCGAAGGCTGAGTACCCCTTCTCTGGTCTTCTTGTGGATTTGCCTTGTTGATCGCTCCAATGTTGATTTGATCTTGGCGAGGGTTGTTCTCTCTCACTTGGGGCCTCATCTGTGGTTTTTGCTGCGACCTTCGAGCATCGGACTTTGCCCGAAAGTCCATGTCTGCTCTACAGTATCTTTCCATTGTATCATGAAGCTCTTCGATTGTGTTTGCTGGTTTTCTGGCGAACTTTGAGGAACATGGGCCTGGACACAAGCCGCTGACTGCAGCGAGGATGACGGCCTCGTTAGATATCCCTGGAGTTCTTGCTCTAATCTGGATGAATCTTCGCCAGTAGTCTTGTAGCGATTCGCGCTCTTCTTGTTTGCAATTGAACAGCTCGATGGGGTTTGATGGTGCTGCTGTGATGCCCTTGAAGTTGGTGCATAGCCTGTCTCTGAGGTTGGCCCAAGAATCCACTGTTCTGGGGCGAAGGTTGTTGTACCAAGTCTGCGCTATGTCACGAAGGATGATTACAAAAGACTTTGCCATTGTTGACTCATTCCCTCCTGCTGCAACGACTGCCGCTTCGTAACTCATTATGAACTGGCGAGGGTCAGTGAGTCCATCGTAACGTGGGAGGTTTTGCGGATTGTAGCAAGGTGGCCAGGGTTGGGTTTGTAGTATTTGGGAGAGTGGTGACTTTGGGTCATAGGGCATTTGGTGTTGTTGGGCTCTGCATTGGTTGCGAAGGTTAGGCTCTATCTCATCTGGGTAGAGTTGGCGGAAGTTTGGTTGTCTCATAGGGTGTGGCTCTTCTGGATGATTTGGTGGTGGTGGGGGTGGCGGATGGCGGCGAAGGTTGCCGTGATCCTACTCCTCGTTCCCCTCCTGAAGTGGTGGCATCTCCCCTTCGTTCCATCCCTCGGCTTCGGCTTCAGCTGCAGCGAGGGACTCCTCCATTCGGCGAAGCTGTTCCCTAGCCTCGTCTGTCTTTTGCCTGATAGCGCGCAACCGGTTGTGCCTCTCAAGCTGATCCAGGCGCCTCTTCTTCTCTTGCAACTCGGCTTGAAGCCTTTCCAGGGCCTCGAGACCCAATTCCTCCTCATCTCCTCCCTCTCCTTCTCCGGGAGAGTGGAGGTGTAGCTGCGCTGACGTCCGGGTTTGAGGGCCCGGGACTTCTGAATCTGGTGTAACATCTTCTGCTCTCGAGGGTTCCACGATCTCCTCGGCAGGTGGAACCACCGCCGCAGCTTCTCTAGCCGCGCGAGGGTCTCTGGTAGTGGTCGCTCTTCTGTTTCCCGCCATTTCGAACTTCGGTCCCCACGGACGGCGCCAAACTGTTGGTGACACACTTGCCCAACCTCTGCACACGTGCAGGGGGGTGGCGAAGGTGGCCAGTCGTCAGAACCAAGCGAAGATGCAGTGGGAACAAAACCAGCGCGAAGGTATAAGGAAGTGAGAACAGTGTCATTGAGGCTCCATTCCCAAAAAAACGTACCCATTACACTGTTCACCCTCTGGTATTTATAGGGGATACCAAGGGGTGCTGACCAAATTACAAAAGGGTACATAAAAGATTCCTCCCTGTTGTACAACGGAAGGACAGAACCGTACAAACACGAGAGGCGCAGGAAACCCTAGCCTGCTTTCCACACACCCGCCGCCGCTCGTCCTGCGCTCACCCTCGCGGGAAGGCGAGGGCCGACTCTTGATCTTGCGAAGGCACCCGTCCAGCCGCGAGGTCCTGGTCCCTTCGCCACCGGTCGGGCCTGAGCCTTTTGGCGAAGGTACGCGGGATGCGCGAGGGTTGCTTCCAGCGCTCTCTTTGACCTTTGCCTGTGGGAACTTGCCAAACATAGCGAAGGTTTTGTCAGTACTCGGGGGCTTGGTTAGTGATTTGAGGGACTTAACAAACAAAAGAGGCGAGTTTCGGCGAGGGTGCGCGGGACGCGCGAAGGCCGTTTTGTTGATCCGGCCTGCGTGGCGCCACTGCCGAGGGTCCCTTCCCCCAACAGTTGATCCATGTTTGTTGGACATCATGTGTTGTTGGAGTGGACCATGGCCTGATCCATGCGGTCAACATGGATCAGACCATGGTTCACTCTAACAACACATGAACACATTGGAAAACACATACCAACTCTAAGCCTCGGTAAGTATAAATCACGCTAGAGCCGACTCAAGAAAAGCTCGATCATCTCGTCTTCACCACTCATTGTCGATGACATGGGAATGTATCCAACATGTCATCTGAATTCTTGTGCATTATTGTCAACTTTAACACAAAGATATATCAATCAAAAGCAAAATAAAATATGAACTCATTTAGATGACCAAAGGCAAAGAATGGCAAAGAAACAAGGACCCTAGAAATGAGAAAAGTCAGACCCAAATATATGGGCACCCAATGCAATCGAGGAAAACCAAAACTTGGTCTCCAAAGTCATTGTCAATAGATCGACACAACAAATCAAAATAACACACCGGTACCTCAGCACAACCTGTGAAAGGAAAGCAAAAGGAGTTGCAATCAGGGGCGGACAGGCACACCCCATGTTAAGTATACTCCTCTTATGTACATAAAATTTCACCATATATTTGAAGAATTTTTTTGATACTTGCCCTTCCAATAAACTAGCAACTAGTACTTGGCCCCCTCATGGTCATTTCCTGGCTCCGCCCCTGGTTGCAATGTAGATCAACCCCCCCCCCCCCCCCACCCCAAAAAAAAACCCGTCCACAACATGTGCATCACGATCCAAATGTATGCAAGTTTACACCCCAAATCCAACCTTGATATGACCCCACCGACCAAGACCACCTCACCGACCAGCACATCGACCTCACCGACCAGCTCTCCGACCAACAAGATGTTACAAGCTTCGAGTCAAACTACACCAGCTCAAGTCTTCGATGGACCGATTACACGTAACCGAGCGAAGAAGCTACAACAAGAGGTGCACGTGCTACTTTGTGAAATTCATTTTAATATTAATGAGAATTATATACTACCTAAGTCGTGCACATTGCTATTGCTCAGGTTCACCAAGGAGGAAGACAAGAACACACAAAAAAATGATTACAATGAAGCTCCACACTCCGACCAGTCCAGTCCAGCAGAAACATCGGAAAAAATTAGTCATATCTTTTGATTCACAAAAGCTATGAAGGCCCATGAGGACATTTTGGAAAGCTTATGAAGTCTAGATTCCAATGAAATAAGCCCCGACCAGTTTGGAGTTTTCCTCTTGGCTGCCGACCAGATTTGGTGCATACTGGTCAGCTGCTGGCCAGACTGCATGTTGTCCAACTTGCCGTGCAAAACTGTACCAATCAACGAAACTTCATGGTGCATGCTGTACATGGTGTGAAAGCTTATCAAGTTAACTTTCCAACGCAACTGACGGTGCATCATTTGGACTTTCCTAGGTGGAGTTATTGCCAAAACATTGAAGACTGCTCCGAAGTCTAACAGTCACACGGGATTAACTCAGAAGCCCCTTTCGTGGAAGCCTGTTCACATAGTCTATCTTTTCATTTCCATTTCGTGTTTATACCTATCTAGGAGGGTTGTTCTAGTATAAATATGTCATTGCTTCATAGCAAACGGACACTTTTGATAATCGAAATACAGAACCCCTTTGTTCAGTTGTGTGCTAACAAACTTGAGAGTGAATCTCTACCCCCTTGCTCTTGTGATTTCCTTCGTGGGATTTACAGAAGCGGCGGCGTCATCCGCTCCCAATTGGTGCTCCTACTCCCTTCAAGGTTTGCCTTGATTGATTGTAGGCTGTGTTGGTTGGTTCTTTGAGAGTGTGGTTGGGCGAATCCTCGATTCAGGTTATCGGTTAAAGATGGTGGTTGGTTTCGAGTTTTATTTGTCAGGTTGCACTAGTTATCGCTGCTTGCAGCAAGTTATCCGGCTGTTTTCAGCTAGTTATCAAGTTCAAGATCCTACGTCGTGAAGATCGGGACATCGAGTCGCATCAAACCTTTTTCTCTACCTTGTTGGCAAATGCAGACACCAAGAATTCTCCCCTCAAAAGTCTAAAGCAATGTGATAAAAATGCAAACACAGTCACAACTAAGGAGCTTTAGAGTAGATCTGAAAAATGGTTGGATTCTAATAGAGGTAAGCACAAGAGAGTAACACAAGAAAGCCAAGTGCTAGCTATTAGAATCTAATACACCTTGCTATGTGCAGCAACCCTCAGTTCTTTGAAAGGATATTGCGAGTATGCCACAAGCTTCCACTGTATCAAGAACGATGTAGTCGAATCATGTGTGAAAGTCCTTGTTTGGTTTTGGGTAATTGATGTCACCTAGGGTAATAACCTTTGTCATGAGGTGTTTATGAGCTAGGTTGGTACACACCAAGTGCGGGAGCTAGATGATGATCATGGTATTGGTGGTGATTGTGGCGGAACCGTCCTGATTATAAGAGCTCAAGTATTATCTTAGTCAAATCCGCCTGACCTTGACTCATACTTGAACCCATATAACCCCGGTAGTCCGGAAATCTCGAAGGATTTCTAACACCATACATCATACAGGATCGCATCGCTCAAGGATTACATTCGTAAAGATACAACATAGCGAAAATGAAACCGAATTTAAAATATCAGAGTGCGGAATTTAAAACGGAGTTATTACAATACTAAATTTTAGAAGTGCGGAAGCTTAAATAAGTTTTTAACACATGACCACCACACACGTGGTCCAAATAAAACATTGTTTTGATAAATCCACTCGACACAACTCACTCCTCCCTTTTTAAGATAATGTGTCACTAGTAGTCTCAGTCCAGCAAAAGAAAAGGGAAAAGCTTCTGGACGACCCTGCCCTGGACCTACTCCTCATCACCTTCCACTGGGTAGAGGCAGTGCTTACAATAGCCGAAGTAGACCTGGCCATCTGCAACAACGGGATAAACCCTGAGTACGGGAATGTACTCAGCTAGACTTACCCGTCCAATTGAAAATAAAGACATCAAGGACATGCAAGGCCTTTTTGGGTGGAGCTGGGATCTTGAATTTGCGAAAGGCTCAATTTAAGATAAGCGGTAATTAATGATAATGATGAGCTGTCATCTTTTATACCTATTCCTTCTTCTAGGTTTGCACCTGAACTATTGCACACACTTGAGTCTAGCAGACAAATAATATAACCATATCCAGTTGACTTGTCCACATTTTAGTTGAACCTTTAGATATCACATGGAGTTGTATCGTGGTGAAGCTCGCCATAGTTTCCCACTAACCGGGGGAGACGGCGACTCGAATCGAATTCCAAACCAGCTGATGAAAGACCTTTAATACCAGCCCACACTTTCCCGTCGGGTCCATGCATTGGGCAACCGCTCGACGCTTGTTCGTGGTGGTAATCGTCGCGGTTCAAGCACGGACCGCCCAATTGGAACCTGGCGATGGCCTCACGCGGCAGATCGCAATTTCCATACTAGAGGGCACGACACGGGTTGAGACCGGCCCGAACAGCTTCTAACCGGCTTTGGGGTCGATGATTACGGCACCGACATATCCCTAAGTAAAAGGGCGCGTTCAAAAATGAACGAGGGCCAACATCGATACAAACCTACACGATCCAACGGACGGACTGCCCCAAGTTTCCAAACTTGTGCCTTGCCTTCCAGTTGACCGTATTTCACTACAACTCAGGTTCTTTTCCACGATAGCAAATATAGTCAACCGTGATCCGGTAAGTACCCATCAGGGTATTACGGAGACATCCTTAACTACTACTTTTATTAAGCAGGCTAAGCAATTCTACATTGCAAATAAATAACAGGATAACAAGGTAGATATTAATCAACCATCAAGGAATGGTAATGCAGCAAATAGGATTCATTCAACTCCTAAACCTAATGCATCACAATATAAAAGGACTCAAGTAATTTAATTGTAAATACTGGGAGATTTAGAATGCTCCGGGGCTTGCCTTGGGTGAAGACCGAGGCCTCGTGAGAGGGGCACTCGGGCAAGTTAGTGACGGGGACGGGGTCGGCTTCCTCGGCTTGCTGGAGCTCCGGAATCTGCTGCTCGGCGCTTATCTCCTGCTCCTGGTCGGGCTCCGGCGGGGTCGATCATATTGCATGCGACGATTAATGAATAATTCAAAAGAAACTTAGGTTTGAACTGCAAGTGCACTTTTCTGGACTCAGAAAAATCCACAAAATTTCTAGAAGGCAAACAATAGTTGCTGGGCTCCACTGAACAAATTTCAGCCAAAAATAAAATACAGAACTGCAGATATAAAAATGACAAGCAAACTGCCCAAAAAGGTGCTTTGAACTAGCTCTCCATCCAAAATGTGTTAAACAGCAGATTTCATATTTTTCCCAGATTCTACTTCACATTTTATGCTTACCAAGAAAGTTCCATGAATAGAAACATTATACTATTTCTTACATGAATTTTCAAAGGAACACACAGAAAAGCACATTTGTAAAGCATCTCCAGATTTCTTCACATGACAGATCATGCTTACATTTTTCTTAGCTTGAACCTCATGAACAGAGACTACACAAATTTTCCCATATTTTATTTCAGCATATAAAACACCTTAACATTTATTCTAAGAAATCAACCAAAAAGGACTTTAAACCATAACAGAAACTTTTTCCACATAAACAGTGCATCATATATTTTTCACAGGTGTAAAATATGATAATAAACTTACACCAAATTTTCCAGGAATTAACTCAACCAGACAACATATATAACCATTTATCTTAGCAAAAGCATATAAACTGGAATAAATGAAAACAGTAAAATAAACTTCTATCAAAAATACTTTTATATTTTTCCATGGCAGATCTACTCACAAACAAGCTAACAAAACTGAAAGCACTCCATTTGGACTAACAAAACAGGATCTACAAAATAAACAAGCATTTACTAAAAAAAGAAAAACATTTGGAAAACGTTTTCTGGAAACACTCGGCGCACGGAAAGGTGTGTGCTCGCTCGAGGCCCGGCTCGAACGACACAGCGGCCGAGGGTTCGCTCGAGGCCTAGCTCGGGCGAGACGGAAAAACAACCGCCCGTCCGAGGCCTGGCTCGAGGGCTCGGGCGAGACGGGAAGCAATCGCCCGTCCGAGGCCTGGCTCGAGGGCTCGGGCGAGATGGAAAAACTATCGTCCGTCCGAGGCCTGGCTCGAGGGCTCGGGCGAGACGGAAAGCCATCGCCCGTCTGAGGCCTGGCTCGAGGGCTCGGGCGAGACGGAAAGCCATCGTCCGTCCGAGGCCTGGTTCGAGGGCTCGGGCGAGACGGAAAACAGGGGAGAGGTTTGACCGTCGTTTCCTCGCTGACGGTGAGGTCGCCGGTGGGGAAGCTAGGCTTGTGAACTCGACTCGATGAGGCGCATCGAGTGGTGTAGGTGGTTTGGCTAGCGCACGGCCGGAGCATGCCGGCGGCGAGCGGCGGCGCACGGTGATGGCGGCAACGCGCGGCTACGCCGTTTCCGGCGGCGGCCGGAGAAATTGGGGAAGGCAAAAGCTCGAGTGAACCTTAAGGAGCAAAGCTACGGGGTTGGTTTGGCCCGGGTGGCTCCAGAGGAGCTTGGCCACGAGCGAGGTCCGCGACGGCGCCTATGGCGCTCGGCCGGAGAGAAACGGGTGGTAGAAGATGGTAGCGTTGAGACTGGGTGGTGTTCTCACCTTGCCTTGGCTCGGTGAAGCTCGAGGATGAAGAAGAGGAGTCGGTGGAGCTCGGGTTGGGGAAGAACGGCGTTGCGGCTCGGCGGTGGCGACTGACGGACCGAAAGAGGCGCTTCGTCCTCCGGCGGCGTCGGGGCTCGGTCGGGGATGACGATGTGCGCACGGCGTGTGCACGGCGTGTGCACGGCGTAGGCGGAGAGGCTGGCGAGAGGGATTGGATGGTGGTGGTCGGGTGTGGCCGGAACGGTGGAGGGGAGTGATGGTGGTGAACGGTCGGCGAGAGTGGCGGATGCTTGCGCGTTCGTGGGAGCTGAGAGGGAGAGCGGGAGTGAGAGCGGGCGAGCTGGAATGGCAGTGGGGAGAGGGGAGTGCGGTGCGCTCGGGGTTTTGATCGGCTTGACCGGTCGGTGGTCGTGGCGGGACACGGCGGCGCGGTCGGCGGGGCAGCGCGGGCGATGCCGTGCACGGCGAGCGGGCGCGGCAGGCGAGGCGAGCGGCGACTGGCGAGCAGGGATCGTGGCGTGATCGAGCGAGCAACGATCTAGCGGCGATAGGGCGAGCGGGATACGGTGCAGGCGAAGGCGGCCACGCGGCGCTTGCGGTCGGCGTACGGCACGGGCGTCAGGCGGGCGTCAGGCGGGCGGCGGTGCGCGGCGCGCGCGACGCGCGGGCGAGTGCGGGAGCGGGCCGGCGCACGCGAGCGGGCGAGCTGGGCCGGCGCGCGCGAGTTGGGCCGAATGGCCAGATGGGCCGAAAGGGTTGGCGCGGGAGAAAACGTTTTCCTTTTTTTTCCAAATTCTTTTCAAACTTTGACCATTCGAAATAGTTTCAAAAACTCCAAACTAGGTTTTGACCCAAATATGAAAGTTGCTCAAAATAATTTTCTCTACAACTTTCATATAAGACACTTTTTCTGAAAACCATTTTTAAATCCTCCACATAAACAAAGCAAATTTTGAAACATAAACCATTTCGTTTGACTTATTCTTATTTAACACACTATACAGAACTAGGTCAAAACTCCAACATGAAAAGCACTCTACTCAATATTCTCTATTTTATACAACTCTTTGCCAAAACAGAAATCCATCTAAATCATCAAGTCAAAGGAAATCCAAATCCAAATAAATAAACAAAGGCAAAACACTCTCATGCACATGAAATGATGCAATGCATTGCTTATGCTTCTTAGTAGCTAATTGCAATTCCTAATGCAGTGCTTGACACTAGGGTGTCACAGCCCTTCCCCCTTAAAAGAAATCTCGTCCCGAGATTTGAGTTACGTACCAATCTTTATAAAAAGCGGGGTAGTTTACGCGTAAGTACTCCTCTGTTTCCCAAGTTGCATCATTGGGTCCGTGATTGCTCCAAAGAATCTTGTAAGTCTTCACTGTTTGGTTACGAGTCTCTCGGGTCTTGGTATCCAAAATCTCCTTGGGTTGTTCGTAGTATTCCAGGTCGGATCTGATGGTGACATCTGGAATCCGAACTTCTTCTTGTTCTGGAACTCGAAGACACTTCTTCAACTGTGATACGTGGAACACTGGGAAAATTGTGCTCATTTCTGGGGGTAACTGTACTTCGTATGCCACTTGTCCCTTCTTTGCTATGATCTGGTATGGTCCCACATATCGAGGTGCTAACTTCTTCTTAATTCCAAAACGTTGGACCTTTCTCATGGGTGAGACTTTGAGGTAAACATACTCTCCTACTTGAAATTCCAAGGGTCTTCTTCGTGTGTCGGCATAGCTCTTTTGCCGGGATTGTGCTACCTTAATATGTTGTTGTACTGTTTGCACAATCTCTTCGGCATCCTTTACGTAATCTGACCCATAAAATTCTCGATCTCCGGATTCAACCCAATTAACCGGGGTTCTGCATCTTCGTCCATATAGAGCTTCAAAAGGTGCCATCTTTATACTTTCCTGGTAGTTGTTGTTATACGAAAACTCGGCAAGGGGCAACCATTTCTCCCATGATTCTCCTGAAGATAAAACACAAGCTCTCAGGATGTCTTCCAAAATCTGATTTACCCTTTCAGTTTGTCCTGCGGTCTGGAGGTGATAGGCAGAACTCCTTACCAACTTAGTTCCTAGTTCCTTGTGCAACTATTCCCAAAAACGTGCAATGAACTGGGGTCCTCTATCAGAAACAATCCTTTTCGGAACTCCATGTAATCTCAAGATATTCTGAATATACAAGTCTGCATACTGATGGGGGCGGTGTGTAGTCTTAACTGGTATGAAGTGAGCTACTTTAGACAATCGATCCACAATAACCCAGATAGAATCATTTCCCTTTTTAGTAGTGGGAAGACCAGTGATGAAATCCATGCTGATTTCTTCCCATTTCCACTCTGGAATTGACAACGGTTGCAACAGTCCGGCAGGTCTCAGGTGTATAGCTTTTATCCTCCAGCATGTATCACATCTTGCAACATAAGCTGCAACTTCTTTCTTCATCTTTGACCACCAATACCCTGTTCTCAAATCCTGGTACATCTTACTGCTTCCTGGACGGATGGATAACTTTGAATTGTGAGCTTCATTCAGAATTCTTTCTTTTAGCTCTGTATCTTTAGGAACAACTAAACGTTGATTATACCACAGTATTCCTTGCTTGTCTGTTCTGAAGTTCAACGAACTACTGATTTCCAACCTCTTCTTAATCTGACAGATCTCTTCGTCGGTCTTCTGCCTCTAGATGATGTCACTTTCCAAGGTACACTGCAGAGTGATGTTGTTCACCATAACAGGGTGCATAAGGTTAAATCCATCTTCCAACAGTGGTTGTAGGGAGTTGCAATGAGTCTTGCGACTCAAGGCATCGGCTACAACGTTTGCTTTTCCGGGGGTGATAATGCACTTCTAGGTTGTAATCCTTAATCAACTCTAGCCATCTTCTCTGCCTCATGTTCAACTCTGGCTGGGTGAAAATATACTTCAGGCTTTTATGATCGGTGTATATATGGCACAGGTTACCCATAAGATAATGCCTCCAAATCTTGAGTGCATGCACGACGGCTGCTAATTCCAAATCATGAGTGGGATAATTCTCTTCGTGCGGTCTCAACTGGCGAGAAGCATAGGCAATAACTCTCCCGTTCTGCATGAGTACACACCCAAGTCCGATCTTGGATGCGTCACAAAACACATCAAAAGGTTCCTCCAAGTTTGGCTCAGCCAGAACAGGTGCGGATGTCAACAACGTTCGCAGAGTGCGAAAAGCTGCTTCACACTCTGTGGTCCATTCGAACTTCTTGTTTTTCTGCGTTAAACGGGTCATAGGCTTGGCTATTCTCGAAAAATCTGGAATGAACCGACGGTAGTATCCTGCCAAACCCAAAAAGCTACGAACCTCAAAAACACTCGTGGGTGCTTCCCAATCCATAACTTCTTGTACCTTAGAAGGGTCCACAGAAATTCCTTCCTCTGAAAGGACGTGACCAAGAAAAGGTACCTTCTTCAACCAAAACTCACACTTGCTGAACTTAGCATACAACTTGTGCTCTCTAAGCCGGGTTAGAACGACTCGTAGATGCTCAGCATGATCCTTCTCATTTTCAGAGTATATCAAGATGTCATCGATGAACACTACAACAAACTTATCCAACTCTGGCATGAAGACTGAATTCATCAGGTACATGAAATGTGCCGGTGCATTGGTTAATCCAAAGGACATAACAAGATACTCATAGAGTCCGTATCTGGTGGAGAAAGCTGTTTTCGGTATATCTTCCCTTCTGATCTTAATCTGATGGTATCCTGACCTCAGGTCGATCTTAGAGAACACTTTCGCCTTTGACAACTGATCGAACAAGACATCGATTCGGGGTAAGGGATATTTATTCTTTATAGTTACTGCGTTAAGCGGTCTGTAGTCCACACACATCCTTAAAGTTTTATCCTTCTTCTTCACAAAGATAGCAGGACATCCCCAAGGTGACGAACTCGGGCGTATCAAACCCTTATCCAAAAGCTCTTGCAACTGTACTTTAAGCTCTGCGAGTTCTTTAGAGTGCATTCTATACGGTCTCCGAGATATGGGTGCTGTTCCAGGGACTAACTCTATAGCAAACTCCACCTCTCTGTCTGGCGGTAGTCCAGGCAACTCATCAGGGAAAACATCCGGAAACTCACATACTACCGGAATCTCAGCTATCCGCTTTGTCGTGATATTAAACAACACTCCGATCTCATGGGGGTTTCGAGGTAACTTGAACCGAAAAGAAGATCCATTCCTGGGACTAACCATGGACACTACTCTTTCTGCGGTGTCTAGATTAACCTTCCAGAGTTTCATCCAACTCATACCCAAGATTACATCCAAACCTAAACCAGGAATGACTATGGGGTCCACTACGGCCTGTTTATCCCCAAAGGTCATTTCCACTCCTTTAGCCATTTTACGCGCGGAGAGAACAGCTCCGGCGGAACTTATCTGATATCCCCGGTCTAACTCTATCAACTTCAAATGACTTCTTATAACAAAATTCTCACTTATGAAAGAATGCGATGCTCCAGAATCAAACAGCACAACTGCAGGGCATTGATTAACAAGAAACGTATCAGCGGTGACAAGCTCTCCCTCTGGCACTTCTTCCACGGTGGTGTGATGCACATGACCCGTACGAGGTGGGGGCTGAGTGTACTGCTTCTTGGGGCGAGGGCACTGACGTGACAGGTGTCCAGTCTGACCACAGTTGTAGCATGGGCCAATCACATAAGGAGTCTTGGGACCTCCGGCACTTCCTGCCTTGTTCTTGTTCTGCATCATAGGGGCGGTGTAGGGCTTCTGAAAACTGGGACGGGGACGGTTGGTGGTGATCTTCCTCTGTGGGGGACGGAATCTTGCTCCTGTGACAGGCGGGCGATATGGGGCGCGTGCTCCGAAAGGGGTCCTTTGCTGGGATGAACCTCCTTCATTTGCACGACGGCGCGTCTCTGTCGCTAGCCGGCTGTCATTGGCCTCTTGATTGAGACAGTCACCGACGAAGTCAGTGAAGGTGGTGCGGTGACTGTTGCCCATCTTGGAAAGCATAGCAGCACTCATGCCACGTTTGAAGCTTGCGATCTTCTTGGCCTCAGTATCCACAAAGTCTGGGGCATAACGAGCGAGGTTGTTGAAGCTGTGCAAGTACTCAGACATAGACCTGGTTCCCTGGGATAACCTCATAAACTCTGCAACCTTCATTTCCATCAGACCACTAGGGATGTAGTGGTTGCGCATAGCGGTGGAGAACTGATCCCAAGTGACACGTGCATTTACTGGCAAGGACACACGGTACTGGGCCCACCATAAGCCTGCGGGTCCTTCCAACATGTGAGCGGCGTACTCCGCCTTGAGCTCTTCTGTCAGACGAAGCAGACGGAACTTCTGAGGGATGGAGTTGAGCCACTCATCAGCCTCAAGCGGTTCGGTGGCTTCCTTGAACACAAGAGGACGAGTGTCCAAGAAGTCACGATAGGAGCTGTACTGGTTGGGCTCCGGGCCTTGACGTTGATGATGCTGCTGTGCAGTGTTGTTAGCGATATTGCGAAGGGTGGCCTCCATGTGCCTCTGCATTTCCTCCATATTCCGTTGGCTACCCAAGAACTGGCCAAAGAACGCTTCCGGCGTCATCGGCGGCGGTGGGGGAGGTGGCAGATTCTCCTCTTGTCCTGCCCCCTGTCCGCGTTGGCTGCGAGTGTGTGCCGGCATTTGCATATCCCATTAATAAGCAATCATTAGGTGATGTTGCATCGATCATGAATAAATACTGCGCTGTACATAATTCGAAAATTTAGCACACGACCAAGTATAATTACTCATTTCCATACAACATCACAAAACAATCGCTCGAAATTAGACATGCAAACGACGGATTTCCATAAAAGATGACGGATCGAAGTCCGGACTTTGTCCCAAAAGCTTACATGCCATCAACCATTTAAACATAAAACTAGCACATGTGTAGGGTGTTACATCACTTAGCGAGCAAGCTCAAGCTATACAAAAGAAAACGATCTCTAACAAACTAGCGCTCAGGGGTCTCCAGCGGCGGATACAGCGTCCTCTGGTGGGGCGTCGGGACCAAGGACCTCTCCGTCCTGGGGATCCGGGACCTCAGCTGCTGGGGCGGCGGCCTCCTGTGCGGCGTGGTGCATCTGATGGACGGCCTCGTAGAGCTGGTCGATGTAGGCCTGCTGTCCATGGATCTGCTGTATCAGGAGGTGGGCTCCCTCTCTAAGCTGGTCGAGCGTGGTGCGGGCTTCATCCCTCTGAAGAGCGGTAGTCAGGTACATCTGCTCTGCAACTGTCCTGGCAGTGGACTGTGCTGCTGCTGTGGTGCGGGCGTCGTCACGCTCAAGAGTGAGCTGTTGAATCCTCTCCTGCAGACGAGCAACCTCAGCGTCGAAGTCCTCCTGAAGCTTCCTCTTGCTCTGGTAGGTGGCTGTGAGGGTGAAGGACACGCTCCCAAGAGTGCGCTCCAAACTCTCACATACATCTAGCAAAGCTCCAGTGGCGCTCATCGCGGGTGTCTCACAGTAGAACCTCTCCTCTGGGCTCCCTGTCAAGACTGACTCTGAAGTCTGCTTCCAGCGCAATGGGAAAAGTGATCCACGGGGAAACACTCCTGCCATCGCACTTGCCAGGTCGGCGGGGAAGCGGGCGATGATATCCTTCAGCACTAGGTATGCTGCCCTGTTGGCTCCATCCTTGGCACAAGTGCCTCTGGTGATCTCTGTCCACCCTGTCCAGTGAGGCTTGGCGGGCAAAGCCTTGACTTTGATTTCCACCATGACCAAGGAATCCTGCCCGTAGATCTCCTTCTGCCATGAGTACCTGGGCTCCTGTCCGTCCTCATAGCCTACGGTCTGCAAAATTCTCCAAAGGATAGTCGGCAGCCCGAAATAGGTCAAGAACGTCCTCCGGGTCAGCTTGGTGGCCAAGCGATGACGCATAACTCCTCTGCCTCCGGTGGCCTTGCGAGCAGTCAACTTAGTCTGGGCCATCTGTAGGAACAAAAAGGGTTTTGAACTCTCGTGAGACGGATATTAAGTTGGCAAATTTTATAGAAAAGAGACAATTTTTAATTTAAGGGGAGGTAATGTAAATGCATGAATATAAACATGATGCATGATCGTACTTACGTTCTCACTCACTAACATGACTCGCAAGTCCTAACGTTCTAGTCGGTGGCAAGAACGATCCCTCATGCGTTATCTACACGTTCTACTCATTCGCATAGTTAGTGTACCTGCAGAAGATTCATTTCAGCCCAAAGAAATTCCCAATGATAAAACAATTGAGTATTGGCCAATATGCGCAAAATACATAGAAGCCAACACTAAACACCATGCACCAACATAGAAAACACCCTTGAAAACATTGATACCCTCGTATGTGTCCGCGTGGAGCTCGCACATACTTGGTATAAGAACTCTCACCTAGACCGACGGTTGGACGGTCATGCTCTCATATCTCACAAAAATCATTTTATGCATGTTTTCGCGATCGACGCATTCTCTTTTTCCCGAGAATGGACCAGCAAATAAAGATCCAGCATGAAGCAAAACCCTGAACCCTGTTAGCAGTTAAACCACCTGATTCCTAGTATAGGGCTTAAGGACGAGACTGGGCACACTTAGTAATCGAAAATAATTTTGAAAATGGTCTTGAAATACCCATTTTAGTTCGAAAATAGCTCTTCACGGAGGTAATCACTTGAACCATGCTCCGATACCAGGCTGTGGCGGAACCGTCCTGATTATAAGAGCTCAAGTATTATCTTAGTCAAATCCGTCTGACCTTGACTCATACTTGAACCCATATAACCCCGGTAGTCCGGAAACCTCGAAGGATTTCTAACACCATACATCATACAGGATCGCATCGCTCAAGGATTACATTCGTAAAGATACAACATAGCGAAAATGAAACCAAATTTAAAATATCAGAGTGCGGAATTTAAAACGGAGTTATTACAATACTAAATTTTAGAAGTGCGGAAGCTTAAATAAGTTTTTAACACATGACCACCAAACACGTGGTCCAAATAAAACATTGTTTTGATAAATCCACTCGACACAACTCACTCCTCCCTTTTTAAGATAATGTGCCACTAGTAGTCTCAGTCCAGCAAAAGAAAAGGGAAAAGCTTCTGGACGACCCTGCCCTGGGCCTACTCTTCATCACCTTCCACTGGGTAGAGGCAGTGCTTACAATAGCCGAAGTAGACCTGGCCATCTGCAACAACGGGATAAACCCTGAGTACGGGAATGTACTCAGCTAGACTTACCCGTCCAATTGAAAATAAAGACATCAAGGACATGCAAGGCCTTTTTGGGTGGAGCTGGGATCTTGAATTTGCGAAAGGCTCAATTTAAGATAAGCGGTAATTAATGATAATGATGAGCTGTCATCTTTTATACCTATTCCTTCTTCTAGGTTTGCACCTGAACTATTGCACACACTTGAGTCTAGCAGACAAATAATATAACCATATCCAGTTGACTTGTCCACATTTTAGTTGAACCTTTAGATATCACATGGAGTTGTATCGTGGTGAAGCTCGCCATAGTTTCCCACTAACCGGGGGAGATGGCGACTCGAATCGAATTCCAAACCAGCTGATGAAAGACCTTTAATACCAGCCCACACTTTCCCGTCGGGTCCATGCATTGGGCAACCGCTCGACGCTTGTTCGTGGTGGTAATCGCCGCGGTTCAAGCACGGACCGCCCAATTGGAACCTGGCGATGGACTCACGCGGCAGATCGCAATTTCCATACTAGAGGGCACGACACGGGTTGAGACCGGCCCGAACAGCTTCTAACCGGCTTTGGGGTCGATGATTACGGCACCGACATATCCCTAAGTAAAAGGGCGCGTTCAAAAATGAACGAGGGCCAACATCGATACAAACCTACACGATCCAACGGACGGACTGCCCCAAGTTTCCAAACTTGTGCCTTGCCTTCCAGTTGACCGTATTTCACTACAACTCAGGTTCTTTTCCACGATAGCAAATATAGCCAACCGTGATCCGGTAAGTACCCATCAGGGTATTACGGAGACATCCTTAACTACTACTTTTATTAAGCAGGCTAAGCAATTCTACATTGCAATAAATAACAGGATAACAAGGTAGATATTAATCAACCATCAAGGAATGGTAATGCAGCAAATAGGATTCATTCAACTCCTAAACCTAATGCATCACAATATAAAAGGACTCAAGTAATTTAATTGTAAATACTGGGAGATTTAGAATGCTCCGGGGCTTGCCTTGGGTGAAGACCGAGGCCTCGTGAGAGGGGCACTCGGGCAAGTTAGTGACGGGGACGGGGTCGGCTTCCTCGGCTTGCTGGAGCTCCGGAATCTGCTGCTCGGCGCTTATCTCCTGCTCCTGGTCGGGCTCCGGCGGGGTCGACCATATTGCATGCGAGGATTAATGAATAATTCAAAAGAAACTTAGGTTTGAACTGCAAGTACACTTTTCTGGACTCAGAAAAATCCACAAAATTTCCAGAAGGCAAACAATAGTTGTTGGGCTCCACTGAACAAATTTCAGCCAAAAATAAAATACAGAACTGCAGATATAAAAATGACAAGCAAACTGCCCAAAAAAGTGCTTTGAACTAGCTCTCCATCCAAAAAGTGTTAAACAGCAGACTTCATATTTTTCCCAGATTCTACTTCACATTTTATGCTTACCAAGAAAGTTCCATGAACAGAAACATTATACTATTTCTTACATGAATTTTCAAAGGAACACACAGAAAAGCACATTTGTAAAGCATCTCCAGATTTCTTCAAATGACAGATCATGCTTACATTTTTCTTAGCTTGAACCTCATGAACAGAGACTACACAAATTTTCCCATATTTTATTTCAGCATATAAAACACCTTAACATTTATTCTAAGAAATCAACCAAAAAGGACTTTAAACCATAACAGAAACTTTTTCCACATAAACAGTGCATCATATATTTTTCACAGGTGTAAAATATGATAATAAACTTACACCAAATTTTCCAGGAATTAACTCAACCAGACAACATATATAACCATTTATCTTAGCAAAAGCATATAAACTGGAATAAATGAAAACAGTAAAATAAACTTCTATCAAAAATACTTTTATATTTTTCCATGGCAGATCTACTCACAAACAAGCTAACAAAACTGAAAGCACTCCATTTGAACTAACAAAACAGGATATACAAAATAAACAAGCATTTACTAAAAAAAGAAAAACATTTTGGAAAACGTTTTCTGGAAACACTCGGCGCACGGAAAGGTGTGTGCTCGCTCGAGGCCCGGCTCGAACGAGACAGCGGCCGAGGGTTCGCTCGAGGCCTAGCTCGGGCGAGACGGAAAAACAACCGCCCGTCCGAGGCCTGGCTCGAGGGCTCGGGCGAGACGGGAAGCAATCGCCCGTCCGAGGCCTAGCTCGAGGGCTCGGGCGAGATGGAAAAACTATCGTCCGTCTGAGGCTTGGCTCGAGGGCTCGGGCGAGACGGAAAGCCATCGCCCGTCTGAGGCCTGGCTCGAGGGCTCGGGCGAGACGGAAAGCCATCGCCCGTCCGAGGCCTGGCTCGAGGGCTCGGGCGAGACGGAAAACTATCGTCCGTCCGAGGCCTGGCTCGAGGGCTCGGGCGAGACGGAAAACAGGGGAGAGGTTTGACCGTCGATTCCTCGCTGACGGTGAGGTCGCCGGCGGGGAAGCTAGGCTTGTGAACTCGACTCGATGAGGCGCATCGAGTGGTGTAGGTGGTTTGGCTAGCGCACGGCAGGAGCATGCCGGCGGCGAGCGGCGGCGCACGGTGATGGCGGCAACGCGCGGCTACGCCGTTTCCGGCGGCGGCCGGAGAAATTGGGGAAGGCAAAAGCTCGAGTGAACCTTAAGGAGCAAAGCTACGGGGTTGGTTTGGCCCGGGTGGCTCCAGAGGAGCTTGGCCACGAGCGAGGTCCGCGACGGCGCCTATGGCGCTCGGCCGGAGAGAAACGGGTGGTAGAAGACGGTAGCGTTGAGACTGGGTGGTGTTCTCACCTTGCCTTGGCTCGGTGAAGCTCGAGGATGAAGAAGAGGAGTCGGTGGAGCTCGGGTTGGGGAAGAACGGCGTTGCGGCTCGGCGGTGGCGACTGACGGACCGAAAGAGGCGCTTCGTCCTCCGGCGGCGTCGGGGCTCGGTCGGGGATGACGATGTGCGCACGGCGTGTGCACGGCGTAGGCGGAGAGGCTGGCGAGAGGGATTGGATGGTGGTGGTCGGGTGTGGCCGGAACGGTGGAGGGGAGTGATGGTGGTGAACGGTCGGCGAGAGTGGCGGATGCTTGCGCGTTCGTGGGAGCTGAGAGGGAGAGCGGGAGTGAGAGCGGGCGAGCTGGAATGGCAGTGGGGAGAGGGGAGTGCGGTGCGCTCGGGGTTTTGATCGGCTTGACCGGCCGGTGGTCATGGCGGGACACGGCGGCGCGGTCGGCGGGGCAGCGCGGGCGATGCCGTGCACGGCGAGCGGGCGCGGCAGGCGAGGCGAGCGGCGACTGGCGAGCAGGGATCGTGGCGTGATCGAGCGAGCAACGATCTAGCGGCGATAGGGCGAGCGGGATACGGTGCAGGCGAAGGCGGCCACGCGGCGCTTGCGGCCGGCGTACGGCACGGGCGTCAGGCGGGCGGCGGTGCGCGGCGCGCGCGGCGCGCGGGCGAGTGCGGGAGCGGGCCGGCGCACGCGAGCGGGCGAGCTGGGCCGGCGCGCGCGAGTTGGGCCGAAAGGCCAGATGGGCCGGAAGGGTTGGCGCGGGAGAAAACGTTTTCCTTTTTCTTTTTTTCCAAATTCTTTTCAAACTTTGACCATTCGAAACAGTTTCAAAAACTCCAAACTAGGTTTTGACCCAAATATGAAAGTTGCTCAAAATAATTTTCTCTACAACTTTCATATAAGACACTTTTTCTGAAAACCATTTTTAAATCCTCCACATAAACAAAGCAAATTTTGAAACATAAACCATTTCGTTTGACTTATTCTTATTTAACACACTATACAGAACTAGGTCAAAACTCCAACATGAAAAGCACTTTACTCAATATTCTCTATTTTATACAACTCTTTGCCAAAACAGAAATCCATCTAAATCATCAAGTCAAAGGAAATCCAAATCCAAATAAATAAACAAAGGCAAAACACTCTCATGCACATGAAATGATGCAATGCATTGCTTATGCTTCTTAGTAGCTAATTGCAATTCCTAATGCAGTGCTTGACACTAGGGTGTCACAGTGATGACCTAAAGATGGATCAAGTGCTCCACATTTGGAAAGAGAGGAAGAGAAAAGCAAAACCCTATGGAGATCAAGGCAAAGGTATAAATAGGGATTTTGTTTTGGCACTCAAGACACCATAGAGGGTGTGAGTGTGTTTAGGATAGATAGCCGTACTATTAAGAGGGGACTATCTCGATGATCGCGGTTATCAAGTGCCACTAGGTGAATTCATACATGCATATGCATTAGGACCTAGTGTGCTAACCTCTAATCCTTTGAAAATGATTGTAAAAATGCTAACACACATGCACATGATGATGTACACTTGTTGGTGTTAGCACATTTGCAAAGGAGAAGGTGGTGGAGTTGAATTGGATCAACTCGGAGAAGTTTTCGGAGAAATCTTTGGTTTGATAAGAGAAGCGATGGATCTTGGATTGGAAATCTGTTCTAATCCTTTTTGCTTTGGATCTTGTATTCATGTGGGTTGTATAGCCCTCTGAATAAGCTTTCCAAAATGTCCAAGATCATCGAAATCGGAGTTCGGAGCTAAGAGTTATGGCCGTTTTAGCGAGGAGTTCAGGATGCTGAAGTCGGTAGTACCGCCCTCTAGTCGGTAGTAGCGACCCTACTACCGACCCCTGTACGCAGCGCGCAAACTCTCTGTTCGGGAGATGGTTTGGCCTACCGGTAGTACCGCTATATGGCCGGTAGTACCGGGCCACAGTAGTACCGACCCTAGGGGTCGGTGGTACCGAAATTTAGAGGAAGTTTGGGGGCGTTCTGTGTAGATCTAGTTTTGGCCTACCAGTAGTGCCGCTATAAGGTCGGTAGTACCGAGGCCGGTAGTACCGACCCTACTACCGACCCTACTACCGACCGTGTTAGAAAGTCATTTCTAACGGTCTTTTGGACCGCCGGTAGTACCGACCCTCGCCCCGGTAGTACCGACCATAGGCGTGGGAGTTCGGGAAAAGGGGAGAACGACTTGTTGCCTTCCCCTCTCCATATAAATAGGTTGTGGTCAGGTGTGGGGAGCTCTCTCTTGATTTTCCAACCTCTTGAACATCCTCTTGAGCTAGACATACTCCCTCCCACTCATCTCCTTGCTTGATAGCGCGAATCTAAGTGAGATCGAGTGGATCCAAGTGCATTTGCTTGTGAGTTTGCATCTAGTGGCACTTGGGGATTGTTCGTGGCCATCTCCCGGTGATTTGTGAGAGGTATTGTGCCTTCCTTGGCGAAGAGCCAAAAGGTAACTCTAGTGGATTGCGCGTGTCATTGAGTTACCTTCATTTGTGGGTTGGTTCTTGCGGCGCTCATTTGTTGAGCTAGGTTTGTGAAACACCTATTAGCCGCCGAACCACCAAGTGGTTGGTCGACACAACGGGGAGTAGCGTGCCGGCAAGCACGTGAACCTCGGGAGAAAATCTTTGTGTCACTTGCCTCTTTGGACTTATCCCAAAGTTTCTTGGTATTCTTATTGTGATTGATTATCTCTTGCCGGCGTCGGTATATCTCTCTATCCTTGCATTACTTTCTTTATCACTTGTGTAGAGATATTTGTTGCTAGAAGCAGCTCTATAATTAGAAGTAAATATTTCTTGCTAGCTCATTGTTTTAGAGAGTAGTGACATATCCTTTGTGTGCCATAGTGATTATAGGTTACTACTTACTAGAATTGTTGGATAGGTGGCTTGCAACACTTAGTAGAGCTAGAGCAAAAAGCTTCGCTTTGTAATTGTCTAACTAGTTGCTCTAAGTGTTTTGAAGAATTTTTATTAGGCTATTCATCCCCCTCTAGCCATTTAGGACCTTTCAACGTGGAAAACCCTAGATGATGATGTTGAAGCAACCACAGTAAGAGAATAGAATTTTGGCGAAGCCATCAACAAATTCTATTATCACAACTCCAAAAGAGTACAAGTGATTGTCGCTCCTCTCATGACCCTAATTGACCCTCTAGGACCCTGTAATTCTTGCCCTATACCAAAATCTAGTGCAATTGAACTTCTAGTCTAATCCTGTTGACCGCTCCCAATTGCTCCTTGCAAACCTTGGATGACCCTTGTGTTAGCTTGGTTAATGCCTATGGTATAGTCCACGACCCTTGTGTTGGCTTTGTTGATGTCTATGGCATCTACCCCTTGTTTATATAGTCTCCTCCAAGACCCCATACATACAAGTATGAGTCCTACTCCTAGTAGGATTCTACGCTCAATTCCTAGTAAAACTAGAAGTTCTAATAACACATCTCTATTGATTCCTATTACAAGTAGGATTTCAGTCACCATTCAACACTAGAAAATGCTCAAGGTAATCATATGATACACACAACAATGCAAATAGCGAAGCAGTTTGAGCAAATTTATCAAAATTTACTAAAAATCCGCCAATAAAGTAAAACCTAAGACATGAAGGGCAAGACAAAAAAATAGATGCTAGAAATAATGATTAAGCAAGGTGAGCTAGTGTTGATATCTCTTAGCATCACTTCAGATAACGGCGCCAGAAATACGGGTAGACAAATCTTAACGTCATCACCTTTAAAGTTAGGTTGTCACCCCACTAGCAGCAACATTAGAGATGTGGTTGTATTTATGATCATGCCCTTATAAAATATGAAATGAGATTATCCGCAAGCGCACAGATAAAATACACTGGTTGTAGCATTTCACCTAGAAGAGTTCTAAGGTATCATTATTTATATTATGCCTCTACTTCTAAGTCTCAAGAGAGTGGAGGAAGATAAACTTCTACAAACTATAACACACACATGTATGATTATGATAAGTGTTCCACTAGATCTTCTCAACACAGAAATCAATCATAACATCTTCTCAACACAGAAATCAATCATAACAGATATAGCATAAATAAGGTAAATGAATAGAACATGATAAACTGAAAAGAGTTCCACAGAGCATTTTCCATCCAGGGTTTGATCATAACTAGAACTAGAAAGAGATATATTAACTTCCTAATATGGTTCTAACTATAGGTCATAGACTACATCAATTAGTGCAATTATGATTAGCAGTTAGAATAACTTATATTTATATGCAGGAGACATCACGCATGGAGGATCAGATCCATCCCCTCCGGGTGACTGTGTCTTACTTGGCCTATATTTCGGGAGTGGACAACAGAGGAATCAACGAGGCTATAAGAGTCACCTACGCGAACTACCACTTATTGGCCCGGAATATAGGGTGAATTCGCAGGTAAACAACGTATAAGCATCATGCTTACACAATGTTGACCACTCACCCCTTGATCATCTGAATGAGCGCTATACGAACAAGAGCATAAACATAAAGATACCCTAGCTATGCTAGACATATAACCAAAGTAGACGATGAACATTATAATCATGAACACAAAATAGTAACAAGTCATATCAAGTATCAACTAGAACAAGAACTAGAAGATGAATAAGAACTAGAAGAAAAATTAGAAGTAGATTAGAAACACAGTGATGAACTAGATGATGAATTAGAACACAAAGATGAACTAGATGATGAACTAGAAGACAATTAGACAAATAGAAGAACAATGTTGATACAAGAGAGAAGTTACAAGGCTATTACCTAGCCTCCTCACGACTAGATCCGGAATCCGAGTTTCCCTCAACTCTTCTAATTCTATTCTAGCTATGCCCTAGGATGGTGGAACCCTTGGTTGTCCTCTCAAGGCTACCTCTGAACTAAATAATTTGATGATGAATTGAATTATATTGTGGTGATTTGATGATGCCTCAGGGGGGGTCTGGGTTTGCTTAACGTGTGTTTGGTTTGCGGGATATCCCGGGTTGTCCCGGGTTTGACCCAGGTGACCGGCTGTTTGGATGGAGGGTTGAGTGGAATGGGGTTGACCCGGGTTGGCAGATTCCCATGATATGCGGGTTGGCGTGGTCCGCTCAATTTGAGGGGACGAGCGCAACCCACTCTGACTCCGTTCTCCTCCGTCTCGCACGAGAAAAAAAAGAGTGGCGACACACAGGCGTAGGGCGACGCGCAGGCGTTGGGCGGCCACCGACGCGGTGGGGCGAGATGCCGGCACAGTGGGGCGAGGCACCGGCGGGGCAAGCGACGCGCGGGCGTAGGGCGGCCGCCGGCGCGGTGGGCCGAGGTGCCGACGCGGTGGGGCGGGGCACCGGCGGGGCAAGCGACGCGCGGGCGCAGGGTGGCCGCGTGCCGGCGCTATGGGGCGAGGTGCCGGCGTGGTGGGGCGGGGCACCAGCGGGGCAAGCGACACGCAGGACGGGCCGCCGGCGGGCCAAGCGACGTGCACGGTGGGCCGCACGACGCGGTGGTGCGACGTGACGGGGAGGGTCGCCGGCGGGAGACGGATGGAGATGGCCGAAGCAGAGGTCCATGGCTCGGGGCGCCGGCGGGCCAGGCGACGCGACGGGGAGGGTCGCCGGCGGGAGACGAAGGGAGATGGCCGAAGCAGGGTCGCCGGCGGGAGGTGGAGGAGCTCGAGCCTCTGGCGGTCCGTCCTGATGCCTGGAGCCCGAGGTAGAAGATAAGGAACATGGAGGGAGAGAAAAAAAAAGTGGCTGACAAATGGGCCCCACTAGTAGCTGTTGTTAACGGTGTGAAAGTCCCATTGATTCCATCCTTCTTCACCGTTCTAACCAAACAAGAAACAGGGTTGAACCCAACCCCTTAACCAAACATGAGATGGGTTCATCCCAACCCAAAAAACTAGGTTGAATCCAACCCATCCCTCTTGGTCCCCAAACCAAACACACGGTTATATAGCCCAGTGGGATGAACCGTAGCCCTCGGATCAAATTGACCTTGAACAAGGGATTAGATGCATCGAAGAGGTCGATTAGGTCACGTCGAGCGAAGATGGGCCTCGAACCCTAGGGGCCCAGGCCGACCAGCCTGGGGGTGGGACCGGTCGGCCCCACTCTCCAGCCACCGGGCTCCTCCTTCGTCGTGTTGTCTTCTGGTGTCTTCTAGATCCTTCTAGAGTTCCTTTCTGATTGGTTTGCGCAATGGCGTGGCTGGATTCTTTGTCGTCATCTTCATGTCTAGTCCCTAGATAATTCTGGTTTAATATAGCTGATGGAATCTTGTCTGTTACACCCTTGAACTTTGTATGGATAATGCTTCTAGAGTGTTCCAGAGTCTCTTCCAAGTCATATTCATCGAGGACTCTCGCTCTGGGACTCCTAATATGATAAATGATATGTCCGTTTCAATCATCTCGACAAGCTCTACGTAATGGTGTGCTCTGATTCTGCACTTGAGATACTTTCTTATGATAAAATATTGAATATCCTGCAAAACAAGTGAGAACAACAAAACTCGTGGAACTCGTTAGAATCAAACCCTACAACTATACTCTTTGAGTCATTTCAGATCATTTATGGGGTTAGTTGACTGTTTAAAATAGGAGTTAACTATCGTCAACAACTAGTGTAACACCTGACCTAGTTTGAAATTTGAGTCATAGTGGATCATGCGCATTAATGAGATATTGTGGGGGGTTTAGTCCTACATTGGTTGTTTAGAGTGGGTTACATAACTTTTTGTGACAAAATGGCTTATGACGGGGACAGTTTTGGTCACATAATGTTTCTTTATATGATGATTTTTTGTGTCATCACAAAGTTGTGAGATCCAAAACTATTTGTGATGGCAGTCACTATTGTGTCATATAAAGGTCCTCAGGTTCGTTACAAATTGTCAAATGCGGGGAACCAGTTGACGGTGCTCTTTTTATGATGAGGAACCACTGGACGCACGGTCACGCGTGCTAAGAGGGAATGTTCCTAGTCATCGTTTGCCCAGATGTGGGTGTGTTGGGCCGATGAGGACATCGGGCCCTTTGAGAGATGTGGGTGTGTTGGGTCGATGAGGACATCGGGCCCTTTGAGGGGATGTATGTAACACCCGACCCAGTTTGAAATATGGCTCATAGTGGCCCATGTGCATGTTAATGAGATATTGTAGGGGCTTTAGTCTCATATTGGTTGTTTAGAGTGAGTTACACCAATATATAAGGCTTAGAGTTCATTTCATCATCCTCGAGTTAATCCTTTTACGCGAAGCGAGAACGAAATCGTAAGCGGGAGTGGTAAGTGTGGTTCGCTCAACATCCAGAGTGGATCTAAGCCATTTGGACTGGAGCGTTATAACAAGTCTCATCCAACAATCATTGCAAACACCCACATGTATCAATTAAAGCCTTGTTTTTTATCCTCAAGTCAACTTGTAACAACCAAGTGTTCATTCTTTCAAATTGAAATAGGTGGTCATATTAGATATGGTTATAAGCATAAATTCACAATATTTCCTAGATTTTATCACTTTTTTAGGAATCTTGAGTCAGCACAAGTTCATTAAATTTTCATTCAATTTAGGCGTAAGTGGGAGTGGTCATATTAGATATGGTTATAAGCATAAATTCACTAGTTCATCAATTTTTCATTAAATTTAGGCATAGGTTGTGTCTTTGTGACACACAAAAGAACTCATATTCTCCCCAGAGTTAATCATGGGCTAAGCATTTGCAACAAGAAATGACCTTGGCCCAAAGCATAAGCTCGAGCATCCGTGTCACGCACTACAGGAAACTCAAGCTTTGCCGAGTGCCTGGAGCTTTGCCGAGTGCCAAATCTCGGGCACTCGGCAAAGAGGCTCTTTGTCGAGTGCCCGAGATTTGGCACTCCGCAAAGCCCAAGCATAAGGCAAAGGCTGCTTTGCCGAGTGCTCGACACTCGGCAACAAAAAGCACTCGGCAAAGGCATCTCTTTGCCGAGTGTCGTACACTCGGCAAAGATGAGCACTCGGCAAAGTGTCGCTATCCAGACGGCATCAAGGGTCGTTTGCTTCGCCGAGTGCCCGCCGTCTGGCACTCGGCGAAGAGGGGATCTTCGCCGAGTGCCAGCCACGTGGCACTCGGCAAAGCTCGTGGCCCCGTTCTGTGACACGTGGGCGGTGCTTTGCCGAGTGCCACGTGGCCGGCACTCGGCGAAGAGCAGCTCTTCGCCGAGTGCCGGCCACGTGGCATTCGGCAAAGTATTTTTTTTGGATTTTGGACACCAAATTTTTTGTGGATCATCCCAACAGTACCATGGCCAACATATTCAAATTTCACACTTTTTCAAAGCCTTTTGTTATATTTTATGTCTTTATTGCATTTTCTTGAATTTTCCCGCTAGACGCAAGTTTGAACTGCGGGTGCATCGAATAATGGATTTCAATGATTCGAAAATTATTATTGTTGTTCTTGAGTGTATGTTGAGGCCAAATCCCAAAACTGACCCTAGGTTTCGATCAACGTGCTCACGGGGCAACGCCTCTAAATTCTGTGCGGGGTGGTTTTTTAATCATAAAAATGCAAATGACTTCCGAAAATCGCGAAACTTGGCGAGATGTTGTTACATCATATGCGTATGCCGAGAAAAAAATTTGAGAAAATTTGGAGCACATTGTCACATACGACGCTCACAAACCTCCACATCTCAACATGTGATCACATGTGAGAGGATGTTGAGATGTGGAAGTTTGTGAGCGTCGTACGTGACAACGTGCTCCAAATTTTCTCAAATTTTTTTACTCGGCATACGCATATGATGTAACCACATTTCGTCAAGTTTCGCGATTTTCGGAAGTCATTTGCATTTTTTATGATTAAAAAACCGCCCGCACATAATTTGGAGGCGTTGCCCCGTGAGCACGTTGATCGAAACCTAGGGTCAGTTTTGGGATTTGGCCTCGACATACACTCAAGAACAACAATAATAATTTTCGAATCATTGAAATCCATTATTCGATACACCCGCAGTTCAAACTTGCGTCTAGCGGGAAAATTCAAGAAAATGCAATAAAGACATAAAATATAACAAAAGGCTTTGAAAAAGTGTGAAATTTGAACATGTTGGCCATGGTACTGTTGGGATGATCCACAAAAAATTTGGTGTCCAAAATCCCAAAAAAAACTTTGCCGAGTGCCACGTGGCCGGCACTCGGCGAAGAGCTGCTCTTCGCCGAGTGTCGGCCACGTGGCACTCGTCAAAGCACCGCCCACGTGTCACAGAACGGGGCCACGAGCTTTGCCGAGTGCCACGTGGCCGGCACTCGGCGAAGATCCCCTCTTCGCCGAGTGCCAGACGGCGGGCACTCGGCGAAGAAAAGCTCACGTGTCTGCCGGTGCTTGCCGATTTTTTTAAAAAAAAAAATCTTCACCGAGTGCCAGATTGGCGGCACTCGGTAAAGACGGGATCTTTGCCGAGTGCCACCGATCTGGCACTCGGCGAAGCCATTCGAAAAATAAAAAAAAATACAACACCGGCCCGTTTTCACACTCACACTCACACTCCCTCACACACATACACTTCACCCGCCACTGCCGTCGTTCGCCTCCCCGCCGGCCGCGCTCCCCACGCCGCCGTCCCCCGGCCGCCCCCGCCCGCGCCTGCGCCCCGCCTCTGCCCGCCAGCCCCCCCCCCCCCCGCGCCGCGCCGCGCCGCGCCCCGCCCGCGCCGCGCCCCGCCCCGCCCGCGCCCGCGCCACGCCCCTCCCCGCCGGCCGCGCCCCGCCCCGCCCGCGCCCGCGCCACCCGACGCCCGCCGGCTGCCGGTCGCCGGCCCCGGCCCCAGCCACCGTGCCCCGCCCGCCGGCCGCCGGCCCCGGCGCGCACCGCCCGCCGGTGGGGGCCCCGCCCCGCCCTGCCCGTTGGAGAGGAGGAGGAGGAGGAGGAGAGGAGGAGGAAGAGCAGCCCCTATCCGTGGTGGTCGTCGTCTTGCCGTTGTCGCCGTCATCGTTCATCACCGGCAAGGTTAGTAGTAAGTTAGTATGTTAGTAGTTAGATTGTAGTAAGTTAGTAGTTGTGGTTTGTTAGTAGTTAGTTACTTGTAAGCTAGTAGTTAGTACTAGTAGTTAGTAGTTATGAGTAGTAGTAGTAATTAGTAAGTAGTTAGTAGTACTAAGTAGTTAGTAGTAGTAGTAGTTAGTTCTTAGTAGTAGTAAGTAGTGAGTTAGTAGTTGTGTTAGTAGAGTAAGTCGTAGTAAGTAGTAATTAGTAGTTGAGTGCTTTTTATAGTTCTTGTATTACTTTGCATTTTTTGTGTGCATGTAAAGATAATTTAAGTACATGATTTCTGTGAAGATATATGTGGTTGTTGGCCTTCGTGCTGACGTTTTGTGTAGGTTATGGGTACCTCCCCGTGCAGGGGAGGTGCTGCCAAAATTTTTGGTCGGGACTAACCAATTTTCTCCTTTTTTAGAAGGAGGAGGACCCGTGGGAGGGACTCGGCGACCCCGATCGTCTTCGTCGGCGTTGCGGGTCTGCCTGCACTGCGTCGTCTCGCCACTGCCTCGACTCACCACCGCCCCGCTACCCTGACCTCACCGGCACCTTAGGTATAACCACTCTATCTGTATCCCTAGGTATCTGGTCTTTGGTAAGCGTAACCTAGTTAGAAGTCTCCCGTTCGAAAGGGTTACAGTTGGAGGTATGCAGACCTTTGCATATCTACGATCGTATCTCTTTCGGATTGTCCATGTTTTTTGACAGCCCGCGGAAGCGTAGCTGGGTTATTTTCCATGTTGTGCTCCTGTCCGACTCGGAGTTTCGGCACCACCTCTCCGTTGTTCTCCGGATACACACTCTCCCTAGCGGGACGTGTATCGGGAGAACAGCGGGGAGGTGTTGCTGAAATTTCATCTCGGATAGGAGTAGAGCATGGAAACTAACCCAGCTACGCATCCGAGGGTGGGATTAGGACCTATCCTTCACCTATTACATGGTAGGAACCTCGTGTAGATACAATTGCTGGTTTTATTACTCGCTTACATATGTATATGCCAGAGAATGGATAACCATGACTGGATGTACACGGGCCACACAAGTAGGAGCACCGAATGGGTTACTAAGACCAGTGCTTTCTTGGAGCATGCATTTGGTGCGGCTGCTAAAGGGTCTAGTCGGATGTCATGTCCCTGCAGCAGATGTGGGAACAACAAAAGAAAACATAAGAAGGCAGTGGGGGAAGATCTTTACAAGTACAGATTCGTTGAAAACTATACTGCTAGGTCCACCATGGTGAAACTGATCGGATTAGAGAGGAAGTGGTGAGACAATGCCTCGAGGAGTATGATGGAGATGCCGGGGTAGTAGACATGATGGAAGACTTCGTCGAGGCGCAATTCGGTGAAGGGTTGGTGGAGGAGCCAGAGGAAACCGCAAAGGCGTTTTACGACATGATGTCCTCGGCATAGAAACCCCTTCACGAGAAGACAAAGGTTTCACAACTGGATGCTATTGGACGCCTAATGGAGTTCAAGTCACAGTATAGCCTGAGTCGAGACGCCTTCGATGGCATGTTGACAATATTGGGCACCCTGCTGCCGGAGGGTCACGTTCTGCCAAAGAACACGTACGAGTCACAAAAACTTCTTCGTGCACTTAAGATGTCGTATGAGCAGATCCATGCTTGTCCAAAAGGGTCTGTTCTATTCAGGAAAGATCACGAGAAAGCAACGCACTGTCCAGAGTGCGAAGCCTCTAGGTATGTGGAGGTAGATCATGGTGATGGCAGGAAGGAACAACTTAATATCCCCGAGATGGTCCTACAATACCTTACTTTCATACCGAGGATCCAACGGTTGTACATGACAGAGGAGTCCGCGAAATAGATGACCTGGCACAAGAATGGCAAAAGGTACAATGCTGACAAAATGGTACACCCATCAAATGGAGATGCATGGAAGCACTTCGATGCCATGCATCCTCTCAAAGCACAGGAGGTTCGGAATGTACGTGTGGCGCTTGCAACAGATGGGTTCAACCCGTATGGAATGATGGAGGCCCCGTACACTTGTTGGCCTGTGTTCGTGATCCCCCTCAATCTCCCCCCCCCCCGGCGTCATGTTTGACCCGAAGAACGTATTCTTGTCGCTCATAATTCCTGGACACCCGGGGAACAATATGGGTGTGTTCATGGAGCCTTTGTGGGATGAATTGATGGAAGCTTGGGAAAATCCGATACTGACATACGATCGAGCTACCAAGAGGAACTTCAAAATGCATGTGTGGTACCAGTACTCCATGCATGACTTCCTAGCGTATGGCTTATTTAGCGCGTGGTGTGTTCACGGGAAGTTCCCATGCCCAGTATGCAAGGCAGCTGTGAGGTTCACTTGGTTGAAGAAGGGAGGCAAGTATTCTTCGTTCGACCAACATCGTCAATTCCTGCCTCTTGACCATCCATTCAGAGCTGACATCAAGCACTTTAGGAAAGGCGTTCAAGTCACCAACCCCATTCCTCAAGTCATGAGTGGTGCCGAGGTCTGTGCTGAGATAGAGGCTCTGCAATTTGATAAAGACAATGGTCGTTTCATTGGATACGCAGAGGAACACATGTGGACTCATATATCTGGCTTGACTAGGCTTCCCTATTTCAAAGACCTTCTGTTGACGCAAAAAGTGACACCTTGCGCCAAGGCACACAGCAAGCCGAACGAGGCTAGCTTCAATCGGGTGCCCGGAGTATATCGAATCCGGAGACGTGCCAGTCGGTTTGACCTGAAAACCAACAAGGGATAAAGCGTGAGAATACCTCTGGAACATGCTGGGTAAAACCAGACAGTTCCATATGTACGGCTTTGAAAGCCAGTCACGACGGCACACAGCTATAGAAGCTGTCTGTCAAAGCATGTTTACAAAGCCATTCGGCAAATACGAGAACAGAATATGTGAAGCATATTAACTGCCGAATGCAAAGGGAAGACATGCTTGAACGAATCAAAGATATTATAAACAGGCAACTTGCAAGAATAGATCTATTCAAATAACACGTGCATAGGTTAATCCAACTAATCTGCCGCACGTTTAGTCTTCATAAGCCCATCAGGCATAGACTTAAGCGAAGCTAATCCACCGCATGATACCACTTGCTATAAGTCTATACCACTTCTTATAATTAGATTAATCCACCGCATGATACAATCTAATTATAACAAGCTAAAAGCATGCATATATTTGAATAGATCTATAAAAGCTCATTACTCGTGTAGGCATAACCAAAATCGGCAAACTAGCCGAGTTGGGGTCCATGAAGAAGGAACATACAAGCAAGCATGATCAAACTAATCTAAAACCTGCATCTGCCGCACGACACCCAGTTCTATCAAAGCATAAACATGATTGACATGTGTGAACCCACAACATGTGACAACTTAGATTGAAAGCTGATCCGGCCATCATGATATTATGATTAGCAAAGCACAAGCAAACTTGTGAAACAAAGCCGAATAGAGATCAATCTAGATTGGGCAAAAGAGTGTTACAGGAATTAAATAAATAAAACACGTAACACATGATAACTTGATGAATCTACTAGATCTGCCAAATCTAATAGAGCCGATAACTATTTTTACTCATGTCTTAATCCGCCGCACGATACAAGGCATAAGCAAAAACTTCCCGTCATAAGCTTAAATCCGCCGCACGATACTAAGCTTAACATACGAGACTGCTTGCATCATATCTAAATCCACCGCATGATACTAGACATGATAACAAGGTTGCCGGTACTTACGGAGGTCGACGGATCGATGGTTCCTCTCGAAGGACTCGACGACACGACTTAGGGACTCGAAGATGGCACGGGGCCGGTTTGTATTGATATGGTTGTGAACAATTTTACAATGGTCGAGGGTTTGTATTTATACCCTGGACGAAACACGAGTCCTAAACGATTACGATAATAGAATATGGAAAAATACAAATATTACTCCAAATCCCTTCGGCATCCTTCATTGTCGCGTGTCTTCTCGTGCAAGCCGGCTTCATCTGCAACATCCATCTCCCGAATGAAACCACCTCTCTGCAAGATAGCCGACCGCACAGACATTCATCGAAACTCTGAGGACCAAATAGCCGTCTAATTGCTTGCCGAATCCCTTCTTCTCTGCTGGCTAGGTCCATCTGTCATATTCTTGCGCGTGCGAAAATCTGGTGTCAACACCTTCTTTGTCCGCACTACATCGATGTAATGCACACAGAAAAGAATATCGTCGAGGCACTCTTTGCAACACTCATGGACACGGAAAAGTCAAAGGACAACGTTAAGGCTAGACTGGACCTGAAAGAGATGTGTGATAGACCAAATCTAGTGATGAGGACTCCTACTGCCGGCAAGAAATGGAGGAGAGGTTCAACCGATTACATACTGAAAAGAGACCATAGGAAGAAAGTACTGCAGTGGATTAAGGGGATAATGTTCCCTGATGGGTATGCGGCGAATCTGAGGAGGGGAGTGAACTTGTCTACTATGCGAGTGTTAGGGATGAAGAGTCATGACTACCACATATGGATTCAGCGGCTCCTTCCTGCGATGACCCGGGGATACCTCCCCGAGCATGTGTGGCATGTGCTGGCAGAGTTGAGCTATTTCTTTCGCCAGCTTTGTGCCAAGGAGCTATCTCGTGACATGATTACTAACCTAGAGGAAGTGGCACCTGTGTTGCTATGCAAGTTGGAGATGATCTTTCCCCCCGGCTTCTTCCTGCTGATGCAACATCTAATTTTACACCTACCGTATGAAGCACGGATGGGGGGCCCGTGCAGTTCCATTGGTGCTTTCCAATCGAGAGATGTCTAAAGATTCTAAGGAAAAAGTGTAGAAATAAAGCCAAAATAGAGGCTTTCGTGGCAGAGGCATTCATTCTGGAGGAGGTGTCGAACTTCACAACAACATACTATAAGGGCAACCTTCCTAGCGTGCACAATCCACCCTCTCGTTACAACATCGACGAGAGTTCATCGAGTCTCAGCCTTTTCAAAGGGCTACTCGGAAGAGCAAGCGCATCGAAGATCAAGATGTTGCGGCATGACGAGTGGCGCACAATCACGATGTATGTGTTGTTGAACCTTGATGAAGTGACTCCTTATGTGCAGTAAGTTCTCAATGAGCTTGATACATACGCCGTCAGTATCAACCACCTATCGATCCGACCCCCTTGTCTCTTGTTTTTTTAGAAAATTTATTACTGAACAATGGAGAGGCTCAAGGGATCCTTCCCTTGAAGAACAAGACCATCTTCTCAAAAATGGTGACCCTGATTTCATTTCATGGTTCAGTACGAAGGTACCGACCAACTTAACTCTCTCGTATTTCATTTCATGGTTCATTTCATGTAACGATCTATCCGCCCTCAACGTGCAGGCCCACACGGATGCGGAAATGAGTGATGAGTTAAAACAGGTCGCCAGTGGCTTCGATCGCAGGGTCAAGTCATCCACCGTTTATGATGTGAATGGCTATCGCTTTCACACAAGAAGCTACGAGCAGAGCCGACCCAATCGAAAGACCACGAATACAGGAGTTCGTACGCCCAGCACCGATGAGCGCGACTACTATGGCATAGTCGAAGAAATATACGAGCTCACCTATCTGGGTCTGAAAGCTCTTAATCCGGTGGTATTCAAATGCCATTGGTTCGATCCTGATGTCACGAGAAGAGCCCCTGAGATTGGGCTAGTTGAAATTCGACAGGATTCCGTCTATAAAGGAGACGATGTGTATATTGTTGCTCAACAGGCCACTCAAGTTTATTATCTCCCATGGGCGTGCCAAGAAGTCGAGAATCTTGTGGGGTGGTACCTCGTGCAGTTGGTATCGCCACGCGGCAAAGCGCCTCTCCCAAACGATGATGACTACATCTTTGACCCAAACACATATAGCGGAGAGTTCTTTCAACCTGAGGGCCTAGAAGGGAGGTTTGACATTGACATTTTTATGCTGATGGACTTGGAAGAAGACAATGACATTGATGAGGACGAGGGTGTTGAGGTGCAGAATGCCAAGGACTTAAGAATGCTTGAGCGATTCCAGTTAGGAGCTGACACGGGTGATGACGACGATGAAGACGAGAACGAGGCATTAGAGTACGATAATATGGATAGTGATGACAACACACGAGTGCCACGAGCCACTGCCGATCGTGGAGATAATTTCTAATTCATGTAATACTTACTGTATTGTTATTATTATTTTTTTGCAATTATATCTCTTTATAAGTACTCACTGTTTATTTATGCTAATTGGTTTTATCTTTGTAATTGCAAGCACTCGACAAAATGTCGGGCGGAAGGCGGTCACAGCGGCAGGGGTTCTCCGCCTACCGGAGGGCTACTAAGGACCCCGAGGACCTAGCAGAGGCGTCAGCTCCACAGGCGAGGATCGGTCACCCCCGCGGGCGTCCTAGGAGGGAGAGGACTCCTCCTCGAGAGCCGACCCCCGAGGAGACCCCTGACGCGACCCCCGACGAGACTGGGCACGGCGACACTACCTCTTCGGACGACGAGGTGGCCCTGCCGGCAGCCGGAGGTTCCACTTCCTCTGGTTCGAGGGCAGTCTACCTACGCGGGCCCTCGCAGCTCCCGCAGCAGCCTCTCGCATTTGGCCGTCGTCCGGTGATTCGACCCGTTGGCCACACGTAAGTAACCATTGATGTTATCACTACTTGTTCATATGACATGTTGAAAATCAAACTTCTGACTAACAATTGTTCTTAATGACTCGTGCAGTCAATGAAAGGTTGTGAGCGGAGGGGGCAAGGTTCGCCATATCAATGGCACCTTGACTCTTCTGATTAAGAGGCACTTCCCTGGCAACGTCACCTACGTCGGGGTTGTCGGCCCGCCCTGGACGTGGGAGCACTTTGGCGCTGTCCTGCTCGGCAACAACGGGACCCTTGCTGGCCGGATTAAGGCCGACTTCTGGGTAAGTCTTCATCACACAACATTTCTCAATACTACGCATTCGTTGGAATAATTAAAGGGTACCTTATGTCCGTATGCAGCTTTACTGGACGTGCGAGCAGGGGAGAGAGGCCGAGGCGGACCGAGTGTTGGACAGAGTTGCCAAGTCCCGACTCACGGACATGTACCACGAGGCGCGGATCCAATGCATCATCTACGCCTACGCCGACTTGTGGGGTGAGAGGGTCACAAAGGCGCAGGCCAGGGAGAAGATGCGTGAGAGGGCGACCGACCTCACCAGGGAGCAATACGAGCAGGTATGTAGACGTGAAGAATATTTAGGAATTGATCTTCTGACATATTACATAATTGACTTGTTATGCAGTTCTGTCCTGCTTGGTGCCAAAAGTTCATGGATTGTTGGAAGGCCATTGTGGATAGGTGGCTTTCGGACGAGTGGGCTGAGAGGCACAGTGTGCGCCGGGACTACCGCCTGCAGATGGCTGGGGTGCCACACCACCAAGGCAACCTTAGCCTCGACGCCTATGCTGAGAGATGGGTACGCTCTACTGATTAATTTTTTTAATTCTAACGCTCAATACTCATTACTTGCAATCAACTCTGTGTCTTTCTTGCAGTCCCAGTCGCATGGTAGCGCGGAATGTAACTCGTTCGTGGCCTACCACCTTGCCCACAAAGGCAAGGCGACCGCGCCGGAGACCTAGTACAACCCGGAGGATGGGTCCGACTCGTTCACCAACTCGGGAGCCTGCACCAAGTTGAACGAGTACACGGTGGCGGCTCGCGAGCGCTATGGGGCGGACTACGATCTGGCCTCTCAGCCCCTGAACACGGACCTGCTGATGAGACTGGGAGGAGGAAGGCAGCACGGTCGCTTGTATATGGCCAGCAGCACAGTCTCCTCGGACTCTGTCCCCAACCTCGCCGAGATTCGGTCTAGAAGCACGAGCTCCTCCATGGCCATACGGCTAAGGCAGCAGACCAAGGCGCAGCTTCAGGTTAGTACAGTTCAATTTATCGTCCATTCCTGAACTTTCCTTTGCATTGTTTAATCCTTGCGGGACAAATATTGCAGGCTCAGATGCATGAGGAGATGCAGAGGTTCCAGGCCCAGCTGCAGGCTCAGGACGAGGCTCGACAGGAGGCCCATCGCCGCGAGATGGAGGCCGCCCAAATGCGGGAGGCGCAGAGGTCGGCGGAGATAGCTCGCTTCTTTGGGAGTCTCAACATCCCAGGTGTGGTCGTGCCTCCCTTGTTGCTAAATCCGTATCTGCCGCCGCCGCCGCAGCAGCCGCCTCATAGTCCTATTGAGACTCCGGTGAGTATATATATATGGTTGTTTATTGCTTTCACTTATTCGGTCGTACTAACGATGTCGCTTCTTCATGCAGGTGCAGTCGCAGGGTTCGGCGCCGTCCCCTCCGGGTGGCCCTTCGGCACAGTCCGGGTGTCCGCCTCCAGGAGGCCCTCCTCGTCTGCCGTACTACGTATGGCCTGGCGTTCCTCCTCAGCCCGGGTACTCCGGGTGGACTCTTGGAGGCGCTGTGCCGCCGCCCCAGTGGCAAGGTCCTCCACCGGCCGGCTCTTCGCAAGGGTGGGGGCAGTGGGGGCAAGGTGGGAGCTCTTCAGGCACTGGGGGCGAAGGTGAGCAGTGATCGGCTTATGTGTTGGACTTATGGATTATGGACTACTCGTTTGTGTTGGACATGTGTTGGTTCAACTTTCACTTGTGATGCATGGATGGACGGAATTGTGTGACATGTATGGATTATGCGACGAATTTATGTTGTTTTGTGATGAATGGACATGAATGTGATAAATAGTGTCATTTGTGTGATGAAATATGGATATGAATGTGATATATATTGTGTTCTGTGTGTTGGAATATGGATATGTAATATATATATATATTATTTTGTGTGACAAAAATGAAAAAAAGAAAAAAAAAGAAAAAAATTGTCCAGCTTTGCCGAGTGCCACACTCGGCAAAGACGTCATGGCACTCGACAAAGCTGGGCAAAATTTTCTCCAGTTCTGCCTCTTTGCCGAGTGCTAGCCACGTGGCACTCGGCAAAGAGGGCTTCTTTGCCGAGTGCCACGTCGGCGACACTCGGCGAAGATTTTTTCAAAAAAAAAGAAAAAATTCTTTGCCGAGTGCCTGCCACGTCAGCACTCGGCAACGAAGCCGTCAATGCCTAGTGCCACGTCGGCGATACTCGGCGAAGATTTTTTTCAAAAAAAAAGAAAAAAAAAATCCTTTGCCGAGTGTCTGCCACGTCAGCACTCGGCAAAGAAGCCGTTAAGTTGACGGTAGCTGTTTTCTTTGCCGAGTGCTGACTTGGTACTCGGCAAAGGCTTCGCCGAGTGCCCGATTTTTGGCACTCGGCAAAGAAACCTTTGCCGACCATTTCTTTGCCGACTAATCGTCGCCGAGTGTCGCACTCGACAAAGTCTTCGCCAAGTGCAAAAGAGCCTTTGCCAAGTGCAGCCGGCACTCAGCAAAGTCTGCGTACCCTGTAGTGACGCAATGAATGAATTATTTTCCTTTTGAAAAGAAAGAGTATACTTTACCCTTTTCCCTTGATTGTCACGCAATGAAGGTCTTTTCATAATGCCTTAACCCTGTGGGAAGTATCGCACTACCAAGGGTCTGCTGCTATATATATATTCCGGCCGTCTGTTTTTAAGTCTTTATTACCTTCTAAAAATAGAATTAATTATACCAGTTCAGTGGAGAACGAATGAGAACATTAATCCAAATACAAAAGTTTTACAGAAATAGACTATAGGTTGTTAAAGTGAGTAAAACATCTATAAGAGTTGTCACGAAATTTAAATTTCTTGTGGCGGAATTATCCATTTCACTAGTGGACATATGCATACACGCAGTGACTTTGTTATTCTCAAGATATGTCAGACGTACTAGTCTCTTCAAGGAGTTCATACTACTTTGGTAGAGATGAAAATGGAATAAAAAAACCCATTTATTGAGGCTCATTTTCAATTTTTCTCACATTTTTGGCAAAATGAAAATGATATGGTATCCACAAATATAAAATAATCGAAGTAGAAATGATTTGGCCTCCTTGCCACCGTATTGGCCTAAACTGGTACTCACCTTCTGCAACACTAATGCTGGTGAAAAATAGTACTACATTTTCTATCTCTTAGATTTAGATAAGGTAAATTGTTGATCGAATCTACTCCCTCTATCTATCGTGAAACCAACTTGCTTAATTTGCTAGGAACGCATATTTTGTCAGAGGATACGTACACACTTAGGATAGAATTGCTTCTGGTAGTTTTCAGCCATGTACAAAATCCAATTTATAATATTGATGTTGCGAACATCAGGCTCCTGGTTTTTAAAGGTATTATATGCAAGTATGCATGTGGTTGAACAATCTAGAGTAGCTTATAGTAATAACTTGAAACAAATTGTGAACTTTGGGTATCTTGTATTTCAGGACGTACGGCCGGGCAGGAGGGGGGAGTATATATATATACATGACTTTTGTTTGCGTTGACTGATAGTAGAATGGTGCATCGTCATCATCCATTTCAGAATCGTGCTATATATAGAGCGAGAGAGATCATTTAATCATGCAAGGCGTCGAGTTCGTGAGGAGCGCGCATGGAAACAATGGGGGGCCTCGCCCAAGCACTAGCGATGCTCATCAGCTTCATGCTCCAGGCTGCAGTCCTCGTCTTGGGCGGAGTGTTACCGACCTCAATCGAATCCAACTCACAGATCAATTACAGATACACAAATCTACTCTCTGGATTGTTCTGAGTACATGAACTGGTAGCTGGGAGGAGGAAGAAAGGAGAAAAAGGGGTAGATCGAGCAAACGCTCGCCGCCGCCGGTTCGGTTCGTGGTCGTTCGACACCCTTCTCCGTTTCCCTTGCTTCGTATATATGTATTGTGCTCCATCTTTCCTGCTTCCTTGATGGGTCAAGAGAAGTCCAGTGCTGCAGCCCATTAGTCGGTCCAGCCCACGAGGTCCCTGACACGGAGTTCCGGAGGCGTGACCGACTCCGGCGTGTGCTAAAATTAATTCTTCGTCTGGTCGGTCGGCGTACATGTTGGCCGAAGCGACGGCGATCTACATACGTGCTCGGCCACATGTCTGTGGCGAGCACCACGTCGCCGGAGCAGGCCGGAACTGATGGCGTTCTGGGCGCCGTTCCTGCTGCGTGCTGCATCTTGGTTCTTGGCGGGCAGGACAACATCACCGCATACGCCATTGAGGACAAATCCACTTTGGCACTTCAGGGATTCATGGGGAGGACATGCATGTACAGGGTGGCTGAGATGCAAATCTCCTTGATGCATTGCACGATGTCTTGTACACCAAGGCCAAGGTGATGCATGCACACCTGGTGAATACGGCCTCTTCTGCATCCATATGGTATCGACGCTAGGCACCCTTACCGCTTTATTTGTTGCTGTTTCATCTATTGAGCAAAATTCATAATAAGGGCCGTTACACTAACTAGAGTAGACATCACTGTAACCTATATATGTCCTTCTGGTTGGGGCCGTCGTCATGGAGGAGATCACGTCGGCATTGAGGGCCATGTACGTACGTTCTCCAGTTGGACATGCATGTGTGCTCCTGCATCAGATGGAGAGCAGAGGATTGTGTGAGGGACTCGGGACTCCTGGCTTGTGGCTTGGAGCATCGACATTCAGTTGGACGAGAGCATTGTCGTTTGGCACATCATCGTCACTGACCTCTACCTCTGCTGGTTCATCAAGAAGCAGGCCAAGAGCATGCAGCAGCGGTAGCCCGCAGGATGACATAGAGCTTCTTGATCTTTTTTTTTGCGAGTAAAGAGAGAGCTTTATTAGCTAGACACCAGCGTTAATACAATCGGCAATCAGAGAATCATGAGCACACGTAGGTGCCTGACCCCACCATGCCGCAGAATGTTTTGTACGTCTAGCTAAACTAGCTATAACATCAGCAACTTGATTACAATCTCTCTTCACTTGGGACACTTTGAATTCCCCTAGGAGACAAGCCAAGCCTCTAATTTCATGTATCATTGGGCCATCTTCTGATCTGTCCATTATATTGTTACTTATCCTTGCTGTAACCCAAGCACAGTCGGACTCCAGGATGATTTTTGGGAGACCCCAGTGAATTGCCCAACGCAGACCCTCAATACATGCTAGAACTTCTATGCCCGTGGCACTGCCGCAGTGTTCAAAAAAACGCCATGCTGTGTAAATCACCACCCCATTGTTGTCTCTCGCCACTGCCGCCACCCCTGCCTCCCCAGACTGTTCCACGAAAGAACCATCAACATTTATCTTCACCCAGCCCAGTGGAGGGGGCTCCCATGACCTGTTGGCTTGCCCAGTGTCCGCTCGAGTTGCACGTTTTCTACCTGCTGTCAGTGGTCTCTTCCCCTTCGGATCGTCAATAATAATATCCTTACAGTGCATAATGCTGTCACGGTAGTTTAGAAGAAAACCAACCGATTCTTGTACTGATGGATAACCTAAGTTGTGTGTGATATTATTGTGCACAAACCATGCTCTCCATAGCAGCAAAAGAGTGGACACTCTCTGGTCCTGTCGGCAGTTATCTAGCAACAGCAACAGCCAGTCTTCACCCGTAAATTGGAACTGTTCTTCATCCGGCAAACTCCAGTGCTGCCGCATTGCAAGACGAAGAGCACGTGCCTGGGGACATTGAATGACAGCATGAAAACTTGATTCACTATCACTACCGCATAACTCACACTCCGGTGACAAATCAAGTCGTCTTTTGTATTTGTTTTCCTTTGTAGGCAGAATGTTCCTACTAACTTTCCATGCGAAGATCTTCACCTTTGGGGGGACTTGGCATTTCCAAATGTTTCCCCAAATTTTCCTGTCCCCATCCGGACTGGAGCTAGACGCCCTGCTAGAGTCACGTATTCGTTCCCTCAAGGCGATATTGTATGCGCTCCGCACCGAGAAAATGCCTGATTTCTCTGGTTGCCATGCAACAATGTCTTCTGATCTTCTTGGCGATAGTCTGATCCTTGATATGGCATCTGTATCAATAGGATTAAAAATACCTTTAATTTTATTCATGTCCCAATCAGTTCCTTCTGAGTTCAGCAGATCTGCCACCCAATGTGTTCTATTACGTCCCCTCTGCGTAATAACTCTATGCGAGTATTCTCTTGGAATCCAAGGGTCTCGCCAAATCCGGATCTGTCTCCCGTTGCCAACACGCCATATAATCCCTTTCTTTAGAAGCGCCAGCCCATGCAAGATCGCCTGCCATGTTGCTGATGGGTTTGAACAAAAGGCGGTATCAATTAAATGGCCTCTTGGATAATATCTTGCTTTTAACAGTCGAGCACATAAACTGTCCGGACGCTCAATAAGTCTCCAGGCTTGCTTAGCCAGCATCGCCTGGTTGAACAGCCTAAGATCTTTAAAACCGAGGCCACCTTGACATTTCTTAAGAATCATCTTTTCCCATGCTATCCAGGCTACTTTCCGTTTCCCTTTTTCTGCACCCCACCAGAAGTCTCTTATTAGTCCAGTTAAATCATCACAAAGGGTAAGAGGGAGTTGAAAGACACTCATGATATATGTAGGTAAGGCTTGTGCGACTGACTTTATTAACACTTCCTTTGCTCCAGAGGACATATATTTTTCTGAGTAATCCATAAGCCGTTTACCCATCTTTTCTTTAATTGACTGGAACTTGTTCTTTTTCATCCGCCCTCTAGCAGTTGGCAAACCTAAATATTTTGCATCAAACTCAGTTGCCTGTACCCCCAGCAAATGTATCACATCCTGTTGATCCTGTTGATTTCCATTGGGGTTAAACATGATAGAGCCTTTGGCTGGGTTTATTAGTTGACCCGTACCTTGTTCATACTGTTCCAAAATTTCCTTTACTTGGCTTGCTTGTTCAGCCACCCCCTTGAAGAACATAATGGTGTCGTCTGCAAACAGTAAGTGGGATACTCCCGGAGCACCCCTGCAGATCTTGAGCTCCTTTAGTGAATTGTCCTGAATTTTCCTGCTAATCAACTGCGATAGACCATCAGCAACAAAAAGGAAAAGGTACGGCGAGAGTGGATCACCTTGGCGTAGGCCGCGTGTTGGGGTGAAGGGCGTACTAAGCGCCCCGTTGAAGCGGATCGAGTAGCGTACAGAGGTCACACAAGTCATGACCCGCTGTACCCAATCGCTTTGAAAGCCCAACTTCAAAAGAACCTTGTTCAAAAAACCCCAGTCAACTCGGTCATATGCTTTAGAGAGATCCAGTTTGTAAGCACAATACGATCCCCTGACATCTGTGTTAGAGCTGATAGCATGGAGGCATTCGAAGGCAATTAATGCGTTGTCCGTGATCAACCGTCCCGGGATAAAAGCACTCTGGTTGGGTGAAATAATATCATGTAGAAGCGGTCTCAATCGGTTGACGATGCATTTTGATACGATCTTATAAAGCACATTGCAGAGACTAATGGGTCTGAAATCTTGGAGCTTGCACGGGTGCTGTACCTTCGGGATCAGAACAACACTAGTATCATTCACCCCCTCCGGCATTGTACCGGTGTTGAAAAAAGTCTGAACCGCCGGGATGACATCCTCTTTCAGCAGCCCCCAGTTTCTCTCGAAAAAACGTCCTGGGTAGCCGTCTGGCCCAGGGGCTTTAAGCGGCCCAATCTGAAAGAGGGCATTACCAATTTCTTCCTCCGAAAAAACATTTGTAAGTGTTGTGTTCATTTCCTCAGAAATTCTTGGCTCAAAAAGATCGACAATATTATCTGGAACAATAGAGGGATCAGCAGTGAAAAGGTTAGAAAAATATTGGACAGCCATACCAGACATATCATCCTGTTTGGACACCCAGCTCCCATCATCCCTTTGCAATCTTTTAATCCAATTTTTCTTTGCTCGCCACCGTGCCTTGCGGTGAAAATATTTAGTGTTTCGATCACCCTCCTTTAGCCAATTAATGCGCGAGCGCTGCAGCCACATCATCTCCTCTCTATAAAGGAGTTCATCCAGTTGATTTTTTGCCTCTATTATTTCTGCACGCCTAGTCACAGGACCTGTACTATCCAGCTGTTCTAAAACCTGTCGAAGATCTTCAATCTTCTTTGTAACATTACAAAAAATTTCTCTACTCCAGCGCTTCAGAGCTTCAGTCATACCTTTCAGATTTTGTGCAACTGCACCCAGATCGCCTCCCCTGTTGCGCTTGTTCCATGAACCCTCTACAGCAGCTGCCAAATCATCAGTTCTTTCCCACATGATTTCGTACCGGAAAGCCCGCCTACCACCTCTCTCTCTGCAACCCTCTCCCTGTAGTCGCAGAAGTAGCGCTTTATGATCTGACCTGGGAGAACACAAGTGAGTTATATTTGCATCAGGAAAAATATAAGACCAATCCGGATTTGCTACCCCGCGATCCAGGCGAACTCGAACATTTGCAGCCCCTCCCCTATTATTATCATAAGTCCAAGGTAGCCCTGTAAAGCCTAAATCAAATAAATCACAGTGACTTAAAACTTCCCTGAAATCTAACATCTGACGTTCTGGTCGAGGAGTTTCAGAAAAATGTTCGTGTTGCTACATGGCTTCATTAAAATCCCCCATGATCATCCAAGGTCCATCCCAAACCCCGCAAAGATTACGAATTAAGTTCCACATTAGGTGTCTATTTTCAACACGAGGCTCACCATACACAAACGTACTCCTCCAGGGAGTTTGATCTGGCGATTCTTTTATTAGCACATCGAAATGACGTTCGCCTTGGGACAACAAGGTGACGTCAACAGACTCATCCCAAAATAAAGCAATGCCCCCACTGAGGCCCACACTACCGACAGCTAAACAATGACGAAGACCAATTCTCCACTTCAAATTACGGACTCTAGACGCACTAATCCTAGTCTCAGATAAAAAGACAATTTTGGGGTGATACAAGTGGACAAAGCCACAGATTTCTTGAACTGTCCGGGAGTTCCCCGTCCCCCGGCAGTTCCATGCTAACAGATTCATTGCGCCTGACGGGCCTCCTCTGGAGTGCCCGTCAGGGGGTGCCCAGCACTATGCTGGGCCTTGCCACGTTTTGTTGGAGATCCTCCATCCATCTTCATGTCATGCTCTCCCATCTCAGTTGCTGTGTGCGCCAACTGTTGATCTAGCTTGATCTTCACGTGTCCTCCTGCTAGCTTCTCTAGAGCAGCCTCGTGATCTCTTCCTTTGCCTTGAAAACCTCTTAGAGTACCTATTATTTTTGCTGGAGACACCTTCTTTCTTCCATGCTTGTCACTTGACTTCCCGCATCCTCTACTGTCGACTCCAAGCTTGGACTTAGCTTTCATCTCCTTGGCCAATTGTAGACGTTCTGCCACCGTTAGGCCCTTCTTCATAATCGTTTCATCTTCCTCCCTGCCCGAACTCGCTATGGAGTGTTCTGCCGATCCCTGATACGAGTCAATACCTGACACTCGATCCTTTGCACCTGGGGTTTCTTCAGTACTAGCAGCTCCCTTCGCCAACGGTTCAGCAAACAAAGGATTGTTAGTGAAATTCACCTCCGCCTTCTCTATTATCATCTCTTGGATATCACGGTCTAATCCCTCCCTAGCCTGCATCTGCACCAACATGTTATCTGCAGCCTCCGCTGTTCCTGGCATCATTCTCACAATTTGGTTGCCTTCCTTGTCTCTGCCTCTGCCCAGCGTTAGGCGGGTATCCAACTCATTACTTAGAGATTGCATAGCCTGAGTTCTGTTGGGCGCTAATCCCGCCGCAGCTATTGCTTTCTCTCTTTGATCAGCAGAAAAATTCAGGAATCTTGCCACCCTATTGTTCGCCGGCTGAATCTGAATTTTCTTCCCTTCATCCTTGCGAACAGGTGAGGGGCGCAACCATACCCCATAATTCTTTACTAGCCGGTTAACATGTTCTTCAGGACAATCGTCATCATCATGGCCAATTCGCCCACATAAGAAGCAGAAATTTGGAACATTCTCATATTTCACTATAAATTTCAGCAGACCTTCTCCCTTAACCTTCTGCTGAACAAAACCATGCAGGCACTGTCCCAAAGGAAACATCAAGCGCGCACACAGGAAAACCCCCACTGGATCAACAACTTTGACTACATCCGGGCTAATCTTCTTAGCGAGTACCTGCGTGAATGTCTTCGTCATCAGGTGAATGGGTACATTATGGAATTGCACCCAAAGCCCGATTTTATCAATAATGATCTCTGAGGGCCGTTTGAAACCATCATAGGGTACAACTATCATAGCATCCCCTTTGTGTCTCCAAGGTCCTCCACTAGTGACAAACTTGAGAAGCTTCTCTGAATCAAATTCTAGAACAAATCTATTTTCCATTAGGGGTCTAGCCTCCATAGTTTCCTGGATACCCCAGGCCTTACTCATCTCTGCGAAAAGAGTCTTCACGCTGTAGGGTTTACCGGAATAGAAGCAAGCGATGCCAAGCCACTTTCTCACTGCACCTGCATCTCCTGCATCCGGATCAAACTCATCGTCATCTCCCTCCTCTGTACTGTGCTCCAACTGCTTGTTCATCGGCATCAGGTGTAGCGAACCACTATCGTTGTTTGTATTCCCATCTACACCTCCTTGCTTGTGGCCTCTGATCATGGACGCCATTGTTGACTGCTCGCCTGTGCCATCAACCACAACCGCAGTCTTCCCGTCTTCCGCCATCTCTAGGTCTCCTCTTGCTAGGGACGCCTCCAAACCCCGCGCGAGTACACCGCTCGTGAAATCAAGGCTTCGGGTGGGCAACCTCCTCACCGGAGATCCCGAATCACCCCCACCAAGAAGATCTCGAGCACTCTGTACAAGCTTCGGTTTGCAGAAAGCTCTCCCTGCCAATGTAGATCGGAAATCAAGCCTTTTCGTAATCCCCAACGAGCCCGGGATCCCCTTTATAAGATCTTGAATCAGCCGCGGTCTACCACCCCCCGTGTTCCCAAAGACAATCGGAAGAAACCTGCGTGAATACAACACCAGGATGGAAATCAGAAAGTACCAGATTGTTACGCAACCTGGAAAGGCAGTCCCCGTCAGGACTCTAGATGAATCCTGTCGTGACGCGAAAGAGCCGGCGGCGTCCGCCAGCAGCATCGGCAAGGGGAAAATCCCCCTCCGTGAGGGTCTCCAACTCTTGTCCATCTCCATATTGGAAGCCGAGATCAACATCTAGGATGAAGATGCGCCGCCGCCTGGGAATCGCCTAATCGCCCTCACCGCCATTTTCGGCTATGTGGCTCGCTCTTCTCCAAAGGTAGTTTTTCTTCGTTTCAACTAGTGCATAGAGCTTCTTGATCTTGGAAAGGTGATTGAGGCCATCGATCGAGGCACTCTCCAACTACATGATATATTTTTTGTAAAGTGTAGCACACCTGAGGATTATATTTGGCGAAGCTTGTGCAGCTCAGTGGGCATAAATTGAACACCAAATCTAATGTTCAAGACAACGATACTGCTGCTTCTTCAACCGAAAATTCAGGTGACTCCTCACGCTACACGAAAATATTGAATAAAGGATCCCAGCTTGGCGCAAATCTAATGTTTGGTTCTCCATTTGAAAATAATTTTCCCATGATGGAGAATAGAGTGGATGACATCCCTCAGGTTACAGACGAAGAAAATTATATCCTCACCACCATGTTTACTGAAGAAGAGGTTAAAGCGGTTGTCTTCCAAATGGAACATAATAAGACACCAGGACCTGATGATTTTCCTGCCGAATTTTACCAAGTGTTTTGGCAAGTTATAAAAGCTGATTTGATGGCTCTGTTTTATGACTTCCATAAAGGAGATTTACCTCTCTTTAGCCTCAACTTTGGTATTATTACACTTTTACCCAAATGTGAAGAGGCTCTTAGGATCCAACAATTTAGACCGATATGTCTTTTAAATGTGAGCTTCAAGATTTTTACTAAAGTCGCAACCAATAGAGTTAATAGGGTGGCACAAAAGGTCATTCGACCTTCGCAGACTGCCTTCTTACCAGGACGATATATCTTAGAAGGCGTAACAATCCTGCATGAATCCATCCATGAGCTACATAGGAAGAAGCTAAATGGAGTTATTCTTAAAGTGGACTTTGAAAAGGCATATGATAAAGTTAAATGGCCTTTTCTTGAACAAACCCTTAGAATGAAAGGTTTCTCACCTTTGTGGTGCCATTGGATACATCAATTTGTTTTTGGGGTAGTGTTGCAGTAAAGGTAAATAATGATGTGGGACGTTATTTTCAAACGAAGAAAGGTCTCAGACAAGGTGATCCTCTATCACCGATGCTTTTTAATTTAGTGGTGGATATGTTAGCCATATTCATTGCTAGAGCTAAAGAGGATGGCCAGTATAAGGGACTGATTCCACACCTAGTAGATGATGGCCTCTCAATCTTACAATATGTCGACGATACAATTATCTTCATGGAACATGACTTGGAAGAAGCAAAAAATATGAAAATTCTTTTATGTGTCTTTGAACAGCTTTCAGGATTGAAAATTAATTTTCACAGAAGTGAATTGTATTGCTATGGGAAAGCAAAGGACCTTGCTGACCAATACTCACAGATCTTTGGATGTGGGATGGGCCAACATCCTTTTAAATACCTAGGTATACCAATGAATCATAGAAAACTCAATAACAAGGATTGGAAAGTGGTTGAAGAACGCTTTCAAAGAAAATTATGCAGTTGGAAAGGAAAACTTTTATCTTATGGAGGTCGTCTTGTGTGATTAACTCCGTTTTAAGTAGCCTTGTCAGTACATGATGTCGTTTTTGAAGTACCCAAAGGTATTCTTAAAAAACTAGATTTATAGGCTAATTTCTTCTGGCAAGGATAACATAAGAACAAAGTACAGGTTGGCAAAGTGGGGGATTTTATGTTACCAAAGGAACAAGGCGGTTTAGGAATTACAAATCTGAGGTACAAAATCGATGCTTGCTTAGTAAATGGCTTTACAAAACTTATTAATGAAGATGGAGTTTGGCAAGAACTTCTTAGAAGTACTTGAAAAACAAAACTTTGGGTGAAGCATATTGGAAGCCAGGAGATTCTCATTTTGGTCTGGCCTTATAAAGGTCAAAGACCAATTCTCGAGTTATCCATCTTCAACATTCATAATGGTGCTCAAGCTAGGTTCTGGGAGGATAAGTGGTTAGGAAACTTTACCCTCCAAAGAACAATACATCCTTATATAATATTATAAGAAAAGAAACATATATCTATTGCTAATGTTTAAGTGCCACACCTGTTAATATTTCTTTTCGCGGATCACTAGTGGCGGATAATCTAATAAATGGAATGAAGTGGTCCAAGAGTGGCATGGTGCAACTCGATGAACAAGTAGACTCTATTAAATGGACCCTTACTAGCAAGGGGGTGTTTACCGTTCAATCTATGTATAAAAGAATAGTAAATCATTTGGCAATGCCTCGAAATAAAGCGCTTGGGAAGCTCAAGGTACCCCTAAAAGTCAAAAAGTTTTCTGGTTTCAATAAAAGGTGTGATCTCAACAAAAGATAATCTTTTAAAACGACATTGGAAGGGGATGATAAGTGTTGTTTTTTGTAACAACAAAGAAACTATCCAACATTTTTTTTTGAGTGTCATGTAGCACGTTTCATTTGGAGGGTTGCTCACACAGCCTTTGGTTTACAAGCACCAAGAGATATGACTGGTCTTTTCCAAACTTGGTTACAACATATAGATTCAGGATTGCGATCTCAAATTCGAGTAGGAGCAAGCGCTATATTCTGGTCTATATGGTTAACCAGAAATGATGTAATTTTTGATAAAAAAAAATTTACTCCTATTTACAGGTTATTTTCAGGGCGACTCATTGGACACGATTTTGGTCCATACTTCAAAAGGAGGCCGACCAACCAAATTTGAAAAGGGCATGCCGAGTGATGGAGACCGTAGCATTGGAGATTTTTGCCAAGAATGGATGACTGCGTCTAATAGGCTTAGATTTTAATTTATATCCTCAGTCTCCTACCCTTTTAACGCTTTTGAGAGCTTTTCTTCCCCGTCAGTAACTTAAACTTTGTAATTTTTGGTTGAGTGCAAAACTCTTGCAGAGGCCGGAATAAAATTCCTTTTTCTAAAAAAGTATTTAGCAGAAATAAACTTTTATGTTAAGCAACTATCTACACAATAAGGTCAGTGTTTTTGGTACTCATATTATAGTTCTTTGGCCGCGTGTGTGTTAGGATCGGCACACCATATTAGTGCCACACCAATTATCACCGTGGCTAGGAGAGCGGCAGCAAGTGCACAGATGGGGGATTCAAAATATAAGATATATCGATATCGATATAATAGATGTGGATAAAAATTTGTTTCTATAGCTAGTTCTTGCGGCCAAAATTGATTGTTCAGAACAAGAATAATTAAATGTGAAGCAAGGTAGCACGCAACAGAACAGAGTATGTGTACTACACAGATAGTCTGAACATAACATTTTCTCAAGAGTACTCTTTTCTCGATTCATTCATACCTTATCTGGGGTCAGAGATCCTGTTTGGCTTCTAGTAGTCACTGGCCCATGGTTACATGTGCTGTTGTTAGTAAAACCTTATGCATAAATTTTCAAGTCAATTATCCTCAACACATTACACACATGACGACTCTTCATAACGCAACATTATCGATCTACTACATACCTTTTTTATTTAAAGCATCAACAAAATTATTGATATATGCCATGACCTCAAATAAGTCACTAAAAAGTAATTAATTGTATTATTAGTTTGAAAATCTGAAGTGTTAGGAGACATGTGGGACGAGGAGTCTAATATTTGCTAGGTAGAAGGAAACAACCTTTTCTCTGGGATGTGAGCAATCTTGTTCCAATTTGGATGTCCAGCCTTCTGACAGCTCTTCATGAACGATGGATCACAGTCAGTGAGTTCAATTGACCGTAGGGATGCGGGCAGGGTAGGAAGTGACCGGATACTTTTGCAGTAATCCAAGCACAAATGCTCAAGAGATGTCAGTGTCACCAAATTATCCGGCAAGCTGGTCCATTTGCAGCAACTGAAGCTGAGGGAGTTTAGCGAAAGAAACTGTTGCAGGATTTCTTCTTCCCTCAGGTGGTCTGATCCATCGATTCTGAGACTCCACAGGGATGAGCAGCCTTCTTCAGACAGCAGCTGTGGCACAAGGGGTATGTCATCAACGGCAATCCCGTGAAGGACACGTGCCTTGTCAGTCTCTTCAAGTGGGGTAGCAAGCTTGGGGCACTTGGTAATGCCAAGGTGCTGGAGTCTACTGAGATGACTTAGGCCTTCCAAGTGCTCAAACTGCAAACATTCATCAATGGAGAGATCACAAAGCATAGTTAGCGACTTCATCACCTCAGAAGGGATCTCTGTGAAAAAGGGAAGGGCCCTTAGGTTCAAGCTAAATAGGGATGTAGAGGCTCTTAAGAAGGATCTGTGCAGCACAGTGTCTGTGATTGCACAATGTGAGATGATGATTCTATCCACTGATGCAGGAAGCATTAACTGGCCATGGTCTTCCTCCCTTATATGGCCATAGTCTATCTCCTCAGCATGTGTTGTATTAATAACATTCAAGGATGGCTCACATGAAACAACCAGAGCCTCACAACGCTCAATCTCCAAAGTCTTGAGGCTGTTTGGAAGTGTTGGCAGCTTTTTTAGCTTGGGAAGGCTAACGAGTTTAAGGTGGCCAAGGTGAATGAGAAGGTTGCCTATTTTTGGAAGAGCTTCCAGGTTGTAACATCGGCGGAGTTCGAGATACTGCAGGCTGATGTTCTGATTTTGTGACAGCCAACTTGGGCATATCCTTCCACCGTAGCCCCATACACGAAGCTCTGCAAGCTGAGACGGTGGACAGAGGCCCTCGAGAATCTCTAGTTGCAGCTCCGGAGACAAAGTATGCTGATGGCCCGGACCACTAGACCCTGACCACTCAAGTGACAAAGCAGTGAGGTATGCCTTGTCAGATAGCTTGGCTTCTAGGGCTACCTCCTTGCTTTCTACGCAGTCAAGGCCACTGATTCTCAGGCTGCCACTAAGGTGGTTCATGCCCTTGAGCTGCTCCAGCTCGTATCCCTTCTCCTTTCTCACTTTGAAGTCACTCAGTCCTCGAAGCGATTTCAGCTGCCCGAGGCCAGAAAAGCCTGAAACCTCAGAGTTGTCAAATGAAAAGCCAGAGTATCTAATGCTGCGCAAGCTAGTCAGGTGGCTCATGTTTTTGACATTGGAGAATTCAAGAACACCTGAACCCCAAAGCTCTAGGATCTGCAGGTGATAAATTGTGCCCAAATTTTTCGGCAAATGCACCTTGGTCGAAAGGGGATTGTGAATCCTGAGAAAGCGTAGATGCTTCAATTGACAAATACAGGCCGGAATCGCTGCCATGTATCCTTCGACAACTACCTGCAGCACACCCAGCTTCTTTAAATTCTTCAGGATGCCCTCAAGTTCTTCTACTGATATCCCCTGTCCACCAATATTGGTAATGAATATCAGTGTGCGCAGTTTTCGCAATTTGCAAATCTGCTCTGTAAACTTGACCTGATCTTTTGAGCAGACATACAGATGGCGGATGTCAGGAGGGATTTCTTTCATCTCACCACCACCTTCAATTCGAAAGCAATCATTTCCGGCAACCATCACAACCAATTCATGCACCAAATCGTGCATAGTAAACCACTCATCCTCTCTGCCGGCGTATTTTCTTGTTTCCAGAAACAAGCAAGACACCAGTTCGTCAAAGCAGCTCTGAGCTACATCTTCTTCCATAAATCCTTCTGCTATCCATAAATCAACCAAATCATCACGTTTAAACACATATCCTTGGGGAAACATGCTACAGTAAGCAAAGCATCGCCTGACCTGCGCATCAAGGTGCTGGTAGCTCCACCAAAGAGCTCCCATGGTATCAGGCAACACATCCTGGTCTCTAACTCTTCTCCAAAATGTAGCTTTCAAATTTTTGCGAAGTCGTGCTCCAACTATTCTTGCTGCTAATGGGGATCCTTCAGTTTTCAGAATCTGTTTTCCAATCATTTGAAGGTTTCTAGTTCATGGCCATTAAGGGTTGCGCCATCAAGTGCGTAATGCATAAAAAGATTGGTGAAATCCATCTCACTCAAATCGGGTATTTTCGTAAAGCTCTTGGCAACTAGAGATATATCGGCATCTTTGAATCGAGTTGTAACAAGGACCATACTCCCTTTCTTCCCAACTCTCAGTGGATAAAGTAGCTGATCCAGTTTGTCCTCATCCTTAACAGCCCAGATGTCATCAAGTACTAGAAAGAACCTTTTGCTTCTCAACTCTTTCTCCAGTTCCCCTTTTAGGTTATTAAAATTTCTGAACTCACCGCATGGTTTCCCGGAAGCTGCCTCGAGCATCTCCAGATAAATTTTGTGCACGTTAAAATTTTGAGCAACATGAATCCACATGACTGGGTAAAAGTAGTCATTCATCTGTTCATGTTCATAAGTACAGACAAGTTGTGCTAGGGTTGTCTTGTTGAGTAATCTGCTGGCTTGTGTAGTTCCTTGGTACACCAAGTAGAGCTTCTAAGTTGGTTTTTTTCTTAGGATATGAGATAAGACAGCTAGTAGTAGCAGTAGTCAATTTAGATTTTGCTTGTATACAGCTGCTACACAGCTACTAGGAGATGCAAGTTGGACAGCAGAACCGACTATGCAGACCTATATATATGTACCTAATGCAATAGAGAAGGCAGTTCATTTTTGGCCACCACATAGTGAAGCAGCAGCAGCTCTCAGTTTCAGCCAACGCTGAAACTGAAATTGCAGTGTGTGTTTGTGTGTGTTCAGAGAGCTCAAGGCTCTTCTTCCACCTTGGTTCAAGGGAGAGGGAGAGGGAAGGTGAGCAGGGTCTGCTCACCCTGGGCTGCTGGTACAGCAGCTAACAAGTGGTATCGGAGCTTGTACACGTCGCTGCGCTTAACCGCCGGCGATGGATACGAGCGGTGGGAAGCCTGGCGTCGGCGACGGCAAGAAGCCGCAGGAGTCCCAGAGTCCCCAGTCGTCCAGCCGCAGATGGAGATACGCACGGTGCGGGAGTTCGGCGGAGCCAGCTCCTGGCCGATGCTCACCCGCACCAACTACGGCGAGTGGGCTGTCCACATGAAGTGGAAGCTGCGCGCACGCAAGTGGTGGGCGGCTGTGGAGACCGGGAACGCCGGTGAGGAGGCGGAGGTGGGCGTCATGGAGGCGCTCATGGCATCTACACCCAGCGAGTACCATGAGGCACTTGGCCGGAAGGACACAGCCAAGGAGGCGTGGGAGATGCTTGCATCGCTCCGCGTTGGCTCGGATCGAGCCAAGAAGGCTAAGGCGCAGCAGCTGCGGAGAGAGTTCGACGATCTCCGGTTCAAGCCCGGGGAGACGGTGGAGGACTTCGCGCTGCGTCTGCAGTCGTTGGCGGGTCAGCTGGCCACGTATGGCAAGCCGATCGACGACGAGGACGTCGTGGCCAAGCTGCTGCGCGTCGTGCCAGCCAAGTATGCCCAGCTTGCCTTGTCCATCGAGACGATGCTGGACTTGTCCACTTTGTCGCTCGAGGATGTGACTGGGCGGCTGCGCGCGGTGGAGGACCGCGCACCGGCGGAGAAGGTGAAGTCCCAGCTGCTGCTGACGGAGGAGGAGTGGACAGCGCAGATGAAAGAGAAGCGCAGGTCCAGGGAAGGTTCCTCCAGCCGGGGCGGTGGTGACCGCAGCGGCGAGGGCAGCAAGCAGCGTGGCAAGGCGCCGGCGGACAAGAAGAAGAAGAAGCGCTACACCGACCCGAACGCCTGCCGACGTTGCGGGAAGGTGGGACACTGGGCGCGGGAGTGCCCAGAGAAGAAGCCGGAGAAGAAGGAGGAGGCACACCTTGCTCAAGACGACAGCGATGACGAGCACGCGCTCTTGATGGGTGAGTACTGCGCGCTGCAGGATGGCGAAGCAGAGGAGGCGGAAGCGGAGCAGAGGACTGCGACGCAGGCCGTCCACCTTGACGAGCCGCGTGCGCAGGTCCAACTTGGCGCTGTCGGGGATGAGCTGGAGCAGAGGTGGTACCTCGACTCAGGGGCCAGCAACCACATGACGGGGAGCAGGGCCGTCTTCTCCAACCTCGATGAGAGCAAGACCGGGACGGTCAAGTTCGGAGATGGCTCGCGGGTTCACATCCGCGGCCAAGGCACCGTTGTCTTCCGATGCCGGAACGGGAGCATCGCGCGCTGACGGATGTTTACTTCATCCCGCAGCTGCGCTCAAGCATCGTCAGCTTAGGGCAGCTGGACGAACATGGTGCGGAGGTCCTGATCCGCCATGGCGTGCTGCGGATCAAGGACAAGGAGCGGCGTCTTCTCGCCAAAGTAACGCGCTCCCGGAACCGCCTCTACTTGCTGGATTTGAAGGTGGAGCAGCCCGTGTGCCTGGCGGCAGCGTGCACGGAGGAGCCCTGGCTGTGGCATGGCCGGTTCGGCCACCTGAGCTTCGACGCTCTAGGCCGCCTCGGCAAGATGGTGGTCGGGCTGCCGGAGATCAAGCACGCCGGCGAGCTCTGCGACAGCTGCCTAGCAGGGAAGCAGAAGCGACTGCCGTTTCCAAAGGCGGCAAAGTACCGGGCGGCTGATCCACTCGCACTGGTCCATGGGGACTTGTGCGGGCCAATCACGCCGGCCACACATGGAGGACGCCGGTACTTCCTCCTGCTCGTGGATGACTGCAGCCGGTACATGTGGCTGCAGCTCCTGACGAGCAAGAGCGACGCCGCGGACGCGATCAAGGCATTCAAGGCCCGGGCGGAGGCGGAATCGGGGAAGCGGCTGCGGGTGCTGCGGACAGATCGTGGCGGCGAGTTCACGGCGGTGGAATTCGCCGAGTACTGCGCCGAGGAAGGAGTGGGCCGCCATCTCACGGCTCCCTACTCACCGCATCAGAACGGCGTGGTGGAGCGCCGGAACCAGACCATTGTGGGCATGGCAGGTCCATGATGAAGGCGAAAAGGATGCCGGCGGCGTTCTGGGGTGAGGCAGTCACCACCGCCGTGTTCATCCTCAACCGATCACCGACCAAAGCTCTGAAGGGGATGACACCGTACGAGGCGTGGCACGGGCACAAGCCCAATGTCTCGTACCTGCGCACTTTCGGCTGCATCGGCCATGTGAAGGCCACCAAGCCGGGCCTCGGCAAGCTGGAGGACAGGAGCACTCGCATGGTGTTCCTGGGCTACGAGGATGGATCCAAGGCGTATCGCCTCTATGATCCGGTCGGCGGCAAGGTGGTGGTGTCCCGGGACGTCATCTTCGACGAGGCGGCGTCGTGGAGCTGGGATAGGCCGGAAGCAGGGGTGGAGCAAGGCGGCGGGCTTTGCGACTCGTTCGTCGTGGAGCAGCTGGTGGTCCGTCGACACGGCGATGTTGTGGAGGCACCGGTGACCGGGGAAGCGGAAGCAGAGGAACCTGCGACGGCAGAGGTGGTGGAGCCACCTAGTCCGCTCGGAGCAGGGTCCCATGGCTCGCCAGGGCAAATGGCAGAGCAGTCCCCTGCTTCGCCGCAACAAGGGACACCGGCAACGGCGACGACGATCGAATATGCCACCCCTCCGTCCAACATCTCGGAGTTTGTGGACGCGTTCCATGAAGGGGAGGAGGTGCGGTTCCGCCGCATAGACAACGTCGTGGGTGATGCGGCGGTGCCCGGACTGGCGGCGCGGGTGCTCGATGACGACCCTACTCTGCTTCTGACGAGTGCAGAGGAGCCGGCCACGTTTGCCGTTGCGGAGCGCGACGCAGCGTGGCGGAAGGCGATGCTGGAGGAGATGAAGGCAATCGAGGACAACGGGACCTGGGACTTGGTCGATCTGCCGGCAGGTTGTCGGCCGATCGGACTCAAGTGGGTTTTCAAGGTGAAGCGGGACGAGCGCGGCGCCGTGGTGAAGCACAAAGCGAGGCTCGTTGCCCGTGGGTACGTACAGCGTGAAGGGGTCGACTTCGAGGAGGTCTTCGCGCCAGTGGCGCGCATGGAGTCGGTGCGGCTCCTCCTCGCGCTTGCAGCGGCCAAGGACTGGCAGGTCCATCACCTCGACGTCAAGTCTGCCTTCCTCAACGGCGACTTGGCGGAGACAGTCTTCGTCAAGCAGCCGCCGGGCTTCGTCGTCAAGGGAGCGGAGCACAAGGTGTTGCGGCTAAGGAAGGCGCTCTACGGGCTACGCCAGGCCCCGCGAGCGTGGAACGTGAAGCTCGACGCCACCATGGCGGAGCTCGGCTTCACGCGGTGTGCCACGGAGCACGCCCTGTACACCCGCCGACGGGGGAAGGAGCATCTCATCGTCGGGGTGTATGTGGATGACCTCATCGTCACCGGCGCGCGTGCACAGGACATCGCCGGCTTCAAGGAAGAGATGGCCGCCAGGTTCAGGATGAGCGACCTGGGAGCGCTATCCTACTACCTCGGCATCGAGATGAAGCAGGGGGCGGACGCCATCAAGCTCGGGCAGCGCGCCTACGCGCAGAAGCTGCTGGAGCGGGCAGGCATGGCGGGCTGCAAGGCTGTGGCCACGCCAATGGAGGAGCGCATCAAGCTCTCCAAGGAGAGCACGGCGGCGAAGGTGGATGCTACGCTCTACCGGAGTATCGTCGGCGGGCTGCGCTGGCTCACGCACACGCGACCGGACATAGCGTTCGCGGTGGGCTACGTGAGCAGATTCATGGAGGATCCAAGGGAGGATCACTGGACGGCGGTCAAGCGGTTGCTTCGCTATGTCCAGGGCTCGATGGAGTTGGGGATCGTCTTCCCCAAGCACGGCAGCCTACAGCTGACGGTGTTCAGCGAGGCTCCGCCCAAGACCAAGGAGGGTGCGCCGGGGATCACGGCGTTCAGCGACGCGGACATGGCGGGCGATGTGGACGGGAGGCGGAGCACTTCTGGTGTGCTTGTCTTCCTCGGCGGTGCGCCGATCGCCTGGCAGTCGCTGAAGCAGAAGATGGTTGCTCTGTCTACGTGCGAGGCAGAGTATGTGGCAGCAGCCACTGCGGCGTGCCAGGTGGTCTGGCTGCGCCGGTTGCTGACAGAGCTCACCGGAGTTCAAGCTCAGCCGCCGGCACTCAAGATGGACAACCAGCCGGCGATTGCGCTGGCAAAGAACCCCGTCCTCCACGACAGGAGCAAGCACATCGACGTGAAGTTCCATTTCCTTCGGGATTGCGTCGATGGAGGACAGCTTGTCATCGAGTTCGTCGAAACCGGTCGGCAGCTCGCTGACATTCTCACCAAGTCACTCGGGCGTCTCAGGTTCCTGGAGCTGAGGCAGATGATTGGCATGGCTGAGGTTAAGGGCTAGCAGCAGGATTAGGGGAAGAATTGTTGAGTAATCTGCTGCTGGTTCCTTGTACACCAAGTAGTATAGCTTGGTCCTTAAGTTTCTTAGGATATGAGATAAGGACAGCTAGTAGTAGCAGTAGTCAATTTAGATTTTGCTTGTATACAGCTGCTACACAGCTACTAGGAGATGCAAGTTGGACAGCAGAACCGACTATGCAGACCTATATATATGTACCTAATGCAATAGAGAAGGCAGTTCATTTTTTGCCACCACATAGTGAAGCAGCAGCAGCTCTCAGTTTCAGCCAACGCTGAAACTGAAATTGCAGTGTGTGTTTGTGTGTGTTCAGAGAGCTCAAGGCTCTTCTTCCACCTTGGTTCAAGGGAGAGGGAGAGGGAAGGTGAGCAGGGTCTGCTCACCCTGGGCTGCTGGTACAGCAGCTAACAGTCTTCCCTGAACCAGCAATACCATATATGCCAATAACGGAATAACACTTACTGTTACTAGAGCTGCTTGCTTCAAAATCTCCTGCTGTATCATGGAGCAACCTTGTTATTTCACAACGTTCCTTGTCTCTGCCAAATATGACTGTAAGAGCCGAGGATGTAGTGACAGTCCTATTCACATTGTTGGCAGGACTTGACGTGTCATTGCCATGGGTACCATTTCTACTGTTGATTGCCAATATTGTCAAAAACTGTGATCCTTGTTCAACTAGTTTTTCCAACTTCTTCAGAACTTTCTTCAACTTGCGGGATTTTCCAGAGATGGCATGTTTTGCACGAACTAGTACTGACTTGGTTCCTGATTGACTATTCACCTGCATGGCAACAGTACATTTAAGATTTATATAGGGGCCATTTGGATGTTGCAGTAATCAGAAACTACAATATGGTTTACCAAGTACTCCCTCTGTTCTAGAAAATTTGATGTATTAGGAATTAGGATTAAAACAATGCATCATAAACATGTTTTAGCTTGGCACTGGGTTAGGCCCTTCTGTGTGAGGGCCTGCTTGCATCATAGACAAATTGTTCTAATCTGGATTAAGCATAGGATTACTGTAACTGTGATTATAGATTATATCAATCCGAGTATTTGGCTCTCTTGATTATAACTATGTTTGGAACCGCTTATTTAAGAATCGATTTTAATCTGATCAGGGTTTTGTGATAATTTGTGGTCTATACAATCCACGGTCTAAAAAATCTAGGTGTTCGATAATCTTGATTATTATCGGTAGATTCTCAGTTTCGAGTACAAAATGACCAGTATGCCCTTAAGGCTGATGATAGCTTCCAATGATAAGTATTCAACAAAAGTGACATCACGAGAAATACGCATGCAACGGGAAGAAGGATCATAACAACAATAGCCCTTAAGCTCAAGACTATATCCCAAAAAAACACATTCAACCGACTGAGCAGTCAGCTTAGTTAGCTCATGAGGTGCAAGCAGAACATAGCATAGGCATCCAAAAAGGAGAAGATGATCATAGCTAGGCGGAGTTCTAAAAAGAACTTCACCACAACACTTGCTAGACAATTTAGACGATGGTTGTCTGATGTGAAAACAGCCTCTCCCTAGAAATATGATGGAACAAAGCTAACCACTAACAGGCAGGGGCAGATTTGCGCCTGGGGTCGCTAGGGCCATGACCCCAGGCGTGGCCCAAATTTTCCCTTATCGTATAAATATCTTTTCGGTCTGGCCCTAGACGTTGGGCCAAATCATCCATACCTCCAGCCCAAGAAATTGAGGCGGGCACGACTTGGCGGCTTCACATGACGAATGCAGGACACAAATCCATCTCCACTCACTCTAGATACCTAACAACTCAAACTCGAACCCTAGCGTCTAGCAAGCTGTGAGTCAGTTCTCTTCCGACGGTCTGACTTCAACTCGCCATCACCAAGGCGGCGAGGCCCCAGTGGCGCTCTCACTCATCAGCAGGTCAGGCGGGACCTAGGGGCTACGCGGCATGCCAGCGCCCAGCAACCGCCCGCCCGCCTGCCTGGGCATGGTGGCTGGCGCAGTGGCGCACTAGACGTGGCTGCCTGGTCAACCTGAACCTGAAGTGCTGTAGGCTGTAGCGGCATCAGGCAGCAGCAATAAGTAATTCCCAGTCCCAATCCCAAATTCCAAATTCTCAAATCAATCGTTCTGATCTAAAGATCCAAGGAATTCTTGTGCCAACTATGACAAATCCAAAATACTAGAGCTTGCTGAGATTTATAAAGATGACTTCTCCTCATATAACCTTTTATGCCTTAGAGATGAAATTGACATATTCATTGTGAAGTGAGAAATGATTCTAGTTTTGCTAATTGTCACGACCTTGGAGATCTTGCTATTAAGATGGTTCAAACTGAGAGATATTTAAAATTGTTCACTTGGTAATTAGGAGTGGTTTATAACTATCTACTCATGATCTATGTTATACTTGGATAGTTGGGTCCATAGATAGATATTTGAATTGTTCAAAAGGTTTGGCTAATGATTTAGATTAAGCTGGAGTAGTTTAATGGTCCTGCCATGCTTGGTCCATATGTACAGTCAAAGGCTTGGCCACTTCTGCTTTGTCCACATGTACAATCGAAGGCTTGGCCGCTTGCTAATGGTCAATGTTTAGTGATAATACTAGCTAGCTTTACTGAATTGATATTGATTTGTAGATTTGACATTTGTAGTGTAAAAAATAAATTCATTGTACAACTATATTGTGTACCGTAGATTATATATAAGTCACTGAATAGTTTGCTTGACTATCGCATTCATCAGACAAAAATACTTAACATGTAAAAGCTTGTTAATTGCATTGCCTTGTTCTAACCATTAGCTCCCGCAGCAACGCACAGGCACTCAACTAGTAGTAAGAAAAATAAGGTTCCAACTCATGAAGCCAGGATATACTCCCTCTGTCACTAAAAAGAATCAATTGCTAGCCCAAGTATTTGTCTCTAAAAGAATCGATTTCTGGGAGTTGGAGAGTTCATTGACCCACGTTAATCTCCCTAGTAATCACTGCCACATTTAACACAGCCTATCCATCTCCCAGAACCACGTCTCTTGCCTCCTAGATTACCGAGCCTGCACTGATGCACTTGGTGCTTTTAAGGGCATCTGCAATAGTACTAGCTACATAGTCAGTTGGCGTGAATGTGAAAAACAAAAGTAAAGTCTATTTTATTTTTCTATGTACTATGGGGGCCTATATGTTCCTCTCTCATATTCTTGAGCTACGTGAAATAAATAAACTTTTTGCTCATCGCGAGTGATTATTCTCTCTTCTACCTTTTCCTTGCCACATCAGATCTACCTGGCTGTTGGGAACGCCCTAAGCAATATAAGATGGAAACAATTAATATTGCATTGGATTCTCCAAATAAAGCTACTAAAGGCTCAGTTTAATGAGGGGCAGTAGAGTATTTTTCTCTTGTTTGCTAATCTGTTCTAAAGTTGCTAGAAATTGATTCTTTCACAGGGGCAGCGGGAGTACATCCATGCATCAAACCAATTTATTAGGCACCGTATTAAGAGGTTGTGATGATTGAAAGCTTGTTGCCCTCTTTCTGGAGGGCGCACATCTGCAGCTACATCGAATTCATTCTTTGTAAATGCAACCAGTTCCTAAAATATAATTTCCACACTAAATTCAGTTGGTGATTGATCTTGTTAGGCTAATAAGATAAAGAGATCTTATTATTATGTCTCAGATCAGATTTAACACCATGGCTTGCTAATTTCGTCGGTGTTGTATGGTGACTCAAATCCTACTTAGAATAGTACTCAAAAAAGGTGTGCTATTAGGACTTCTAGTTCTACTAAGTCTTGGAGAGGACTATATAAATCAAGAGGTAGAGGCCATAGGCATCACAAGATCAATAAGAAAGATAACCAAGCCAACACAAGGGGTCTCATCCAACGCTTGTACAGAGCAATTAGGAACGCTCAAGAGGATTAGGCTAGATAGTTCTATTGCACTAGATTCTTGTATACGGCAAGAATCGGTGGGTCCTGGAAGGTCAAGTAGGGTTGTGAGAGAGCGACAATCACTTGTACTCTTTTGGAGCTGTGCTAATAGAATTTGTGGTCGGCTTCACCAAATCCTAATCTCTTGTCATGGTTGCTTCATCATCATCTAGAGTTTTCCACGCGATTTGACTAATTGTTCTTGATATGGTGCTAGCTTATATCATATTCCCAGCATCCTTTCAAAGATCCGAAGGCTGCTGCGCACAACTAGGGATATCAGATTCTAACAAGTGGTCTCGGAGCCAAGGTCGGATTGATTTGATTTTGTGAGAAGGTTGACAGGGCTAGAAAGCACAAAGTTAAGACGATGTCGGGGATGTGGAATCAAATAGAGAAATTTGATGGGCAAAGGGAATTTCAGCGTGTGGCATTGCGTGGTACAAGATGTGCTTGTCCAATAAGGATTGATTGATGCTCTCGAGGGCACCAAGTCGAACAAGATAACTAACGAAGAAAGGAAGGTGATGGAGCGGAAGGCTGTCAGTACAATTCGACTATGTCTCTCTGATGAGGTAAAGTACTCGGTAATTAAGAAGAATTCACCGATTAGAAGAGTTGTATATGGCAAAGTCGCTGACAAATCGGTGGGTACTAAAGCGTAAACTGTTTAGGTTACGCATGGAGGAAGGTACACGATTTGTCGACCATCTAAATGTCTTCAAGAAGCTTGTCACGCAGCTGATTAGTGTGGATGAGAAAATTGAGGAGAACGATAAAGTCGTCATATTGGCTTCATCCTTACCACCATCGTGGGAGCAGCTAGTGATGAATATTCTCGTTTGGAAGACTACTCTCAACTTCAATGAGACAGTTGCATATCTACTGGAGGCAGAGTCCTTGAAGAAACCGCATGATTCTTCATTCTCGGGTGATCAAGCTTTGACTGTTTCAAGTGGAGCAGGAAAACTCAAGAATCATGTGAAGAAGAAAGGCAAGAACAAGGGACAACATACATGTTATCTATGTGATAAGGAGGGTCACATGATAAAGGATTGTCCAAGTTTGAAGACTATGAGAGGAGCATGCTCAGTGGCAAGTGAGGATGAAAGTGATGTACTTATCGTCAATCAACCAGGTAGTATTCATGATTGGATACTAGATTCGGAAAGTTGTTTCCATATATGTTCGGTGAGGGAGATGTTTGACGAAGGATCTCTACACCCGATAAATGAAATTGTTCACTTAGCGGATTGCCAGGAGTATGCAGTCACTAAGGTGGGAACAATTACATTAGAGATGCATAATGGAACACATTGCACACTGACGGGAATTCGGTATATCCCGGGATTGAAAAAGAATCTAATATCTGTGAGGTCACTAGAACTCCAAGGTTGTGAATTATCACTTCAAGGTGGAGTCATGCAAGTTATTTGCAAAGGGCAAGTAATTATGAAAAGTATCTGGATTAATAGAGGATATCGAGTGATAGGTGAAGGAAGATATGTACGGGAGAATAATGGATTGATTAATGAGAGATACAAAGAGTACAATATATAGGCAAGGATGTCCTAGGGTTCATAGAATATATACTCAATCAACGGAGATCCTTGCCTAAGACTAAATCATCTACCATTAAACCCTCGGGCGCCTAGGCCCATGCTGAAGCCCATGTGGCCAGCCCAAATAGCCTATAATCCTCTTGCTAACACGCCCCCGCAGTCTGATCGTCAGCCACTGCGCACGTTCAGACTAGACCTGAACTCCGTGAAGACCGAAGAAGGAAGACCTTTGATGAAGATGTCCGCGTACTGCGAAGAAGTCGGTACGTGGAGAACACGCACGTCACCAAGGGCAACCCGTTGCCGAACAAAGTGGAGGTCGATCTCAATATGCTTAGTGCGCTGATGTTGAATCGGGTTGGAGGACATGTAGACCGCGCTGATGTTGTTCTTGAAGGAGCTGGCGCAACCAAGCAACCTCGGCTACCTGACGTTTGGAAGACCAGGAGATGAGATTGTCACCAAGAAACACGGCATAGCCCGAGGTGGACTTGCGCGTATCGGGACAACCGGCCCAATCGGCATCAGTGTAGACAACAAGATTAGTGGACGAAGATGGTCGCAACAAGAGGCCCAAGTGAAGAGTGCCTCAGATGTAGCGAAGTATGCGCTTCAATGCTGCAAGATGGGGCTCGCGAGGATCGTGCATGTGAAGACAGACCTGCTGAACTGAATATGCTATGTCTGGTCGGGTGAACGTTAGATATTGTAAGGCACCAGCTAGACTGCGATAATCAGATGCATCAGGGACAGGTGCGCCATCAGCTGAAGAAACCTTGGGATTCGTGTCAACCGATGTAGAGCACAGTTTGCATTCTGTCATCCCAGCACGAGTGAGAATATCCACCATGTACTGTTTCTGTGAGAGAAGAAGACCATCGCCACAACGCTGAACATGCATACCAAGAAAGTGATGCAGGTCATCGAGGTCTGTCATGGAGAATTCCTGCTGAAGAGCCGAGATAATCCGCTGAAGAAGACCGGGTGAAGAAGTTGTGAGGGCGATATCATCAACATACGGTAGGAGATATGCAACATCAGTGCCGCGCTGATAGACATAAAGCGATGTATCTGACTTAGCTTCCACAAATCCAAGGGAGACCAAGTATGTAGCAAACCGACTGTTCCAAGCACGAGGAGCCTGCTTCAACCCATAAAGAGACCTGTTGAGGCGACAGACAAAGTCAGGATGAGCAGGATCTTCGAAACCAGACGGTTGCATGCAGTAAACTGTCTCAGTCAAGGTGTCGTGCAGAAACGCATTCTTCACATCAAGCTGGTGGACAGGCCATCGACGAGAGAGGGCCAGAGAGAGGACTGTGCGCACAGTAGCTAGCTTCACCACAGGACTGAAAGTCTCATCGTAGTCCACGCCAGACCGTTGAGTGAATCCACGAAGAACCCAGCGTACCTTGTATCGTTCAAGAGATCCATCAGCATGAAACTTGTGCTTGAAGATCCACTTGCCGGAAATATTGGCCCGAGGGGGTCGCGGCACTAGATCCCACGTGTGATTCTTCAGCAAGGCAGCATGCTCTTCATCCATAGCAACTCGCCAATTAGAAACAGCAAGCGCACTGCGATAGGTCTTCGGCATAGGAGACAATGGCGCAGCGTGGTAGACGGATGGAATCCGGAATCCGGCCTTCGCGCGCATAGTCATTTTGTGCTGATTGTTGACTGGATGAACAGGAACAGCACCCTTGGGCAGCGGCGTTGGAGCCGTCAGGGGAAGCACAGGAGCAGCAGATAGCTCAGGAGCAGCAGGACGAGGCCGACGTGAGTAGACGTGCTGGAGCACTGGAGCAGGCTGCTGTAGCGCATCACGCATGCCCGGTAAGGGTGGGAAGCCCGGTGAAGCACCGTGGGGGCCGGGCGACGTCGCTGGAGATCACTGTGACGTTGCCGCACATGGCTGTGCGGGCGAGGCAGCAGCCGCACGTGGCTGTGCGGGCGAAGTGTGGACGACGGGCGTAGGAGACGGGACCGGGAGCGCATCCGGCGCTGCTGAACCAGCCGTGTCCGAAGCCGGTGGGCTGGCTGGGAGCGCATCGTGCGCTACTGGACCAGCCAAACCAGAGGCCGCACATGGCTGTGCGATGGAACCACCAATTCCTGCAGGTAGGAAACTCTGTGCAGACCCAATGGGAGCCGACACGTAGTCAGTCACATCCAAAAAATTAAAATCCACCGGAGAGGGAGAGTTGTGCTCAGCATAGGGAAACGCCGACTCGTCGAAAACAACATGACGAGAGATGATCAAACGATGGGAACTGAGATCAAGGCAGCGGTATCCTTTACGATGAGGAGAGTATCCAAGGAAGACACCGGGTGGATCGTGGAGAGAGCTTGTGACTGGCTGTGACAGACAAGTTTGGGTAGCATGTGCAGCCGAAGACGCGAAGATGATCATAGGAGGGAGCAGTCCCAAGGAGGGCCTGGTGTGGGGTGGATGACCTCTATTGCACTATATTCTTGTATAGGGCAAAAATCGGTAGGTCCTGGAGGGTCAAGTAGGGTTGTGAGAGAGCTACACTTTTGGAGTTGAATTTACAGTCAACTTCGCCGAATCCTAATATCTTGTCGTGGTTGCTTCATCATCATCTGGGTTTTTTAAGCGATTTTTACGCGATTCGACTACTTGTTCTTGATATGGTGTTAGCAACGTCCTTTCAAAGATTTGAGGGCTGCTGCGCACAACTCAGTCGGGCTATTTTAATTAATTTTTCGCACAAACTAACCTGCTTCTGGAGGCGATGGTAATCGTCGGCGTCGAGGATGTCTTCGGCGTCGTAGAGGGCGGCCCTGAGCCTCCTGGCCCACAGCTCGACGTGCGCCCTCTGCGCGGGGGGAATCCTCTCAGCCTGCTCCCGCAGCATCGCCAGCTGCGGCAGGATCCGGGCCTCCAGATCGCGCAGCTTCTCGGTCTCGTCGAATCCGAGGAGGGCGAAGGCATCGCCGAGCAGCCGGGTCGTGACGGGCGACGCGAACCAGCCCAGCGCGGAGACAGCCCACCCGACCGCTGCAACCTCTACCATGGCCGCCGATCCAGAACTTACTCTAGGGTTGGGGAATGGCCGAATGGGGAATTGGGGATGCAGTGTACGGAGTAGTAGTACTGTCGGGTTGGAATTGGAGTTGGAGATGCCTCCTCTTCCTCTTTCTTCTCCTCTCGCTGGTCGTGGCTATCGTCGGGCAGCGACCTCGCCACCTTGGTAATATTATAATATTATTAATAGGTTGGTAAAACTTGTACTTTGCTCTTTTCTACGACCACGCAACATGCTGATGCTGGCTATGTGACCTATTCCCTCAGTCCCAACATATCTGTAGCCTTCGCTTCCTTAAAAATAAATACTGATAATTTTATAAATAATAAATATTAATTAGTATCATAATTAGTATCATTAGAAGATCTATGAATTTAGTTTTCTAACAAATTATTTAAAGATATAAATATTGCACATATTTTTTTTATAAATTAAGTCAAATTTATAACACGGAAACCGAAAACGACAAATAATTTAGAAGGAAGAAGTACCTGCTCTGAGTTTTTTTAAGAACAATACCTACTTGGAGTTTTTTTATTCATACCTACCCGCAGTTGGTAAAGAGAGGAGGATTTGCATCCTACTCGTGATGTCTCAACGGTGCATGTCCTTTAGAATAGCGGTACTGTTTCTAAATTATAATTTTGACCACTTTATTTTAAATATTTGTTATAAAATAGTATATATATTTTTTTATGAAAGTATTTTTAAAATAAATTTATTATATGATTTTACATTTATAAACTCAACAATTTAAAAGTTATTTATGATTTATATTCTTAATGTTTGGTATAAACCTTATTTAAAATTACATCTATTTTCTATATGAAGAGATTATTCGTGGTGTCGATATTTAATTTGTTACCTGTCTGCATTAGAAAGGCTTCCTATATTACCACTCTCTCTGTTAAAAAAATCGTTACGAGATACGTGCATATTAAAATGTACAAGATTTATATGCCTAAATAAGTTTATTATAAAACTATATTTAATGGTCTATCTAATAATACTAATTATAAATGATACAAATTAATATTTTTAATAAATAATTGGTCAAAAAGTTTTTTTAAAAAATTGACTTATCGTGAGATAAGGATGATACTCCCTCCGTCTAACAAAACATGCAATTCTCGCTTATCGAGAAATCAAATAATTCGAACTTCGACCATACAATTCTAGCTTATCGAGAAGTCAAACAATTCGAACTTTGACCGATGTTATATAAAGAAACACTAATATTTTTATTAAAAAAAATATATCATTAGAATAGTAATAGAATATATTCATAATAATTTTATTTAACGATATAAATACTAATACCTTTTATTATAATCTTTGTCAAACTTGAATCAATTTGACCGGTACGGATCCCATAATTACATATTTTTATAGATGGGCGGAGTATTTATTTTGGGACGAAGGGAGTAGTACTACGTCACTGTCTATACTTTTCATAGAATAATACAAATTTAATCCAACTACTAACGCCGACCTAAGAAATTAACTTGAGGTGTAAAAAAATCATGGAGCGAGAATTACCTCTTCTCTCTATATTAACAATAGCAGCTTGTTGATATGGATTTATTATTTATTTCTTGTCTTTCTGTCACTAGATCTATTTGTAGCTGATCTGTTTTGGGTGTCCCTCGGTGCTTAGTATGCTTTGGTCCTGTATAAACCTGACAATGGGTTGGGATTCCAACCGAACTCACACCAGTCCAGATAGATGCGTGTTGATTAATTAAACCACACCAAACCAAACTCTTTTCTTCTGAAACCAATCCAAATCATATTGTTATTTCAGCCTCGTTGGCTCTCTCTGGCGCGTCGACAAGTTCGTAGAAATATGGAATCATAGCTCTGCGCTCGCACGAGAGGACAGAGTCGCGAGAGAGACATCTGACATTGGAGACGGATAGAAACCGATTCATACCACCCCAGACCAAACCAGTCCACTAGTCTCTTTAGTCCAATTTCACACAAACTGTGTAGGACCAAATGGAAAACCAAACCACAGAACCCGGTTTCAGTCCAAACCATTCTCAGGTTTAGTCCTGTACCGAACCACCAATGTATATTGTCAGAGATGATGTGCACTATGAACCTGAACTACTACAGATAATTTGATCGTTTTGAAATTATAACAGTCGCAATCCTTTCCACTTCGACAAGTTTCCAATGCTATATTAATACATAAATGATGATATAGTAAATATTTTCTCTTATTGTAGTTGCAGTTTTGTTAAACATGACAAATAGCATTGTTTGATTTATTTGAAGGTGCGGGTACAACTGGGCCATCATTTTAGTGTTGTCAATTGACAGCAATGGACTTTTATATAATCCAAGGCTAACGTGTTGTTTTTGACCTAGACAAAAACAAAGCTAATAATCATGAACACTAGTGACACCGACACAAAAGCCCCGCAATTAAAGTCGAACTGGTTCTTTAGCTCTGGGTACAAGTGCCCTGGGTACCGTCTGACTAAATTTTAGTTTGCATAAGGGCAGCCGCAATGGTATTTGGCATATTTTAATAGGAGAAAGAGAAGAGTTAGGGCATGTATAACCCAGAGACAGGGGCCTTCTCTAAACACCTCGAATTTATCGTATAGACAGGTATAAAGACGGGTCATACAACCTATAGTTTATCTCATCGTCTGTAAGGTGTTTAATGCTTTGTATGTAACTAAGATCAACTATGAATATATTTTATATACTGTTGTGTGGCTATTTGATGGAAAATGTATCAAACATAAATAAGAGCTAACATGATTACAATAATTTTTCAGAACCGTGGAGCAGTATGTAACTGACACTAGTGGAGCACTACAGAAGATCTGATCAAATTCACATTCACATTCAGAAATAGACGGTTGTTTTCAGAAAACATGAACCAATAACGCTCAGAACCAATCACACGCTCATGAACCGATATGACAAAAACATGACCGCGAAAACATGGCCGATATGACTCCATTTTTTAGATAAACATAGAAGGTACTCATGAACCAATCACACTCAGATAAAAAAAATATTGATGGCCTAATCATTTCAGCCAAAGAACATCTCAGAAATCAATAGATTAATATATATATAGCCGTATGGCAAAATCATCACACAAGAAACACCTTCTGAATAGTGAAGCACTAGTGACACAGGTAGATAACAGTTTAAGAAAAATTCCTGGACAAATAACGGTTTTAGAAATATAGCACCACATTCAGATTTAATTTCGGAACACAGGTAGATAACAGTTTTAGAAAAAAAAATGGACAGATAACAGTTTCAGAAAAATAGCACCACATTCAGGAAGCTATTTTCAGAACACAAATAGATAATATCCTCATTCAGACAACAAGCATAAAGTGTTCAACACATGTAGATATCCCCATTCCACACAGCATCCTCAGAGCCACAGGTGTGCTAAAAAAACCTGTTAACTCATGGAAGACATTGCTTCAGAACTACTACTGTATGAGATAACCACATTCATTCATTCATTCATCAATCAAACCACTTAAAAAGCCAGAGAGAAGTAATCATCAGGGAGGTGAAAGATAGTATGAACAGGTGCTTTGTTACAAACTTGGCATTATTTGCATGAGCTGTATATTACTATCAGGCAGTTTATTCACATTCAGAAATTAATAGTTTCAGAAAAATAGCACCACATTCAGTAAGCTATTTTCATTTGCAGACTAATGAACTGTATATTACTATTAGGTAGGAAAATCATTTGCAAACTAATGAGCAGTATATTACTATTAGGTAGGATGAAATCATCTGCATACTAATGAGCTTTATATTCCTATCAGGTAGGATATTATGGAGTAATCACAGAAAAATGAATACATTTCCAAGCTTCATTGAACAATTATCTCTACCATAACCAACACACGAAACCTGCATCTTCCACTGCATATTAACTAGGATATTCTTCAACAATTCTTCTACTTCTTAACTAGGATTGTAAATTGAAATAATCCTAGATCTACGAATTTTGAGTGATTACCATGATGCAACACAAGTTGCTCAACAGCCTAATACAGGAGAAGAAGGATCACTACCGGCTGGATCCTAGCAAGTTTGAGACGGTGAAGAGGGGAACAGAAACTCATCCATGAACGATGAAGAGCTGACGAAGCCACCTCCGCTGGATCCATCAATGGAGGACGACACTGTCGCCCCGCCCTTGCCGAGGCCACCAGTGGTTGGGCGGGTCGCGACCGCGGTTGAGAGCCGCCACGTTCGAGAGAGCGGGTCGTCGGTGCCAAGACACCACCATGGACGAGGGAGACAACCGTCAGCGCCGACCGCCAAGAAGCCACCGCGACCAATGGTATGAGCTGGGGCTATAGCCACCACCGCATCCCCGCGCCGACGGTGTTCAACCCTTCTTCCTCCTAGGTGCGGACAACACTGACATCTCGAGCAAACCCAAATCGAAGACTTGGAGAGTGCGATGTGGAGATGGATTTGGGGAGGAAATGAGGACATGGGGATATATGAAGATGGAGATGGATTTGGCATGGAAAAATCCTGCACACGCCAAATCAACTGCTGTTGCGCGCGCCCAAATCCGATGGTGCCCGCGCGGGATCCGAGCATGCAGTCAACTCTCGGAGGCGAGGGCCGTACAACGGTGCTGCACCATCCCTTCGGCCTCGGAGCACGGGACATGGCCGTCCGTCTCTCGGCTGTATCGGGGTGTTTTCTATAAAATTGACATCTCCGAGACGTGGAAGAGACGGCGTTGTACGTGCCCTTAGCTCTTGCTCAAGAGCTAGGCTCATACACACATTTTAAGACCATGTGTGAATGAAATGTGGACCTAATTATACTATAAGCTATTGCTAAGAGTTAGTATTATTGGAGAGGTTGACTTAGAGCTAGCAGCTAGCTCATACCACTATGGGTTCTCTAAGTTGTCTTTTCCATTATTATTACTCCAAATCCAATTTAAGCTCTAGTTAACGATGTAACTATATCTGATAACTAATAGAGTGCACCATAGGGCTTCCGTCAGAAAAAAAAAGTAATGTTTTGTTCCTTTGGGGCCGTGGGATGGACTTCGGAGTTTGGATGGATGAAAATTGAAAACATCAACAATAGTATATATTATATACATTTGGAATATGGTGAGTTTTCTATACTCTTCGGAGTAATTTAGAATAAAGAGAGTATATTCCAATCCACGTAGATTAGAACGGATTGAATGAGTTTTAGTTTAAGTTCACTTCAGCCCACGTGGTTTGAAATAGATTGGAATGAGTTTAGTTTAATTTTCACTTCAACCCACGTGGTTTGGAACGGATTGAAATGAGTTTTAGTTTAATTTTCACTTCAACTCATGTGAATTAAGGTACATCTGTGTGCAGTCAAATAAGACCATGTGATGAAAATACGATGTATAAAAATGAGCCGGTGTACTAGAATCCTCGAGGATCGACTTATTTGCAGATATTTTTGCTTTAGGAATTGATCCTTTCGGTTCGGTACAGAATGAGTATCTATTGTGAATGTCTTTGAATTATATCTATATCTATATCTATATCTATATCTATACCTATACCTATACCTAATAATAAAGAGGTAAAATTTCTTCACTGTTTTTGATCTCGCCGTTTTCGTAAGCCTATTTATATAGACTAACTAGTATTCTCACAAGATTAGTGGACCGATATGGGACTAATAGCCTGTCCGTTCCCCCTCCCCTTTCAAGGAAAAACCGATCCAGTCTGGCTGTTTCGTCTCGATCCGGACCTCTTTGCAACGAAATCGGCCTAAACTTGAAGGCCTAGTCTCGGTAGCCCACGAGACCTCAGCGGTAGTAGAGCGGAAACGAGCGCTCGTTCAGCTTAAGTCTGAGCGTTTAATACCATCTCACCAGCTGAAGGCGGATTAAACTTTGATCTTTCCCTATTTATTTGTTTTCGTTTCAGTCGCTTGAAGAAAGATGTTTACTACTACGTATGTGTTGTTACGACAAACGTCTGAACACTGCTGGCATATACGGTACACACTAACTATATATAATCTATTCTACCCATCGACTTTTAATGGAATTATAATACTACTTGCTCCTTCCGGCTATGCTGATATTTAAGTAGTTTTGGACATCGACTTTTAATGGAATTATAATACTACTCGCTCCTTCCGGCTACGCTGATATTTAAGTAGTTTTGGACAACACTTGAGTTAAACATTAAAAGTATAAATTATAAATAATTTGCATATTTAAACTTTGGTCTTTCTGCATTATTTGTTTTCGAGATTGGGTCAGTTTTGACAAATATTTCTCCCGTGAAACAATTTTGACTAAATTTATTATTCTAAAATTTGTAAAATTTGTTTTTGCAAAAAAAAAATTGACTGATTTTTTTAAAAAAATGCGATGCTTAGCGTATGTGCGGGTGCATACGTATCTTCTTTCACCCGTCTTCTCCTCTCCTCGTGTCGCCCTTGCCTTCATCTTCCTCTGCCCCAAACAAATTTTTTGACTGTTTTTTTTTAAAAAAGTGCGATGTTTAGCGTATGTGCGGGTGCGTACGTATCTTCTTTCACCCATCTTCTCCTCTCCTCGTGTCGCCCTCGCCTTCGTCTTCCTCTGCCCCACATCATCAGCCGGTGTCGCCGAGCTTCATACCATTAGTGAGACACTTTTTACTCCACCACTCCCCCATGGCACTATCGTAAGCTCCGTCAAATCCACCTGACATCCCGGCCCCTCCTTGGATCGGCCACCGTTGCTGCCATCAGGGCCCTAAGCTCCATCCAACGGGGGCTCTTTATTATTAGGTATAGATAAACTGGACATTATAATATTATTATCAATGTTAACCTACATTACGAATCCATCGTAAAGAAAATTATAGCTCAAAAAATTAATAGAATAGAACAAATATAAATATTTAGGTATTTAACATTCATGTCTTATTTGTGTTAATGACCTTATTTGCTAAAGCTTATGATCAGTCAAAGTTGGTCAATGTTTTTCTATCAAAAAAAACAACAACCGCTATAAATCATGCTGAATAATTCTAATGTATTCTTTCCCGTTACAGCTAACAAACATTAGCTTAATAGGATATGTACTATGAAATTAAATTTTGAAATGGATCTACTTACATCATTTCATTTATTTAAACTAAATCCAAAAGAGTTTATTTATAGTTAGAGTTTAAAAATTTAAACTTCGGATTAAACTTAACGTAAAAGTTTATTAGACTCTCTTTCTTCTCCCGTTCCAACGCACGGGCATTTGTCCTGGTACAAACTTAAATACAGTAGCAATAGGCAATACAGTACAGAAGCAAAACTTGCACCAGACCTCGGTGGTGATATTTTTGCATTTTAGACCTTTCTTGAAACATTTTTTACAAACAGACCTGTTTAGAAACTTTGTTCAAAAATGAGACACAAAGGGTCGGCGTCCTTTTGTCTCATTTTTGAACAAAGTTTCTAAACAGGTCTGTTTGCAAAAAAAAAAATGTTTCAAGAAAGAGCTAAAATGCAAAAATACCACACCTCAATGCTCTACTGAAGGCCATTTGACAAGTCTCGGCTCCTCTGTCTCTCAGATCCACACCGCCGTGCGCTGGCGATGGCCGCGGGGCGCGGCGACGCGGCGAGCATGGTGACCGTGGGACTGGTGTGGGGCGCCACCAACGCGCTCATGCGGCGGGGCGCGCTCGTCTGGGACCGCCGCGCCCGTGCGTGCCCCTCCGGCAACGTGGTCCGGCGGTGGGCGGCCCTGCTCCTGACGTGGCAGTACTCGGCGCCGTTCGCCGCCAATCTGTGCGCGTCCGCGGCCTTCTTCGCGCTCCTCGGCGCCGCGCCCATCTCCGTGGCCGTCCCCGTCACCAACGCCGTCACCTTCGCCGCCACGGCCGCCGCCGCCGCCGCCCTCGGCGAGCGCGTCCGACCAGCGCCCGCTGTCCTCGGCACCGCGCTCATCGTCCTCGGCGTCTGGGTCTGCATCTCTTAGGCTGAAAAGCCTCTGCTTGAGGTGAAAAATCCCATTCCAGTAGCTGCTGCTTTGGTTTGGTTCAGGAGCTGCTGGGAAAAAAAAAAGTTCTGACATTCCAGTGCCAAATACTCAGATCTCGTTTCACCCCTGTATGTTGCCTATATGAATGAATTATGATCAGATTGTTGGTAGCAGCAGGCAGCTGTGTTTTTATTGGCTAGATGGTCTGAATACAGTTTCATTGTGTAATTTGGTTACTGAATCCACTTCTGCTTAGGTGATGAATATAACACATCTCATCATTCTCTCTATGATGGGGGCACAACACCATTATTAGCTTGGTAGTGGCTCGATTTCAACAGAATATCTCCCAAAAAAGATGAGGTGACTAAAGCGACCCTGGCCGTTTGAGGCGAAGAATCAAACTACATTCGCTATGATGCAGTGACATGAGTGTAAGTTGTTGGTATAGGAAAAAAAAGAACCAATTCTTGGTTGTTCTGTGTTTTGATCATATTTGTTGCCATTGAAATCCATCTTGTCCAGTTTGTTTGTTGGAGCCACTCAATTACATTAAAAAGAAGAGGTTAAGTAAATGATCTGAATCCAGTATCGTCCTGCTATTTCATTACTGACTCCATTTGTAGTAATATAATCTGTATCAAATCTGACAGTTCCACTTATTACTTGTGGCCTTGTGGGATGACATGCAGCATCATAAATTTGGATTTTCCTGTTTTTTCAGGCATTAATAATCACCATAAACTACCTGTATGTCAAAACAGGTTTGCATTGTTCAATGAACTAGATTACCTGACACCACAATTATGGAGTTAGGACCTTAATTGACATGCAGAATTAGAATATTGTACCGGATTGTTGTCCTCTACTTACCAGGTCTGTATGTGGACTACCAAGTGTTTGAAGGTACGGCCTTGCTTCAGAGCTTATGGAGGACCGCCAATTGCTGATGCTACCTTGTTACAAATGAACCTTGACAGTGCACATAGAGTTATCCATGATGCAAACAGGACAACAACACAAAAAGAAGAGAGGGAAAAGGTTCAGAATTTTGTAAATATTGTGGGCATCTTGAGACCTTAGACCATCTTTTCTTTAATTGTTATGTGTCACACAGAAATTATTTGGGTATGTATGAGTTAGGGTGAGTCTGAGATGGGTTCAGAGACCTGTTTCTTTGACTAACTTCCAGGATATAATGAATGCTCGAGAGGTGGAGAGATCTAAGGAGAGTGGCTCGAGAAAGGGAAGGCGAGGTGCTCTCGGACTCGGACCCATCATCATCGAAGGCCGGGTGAAGAGACATCATATTTAGATTTCGATTTAAATTTATTATAGATATAGTTATAGAATCTTTCCTTTGAGAAGAGAAAAATATCCTTCAAATAAATCGCTCAAGTTTACTACTTGTACAAGTAAGAAAATTTTCCATAGTATATAAAAAAAAATTAATGCTGGTAAAGGATTCCAAGTTTCATGGATTATCAGCTTGTCGCGTGTGTAATGTACTACCTGTATCTACAAAGATTAAAATCCTCAAGGAATAGAACAATTCGAAATTTAACTAAAATTATATAAAAACACTAACATTTATAATATAATACTAGTTACTAAAATTATACTACTGGTTCAATAGATGTCATGAACAGTGGCTTTTAAAAGGTGATAATAGTACTAGTTACCTTCATAAAATACTCCATCTGTATCTGTCGGGGGTCCACAAAAGGGTACCCCAATCAACACAAAACAAATAGGTTAAACCTAGAACACCAATTAATAACAAACCTAGCAAGTCTAACCTTCTAAAAAGGCAACCCCTCGAGGGCTACAACGCCGGCCCATCACCAGGGAGCCCAGGGCCGCCGAAGCCTAACTGTCCGCCTCATGGCAGCTTACCCCTCGAGCCCTGGCACATAGGCCTCGAGCCCTCTACAGTCGTACGCTGTTTCTCGAGACCCCACGCGGGGACCTCGAGCCTCACTACCACGGTAAACCATCCCTCGAGACGCATCATGCCTCCCTCGAGCGGCGGCAGACATCGGATACCAATCCCATACTGCGCATTTAATGCATCCACCTACTCCGGTCATGTCCTCTGGTACACGACGTGCGCCACAGTGAACCAGGGCAGAGCCAAGTCTCGTTTTCACCACAAGCATGGGCAAAAAGGCACTAGTATAGCACTGTTCGGCCATACCCTGCACTGTTGCACGCTCGAGTCACGACTCGAGGCCTGGCTACCCGCCGTACAATCGGGTTTCCCGGGACTTGCTCATACCTGCGGGAGCTCGAGCCCCCCATAGGCGCCACCTCGAGGCCGGCCCTGCGCCCCTCGAGCCCTGACTACTCATGCTATTGGAGGACAGGTACCCCAAGACCCGGAGGGACCCTGCCACGTCCTATACGTACCGGGATGGGCGCTGCACGGCCTCCACGTCGCCACGCCTCCACGTCCGCGCCCGGAATGGAGGCCACGCTTCAAGGACGCTTCAACAGCAACCCCCACGTCGGCTCCAGTATCTTCGACAAGACAGCATTCCTACCCTCCACCATATTGGGCATTGTACATCCCGACTCCTGTGTCATTCCTGTGTAACCCTGGCCTCCTCTTGCTCTATAAAAGAGGACACCAGGGGTCTTCACGCGCACGGTTACGCACGGGCTTGCGCGACACGAGTCCACACACACACTCGAGTCCGGACTCCGGTCCACGCTCATTGAGCTTGTATTGCCCCTGTACAAGCACTTAGGTGCAAGTAATACAAGAACCATCCCCCCGCTGGACGTAGAGCCTTCTTTGCCCGAACCAGGATAAATCCTTGTGTCATCTTGCATCACCATCCAGGAAGAGAGCACGCGATCACATTACTCGTTGGTGTCATACCCCCGGGTTCGAAACACCGACAGTTGGCGCGCCAGGTAGGGGACCGTCGCGTGTCCGAGTCGATTTCTCGTTGTTTCCTGGATGGCTTCTTCCACTCCTTCGTTCTCTGCTGGTGCCGTCATCTGGTTCGGGAGCCTCGAGTTCCTGGCCACCGGCAGCGGCAACGAGCTGACCCTGCTCTCCACGGAGGGCCCGAGCGGAGGGCGTGTCACGCCACCCCGCGCGGGAGGCGTGGCGCGTCGCCCGCACCATCACACGTCGCCACCTCGTGAGCGGCGCCGTCGTCACTGTCGTTGCCAGGCACAGGTGGTGCCCGCGGCGTACACCCACTTCCCCGTGGCCGGCGCAGAATCCCCGAGGAGAAACCTGCCCGGCACGCGGCCGGAGACTTCTAGGGCGCGCGCGCATTCTCCCAGCGAGTTCGCGTCCGTCATGCGCACGGACCGGGAGCCTGGCCAGAGGCCCCCGAGCCGCGCTCCGTCGACACCACCTGGCTTCCTCCCGCACGGGGTGTACCGCGCTCGACGCCAGCGGCCCCCGTTCGGCCTCAAACAACTCCGCTGCCGTCTACGCCCACCACCTCGACGGGCGCCATCAGGACCGGGCGGCGGCAGAGCGGGAGGAACGTCCAGGAGTGCTCCTACGAGCCATCACCGACCTGGAGATCGTCTGCCCCGCGCGCGTCGACCACGGCTTCTCACGAGTCGTCGAACCACCCCGGCGAGCCACCATCGGAGAGTGGTACCGCGAGCGGCAGTCCCAGCACGAGCCAGGGCGGCGCGACATCAATAGCTCCGACTCCGACGAGTACGACTACCACGACCCCGACCTTTGGGATCCTACCAGGGAATGCTTCCAGCTCGAGGGAGCCGTGAGCGATGCCGACGACGATGACGACGACGACACCAGGCCGGCGCTCAACCTCGAAGAGCCCGGAGACGTGGCTGCAGCGGGCGGATCACGCGTTCGGGGGAGGAACGAACCCCCGGCACCGGCTGCACCATCTCAGCACAGCGACGACCAGGCGGCGCAGCTTGCGCAGCTGCGGGAGGCGATCAACAAGGCTGAGGAGGACCGTCAACGCCTGCTGCAGCTCGAGAAAACCCTAGTGCAGGAACAAGCCCAGCCTCGAGGCGCCGGTGTTCGTGGCCGCGCTCGAGAGGTCCACCGGTAGATCCTCGAGGACGGAGCACCAGCACGCCCCGAGGTGCGTTTCCCGCGAGCCAGGCAGAACGTGGTGGCGGCCGCAATGCTGCTCCGTGATCTACCCGCCGTCTCCAACCCTGACGTCAGGCGCATGCTCGGGGAAATGAAGAACCTCCTCGAGACAGCCATTGTGCAGCAGGCCGAGAGCTCAGCCTCGCGCCGCCGCGGGGCGGCCTCGGGGAAGCCAGCAGACGCGCCCCGCAACGAGCGTGAGATGTCCGTCCACCAGCCGGACGCCCCTCGAGCCAGGCCAGTCCGGGAGCGGATCGTCGACAACCGGCCACCTCGAGACCCCAATGACGCCCGCAACAACATCAACCGTCGGCGCAAGGACAAAGGGGCCGAGGAGCGTGGCTATAGCGCCCATCGAGAGGGGCGCTACGACAGTGACGAGGACCGGCAAGCCCTCGAGCCCCCGGGCCCCAGGGTTTTCAGCCGGGCCATCCGCAGCTCGACCCTCCCCGACCGCTTTTGACCACCGACCAACATCATGAAGTATGACGGGGAGGTCGAGCCCAAGCTATGGCTCTCTGACTTCCGCCTGGGCTGCCAACTGGGCGGGGCGAAGAGAGACGACCGCGTGATCATACGCCAGCTCCCACTTTACCTCTCGGACACCGCCCGTCGGTGGCTCGAAGGGCTCCCGCCGGATCAGATCCATGACTGGGCCAACCTAGTCAGGGTCTTCGATGGGAATTTCAAGGGGACCTGCGTGCGCCCAGGTAACCCCTGGGATCTACGACGTTGCAGACAGACAGCGGACGAGCCCCTCCGTGACTTCGCTCGATGATTCTCGAAGCAGCGCCTTGAGCTCCCCCACGTGCCTGACGAGGATGTCATCTCGGCGTTCCTCGCAGGCACGACGTGCCAAGAGCTAGTCCACGAGCTAGGGCGCTACCGTCCTAAGACGGTCGAGGATCTGATGAATCGTGTCACCAGCTTTGCCTCAGGCGACGAGGCAGTGGGGGCCTTCTTTGGCCGCTCCACAGACAAAGGTAAGGCGGTGGTCACGCCGGAGGGCTCGAGCAAGGGCAACAACGTCAAGAACCGCAACAACAACAACAAAAAGAAAAAGAACAAAGGCAAAGGTCAGAAGGCAAAGCGCGACGCCGATGACGACGATGACGAAGAGGTGCTCGCGGGCGCCCTCGAGCACAAGAAGCCTCTAGGCCCCCCTGACGGGGCCGTCTTCAACACAATGCTCGAGGATCCCTGTCCTTATCACAAGGGTCCCACGAATCACAAGTTGAAGGACTGCCGATTGATGAGGAGCTTCTACTCCAGGCTCGACGACAAGAAGGAAGACGCGCCCAAGGGCAAGGACAACAATCGACGCGACGGCGGGGACGCAGACTTCCCCCCGGTGCACGACTGCTTCATGATCTACGGGGGCCCAACCGTCGGGCTCTCGGCTCGAGAGAGAAAGAAGGAGCGCCGGGAGGTCTTTGCACTCCGCCACGACGCCCCCGGTACCTCGACTGGTCTGATGCGCCGATCACGTTCGACCGTGACGACCATCCGGACCATGTCGTAAACCCGGGGGCGTAACCCCTCGTTGTCGACCCCGTCATCGTCGATGTACGGTTCTCCAAGGTGTTGATGGATGGGGGCTCGAGCCTCAACATCATATACCTCGAGACCCTCGACCTCCTGGGGATTTCGAGGGACCAGCTCTGACCCAGCATTGGAGGATTCCACGGAGTCGTACCAGGGAAGAAGGCACACCCCCTCGGGCGCATCAACCTACCTGTTTGCTTTGGCACGCCGGCCAACTTCCGCCGAGAGACGCTCACCTTCGAGGTGGTCGGGTTCCATGGGACCTACCATGCCATAATCGGCAGGCCCGGCTACGCCAAGTTCATGGCGGTCCCCAACTACACGTACTTGAAGCTCAAGATGCCGGGGGCGAAAGGGGTCATCACCGTCGACACCTCCTACGAGCACGCGTACCACTGCGACGTGGAGTGCGTCGAGCGTGGGGAGGCAAACGTCCAACTCGACTCGCTCGAGGCCCTGGCTGCTCTGGCCACCGAGGAGGCCCTGAAGCAAAGCGCCACGCTGGCACCTTCGAGCCGGCGGAGACACCACCAACAGATACCCGTCGACCTGACCTCGACCAACGGCAAGACGCTAGCCATAGCGCCAGCCTCGAGCCTAAATAGGAAGCAGTGCTCGTCGACTTTCTCCGCGCGAACATCGACATGTTGCGTGGAGCCCCTCGGACATGCCAGGCATACCGAGGGGAGTCGCCGAGCACGCCTTGGAGATCCAGGCCGGGTCCAGACCGGTGAGGCAACGCCTGCGCCGCTTCGACGAGGAGAAGCGCAGGATCATCGGCGAGGAGGTGCACAAGCTTTTGGCGGCCGGATTCATCAAGGAGGTATTTCACCCAGAGTGGCTAGCTAACCCTATACTAGTTAGGAAAAAGAATGGAAAAATGCGGATGTGTGTAGACTACACTGGTCTAAATAAAGCATGTCCAAAAGTTCCATTTCCTTTACCTAGAATTGATCAGATTGTCGATTCCACTGCGGGGTGTGAAGTACTTTCGTTTCTCGATGCGTATTCCGGCTACCACCAGATTAAGATGAAAGAGTCCAACGAGCTCGCTACCTCTTTTGTTACGCCCTTTGGTATGTATTGCTATGTTACGATGCCCTTCGGCCTTCGAAACGCCGGGGCAACGTATCAGCGTTGCATGCAGCATATCTTTGGCGAGCACATAGGCAAAACTGTCGAGGCCTACGTCGATGACATCGTGGTTAAGACCAAGAAAGTCGGGGACCTCATCAGCGATCTCGAGACCACGTTCGAGTGCCTCCGGGCCAAGAATGTGAAGCTCAACCCCGAGAAATGTGTCTTTGGTGTGCCTCGAGGTATGCTACTTGGCTACATTGTCTCACAACGGGGGATCGAGGCCAACCCCGAAAAGATCTCAGCGTTCACGAGGATGGGCCCAATTCGAGACCTCAAGGGCGCACAGAAAGTGACAGGCTCTCTAGCCGCTCTCAGCAGGTTCATCTCGAGGCTAGGGGAAAAGGCGTTACCCTCTACCGCCTGCTGAAGAAGAAAACGGAGCACTTTGCGTGGACCATCGAAGCCGAGGAGGCCCTAACCAAGTTGAAGGGATTGCTGACTTCCGCGCCAATTCTCGTACCACCACGACCGGCCCAGGGTGACGATCCCCCCGAGCCTCTCCTCCTCTACGTGGCTGCAAACACCCAGGTGGTCAGCGCGGTCGTAGTCGTCGAGAGACACGAGGAGGGTCACGCGCTACCAGTCCAACGGCCGGTGTACTTCATCAGTGAGGTGCTCTTCGAGGCCAAGGTCCGGTACCCACACATCCAGAAGCTGCTCTACGGCATTATCATCACGAGGCGCAAGCTCCAGCACTACTTCCTCACTCATCCTGTAACGGTGGTATCATCCTTCCCCCTCGGAGAAATTATCAACAATCGGGAGGCCACAGGGCGCATTGCCAAATGGTCTGCCGAGCTAATGGGGGAAGCTATCACCTACGCTCCACGAAAAGCCATCAAGTCGCAAGCGTTGGTGGACTTCATTGCCGAATGGACCAACACCCAGCTCCCGCCGGCGCAAATCCAAGCCGAGCTCTGGACTATGTACTTCGATGGGTCCCTCATGAAGACAGGGGCAGGCGCGGGCCTGCTCTTCGTCTCACCCCTCGGAGTCCACATGCGCTACCTGCTGCGTCTGCACTTCCCCGCCTCCAACAACGTCGCTGAGTACGAGGCCCTCGTCAACGGGCTGCGTATCGCCCTCGAGCTTGGGGTCCGACGCCTCGACGTTCGAGGGGACTCGCAGCTCGTCATCAACCAGGTCATGAAGGCCTCAAGCTGCATCGATCCCAAGATGGAAGCATACTACGGAGAAGTGCGCAAGCTAGAAGACAAGTTCTACGGCCTTGAGCTCAACACACATCGCTCGAAATACAACGGGCCGCAGACGAGCTGGCTAAGTTAGCATCCACGTGCGGCACCGTCCTGCCAGATGTCTTCTCGAGGGACATTTTCGAGCCATCCGTCAATCGGCCCGGGGGCTGGCCCCTCGACGCCACCCCTCGAGCCGGACACGGGGGGCTCGACCCTCAACGCCACCCCTCGAGAACGACCCTCGACATCCGCTGAGGCAATGCAGATCGACGCACCTGCCACTTCTTTATCACGACCCCTCAACTGGCGGACGCCCTTCCTCGACTACCTGATGCAAGGCGTGCTACCAGAAGATAAGACGGAGGCGCGACGCATCGCTCGAAGGCCAAGACCTACGTCGTCTACGGCGACGAACGAGAGCTCTATCATCGAAGCCCATCAGGAATCCTTCAGCGCTGCATCTCCCTCGAGGAAGGACGCGAGCTCCTCGACGACATGCACTCGGGGCTTGCGGCCATCACGCAGCGCCAAGGACCCTGGTGGGGAACGCCTTCCGCCAAGGCTTCTACTGGCCAACCGCCATCGGAGACGCCAAGCGCCTGGTTCGAGCTTGCCGAGGGTGTCAGTTCTACGCCAAGCAAACGCACCAGCCCGCGCACGCCCTGCAGATGATCCCTATCACTTGGCCGTTTGCCATCTGGGGCTCGACCTCGTGGGTCCCCTCAATGACAACTAGAAAGTGCACGCATGTGCTCGTGGCCATCGACAAATTTACCAAGTGGATCGAGGCTAAGCCTATAGGCGACCCCACCTCCGAGAGGGCCGTCGAGTTCATCGCCGACATCATGTATCGGTTTGGGGTCCTAACGTCATCATCACTGACAATGGCACGCAATTCACGGGCAAAAAGTTCATCAGCTTCTGCGACAAACAACATCCGCGTGAGCTGGGCCTCGTTGCGTACCCTCAATGCAACGGGCAGGTCGAGCGCGCCAACGGCATGATCCTCCATGGGCTGAAGCCAAGGCTGTTCAAGACCCTCAAGAATTTTGGAAAGGGTGGGCTGCAGAGCTCCCCTCGGTGCTGTGGGGCCTCAGGACTACGCCGAGTCGAGCCACCGGGTCACTCCGTTCTTCCTAACCTACGGCGCCGAGGCTGTCTTGCCTACAGACCTCGAGTACGGCTCCCCTCGACTTCGAGCCTACAACGAGCAAACCAATGACGAGAGGCTTGCCAACGCCAAGGACCAGCTCGAGGAAGCTCGAGACGTGGCGCTCATCAACTCCGCGCGCTACCAGCAAACACTTCGACGCTACCACGACACACGTGCGCAAGAGGGACCTGGCGGTGGGGGACCTCGTGCTTCGACGGCTGCAGGATAATCGAGGCGCCACAACAAGCTCACCCCTCCATGGGAGGGCCCATACACCGTAGCTGAAGTGCTCAAGCCAGGAACGTACAAGCTCTACGACGATCAAGGCAGGATCCTGGCGAACGCATGGAACATATCTCAGCTACGTCGCTTCTACCCTTAAGGGCCTCGAGGCCTTGTTCATTTTGTTGCTTTGTACAAACACGTTGAATATGAATGAGCAAACTCGTGCACCATCTTCATATTACTTAGCAACTTAAGGTAGCCTCGACCCTGCCTTGCTCAGGGTCGAGCCTCCCTCGGGGGCTGACAGGGGGGAACCCCCTCCCCAGACTCCGGAAAGCGCGTTTTCTTTTCAAAAAATTCGACCCTCGTCTCGATTCGCACCTCGAGCATACTAGCAGCGTCTAAATCCGTAAATACCCCGAGCCTCCAAGAGTCGGGGGGCGTCGACGTAGACGGCCACCTACGCCCCCGGGCTACGGTACCCTACCTACGCCTCCCCTCGAGGAACTCGTGACGCGTATCGAAGGAACACAGACCAAGCCGGTTGAAGCTCGAGCTTGCGATAAAGAGAATGATCGAATAAATTTGAAAAGAAAACAACTTCTTTAAACAAACAAGTCATATGCACATGTTTGGCCTCGACGGCCATAAGTCATAACATAAATTTTTACAAGGCCTCGACGCCCAAATTTGGCACGCAGGCCTCATTCTTCATCGGTCTGGTACTCCTCCCCAAGATCTTCTGCTGCGGGCTCAGCCTCGACGTCCGGCCAGAGGAGGGGGGCCACCTACACCACTGTCCGCATCAGGAGGCAGCACGTCCTCCTCGAAGAGCTTGGCAAGCGCCGCCCCTGGCCTCTCCACCTTCTCCAGGATCTTATCGACACGGCGGTCGTTCCACTCTTCGTCCTTCCCCTCGATCTCGACGAAGCCTTTGGCGACGACGTTGACCGGGTAGCGGAAGCCAGAGCGGACGGCCGCAAGCGCCTGCTTTACACCATGGTGGAGAGCGCTCCTGACGCGGTCCCGTGTGGCCACGTCGAAGAAGCACAGGGCGTCGACCAGGGCGTCGCCTCGAGCCACCGCGCCTTCCGCCGCGGCCACCGGGTCGGCCCCCCACATGGAGCCGAGCCTATCGAGGGTGACGCGCGCTCGCTCCGCCACCATGGTCTCACCCCGGAGTTGCTCCACGAGAGTCTGATTCATCTCGCGGAGCTCCTCAGCGGTCTTCTCGACATCTGTGCAAAACAGAAAGAGTGAGTCCCCAGCGGGGCAAGAATCTCGAGATCAAAGCAAGACGAAGCGTGAAAATTACCCCGGCAGTGCACGCCCAGAGCGGCGAAGTCGCTGGTAAGGACCCTCGACGCGCTGCTCGAGTGTACGCTTCTGGGACACACGTCGAGCTTCTCGCCCCTAAGGTCCTCGACCAGCTTGCCCGTCTGCGCGAGGGCCAGATCCTTCTGGATCACCACCTGCCGCGCTGCCTCCCGCTGCAGCCAGGGCGGTGGCGGTCCACTCTTGGCCTCCTTGGCCTCTTTCCTCCTCCGCCGCCTCCGCTGCAGACCGGGCGGTGGCGGCTTCGCTTCGGGTGTCGACGGCCTCCTTCTTCGCCGCCTCCGCTGCAGACCGGGCGGTGGCGGCTTCGCTACGGGCGTCGGCGGCCTCCTTCCTCGACGCCTCCACCGTGGCCAGAGCGGTGGTGACCTCCCTCTTAGCTTGGGCGGCCTCGTCACGAGCCGCCTGGGTCTCCGCCTGCGCTGCGTTGAGCCGGCTCGCCATCTGCGCGTTCCGACCCAGCTCGGCGCGGAGCTCCTGGAGCTCCCCTCCGCCCTCGCGAGGGCAGCCGCCACCTGCGCAGAGTTCTCCCGCCTCCTCCGAGAAGGACCTCTCCTCCGCTCCGCCACGAGCTCGTCCACCTCCCTGAAGATCAAAACCGCGCTCCTCCGCGGGGCCCCCTGCCGAGTCGACCGCTCGGCGAGGATAACGGCGCTGGTCGGGCTCGGCGCGTCAGGATACGGCCACACCGGTCGATCGATCTCGATGATGGGCAGGCCCTCCTCCTCCGGCTCGAGCGGCGCCAGCTGCGGCCCACCAACCGACGACACAGGCTGCGCCTCCCTTCGCCCCTCTGCCGTCTCCTCTTGCTGCTCCGTCCCCTCCCGAGGCGACGACGCGGCCTCGCCTGGAGGCGGGGACTCAAGCTGTAGTGGATCGCTCGAGGGGTGGCTCGTCCCCAAGCTCTCCTCCCCCGCCGGGTCTCCCGGCGTCTTGTCGACCCCGGCCGGTGCCTTGAGCGCTTCCTCCAGCATCGAGCCCTCGATCGGGGACGGCTCCTGCTCCAGCTCGTCCAAAAGCTCCTCCACCGTCGCACCTTCTCCACCGACGCCTCTCCCTCCTTCCCCTTCTCCACGGGCCGGCTCGCGTCGGCTGGGGTCTCGAGGTCCGCTGTCTCTTCAGCCCCAGACGCCGACGCAGTCGTGCTCGTCTCGGTGCTCCCCCCGAGATGGTCGTCGTGACGGGGGGAGGAGTGGCCCTCTCGATAGGTGCCACCGGAGGAGGAGGAGGCGTTGCCGCGCGATGGACGCGGTGGCGGTGGGCTCGGCCCAGGAGCCGCGGTCCCTGCTAAACAAGAACGACGTGTCAGAATCAAGAAAAAGCCTCGACCCCCGTGGTCGACGGCATCGGCCTCACCAAGATCCGCGGCAGCCATCTGGCTTCCCCGAGCCATGGCTGCTCGAGCCTTCACCAGCCAAGCGGCCTCTCCAGCGGAAGAAGGAGCCATACCTCGAGGTGCTTGGACCTCAGCAGAGCTCGAGGTCTTGGCCCGCTTGGACGCCGCGGGGTCCGCCTCCTGCCGGGAGCATTTTTCCCTGAAAAACCAGAAACGACACACATCACCAAAGGTAAAAAGGTAAGGCTTCGCTACTAACAAGATTGAGAAGCGTTACTCACCCAAACGACGGCGGGCTTCTTCCCCGAATCGCCGGACCCGCTCGGGGGCTTCGAGCCCGCCCCTTGGCTCGAGCCACGCCCCTGAGCCGTCTCCGTATGGGCCGGATGGGGGAAGGCTCCCGATGCTTCCCGTGGCTCGACCCCGGCGGGGAGCTCTCCTTTTGTCCCTTGTCCCGGGGGGGGGGGGGCGACCGCATCTCCTTCGAGCGGTCATCTTGGCGCCTTTCCCCGACGCGGGCTCCGGGACCTACTCCGGCGCTCGGCGACGGTCACGCCCCCCGCGTCTGCCTCCTTCTCCCCGCGGCGTGTGCGGCGACGGGCTCCGGTTCGCTCGCGACTCCCTCGCGAGACGACCGGGGGCTCCCCCCTCGACGGTCATGGTGGTGGGGCTCGACGCCCTCTCATGTTGCCGCTCCTCTCGCGGGCTCGATGTCGCCCTCGACGGCTTGCGGCGATCGGGCCCGAGTCCTTCTCGACCTGCTGGCCGCTTCTAGAGGGTCGGCCCTTCTTGAGACCCCCCACCTGGGTCGACGCGGTCGTTGCCTCCTTCTGCGCCGCGGCGATGGCGCTCCTAGTTCGAGGCTTCCTCGCGTCAGCAGGCACGTCCGGCACGGAGCTCGATGTGCCCTGAGCCTCCGACAAGGCTAGGGCCTGACGCGGCCTTCCGCGGCTGCGTCCCGCGCGATCCCTTTGCCGGGGGACCTCCAAGACATCCTCCTGCATAGAGGAGCGGTCACAGCCGATGTCGACGACCCCCGCGCGCCTCAAACGCGCATCCATCCCTTCGTCATCACTCTCCTCCTCATCATCGTCCTCCTTCTCCGAGCTCGTGGAGCTGAGCACGGGGGACTCCTCTCCAGGCTGCCGGTTACGACGAGCCCTCGCTAGCCTCTGCTCCCAAGCCACCCGTCGCAAGTTCCTCTCTTTCTCTTTCTTCTTCTTGGCATCTTTACTCTCCTTATCCTTCTGAGCAGAGAGGCGCCTCACCTGTATTTCCACGGCGTCCTCCCTCACCGGGGGCCTCGACGCGCGACATGTGAACGCCCCCTGCCAAAAAAAAACTTGATAAGGAGAACCACAAGGAGAGTGAACAAGGTTCGGAGAAAGAGAAAGTAGGGAGGGCTCGAGACAACATGACTCGAGGGTAGCTTACCAGGTCGAGACACCCCGCGTCGGGTGCCATGGCGATCAGATTGGCCTCCTCAGGGCGAAACACCCCGTGAAGTGTGACCGACACCCGGGAGGTACCCTCGTTCCAGGACAGCCTCTCCTCAGCCATCCTCGACCGGTTCAGCGCCTCGAGCGGGGCGTTCGGCCCCATCTCGAACATGAGGAGGGGGCGGTCCGCCAGAGGAAGAACCCTCCGCTGATGAAACGCCCAGATGACCGCCTGGACGGTCAACTTCTTCTCCTCCACCAGCACCCGCATCGTGTCCATCAGCGGCTCCAGGTGGCGCTGCCTGTCCGCTGCGACGCCCCAGTTCCACTTCTCCGGGCGCTGGGTGATGACCCTGCCGGTGTACTGCGGAAGGAGCCCGCCCTCGTTCCGCAGTAGAACCAGTGGTCATCCCACCCCGCCTAGTTGGTGGAAGCTTGTAGCGGAGGTAGTCGCGGGGGACGTTGGCCGACGAGGGCCCGGTCCTCGGGTGATGGTGAGGGAGCCCACGCGCGCGAGCCTCCTCCCGCTCGGCTTCGCGGCCTTGTGGAAGAGCTCGCCCCGGAAGAGGTGAACGAACATCTCCCAGTGCGGCTCGATCTTCAGATACCCCTCGCACACCGCGGCGTAGATGGCGGCGTGCGAGATGGAGTTGGGGGAGAAGTGCTGCAGCTCCACCTCGAAGTGGTGGGCCAGCCCCCGCATGAAGGGGCTCGGTGGGACGCCGAGCCCCATGCGGTGGTAGCGCGTGAAGCTCACCACGTACCCCTCCGGCGGGTGCGGCTCCCGGTGGTCCGCCGATGGGAGAATCCACCATGCGGGGCCCTCCTGCGGGTTGGGGCGGAGAAGCCCCCGCTCCACCAGCGTTTCCAGCTCTTGCTGCGTCGTCTTCGTCGGGCTCCAGTCTTCGGCCGGCAGCACCTGGGACGAAGCGGCCATGGCGGTGACGGCGCGGATCTGAGCGGTGGACGGGCGGCCGGGAAGATTTCCAATTGCTGGCTCGGAAAGAAGGCGTGTGGAAGCTACGACGGCGGTGAAGGCAAAGGCAAAGTAAAGGGTTCCTCTCCCCTCACTCGGTATTTATAGGAGAAAACCCCAACGGGCGGGGTCTCCCACGGCAGCAAAAAGGTAACCGCACACATTTAATGCGCCCACCTAACCGCATCTCGAGCCGGTTGACAGGTACACGCGGCAACTCCCCATTCGCCCGCTACCTGGGCCCACCACGACCGCCGCTCCAACTTCGCGCCCGTCGCCCTCCCTGACAGTTTCCGCCTAAAAAGGCGCGCCCAACGGGCAGAAGGATTCCCAGACGACGGTGGCTTCTTCACAAAGGTAAAAACAGGCCCCGGCCCATCCAAGCCTCGAAGCAGCGAAGGCTAGCCCTCGAAGAGGGTTCGACAGCCGGCTTCGAGCACCCGAGTCAGGGACACCAAGGGGCGCCACTCGCAGCATCACTCGAGGGCCAAGCCCTCGAGGCCCCTCACGTGTATCCAAGGCAGGGCGCACGACGTGCAGTGAGATCCCCTCGGAGGGAGGCATCGAGCCACCGGGTCCTATCGAATGGGCCCGGCACTCCTGCAGACCGAGCGCCCATGCTTTATGAGATCGCCTCCGGGCTTCAGTCGACCCTATCGAATAGGGCACGAGGTCTCACTTGGATTCCCCCGTTACCAGCTCATCGGGAACCTCGATACTCGCCCGCTCGTGGTAGTACGAGGCATCCCCCCTCGCATCCGATCGAAAGGACTCGCGGGATGACAAGCCAGGGCAACTGGCGTGCCGGACAGCTCGAAGAGCCGGCCGGTCAGTTCAGCCTGGCATCCCTCGACGAAAGAGGGTCGAAAAACTCGGGGGCTCGACACTCCCGAACCTAAAAAATGCAACTAACATTCACACTCGCAAAAAGCCCACGAGGGAGTTCTAACCACTCCCCCGCGGCCTCGGGGGCTACACCCGCGGGTGTCGCTCGCGCGACACCCACGGAATCAAGGCAACCAAACCCTCGAGAACCAGTCAGCTAACCCTCAGGATCCCGGTTAGGAGCCCCTGCTCGAGTGTCAGCACTCGAACAAGGGCTCGGGGGCTACTGTCGGGGGTCCACAAAAGGGGTACCCCCAATCAACGCAAAACAAATAGGTTAAACTTAGAACACCAATTAATAACAAACCTAGCAAGTCTAACCTTCTAAAAAGGCAACCCCTCGAGGGCTACAACGCCGGCCCATCACCAGGGAGCCCAGGGCCGCCGAAGCCTAACTGTCCGCCTCATGGCAGCTTACCCCTCGAGCCCTGGCACATAGGCCTCGAGCCCTCTACAGCCGTACGCTGTTTCTCGAGACCCCACGCGGGGACCTCGAGCCTCACTACCACGGTAAACCATCCCTCGAGACGCATCATGCCTCCCTCGAGCGGCGGCAGACATCGGATACCAATCCCATACTGCGCATTTAATGCATCCACCTACTCCGGTCATGTCCTCTGGTACACGACGTGCGCCACAGTGAACCAGGGCAGAGCCAAGTCTCGTTTTCACCACAAGCATGGGCAAAAAGGCACTAGTATAGCACTGTTCGGCCATACCCTGCACTGTTGCACGCTCGAGTCACGACTCGAGGCCTGGCTACCCGCCGTACAATCGGGTTTCCCGGGACTTGCTCATACCTGCGGGAGCTCGAGCCCCCCATAGGCGCCACCTCGAGGCCGGCCCTGCGCCCCTCGAGCCCTGACTACTCTCATGCTATTGGAGGACAGGTACCCCAAGACCCGGAGGGACCCTGCCACGTCCTATACGTACCGGGATGGGCGCTGTACGGCCTCCACGTCGCCACGCCTCCACGTCCGCGCCCGGAATGGAGGCCACGCTTCAAGGACGCTTCAACAGCAACCCCCACGTCGGCTCCAGTATCTTCGACAAGACAACATTCCTACCCTCCACCATATTGGGCATTGTACATCCCGACTCCTGTGTCATTCCTGTGTAACTCTGGCCTCCTCTTGCTCTATAAAAGAGGACACCAGGGGTCTTCACGCGCACGGTTACGCACGGGCTTGCGCGACACGAGTCCACACACACTCGAGTCCGGACTCCGGTCCACGCTCATTGAGCTTGTATTGCCCCTGTACAAGCACTTAGGTGCAAGTAATACAAGAACCATCCCCCCGCTGGACGTAGGGCCTTCTTTGCCCGAACCAGGATAAATCTTTGTGTCATCTTGCATCACCATCCAGGAAGAGAGCACGCGATCACATTACTCGTTGGTGTCATACCCCCGGGTTCGAAACACCGACAGTGTCGCTTTTAGATGACGTTTTGGACAAGGTTTGAGTCAAACATTGGGAATATAAATCATTAATAACTTTTAAATTATTGAGTTTAGAGAAATAAAAATCATATAAATAGTTTTGTCTTGAAAAGTACTTTCATAAAAGTATACATATACCATTTTACAATAAATATTTTTGAAAAAAACAAGTGGTCAAAGTTGCACTTTGGAGACCGTGTCGCTGTCCTAAACGTCATCTAAATGCGAGACAGAGGGAGTAGCTAATGGCTGTAAGAGAAAAAAATAATGTCATTTCACTGGAGAATGATGGATAGTATTATTGAAGGTGATGAAAATTTACTAAAGCATGCCACTGAATATTATGCGGAACTCTTTGGTCCTGTGGAGGACTTTAATATTCATATTGATCAAAATTTATGGGGAGAGCTTGATCAAGTCTCGAAACAAGAGAATGAATCTTTATGTGAGCCTTTTTCTGAAATTGAAATCAAAGATGCACTGTTCCAAATGAAAAAAAAATAAAGTTGCCAGTCCTAACAAAGTTCCAATTGAATTCTACCAAACTTGTTGGGAAATTGTTAAAGATGACATCCTTTAAATGTTCAATGATTTCCTTGCAGGAAAAGCTGACATTAGTAGAATTAACTATGGCTTGATAGCTCTTGTGCCTAAGGTATCTGATGCTTCTAAGATTCAACAATTTAGGCCTATTTTCCTATTGAAATGTTTGTACAAGCTTATTACTAAGGCTCTGACTTTGAGACTGGAAAAAAAATTCTAATAAGCTCATTCACTCCAACCACACTACTTTTATGAAAAGGCAGGAATATAATGAGTGGAGTCATGATTTTGCATGAAATCTTACATGGGACTAAAAGGAAAAAACAGTTGGGAGTCCTGCTGAAGCTTGACTTCGAAAAAGCATATGATAAAGTTAAATGGAGGGTTTCTATAATATATATGTGGTGTGATTGGATCAGACAGGTAGTCTCAAGGGGGTTAGAGTGTGAAAATGATTAATCTGATTAGTCCATATATCAAAAAGCTTTAAAGGAGTCAGACAAGGGGATTCTCTCTCTCCAATCCTCTTTAACTTTGTTGCTGATGGGTTATCAAGGATGATCCATAAAGCACAGTCCAATAATCGCTTTTGTGGCCTAGCTAATCATATTATTGAAAAAAGGGTAGCGGTTCTTTAATATGCGGACGATACAATAATATATTTGAAACATGATATTGAGGGAGCTAGAAATATGAAATTGTTGTTATATACGGAGTATGTATGAACTCATGACTGGGTTAAAGATTAACTTTTTGAAAAGTGAGATCCTGACAATAAATGATGAGGAAAACTAGGATAACACTTATGCTGAGATCTTTAATTGTCAAGTAGGGACCTTTCCAATTAAATATTTAGGGTTTCAGTAAGTCCAGGTAGACTACATGTGAGGGACCGGTTGCCTCTAGTTGAGAAAAGTGTCAAAAAAATGGATATCTGTAAAGGAGGTACTATGTCTATAGCCGGTAGGTCTACTCTCATCAGTTCTAGTCTTAACAATGCTCCCATCTACCCACAAGTCAGTATACTTGCTTCCAAAGTCAATCCTTAATAGGCTGGACAAAATCAGGAGATCTTTCTATTGACAGTGGGGTACTAGGAAGAAGTACCATCTCATTAAATGGACAAAGATTTGTAAGAGAAAAAAAAGAGAGGAGGTCTTGGGATAAAAGACATTAGGAAAATGAATATTAGTCTTCTATGTAAGTGGTGTTGGAAATTGGATACGAAAATGGGTTATGACACCAAATCATAAAAAGTTCAATTATCTGAAAGATAACTCAATTTGTACTGTGAGACACGGACAAACTGATTCTCCTATATGGTCTGACCTTTTGAAGGTCAAAGGTGTATATTTACAAGGTAGAAAAATTAAAGTGAGAAATGGAATGAAAACTCTGTTCTGGAAAGATACCTGGTTGTATGAGAAACCTCTTTGCAATTGATACCCCAATTTGTTTCATCTTTGTGAACAACAAAATGTAACTGTGTTTCAGGTAAAGCAGGATACTCATAATGTAACCTTTATTAGATGGTTGATTGTCGATTTACTCTATGTTTGACAAAACATCCTGAGAGATTTTAATGAAGTTATCTTTGATGCTGGTCATGATGTAATCTTCTGGAAGTTTGGCTCTAGTGGTCGTTTTAGTGTAAAATCTATATATAGTGTTATGACTTCAAATGATTCAAGCCCTTATCATAAGAAAGTTTGGAAAGGGAAAGTACCAGCCAAGATTAAGATTTTCTTGTGGCTGCTTATGAACAATGTCATTTTAACAAACGATAATATGGTACTTTATGCATGCGTCTAAAGATTCGATGTGTGCGCTCATGAGTTATTAGGAAGGACTCTTCCCAGACATGGACAAGGAGGCGTTGAAAGCAGGAGTAAACACGATGCTACAGATCGCGAGTTCGCGACCAAGCTGTTGGGCAAGAAGTTGAAGAAAGAAGGGGAGATGATGTTGGAAGAAGACGCTGGTCATGACAAGGAAGACTGAAGAAGGGTCTAGTGTTTAGTTGCTTTTGTCATGCCTAATCATGTACTGATGTGTTTCTGTTCTTCGCTTCTGATCATACAAACTGTTCTCGGTTGTTCCTTTTCTAGATTCTAGTCGGCCCTTACCTATAACAGAAGGTTGTCGTTTTAACTCTGCTAGTTGTCCCCCCCCCCCCCCTCTTTCATCTTGTATCAGTCTTTGAAACATTTGTATTCTGTTGTTTCAATAGAAATAGGATTTACCTCCGGTTCAAAAAAAAAGATTTTTATAATATAATATAAATAGTACTCCCTCTATTCTAAATTATAGATTGCTCTGATTTTTTTGTTATATCTAGATATATAGTAAAATAGGTATAAAAATGTTAAAGTAACTTATAATTTAAAACAGAGCCAGCATTGATGTTTTGATTTTTTATTTAGACTAGGACAAATGCCCGTGCGTTGCAACGGGAGAAGAAAGAGACTCTAAAAATCTTTTAGGTTAAGTTTAATCTGAAGTTTAAAATTTTAAACTCTAACTATAAATAAACTATTTTGAGTTTAGTTTAAAAAATAAAAGTGATGTAAGTAGATCCGTTTCAAAATTTAATTTCATAGTACATATGGCCGTACGCTGTAACGGGAAAAAATACATTGATTGATCCATTGGTCACCATCGCGCATCATGGTTACCTGATTTTTCCACGGAGCACAGCGCTATATCAAGTCGAATCTGGACACGTGGACACGGCAACAAAACAAAATTGCATGTGTTTCTGAAAAATAACTTTTACAAATTTTAGAATAATAAATTTAGTCAAAATGGTTTCATGGGAGAAATATTTGTCAAAACTGACCCAATCTCGAAAACAAATAAATGCAAAAAGACCAAAGCTTATAAATTGTTAATTGTTAATTTTGGTAGTGGTCCACGAGCCTTAATGATCTCACGTCGACCCGTCGAGGTAAATATGGAGCAACGGGGCACGAGGCGCTCTTCTTATAGCGTGAGCTCGTGGCTCGTCCGCCTTCAGCTGGTGAGGTGGTGCTAAATGCCCAAACCGAAACTGAACGAGCGCTCGTCTCTACTGCCGCTGAGGTCTCGTGGGCTACCTAGACTGGGCCTTCAAGTTCGGACCGATTTCGTTGCAAAGAGGTTTGGGCCGAGACGAAACAACCAGATTTGATCGGTTTTTCTCCAACCAGTGCTTATTTTTCTTTAGTAGCTGGTAGTGTAGCTTCTCAATAAAAATATTTTTTTTTTCTTAAAATAAGCAAATAAACTCACAACCAACAACAGCCCAACACACGCACGCACAGCCCAAACACACGCACCTAGAACGCAAACACACGCACCCTACTCGCGTACTACAGCCCAAACACACGCACCTAGAATGCACGCACAACCCAAACGCACTCAGACCTATTCGGAACGGCTTGCCGGTACCAACACGTGACTAAATAAATTTAGACCGAAACCAAATTGATAACGAGGTTGGACGAAAATCTAAAGTTGGGAGAAATTTTGTCTCTTTATTATTACTAGTAAAAATGCCCGTGCGTTGCCACGGTTTTTTTTTGTTATCTCTGGATATTTTTTATATTCAATTCTGTTTCAATATTTTAATATTTTAGTTTTTTTAAGATTTATTTTGTTTGACAATACTTTTTCTTTTTTTCTTTTTTTATATTTTTCACATATTAATTTTTTTAGAGACGATTTTTTTATCTTAGTAGAATTTTTTTTGATTTAAGGAGCCAATGTCTTTTTTTTCTGAAAATGTTTCTTACATTCTCTTGCACTTTTTTTTTCCTTCGTTCCTTTTTTTTGCCGTTTCATTCTGCTAGTTGGCTCCTCTGTTCCCTTTTTTTATTCGCTTGTTTTGGTGGCCCATCGAGTTTTTTTTCCCATTCTCACTACTGGAGACCCAAAGTGTTGCTTTCCTCTTCTTTTCTTGTATCGTTATCTCAGTTGCACGCATAGGCAGTCAGTGTGTGCGTTTTTTCCCCCATTTCCACTTTTCGTTGAACCCTAACTGCTAGCTGGTTGGCGAGGCGGCGTGCGGCGGCGGACGGGGACGGCGGACCTTGGGCGTGCGGTGCACCATCAGCGCGCAGCGCAGGCTTAGACGGCGATGGCTTCACAGCCGGCCAGGCTTAGCGGCGGCGAGCTGCAGCGGGCGTTGAGATGTCGTGACGGCGGGCATTTGTTGCAATGCTCAGGACATTCAGGGGAGCAGTGACAGTGACCATGTAATTATAAGTTATATTCAGTCTTCTGAAATCCTAAATTCCTATTTTTGTTAAGTATTTGGCATTATTCATGGCGAACATTAACTCTTTGGTTTTTTATTGCTACATATTTTGAATACCGAGTCCTCAATTGCTTAGGTCACTGTTGTTCTTCATCTATATCTTAAGTTAATTTATTGCAAATATTTTTTTGATCTGTGCTGTTATGCCTCAGTTTTAAATCTCTGTACTGACTTTTATATTGTGGACCTTAATGTTTGTTCTGTTTCTGTTTCGTTCCTGTCTATATTACGGCGTGCCACGAACGTTGCTTCTTCGTTACGGTGGACAGTATGTGGCAGCGCACATCGCAGGCTTGGGCCTTTGTCGCCGCCTCACACGCACAACCAGGCAGCAGGGGCAGTCGCCGCACATCGGCCAACGGCTGGCAGACACAACATCAGTGACTTTTAACTGTAAGGTTAATTCAGTTATCCAAAATCACAAATTCCTATTGATTGTCAACGTTATTGCATTATCCATGTTGAATATTAGTTATTTCTTGTTTTCCGAACTCTCGGATCCTGGTTATGCCGCTGACCTGCAGCTATATATTGAGTTAAATTAGTGTAAATATTTTATTTATCTCCTGTTATGCCTAAGTTTTTAATTGTTTTACTATCTTTTACATTTTTTACATGATTGTTTTGCTTTTTCGTTCATGTCTATGGAAGCATTTGCTGTTCTTTGTCTCCAGTTTGGTTTTGTTTTGTCCTCAATTGTTTTTTGTTTGGGCTGCTTGTTTTTTCCATGTATTGGTTCATTTTTTAGATAATATTACAATTATGATACAACATTTAGAAATTTACCTTTTTACAGTACTTTGTGTATCTTTGACTGCACTGACATATAATAATATATATATCAAACATTTAATATATGTGTATACAGGATTGCTATATTTTTTTATTCAGCGCATCACTTATTTGGTTAGGACCTCCGTGTAGACAATATTCTTTGTGTATGTTTTTCTTGTAGCGATCTTGTGCGATTTCTTCTTCTTATCATCGTCCTCCGCATCCTCTTCATCATGTTTTCCTGTTAGTACCTTTATGTTCTTTGCCGCCGTGGCTCTAGAGAGTGCGACATACAGCTGTCCATGAGAGAAAACCGGGTCAGGCAGGTAGACGCCGACGTTTGGTATTGTCTGCCCTTGCGATTTGTTTATTGTCATTGCAAAGCTTAGCCTAACAGGAAATTGTTTCCTCTTGAAACGGAACGGGAACATCTCATCGTCCGAGGGACACAGTGGTATTCTTGGCAAGAAAACCCGCATTCCCGAGTGCTGTCCTAGCACAATCTCTGCGTCAATTGCATTTTTCTGGAACGCACGCACGACCAGTCTTGTTCCATTGCAAAGACCGTTTGCCGGGTCGATGTTCCTGAGCAGTATGATCGGGCAGTTGAGTTTAAGTTTGAGCATATGTGGAGGCAGTCCGTTTGGTGTTAGACTGTTCAGGAATTCTAGGGGATAGTAGTTGTGTGGGTCGTCTTCTACAGAATCGAAGCTGTGATACACCATCTCCTCCCCCTTGAATCGATCAATCATTTTTAGGTTGATGCCGTCTACGCAGTCGTTCCTTGTGGACAGAATCGCTCTCGACGTGATGTATTTTGGATCCTTCAATGAGGCATTGTTCTTTTTGTAGATAAGGTCGATAAGTCTATAGAGTCCATTTTCTCCCCTATTGTGTTCCACGCATATACTTTGAGGTAGAAGGATATCTCCATTTTCGTTCATCTCTTCTGTGCCGTTTCCAACACGAAGAAGGTACTCTGCGAACCACGGGTCGTTTTGAGCCCTCATGTTCTGTACGAGCTTCAAGTGTTGCATGCAATTCCATAGCTCTGATCTGCGTAGCGATGTGTCTACTATCTGGGCTCTTGAGCCCTTTCTGACAACGGGGAGGACTTGTCTAAAATCTCCTCCGAACACAACTGTTTTCCCGCCGAATGGTAGGTCTGGTCTGCTCATTATGTCTTGCATGCTTTTATCTAGCGCCTCGACAGCCTGCCTCTTAGTCATAGATGCCTCGTCCCAGATTATTAGTGATGCTTCCTGTAGCAGCTTGGCTGTCCCGCTTTGTTTTGTGAATCCACATATTGATGTGTTGTCTATTCTTAGTGGTATCTTGAACCTTGAGTGTGCAGTTCTCCCTCCGGGCATTATTGAAGCCGCAACACCAGAAGTGGCTGTTGCTAGAGCAATCTTACCTTGGCTGCGAACAGTTGCCAGTAGCGCCCGGTATAGGAATGTTTTTCCCGTGCCTCCTGAGCCATCGACGAAGAAGAGGCCTCCTCGGTGGTTGTTAGTTGCTGATAGGATCTTCTCGTAGGCTATCTTTTGCTCATTGTTTAGGTACTCGTGCAAAGATACGTCCTCAGGGTCCACCTCGATCGAGGATTCCTCGATAATCTCTCTAGGCACGTTGTCTGATGTGTCATGGTGTTTGTCAATATCTGGAAGTGGAAAAGATTTTATGTCTTTTCCCATTGACTGCAGCATGTCCCTGATATTTCTTAGCACCATTTGCTGGATTGTGTGTTTGCATTTGCAGTGCCTACTGTAGTCTTCTGACATTGCATCAAGGTGATTGTTCCAAAGACTGCGGATGTCGCTCGGTTCGCAAAACACCAGTATTGTTGCGAATAGTCTTCTCAACGATGTTGGCATCCGAAATAGCTCGGCTTCTGTCATGCATTCATCTATCGTGTTGTCTGCCTCAATGAGTCCCATTTTTTCTGCGGCGTCCCTAAAGGTTGGCATTATTTGACCATCAACCGTTCTGAGGTCTTTGTAGCTCGTTGCCCCCGTCACATGGTTCAGGATGACACGAAGATAGTACCGTTCCCCTTCAGCCGGATGTGCTGTGACAATCCTGCCAATCTGGTATTTTGGTTTCTGTTTCCTCGGTTGCCATAGCTTGCCTTGCGTGTTCCAAGTATATTTCTCAGGAAAGTCTCTGTATAGTATGTCTCTTGCTATTTCATCATGGGCGTTCCTTTCAAAGTATGCCGTCAGCATTGACCTTTCTGTTCCTCCACGGTTTATGACATCCTTGATTTTGTCTTCGCCATTGTATGAAACCATGTGCATGTTTGGGAGGTGCAGCTGCAGTTGCATGACTGGGGGGCTTATTTTGCTTAGTTCAAATCCATATATTCTCCATAGTGCTTCTGGAGGTGTCACCCACCGCGCATCTCTGTACTGTCGAATCTCATCGACTTTTACTTCGTTCTCTGCCCCAGTAACAGATATAGATGCCTTGTCATGTCCCTTGTATAGGTATTTATATAGGTACTTGACTGCTTTAATGCTCGAGCATATCTCGACATTTATGTGGCAGTTGAACATCATCAATAGGTAAGGATTGTACGGAACAACCCACCTGTTATCTAGTTCGCATTTTCTGACTTTTGCGGTCTTGCCATCGTCGCGTCTCCTATACAACGGGTAGGAGTCCTTGCCTGTAATTGTGGTTTCAACAAATGGCCTTGGGTAATTGTTCTTGCATGACGTGCGATTCTTCGTGCACAGACAGTTTCTATTGAGTGCTCCGCAGGGACCATGCATCATATGTTTGAGTACCAATTTGTATAGCTCTAGGTATTTGTGCTTGTTAGGGAGCTCAGCGGAGATGATTCTATCGTACTGTTCCGGACACGTGTACTTGTGTTTTCCTGTCATGATCAGCAAGAAGTGAGCATGTGGTAGTCCCCTCTTCTGGAATTCTACCACATAGGTATACGCCTTGACCTTTCCTAGAATGTCCTTTTCAAATAGCTGCCGCTTCATTTCTTCTAGCTTTGCCCTGAAAACACGAACAACCAGATCCGGGCAATGCTGTGGTGTCTGTCCAAACTTGAGTTCATTTTTTATCTCTTCCCAGTTGGGGTTGCATGTCATCGTAAGAAAAATGTCTGGCTTTCCATATTTTCTGACCAGAGCCATAGCATCTAGGTAACAACGATGTTTATCTCGTGGCCCTCCAATAAATGATGATGGGAGTATTCTTTTCCCAATTTCATTTCCCTGGTGCTCGCCGGCTTTAATGCTATCCAGAAGTCCTTGGTATAAGTCTGCTCTGATTTCTTTCTGATGATGATACATGTAGTCCAATCTGGAGTTTTCAATCTTGATGTATGTATCTACAGCAAACTGTTGGAATAGCCGTCCGCCATGTAGCACCGGATCAAAAATGTTTGGTCGCACATGGAATTTGTAGCAGTAGTATTCCCTCATTGTTACGCACAGCCTGCTGTTTGAATCTGTTTTAATTTTGAAAAATCAAGAGTTAGCTTTGTTTGGTCTAATGCTTCATATATTGTTAGTTAATTTGAGACAGGACATAAGTGTATGATTGACTAACCTGGGTTTTCGCCGTTGTCTTTTTTCTTTGCACGAGCCTTGATCACATCTTCCATTCTTACACCGACTTTTGGGATATCTTGATGCCAGCCTAGTTCTGCCCTTGGAAAGAATATAGGATACGATAACGGATCATAGCATCCATGATATAATCGTATACCCTGTATTTCATTGTTTTTGCCATGCAGTATTATATTTTTGTCAAAATTATTTCTTCTTTCATTACCTTCTATCCATACTGCAGCTACCTCTGAATTGATTGGCGCATTGTATACTCTCTGATCCAATCTCTAGTCAAGGTTCAGTATTACTCTGTAGTCCTCAAGGTTATTGGCCTGTCCCAAACTCCTAAACTGCTTTGAGTATGGGTTTTCACGCATAACGTCGGTGATTATGCCGATTATGTGCTTGTCTTGCTCGTATATTTCCTTGCGGCAGCGACGGTAACGATGCTCTAGGCTCGGATCATCATCGTAGAAGTATAGTTCAAGGTGCTTGGCATTTTCTGGACTATTACCAATTGATTGTATATTGTGATAGATCTGACCATGTGCTCGAAATGTGTAGATGCCAGTGTTTCGGACGTCGATTGTGTCTCTGTCTAGTTGGCAATATAGAGTTGTGAATGAGAAGTGTCCATTGAAAAATCTTATATTGTTTCGAAAATGCCTTGCATCATAATCATTGCTTGTCCAAAGCCTCATGAGTTGGTTTGGTGTATCTAGATTGGCTAGTTTTATCTTTCCCTTTTTGCAACATAAGCCTTCGGACTCATACTCAAACTTTTTCGCGTTGCAGAATCTGCAATTTTTCACAGTTTTCAGCATGTGAGGCTTTTCTGGTATGTTGCTGTAGACGATGTCATAAGGGTCAAAGATGTTTGAATGATCAGCAGCTGTTTCCTCGTCGTCTAGGATTTCAATTTCCTCTTCTGCGTCCCAATCTGTTTTGAGTTATAGGTTTTTTAATCAGCAAAGTATACTAATTTAATTATGCGAGTGTATTTTATTTTTATTGAGCATACCTTGAGCAGAGAACATATATTCATCCTCATCTGCGTCATGTTCATATATCACCCCATCATTATCTGCACAGTAATATTTTGTATTTATATTAGTTCTTCTATTTTATAATAGCATAAATAATAACTTGATAAACATACCCTGATCTTCATTGTAGTCTGGTCCTGGTTTATCTTTTTCTTTGTTGGCTGGACACATTAAAGACGAAATGTCTGTCAAAAAAACATGGTTAGTTTGATATTAAGTTTTCTATTGCTTTGTAATGTTAAGATTGTTATGTAAAATTATAGTAGTACCGGTGCTGATGGTTTTTTGATGATGTTGATGTTGTTGTTTTCATTAAAGGTTGATGTCTTAACTTCCACTTCTTCCTGAATATATACAGGGTTCTCCATAGCAATTGAATCCTTAGTCTGTGTTCTGCGCTTTAATTCTTGGTTAGCTGTAATTTGCTCTATTCTAGCTTTCTTTTTTTCTTGGTCCATCTTTGCATAACTCTGCCTTTTTTTACGCATCTTCTGATCTTCTGTTCTAGCTGTTTTTCTTCATATGTACTTTTTTCTTCTACACTTATTTGGGTCTGTGCCGAATCCCTCTTTTCTTTTGGTGTGGAATCCTTCTTTGCTTTCTTTTGATGGTAGGCTTCACGTCGTCTTTTTAATTGTTCTTGTTTTTTTTCATCAGACATCCGTGCATATCTCTCTCTTTCTCTCTTGTTTTTTTCTTCTTTGGCATCCATGACTGCAATATATGAGTCGATTGAGTTTTCTGCATGAAAGTTATGTGTGCTGTCTGAATGTATTGTTATTTATAAATATTTATATTGATAAAATATGAATAGAGATTTGTATTTGTGTAATGTACCAACCTGGATTCATGTCTTTTTTGTTGTCTTTACCATACACACTGTTATTCAATTGGCATACATGCTTGCATTGATCTGCAAAAATATAAAATCGTGTGTTGTTAGATCAGCTGTAACGTCGTATGTGTTGTTAGCTTGTCGTTTTTGGGATACAATAGAGTAATTAAGTAATAGGTTATTGAAGTTATTTTACGTGAAACCAACCTTTGTTGTTCATTTGCAGGATCAAAGTTTAGGTCGACATGATGTATAGTTTGACCTATTGCATGGTCATCTTTTGAGACTTCAAGTTTGGCATCTTTCTGATCTTGACCGATGTCTTCATGTCCAAAATATTTTTTTTCTATAGCCATGGTTTGAGGAACAAACTTTGAAGAGCTGTTTTTCTAAGCTCCCGTTCGATCTCCACTATCTGGCTGTGATGGGCCAGCGTCTCGTCTTCCTCTTTTGATGAGCTCGTCAATCCTACTTTTATCTCCGTAGGGACTTGTTCCTTTCTGTTTACTATATATATATAATCTTTGTTCGAGTTGTATTCTAATTAGAAAGTGTTATTAAATAGTATTTGTTTTATAGAAGATTATTAAATAGTATTTGTTTTATAGAAGATGTGTTCTAGTCCTATTGTAATAATGAATTGTTTCCTTGTCCTATTAGGACTTCTGTATCCTAGTAGTATTGTGGTTTTTTAATTATATAAACAGTTTTTATTTAATAGATGTCGTGTCCAAGTTGTATTCACATTGTTGACTTTAATAAATTTAATGTTCTACGGCAAAGAATCTTTGATTTTTTTTTCATGTCTGTTGTGCAAACTCGTAGTCCAGATGGGTAAATGCACATTTGACTTCGGCAACGGCTTCAAATTCTCCTATAGTTGCCATTATTAATTCCTAATGTAGCTGATAATTTAAAATATAGCTAAGAAAAAAAAAGAATCAAGGAGTTCATGTTCCCCTGATGGCTGATGCTGTACTATTTTATCCTCTTTTATATATGCATGCAAAACCAAAAAAAAAGAGAGGGTCGATCGATGGATGGATGGCTCTCAATGCAACTCTTCTGAAATAGAGAATCCAATAATAAAGCACGAACACGTCGGTGGTGCCATCCCCGGGCCTGCGTGCGCGCCGCCATGCTGGCGGTGTAGATGGCACCCATCTGTTTGGGCGCCTGCGACGTCCACCCAGTGGGTGTGTCCACCATGACGAGGTCCCACTCGAGCTCGTGTAAGACGGAGGGCAGGCCCCTGAGAGCGAGCCGGCATGACGCGTCCGCGGCGGACGTGAGGTCCAGCTGCGCGACGCAGGCTGGGTGGTCGCGGAACGCGAGGGGCGCGTCGGCGTCGGTGAGCACTGTGTCGTAGGCTACGTGGTAGGACTCGAGCGCCGGGTGCTTGGCGCGCACGCTGGCGATCCATGACGCGTCCTCCTCCAGGAACACGGTACGGCCACCGTGGTTGAGCACCGCCCACATGGGGCTGTCATGGCGCAGGCCGAAGACGAGGAAGTTGCAGGGCGCGCGGCGCTGCAGCAAGCGGTGCGAAACCCTGATCTCGTCAGGGCGGTCTGCTGCGGCGTCACGTTCGACGTCGTGTAGTGCACCAACGCCTCCGCCACCGACAACGGTAGGGTCGCCGCCTTGGCGCACTCGGCCGCGTCGACGTCATCCTGCTGCTATCGCTGGGACGCCGAATCAATGCCCCCGCCGCATGGCATTGTTCCATTGCAAATTGCATCATGCTGCGCAAACTTCAATCCCGATCGATCGATCGATCGGTTTCCATGCATGCTGCATGCATGAAGCCATGAATGGTGGATACATCATATCGCTCGCCTGGAAAGGGAAACGGCGAGATAGATGTGTCGCTCGTGACAGTACTATCAATCAATCTTTGTTGTACAGAGAAGAGATAAGAGGTTTCACTTTCACATTTTCTAAGAGCGCGCGCGGTGGTAGGGACAACAATCTCATCTTCACAATCCAGAAATAGGAACAATTTTCTTCCTCGCAAAAAAAGAAAAAAGAAATAATGTTCTTCTCTGCACAATGCAGTAGTAATACATTGTGCAATTCAAACAACTGGCACTTGTGTTGTGCAGAAGCAGACTGCAGAGAAGAAGATGGCCACGAAAAATGCATAGGGAGACAGACGAATTAAAGCGCAAAATCCACAGGGTTCTCGGCTAATCGGAACTATTGAATATATAAAAATAGGATAGCACGAGTACTCTTAAGCCAATAATAAGAAATTCTGTTACAACTAAGAAAATAGATTCTATATTGCTAGCTTTATTAAACTAAGAAATTCCAGGACTCCATTGGGTATGTTGTCTTCACATTCATTCTCCTTGTATGCTAATAGTTCTCCCAAAAATTGTTTTCTGAGTTCACATCCATCCTCCTGCACAATTCATTAATATAAGTTAATGAATACTATTTCATCATCAAATTTGTTAATAAGGTATAAGATTGATGAATTTATGATACTGACCTTTACTAATGGTAATTGTAGTTTCTCGCCTTTCCACAAGGTCATGAAGACGGAAACAAGATATCCAGAAAGCTTCCTGATATAATTGCAAAAAGAAAATATTCTATTAAGCTAAGAATTATAACATAGTATTAATATTAATTAAAAAATATTACCAGTTGAGAATTGGAATATCCTGTAGTATTATTTGACGCCATAGGAAAATATTCTCGGTCCATATAGAACCAGGCCAAGCTTTTGACATAGCTTTTGGTAAGTATTCAGCAATCCATAAAAGTTTCTTCACATATCTTGCATTTGGATTGTACTGGTAAATGACATTAAGAGGGATAGGGTCCAAAATATAGACAGTTCTGGTATCTTTGTCGAGTATAAATAGAACGAAAGAACCATTGCATTGTGTTGGAATAAGAATCTGGTATTACAGAGAGTACAAATCACATAAAAAAGAATTTAAATGGGTAATTGACAAATATAGGCAAAGTCAAGTGTTATTACCGTTTTGCATGTTGAAACACTATAGTTAATACCAGGCCAGCTATGAACAGAAGCTGTTAATCTTTCCACATCTAACTTTTTTCGGAAATTTGGATGACGTCCAAAATCAGTAGTCATCTATTATCATCATATATAATAAAGTATTTAGAAAAGTGATAAATAACAAGTGCATATATATACAGAAAAATCATTGAATATATAAACATACCCAAAATTGAATGTCTAGACAGTGTTTTGATATCATTCCTCTCTTTTTCTTCACCATTTGAATTTCATCAAACATAATTTTTCGAACGAACAAATTGAAACAATCTAGGTCCATGGGCAGATCATCATTCAAAATATTTTGCAGTTGTTTGAGAGTTATTGTAATGGGATATGGCTGGGAGTTTTAAAACCAAACTTTCCTGTCAACAACCACATAAAAAAGCATCATATAAATTTTATATTTAATTTGAATAAGTATATGCAACATTAAGTCAAAATGGCTTACTCCAAGGTTTCTGCACTGGTAATGGATCTGATGTAGTTACAAATTCCACCTACTAACTCACGTTTGCTCATCTTAGAAAGAACAGAAATTATTGATTGGTACTTATTCTCGACGGACAATGAGATCAGTGCTCTTGATTTCTTTTGTTCATCTGGGCTTTCCAATATCATAATATCATTGGGATTACCCTCAACGTCGTGACTCTGTTGGAAGTTGGAAATTGTTGATGCTGTATTTGTTTTCCAGAAAAATAATGCAGCAGCTAATTTCGACCTAAAATGAGAAATATTTTCCTGTGTGATACAAATGTATGTTAGTACATATGAAAAATTGACATGAATTGAACTATACGTTTATCTAAAAAATAAGAGATACATACTTGTGTAATATGTTGAGATAATGCATCTCCAGTCTAGTATTCCATGAATTTGAGCATGAATAGACCACAAGATGAACTGCAAAGATTTAAAACATTGATTATACAAAAACATATATACACACATAAATAATATAACCTTATAGTTTGTCATACAAACCCGTCTTTCTGCAGTGGTTCTTGTAATTTTTCTTTGACTGTCCAATTAGTAACATCAAGGTTTTTCCACTTTTTTAACGATAAACCTTTTTTAATAATGATGTTTAAATGAGTCTGTAGTCCTTGAAGCTATTGAAAAAAATATTAGTAGTAAAAAATTGAAAGGAAGCGACAATGTAATGAGAGATTTAATAATTGAGTAATGCTACAACAGTAACTGACCGTAGTGTTGAGGTCATCTCGATTGTATTCCCAACACAATGAGTCAAGTACTTGTATCTCACATTTTTTTGCATGAACAACAGCTAAATACCAATGTGTGTTTTTTATATTTATCGGAAGAAGAATCTATCAAAGAAAATGAGAGTCTGAGATATGTACAATACAATACAGAACATTGGTAAAATATGAAGAAATCTGTTACCATATCATGGTTTAGATAATTTTTCACAACCCTTGTAACGAAGTTTCCTTCTTCATGTACTATAAGATTTCCATCACGTTTTAGCAGTTCAGAGATAATAGGATTCTCAAAGAATACCCTAACACCATTTCTAATTTGTAGATGTCCTTGCTGTTTTAAACAACAGATATATGCACTTACGACCTATAAAAAAATATTGATATAAAAAGAATGATATTAGAATTTTTTAAAAAAGAATGATAATAGCTAGAGTTTAAACCAAATAGGTACACTTACATCATCGTTCACATATTTTTCTGAGTCTAGAAGACACATTAATTGATCTCGATTAACAAAAATATCATCTATCTTCACAAGTATATCAGTGGAGAACGATGTCTCTATTGCTATTTGAGCACAAAAATCATAGTCACTCATTGTATAATCTACAAGTAATAAATTAATTTTGTAATGTAAAAAAATAAACAATATCCAGTCCAAATATATGTAAAATAGTATAATTAAATACCTTGTGGAAGTTCATTATATGTTTGGTCATTTTTTCGTTGATGTTCAATTTCATTTGCCGAATAATTTTCTTGTTCTGAGAACTCAACATTCAAACCCATAACAGTGCCCAAATCATTCTGCAAATTGTAGAAATAAAAAAAAACAATTTATATAGTAGTTTTTAACAAATATATTGTTAAGAAAATAGTTAAAAAATAAATGATTGAGGACATTAGCAACTGTGATGGACAAACATTCAGTTGTATGGAGAGTGTGTTATTTGTGTTTCATACCTGGATGGAGGGTGATGGAGGAGATGAGGACTTTTCAATCAAATTTTTGCCAAACTCAGCACTAATCACTTCAGAACATTTGGATCTCTTTAAAGGTCGATCATTTGCATTATCAATATTGTCTGATTTAATATTAAAAGGAACCATATGCTGCTAGACAATTAAAAAACCACATTAGTAAATTGTTAAAATTAAAGATAATATATAAATGTTGGGGCAGTATGTTTAATCAAAATTATACACATCAACGCCTACTACCTGTAGCGGTGTCTGGTCATCGGCGACGGCGTCCAGAAGAAGATGTGTGGTCTGGATTCAGAAACCCAAATTAGTAAATTGTTAAAATTAGAGATAATAAATGCATGATGGGCAGTAACAGATCAACGCCTATTACCTGTTGTGGTGTCTAGTCATCGGCGACGGCGTTCAGGAGAAGATGTGTGGTCTGGACTTCAGAGTCAGCGTCCTGAAGCCGCGACATCTGTTGAGATGCCTGACTGACTGCGGTGGATTCCAGAAGGATCTTTGTGTTCTGGTCGTCGACGTCGTCGTCTGGAAGCAGCGACATCGTTGTCCTCTACGGCCTTGTTCAGCTCGGCTAGATAAGAACGTGTTGCTTGATAAGATCAGAAAAAATATTACGCAAGTCGAGATCCCAATGATCGGGAGGAAGAACGGGATGAGGACGGAAGTCTCAACAGGGAATAATATATAAGAAAAGAAAAACAAAAGAAATTTGAGTCGAACATGGATTTCATGCCAAACCTACCTTAATTCCAATCCAATTCCGATTACAACTCAGTTTATTAAAAATAGAATTTTTTATGGACTAGGAAGTGTCCGCACGCGGAATAAAAATATAAGAAATTTGAGTCGCACATGGATTACATGCCAAACCTACCTTGATTCCAATCCGATTCCGATTACAACTCAGTTTACCAAAAATAGAATTTTTGATGGACTGGGAAGTGACCCGGCGCTCTCGCCGCCCAGGTAGAGGCAGGAAAAGTCGGCGTGGCCGGCGATCCACGGGTACCGGTCGGCGCCGTCGCCGGCGTCGCCACCGGCAGCGCCGGAGTGGGAGACGACCCAGGCTAGCGCGTCCCAGGAGTCGGCGTAGGCGGCGGGCACGGGGTGCTCCGGGGCGAGGCGGTACTCGACGGAGATGAGGCGCGAGAGGTAGAGGCGCAACGGCGGCGAACGACGGCGCGAACCAGCAAGCGTCAGCCATGGTGTTGGGCTGTAGGCATGCGGGGGAGGCAGTAGGAGCCCTTGAAGCGGGACCCGGCGTTGCCGCGTAGGAGGCACACAACGCCATCCGCGTAGGAGGAACTCAATCGCGATGAACAACGGTGGTGGCAGCAGTGGTCATGGAAGCGGGATCTGGCGGCGACTTTTTTTTCGGGAGGAAGGCGACTTTTTCCGGGAAGAAAGGACGGGATGAGGACGGAAGTTTTTTCCGGGAGAAAGGATGGGATGAGGACGGCAGGCTGAAACCAACGAAGATTGAAGGAAACGTTCACAAGTGAGTGGGCCGGGCAGTGACGTTCACAAGTGAGTGGGCCGGGCAGTGTAGACAAGTGAGTGGGTCGGTCGTTGGGCTGGGCCAGACGAAAAGAATGGGGAGAAATTTTGCCTTTTTATTATTAGGTATAGATTAGGTAGGTATAGATATTAGGTAGGTATAGATATATTTGCCTCTATGATGTATTTAGATTAGAACAACAACAATGTTGTAAACAGATTAGGACTTCTATAGTTATCTTTACATTCACAGAGTTAGTTATAGGAGGCCGTACTAAAAAATGGTACCAAAAAAGAGGCGGAAATTTTGCCTCTTTATTATTATTTTAATTTTAATTTAATTATTAATTATTAATTATTAGGTATAGATATAGATATATTGCTTTTGCTGATACCAAAATGTCCTATAAACTAGTTTGACTTGGCATATCTGGTACTTGCATCTACAAGGGAGGAGGGAGTATACGAATATTCCCCCCATCTCCGTGTTGTGCTTGTTTGCCCTCGTCCGTCCTCCTCCCTCATCCTCACACACACCGAACTGAGCAAACCATGTCGTCGGCGGCGGCGGGAGGACAGGGGGAGACGGTGCGGGCGTCGCACATCCTCATCAAGCACGAGGGTTCCCGCCGCAAGGCCTCCTGGAAGGACCCCGAAGGGCGCATCATCTCCGCCACCACGCGGGCCGACGCCGCCGCGCGCCTCCTCGACCTCCGCAACCAGATCCTCTCCGGCCAGGCCAACTTCGCCGACCTCGCCGCGCGCCACTCCGACTGCTCCTCCGCGCGACGCGGCGGGGACCTAGGTACGTACGATCTATCCCTTCCCTTACCTTCCCCCGCTCTCTTTCAGTGTTTTCGCTCTTGTCGTGCGCCGAGATAGATCCGGTGGCTACAGTGGATACTAGCTGCTGCGCCGAGTATAGATCTGTTGGTTTTATCGGAGGCTAAAATTCGATAGATACATGTCGGTTGCTGCTGTTGGATCAGCAAAGCTGTGATGTCTCAACTGATTGCACAAGAAAAAAAAAGACGTGCTTCGGTTCAAAGCCTTTTGAGATTCGGTAGGTGCAAAATATTAGTGTGCATTGTGGAAGTTATTTGTGAAATTTGGCCAAGCCGCCTTGTCCAGTTCAACATAGGTACAGATTGAGATTGTGGAAATTATTTGGACATTCCTAGTATTATAGGTTAGTTCCACAAGTGAGAATGTTGGAGATTCAACTTCACATTTGGGTGTTTCAACTGTGCATGTTGATGATGCTGAGACCGGAAACATATTATATGTATTACTACTTGATTCTCGGTAATGAAAACCAGGGGAGGGCCCTTTTATCTTTAATAAAAGAGTAGAAAACACAGTTATTTGATTTTTGAAGTCATGTAGTTTGGGCATTAGTAATGTCAGCTGTCTGATTAACTTTTCAATTCACTGCACTGATCCAGGTAATTTAAGCATACATAATGAGATGGACTATACACTGTTTACGTTCATTTGCCGATAAACTGATAATACATGGAGGTAAAAACTTGTGGTTGTGTGTCCTGCATGGATCAATATATTTCTGCTAGTGTTAGTGTGTAGTAGCTATTGCCTATCATAGGTTCGTGTTCAATAAAAATTATGAAAGAAGTATAAAGAATCAAATGAAGTGCTACTTTTTTAGCATAATTTAAGTTTTCATGGGACTACATTTTTTTTCTATAAGCACTAAGTAATTTTTACTCTCTGAAAGATTGGCATATTTTGATAATTTGTTCAATGGGGAGAATGAGAACTCCACCGTTCGGTTGGATGACTCATCTGATGACACCAATAGGCGCTATGTGCGGAGGATACAAGAGCAGGAGGTTAGAGAAGCTTTGAAAAGGATGAAAGTGGATAAAGCGATGGGTCCTGATGGTATTCCAATCAAGGTGTGGAGATGCCTCGGGGATATAGCTGTAGTATGGCTAACCAAGTTGTTTAACAATATCTATCGTTCAAACAAGATGCCTCAAGAGTGGAGAAGAAGCATATTGGTTCCAATCTACAAGAACAAGGGAGACGTCCAAAGCTGCACTAATTATCGAGGAATTGAGTTGATGAGCAACACGATGAAGTTGTGGGAGAGAGTTATTGAGCATAGATTGCGAGGGTCGGCGCGGATATCCATGAACCAATTTGGTTTCATGCCTGGAAGGTCAACCATAGAAGCAATCTTCTTAATAAGACAAGTTAAGGAGCGGTTCAGGGAGCAAAAGAAGGACCTACACATGGTTTTCATTGACTTGGAGAAGGCGTACGACAAGATACCAAGGAATGTTATGTGGTGGGCTTTGGACAAACATAAAGTCCCAACAAAATATGTTACCCTCATCAAGGACATGTACAACAACGTCGAGACCAGTGTGCGGACAAATGATGGTGACACTGATTTCTTTCCGATTAAAATAGGTCTTCATCAAGGGTCAGCCTTGAGCCCATATCTCTTTGCCTTGGTTATGGATGAGGTTACGAGGGACATACAAGGAGATATCCCTTGGTGTATGCTTTTTGCAGACGATGTAGTGTTAGTTGATGAGAGTCAGACAGGAGTAAATAGGAAACTAGAGTTGTGGCGGCAGACCCTTGAGTCCAAAGGGTTTAGAATAAGCAGGACTAAGACTGAGTACATGAGATGTGATTTCGGCAATGCTGCACAGGAAGAGGGAGAGGTGAGCTTGGAAGACCAAGTGGTGCCTAAGAAAGATGTCTTCCGGTATCTTGGATCGATGTTACAGAAGGATGGAGATATTGATGCAGATGTTAGCCATAGGATCAAAGCAGGGTGGATGAAGTGGCGCCAAGCATCTGGTATTCTCTGTGACAAGAGGGTACCACAAAAGCTCAAAGGCAAGTTTTATAGGACGGCGATTAGACCGGCTATGTTGTATGGAGCAGAATGTTGGCCTACTAAAAGAAGACATGTCCAACAAATGAGTGTTGCAGAAATGCGTATGTTGCGCTGGATTTGTGGCCACACAAAGATGGACCGAGTCCGAAATGACGATATTCGTGACCGGCTAGGGGTAGCACCAATTGAAGAAAAGTTGGTCCAACATCGGTTGAGGTGGTTTGGTCATGTCCAAAGGAGACCTCCGGAGGCATCAGTGCATTGTGGAGTTTTAGCCCAAGATTTTCATGTGAGGAGAGGTAGAGGTAGACCGAAATTGACGTGGGGGGAGGCAATAAAGAGGGATCTAAAAAGTTGGGATATACCTAGAGATCTATGTTTGGATAGAAATGCATGGAGAGCAGCCATTGACGTGCCTGAACCGTGACTAGGGTCTCTTGTTGGGTTTCAACTCTAGCCTACCCCAACTTGTTTGGGACTAAGAGGCTTGGTTGTTGTTGTTGTTGAAAGATTGACACTTATCATTTCGTGATCACATTGCTTTCTGGTCATGCATGGTCTGTCTACCACAAAAGATTTGTCCATTCTCGTGCCACGTCTAACTTTGAGGCGATTTATTTGCAAGAGTGGGTTCAACCTTGTTGTAGAGAACAGAAGTATGAGTAGCTTTAGGAAGATATGTTCATGTGATTCAAGGCAGCTCTGTACCAGGCCATGTTTTTGAGATCTTTAGTTAGGGCTAAACGAACAAAGTGAGTTTGATAATAACTCTAATCATCTTGAAGCGCTTGAAAGCTTCCCAATCTTTTGGTTACTTTAAATCCAAAGTCATTAGAGTTGGTTGGTACATCTTTAGTTGTTATAATAATTCTTTCATATTATCAGTTTCAATATATGTTGTGTATGTACCCTGTGTATTTGCTTGTGCATGTTTTGCATCATTATTCTTTTGTCATTGTGATGTTCCACAGTGCAAGTTCATGTTGCTACACCTTTCAGTTGCTGTAATATATGTTTTATATATGTCATGTCACAGGGACATCTCGTTTTTCTTCACTAAACACTATGAGTGATAGCATGTGGCATTCCCTTCCTTACTCCTGTGCACTTTCTTTTGAAGAGTTTGTTGGTTAATATCAAGAGTTTGGAGTAATACAATTAACTATGTAATGGCTAATGAGAATCGGAGATTAGTTGATATCTCTTAAGATTGAAGATGTGTGAAGGTGGAATTCTTGTTTTAACTCACAAGAATAGGAAATTGGGTCAAGCTAATTCACAAGTTCACCATGAGCATAGTAGTTCAAATGCAGATGTGCTGCATGGAATGCTGATATCGGTGTGCATCTCTTGTGTTTGTTGGTATTAAGACATTGAAAGCACATGTTTGATGGGTACAGGGGTTTTGCATGGGAAGAAAAAAAATCAATTGGATATAGACATTAGACAATACAGTAGTAGCTCTGTGGCATGCAATCATTGTTATTTACTACGCTCATCAAACATGTCATGTTTGGACCACAGGTACCTTTGGGAGGAAGCAGATGCAGAAACCATTTGAGGATGCCACATATTCCCTCAAGGTTGGTGAGCTCAGCGACATCGTTGACACTGACAGTGGGGTTCACATCATCCTGCGCACTGCCTGAGGAGAGGATCACGCCGTCAGCTGAGTCTCAGGCCTTCAGTTAGCGCTTATGGCTTTCTACTAGGTCCTGTATTTGTAATTCCTGCTGGGAGCCTTAGTTACATTCCGGACAAAGATAAATCATGTGTGACAACACGTCTCCAACAGCATTTGTGCTTAACCTGTATTGATGATGATGCCTTGAGCTCCCGAATGCCTAGTTTTTTTCTGGCAGCAGTCTGTTTGCCTGCTTCGTCTGATTATAACTCTTGGCCTGGTTGATTTGTTCCTCTGTGTCTCATGGAATATTTATCAATCAAATTAAAACTAATCACATTAGAGGTTACCTAACAAGTGGTCCTGTGTAGAAAACGAATCTGTAAACAGGATGTTAAGATTGTATGAAATGTGTGCGTGAATTTGGCTTATGTTTCAATTTCAATGCTGGCCAAGTTTAATAATCTTGTCGAGTTTAGCCATTTTTGGCACTTCATGGAAATGTTGGTTTTGGTATCTAAAATTTTGCAATCACTTTGGTAAGCAAAAGATTGATGAGTAGGATTTCCATCAAATCAATTCAACGACATGGAACAGTTAGAATATATCGGCCTTAGTGGTTTATTAAGGCGCTCAATATTGTATTCTTCCTTTTAACATTGAACTGTTAATATGGAATATTTTGTGAGTCCTGATACCGGTCAGTACTTGTAGTTAAGTTATACTCAGAGTATATATGGATGCAAGGTATTCAGATTATAGTTAGGCCCCGTTTGGCATTTTTAAGAAAATAGCTTCATGAGCAACTTATTAGATGAAGCTGAGCTAATTTTTAAAAAAAGTATTTGCAAAAACAGTTTCACCAACAACTTCATGCATGATTGAGAGATAGGAATGAGAGTGGAAGCTGTGAAAAGCTACTTTTTTTTTAACTTTATCTCGGCTTATTGTTTCGTGAGAGGGAGAATAAAACAGCTTCACGAAGCTGTTTTGAAAAAATGTGTTTGAAAAAAAAAAAAACAGGTCACAGCTGTACAAAACATACCCTTAATACGTGCGGAGTACCAACTTGTGCTTACAAGCTATTCATTCAGATAAACATTCTTGAAAACAAGGGTTATTATTCGTATATATACTTTAGCTTTATTTTGTGAGTACAAGTACACATCACACACACACCTTTAGCGATCTCTTTGATGAGAAGACAAGTATATATACAAACAGACTTGCACATACACTACTTAGAGGTAAATTAACTATGTGATCCGATCAAAAAAAAAATTAACTATGTGATTGTTATGCATTGCGTTGGTCTTGTCACACGTAGACATATATTATATGTATTGGGTTTATATAGGGTTGAGGTTGAGTTCAGAGCGAGGGCACCACACTAGCAGAGTGCTTAGGTACCAGAGGGGAGGCCGAGGACAATGGTGAAGAAATGGCGGCTCCGCGAGAGAGGTTAGGTACCATAGGGGAGGCCGAGGGCAATGGTGAAGAGACGGCTGCTCCGCGAGAGTGGCTAGGTGCCATAGGAGACGACGGAGGCAATGGCGAAGAGACGACGGCCGCTCCGCGAGAGGAGGTGGAGCGGAAGGTATTGTTGTTGCTGGTGCCATGAGTAACCTCGGCGGCGTCACTGACGGCCGGCGGGCGAAGAGGCGGGTGGGGAGACGAAGTGGTCGTCGAAGGGTGCGCCGAGTAAGGTGAGCGGGCGGAGGAGGAATGAGCTGAGGAGGAGGAGGAAGGCGAGGGGTGAGCTGAGGCTGAGCTGTAGGGCGACGACGACGGCGACGAGAAGGAGGAGCTGCGTGAGGAAAACGGGGACACGACACTGGGCCTCCAACGATCTTCGTTTCTGCTTCTCGGGCTGATGACGGGCACGGACGACATGGACTCAGAGGCGGCGGCCCAGGCCCAGTTTCCGTCACCCTTCTCCCATGTTGGGCTGATGATGGACCGAGCGGGGGACGGCGTCGTCGTCGTCCATGTCGGTAGACCGGCGGTGGTGGTGGTGGGGGCACCGCCGCTAAAGATGATCTGAGTATGGGGGCCCATATACACATGAGTAGGGCCCGACTGGCCAGGCCCACTGCTCCATGCGTTTGTCGTCGGCGGCGGCGGCGGTGGCGGCGTAGGAGGAGCACGAGGCGGCTGGTGGTAGTAGGCATCATCCGGTTTCGCGGGGGGATGCGAGTGCGACGCCTGCTGCGGCACGCCCACCGGCGGGTACGCCATGACGACGGGTGGTGACTTGTTCTGAGCCTCGTCGTGCTCGGCCTCGGCGACGACACGGCCGGCCGCGGCCTGACGACCTGGCGGCGCCGGCGGGTACGCCGCAGCGGGTGACGGATGACGATGGGAGTGGGACGGCGGCTGCCGTGGCACCACGCCCACCGGCGCCGCGTAGGCGTTGGAGCTGACGACGGCCGCCTTCTCATCCGTTGCCCGCCGCTCCACCACCACCACCACCGGCGCCACGGGGGCGACGACGGGGCCCAGGCGGTAGGACACGTTGAGCACGCCGCGCGGCTCCCACCGGTGCAGCTTCCGGACCTGGTACGACGCCAGCTGCGGCGGCTGGGGCCCCGCGGATCCGGATCCGGATCCGGACGCGAGGACGTCGGAGAGCGGCACGACGACCTCGCCCACGTCGCGGTCGCCCAGGAACCGCTCCGCGCGGAGCAGCACGTGGAGCGACGCGCCCGCCGCCGCCGCCGCCGCCGGTGCCGTCGCGGGCACCGCGAACCGGAACGTCGCGTTCCAGCACGGGTTCCGCCCGCCGTACGTGTCCGGCTCCGTGCACTGCCGCGTCAGCGGGTCGCCGGAGACGCTCACCACCGCGTACACGTCCATGCGCGTCATCAGGTTCACGTTCTTCAGATCCTGCGCTGACACGAGGGTCAGCTCCAACTCCCGGTACGCCATGCTTAATTTGATCACTAGCTCTATCTATCAGTACACGTAGTACGTAGGAATTGATCAGCCTCAATTCAAACTAGAGATTTTATGGCAATGATTTATCTCTCTATATCGTCAGTACATATGCAAATAATAATGCAACAGGATTAGCCAGCTGATCTCTATATATAGGAGTAGGAGGTCAGGTGGTAGCTTCAACTTGAAGTTGAAGCACGGTAAGCTTAAATATCTGAATGTTTTATGATGGAATCTGATTAGTTTTATGATGAAAATAAATATAGAAGTATTCCCTTTGGTCACCAAGAAGTGCCATTTATTGAGTAGAGAGTGCAGGCGTGCAGCCAGAATGTTTGAGCTTCGAGCACTGATTTCTCTTTTCTCTTTGAATTTTGAGACTCATCATCATTTGGAATGGTATATGCCCATATTTACATTATTAGAAAAAAGTTTCAAAACAATACTCAGTTGCTACTTTTTTACAATTATGTTATGTACTAGAAATATTTAATTCTGTGACCATGTCCATGTATATGTCCAAAATGGATCTTTTTGTTGCGACTGGATGGAGTACCGTTCTTAGGTTTTGTTGTTGCTTTTCAAAAACTAAGACTCACTCTTTTGTTCACTGCAACTACAAATTAGTAATAAATAAGAGCTGTCACAATAGCTTACGTACAAAGCATAGGAATTAGGAAGAAAAACTCTTTGGCATGTTTGGACTTTGGAAGAGGGTAGTTCCTCCAAAAATTTTAAGAACTTGGAGGGGGGCCACTATGAATAATATGGGTTGATCAGAAACATATAATGGAGAATGGACAGTACACAGCGCCAGTGTCATACCTAACAGCACTAGCTAGATCCTTGACCTGACAATCTAAACAGCTTGCGGTTCAATAATTCCGCAGCTGAGCATGAGCATCTGGTCGATTGCAAGAACAATGTTCTTCTCGAACACTCAAGAACAATGTCCTTCATGGATTCTGCTACGTGACGATGTAGTCCAGCTTGCTTGGTATACGAGGCCATATCTTTGTGTTTGCTTTATGTATATGTTCCCTTTTTATTCCTCGGTTTATTCACTTCTCTCTTGTTGCTGCTTGGATAAGTACCATTTGTCTGAAACAGCTTTAGAGCCTCACCTTTTGATACCTCCCTTTGATTGAGATCATTTTCCTAGGAATAATTCTTCTGGGAATATTATTAAGATTCCCACTAATCTTTGATATCTTGTAAACCAAACGCTCGGTGACAGATGTTTCTTGAGGCTATCGAATGAGGCTGGTCTTGCGCGTGAAAGCAGTCCTGATGCTCAATGCTTGATGGATCAGAACACTTATGGAATCTTGCTTGCTTGATTGATCTCAAGGTAACTTATGGAATTGATTCTTCTAATTTTCGCACTATATTAATTTGTTGGATGGATCGTTATCCAACTGCACCAGGCACTTATTGATATCCTGGTCCTACATGTTGAAGTTAATTCATGATCATTCTGGTTCCTGGAAAATTATGTTTAAGGCAATGAATCTCATCATAGTACATAGCAAGGTCAGCTTGCCTCTGATATACAATTCCTAATGTTATCCTTAATTCTTTCCAGGTTACATGTACTATAAGTACTCATTGGTGAAGGATGATCTTTACGTCGCTAGCTAGCTATGAATGGTACAAGACAGTGAACTACTTACGCTGTTTGAGCCAGGTGACTGCTAGGCTCTTCCAAACAAGAACCATATGTGCTTTCCCCCTAACTAGAATATAAAATGCGAATCATAGCTGTGGATCTGCCAACAGAAATAAACCAGAAGAAATGCACATAGCTATCTCCAATATGGGCCAGTGGACGATTTTTTTTTTCTATTTGCCTCACCACAAAAAAAACTTGGTATCTCATTCTGCTGAAACATAAAGCTAACAACTTTTTACTTTCCCTTTTCTGGGATCCATCACTCTCTATAAATCTCTTTGCCAAGGTCTAAAGGCTACTGGTAGTGATCTGACCACCCTCTTGATTCTTGGTGGAGCAGAGTGATAGATAGGAATAACAAAGAAAATATCTTCAGATTGCAGGGAAACACGCTTCACTCGCTCGGCGATGGACTCGTGTAATCTGAACATTGTTTTTGCAGATGTCTGATTATTTATTTTTTTCATACGATGATGCGTAGTAGCTGTCGATCAACACATGCCAAGAGCTTAGGATCCATCATGGAAGGAGGAAGGTGTTCAAAACATCTGCAGGATAATGCTTATTTTCTTGTTAGTGTGGCTTGAGCTCCCAAGAGGCTAAATTTTACTAGTCGGCAATTGAAAAATGAAGAAAATGGTCAGTTGCAACTATATATATATATAGGAAAAAGTCTATTTAACCCCCTGAGGTATTGGACAGTGTCTAACCAACCCCCTGAAGTATAAAACCGTGTAATGAGCACATTAAACTTTGCAAACCGTCTAATCCACCCCCTGAGGCGGTTTTGGCGGGCGGTTTTGGTGACCTGGCAGCCACGCTGGCGCTGGTTTGCCACGCTGGCGCTGTGGACGGACGATGAGTGGGATCTGTCATGTGGGCCCCACCTGTCAGCAACGAATACGTGTTTTAATCCCCTGTCTCAGGCCGGCCGCTCGGGTTCCTTCCTTTTCTTGTTTTCTCCGGCTCTGCTCCTCTCTCCGGCGAGTCGGGCGATGCGGTGGTGATCGGCGGCGACGGCGAGTCATCGGCTTCCTGAGCAAGAAGTGGGTGCGTCTCCGTTCACTGCTATCCCTGTTGGTGCACATGTTTTTCTTGATTTCACTTGGGGTTAGGGTTTATCCTTGCGATTGGGTTAGGGTTCATCCTTGCGGTTGGGCTAGGTAGTATGATTGTTAGTTGTTTTCTTGATTCCAGGATGGATGATAAGATTATCATACGGTTTCACTTTGGTGGTAGTTTTAGCAATATTGGTGGGCATGTGCACTATCTGGGTGGAGATAATGCTGAGTCTGTTATTGATGTGGACAAGTTGTCATATTTTGAGATCAAGGGCCATCTGGATGATCATTTTACCACTGAGAGTATCTTACGTCTGTTTTGGTTGAAGCCTGGAAAGCAGATGAGTGATGGGCTAGTTCTGTTATTAGATGATAACTCCTGTCAGGTAATGCTAGAAGATCATAGTGATGGTGGTGTGATAGACAAAGTGGTAGATATGTATGCTGAGGAGGTTGGTATGGAGTTGACTGCAGATGACCAGGAAATCTGGGCAGGTGATGATGAGCAAGGTGAAGATGATGAAGGAGGTGAAGATGATGAGCAAGGTGATGATCCTAAGGCAGTAGAGGATAATGCAGGCAATACAACAAATGATTCAGGAGCAATATCAGGCAACTCTGGCAGCTCATGGATGGCAGACAAAGATTACAGATCTTGGTATGCATTCTACAAGTCTCCTTCGAAGGCATCAAAGGCAACTAAGGGCAATGAAGAAGATGAAGAGGCAACTAACACTGAAGGTGAAGCTAAAGGGAAAGGGCCTGCATCTGAGGACAGCTCTGATGATGAGTCAGATGAAGATTATGTGCAGCCACTTGATGAGGATAGCTCTGCAGAGGATGAAGAAGTAGCAGAATTAAGGAAGTATGCACATGAGATTAAAAGGAAGAACAAAGCAAGCAAAATTGGGATTCGTGGTTCCCAAGTTAGTCATTTCAGGATAGAAGATTTGGTAGATGAGGTTCCTAACCTAGATGAACCTGGTAGTCCCTATCTGGATTCAAGTGATGAGTACTCATATGAAGAAAACAGTGATGGTGAGACAGAGAGGTGGAAGAGCCTAGAGAATAGGTATGACAACAAGGCTTTCATTCCACATTTCTCTCTTGGTATGTGCTTTAGAGACAGCAGACAGTTCAAAAAAGCTCTTGTGAAGTATGGATTGAAGACACACAAGCACCTAAGGTTTGACAAGGATGAAAAGAATAGGGTGAGAGCATTTTGTACTTGGGAGGGATGTAAGTGGATGATATATGGCTCTGTTACCTCCAGGTCTGAATGGTTCAAGGTTGTTACCTTTGTGGATGAGCACACTTGTGCACCAAGGAGGGATAACAAATTAGTGACTTCTAGTTTCATAGCCAAGCACTACTATCAAGAAATTAAGGACAATCCCACTTGGAAGGTAGGTCTGATCCAGAGTAGAGTCCAGAGGGATTTTCTAGCAGATGTCTCAATTTCAAAGTGCAAAAGAGCAAAATCATTAGTTCTTCAACAAGCATTAGATGCTATGAAGGGAGAATACAGCAGAGTGTATGATTACCAGTTGGAGTTACTTAGGACTAATCCAGGTAGCACTGTGGTAGTTTGTCTTGATCCAGAGATTGAGGACAGGAAGGTGTTTCACAGTTTTTATGTGTCTTTTGATGCATGCAAGAAGGGATTTTTGGCAGGATGTAGGCAAGTGATTGGCTTAGATGGCTGCTGGTTCAAAGGTGCCAATAATGGAAACCTACTATGTGCAATTGGTAGAGATGCTAACAATCAGATGTATCCCATTGCATGGGCAGCAGTTCCAACTGAGTGCTATGATACATGGTATTGGTTTCTTGGTCTTCTGCAAAAGGACCTACACATTTCAAATGGTGGTGAAAACTGGGTTGTCATATCAGACCAGCAGAAGGTCAGCTATCAGTTTGAAGTTAATAGGAATTCCATGTCACTATCAGTTTGAAGTTAATAGGAATTCCCATGTTAATATCTTGTCTTGATCTTGTTATGCAGGGCTTGTTGAAGGCTGTCAAGGAATTGGTGCCAAATGCAGAGCACAGAATGTGTGCTAGACATATATATGCTAATTGGAGGAAAAAATACAATAACAAAAAGCTGCAAAAGAAATGGTGGAGGTGTGCAAAGGCCTCATGCAGGGTACTCTTCAATCTGTATAGAGCCTACCTAGCTCAAGTCACACCAGAGGGAGCACAAGACATGATGGCAACTTCACCAGAGCACTGGAGTAGGGCATTTTTCAAACTGGGATCAAACTGTGATTCTGTTGACAACAACATGTGTGAGAGTTTCAACAATAGCATAATGGAAGCAAGATTCCATCCAGTCATATCCATGAATGAAGCTATTAGGAAGAAAGTGATGGTGAGGATTCAAGAAAACAGAAGCAAGGCAGAGAAATGGACAGGCACCATCTGCCCAAACATTTTTAAGAAGCTGAAATTGAACATTGAGAGGTCTGGGTGCTGCATTGTCCTATGGAATGGGGCAGACGGATTTGAAATACAAGAGAGGGAAGATAGAAAGTATGTTGTCAACTTGGAGCAGGGCACATGCACTTGCAGATACTGGCAGCTGTCAGGGCTACCTTGTTGTCATGCAATCAGCTGCATATACAAGGCATCAAAGAAGTTGGATGACTACATTGCTTCTTGCTACAATATAGATGCATACAACAAAACATATGCTCATGTTCTCTTACCAATTGAAGGTCCAGGAAATTGGCCCATCTCTGACATGCCAAGGCCAGAACCCCCAGCATTTGTGAAGATGCCCGGGAGGCCCAAGACAGAAAGGAGGAGGGAGGTAGGAGAAGAACCAAAAGGAACCAAACTGAGCAGGGTAGGCACCAAGATGAGGTGTAGGTTATGTGGCAAAGATGACCACAATGCAAGAAGGTGCCCAAAAAATCCTGAAGCTGGCAACAAAGCTAATGCTCACATCAAAAGAGCTAAAGCAAAGAACAAGAGGACTGCTCAGAACTCAGCTGATGCTGCTTCATCCACTAAAAGAAGGAAAGGCCCAAGTCAACCTGTGTCTCAAGATGGGGGCCCAAGTCAGCCTGCTCCAAGCCAAGGCCCAAGTCAGCCTGCTCCAAGCCAAGGCCCAAGGACATCTGCTCCAACTAGGCAAAGTGCTCGAAACCAAGGCCCAAGGACATCTGCTGCAACTAGGCAAAGTGCTCGAAGCCAGGGCCCAAGACAGTATGCAGGTTCAAGTGGTGCAGGTACAAGTGGTGCAGGTTCAGTGGTGCAACAAGGCTCCAGGACTAGAACCAGAAGGCTGCAGCTCTCTCTTTGGAGACACTACTGATAGGTTCTATCTGCAGACTTAGATGGCTTCATAAGCCATTCCTTTGGGCATACAACTGCCAACCTTTTGTGTATAAAATACATGTTGGAGGACTTAGTTTGTGTGTCCAAATGTAAGAAACCTGGTAGTTTGCAGGGTACTCAGCTTCTCTTTTGTTGTGTGTGTGAAGCACCTGGAGGTATGTGCTGCTATATGTCTGGGAACCCCAGCTGTCTGTACAAACCTGGTAGAATTCCCTGTTGTCTGGGAACTGGTGGTTGTATGCGCTTTTGTTTGTAAAATACCTACTGGTGGAATGCTATGATCAAACCGTTATGTGTTTCCATAACTTGTGGTTCCAATATAACTATGTCTATTTCTGTTCTTGCATACAATGTCAAGCATTCCTTTCCAACATAACATATGTATCACCCCATACCACAAATTCATTGATCACTGCATACATATGTATATTACCACAGAAATTAATTTCTCAACTGCATACATATGTACATATACCACAGAAGAATCATGGTCACCCCATACATTGCCAAGCACTGACATATATATCACTTAAACATATGTTCTTACAATACCAAAAGTGCCACATGAAACCTGGCACAACAGTGGTACATACAAAGCCCCAGTTCATAGTTTGCAAACCCTACAATCTAAGTTGGTCAAGCACATGATCACTACATGATCAACATCTAGTGCTTTGCAAGGACAGCAGTGCTACATACAAAGCACCAGCCCTTGCACATCAGTTATCATACAAAATGTCACTCCAACCAGTCATCTACTAGACTTCTAGCACTTCTAATCATCTAACAGGACCTAAGCTACCCCATTGGACTGCATGGCCTTCATGCCTACTTACCATTCGTCACCAGACAACCACAGGATCACAAGGACCACACACATAACCAACAGTGCATCAAGTACTGATCCTTCTCTTCATCTGGCCTTGCATTGCCTGCAAGCCACATCCTTGGCATCCAAAGCAACCTGCTTGACTAGCAGCTCCTCACCCTTAGCATTCAACTCCTCTGTCTTCACTTCAACAGCCAACTGCATCTCCTCAACCATCTTCTGCACCTCCTCAGCCTCCTTCATCTCAGCTCCACTCCCTCTGCTTCTCGAGCCACAATGTCCTTTGCATCCCAACCTTCTTGATCTTCCACACTTCATCCCGGAGGTCCTTCAGCAGCTGCTTGTACCATGCATCCAATTCCACGTCGACCCAACGGTAGAACTTGCAGTCCTGGGCAGTCTGCAACCAAACCTAGATTACTATCACTGCTGAAACACAACAAATGGGGGGGATTTAATCGATTCCATACCTTATACTTCCTGCAGCGTAGGTACCTCCGCCCGGGCTGCGCATCACTCCAGAAGTCCACCGACATGCCTTCATCCTGCAGTCGCAGAGCACCGTGGGCGTACGCTAGCGGGCCGACGCGATACGGCACCGGCGACCCCTGGCCGTCGTACCCAGCGCCGCCTCCGTCATGGCTGCTCGAACCAGATGAAGAACTACCCTGCGCCATGGCCGACCACCGCTCCAAGCCCCCACCACACTTCGCCCCCTCCGCCGCCGACTCAATCGGCCGAAACCCTCCCTAGACTACCGCCTCACTCGCCTGCTGGGGGAAGAAGAAGAGAAGCGGGCAGAGACGGAGAAAGAACAGCACGGCGGAGTACTTGAGGTTGGAGCACACTGACATGTAGAGCCCATACTCATAATCACTTACCAAACCTGGTAGTCCGTCCACAGCGCCAGCGTGGCAAACCACACGCCAACGTGGCTGCCAGGTCACCAAAACCGCCCGCCCAAACCGCCTCAGGGGTGGATTAGACGGTTTGCAAAGTTTAATGTGGCTCATATCCAAACGGTTTTATACTTCAGGGGGTTGGTTAGACACTGTCCAATACCTCAGGGGGTTAAATAGACTTTTTTCTATATATATATATATATATAGTAAGAGATTGTTCATAGCTTGAACTCTACTTGAAGAGCATAGGATAGTTCGGCTGGCTTTACGCTTATCTTAATCCAGAGCTTTTAATACTTGAATGGTCATCACAGAAGGTGTGTTCCGTCTTTAAGAATTATCTTCCATTTAGGACGGTTTCGTATTGTAATTGTATAGCTGTTGTGAAATTCTTTTATTTGTACCATCAATTGCCGGTGCGTGTTCTTCAGCACGTCATCATTTCCTGATCATTTAGCTGGTGCGTGTTGTTATGGAAAGAAAGAAATCAAAGGGTCTTTGAAAACATGAATTGCATCGCGACGCAGATCGCCGAGCTGACAATGTGCTCCGTGCCTTTACTGCCGCTGTTCTGTTTCTGCAAATACATTCTAGGTAGCTCAGCATGAGCTTGGCTACCAGTCAGCTAGACATTCCCGTGTGGAACTGTTCTGTTGCACTTAAATGTCCCTGTTCATAAGATCGTTTTAACCAGGTGAATTGCTGGCTTTATTCAGACTGCTACATTTGTCTGGGAATAGGCCACTTGTTACCCGCGCAGGAAGAAACCGGGTTTTAAATCTACCAGGCTACATTTGTCTGGGAATAGGCCACTTGTTACTCGCGCAGGAAGAAACTGGGTTTTAAATCTACCAGGTTACCACAAGATGGTAGGGTAGAACAAGAGGCAATCACGGCAGATAGAAATTAGTAGTAATATTAGTGCTAAAATGTAATGGCAAATTGACTCAGATTTGAGCTCTGACGAGCACCAAACCATTGATGGTGCTGCATTTTCCGAACGCTGACGAAACGTGCGTTCATACGTCTGATATTGTTTCAGAATGGAGAGAATCGGGATGCCTTTCAATTATTGGTACTCTCTAGTCTATACTTTGGCTCTGTTCGCTTAAACTATTGGTACAATTGCCATTTGACTAAAGTAAAATCATGCCACACTACATGATGGGTTCAAACACCATGAATGCACAGCAGGATGGACCTCGGTAGTTGTCTCTGGTCCTCAAAGAGAACCCTTACGGCCCTGACCAACAAAGGTTTAGCCGTTTTCTGCTCGGTCATAGGCATTGGACTTGTGCTTCGGTGCAAATGTAAATCCTTCTGGAACTTTGCCAAGCAACATCTCTGAGATCCTTATCTGCATGCACGGAATAGAGAAACATCAGTTCTATAGCCATGTCCTTAGTATTCTGAGCAACAAAAAAGGGAGTGCCTACCCAGTCAGCTGCTGAATCAGAGACCATCAGGGTTTCAAGGTCATCACGCCCATAGTAGCTTGGAGGCCTCCAGTTCAATCGTTGTGGAATGACATCCAACAGACCCACCGGAATGTAGCGACAGGTGTAACTAAGCCATTCCAGCAGGAAATGGCGTGTTGTCTCAACTCCTAAAAAAACCAGAAAACCAGAAACACTAGATGGTTCAAGAATTGACATTGCACCAAGGAAAAACAACAGACTAATGCTGTGATGAGTTCATAATAAGTTGATCTTGTTTACAGTCCACTATCCACAAGAACCTGAATGTGTATAATCATCTACAGAGATGGGCTGAGATAAACTCACCTTTGGAATCAGAGCCCCAGTGTTCCAGACCAAACGCACAAAATCTCTAAGAATATTTAATCTCTCACCAGATTTAATATCCCAGTGCCTTTGTTCTTTTTATCTCAGTAAATAACCAAGGCTGCCAAGTGTCATGTATTAGCACAAATCAATCAATCATGCAAACATACATAATAATCATGCAAGACATGAATATTCTTGAGCAACAATAGCAAGTCAGTAATAGTAACAATGACAATATGGGGCATATTACAAGCAACACGGTCCTGCAGCTGTGGAAGGAACATGGTATGGTAATCTCATTTATGTTATTTAGCAAGAGGTATTAATGCCTCATGTCCTTTTAACCAACCAACTTTGGAAAAAGTTTATTGCTACCCATATTTCCTTGCACATAATGTGTTAGTATTTTTTTGCATGTGTGAATGGTGATGGTGATCAGGCTTTGATCCATGCAATCTTTTAGAGCAACCCACAAAACATTGTGTCAACCGACTTCCCTCTTCTAGGTCATGGTTCAGGCAAATGGACTACTGTTTTAAGTTCTTGCTTCTTGGCCCTTTGGGTATTTTTTCGAATCTCCCTTTACTGCACATCCCTACCTATTGTCACTGGTAGGATTCAAAGCTGGCAGCTTTGCTTGACTGATGAGTGGAAAACTCAAAGGGTTGAAGTGCAGGATACACCCACTTATTTGCCCAAGCTGGAATATGCACTCGCAAGCATATCAGCATGGTTGCAATGATGTAGGAAATTAAATAGAATGAGAAAAGCTCTGGATAACAAGATGGTGCTAAATGCTGATGTTCTAACTTTAGAAGAGCAGAATGCTAAACGGCAAGGACGAAAGATTCGTGAACATTTTTCACACTGGAGTGAAAAGTCTAAGAAATCTGTTTTCTGTTTGCAAATGTGATGCTTCTGATTTAAGTTTACTCTGTGATGGTTCTGATTGAAGTTTACTCTTTAGGACTGAAAACCTGCATCTCCATTTGTAACTTTCATTCAGAATATTTTGCTCCCACAAATGTATATGGTGATGGAAATGAGGTCAGCAAAAGTTGCATCCAAGATGAAAAGTTAGAAGCAACTTACCTTGATAAGTGCACCTCTAGCAATCATGCAAGTGGAAATTTTGGAGCAGTCTGAAACATGCTTGTTCCAGTCAGTAAAGGAGAATACATCACCATTTCCAATGACATGCAAATAGTCAGGAGCCTTCTGTGCACACTGGTAGATATAGTCCCAATCAGCAAGTTTGCTGTAGCGTTGTTGCCGGGATCGACCATGTATTGTTATGGCTGAAGCACCCCAATTGTAGATATCTGAAACTATAGAATCAGCACGATTCCTGCCCTCAAAGAAAGCTGTTCTTACCTGAAACCAAGCAACATGGAGGAACATAAGTAAAAAATATTACATGAGCAGCACCATACCAAAAGATTACATTTCGAAATGCATATAGACAGGCATCTTCCCATCTGTGTGAAATAACAAAGTCTAGCTCTAGTACATTAATTAGCTGATCTTCAGAATTTCATGGCTCTTACCTTAACAGTTAATGGTTTTTCGGTAACAGTAGACGCTGCTTGTACAATACTCCTAATCCTCATAGGCTTTGTGAGCAATGATGATCCAGCACCTTTGTTGACAACTATATCAATTGGGCAGCCCATATTTATGTCTATGAAGTCAATTGAACATTCGTTATCCACAAGTTCAACTGTTCGTGCTACAGTATCTGGATATGGTCCACAGATTTGCACCCCAAACAAATCCTCTGATGGATGTCGTCGCAGCAGAGCCCACTCTGAAGCTTGCCCCTACATGAAAATATCATAAGGAAAGATGTCATGAAGAAAATCAAACTGATTCTATGAATTTTGCTAGCAAATTCAATAGTGCATGACTGCACGTCGCAAAATTTTCACTCAGAAAAAAGGAAAGATAAAACGAGGAAATATCTTTATCTAACCTGCAAAAGATTTGTGCACATAGCCATTTCTCCACAAGTAACATCAGCTCCCAAGGTTTTACAGAGCCTCCGAAAAGGAAGATTCCCGACAGTGGTCAAGGGAGCAAGGTACAGCTTCTCTCGAAAATCGATAATTTTCTTTTCACGTAAATGAGGTGTTGTAATCAGATCAACTTTGCAGGAACTTTGGTTATTTGAGGAAACTTTTATTCCATTGATTAAATTAACAACTTCAGCCTCCTTGTCATGAATACCTAATCCATGATATAGTAAAAGGGTTAAAATATCTAAAAAATAGGAAATCGAGTTAGGAAATAATAAAATAAGCAACAGGGGAATGCTAAACAATATCTGAGTTCAAAAGCAAATTACCAGTTCCATGGTCCTGAGTTTCATCACTTCAACCTTTGATTTCTTTAATGGCCTTGGCTCCACAGATTCAACTGAGTTGACAACCAAAGGTTGTCCTTCTGAATTCTATTTCTTTGCACAATGTGGGATCAGGTTCAACATTCACAGGAATGCTAGAAAGAGATGTTTTGTCATCACCATTCAGCTCACATGTTTCATCTGGATTATCATCATTTGCTGCTTCTGCTTTATTCTTGTTTCCATCCTGTGTCATAAATGTACCAAAGATTGACAGGCTGTGTCATAAATGAACGACACAACTACTCGTTGAACTAGAAACTTGACAAAACATGTCATAGCTAAGAATACATTCTAAACATATACTTGGCCACTATAAAAAACTAACAGAACTATGATACTATCATGGGCTAAGTGATGTAAAAAATAAATTTCTTAGAGGATCTTATAACTATATTGGGCACATCTTAGGACATATTTCATTTCTTTTCCCAACCATGCCTAACCTTGCAAACTAGCAGAGGTTGGGAAACACAAATCTTTTCATTAGAATGAATGCATAAGAAAATTGGGAGATCAGAGATACGGCTAGACATTGGTAAGTTAACTACATACCTTAAGACCAAGAAGTTTGATCTGGGCATTGGCCTTGGGAATTTATATTGCTCTTCCATAAGAGCTTTTGAATTTCTTTGCTCAAAGGATTTCTCTCATGGCTTCCCTCTGGATGATTTTCAGGAGCAAGGTTATCATTATGTGTACCAAGGAATCGACAGGTTAGTCCATATGGACACAACTGTCCCAGTGAGGTAAATGGGCATGTGCCTTCAAGGTCAGCTGGTTTCTGCACACAAAAAGGGAATTTAGGATTAAATAAGTTAAAAAGTTCACTAACCATTTATATAGGCAAATAAACAATACCTGAGACAAATAAGCATCTATGTCATGGCTGAAACGACAAGAGGTACCGTATTTGCATGAGTCCACATTTCCACTTTTCCCTACTTCGATACAAAGATGAGAAGTAGACTTTTGTTCCTGTGCAGTATAATAAGTTAAGTGGAGGACATAGTTGCCCAAATTAAGTTGAGAGGTAATGGGATATCATTGGCAATACAATGAGAAACAAAAACTACCAGCCTACCACCAACATGAGTGGTCTATAAGCATACAAATATGGTAATATGGTACCCATAAGTACAAAGATGCGCTATAAACTATAAAGCATGCAGATATTTATGATCATAAAGCAAGCATGTTGCCAAGAGAAACAGTTCTAAAGTGAAGGAATATGAGGTCTATTTCACCAATGATTATACAAAGAGAAACATGTGCTAAACTTGCAGGTTTTAATAGTACTCCCTCCATCCCAAAATAAATCAACTTCTAGAGTTGTCCTAAGCTTCATAGAAAAGAGTACCAACATCTATGACCCCAGATAAATACACCATGAAGTTATACTTCACAGGGTATCTAATGATATTAATTTGGTGTCACAAATATTTGTGCACGCATCTACAAATTTGGTGAAACTTTAGATTGTTTGACTTAGAGAGTTAGAGTAATTCTAGAATTGAATTATTTTGGGACGGAGGGAGTAATCAACATATATGAGCTCCAAATAATGAATCAGCATTAAGCGTGGTTATTTTATAAGCGTCAGAAGAAATGGAGAAGTACAATGTCACTCCCAAGTTCCACCTTAGGAGGGATATAAAATTCCTGACTGAGCAGAAACAGAATGGTCTTCACTTTTTAACAGGCTATAAGCTTTGACAAAATTTAACATAATAAATAGCATTCATAGAACAATCAGAAACCTTGGAATGCCACATGATCTAGCTACAAGTTGGCCCACGCTTAGATGGAAATCAGGTGCCCAGAAGTTTGTTTTTTCGCATAACAGGTTAAAGGATAAATCAACCTACAGGTTGCTAAAACCTACTATGCAACAACTATGGCATTGCTCATTTTCTGCACACACTTCCTTGTCAACTATAGCTGAGAGATCATTAATCTGGTAACATTTTGATACACATAAACAGATAAACAAGCCACAGGAATCGACACGATTTTTAGGAATAAGTTACAGCACGACGTAAATAGCGCCCAAAAGTGAATCAATCGCACTGATCGGCAGAGACATTTCAACAGGCACGTAGCAAGCAGAGCCCAATGACACGCTGAGGCAGTAGAGCAAGCACCCTGCGCCGCGGTACCGCGGTAGTTACCTGGTGGCGCTCGCGCCTGAGCTGGCGCTTGGACTTCTTCTCCGCCTTTACGACGGCCGCGCCGCCGCCACCGGCTTTGCCCTCCTCCGCCTTGGGTGCCTCGCGGACGGGAGGCGGGCGGAGGAAGGCGGGCTTCACGGGGGCGACGGCGCGGGCTACCAGCTCCGCCGGGGTGGGAGTGGGACGAGCAGGAGTGGGAGCGTCGGCTGTGACCGCAGGCAAGGAATCTGGTGGGTCGGTTGCCGGCGCGGTCGCGGCCATGGTGGAGTCGTGGCGGCGGCGCACCGAGACGAGGCGGGGCTACGGGATATAGGTAGCAACGAGGGTTTTATGTAAAGGGAACTTTTGCAGTACAACCCAAAATGGAGGGGAATTTTAACTATTTGGCACTTTTATTAGGAAGTCTCTTATTGGATTGCTAGTTTTACACCACAAATACAAATTTGTCACAAAAACAGTAAAAATACTGCATTCTTATCATTTTTAGTGATACATAACAGAAATGATGTTATCATCGGGGCACAGTAGACACTGCTCGTGACATCCTCCCTAAGAAGATTAACTGTAGATCCATCTCGTCGGCCTACGCAATCGAGTTCTTCGGCACCTTTAACTCTTTCGACGACACGTGCGACAGAGGAATTAGCACTGGGATCCTTAGTTTGCGGCACGCTCCAACCCTGTGCCCCTTGACAACCTCTGTCGAGCTAGATGGTAGTTGTTGCAGTGGGCTTTCATCCACTAGCCTCCTTGACTCGTTCTTTGGGTCTGTGGGATCGACCATGTGTCTCTAGCTGTCAGGGCTTCCCAGTGACAACGTATGCACCCGAGATTGTGGTGGCGTAGGACTGCAAGATGAGCTCAAGTTTTTTGCGGTAGTGGTGTCCTTTGGCGACAACACCGGCAGAAATATCGTCATCTTGACAACCAGAATGGTCAACGAAGACGGAGTTGCACATCCGAGGAACTAATCGTATAAGACTTGTTTGGCGTAGTTGCACATCCATGACGAGCCTACGATGGTGGACGCACTACGATGAGAGGGAGGGAGATGAGGGGATGCCTTGCACGGTGACACGAGCGGGATGAGGGAGGCGACACGCTAGGAAGGGCCACCTAGGAACGGTGTCCGCGGAGAGCTAGACACGAACACAACAATGATATTGCCCTTGGTGCTCACATAGGTGGAATGAAAGAGAGGATTGAGGAGGAAGAAAGCATCAAGAGCAAAATGATGCTTTCTCTATCTTCTACAGTGGTGTGTTGATGTATCGCATCACGCCAACAAAAAAAATGATGTATCCAGGTGGTAAACTTATAGTTGGCCATATAAAACTGGTCTTTGGATATGTAACTTTTGTTTGAAAATTCCCGTAACACAGAATCAATTTTACTAAAAAATGTACTCTTTTTAATGTATGAAATTAGAGTTTTGACATAAACTTTTTTTAAAAAAAATAGAGTTATATTGATATATATAGATATAATTTATTATTATTATTAGAAACTTAAAGAGACTCTCCTTCCTAATTTATAGAAATATAGATATTTTTTAAAATAATATCTTCCAATAGACTTTTTTAGATCTTCAAATATAAGTATTCTTCTATTCTAAATTTTTCGCCAGCAAAATAAAGAAAGAGAAAAAAAAGCTTTCTAGAGTGCGTATAATATAAATAAAAAATATTGAAGGATAATAGTTGTCTAAATAATGAATTAAAAAATTAAATTTTAGAAAAACTCTTGAAGACTCTCTTGTCGATTTCTTGTCCAACGTTCTTGTCATCATTGTTAAGACTGACTCCAACAAGCAACCCATAACGCTACCCATCCCCATTTTGCGTCGTGCACGGTGAAAAAATCCCCTCCAACAGAGCAAGCAATTGAAAGACGCATTTTGCGTGGGAGGAGAGAGGGACCCCAAAATAGCGTCGCCTCTCTCCACAACCCAAATCGACGGCGCGGCACCTCCGGCTTCTCGGTTCCTCTTCCCCACCTCCGGCCAGCGCTCCATCCCTTCCGGCGAGCGTGCGGAGCCGCGCGGGGTGCCTCCGGCGCGGCGAGCGGAGCCCGCGGCGGGGAGCCTCCGACGCGGCGAGCGGAGCCCGCAGCGGGGAGCCTCCGGCGCGGCACGCGGAGCCCACGGTGGGGAGCCTCCGACGCGGCGAACGGAGCCCGCGGCGGGGATCCGGCGGGGAGCGCCGTGGTCGCACGGGTCCACGGGGCGAAGCGGCGGGGCACATGGGTCAACGGGGCGAAGCGGTGGTGTGCAATGGGGATTTGCATCGTCTGTTAGAGAAGCTCAGTTTTGGGTGGTGGGATATTCCACTGTGTGCTAGCCAAAATCTAGAATAGGTCTTGTGTTTTGGTGTTCTCTGTTGGAGACAGTCTAAGGCCGCAAAAGAACCGAGCTCGAGCAAAGCTCATCGCCCCAAGTTTGAGATTGGGCGATTGGCAAAGGATCGAGCTGAGCCCAACTCGATCCGATCCTAGCGTTAGGCTCAAACTTGGATGGTTAATCATTTGACTTTGTATCTGCTCTAAGCTTAGCTAGTTGCAGGCAACGTGATTAGGCTCGAGTCATTATATTATATGTGAAAGGATCAAGATGCCCAAGAGGGGGATGAATTGGGCTTTTCTAAAACTTCTTGCAAGAATTAAGACCTATCAAGCCCCAATTAACCCCCTAGTGCCTAGAAGTGTGTTTGACAAGAATTAACCGCACAAACACATCGCTAAACCATTTCTACTCTAGCATGACAATTCAATTTGAATGAACAACAAGTGAATGCGGAATTGAATTGCTCAAAGGTAAATACGTAGTAAAGAGAGTAGAGATGACACGACGATCTTTTTGCCGAGGTATCGAGGTGTCGGCACACCCCCTAGTCCTCGTTGGAGCACCCGTGCAAGGGTATCGCTCCACCTTGATCCGCGCAAGGATCAAGTGCTCATTATGAGCTGATTCTTCGCCACTCCGGCCCGGTGAATCGCTCGCTACCGGTCACAACTTGACTTGGGTCATCCACAATGCCTCCGGATGATCACCAAGCTCTCCGATCGCCGCCAAGCCGTCTAGGTGATGCCGATCACCAAGAGTAACAAGCTAGAACTCTCACTTGACCAACACAAGGCCAAAGATGGATGGATGCACACTTGCTACTCAATTCTCACTAGGAGGTGTCTAATTCTCACAATTAGCAAATCACTCAACCTCACTAGGGCTCTTGCACTCACTCACACTCACAATGTGTTTCTCAGCAGATGAAAGTGGCAAGAACAACTAAAATGGATGAGGAGGTGGAGTATATATACTCCCCCAACCGGCCATCCAAAAACAGCACAAGACAGGCACTCTGCGGGGGCATCAGACGCTCCGATGCCTGGCATCGGACGCGCCGATGACCTCGACCAACGGTCGACTGTACCAGCCTGTCAGACGTGATAAAGGAGCATCGGACGCTGGGCAGCGTTCGATGCCCCTGCATAGGACGCGTCCGATGTCATTTGTACCTCTCTGGACGGCCATCGGACGTTGGCCCTCAGCGTCCGATGCCAGCGTCCGATGCCTCCCAAAGTTCACTCCCAAGTGAACAGTGACACCGAGCATCCGATGTGACACCATCGGAGTCTCCGATGCCACGCACCAGACCAAACCCTAAGTCGGGGTGGGCATCGGAGCCTCCGATGCTCACTCAGCCAGCGTCCGATGCCTCTTACAAGGCCAAAACGAACTCGGATCGCAACGCGGCCTTAACGACTTTTGTTCCTCTCGACATAAGGCATCTCTCTGAGCTACCTAGGGCTATGAAATAACAAGTGTGCACCACACCTACCTCAATAGACTCATCTAGGTCAAGCTACTGATTCACGCTCCCCTTTATAGTACGGCCAAAGGAAAAACAAAGACCTAAGGCTACCTAAGTGTCCTCCAACACCATATGACACTTAGCCTAGTCTACCACCGTCTTCGTCGTCCGTCCTTTCAAAACCGAAACGATTTCCATCGCCAGGGGACATGAACTCCATATGCCCGTATCATCGCCATTACCGTGACCTAACTCATCCCTGTTTCTGCAAAACACACGTTAGTCACAGTAATCTTGTTTTTCATCCATTCACTAAGCATGGATCTTGACATGTCAATGAGTGTCCTATTCTTCCGTTCAACTATCCCATTGGATTGAGGTGTATACTTGGCCGAGAATTGATGTTTGATTCCATACTCATCACATAGCTCATCAACCCTTGTGTTTCTAAACTCACTTCCATTGTCACTTCTCACTTTCTTGATTCTTCTATCAAACTCATTTTGACTTCTCTTGACAAAGGTTTTGAATACCCCAAACACTTCACTTTTGTCAACAAGAAAGAAGACTCATGTGTATCTTGTATAGTCATCCACTATCACAAAGCCATACTTGTTTCCCCCAATACTTGCATATGTAGTGGGTCCAAACAAATCCATGTGCAACAACTCAAGTGCATGTGTAGTGCTCATCATTCCTTTGTTGGGATGGGTGTTTCCAACTTGCTTTCCCATTTCACATGCACTACATAGCTTATCTTTTTCAAAGTGAACATCTTTTAGTCCTCTAACCATGTCATGCTTTACTAGCCTCTTTAGTTGCTTCATTCCAACATGTCCCAAGCGCCTATGCCATAGCCAACCCATACTTGATTTGGTGAATAAGCATGTTGTCAATTGAGCTTCACTAGCATCAAAGTCCACCAAATAAAGGTTCTCATATCTAAATCCTTTGAAGACCAAATCACTTCCATCAACACTCACTATCTCCACATCATCAACCCCAAATATGCATTTGAATCTCAAATCACATAATTGTGCCACGGACAACAAGTTGAAGTTGAGAGATTCCACTAATAGCACATTGGAGATGCTCAAGTCATTGGATATTGCAATCTTGCCCAAGCCTTTAACCTTGCCTTTCTTGTTGTCACCAAATGTGATAGCATCTGCATGATCATTGCCACTAGTGTTGATTGATTTGAACATTCTTCCATCCCCGGTCATGTGTTGAGTGCACCCACTATCAAGCACCCAATGCCTTCCTCCCGCTTTATAGTTTACCTACAAAAGAGATCAATTCTTTTTAGGTACCCAACCTTTTTGGGTCCTCCAAGGTTAATTACCAAGCTCTTGGGCACCCAAATTGCCTTATTCTTTGGGCCAACCATGGGTGCACCAATATACTTAGCCTTCACACCATTAGTGCCCTTTGTAAGCATATAACAAGAATCAAGTCTAATAGATAACATGAGCATTGTTCTTGTTCTTGTTCTTGTTAAAGCAATTTTGCTCTATGTGCCCAGATTGCTTGCAATTGTAGCAATACCGACCATTGCTATTCACAAAACTAGTCTTGTGAGGAGCAAAAGCGGCTATGCCCTTCTTGGGGGTATAGCCAAGTCCTTCCTTGTTGAGTGGACATCTTAGGCTACCCAAGCACTTAAGCAAGCGGGCATCTCCACCATAGGCATTGCCTAAAGCATGAGTGAGCTCATACACCTTGTTCTTAAGGTTCTCATTTTCTACCACTAATGATGAATCACATGTAGTAGAAGTAGGCATTTTAGTTGAGCTAGATGATGATGATGCATTGGTGGGAGCAACAATAATAGGAGCATAAAAATTCATCAAGTATATCACATGTTACTCCTACATTGCAAGTCTCTACAACATCCTCAATCTTACTTTGATCAAGGAGGGAGGAGTGGGCTTCCTTAAGCCTAGTGTGAGCTTGATCAAGCTTCTCATGGGCTTCCTCTAGCCTCTCATGAGTAGACTTGAGCTCATCAAAGGATTGCTCAAGAGCCTTGTTGGCCTTGCGCAAATCTTTGCACTCCTTCCTCTTAGTCTCAATGTAAGAGTGAGCATCTTGTAGCATGCTCATGAGGTCCTCCTTTGAGTATTCCTCATCATAATCACTATCACTCTCATCGGATGATACCTTAGTGAACCTTTGAGATAGAAGGCTTGCTTGATATAGCAAGACTAGCCATAGCCTTCTTCTTGGTGGTCTTCCTCTCATCATCACTAGAATCATTATCATCGCTTGAGGAAGCATCACTATCCCATGTCACAACATAGGAACCACCCTTCTTCTTTTCCTTCTTCTTCTCTTTCTTTTCCTTCTTTTCCTTCTTTTCCTTCTTCTTGTCTTTCTTCTTGCTCTTCTTATGATCATCATCTTCATCACTAGAATACGGACAATCCGCAATGAAGTGATCCTTGCTCTTGCATCTATAGCACCTTTTAGTTGTGCTTTTGATTCCATCTCTTCTCTTTCTTGCTTCATAGCCTTTCTTCTTCATGAACTTGCCAAATCTCTTGACAAATAGAGCCATTTCTTCATCATCTATCTCACAACCACTTGAGCTTGCTTCATCATCACTTTCCTCCTTTTTTGCTTTGCCCTTGCTCTTGCCCTTGGAGGATGATGCCTTGAATGCTCCTACGGTCTTCTTCGTCTTCTCTCTTTTGGGCCCCCCCATCCCTTTCCACATGGTCTGTGTATTGTGTGACCACATCAACTAATTACTGGTTTGTGGTTACCGTATCCAATCCTTCCTCACTAGGATAGTCACCAAAGTATCAACCTTGGTGGCAAGCATCTCAAGAACTTGTGAGAAAAGTCCTTGCCCTCTACCTTCTCTCAAGGCCTTCAAGTCATTGATAATGACTTGCAACCGATGAAACATCTCCGGTATGCTTTCATCATCTTGCATCTTGAACATGGCGAGCTTGTCCTTGAGAATGTATAGCTTGGCACCCTTGACCGCTTTGGTGCCCTCATATGTTTCTTCTAATCTTTCCCATATTTCATTTGCTCTTTCAAGGTCCTTGATTTGCTCAAACACCTTTGTGTCAAATGCTTCATAAAATAAGTTGATTGCCACATCATTCCATTGAAGCTTCTCTTCTTCTCTTAGAGTGGTACTGTGGGTCAATTATCGCAAATCATTCTCAATCACTTCCCAAATCTTTCTATTCATTCCTCTTGTGAATGCACACATCTTCCTCTTCCAACAATCAAAGTTGGTGCCGTCAAAATGTGGTGGCTTCCCCATATAGTTGATTTGAGCCATTTTAAACACCGGAGGATGTTAAGCCTCAAACAAACGGTGACCACGGCTCCGATACCACTTGAAAGGTCCAAATTGGCTAGAGGGGGGGGAATAGCCTAATTAAAAACTCTACAAAATTACTTAGACAAACACTATTAGTATAACAAATGGCGAAGCTTTTTGCACTAGCCTAATAATGTGTTGCAAGCCACCTATCCAACAATTCTACCTAATATATCTATGTCACACAAGCAATTGGAGCTAATATCTAATGCGGAATAAAACTAACTAGCTCTTAGCACAAGTATAATATACAGAATATATATGAGACAAGTGTGTGCAAAAGATAGACTAGGCAAGCTAATCACAACTAGCTACACAAGGAATATAACAAGAGATATACAACAAGTGATAGTATCTACACAAAAGAAATAGCTCAATGTAAATACACAAAGTAAATGAGCTAGATAGAGGTGGTTTCACCGAGCCTTTGGGATCGCCTAGTAGAGAGCCAATCACCGGTGAAATCCACACGTGATGCCAAACACCGGGATGTGAATATGAAGACCAATCACCAAGATGTGGAAGCAATCACAATAAGCACACGGGACACCAAGATTTATCCCGAGGTTCACGTGCTTGCCGGCACGCTACTCCCCGTTGTGTCGACCAACACTAGGTGACCCGGTGGCTAATCGGCGCAAAGCCAAGCTCGCTAAGAGCGCCACAAGAATCTACCACTAGTGAGGTAGCTCAATGACACGAGCAATCCACTAAGGATACCTCTTGCCGCTCCGGCGAGGTGAGGCTCCAAAACCTCTCACAATCACGATCGGTGGTGGCCAAGAACAATCTCCTTCTCTTGCCAAAACCACCTCAACGCCTCCAAGCCATCTAGGCACCGACAAATGCCAAGAGTAACAAGAGAACTCAATGCCGATGCGAAGAACTAGTGTCACTAGATTGAACTCTTTTCAAATCACGCACTAGATCACTCAATCTCACCTGGTTTGATCAAATCAACTTGGGAGATGAGTTGGGAGGCTTGCCAATGCTCACTAGTATGCTTAGGAATCAAAATGTGCAAGGGTTAGTCCATATGAGCCGGCCAAGCCCCTTAAATAGGCCATCCAAGACGGCCTAGCCGTTGGGCTGGAATCGGGGTCATCGGACGCGCCGATGATCAACCATCGGACGCTGCACCAGCGTCCGATGCTCCGGATGGAGCCACGTGTCCCCCTGATATGAAAACTGCTCGTTAGATCCCAACGGTCATATTACTTCGCGCCACGGTTAAAGTGGCATCGGACGCGCCGATGCCAGGCATCGGACGCTCCGATGCTACTGCTCGATTCAGATCAAAACTGCGTTACATCGGACGCGCCGGCACCTCCACATCGGACGCTCAACCCCTGCGTCCGATGACACAACAGAAAGGTTCCAGAGAGGGCCAAAACACATCGGACGCGTCCGATGGTTCTGCATCGGACGCAGGCCAGCGTCCGATGCTCCCTGGAAAGCACGCTCGCGCCACGTCACCTGCATCGGACTCTGCAACAGTGTTTCCTCAGCGTCCGTTGCCAGCGTCCGATGCTCCTTCAACTTCTGATAGAAACTAGGGTTAACCATCGGACGCTCAGCCAGCGTCCGATGCTCCTTGAGCTTAACACTTCTCTTCCGAAATCCGCTGAATCCTGCCTCGCAAGCTCGGCAGGAGGGAGAAGGACTATACACTAGTTTCTCCCACTTCTCCACAACTCCTTAACACCCCCTTATCCCAAAAGTGCCAACACCACCAAGTGTACATCATTGTATGCAAGTGTGTTAGCATTTTGCAAAGCATTTTTCAAGGGGTTTTGTTAGTCACTCACTAGGTCTATAGCATCGATATGTTAGAGAACACCTAGTGGCACTTGAACACCGCATAAGACGTGAATAATCTCTTCTTAATAGTACGGCTATGTATCCTAAATGTGATCACACTCGCTAAGTGTCTTGATCACTAAAACAAAGAGCCCTATAGGTTATACCTTTGCCTTCGGGCCTCTTTGATCCATCTCTTCTCTTCTTCATTTCACCAATGGTAGAGCACTTGATCTCTTGAGTGCTTATGGCCATCATTATCCTCTATGGTTGCCATCTTGCTAGCTCCACCACTTGGCTTGGTCACAATCCTTTCTTATAAGCTACACACATGCTTAGTAACAGGATTAGACCAAATAGGTTTCATCAATTAGCCAAAACCAAACTAGGGCTTTCAGTCGGGCGGAAACGCGTTTTTTGGGGCGGGTTCTCATATGGGTTGTGTGTTGCGGGTCTAAACGGGTGTTATTTTCATACGGGTCGGGTCGGGACGAGTTAGTGGAAAGATTGCGCTCATGTAACTCCTATTAATATGTGGACCCCACATCAAAGCCGGACCCTAGAAATAAAAGCTCGCGTTCACACTACAAAATTTTATCCGAATTGACTGAAATTTATTGCATATGATTTATTTTAAGAAGCAGCTACTCTACGTCAATTATCACTGCTAGATCAATATGTGGGCCCCACATCAGAGCGTCGCGTTCACACTATAAAATTTTACCCGAATTGACTGAAATTTGTTGTATATGATTTATTTTCACAAGCAGGTACTTTATGCCAATTATCACTGCCAGATCAATATGTGGGTCCCACCTCAAAGCCGGACCCTAGAAATAAAAGCTCGCGTTCACACTATAAAATTTTATCCGAATTGACTAAAATTTGTTTTATTTTCACAAGCAGCTACTTTATGTCAATTGTCACTGCCAGATCAATATGTGGGTCCCACCTCAAAACCGGACCCTAGAAATAAAAGCTCACGTTCACACTATAAAATTTTACCTGAATTGGCTGAAATTTATTGCAGATGATTTAATTCAACAAGCAGCTACTTTATGTCAATTGTCACTGCCAGATCAATATGTGGGTCCTACACCAAAGACAGACCAATTTGAACTCATTCCATTAGCAGATTGTTTTTTTTTCTCATGACGGGTTAACCCATATGAACGGGGCGGGTTGGAGCGGGTTTATTCACTAAGTATTTGGGCGGGGCTGGGGCGGGTGAAGACTTCATGTGACAACGGGTTGGAGCAGGTGTGGGGCGGGTTTATCCCCGTTAGCAGGTGGATGAGAGCCTTTAGCCCCGGTTGGGAGCACCCGGGATGGATTGCTTAAACAAGTATAACGTATAACTTCTAGTTTTGTTTTTTAAATAATTATGAAAATGTTGTTTATTTCACCTATTTTAAAAAGCTGAAAGTCAAAAGTCAAAAGCAGGGTCAAAACAGCTTTCAAAATGTACTATGGAAAAGCTCTTGCTTCTGCAAAAGCCATCTCGAGCAGCACCTCCTTTGGTTGGGCTTTTGGCTTTTGGGGTCAAAAGCCAAAGCCAAAAGCCCAACCAAACAAGGCCTAAAGCCCTTATCTGCAGTAGTGTCTATAACTTTTATAAAGCAAAACCCCATTAGTTATTTCTCTTAACATGCAAGCTATTGACCTAATCAGTCCGCTATGAGATGTATTTATGGTCACACTAGCTTTTCTCTCAACATGGAAGCTATCTACCTCATTAGTCCACTATTAGATGCATTTATGGTCAATTAGCATTTGCGTCAAAAAATACTATTTGTAATCATGATCTATATGTCAACAAAAACACATTATCCACTAACATACATTTAGCTATCTATATCAGCATATCACATCATTCACTAATATTAACTTATAATTGTTTATCTCTTGTATAAGTAATTTTATTTCAAATCATCAGTAATTTCCACGGCAATGTGCGAAGCATTCCTCTAGTATTTTTAAATTGAAAGAGAGACTGATAGTTTGCTATCCTCATGTGTTATCTTGATCATGGCTCCCGTAAGTTGTTTGGCTGTTTCCACCTCTGGTTGTGATCAAATCTTCAACTAATGAAACGTTGCCACTACCGATGCACCTTGGCCTTCCACATGTGTAACACCTTGTAATATCAACCACACCTTGGCCTTCCCTCTTCCTTTCAAGCATGCCCGAGTTACAAATGTTTGACTTAGAATAAATTTAATATAACACGTAAATAACACACAGAGCAAGTAGCAATGAATAAGGAATTGTTTGGTTTAGGTGATTCAAGTGGCAAACTGACTTAAATAAATTAGTTAGAGGACTCAAGTACTAACTTATTTGAAGTAGATGGTTGAGTCAGTTTTGAATGACTCAAATTGACTCAAAGGCCTAAAGACACTTTAAGTCATTCAAACCAAACATCAATTTAAGTCAGTTTCTTAAGGATGACTAAACCTCAAGTAACCAAACAAGCCCTAAGTCTCAACAAACTTTACCGGAAAATAATGCAATTTGTTCTCTCCATTTGTTTTTCTTTTAAAATTGCTCTTATTATTTTTTAAATTTCAAAACAACATGATTTAAAATGACTTTAGACTCTGTATTAATTAGGTGGTGTTTGGATCCGTGGCTAAAACGTGTCAGATCGAATATTATGAAACTAATTTAGTCTATTAAAAATAGATTAACTATAAAGCTAATTATACTGTCATAGGTAATTAACAAGATGAATCTATTAAGTCAAATTAATTTATCATTAACAAATACTTACTGTAGTATTATATTATTAAATCATGGACTAATTAAATTTAATAGATCCATCTTGAGAATTAGATTCCGACTAATAAATAAGTTTTATAATTAATTTATTTTTAATAGTTAAATTAAAACCGTAACATGTGACGTGACATCACTGAAATTTTAGTCCGAAAACGAGCACCCCCAGTCAATTTCAAATTCTCAGCGGCGGCCGGCGGCGGGGTGCGCGCTTGCGCCAGATTTAAAAGGGGCGCCAGATTTAACTAGCCAGCGCAACCCCCGAAGCTCCGCCGTTCCTAGCCGGCGCCTTGTGTCGTGTTTGTTCGCCTCTCTAACTGGCAGCTCGCCATTTGGAGGGTGAAACGTAACAAAAACTCTGCATTCTCTTAATGAAACACGTGCCAAGCACACTTTCGAAAAAAAAAGAAGAATGCCAACCAACCTGATCCCTAATCCTTTGGAAGATGTTTTCCAACAACCTCTAGAGCAAAGATTATTATTTTTTAGAGTTAAAGGGCATGGCCCCAGCTTTAGCATTAACCAAGACAGATCAGTTTACAGCACAAACATCAGCTCAACATCGGGCACATAAAAGGAGAGCACACACGTCGTCCCCAAAAAGCACTATAAAGCCATCCAGAAATTAAAACTGAACCATACTAAACCACTTGCTTGCAACCGTCTTTCCGTTTAACTCTCCTCATAACTCGCTAGATGTGTTCTTTAATCTCAGGAAGGATCTCGATCTTGTTGCTTCCAATCATGCATGCACATATTTGAACAGGAAGTTCGATCTCCTAGCTATCCCCATGTAATTCATCCAGGAAAGCTGATAAGGTCTTGTGACCACTAACTTCAGCTTCGCTACTTTTAAGTTGAACTTCACCATCCTCTCTTTGGGGCAAAGCAAACTCCAGTTTTGGATCATATAGACTACATTCTGTAGAACAATTCTCACATCCTTCCGAATAAGACCCTGAAAATATAAGAAAGCAAATGGAATATCTTAAGCATTCTCTTAAGCATTTTAGCCACTAACGGCAGAATATCTTCTCTATTTAGTTTCTTAAAATGTAAAGGAACTCCTAAATACTTAATGGGAAAACCCGGAACAGGGCAACCAAACAATAAAGATAGTTTGGGAACTACATTTTTTTTTAACATCGAATGGAATGAGCTCGCTTTTGTGAAAGTTAATTCACATTCCTGAGATTAATTCAAACCACATAAAGATACCTTTCAAGTTCCTAGTATATCGAGGGTCAGAATCTGAAAAAGATAATTGTATCATCTGCATATTGCAGAGACACAACACCACCAGGCCTAAAGTCCTCGGCTACCCCTTTGATAAGGCCTTGCTCAGCCCCTCTGCTAAGAAGTTTAGTCAAAACATCATCAACCAAATTGAAAAGGAGAGGGGATAAAGGATCCCCCTACCTTAACCTTTTACCAGTTTTAAAGAAACTACTGTCTTCACCATTAAGAGAGATTCCAACGAAACCACCCTTAACCAAGTTAACAACCCAATTAATCCAAATGGGACTGAAACTCCTAGACTCAAAAATTTCAAACAAAAAATCCCAACTAACACGATCATAACCTTTCTCATAGTCCAATTTAAGAATAATACCAGGTTTCTTAGAAGCCTGAAGACTATGTACCAACTCATGGGCTATAACAACGCTTTCTAAGATATACCTCCCTAAATGAAGGCGCTTGCTGAGGTGACACCAACCTATTGATGATCTTACCTAGTCTAAGAGTCAAAACTTTAGAAAAAATCTTAAAGCTATAGTTAATTAGGTGATTCAGTCTGAAATTCTTCATAGATTTAGCTTCTTCTATTTTAGGTTCAAGGAAATCAAGGCAAAGTTCAACCTACTGACATCCAAGGGTGCCATTGAACAAAAATCATCAAACATAGCTAGTAAATCTTTCTTAATTAGATACCAAAACTTATGATAGAATAAAAAGGACAACCATCTAGCCCCGGTGCACCCTCAGCATAACAACTCCAAACAACTTCCTTAATTTTTTCTTCGCTAAAAGGTTTAATCAGAGCAGCATTCTCCTCACTGGTAACTAAGTCATTTATCCTAGAACCTCCTTTCTAGAGACACTTTAGGCCTATCTTCTCTTCTAAAAAGGTTCTTATAAAAATTAACAACAATATTCATCATGCCTTTTTTATCCTCCACCAAACCATTGAATCCTTCTAAGGGCCTGTTTGGGACTGCTCCGCTCTAATTTTTACAGCTCTGCTCCATCAACTCTACCATGGAACAATTGGACTTTGGAGTTCATGGAGCAACCGTTCCGTTTGGCACGCAACCTAGCTCTAGCTCTAGTTTTTTAGGACTTCTTTGAAAAAGGTCTAATATGTCCATGGTTTGGTGCATGTTTTGACATCCACAGGGCATATATATTGTGGACATATTAGACCTTTTCCTCGAGGCAACTGGGAGGCAACCGGGACTAAAGGGTCAGTGTTCTTTAGTCCCGGTTGGTAAAGGTAGGACCTTTAGTCTCGGTTGGTATTACCAACCGGGACTAAATGACCTTTTAGTCCCGGTTGGTAACACCAACCGAGACTAAAGGTCCTTCCAGACACAATTTAAAAAGGAGTATCCTATTTTGTCAGATGTGTAGTGTAGCTCAGTTGGTAACACATGTGAAGGCTAACTGTGCGCTCTTGAGTTCAAATCTCCACAGCCACAACATTTTTTCGTTTTTATTCCAGACCTTTAGTCCCGGGTTGAATACTGTAGAAGACTTTTAGTCCCGGAACCTTAGTCCCGGGTCCAGAACCGGGACTAAAGGTCCCTGAGACCCGGGACTAAAGGCCCATCCTCCAGTAGTGTTTGTTGCACTATTTGGCTGTTCTGCACCTGGGGACCCAACTAAGTCAGCTAGGGGACCCGACTAAATCAGTTCGCCCAGTGCAGAACCATCATATTCTCAATTTCTTGTGCTTTCATTGGTTGTTTTAACTCGTGGATCTTATTGGGATTGCATTGGGTGAAGAGTATACAAATATATCTCAATTTTATGATTTTAAGAGAATTCTATAAATATATTTCAAAATCAAGCCTCCAATGCAACTCCAAACATCTATGTAACTTATCAAGCACATTTTGGTACCCAACACTTGTTGGGTCCAGCAAGATTAGATAACAAGTGCTTAGGCACCCAAATGGCTCTAGTCCTAGTGCAAGGTGAATTTGTCACTTTTCTAGTGCTAGGCCCAATTATTGCTTTCCTATGCGTATTATGATTTTAAATTGCAGAGTTTGCTTTAGGAATGTTACCCATGGGACAATCTTTGCTTAGATTTTCCTTTCCTCTACAAGTGTAGCAAATGCGCCCCTTGTTGTCCACATGCCTTAATTGCTTTTTGCTTGCTTGTATTTGGGTTGATCTTGATGAAGTGCCATTGTTTGGACAATCACTAGTCTTGTGCCCCTTCTTGCATTTGAGACACATCATAGAAATACTCTTGACTTGATTGACCACCTTGTTGATTGCCTTTTGTTCAGCCACTTCACATTTATCGACCCAACTCTTGTATGGACACATGACATCCTCATGCCCATACATATCGCAGCCATAGCACAACCTTTTTCCATGTCTCTTTCTCTTGGTTGCATTGTCATTGTTAGAGTAGTGATTCTTTTGTTGGGATTTGGAGGAAGTAAGGTTTTTGAACCCTTCTCAAGCTTCTTCACCATGTTTTTCATGGTTATCTTGAGAAGGTTGTGTCTCCTTTCTCCTTTCCCTTCAACCGAATCACATCTCCCTTCATCTTTTCAATTTCTTCCTTGAGCTCATTGTTTCTTATAAGAGTATGCTCAATCGAAGATTGGCTTTCTTGAGAAACACACTCGTTAGCACATAAAGCATTTAATTGAGATAGTGAGCAAGTGTGTGTGTGTGTGAGTGGGGTTGGGTTGACTTTATCGAATTAGTTACAACCCCATGTGCTATCTGAAGCATGATATGAGATTCTACAAGTTATTCATGTGAGTCCTTGAGATGAACATAGTCGGCTTGTAGAGTTCTATATTTGCTTGAGAGCTCATCCAATTTTGCCTTGAGCTCAATGTTGTCCTTCTCTAGTTGAGCAACACTAGAAGAGGAGTTAGTAACTAGAGCATGCCCAATTGACAACTTTTCTTACCTTTCGGTCATTGCCTTTAGCTCTTCCAATTTGGAGATGAGAAACACTTCTTGTCTTACAAGTGATTGCTCTTGCTTCTCATTCTCTTGCTCTAGCTCATCATTCTTCTCAACTAGCTTCATGAAAATGAGCTCATCTTTGTTGCTTAGATGATCAAGAGTGTAAGTATCTTCAATTTCAACATCACTTTCAACTTGATCATCCTCTTGTGTCACCTCTTCTTGCTGCACCTCAACTTGTTTTGCCTTCTTCTTTTTCTTATCTTTCTTGGACATGAGGCAAAAGTGAGGCGGGTCACTACTTGCGGTGGAGGTGGTGGTGGTGTTGACTTGAGAATCATCGCATTTGAATGTTCCAAACCTTTTGCAAAGTTTGGTCCAAATGAGATGAGCATCCTCAAGTGGCTCTCCATCACCAAAGATGATATCATCCACAAGCTCTGCACACATTGTTCTCAACAATACATTAATAACTTGAGCGTTAAGTTGCAAGCATTTTTCCTCCATAATGCTTGTAACAACAACTCTATGAGCAGCTGGACCAATGGTCCTAAATATGTCAAGAACATGCAGTGACCAGGAAGAGAAGTTTGAGCCATCCTTCCAGAGTAGCTCAAACGGTACCTCGCATGAAGCTGACATCGTTTCTCACAAGCGGTTAAGCTCGATCGTGAGACCTCGCTTTGATAACAATTGAAAGGACCTAAACGATGCCTAGAGGGGTCTGAATAGGCCTTTTACAATAATAAACCTACACAATAAATAGTGGAAACACACTGCCCAGACCAGAGCCGACTCAGTCGGTTCTACCAGCCGGCTTAGTTAGTTGATCCGACTCAGTCGACTGCCAGACCTGTCTAGGTCGGCTGATCTGACTAAGTCAGCTCCCTGAGCCGGCTTAGTCGGCTTCGCCTGCTGCAGGACTACGAACCGGCTAAGTCGGTTCCCCAAACCGGCTTAGTCGGTTCTTGCGGTTTGTGCTGATCTTGGAGCTGGAAGCGCTGCTTTTGATCCCTTTTCTTCCCTTATGTTCTCCAAAGTGTTGAGGGGTGTATTTGGCACAGTCTTGACTTGATCAAGAGGTCTCTACACCCACAACACACAAACACCCGAGTAGACACAAAAGGAGGCTCACGAATATAAAGTAAAGTAAAGGTGAGCCAAGCCAATCAGAGGAGACGCAGGGAATTGTTTGACCAAAGTTCGGGCTTCACCAAGGTGAGTCATACATCTCCGTTAGCCGATGAGTGATACCCAATAAGGTCAACTCATGTCCGGGTCCAAAACGACCTCTTCCCACCTTTCCACTAAGAGGTCTTGTTTCCTTTTTCAGCGGGAGACTAACCCTTACAAACTTCCGGCTATCCACCACACCTTGGTGACTTGCTAGTGACCACTAAGGACATGTAGGAGCAAAGCTCCAAGAGAAGAAAAGCTTCACACGAACTTATGCCACCACAAAGTGCTCAAGTGTTTCTCAGCTCAGATTTTGCTCACACACAATCTCACAAGGCTCAAATGTTCCTCTCCAATTCAATTTAATGGCTAAATGGACACCAATCCCATAAAGGGTGAATTGGAGGCTTTCTTTAGGCTTTGCTAGTGTATATGGGCATGGAAAAGCTTCAGCAACCGAGCCAAGGCCGGGGAATGAAGTATATATAGAGTAGGTTCAAAAACTAGCCGTTGAGCTGTCTGACATACCAGACCCGGCTTAGTCGACTTGGCCACACAGCTTAGTCGGTTTTGGTCAGGTGACCATTGGAGCTGGTGTTGACGGTAGATAACTCCTATTTTAAACCGTCAACTAACCTCATAAATGACCCGCAATGATCCAAAGAGTATAGCTATAGGGTTTGATTCTAACGAGTTCCACGAGTTGTGTAGTTCTCACTTGTTTTGCAGGATTTTCAATATTTCATCATAAGAAAGTATCTCAAGTGAAGAATCAGAGCACACCATTGTGACAAGCTCGTTGAGACGATCGCAACGGACATACCACTTGCCATATTTGGAGCCCCGGAGCAAGTGTCCTCGATGAATACAACCAGGAAGACTCTGGAACCATATAGAAACATTATCCATACAAAGATCAGGGGTGTAACAGACAAGATTCCATCAGCTACAGAATACCAGAATTATCTAGGGACCAGACAGGAAGAAGACGACAAGGAATCCAACCACGCCACGACTCGTTGCGCGAACCAACCGAACAAGGACTCTAGGAGAGAAAGGAAGGTCCCAAAAGACAACTCGGCAAAGCAAGCACCTAGAGGCTGCCAGGTGGGTCCGGCCGGCCCCACCCCCAGGCCGGCCGGCCTGGGCCTGCCTCCTCTACGGCCCGTCTTCGTGGAGCGTGACCAATCGACCTCTTTGACGTATCTTGACCATTGTTCAAGGTCGGTTTGATCCGAGGGCTGCAGTTCATCCCACTGGGCTATATAAGAAACCCCAGACCCCCCTCCTGGAGACATCATCAGATCAACAACCAGTTCATCGCTTCATAGATCAATCGTTTAGTTTAGAGATAGCCTAGACAACCAAGAGCTCTACCATCCAAGGGTGTAGCTAGAATAGAATTAGAAGTCGAGGGAAGCTCGGATTCCGGATCTAGTCAAGAGGAGCTAGGTAATTAGCCTTGTCTTCTCTCTTGTATCAACATTATTCTTCTAATGTTCTTCTAATTGTCTAATTGTCTTCTAGTTCATCATCTTGTGTTCTAATTGTGTTCTAGTTCATCTTCTAATCTCTCTAGTTCATCTCTGTGCTCTAATCTAGTTCTAATTACCTTTCTAGTTCATCCTAGTGTTTCTAATCTACTTCTAATTGTTCTTCTAGTTCTTATTCATCTTCTAGTTCTTGTTCTAGTTGATACCTGTCATGACTTGTTACTATTTCGTGTTCATAATTATAATGTTCATCGTCTACTTTGATTATATGTCTACCATAACTAGGGTATCTCTATGTGTAGGATTGATTCACTCAAAGATAGGCAAATATGTTCTATTTTTCTCTATACTACACCATTTTGTTGTGGAACATATGGTGAAGAAAATTGATGATCAATACCTTTTTCAGTGCAAAACAGTTCAAAAGAAGAATTTCTAAATTCAGTTCCATTATCAGTTCTAATAGCTCTAAGAGATCCAGGGAGATCTATAGATAATCTAAGAACAAAACTTCTAAAATGACCAAAAGCTTCATCTTTAGATGCCATAAAATAAACCCAAGAATATCTAGAGAAATCATCAACAATCACTAGTACATACCACTTACCACCAAAAGACTGAACTCTCGATGGTCCAACAGTATCCAGGTGTAGGAGCTGTCCAGGTGCATTTGTCATGACCATAGTAAGCGGAGAATGTGAACCTGCACACATCTTACAGTGTCTACAAGAAGAGCATACTATGTCGCTTTCATTCTTTAGTTTAGGCAAACCATGTATAAGATCCAAACCACTAACACGTGTGAGATGATCAAAACCAACATGCCCAAGTCTACGATGCCAAAAGAATAAATGTTTAGAAACATTGGCAACAAGACATCTAAACTTAGCATCATGTGAGGCATCAAAATTTGCTTTAAAAACTCTTCTAAATCTTGAAATTTTAAAAACTAGATCATGTGACGGAACGGCCCTAATCTCATGGCCCACGTGTCCCTGTCAACCTCTGACAGCCGAACCCATGTTCCATGTGATTAAGACCTGTTCGCCACCGGGCTACATCAGTGCCCAATGTCCGCAGGATCATCTCACAATTCGGTTACAGCATTGCATACTTTTACAAATAATATCAGAATAAAGAGCGGAAGACTTAAATAACAATAGTTTTACAAAGCAGGGTTCCAAATAGAAATTAAGGTGCAGTTATTACAAACCAAGTTCTGATAATAGAGATAGACATAGGCAACATAGTGGAGAACAACAAAGATACTTATAATCACCCAGCCCGAGGGTGTACAACTATTCTTTGGCCTCATCGGCCTCTTCCTGGACGATGGTCACGCAGCAGGGTGCAAGACACATCGGGGACTCTGTCATACCTGCAGCATGGGTAACAAACCCTGAGTACTGGGGTACTCAACAAGACTTACCCGACTAAGAAAAAGGGAGAAGACTCAGGAATGAGAGGCTTAGGGTAGTCAAGGTAAGGTTTAAGCAAGATCAAGTATTTGCAGAAAAGCATTTTTGTAAACCTTATTTTATTTTGGAAAGATTCAGCATTCCTCAATTCTTCATCGTTCATGATTCATTTTACATTTCAAAACATTCCTAGTTGAGAACCACTCTCCGTTGACAGTCAGTGGACCAAGTCTCCATAACCGAGGGAGCAACGTTAATCCGGATAAATAATACTCAGCTGAGGATCCCTATCCACACTGCATATGTCGCACCCAAGCTTGCATATGCCAACTCGTCTACCACGATTCCTCCAAGATTGGACCCGGTCCTACGCCACCCGGAAGTACGGTACACCACTCCTATCCAGGTACGACGACCACGTGGGTACATGCTACTTCCGTCATCTCTCCACTCCCAGTGCGCGGTTGTCGGTCCAATAAAGGATTCCTCGGAGCCAGAGCTTTCCGAAGTATGTGAATAGTTACAAGTCTTGACCAGCAGGCCCCATACGGATGGTCCCTAAAGTTTTTCCGTCAGCAACAAGCACCTCGGGACTCTAACCCAAGAGTACAGGTCCTGTCGGTTTTTCAACCCTGTCCCGGTCGGTGTCAACTGTTGAGTCCCGGACTACAACATGACGGCACCGTACGCTCGGACAACCTCTCCTCGCTGTTGACTAGGTATGGATCAGATACTTAGCCAACAGGCAGGGAGTAAAGCCAAATGCCCATAAATATTCTTTAAGTGATCACACCTTTTTGAAAATGGCATTTTATTGCAAAGTCTAATTCAATAAGCATTGCTAAGCATTTTTCAAATACTTTTGAAAAGCAGGTATCGGGTGTATCATTGGTCAAGGTTGGTAGTGCATCAATTAGGATAGCACACAACTCTATAAACCTAATGCAATAATTTAACTCAAAAGCATTTAAGGAAAACATTTTATAAATCCAGGAAAGGGGTTAAATGCACCGGGGCTTGCTTGAAGAGCAAAGAGGGCAGGCTCGAGGGCGGCAGGGCAGTTGTCGGAGCTCGGGTAGCCTCAGGGACAGGTTCGTCGGCGGCTGCCTCGATCTTGACGCCTTCTTCGGTGACTATACGAATGCAATGATGCATGCTCATGAGTATGCTAGTATGAACAATGCAACACAGGGCATACAACATGAACCTTAATCACCTTTTCTGTTTTTCTTAATTATTTAAAAAGGTCATTTTATGAAGTTGCTCCAAAAATTACCAAATTAATCACATAAGTTCATTATGGTGTAGATAGATGGCAAAACAAATTTCATAATTTTTGGAGGTCATTAAGGTGCTCAAATAAAATCAGACATTAATTAACAAAAGCACTATTTAACATTAAAATAAAGGCTCAAAAATCAACTTGTTCCAAAAGACTTCAAAATTCACCAGAGACTAAACATGGCATAGGAAGCTCACAAAAATTTATCTCATGATTTTTGGAGTTATAAATGATTTTCTAAAAATCCAAAACATCCTTTTTAATTAAAAAAGGGATTTTACATTTTCAAATTCTTGCAGAAAAGTCAAGTTTCATATTTTTATAAAATACTACATAGTATAAAGACTCAACTGTAAAATTTTCAGAATTTTTAGAGCAATACAGAAAATCATACAAAAAGATGAAATAACAAGACTATTCATATTTCTGAAAAGGAAAAGAGCACTGAGCTCGAGTCGGAGCGGGCTCGACGTCGAGGCTCGAGGCTCGGCTGAGAAAACAGAGGCTGGGCTCACCGAGAGTCAGAGGCAAGGCTCGGCGAGGCGGATGGATAAGAGGGCTCGACGGCGAGGCCTCGGCGGGTTCTCTTGCGGCTAGCCTCTCGAGGTGGCCTCGGCTCACTCGAGGCTTGGGGCTCGTGGAAGTTTGCGATTCGCCCGAGGCTGAGGCTAGACTCGGCTGCTTCGAGGGCGGGTTCGAGGATGTGCTCGAGGGTGTGGCTCGGGAACGCGCTCGAGGGTAGTGCGATTCGCCCGAGGCTTGGGGCTCGATACGGTCGAGGGTGCGGCTCGAGGAAGGAGACGACCGCGGCGGCACTCCGGCGATCCGGCGACCCTGTACACCAGGCACGGCCACCAGTAGCCGGTTAGGGGGGCAAGAAGGCAAGGAAGATGAAGCAGGGGTCAGAGAAAAATGATCATGGCCGGAGAGTGGGGATTTCCCGAACCCGAGCTCACCGTGTTTCGCCGGAGTTTGGGAAGATGGGGTTACGCCGGGCGATTGGAGGCGGCGGAGGTAAATTGAGGGGCTGGGAAGCTTCGCGAGCTCAACGGAGCTTGGGCTAGGTGGTGAGCGGAGGTAGAGCTCGGTGAGGTAGCTCGGTGGAGGCGGTGTGGAGTGCTGGCGGAGACTCGGAGTGAGCTGCGACGGTGGTGGGGTGAGTGCGGAGCTCCGGCCGGGCGGGCCTTTTATAGCGCGGCCAGGGCCGTTAGGGAGCGCGCGGGGGTGGATAAGAATGCCCGTGGCGCGTGCTATCGATCTCATGATGAAGAAGAGATGGAAATCAGTTTGGGACCCGGGCGTCGTGCTTGCCGGCGACGGCCACGGCGCGACGTCGGGGAGCAGTGGGGACGGGGGCGGAGGTCAGCGCTTGCGCGTGCGGGGCAGAATGATGGGCGCGGTCACAGGCGACAAGCGGGGGCGGGCGTGCGGCTGCCAGGCGCGTGGCGCACGCAGCTCCGGCGAGCGGCCATGGCCGGGCCCCTCCCTGCTCTGCTCTGACCCTAGGTAGGAGATGAACAGGGCTAGGTCTAGGGTTTGACTTTCTGTATTTTGCAAATTACTCCCAAAACTTGAACTGCACGGGAAAAACTCAGAATACCAAAGTTGTGCAGAAAAAGGAGATCTACAACTTTGTCAATAAGAACATTTTCAAAATCCAAACATTTTTGAACTATATTTGAAATCAGAAAAGGGGACACTTTTGAAATTTGAATAAATTCAAAATTACTTTGGATTTTAAACTGAAACTCTGAAAATCTGCAAATATGAAAGTTGTTTCTTTTGTCAAAACCTACAACTTTGCTAATACACACTTTTTCTGAAACTCATTAGTTTTTGAAATAATTTTGAAAACTCAAAAAGGGACAAAAACTGGAGTTTGAATGAATTTGAAATTACTTCAAATTTTGTATGGAAACTTGAAAATTTGTAAATACCAAAGTTGCTCATCTTGATCAGATCTACAACTTTGCTTTTTGAACTAACCCCCAATTTTGAATATTTTTTTGAATTAATAAGAGAGGGGTAAAACTATAAATTGGAAATTAGGGTTTTTTTTTAAAAGGAAACCAATTCTCTTTTGAATTTTGAACTTTGATTAACTCAACAAAACATTAGAGCACAAATCTGAATAAGAAATACATAGAACTAGACACAGAAGTGAAATTACCATTTTGCCCTTATAGGGAGATTTGGGCACTTAGGGTTTTTGAAATGATCAATGCATAGCAATTAAGCAACCAAATGCATGGCAAGCAAAGATTAATGATTAAGATGATGACATGTCAGGTTAATTACATTTTTAACACACACCAGAGGTGTTACAACCTTCCCCCCTAAAAGAAATCTCGCCCCGAGATTCTGCGTCTTAAGAAGGACAAGGGTAAAACCTTATATCTACAGAGTATCGAGAAAATCGGGATAGCTCTTTGCTAAGAAGTCTTCAGATTCCCAAGTGGCTTCTTCTTCAGAGTGTTGGTTCCATTGGATCTTGTACCATCTTGTGGTGGTCCTCCGGGTAACACGGTCCTTGTAATCCAACACACGAACTGGATACTCAGAGTATGACAGATCAGGTTCTAACTCAACACCTTCAACATCTACCACATGTTCGGGCACTCGGAGACACTTCTTGAGTTGGGAGACGTGAACACATTATGAACTGCTGAAAGATGATCGGGCAACCTTAGTTATAAGTACCGTTGCACATCGATTCCGAGAAATCTCAAAGGGACCAATATTAGCGAGGCGCTAACATTCCCTGTTAAGCTCCAACGAGTGACTCGCTTTGGTAGGTGAGGAAACTAATTCAGGTACACATAATCTCCAATTTGAAACTCAGAGGTCCGACGTCCTTTTGTCGGCATAGTCTTCGTCGAGATCATGCGCAATTTTCAATAATTCTCTGTTTTGCTTGACTTTTTCTCTTCCATAATTTTCACTAGGTCAACTCCAAAGAATTGCTCTTTCTCCAGTTCAGACGCACTGAAGAGGTGTACGACAACGGCGACCGTACAGTGACTTCAAAGGGGCCATTTTTGAATGGCTCTCTTGGTACTGTTAATTATATGAGAATTCTGCCAAGGGCAAAACAGTTATCCAGTCTAGTCTTGCGAGAGGTGAGCAGCAAGCTCTCAAACCATATCCTCAAATAGCACTTGGTTTCACCTCGCTCGTTTGGTCCATCTGTTTGGCGGATGATATGCGTACTATGCAAGAGCTTGGTTTCCAAGTGAGCGTTATGGACACGCTTTCCAGAACTTATGCGACAACTGAAGTTACGCACGATCAGAGACAATGGTCTTGGGGTAGTGACCATGGAGTTATCACTATGTTGGTTCTTGTACAAGGGGCATATGTTGGGACGGTGGTCAGTGGTTTTGACTGACAGGAAATAGCTTGCGTTAGTGAAGGCGTCCACGATCACCCAGATGGAAATGAAAACCTTTTTGTGTCTTTGGTAGTCCATTGATAAAATCATACTGATATCATCCCATTTCCAAGCAGGTACAGAGTAAAGGTTGCAAACTTCTCCTCGGGCCTCCATGTGCACGGTCTTGACTTTCTGGCAGTATCACACTGATCGACATCATTACCGGGCCGATCTCAATCTTCATCTTTGTCCACCAGAGAACCTTTGCTTCAAGTCCGGTACATCTTGTTTGCTACCGGGGTGGATGGAGAATCTAAGTCAAGTGTGCTTCATCAACGCGATTAAACTTGCTTAACACCTCAGGCACCTTTAGGAACTAACTAACCGATTCTTAACCATACCTACTCCTGATCATCAATCCATGAAAACAATCCAACTATTCCGGATTTGGACCCTTTTCGATGATGTGCTTGATCCGGGTTATCCTTTTCTGTTTGCAGCGATGAATCTGCTGCGTGGTGATAGGGGTTCCCTATTATAGATATTATTCAGTTTCTTGTTGGAATATTCAATATTTAACTTTTCCAGCTCATAACACAAAGAAGAATCATAGGGTTTCCTTCCATCACAAGAAGTTGCAATATGACTTCGGACTAGAGCGCATTCGGCAACACATTCGCCTTACTCCGGATGGCATAAATGGGCACTTCGAATCATAGTACCCTTTAATTAATCAGCCATCTTCTCTGTCTCCATATTCAGCTTCTTCTTTTGATGAAGATATAAACTTCAGTGCGCTTGTTGTGATCAGTGTACACATTCATGGTACGCCCAACAGATAATGACGCTAGATCTTAAAGGCATGCACTACTAGCTGCTAACTGGATCATGAGTGGGATAATTCTCTTCATGTCCGCTTAAGCTGTCGGGAGGCATATGCGATCTACTCGACTTCTGCCAATCAAACAGAGTGAGCACAGCCCAAACCAGTACCAGATGCATCGGACACGTAGCAACAAAGGCGCGTTTAGTATTCGGATGTATACGGCTTAGCATGCCCGCTGACTGGCTTAGTCACTGGTGATCGTAGTAACGAGTTTTCTTCAGAGTTTGAAAGGCTTTGCTCACACAGGGCTGGATGACCCAAACAACACTTCACAGAAATTCTTTACTAACCTCGGTGGAATAGGCCTTCGAGCGATTCTGGAGAAAAATCCGGATATGAATCGACGATAATATCCAGCCATTCCCAATAAGCGCGGACTTGTGATCAGTGGTAAGGCTGACTTCCAATCCAGAATGTCTGACCAACTTACCAAGGGGTCAAAGACTGACGAGCAGAACTTCAAGCGGATCAGGAACATGCCAAAAACCATCGTATCTGACCTCTAACCAGAACCATCATTTACTGACTTGGCATCCAGCTGATGTTCTCTGAGACGGGATAGAACGATACGCAAGATGTTCGGCATGATCTTCAGGGGTTTTTGAGTAGACAAAGGATGTCGTCAATGAACACGACCACGAATTTATCAAGCCTCTGGCATGAACACAGAGGCTTCATGAGGACATGAAATGAAGCAGCGGCATTGGTCCAAACCGAAGGACATGACCAAGTACTGCAATATAGGCGTATCTGGTGGTGAAAGCTGTTTTTAGGAATATCTTAGGACGAATCTTTAATTTGGTGGTAGCCAGTCTGAGATTCGATTCTTTGCGAGAATACTTTGGCTCCAGTAACTGGTCAAAAGAGAAGATCAACTACGACGGCAAGGGGATATTTTATTTTTGATGGTGACCCTCATTGCAGTGGCGCGATAAAGTCAATCAATTCTGAAGTCTTGTCTTTCTTCTTTAGCAAGATTCGCAGGACAGCCCCAAGAGACGAGCTGGGCGAATGAAACCCTTGTCCAACAAATTCTTTGTAATTGATTTTAGCTTCTGGGCCAACTCTCTGGAGGACATTCAAGTAAGCTCTGCGGGATATAGGAAGCAGTCCCAGGCCTTTAGCTCTATGGCAAACTCAACATCACGGTCAGGAGGCAGACCAGGTAAGTCCTCTGGAAAAACATCGGGAATTCACAGACCACGGGGATGTCTCTGGTTTCCAGAACATAGGCGGTGTTCAAAAGTGTGGCTGCTGGTTTTTGAGGCATTGGGAGTTGGAGAAGGAGTTTGGAGGTACTGTTGGGAATGTCCACTCTCACAACTCTATTCAGGATGTCGATCATGCTTTATACTGACACATCCAATTCATGCCTAAAATGACATCTATCTCCTGATCACGTAGCACTATCATGGTGGTAGGAAATACATGTTCCCCCAACATTACTGGTATAACTGCGAACCACTTCCTTAGTACTTATACGCCCTCCAGGCGAAAATATGCAGAAACTTCTTTCAAATCCTCAATTGATATCTCATGCTTGATGACAAAAGTACGACTGATGAAGGAATGCGATGCACCAGAATCAAACAACACAACTGCAAGATGATTGGCAACAGGAAACCTACCGATCATGACGGGCTCTCCTTCTGGGATGTCGCCGACAGTGTGTGTAGTAGACTTGCCCGTGCTTCTTGACAATCTTGCCTTTCTGAACATGCTGCTGCTGTGCACGGTGTTGCTGCTGCTGGAGATCCTCCAGGATTCTTCTGAGTATTCTGGGCATACCTCTTGGGCTTTGGGCACTCACGAGACCAGTGACCAAGCTGGCCGCAGTTGTAAGCAGGGATGGTTGTAGGCTGTTTGTGGAGTGGTGATACGAACACCTGGGGCGTTCGGCTGTGTGGCACTCTGCTGGTTGGCATTATGGGTGGTGCCCGCGGTACGGACGACCACTTGCTGTTGGGGTAAGGTAGGCGATTTTGGTGGTGACCGGGTGGTATATGATCCTCTGGCGCTTGTGACCACCAGAGAAACTGCTGGATCCCGCTTTCTTCTTCTTCTTTTCCTCTTGATACTGACGGTTGCTCTCTTCAAAAGCGACAGCCCGGTCAACAACATCATGATACGAACCGGTCAGGTATTGGACAGACTTCTGCGGATCTTAGGATGCAGACCTCTAAGGAAACAATCCCTCTTCTTTTCATCTGTGTTGACATACTCTGAGGCATACTGGCTAAGATGGTTGAACTGACCCACGTACTGCATTACTGTGGAGTCCTTCTGCCTGCAGTGCCAGAAACTGATCAAGCTTCATCTTCATTAATCCCGAAGGGATGTGATGTGCACGGAAAGCGGTGCGGAACTCTTCCCAGGTCAAACTGATGACTTCTGGCTGGGCAGCCAACAGGTTGGCATACCAAGCGCTTGCTGGACCATGAAGCTGCTGGGAAGCGAACCGGGGCTTCTGGATGTCGGTACAGCGGAGAAGACTGAACTTTTGCTCCATAGTGCGGAGCCAGTCATCAGCTTCCAGGGGTTCATCTGCTTTGGTGAAAACTGGTGGACGGGTCTCGGTGAAATCCACATATGTAGTCTCACGGTTGATGTCGTGACGACCACGGTGACCATTGTTCTGCTGCCCCTGATTTTGAGCCATCAGGTTAGCAGCGGCTGCCAAGGCTGCAATGGCATCTGCCAGGGTAGCAGGAACAGGTGGAGGGTTTGGAAGGTTGGCATCATCAGAACCTCCAACTCCAGTGCGAGTGTTCACAGGCATCTGTTAAGAAACTTGGAACTTAGCATTCATAGATAGGGTTCTGAAATCAACAGACTGATAGCTTGATAAAGATTACTGACAGATAGCGACTGACTGATAAGGAGAAAAGGTACGAAAAGAAAGATACAGATTGACTTAACAAAAGACAGACTAACGCTCCCAAACCTAGACTAAGGTTTTAGGTAAGCAGGTGGTACAGACACACGGGATCTCCATCTCCTAACGACGAGCCTAATCCTCATCGAAGATGATCATGTCGTCGCCGTCGTCTTCTTCGAGGATGAGCTCAGGCTCTTCCTCCTCGTCCTCGTCTTCAGCGTGGACGTCCTCAGTAGGTTCAATTTCTTCGTCCACGTCTGGCTCTTGTTCCACATCGGGTTCTTCCACTACTCCGTCCTCAGGGTCTTCCATAACCGGGGGTACCAAGGGGTGGAGTTGATCATACAGCTGATGCACTTCCTCATGAAGCATATCATTGAACTGTTCAATCTGAGCTGTGTACTGCTGCAGTCCGTGGAGCTCGGCTCTGGTGATGTCCTCGCGGATCCAAGCATCATTGCGCTGCTCGATAGCGCGAACCGTGTTCCGGTTGGCCTGCTCCAGGGAAGCTCGTGCCTCATAAAACTCCAGGCGTGAGTGGTAGAAGTCATGCTCCAAGTTCTTCAGCTCAGCCTTCAGATCCTTGATCTCCTCCTTCAGGTTCTTACGGGTGCGGCGGGGAAAGCGACGACCATTGGAAGATTCGGCAGTCTCTTCTCCAACGCGAGGTGCCAGCTGGTGGCGTGGCACACCATGCGGTCCAGTCGACTTGCGGGCAGTCAGCTTGATACGGGCCATGTCTGGACAAGATTAGATGGATGAGAAAGGCTAGCAAGAACAGGTAAAGGCATACTACCCCAACGAACTTAGAGAGGATGTTAACTTAAGTGATTATGACATGATGCATGAATCGTTCCTACGGAACAAAGCAATGCAATAAATAAATAAGGTACATAGGGCTTAAAATATGTTGTTCCACTAGCTAGTGTTGCCATATGAGAGACAAGATGAGAGAACCAATTTGGACTCAAAATAGTCAAGTTTAGTTTGTTTGGACTCAAAAGGTCTTTTGAAGTTTTCGCAAAAACGAACACTGCAACGTTAAAGTGAGATGCTCCGATACCACTCTGTGACGGAACGGCCCTAATCTCATGGCCCACGTGTCCCTGTCAACCTCTGACAGCCGAACCCATGTTCCATGTGATTAAGACCTGTTCGCCACCGGGCTACATCAGTGCCCAATGTCCGCAGGATCATCTCACAATTCGGTTACAGCATTGCATACTTTTACAAATAACATCGGAATAAAGAGCGGAAGACTTAAATAACAATAGTTTTACAAAGCAGGGTTCCAAATAGAAATTAAGGTGCAGTTATTACAAACCAAGTTCTGATAATAGAGATAGACATAGGCAACATAGTGGAGAACAACAAAGATACTTATAATCACCCAGCCCGAGGGTGTACAACTATTCTTCGGCCTCATCGGCCTCTTCCTAGACGATGGTCACGCAGCAGGGTGCAAGACACATCGGGGACTCTGTCATACCTGCAGCATGGGTAACAAACCCTGAGTACTGGGGTACTCAACAAGACTTACCCGACTAAGAAAAAGGGAGAAGACTCAGGAATGAGAGGCTTAGGGTAGTCAAGGTAAGGTTTAAGCAAGATCAAGTATTTTGCAGAAAAGCATTTTTGTAAACCTTATTTTATTTTGGAAAGATTCAACATTCCTCAATTCTTCATCGTTCATGATTCATTTTACATTTCAAAACATTCCTAGTTGAGAACCACTCTCCGTTGACAGTCAGTGGACCAAGTCTCCATAACCGAGGAGCAACGTTAATCCGGATAAATAATACTCAGCTGAGGATCCCTATCCACACTGCATATGTCGCACCCAAGCTTGCATATGCCAACTCGTCTACCACGATTCCTCCAAGATTGGACCCGGTCCTACGCCACCCGGAAGTACGGTACACCACTCCTATCCAGGTACGACGACCACGTGGGTACATGCTACTTCCGTCATCTCTCCACTCCCAGTGCGCGGTTGTCGGTCCAATAAAGGATTCCTCGGAGCCAGAGCTTTCCGAAGTATGTGAATAGTTACAAGTCTTGACCAGCAGGCCCCCATACGGATGGTCCCTAAAGTTTTTCCGTCAGCAACAAGCACCTCGGGACTCTAACCCAAGAGTACAGGTCCTGTCGGTTTTTCAACCCTGTCCCGGTCGGTGTCAACTGTTGAGTCCCGGACTACAACATGACGGCACCGTACGCTCGGACAACCTCTCCTCGCTGTTGACTAGGTATGGATCAGATACTTAGCCAACAGGCAGGGAGTAAAGCCAAATGCCCATAAATGTTCTTTAAGTGATCACACTTTTTGAAAATGGCATTTTATTGCAAAGTCTAATTCAATAAGCATTGCTAAGCATTTTTCAAATACTTTTGAAAAGCAGGTATCGGGTGTATCAGTGGTCAAGGTGGGTAGTGCATCAATTAGGATAGCACACAACTCCTATAAACCTAATGCAATAATTTAACTCAAAAGCATTTAAGGAAAACATTTTATAAATCCAAGGAAAGGGGTTAAATGCACCGGGGCTTGCCTTGAAGAGCAAAGAGGGCAGGCTCGCGGGCGGCAGGGCAGTTGTCGGAGCTCGGGGTAGCCTCAGGGACAGGTTCGTCGGCGGCTGCCTCGATCTTGACGCCTTCTTCGGTGACTATACGAATGCAATGATGCATGCTCATGAGTATGCTAGTATGAACAATGCAACACAGGGCATACAACATGAACCTTAATCACCTTTTCTGTTTTTCTTAATTATTTAAAAAGGTCATTTTATGCAGTTGCTCCAAAAACTACCAAATTAATCACATAAGTTCATTATGGTGTAGATAGATGGCAAAACAAATTTCATAATTTTTGGAGGTCATTAAGGTGCTCAAATAAAATCAGACACCAATTAACAAACGGCACTATTTAACAATTAAAATAAAGGCTCAAAAATCAACTTGTTCCAAAAGACTTCCAAATTTCACCAGAGACTAAACATGGCATAGGAAGCTCACAAAAATTTATCACATGATTTTTGGAGTTATAAATGATTTTCTAAAAATCCAAAACCATCCATTTATTAATTAAAAGAGGGATTTTACATTTTCAAATTCTTGCAGAAAAGTCAAGTTTCATATTTTTATAAAATACTACATAGTATAAAGACTCAACTGTAAAATTTTCAGAATTTTTAGAGCAATACAGAAAATCATACAAAAAGATGAAATAACAAGACTATTCATATTTCTGAAAAGGAAAAGAGCACTGAGCTCGAGTCGGAGCGGGCTCGACGTCGAGGCTCGAGGCTCGGCTGAGAAAACAGAGGCTGGGCTCACCGAGAGTCAGAGGCAAGGCTCGGCGAGGCGGATGGATAAGAGGGCTCGACGGCGAGGCCTCGGCGGGTTCTCTTGCGGCTAGCCTCTCGAGGGTGGCCTCGGCTCACTCGAGGCTTGGGGCTCGGTGGAAGTTGCGATTCGCCCGAGGCTGAGGCTAGACTCGGCTGCTTCGAGGGGCGGGGTTCGAGGATGTGCTCGAGGGTGTGGCTCGGGAACGCGCTCGAGGGTAGTGCGATCCGCCCGAGGCTTGGCGCTCGATACGGTCGAGGGTGCGGCTCGAGGAAGGAGACGACCGCGGCGACACTCCGGCGATCCGGCGACCCTGTACACCAGGCACGGCCACCAGTAGCCGGTTAGGGGCGCAAGAAGGCAAGGAAGATGAAGCAGGGGTCAGAGAAAAATGATCATGGCCAGAGAGTGGGGATTTCCCGAACCCGAGCTCACCGGTGTTTCGCCGGAGTTTGGGAAGATGGGGTTACGCCGGGCGATTGGAGGCGGCGGAGGTAAAATTGAGGGGCTGGGAAGCTTCGCGAGCTCAAGGCGGAGCTTCTGGGCTAGGTGGTGGAGCGGCGGAGACTCTGGAGTGAGCTGGCGACGGTGGTGGGGTGAGTGCGGAGCTCCGGCCGGCCGGCGGGCCTTTTATAGCCGCGGTCAGGGGCCGTTAGGGAGCGCGCGGGGGTGGATAAGAATGCCCGTGGCGTGTGCTATCGATCTCATGATGAAGAAGAGATGGAAATCAGTTTGGGACCCGGGCGTCGTGCTTGCCGGCGACGGCCACGCGGCGGCGACGTCGGGGAGCAGTGGGGGACGGGGGCGGAGGTCAGCGCTTGCGCGTGCGGGGGCAGAATGATGGCGCGGTCACAGGCGACAAGTCGGGGGCGGGCGTGCGGCTGCCAGGCGCGTGCCGCACGCAGCTCCGGCGAGCGGCCATGGCCGGGCCCCCTCCCTGCTCTGCTCTGACCCTAGGTAGGAGATGAACAGGGCTAGGTCTAGGGTTTGACTTTCTGTATTTTGCAAATTACTCCCAAAACTTGAACTGCACGGGAAAACTCAGAATACCAAAGTTGTGCAGAAAAAGGAGATCTACAACTTTGTCAATAAGAACATTTTCAAAATCCAAACAGTTTTTGAACTATATTTGAAATCAGAAAAGGGGACACTTTTGAAATTTGAATAAATTCAAAATTACTTTGGATTTTAAACTGAAACTTGAAAATCTGCAAATATGAAAGTTGTTTCTGTTGTCAAAACCTACAACTTTGCTAATACACACTTTTTCTGAAACTCATTAGTTTTTGAAATAATTTTGAAAACTCAAAAAGGGACAAAAACTGGAGTTTGAATGAATTTGAAATTACTTCAAATTTTGTATGGAAACTTGAAAATTTGTAAATACCAAAGTTGCTCATCTTGATCAGATCTACAACTTTGCTTTTTGAACTAACCCCAAATTTTGAATATTTTTTTGAATTAATAAGAGAGGGGTAAAACTATAAATTGGAAATTAGGGTTTTTTTTATAAAAGGAAAACCAATTCTCTTTTGAATTTTGAACTTTGATTAACTCAACAAAACATCAGAGCACAAATCTGAATAAGAAATACATAGAACTAGACACAGAAGTGAAATTACCATTTTGCCCTTATAGGGAGATTTGGGCACTTAGGGTTTTTGAAAGTGGATCAATGCATAGCAATTAAGCAACACAAATGCATGGCAAGCAAAGATTAATGATTAAGGATGATGACATGTCAGGTTAATTACATTTTTAACACCAGAGGTGTTACAGATCACCTGAAGAATCTAATACTTTACATTCACTTTTCTTAAAACATACTTCAAGATCTTCATCAATCATTTGTGAGACAGAAAGCAAATTGAATTTCAAGTTCTCAACAAGAGCGACATCTTTAAACATAAACTTTTCATTTACCTTCACTGTACCTTTTGCCACTACAGGTTTAGAAGAAGCATCTCCAAAAGTAAGACTTTCTGCTCTAGATGCATGAGAGAGGGAGGAGAACCAGCTTTTATCACCGGACATGTGACGTGAGCATCCAGAGTCCACTAATCATATGTTCTCCTTTCTTGCGCGAGAAGCCTACATAGAAACACAAGATGTCAAGGTCTCAGTACCGGGGTTAGAAATAAAACATTTAGGAATCCAGTACTGGGACACACGACGAGAAAAAGTAGGCACAAAACGAGTATTCTTACGTAGAATTTCAGACTTAGTATTACTCATATTTCTAGTCACAAAAGAAAATGACTTCCTAAAGTTAGACCAAGCCTTAGCCTTTTCTTTCTTTTGTTGTTTGGCTAGTCTAAAACATAATTGCACAAGATGTCCATCTTTACCACAATGACTACAAGTATACTTAACTTTATATTTAGCTTGAGAAGTAGAAGCAACATTTGCATTCACTTGATTAGTAGAGGACATTGTACCAGCAGATTTAAAAACCATCTTTTTAGGTTCATTAGCTATCTCAAATTTTCCACTACCAAGAGGTCTAACAATAGTTGGTGCATGAGTCTTAGAATAAGTATAATGATCAAAACCTAAACCAGTTTTATGTGTACTAGTCTTTTGTTCTAAAATCTGATTTAATGTTTTAGTTCCCATCTTTCCTTGTAAGTAATCGATACGTTTTAAAAGGATAGCACAATTTGTACAAGCATCATTCTTAGATTTATCTTTTTTACTACAGTTAGAGCATGAAAGAACCTCATGAGTAGACAAATTATCCTTTAGATGTTCTATTTTAACATTAGCATCTTTTACCTTCAACTTAAACAATTCACATTTATCACAAGAAGTTGGTTCAACAGTAGAACAAATATGTTTCTCATTTTTATCCTTTTCAGCCTTAAGTTGTTCCAAAGTAGAAACATGCGCATCCCTTAAAGAAGTAAGTTTAGCATAAACTATGTCACATGATTTGCAAGAATCATCATCAGGAATTAAAGTTTTTAGTCTTGTAATTTCAGCATGTAAAGATTCAATCAAGACCTCATGTTTATTAATCTTTTTATTTCTTTTCTCTAGTAAAGTGCCAAGTTTTTCAACAGCATTAGCTAAATCATCATATGAAGGTTCTACCTCATTGTAGTTGTCGCTGTCAGAAGCTTCATTATCAGTGGAGCTTTTACTATTTACCATTAGACACAATCCAATTAAGTCTTTCTTGCCTTTGGAAGTGTCGTCCTCACTGTCCGTGTCAACATCACTCAAATTGACTTGCTCAAGAGCTGAGAGAACATGATGCACCAACTTGCGGTTCAAACAACCCTTTTTCTTATTGCTTCTCAATGTGTGCTTCTTTGTTCTTTCAATTTCATCTTCTTCATCATCTTTTTCTCTTGAAATTCTTGCTAAAAACTTTGGACACTTGGGACGGAAGTGATTGGGATCTCCACACTCAAAACACCTTTGAGGACCACTATTTCCTTTCTTCCTTGATCTCATATTTTGCAAAGCTCTTGTGAAGCGAGTAGAAAGGAGTGCCAAATCTTCTTCCGGGAGTTGTTCTAGTTGTTCATTCGTTAGTGAAGACAAAGAAGACAATGCATAGCCAGTGGAAGAACTATCGCCATTAGAATTGCTAGATTGTGAAGCTAAATCTATTGATTTATTAGCAATATTTTTCCTAGAAAATACATCAAGTTCATGAGTTTTCAATTTAGAATAAAGCACATCTAAAGTAAGAGTACTGGTGACAGTAGATTCTCTAATTGATGTAACTTTCATCTCCCATATAGACATATCTAAAGCTCCTAGTAATTGACGTGCATTTTCAGCATCAATGTAAGTAACATTAACAACACGGAAATTGCTAAGAATTTTATTAAAGCGAGCAAAGAAATCATCTAGAGAGATTCACCAGGTTTCATCTCAAAACGCATGTAATCCTTTTTGTACATATCTTGACGTACCTCTTTAATTGTAGATGAATCCTCATGGTAATAACAAAGTGCTTTCCATACCTGATATGCAGATTTGAGATGCACAACACGATCAAAGTCACTCTTTCCAAGCCCTTGAATAATAAAATTCCTCGCCTTGCTATTTGCTTCCACTTGTGCCATGTTTGCCACAGTCACAACATCATTATCGGGCACCTCATAAGGCTTGCAGACCTTCTCCCAAATAGCAAAGCCTTGCGCTTGAATATAAGACTCCATCTTTGCTTTCCAGAACTGAAAATCAACATCATCGAAGACAAAAGGTTTTGTCGAATACCTATCTATCGACATGTTTTCTAATCACCGATTAAGATTAATTAGAAAAGAACTAGCATCACAGCATAGCATGTACATCTTCGATGTACGTCTCACAGAGTGATTATCTTCATGTATATTGTTCTCTAGCCCGAACGTCCCGCATAACATCCTTGACCAATAGGACCTCAGTTCCTCCGTGAACTTAGTCCCAAAACCTCAGTTCGTCTCTGAACCTAGTTCCAGTCCGTCATCGACCACGTTCCGCCTAAATCAACACCTGCACATGAATAAACACGCAAACCGCGTCCAAGCACAAGTCCTCGACTTTACTCAAGTCAATCCGCACAACACCTCACGAGCATGTCATGCAACACTACCGAATCACTGTGCTATCATAAGCATATATAAGTAACACATGCAAATCCCCTATGCTATAATTCAAATCACTTTGCAGTGCCAAAATCATATTAAACCAATTTTTCATCAAATGATCTCACACTATGTTTATGCTCTTCTTCGTATAGCGCTCATTCTGTCGATCGTGGGATGAGTGGTCAACATTGTGTAAGCATGGCGCTTATTCGTTGTTTACCTGCGAATGCACCCTAAATTCTGGGCCAGCAAGTGGTAGATCGCGAGGGTGACTCTTATAGCCTCGTTGAGTCCTTTGTAGTCCACTCCCCGAATATAGGACTAGCAAGACCTGGTCACCAGGAGGGGATAGACTCTGGATCTGATCCTCCATGCGTGATGTCTCCTGCGTATAAATATAAGTTATTCTAACCATGATTGCTAAACATAATTGCACTAATTGACGTAGTCTATGACCTATAGTTAGAACCATATTAGGAAGTTAATTTGTCTCTTTCTAGTTCTAGTTATGATCTAACCTTGGATGAGAATGCTTTGTTGAAACTCTTATGGTTTACTCTGTTCTATTTCATTTATCTTATTTATCATTTATGATTGATTCCTATGTTGAGTATAGATCTAGTGGAACTCTTATCATAATCATACATGTGTGTGTCATAGTTGTAGATGTTTATCTCCTGTCATTCTTTTAACTCATGATATGAATGGCTCTATTATAAATAACGATACCTTGGAAACTCTCCTTGGTGAAATGCTACAGTGGATGTATTTTATCTGTGCGCTTGCGGATAATCTCTTTTCATATTTTATAAGGGCAAGATCATAAGTACAATCCATGTCTCTAGTGTCGCTGCTAGTGGTCACAGCCTAGCGCTAAAGGTAATGCTATTAGATCTGTCTACCTACATTTCTGGCGCCGTTATCTGAAGTGATGCTAAGAGATGTCAATAGCTGGCTGAGCCGACTCAGTCGGGTTGGGGGACCCGAGTAAGTCAATTTTGTCTGGCCAACCCACCTCAAAATCTCTCTCAAGTGCTTTCTTTGGATTTTCTCTCATGGGGTTTGTTTTGAGCACTTCTAGGTCACACTAGTACATTGTGTTGCATTCCGGCATGCCTAAACTCAAGAAATAGAATTTCATAATTAAATCCACCTTGAGCTTGTTATTTCTCGAATAATGTCGCTTTCTCAATTTTGATCATCCAAGGGCTTTCAACACCATCCATGCACTGAGTTGAGTTTTCTTGAGCTGTGTTTTTGAGCTAATCAAACCATATTATCAAGATTCCACATATCAACCAAAGTCACTTCTTCCAATAATTTGATCATGACCCCATAGCTTGATTAGTGCCTCGACTAAATGCAAATACTTACTTCTTCACCCTAGCTAGGTTCTTCGGCCGCCAAGCCATCACTTGCTCTTCACCCTTGCTTAGTACCTCAAAGTATTTTCCTTGCTATCTTCACCATCTCAAGCTGTCAAGTCACATCTTATTTTGTATTGATATCTTTTCATTTAATTGACCAAGCTTCAATTATGAGACCATTCAATATGCAAATCTCCATGTATCATTCATGTTTGATGTAAGCAAGCTTGTCAATATATTTATGACCATTTCTCATTTGTATGTCATGTGCATGTAATTGAGCCCAGATTCAACATAACATGCTTGGGACTAAATACCTGTGAATACCTACAAGTCTCAGAAAACACATTAGTCCTTTAATCGTGTTGTCATTCAATCCACCAAAACCCACTTAGAGGCTAGATGCACTTTCAGGATTTACCAGTAGTAGAAAAATCTATACCGGCTATTTCTATGAACTGTGACAACCAGACTATGGTAGTCAAGATAAATAGTTTGAGGGACAACATGAAGTCCACAAGACATATAAAAAGGCGCCTGAAATTTTTTAGAAAACTAAGGAACTCCAGAGTTATAACATTGGACTATGTCCATACGTCTAAAAATCTGGCAGATCAATTCACTAAGGGACTATCACATAATGTGATGGATAGTGCATCGAGTGAGATGGGCTTGAGACCCATATAATAAAGTTTACCAGAGTGGTAACCTATTCTATATGATCAGAGATCCCGTGAAGTAGAATGGTGAAACAAGCTCATCGTGGTAGACTGAGAGGAAAGACCCTTTAAAAGGTCCATGCCAGATGCATTTCTTTCCTATTTCTGTAAGGTAGGTTGGTTTTACCTTAATGTGTTCCAATTGGCTTGTGAGAAGCAAAGATGTCCTACAAAACATCTTCTGAGGAACACATCTATATGAGTTCGACTGCTAGTCATAGTCTATGAGATTTGGGTAGTCTCTAGATACTCATGAAAGGCCCAGAAGTTTGACTTATATGCTCCAATTAGAGGGGATGCTTAAGGCAACCAAGTATCAATAAAGGATTTAGGTGAAATTTATTTCGCACAAAACTGATAATTCAAGGTATAGTCCATTGTTCAGTTGTGAAGGTGAAATTTATTTCGCACAAAACTGATAATTCAAGGTATAGTCCATTGTTCAGTTGTGAAGAAGTGTAACCTCTGTTCTAGGTGGATGTTCAACTTAACAGTCTCCATCGAAACACTGGTATATCAAACAACAGTAAAACCAAGAGTATTTTATATACACCATAGAATTTGGTGGGGATTGTTAGATTTAATGTGTCTGACCCATATTTTATTTAATTAAATCAAATAAATTCTATGGCCATATTAGATACTAGGTGCAATAAAATAGTGGACTAAATGTAGTTGATGGCTGAATTTGTAACGGTCATAGTTATGGCTGCAGTTACTGGTAACTCCTGTGGCTGTGGCTGTGGCTGTGGTTGCAGTTACTAGTAACTCTCATGGTCTGGTTATTGAAGGACGCTTCATGACGTCTAGATTCGTCCTCTACATTTCATCTTCCATTTTGTCTTGCTTATAAAAGGTGAGCTCCCCTACGTGGAAGTGAGACATAGCATACTGCACCACCGTTCTTTTATTGAGTTGCTTCCAAGATTTCCTCTTCCCAATCCTTTGCGCGCATAGAGAGTTGGGAGAGCAGGCCTCCGAAACCATCATCAGTATCAAGACACCTGCTCAGGTGTGCGGGCAATTAGGTTTTTGGGGAGCGTCATCGTGACTGCTCGTTTCTAATCCAATTGGCTATTTCCCGATCGGCTATTCTCTTCGATGCTCGGCTCATCTTCCTGGCGATCGGCTATTCTCTTCGGTGATCGGCTCTTCTTCCTCGGACTCAGCTACTCTTTCTAGTGGCCGTTCAAGGGACTGCACTGCGAATCTCTCCCTGCATCGACTATGGTCCATGACTTCGAGCAACACATATTTACAATGAATGTGAATAGAGCCGCCGGTGCCTCCGACACTGGTCCCTCTCTGTATCTCTCTGTATGGTATACCTCTAATCCCGATCTGACCACTGTTTTCATGTACAGTTTGTATCGGTATTAGTGTTGTTCATGATCAGTATGTTCATCTCTAAAAATGTTCATGTGCACATATTTGTCGCCACTAATTTGATACTCCCTTCGTCCATGAAAGGATCAATTCCTAGAATCCGTGTCAATCAAACTTTTTAAACTTTGACTAACTTTATAGAAAAAAGTAATAACATCTATAGTATAAAATGAGCATATTATGAAAATATACTCTATGATATATCTAATGATATGAATTTCAGATCATCAATCTTGATAGTTTTTTTTAAATTCGGTCAAAGTTTAAAAAAATTGACTTAGGACAACTCTAGAAATCTATTTATTCGTGGACGGAGGGAGTATTATATTTCTAGATTAAATTAAACATGAAAATACATATCTCAACTTCTAACATATCCATGGTCCAAAAGAAATCAAGATCGTGCATACGTCACTGCAAAAATGGGCCAGATTATTTTTAAGATAATATGGTACACGCACACTTGGGCCAAATAATTGGTATTCAGTCACACGTTATTATCGTGTACCCTGCATGTTCGGCATCATATCCGATCGATCCCTCCTATCTGCACATAAGAACCCAGAATCTCGAAGATAAAGAAGTGTATTTTGGCAGCATTGTTGATAGAGAGCTAGTATATATTAAAAAAAATGCATGGGACACGCATCATCTAGTTATAAAATGCATTTCAGAGAATCTTTTACCGAGCTAGGGAAACCACTTACTTTATCATCATGTGATCATGATACATGCATTCGTGCCAACGAATCGCAAAATCGTGTAGTAGGTGTCTCTGGTGTGCCAACTCAACCGGCAGGATTAATTATTGCCACAGATCTGCCAGAAAAAAAGGGACACACATCCGCGCGCGCCCCCGTTACAGAACTATACTGATATAGATATAGATATAGATTGTGAGGACATGTAGTCTTTATTGGTAGAACCAGTTGAGACTAAAAGTCAACTTCTAATTCCGGTTAGAGCTACCAACCGAGACTAAAGTCTCTTCCCCAGAAATTGATGCGGTTGCATGCATGTGGCCGTATGTAGTCCTCGCTAGGCGGCGCTCGCCTTAGCCTTCACGGCGGTTAAAGTACGACGTGTTGGCACATACTCTCCTCGGTAGCCAGTTGATTTGGTACACAGACGTACTACACAATATATTGGCATGCATGCATCATGATGGCAAAAGAAGTGGTTTCGCTGAGTAAAAAGATCCCCAGAAATGCATTTCTCCTCTACAATCACATGATTTTTCCTAAAAAAAGCAGACTACCCACGTCATCACCAACAGTTGTCGCCGCGAGGTTCCCCCACCTAAACATCGTCGCGACGCTTCCCCTCTTCATCGAAAAAAAATCTCCCCTTCCCCTCTTCTCGATCTCCCCGGAGGTGAAGACGGGCAAGACGACGGCACCCACGTCCCTGCCGGCGGCGCGCTAGCGGCTTCCTAGCTCAGCCTCTGTCCCCCGTGTCCCTCCCTTTCTCTCTCCCAGGCGCGGGGACACGGCAGCCGTGTGAGCGGCCTCCATGGTGGTCGACCCTTGATGTGTTGATGCAGCAACGCCCGTCTTTCTCCTCCTCCGTGCCTCCTCGCGCTGCATGGTCGAGGCGGTCGTGCGTTCCCACCGGTGCTGCCTCCACCCTCTGCTTAGCATATGTTCATACGCTCGACGAAACCCTAACTGTCTGTGGTTGAGGTCGCGATAGTCGCCCAGCGCCGACCCCACCCTTGGTCATTGGCGGATCCAGAATCAGCCCACGAGGAGGGCTAAATACATAGAGAGCCGAGTTTGGACCAAAATCCCCCTTGTATTTTTGACCCATGAGGTGATTTGAACTAAATTTTTCATTATTTTTCTAACCCGCGGGAGATTTTGGACTAATTTACAGGAAAAATAGACTAATTTTAGCTAAAATTATATGTACATTTTTGGCCAAGTCCCCCCCCCCCCCAGCCCCCTGAATCCGCCCCTGCCCCTGGTTGCGGCCTGCTCCTGTGTGGAGGCGCTCACCGTGGAGGCGCTCACCGGCGACTGCGTCGATGGTCAGGTAAACTCCCATCTCCTCTCTTTCTCTTGCCTTCACTCTATCTTGATGAAGCTCATATCTCGCAGCACAGACCATGGTAGGATCAAGGGATAGGGTTGGGCGTGCCGTCTCTGAACAGACCACCACTAGAATTGAGAGGATCTATCTGTATCTGATGCAGCAGGTCTACGCTCTCCTCTTCCCAGCCATCAGCGTCAGCGAGTCTGTCACCAAGCAGGGCAAGGTGATTCAGTCGTGCCTTTGTTTCGACCCATTTACTTCCATATCTGACATTCTTCTGTACGTTCTTGTTCTATATGGATCGAAATAATACATACTTAGTAGTCGAGATGGCGAACAACGACATGCACGAAATGACGAAATGGAGTAGATCGATATGACGAAATAATGCATACTTATTATTTACTATACTTATACCTAATAATAAATAATAAATAATAAATACTAAATATAAATAAATAAATAATATATATTATATATATCTATATCTTATATATCTATATCTATATCTATCTATCTATCTATCTATCTATATAATACTAGCAAAAAAAAAAAAACCCGTGCGATGCAACGGGACAAAAGAAACAATAGAAAAATGCCCATGCGATGCAATGAGACAAAAGAAACAATAGATTTCATTCAACTCAAATGATCATCTTTCTTTAGGCATCACTTTCTATAAATTCAGAGTACCTGTTTCTCACACATCCGCAAATACATGTGGTGTTATAATTATTTATATAGTCTTCTATGGAAATAGTTTTATTTAAGATAATTCTAAATTTGATTTCATATGTGGCGGAGCGAGAATAAGAAAGAGTCTTCTAATCAGTAGTAGTAGTTACATGCACAATATTTTCTACTACATCGTGGGATTTGCTATATTTCAGATGTCTGAAATATAACATCTTTTCTGATGACGACTACAACCTTCAGATCTTATCCAATGGTCTAAATCTATTAGCACAAATAATAATAAATAAATAATAATTTTTTTTTCTATGAAAGGTCAAAGACAAAACTATTCAGTCGCTTAAAATATAAAAAAATGTGATTTAACTAAATAGTTAGATCCTAATTTTTCTCAAATAATATGTTAGTCAACTCAGCCAAAAGTAAATACAACACAAAGTTAATATTTGAGAAAGTTTTTTTTTGAAAACAGTTGTGCAGAAAACACATAAAAATACAGCAACAGATACACGTGATTAAAAAAATCCTTTCAAAAGATAGAAGTACAGAGATAAGAGTATCTATAAGAGCAACTCCAAGAGACTTTGTATATTCTTGCTAAATGTTAGGAATAGAGATTTTAACGAAAAATTACACTCCAACAGTGTCGGGGGCCCACAAAAGGGGTACCCCGATCAACGCAAACAAATAGGTTAAACCTAGAACACCAATTAATAAACCCAGCTAAGCTAACTTTCCAAGAAACCAACCCCTCGGAGCCTGCAACGCTAGCACACCACCAGAGAGCTTAGACTTGTCAAAACCTTACCAGCCGCCTCCTGGTAGCCTACCCCTCGAACCCGCTACAGCTGTGCACCGCTCCTCGGGACCCCGCGCGGGGACCTCGAGCCCCTCCAGCACGATAGCCTATCCCTCGAGGCTCGTCTCACTCTAGGCCTTGAGCTGGAGCTCAACCTCCGCTCGCCCGAGCCCTCCGCGCCCGGCCTCGAGCGAGTGCACCGATACCCTTCAAAGCCTTCCACAAGGAGGAAGCTTCCACCTACTCCAGTCGCGTCCACTGCAGCCCGACGTGTACCACAGTAACCAGGGCAGAGTCAAGTCTCGTTTTCACCACAAGCATGGGCAAAAAGGCGCCAGTACGGCACTGTTAGCCCATACCCTACACTGTCGCACGTCCAAACCATGTCTCGAGGCCCGGATTACTGCTGCTCAATCGGGTTTCCCGGGACTTGCCCATAACTGCGGGGACTCGAGCCCCCGTAGGTGCCACCTCGAGGCCGGCTCTGAGCCCCTCGAGCCCTGACTGCTTTCATGCTATTGGAGGACAGGTACCCCAAGACCCGGAGGGACCCCGCCGTGTCCTGTGCGTACCGGGATGGGTGCTGTACGGCTTTCACATCGCCACGCCTCCACGTCCGCGCCCGGGATGGAGGCCACGCTCCAAGGACGCCTCAACAGCAACGCCCACGCCGGCTCCAGTGGCCCCGACAAGACAGGATTCCTACCCTACGCCATATCAAGCGTTGTACATGTCATCCCTGTGTAGCCCTGGCCTTCTCTTGCTCTTTAAAAGGGGACGCCAGGGCCCCTCGCGCACACGGTTACACAACTCCGAGAGACAACACACGAGTCCACACACAAAGACACGAGTCCGGACTCCGGTCCACGCTCATTGAGCTTGTATTCGCCCCAGTACAAGCACTTAGGTGCAAGTAATACAAGAACCTCCTCCCCGCTGGACGTAGGGTCTTCTTTGCCCGAACCAGGATAAATCCTTGTGTCATCTTGTATCACCATCCAGGAAGAGAGCACGCGATCATATCACTCGTTGGTGTCGTACCCCCGGGTTCGAAACACCGACAGTTGGCGCGCCAGGTAGGGGCCTTCGTGTGTCCAAGCCGATTTCTCGTTGTTTTCTGGATGGCTTCATCTCCTGCTTCGTTCTCGGCTGATGCCGTCGTCTGGTTCGGGAGCCTCGAGTTCCTGGCCACCGGCAATGGCAACGAGCTGACCCTGCTCTCCACGGAGAGCCCGAGCGGAGGGCATGTCACGCCACCCCGCGCGGGGGGCGTGGCGCGTCGCCCGCACCACCACGCGACGCCACCTCGTGAGCAGCGCCGTCGTCGCCATCGTCGCCGGGCACAGGCGGTGTCCGCGGCGAACACCCGTTTCCCCGCGGCCGACGTAGAGTCCCCGAGGGGAAACCTGCCCGGTGCGCAGCCGGAGACTTCCAGGACGCATACGCACTCCTCCAGCGAGTTCGCGTTCGTCGCGCGCATGGACCGGGAGCCTGGCCAGAGGCCCTCGAGCCGTGCTCCGTCGACACCACCAGGTCTCCTTCCGCACGGGGTGTACCGCGTCCGGCACCAGCGGTTCCCGTTTGGCCACAACAACTCCGCGGCAGTTCACGCCCACCGCCTCGGCGAGCCCCGTCAGTACCGGGCGGCCACAGAGCGGGAGGAGCGTCCGGGCGTACTCCTGCGAGCCACCACCGACCTGGAGATCGTCTACCCCGTGCACGTCGACCGCGGCCTCTCACGAGCCGTCGAGCCACCTCGCCGAGCCACCTTCGGGGAGTGGTACCGCGAGCTACAGTCCCGGCACGAGCCAGGGCGGCGCGGCATCAGCAGCTCCGACTCCGACGAGTACGACTACCACGACCCTGACCTCTGGGATCCCACCAGGGAGTGCTTCCAGCTCGAGAGAGTCGTAAGCGATACCGAGGACCACAGCGACGACAACAGGCCGGCGCTGAACCTCGAAGAGCCCGGAGACGTGGCTGCGGCAGGCGGGTCACGCGTTCAGGGGAGGAACGAGCCCCCGGCACCGGCTGCACCATCTCGGCACAGCGACGACCGGGCGGCGCAGCTCGCGCAGCTGCGGGAGGCCATCGCCAAGGCTGAGGAGGATCGACAACGACTGCTGCAGCTCGAAAAAACCCTAGTGCAGGAGCCAGCCCAGCCTCGAGGCGTCGGTGCTCGTGGCCGCGCTCGAGCGGTCCACCGGCAGATCCTCGAAGACGGGGCACCAGCACGCCCCAAGGTATGTTTCCCGCGAGCCGGATAGAACGTGGTGGCGGCCACAATGCTGCTCCGCGATCTACCCGCCGTCTCCAACCCTGACGCCAGGCGCATGCTCGGGGAAATGAAGAACCTCCTCGAGACAGCCGCTGTCCAACAGGCGGAGAGCTCAGCCTCGCGGCGGCGCGAGGCGGCCTCGGGGAAACCCGCAGACACGCACCGCAACGAGCGCGAGGTGTCCGTCCACCAGCCGGATGCCTCTCGAGCTAGGCCAGTCCGGGAACGGATCGTCGACGACCGGCCGCCTCGAGACCCCAACGACGCCCGCAACGACATCAACCACCGGCGCAAGGACAAGGGGGCCCAGGAGCGTGGCTATAGCGCCCATCGAGTAGGGCGCTACGACAGCGACGAGGACCGGCAAGCCCTCGAGCCCCCGGGCCCCAGAGTCTTCAGCCGGGCCGTCCGCAGCTCAACCCTCCCCGACCGCTTCTGACCACCGACCAACATCGTGAAGTATGGCAGGGAGGTCGAGCCCAAGCTCTGGCTCTCGGACTTCCGCCTAGGCTGCCAACTGGGCGGAGCGAAGAACGATGACCTTGTGATCATACGCCAACTCCCACTTTACCTCTCGGACACCGCCCGCCGGTGGCTCGAGGGGCTCCCGCCGGATCGGATCGACGACTGGGCTGACCTAGTCAGGGTCTTCGACGGGAATTTCAAGGGGACTTGCGTGCGCCCAGGCAACCCCTGGGATCTACGGCGTTGCAGGCAGGCAGCGGACGAACCCCTCCGCGACTTTGCTCGATGATTCTCGAAGCAGCGCCTCGAGCTCCCCCACGTGCCTGATGAGGACGTCATCTCAGCGTTCCTCGCGGGCACGACATGCCAAGAGCTAGTTCATGAGCTAGGACGCTACCGTCCCAGGACGGTCGAGGACCTGATGGATCGTGTCACCCGCTTTGCCTCAGGCGACGAGGCAGTGGGGGCCTTCTTTGGCCGTTCCACGGACAAAGGTAAGGCGGTGACCGCGCCGGAGGGCTCGAACAAGGGCAATGACGCCAAGAACGACAACAATAACAACAACAAAAAGAAGAAAAACAAACGCAAAGGTCAGAAGGCAAAGCGCGACGCCAATGACGACGACGACGAAGAGGTGCTCGCAGGCGCCCTCGAGCCTAAGAAGCCCCGAGGCCCCCCTGACGGGGCTGTTTTCGACCAGATGCTCGAGGACCCCTGCACTTATCACAAGGGCCCCGTAAATCACAAGTTAAAGGACTGCCGACTGTTGAAAAGCTTCTACTCCAAGCTCGCCGATAAGAAAGAAGACGCGCCTAAGGGCAAAGACAATGATCGGCGCGGCGGAGGGGACGCGGACGGCAACTTCCCCCCGGTGCGCGACTGCTACATGATCTACGGGGGGTCAACCATCGGGCTCTCAGCTCGAGAAAGAAAGAAGGAGCGCCGGGAGATCTTTGCGCTCTGCCACGACGCCCCCCAGTATCTTGACTGGTCTGATGCGCCGATCACGTTCGACCGTGACGACCATCCGAACCGTGTCATAAACCCGGGGGCGTACCCCCTCGTCGTCGACCCCGTCATAGTCGACGTGCGGTTCTCCAAGGTGTTGATGGATGGGGGCTCGAGCCTCAACATCATATACCTCGAGACCCTCGCCCTCCTGGGGATTTCGAGGGACCAGCTCCGACCCAGCGTCGGGGGGTTCCACGGAGTCGTACCGGGGAAGAAGGCGCATCCCCTCGGGCGCATCGACCTGCCTGTCTGCTTTGGCACGCCGGCCAACTTCCGCCAGGAGACACTGACCTTCGAGGTGGTCGGGTTCCAAGGGACCTACCACGCAATCATCGGCAGGCCCGGCTGTGCTAAGTTCATGGCGGTCCCCAACTACACGTACTTAAAGCTCAAGATGCCGGGGCCGAAAGGGGTCATCACCGTCGGCGCCTCCTACGAGCACGCGTACCACTGCGACGTGGAGTGCGTCGAGCGTGGGGAGGCCAATGTCCACCTCGACTCGCTCGAGGCCCTAGCAGCCTTGGCCACCGAAGAGGCCCCTGAAGCAAAGCGTCACGCTGGCACCTTCGAGCCGGCGGAGCACACCAAGCAGATACCCGTCGACCCAACCTCGACCAATGGCAAGACGCTGACCGTCAGTGCCAGCCTCGAGCCTAAATAGGAAGCAGTGCTCGTCGACTTTCTCCACGCAAACATCGACATGTTTGCGTGGGGACCCTCGGACATGTCGGGCATACCGAGGGAAGTCGCCGAGCATGCCTTGGAGATCCAGGCCGGGTCCAGACCGATGAAGCAACGCCTGCGCCGCTTCAACGAGGAAAAGCGCAGGATCATCGGCGAGGAGGTGCACAAACTTTTGGCGGCCGGATTCATCAAGGAGGTATTTCACCCGGAGTGGCTTGCTAACCCTGTACTAGTTAGGAAAAAGAATGAAAAAATGCGGATGTGTGTAGACTACACTGGTCTGAATAAAGCGTGTCCAAAGGTTCCATTTCCTTTACCTAGAATTGACCAGATTGTCGATTCCACTGCGGGGTGCGAAGTACTTTCATTTCTCGATGCATACTCCGGCTACCACCAGATTAAGATGAAAGAATCCGACGAACTCGCTACCTCTTTTGTTACGCCTTTTGGTATGTATTGCTACATTACAATGCCCTTCGGCCTTCGAAACGCCGAGGCAACATACCAATGTTGCATGCAGCATATCTTTGGCGAACACATGGGCAAAACCGTCGAGGACTACGTCGATGACATCGTGGTTAAAACCAAGAAAGTCGGGAACCTCATCAGCGATCTCGAGACCACGTTCGAGTGCCTCCGGGCCAAGAATGTGAGGCTCAACCCCGAGAAATGTGTCTTTGGTGTGCCCCGGGGCATGCTACTTGGCTACATTGTCTCACAATGGGGGATCGAGGCCAACCCCGAGAAGATCTCAGCAGTCACGAGGATGGGCCCAATTCGAGACCTCAAGGGTGTACAGAAAGTGACAGGCTGCCTAGCCGCTCTCAGCAGATTCATCTCGAGGCTAGGGGAAAAAGCACTACCTCTCTACCGCCTGTTGAAGAAGACGGAACGCTTTGCGTGGACTGTCGAAGCCGAGGAGGCCTTAACCAAGTTGAAGGGGTTGCTGACTTCCGTGCCAATTCTCGTGCCTCCGCGACCAGCCAAGGGTGACGATCCCCCCGAGCCCCTCCTCCTCTATGTGGCCGCAACCACTCAGGTGGTCAGCACGGTCATAGTCGTCGAGAGGCACGAGGAGGGTCATGCGTTGCCGGTCCAACGACCGGTGTACTTCACCAGTGAGGTGCTCTCCGAGGCCAAGGTCCGGTACCCGCACATCCAGAAGCTGCTCTACGGCATCATCATCACGAGGCGCAAGCTCCAGCACTACTTCCTCACTCATCCCGTAACGGTGGTGTCGTCCTTCCCCCTCGGTGAGATCATCAACAATCGGGAGGCCACGGGGCACATCGCCAAGTGGTTCGCTGAGCTAATGGGGGAGGCCATCACCTACGCCCCGCGAAAAGCCATCAAGTCGCAAGCGTTGGCAGACTTCGTTGCTGAATGGACCGACACTCAGCTCCCGCCGGCGCAGATTCAAGCCGAGCTCTGGACCATGTACTTCGACGGATCCCTCATGAAGACGGGGGCAGGCGCAGGCCTGCTCTTCGTCTCACCCCTCGGAGTCCACATGCGCTACCTGCTACGCTTGCACTTCCCCGCCTCCAACAACGTCGCCGAGTACGAGGCCCTCGTCAATGGGCTGCGCATCGCCCTCGAGCTCGGGGTTCGACGCCTCGACGTCCGAGGAGACTCGCAGCTCGTCATCAACCAGGTTATGAAGACTTCAAGCTGCATCGATCCCAAGATGGAGGCATACTGCGGGGAGGTGCGCAAGCTAGAAGATAAGTTCTACGGCCTCGAGCTCAACCACATAGCTCGAAAGTACAACGAGGCCGCAGACGAGCTGGCAAAATTGGCGTCCACGCGCGGCACGGTTCCACCAGACGTCTTCTCGAGGGACGTTTTCGAGCCATCCGTCAAAATCGGCCCGGGGGCTGGCCCCTCGACGCCACCCCTCGAGCTAGACACGGGGGCTCGACCTTCAACACCACCCCTCGGGAATGACCCCTCGACATCCGCTGAGGCGATGCAGATCGACGCACCCGCCTCTTCTTCATCACGACCCCTCGACTGGCGAACGCCCTTCCTCGACTACCTGACGCAAGATGTGCTACCAGAAGACAAGACGGAGGCCCGACGCATCGCTCGAAGGGCCAAGACCTACGTCATCTACGGCGACGAACGAGAGCTATACCGTCGAAGCCCATCGGGAATCCTTCAGCGCTGCATCCCCCTCGAGGAAGGACGCAGGCTCCTCGACGACATGCACTCGGGGGCTTGCGGCCATCACGCAGCGCCAAGGACCTTGGTGGGGAACGCTTTCCGCCAGGGCTTCTACTGGCCAACCGCCATCGGAGACGCCAAGCGCCTGGTCCAAGCTTGCCAAGGGTGTCAGTTTTACGCCAAGCAAACTCACCAGCCCGCACACGCCCTGCAGATGATCCCCATTACTTGGCCGTTTGCCGTCTGGGGGCTCGACCTCGTGGGTCCCCTCAAGATGACAACCGGAAAGTACACACATGTGCTCGTGGCCATTGACAAATTCACCAAGTGGATCGAGGCCAAGCCCATTGTCACACCCAATTTTAAGAACAAAATTGAATGCAATAACTCATGTGTGCCCAGAGATCCATCACACACATAAGCCACAAATTAAGAAGTACCATCACATATGTTTATTACATAACGAATATTATTTAAAGTCTTTACATAGCAGCGGATAAATAAAGTATCTCTCGCGGTAGCTCCATCACAGGGAAGATGACTGGTTGACAGCAAGTCTAGAACTCTTCAGGGAAGTCGTCGTTACCATAGCAATCTGTTACCCATCCGGGATTTTTATCCAAGTAGAAAGAAAATAAACAAGCATAAGTACATCTCGTACTTAACAAGTGTAACATGGGGTTCATGAGGCTCAAAAGGCTGACACTGGTTAAACTGCAGTAGCTTTTAGTTGGCAACATTTTAACATTAAGGTGAACATATATGAATGCTTAAAACCCAATCCACATGATCATAATAACTGAAACATAGTAATAAAGTAATCAACATGAGCAACATAAATAAACAACATATAGCAACTAAGTCTGTGAGTTTTCCGGGCCGCTCGTATCCGTGAGCACGGCTGATATATCAGTTTATTAAACTCTGCGCAGAGGTGTACACTTTACCCGATGAGTCGTGATATCCAGATGCCCGGGTTAATTACTCCCATAACACTTCCAAGGTGAGTGGGCAGGATACACGCAAAGCCTTTCAAAGGTTCGTCTAACAAGTTAGGGCCGCTAGGTCTTAAGGCAAGGGGAAGAAGGGTCTCCCAACCTTACGGCAACGCAGGCAAGGTGAAAGTAGCCGCCCTAAATCCAGCTCGTCAAGCGCCTTATGCGCCCTTTCGGGTAACCACTAACAAGCTAGAAAAGGTCCTTATACTGAGCTAAGGTCAGAGCCATATAACCCTCATGGTTGCACTGTATGTCCCAGCTTTTGCTGACAGGAGGTCCTAAACCATGTTGCTAAAAAGATCAAGTTTTATTCACCGTTATTAGATCATGTTTGGTTTAAGTAAAGCTCTAGCAAAATTCTACCCATATGCATAGCATCCCAAGGTTAACAAGGTAACAGGTCAAAAATCTAGGATAAACTAGATAGGAGGTCAAAATTAGACACATGCATATGAATTTAGATGCTTCATGGTGAATAGGTCAACAAGGATGATCTCATGCTATACTTGCCTGATTCAGAGCACTCTGGTTGCTCCTGGTTGTCGAAGTAGGGCTCCTGATCACCAGCGTATGTCTCACCGTCTATACTCGATTATCACACCAACACACAATCAACGGGACAACAATCATGCAAGACAAACAAGCTATAATTAGAACATTACACCAACAGCAAGAAATAATATAAAAAGTTTGAAAACAGCAACTACGGTCTACCACGATCACACAAACGCGAGAATCACGAAAAACGGATTTATAACGCAAAAGCTATGAGCTAAACAAGTTACAAAACCTTAATTAGTAGATTAAACCTAACTCAAATTTTAATTACTGAAAACAGTAGATATTCTTGTACAGATAGATAGATCTTTTCAAAACGAATCTAACGCAACTTGAACGGACTAAATCGGACTAAAAACGTAGAAGTTATAAGCATTTAAAACTGGTGGCAAATCTGTAAATAAACTAAAATTGATTTTGAATTTAAATTGATTTAAAACGAATTTCAGATCTGGCTGGACTGCGCCTCAATTTGGATGAAACGCAGGGGCTTAGAAGCAAGTTTTCGCAGACTCAGAGCACAGTGCCCAAAAGGACCGCGGGTTGATGCATAAAAAGGTGTAAGGTTCTTTTTGTAAAACAGACAACGAAGGGGTATCGAGCTCTGGTGTGCGTCGGATCTGAGATGGACGCTCGGGATTAGATCAGGGAGAGCTGGCGGCGCTTTTCGCCGGAGCAGAAAGAGGGCGCGGCGGCGCCAAGGCCGGAAGGCGGCGGCGCGGCTCGGGATTCCGCTACAGAGCGGTAGAGACCTCGGGAAAAGATCCAATCGAAAGAGGAGAGCAAAGCGGACTCACCAGAGGCGATGATGGCGCCGGAGAAGACTCGGGGACGGCGGATTGCTCGACTTGGCGGGTGGCGGGCTCTACAGAGCGACGGCGAGCGATTAGAGCACCAAGACGAGGGGGAAAAAGAGGGAAAACTTCTCGGTTAGCTTCGAAAGATCAAGGGGAAACTCGAGGTGCCACTTACAAGCTCGGAAACTTGATGAATCGTCGGATTGATGGCGGCGGATCTTCGGCGGCCGCGGAGATCTCGGTGTGGGCAAGATAGAGCACGAGAGCAAGAGATATTTGCGGGAGGAGAGGCGGCGGTCTCCGGGGAATCTATTTAAGGGGTCGGCTCGGCCGATTAGGCAAGCAAAGACACGTTCCCGGGTTGGAGTCGATCTCGGCCATGGAGTCCGCCATGGACACGAGCAGGTGAGGGAGCGGTGGGACGCTGACATGCGGGCCCTCAGCATCAGCGACCGCGGGGAGAGGAGCGGCGGCGCTTGCGCGCAGGCGCAGAAGCTGGGCCGGGCGGCGGCCCACGCGGGCGATGGAGGAGAAAGGGAGCGAGCGAGGCTGCTGCGCGGGAGCTGGGCCAGGCAACGGCCCACGCGGCGAAGGAGAGAAGGAAAGGGAAGAAGAGAAAGTGGGCCGGCGGAGAGAAAAGGAGCGGGCCGCACCGGGCTGGCTCAGGCCGAAAAGAGAAAGGGAGAGGAGAAGAGAAGGAAAATGGTTTTCCAATTTCCAAAACTGATTTTCAAGAATGATTTTGAAATCCCTTTGAATTCAAACGAGTTTTGAGCAAAAACCAATCATCACAAAAAAAATAAGATATGCACCAGCATGTATGCTTCATCATGGTCTTTGGCCTAGGATTTATTTTAGCTTTTGCAAATAGTTTTATTAACTAGTTTCCATGCAACACATAAAATGCATAATTAAATCATATTGCCTATTTTTAAATTGATGCAAATTTTGGGATGTTACAATTCTACCCCCCTTAAAGAATCTCGTCCTCGAGATTCCAGCGATGCTTACTCAAACAACTGCGGGTAAGACTTTCTCAAATCCTCTTCTCTTTCCCAAGTTGCCTCTGCTTCTGAGTACCGATTCCACTGAACCTTACACATCTTTATTACTCTGCTCCTGGTAACTCTTTCAGCTGTCTCTAGAATTCTTGTTGGGTACTCATCATAAGTCAAATCTTCCTTAACTGTGAGCTCTTCCAACGGTATCTGCTCTTCGGGCACTCGTAGGCACTTCTTCAACTGAGAAACATGAAACACATCATGCACTCCTGACAAGCTTTCAGGTAACTCTAACTGATATGCCACTTCACCACGTCTTTCAAGAATTTTGAATGGTCCAATATACCTAGGTGCTAGTTTTCCTTTCTTATTGAACCTTTTCACACCTCTCATCGGTGACACCTTTAGGTAGACATAATCACCTACTGCAAAAGATAGATCTCGACGACGGTTATTTGCATAACTCTTCTGTCGAGACTGAGCGGCTCTCAGGTTATCTCTGATTATTCTGACATGTTCCTTGGCATTCCTCAACACATCAGGTCCAAACACTTGACTTTCACCTGTCTGATCCCAGAACAACGGTGTTCTACACGGTCTTCCATACAAAGCTTCAAACGGTGCCATCTTTAGACTCTCCTGGTAGCTATTGTTGTATGAGAACTCTGCATAACACAAATTCTTGTCCCAACTGGTGCCATACTGTAATGCACAAGCTCTCAACATGTCTTCTAGAATCTGATTTGTTCTTTCTGTCTGTCCATCAGTCTGTGGATGATAAGCAGTACTGAAGTTCAACCTTGTACCCAATGATCGATGTATCATCTGCCAAAAGTGAGAGGTGAACTGAGTACCACGATCTGACACAATTTTTCGAGGCACCCCATGCAAACATACTATCCGTTCCATATACAATTCTGCCAATCTAGCTCCCGTGTAGGTAGTTTTGACCGGTATAAAGTGAGCAACTTTGGTCAATCGATCTACTATTACCCATATGGAGTCGTAACCTCTCTGAGTACGAGGTAACCCAACTATAAAGTCCATACCAACTTCTTCCCACTTCCATTCAGGTATCTTCATTGGTTGCAACAGACCGGCGGGTCTCTGATGTTCTGCTTTTACTCTTTGACAGGTATCACACAGAGCTACATACTCGGCTACATCTCTTTTCAGTCCATCCCACCAATACTTCTTCTTCAGATCAAGGTACATCTTAGTGCTTCCAGGATGAATGGAGTAAGCTGACTCATGCACTTCTCGCAGTATAGACTCACGTATCTCCTTGATTGCAGGTACACATAATCTATTCCCATGCCATAATGTACCATCATCATCTAACCGAAAACCTGATGCTTTGCCAAGAACAATGTTATCGGCTATCTGCTTTAACTTTTCATCTGACATCTGACCCTTACGTATCTCTTGCATCAATACTGGTTCAAGTTCTAACTCTATTCTGTTGATCACAATTCCCAAATTCAGATGTGCAAATTCAGCACACAACTCTTCTGGCATAGAAGCAATTCGGATCTCATTGGCATGGCTTTTTCTGCTCAAGGCATCTGCTACAACATTAGCCTTCCCGGGATGGTAGTGTATTTCCAAATCATAATCCTTAATCAATTCCAACCATCTGCGCTGCCTCAAATTCAGATCAGACTGAGTGAAAATGTACTTCAAGCTCTTATGATCGGTATAGATGTCTGTCTTGTGACCCACTAGATAGTGTCTCCAAATTTTCAATGCATGGACGACAGCTGCTAATTCTAAATCATGAGTGGGATAGTTCAGCTCATGCTTTCTCAACTGCCTTGATGCATATGCTACCACTCTGCCTTCTTGCATAAGAACACAACCCAAACCTTGACGAGATGCATCACAATAAATAGAGAAATCCTTACTCAGATCTGGCAGAATTAACACTGGAGCTGTAGTCAGACGTTTCTTCAACTCTTCAAAGTTAGCTTGACATTTATCGGACCAGACAAACTTAGCATTCTTCTCTAGCAGAGCTGTCATTGGCTTAGCAAGTTTGGAGAATCCTTCAATGAACCTTCTGTAGTAACCAGCCAATCCAAGGAAACTATGAATCTCGGTCACATCTGTTGGTGGTTTCCAATTCAACACATCTTCAACCTTGCCTGGATCTACTGAAATGCCTCCATTAGAGATAACATGTTCAAGGAAAGAAACTTCCTTCAACCAAAACTCACACTTGCTGCGCTTGGCATACAACTTATGCTCTCTGAGTTTTTGTAGTACTAATCTCAGATGATCAGCATGATCCTCCTTGTTCTTAGAGTATACTAGAATATCATCAATAAACACAACAACGAACTTGTCGAGATATTCCATGAACACCTTGTTCATCAAATACATAAAGTAGGCAGGTGCATTGGTCAATCTAAAGGACATGACTGTGTACTCATACAACCCATACCTGGTAGTAAAGCTGTCTTTGGAATATCAGACGCTCGAATCTTCAACTGATGGTAACCAGAACGCAGATCAATCTTAGAGAACACACATGCACCTTTAAGCTGGTCAAACAGATCATCAATCCTCGGCAACGGGTACTTGTTCTTGATGGTAACTTCATTAAGCGATCTATAGTCAACACACATTCGTTGACCACCATCCTTTTTGTCAACAAAGATAACAGGAGCTCCCCAAGGTGATGAACTAGGACGAATAAACCCTTTTTCTTGTAACTCTTTAATTTGTTTCTTAAGTTCTTCTAATTCAGGTACTCCCATTCTATATGGTCTTTTAGCTATGGGTGCAGTTCCAGGTAAAAGTTCAATAATAAATTCAATGTCGCGATCAGGTGGCATACCTGGCAAGTCATCGGGAAACACATCCGGGAACTCATCCACCACTAGATCTTCCGGGAAAGCCTCTTCATTCATCTGATTCACGGTTGCAGTCGGTGTTGGTTGTAGCACTACATTCACACTGATTCTGTCCCCCTTAGCTGTAGTAACTGTCACAACCTTATCTTGACACTGAATGCTTGTCTTGGTTTTCGTCAGCCAATCCATACCCAGTATCAAATCAATACCAGCTGTCTTCAACACTATTGGGGATACTGAGAAATCTACTCCCCCTAGGGACACAGCTAGCGGCATACACTGGAGCGTAGCTTGTAAACCTCCACCCGGTGAGGTAACCATTATGGGGGTTTTCATGAGGCTAACAGGTAGGTTATGCATTCTAACAAATGTATGTGATATGAAAGTATGCGATGCACCAGAATCAAAAAGAACTGTAGCGGGGATGGAACTGATATTGAACGTACCAAGCATAATCTCTGGCGCTTCTTGCACGGTCTCTGTGGACACGTGATTCACCTTTCCCGAATTAGGGGGTACTTGCTGCCTTCCTTTCTGCCCATTATTCTGAGGTGGGAGCTGATCTTGCCTCTTCGGACAGCGGTTGGCATAGTGACCGGGATCACCACAACGGAAACAGGCATTGGGTGTTCCATTCTTGACGGGGGTGTTGGGTGCACTAGTCTTCATGGGAGCATTGTTGGGAGTGCCTTGGCGTTGGGCTTGATTATTGTTCTGCTGCTGTTGCGGGTATGAAGGACGTTGCTGTCCCTGGTTGCGGTTCCACTGAGTAGTCGGTCCCTGGTACCTCTGCTGATTGCCTGGTGCGAAGTTGGAACGAGGGCGGTTGTTACTACCAGAGGACTGACCTTGGAGCTTCCTTTTTCTAGCCTCCATCTCCTTGCGCTTGTTGTCAACCACTATAGCACGGTTGACTAGAGTCTGGTAACTGGCATACTCATGGGACATTAACTGCAGTGCCAGTCCATCATTCAGACCCTTGAGAAAACGACGCTGCTTGTCGGCATCCTGAGCGATATCTGTGGGGGCATAGCGTGACAATTGAGCAAACTTGTCACGGTACTCAGCAACGGTCATGGCTCCTTGGCGCAGAGATCTGAACTCTTCCTGCTTCAATTCAATCAGACCAGCAGGGATATGGTATGCTTTGAAGTTGGTCTTGAATTCTTCAAAGGTGACAGGTGGAGCATCGTTGGCTTGGCCGAACTGAAACGATTCCCACCAATCCAGAGCAGCTCCTTGCAACTGACCAGAAGCATAGAGCACCTTCTCCTGGTCATTGCATTGCGCGATGGTAAGCTGGCGTTCAATAGCACGAAGCCAGTCATCAGCCTCCAGGGGATCAGCGGCATGGGAGAACACTGGCGGGTGACCCTTTAAAAACTCACCCCTCTTGTCCCTCACTTGCATCGGTGGTGCTCCTCCAACTGGCTGGTTCTGCATGTGTTGCATCATGGTTTGCATAAATTGGGCTTGGATGCCCATCAGCTGCTGAATGTTAACTGGGGGTGGTGGTGGTGGGTTAACAGGTGCTCCACGACCACGGCCACGTCCACGTCCACCTCCAACTCCACCTCCTCTGGCGGCCATCTGTGTTTTCAAGCAGGGATCAAGATTAGCGAATTTTTTAAGAAAAGATCACTTATATGAGAGGAAACAGGAGATCTGAAAATTTCTGGACGAGATCCGGTAACAGCAGTACATAAAAACAGTCATATTCGGAGTTCCAGAAATCCAAACAGGGCGTGTGATACACGGTTGGAAAGATAACGAAATTATCTACAACTTTTATTTAAGTGACTTTCCCAGATTCTGTCGTTAAGTTAGTCAAAAACAGAGAACAAACAGATCTGTCCAGAGCTCAAAACTGCGCAGAAACTCTAACTTGAAACAGCCATATCTCACAAACCATAACAGCTATTGAAGTGATTCCAGAGGCATTGGTTAGATACAGGAGTCTATTTTCCACCATAAAATTTTCAGCCATGTTGCACGATCAGAACTTGAGGTATAACCAAAAGATCACAGGTTGCTCCAGAAAACAGCATAGGACAAGATGTAACTAACCCTCTTATTATTCATAAACGTTATGTCTAACTATGAGATTTGTAGACAAGCCCTCAAATCTCCGCACCCATTACAAAGAACCAAAACACACATAAGCATAATGATAATCCAACTCACACATAAAGAAGCACACTAGCACAAAGTTTAACTAGACTCGACAAAACGTTTACTAATATCGTCTTATTACATAGAAGGGTGACCTATGCCTATTTGTAGAGCGGTTCGCGGAGCCTCTTGTACATAGGGGGTTGGTGGAGAAGTTCCAAGAGCCCATCAATGGTGCTATAGCATCTTTTGAGATCTTTTCCCAGGGATATCACCTCCTTTTCCAAGTCCGCGTTAGACCTTTCCCTGTCAAGGAGAAAATCTCGTGTGGCCTTCTCGGTTGGAGTTGCATTGGGGTCTTCTACCATAGCCTCCTTATTCTCACTGTTCCAATAGGGCAGATAGCGGTATGCATCATCCCTCATGTCTTCAATGCGACGACCCCGGAATGCTTTGTAGGCTTCAACTGCCACGGCTTCCAAGGCTGACGCTAGAGTGGATCGACGAGCCCTGTGGCCAATCACCATCTCATGCAGGTATAGGCCACTCTCTGGTTCTCGGACGGCGACAGTCACTCTTGCCTTCCAGTAGGTCCTTTCCACGGGATGACTGTACCTCCAGTGGGTGTACTGTACGATGATGTTCTTGTCGGGGTAGTAGGCATCAAAAAGTCCCATCAGCCTGTGATGTGTGGGACTCTGGGCCGCTGTGGGCGCTCCGACGAGATACCCGGAGTCCACGTCCCAACCCGTTGGAAGCTCTTCATCGTCTTCAACCTCCAGCACTTTTGGGGGCACTGGCGCGGGAGGTACTGGAGCTTGTGGAGCTGGTGCTTGTTGAGCTGGAGCTTGTACTGGTGGTGTCGGCGCTTGTGGTTCCACTTCTTGAGGTGCTTGTTCTTGCAGTACTGGCTCTTGGGGTGCTTGCGGTACTTGCGGAACGGGGTTGCCTGCCCTCCTGCGTCCACCGATGGTCCTGCGGGTGGTTCGACGAGCCATCTATGGAGTAGACCAAGAGATAGATACAATAGAATCAATATATTTGTGTAATAGAGCAAGTAAAGAGAAGCATATAGTTTTGATAAATTAACAAGGCTAAGATAAATAGCAAGAATTGAGTAGCAAGGACCACTAAAACGACCATAACTAACTAGGCTTGCGTCCTACAGTCAACATAGCTCCGATACCAATTTGTCACACCCAATTTTAAGAACAAAATTGAATGCAATAACTCATGTGTGCCCAGAGATCCATCACACACATAAGCCACAAATTAAGAAGTACCATCACATATGTTTATTACATAACGAATATTATTTAAAGTCTTTACATAGCAGCGGATAAATAAAGTATCTCTCGCGGTAGCTCCATCACAGGGAAGATGACTGGTTGACAGCAAGTCTAGAACTCTTCAGGGAAGTCGTCGTTACCATAGCAATCTGTTACCCATCCGGGATTTTTATCCAAGTAGAAAGAAAATAAACAAGCATAAGTACATCTCGTACTTAACAAGTGTAACATGGGGTTCATGAGGCTCAAAAGGCTGACACTGGTTAAACTGCAGTAGCTTTTAGTTGGCAACATTTTAACATTAAGGTGAACATATATGAATGCTTAAAACCCAATCCACATGATCATAATAACTGAAACATAGTAATAAAGTAATCAACATGAGCAACATAAATAAACAACATATAGCAACTAAGTCTGTGAGTTTTCCGGGCCGCTCGTATCCGTGAGCACGGCTGATATATCAGTTTATTAAACTCTGCGCAGAGGTGTACACTTTACCCGATGAGTCGTGATATCCAGATGCCCGGGTTAATTACTCCCATAACACTTCCAAGGTGAGTGGGCAGGATACACGCAAAGCCTTTCAAAGGTTCGTCTAACAAGTTAGGGCCGCTAGGTCTTAAGGCAAGGGGAAGAAGGGTCTCCCAACCTTACGGCAACGCAGGCAAGGTGAAAGTAGCCGCCCTAAATCCAGCTCGTCAAGCGCCTTATGCGCCCTTTCGGGTAACCACTAACAAGCTAGAAAAGGTCCTTATACTGAGCTAAGGTCAGAGCCATATAACCCTCATGGTTGCACTGTATGTCCCAGCTTTTGCTGACAGGAGGTCCTAAACCATGTTGCTAAAAAGATCAAGTTTTATTCACCGTTATTAGATCATGTTTGGTTTAAGTAAAGCTCTAGCAAAATTCTACCCATATGCATAGCATCCCAAGGTTAACAAGGTAACAGGTCAAAAATCTAGGATAAACTAGATAGGAGGTCAAAATTAGACACATGCATATGAATTTAGATGCTTCATGGTGAATAGGTCAACAAGGATGATCCCATGCTATACTTGCCTGATTCAGAGCACTCTGGTTGCTCCTGGTTGTCGAAGTAGGGCTCCTGATCACCAGCGTATGTCTCACCGTCTATACTCGATTATCACACCAACACACAATCAACGGGACAACAATCATGCAAGACAAACAAGCTATAATTAGAACATTACACCAACAGCAAGAAATAATATAAAAAGTTTGAAAACAGCAACTACGGTCTACCACGATCACACAAACGCGAGAATCACGAAAAACGGATTTATAACGCAAAAGCTATGAGCTAAACAAGTTACAAAACCTTAATTAGTAGATTAAACCTAACTCAAATTTTAATTACTGAAAACAGTAGATATTCTTGTACAGATAGATAGATCTTTTCAAAACGAATCTAACGCAACTTGAACGGACTAAATCGGACTAAAAACGTAGAAGTTATAAGCATTTAAAACTGGTGGCAAATCTGTAAATAAACTGAAATTGATTTTGAATTTAAATTGATTTAAAACGAATTTCAGATCTGGCTGGACTGCGCCTCAATTTGGATGAAACGCAGGGGCTTAGAAGCAAGTTTTCGCAGACTCAGAGCACAGTGCCCAAAAGGACCGCGGGTTGATGCATAAAAAGGTGTAAGGTTCTTTTTGTAAAACAGGCAACGAAGGGGTATCGAGCTCTGGTGTGCGTCGGATCTGAGATGGACGCTCGGGATTAGATCAGGGAGAGCTGGCGGCGCTTTTCGCCGGAGCAGAAAGAGGGCGCGGCGGCGCCATGGCCGGAAGGCGGCGGCGCGGCTCGGGATTCCGCTACAGAGCGGTAGAGACCTCGGGAAAAGATCCAATCGAAAGAGGAGAGCAAAGCGGACTCACCAGAGGCGATGATGGCGCCGGAGAAGACTCGGGGACGGCGGATGGCTCGACTTGGCGGGTGGCGGGCTCTGCAGAGCGACGGCGAGCGATTAGAGCACCAAGACGAGGGGGAAAAAGAGGGAAAACTTCTCGGTTAGCTTCGAAAGATCAAGGGGAAACTCGAGGTGCCACTTACAAGCTCGGAAACTTGATGAATCGTCGGATTGATGGCGGCGGATCTTCGGCGGCCGCGGAGATCTCGGTGTGGGCAAGATAGAGCACGAGAGCAAGAGATATTTGCGGGAGGAGAGGCGGCGGTCTCCGGGGAATCTATTTAAGGGGTCGGCTCGGCCGATTAGGCAAGCGAAGACACGTTCCCGGGTTGGAGTCGATCTCGGCCATGGAGTCCGCCATGGACACGAGCAGGTGAGGGAGCGGTGGGACGCTGACATGCGGGCCCTCGGCATCAGCGACCGCGGGGAGAGGAGCGGCGGCGCTTGCGCGCAGGCGCAGAAGCTGGGCCGGGCGGCGGCCCATGCGGGCGATGGAGGAGAAAGGAAGCGAGCGAGGCTGCTGCGCGGGAGCTGGGCCAGGCAACGGCCCACGCGGCGAAGGAGAGAAGGAAAGGGAAGAAGAGAAAGTGGGCCGGCGGAGAGAAAAGGAGCGGGCCGCACCGGGCTGGCTCAGGCCGAAAAGAGAAAGGGAGAGGAGAAGAGAAGGAAAATGGTTTTCCAATTTCCAAAACTGATTTTCAAGAATGATTTTGAAATCCCTTTGAATTCAAACGAGTTTTGAGCAAAAACCAATCATCACAAAAAAATAAGATATGCACCAGCATGTATGCTTCATCATGGTCTTTGGCCTAGGATTTATTTTAGCTTTTGCAAATAGTTTTATTAACTAGTTTCCATGCAACACATAAAATGCATAATTAAATCATATTGCCTATTTTTAAATTGATGCAAATTTTGGGATGTTACACCCATAGGTGACCCCACCTCTGAGAAAGCCGTCGAGTTCATCGCAGACATCATGTACCGGTTTGGGGTGCCTAACGTCATCATCACCGACAATGGCACCCAATTCACGGGCAAAAAGTTCACCAATTTCTGCGATGACAACAGCATTCGCGTAACCTGGGCCTCGGTCACATACCCTCAATGCAACGGGCAGGTCGAGCGCGCCAACGGCATGATACTCCATGGGCTGAAGCCAAGGCTGTTCAAGACCCTCAAAAATTTCAGAAAGGGGTGGGCTACAGAGCTCCCCTCAGTGCTGTGGGGCCTCAGGACTACGCCGAGTCGAGCCACCGGGTTCACTCCGTTCTTCCTAACCTACGGCGCCGAGGCTGTCTTGCCTACGGACCTCGAATACGGCTCCCCTCGACTTCGAGCCTACAACGAGCAAACCAACAATGAAAGGCTCGCCAACGCCAAGGACCAGCTCGAGGAGGCCCGAGACGTGGCGCTCATCAATTCCGCGCGCTACCAGCAAACACTTCGACGCTACCACGACAAGCACGTGCGCAAGAGGGACCTGGCGGTGGGGGACCTCGTGCTTCGACGACTGCAAGACAATCGAGGGCGCCATAAGCTCACCCCTCCATGGGAGGGCCCATACACCGTAGCTGAGGTGCTCAAGCCAGGAACATACAAGCTCTACGACGACCAAGGGAGGATCCTGGCAAACGCGTGGAATATATCTCAGCTACGTCGCTTCTACCCTTAACGGCCTCGAGGCCTCATTCATTTTGTTGCTTTGTACAAACACGCCCAAAATGAATGAACAAACTCGTGCATTGTCTTTCATTTTGCTTAGCAACTTAAGGTAGCCTCGACCCTGCCATGCTCAGGGTCGAGCCTCCCTCGGGGGCTGACGGGGGGACCTCCCGCCCAGACTCCAGAAAAAACGCGTTTTCTTTTCAAAAATTCGACCCTCGTCTCGACTCGCACCTCGAGCATACTAGCAGCGTCTAAATCAGTAAATACCCCGAGCCTCCAAGAGTCGGGGGCGTCGACGTAGACGGCCACCTACGCCCCCGGGCTACGGTACCCTACCTACGCCTCCCCTCGAGGTACTCATGGCGCGTATCGAAGGAGCACGGACCAAGCCGGTCGAAGCTCGAGCTAGCGACAGAGAGAAATGATCGAATAAATTTGAAAAGAAGATAGCTTCTTTAGATAAGCAAGTTATACACACATATTGACCCCGACGGGCCATAAGTTATGACTTGAATTCTTACAAGGGCCTCGACGCCCAAATTTGGCATGCAGGCCTCAGTCCTCGTCGGTCTGGTACTCCTCCCCGAGATCTTCCGTGGCGGGCTCGGCCTCGACGTCCGGGCCAGGAGAAGGGGGGCCACCTGCACCGCTGTCCGCCTCCGGAGGTAGCACGTCCTCCTCGAAGAGCTTCGCGAGCGCCGACCCCGGCTTGTCCACCTTCTCGAGGATCAAGTCGACACGGCGATCGTTCCATTCCTCGTCCCTACCCTCGATCTCAATGAAGCCCTTGGCGACGACATTGACTGGGAAGCGGAAGCCGGAACGGACAGCCGCGAGCGCCTGCTTGATGCCATGGTGGAGAGCGTGCCGGACTCGGTCCCGCGCGGCCGCGTCAAAATAGCATAAGGCGTCGACCAAAGCGTCGCCTCGAGCCACTGCGCCCTCTGCCGCGGCCACCAGAGCGACGCCCCACATAGAGTCAAGCCTGTCAAGGGTGGCGCGCGCTCGCTCCGCCACCATGGTCTCGTCCTGGAGTTGCTCCAGGAGAGCCTGGTTCATCCCGCGAAGCTCCTCGGCGGTCTTCTCAACCTCTGTGCAACGAACAAGAAGGAGTAAGATCGCGGCATGACAAAAACCTCGAGATCAAAACAACGCAAGGCATGAAAATTACCTTCACAGTGCATGCCCAGAGCGGTGAGGTCGCTGGCAAGACCCTCGATGCGCTGATCAAGCCTACGCTTCTCGGACAGCGCGTCGCGCTTTTTGGCCCTGAGGTCTTCTACCAGCTTGCCCGTCTCCGCAAGGGCCAGATCCTTCTGTATCACCTCTTGCCGCGCCGCCTCCGCCGCGGATCGGGCGGTGGCGGCTTCGCTCTGGGCATCCTCGGCCTCTTTCTTCGCCGCCTCCGCTGCGGATCGGGCAGTGGCGGCCCCGCTTTGGGCGTCGGCGGCTTCCTTCTTCGCTGCCTCCGCTTCAGACCGGGCGGTGGTGGCCTCGCTTCGGGCATCAGCGACTTCCTTCCTCGATGCTTCCAGAGCGGTGGCGGCCTCCTCCTTAGCTCAGGCGGCCTCCCCTCGAGCCGCCTGGGCCTCTGCCTGCGCTTCGTTGAGCCGGCTTGCCATTTGGGCATTCCGGCTCAGCTCAGCGCGGAGATCCTGGAGCTTCGCCTCCGCCCTGGCGAGGGCAGCCGCCGCCCCGCGCGGACCTGTCCGTCTCCTCCGAGAAGGACCGCTCCGCCTCCGCCACGAGCTCGACCACCTCCCTGAGGATGGACCGCGCCTCCCGCGGGGCCCCCTGTTGGGCCGATCGCTCGATGGGGACCATGGCTCGGGGCGGGCTCGGCGCGTCAGTAAACGGCCACGCCGGTCAATCGATCTCGACGACGGGCGTGTCCTCCTCCTCCGTCTCGAGCGGCGCCGGCTGCGGCTCACCGACCAGCGGCACGAGCCGCAGCTCTCTCCGCCCCTCCGTCGTCCCCTCCTGCTGCTCCAGCTCATTCAGGAGCTCCTCCACTGTCGGCCCCTCCTCCGCCGATGCCTCCCCCTCCTTCCCCTCCTCGACGGGTCGGCTCGCGTCGATTGGGGCCTCGAGGGTCGCAATCTCCTCAGCTCCAGACGCCAGCAGGGCCGCGCTTGCCTCTGGCACTTCCTCCGAAACGGCCGTTGCGACAGGGGGAGGAGTGGCACTTTCGGTAGGCGCCACCAGAGGAGGAGGAGGAGGTGGCAGCAATGCCGCGGTGGACGCGGTGACGGCGGGCTCGGCGCCAGAAGCTGCGGTCCCTGCTGAAAATGATAACGACGTTGTCAGAGCCAGAAAGATGCTGCGGTGGATGCGATGGCGGCGGCCTCACCAAGATCCGCGGCGGCCATCTGACTTCCCCGAGCCATAGCCGCTCGCGCCTTCGCCAGCCAAGCGGCCTCTCCAGCAGAGGAAGAAGTCGTACCTCGAGGTACATGTTCCACAGCGGAGCTCGAGGTCTTAGCTCGCTTGGACGCAGCAAGGTCCACCTCCTACCAGGAGCGCTTTCCCCTGAAAAACCAGAGGCGGCACGCATTACAAAAGAAAAGGGATGAAACCTCACCACCAACGAAATTGAAAAATGCTACTTACCCAAAATGGCGACGGGGCTTCTTCCCCGAGTCGCCGGATTCACTCGGGGGCTTTGAGCCCGACCTGTGGCTCGAACCCTGCCCCTGAGCCGTCCCTGGGTGGCTCGGATGGGGGGAGCGTTCATCTTGGCGCCTTTCCCGGCGCGGGCTCCGGGACCTACTCCGGCGCCCGCGCTGACGGTCACGCCCCCCCGCATCCGCCTCCCTCTCCCGACGGTGGGGCGGTGACGGGCTCCGGGGCCGCTCGTGGCTCTGGCCACGAGATGACCGGGAGCTCCCCCCTCCATGGTCATGATGGCCGGGGCTCGACGCCCTCCCGTACTGCCCGCTCCTCCGCAGGCTCGACGGCGCCCTCGACGGCTCGCGGCGGTTGGGCCCGGAGTCCTTCTCGACCTGTCGGCCGCTTCTCGAGGACTGGCCCTCCTCGAGACCCCCCGCCCGGGTCGATGCGGCCGTGGTCTCCTTCTGCGCCGCGGCAATAGCACTCCTGGTCCGCGGCTTCTTCGCGACGGCCGGCATGACCGGCGCGGAGCTCGACGTGCCCTGAGCCTCCGATGAGGCCGGGCCTGATGCGGCTTTCCGCGGCTGCGTCCCGCGCGATCCCTTCGCCGGGGGGACCTCCAAGATATCCTCCTGCACAGAGGAGTGGTCAGCCCAGACGTCGATGACCCCCGCGCGCCTCAAACGCGCGTCCATTCCCTCGTCATCGCTCTCCTCATCGTCATCATCCTCTTCCTCCGAGCTCGAGGAGCTGAGCTCGGGGGACTCATCTCCAGGCCGCCGGTTGCGATGAGCCTTTGCCAGCCTCTGCTCCCGAGCCAACCGACGCAAGTTTTTATCTTTCTCTTTCTTCTTTCTGGCATCCTTTCTCTCTTTGTCTTTTTGAGCAGAAAGGCGCCTCACCTGTGTTTCCGCGGCGTCCTCCCTCACCGGGGGCCTCGACGCGCGACAAGTAAACGCCCCCTGCGAGGAAGAAGAAGCTCGATGAGAAAAACTACGAGGAAAGCGAACAAGGTTCGAAGAAAGGGAGAAGAGGAGGGGGATCGAGACAGCCTAACTCGAGGGTGGCTTACCAGGTCGAGGCACCCCTCGTCGGGTGCCATGATGATCAGATCGGCCTCCTCTGGGCGGAACGTCCCCTGAACGGTGAGCGTCACCCGTGAGGTAGCCTCGTTCCGAGGCAACCTCTCCTCGGCCATCCTCGATTGGTTCAGCGCCTCGGGCGAGGCGTTCGGCCCCATCTCAAACATGAGAAGGGGGCGGTCTGCCAGAGGGAGGACCCTCCGCTGATGGAACGCCCAGATAACCGCCTGAACGGTCAGCTTCTTCTCCTCCACCAGCGTCCGCATCGTGTTCATCAGCGGCAACAGGTGGCGCTACCTGTCCGCCACGACGCCCCAGTTCCACTTCTCCGAGCGATGGGTGATGACCCTGCCGGTGTACTGCGGAAGAAGCCCGTCCACATTCCGTAGGTAGAACCAGTGGTCGTCCCACCCCGCCTGGTTGGTGGACAGCTTGTAGCGGAGGTAGTCGCGGGGAACGTTGGCCGATGAAGGCCCGGTCCTTGCGGTGATGGTGAGGGAGCCCACTCGCGCGAGCCTCCTCCCGCTCGGCTTCGCAGCCTTGTTGAAGAGCTCACCGCGGAAGAGGTGGACGAACATCTCCCAGTGTGGCTCAATCTTCAAGTACCCCTCACACACTGCGGCGTAGATGGCGGCATGCGAGATGGAATTGGGGGAGAAGTGCTGCAGCTCCACCTCGAAGTGGTGGGCCAGCCCCCGCATGAAGCGGCTCGGCGGGACGCCGAGCCCCATACGGTGGTAGCGCGTGAAGCTCACCACGTACCCCTCCGGCGGGTGCGGCTCCCGGTGGTCCGCCGACGGGAGAATCCACCACGTGGAGCCCCCCTGCGGGTTGGGGCGGAGAAGCCCCCGCTCCACCAACGTTTCTAGCTCCTGCTGCATCACCTTCGTCGGACTCCAATCTTCAGGCGGCAACACTTGGGCGGCCATGGCAGCGACGGCGCGGATCTGAGCGGCGGACGGACGGCCGGGAAGATTCCCAATTGCTAGCTCGAGGGAGAGGACGCGTGGAGGCTACGGCGGCGGTGAAGGCAAAGGCAAAGTAAAGGGTTCCTTTTCCCCTCTTTCGATATTTGTAAGGGAAAACCCCAACGGGCGGGGTCTCCCATGACGTAAAAAGGTAATCGCATGCATTTAATGCGCCCACCTAACCACGTCTCGAGCCGGATGACAGGTACACGCGGCAACATCCCATCTGCTCAACTACCGGGGCCCTCCGCGGCCGCCGCTCCAACTTCACGTCCGCTGCCCTGGCGCCACGATCTCCATTCCCTGACGGTTTCCGCCTAAAAAGGCGCGTCCAACGGGCAGAAGGATTCCAAGCGACGAAGGCTTCTTCAGGAAGGTAAAAACGGACCCCGGCCCTAAGCCTCGAAGCAGCGAAGGCTGGCCCTCGAAGAGGGTTCGACAGCCGGCTTCGAGCACCCGAGTCAGGGACACCAAGGGGCGCCACTCGCAGCATCGCTCGAGGGCCAAGCCCTCGAGGCCCCTCACGTGTATCCAAGGCGGGGAGCACAACGTGCAGTGAGATCCCCTCGGAGGGAGGCATCGAGCCACCGGGTCCTATCGAATGGACCCGACACTCCTACAGACTGAGCACCCATGCTTTATGAGATCGCCTCCGGGCTACAGTCGACCCCTATCGAACGGGGCACGAGGTCTCACTTGGATTCCCCGTTACCAGCTCACCGGGAACCTCAATACTCCCCGCTCGTGGTAGTACGAGGCATCCCCCATCGCATCCGATCGAAAGGACTCGCGGGATGACAAGCCAGGGCAACCGGCGTGCCGGACAGCTCGAAGAGCCGGTCGGCCGGTTCAGCCTGGCACCCCTCGACGAAAGAGGGTCTAAAAAACTCGGGGGCTCGACACTCCCGAACCTAAAAAATGCAACTAACACTCGCACAAGAAAGAGCCCACGAGGGAGTCCTAACCACTCCCCCGTGGCCTCGGGGGCTACACCCGCGGGTGTCGCTCGCACGACACCCACGGAATCAAAGCGACCAAACCCTTGAGACCAGTTAGCTAACCCTCAAGATCCCAGTTGGGAGCCCCTGCTCGAGTGCAAGCATTCGAACAAGGGCTCGGGGGCTACTGTCGGGGGCCCACAAAAGGGGTACCCCCAATCAACGCAAACAAATAGGTTAAACCTAGAACACCAATTAATAAACCCAGCTAAGCTAACTTTCCAAGAAACCAACCCCTCGGAGCCTGCAACACTGGCACACCACCAGGGAGCTTAGACTTGTCAAAACCTTACCAGCCGCCTCCTGGTAGCCTACCCCTCGAACCCGCTACAGCTGTGCACCGCTCCTCGGGACCCCGCGCGGGGACCTCGAGCCCCTCCAACACCATAGCCTATCCCTCGAGGCTCGTCTCACTCTAGGCCTCGAGCTGGAGCTCAACCTCCGCTCGCCCGAGCCCTCCGCGCCCGGCCTCGAGCGAGTGCACTGATACCCTTCAAAGCCCTCCACAAGGAGGAAGCTTCCACCTACTCCAGTCGCGTCCACTGCAGCCCGACGTGTACCACAGTAACCAGGGCAGAGTCAAGTCTCGTTTTCACCACAAGCATGGGCAAAAAGGCGCCAGTACGGCACTGTTAGCCCATACCCTACACTGTCGCACGTCCAAACCACGTCTCGAGGCCCGGATTCCTGCTGCTCAATCGGGTTTCCCGGGACATGCCCATAACTGCGGGGACTCGAGCCCCCCGTAGGCGCCACCTCGAGGCCGGCTCTGAGCCCCTCGAGCCCTGACTGCTTTCATGCTATTGGAGGACAGGTACCCCAAGACCCGGAGGGACCCCGCCGTGTCCTGTGCGTACCGAGATGGGTGTTGTACGGCTTCCACATCGCCACGCCTCCACGTCCGCGCCCGGGATGGAGGCCACGCTCCAAGGACGCCTCAACAGCAACGCCCACGCCGGCTCCAGTGGCCCCGACAAGACAGGATTCCTACCCTACGCCATATCAAGCACTGTACATGTCATCCCTGTGTAGCCCTGGCCTTCTCTTGCTCTATAAAAGGGGACGCCAGGGCCCCTCGCGCACATGGTTACACAACTCCGAGAGACAACACATGAGTCCACACACAAAGACACGAGTCCGGACTCCGGTCCAAGCTCATTGAGCTTGTATTCGCCCCTGTAGAAGCACTTAGGTGCAAGTAATACAAGAACCTCCTCCCCCGCTGGACGTAGGGTCTTCTTTGCCCGAACCAGGATAAATCCTTGTGTCATCTTGTATCACCATCCAGGAAGAGAGCACGCGATCATATCACTCGTTGGTGTCGTACCCCCGGGTTCGAAACACCGACAAACAGCTTATCTAAATGGTTGTCCAAATATAGTCATCTTCTATTCCGGATTTTTCGCTAGCCAAAAATAGAAGACGAGAATGGCTCTCTAGACTGCATGCAAGATATAGAAAAGCTGTTGGAGATTGCAAAGATATAGAAAACGATTTTTATGCAAATGACTTTAAATAATGATTTAGAGAGTAAGATTTAGAAAGACTCTTGGAGATGCTCTTAGAACACGTACGAAAATATGTTGCGTGATGGTAAAACGGAGTGCGCGAATGAAAAATTGCAAAGGAAAAGAAACTAAAAAAGAGCAACACGGTGACAGACCAAAATTAAGTGGAACATGGACAGAAAAAAAAAATAGAGGAGCACACGCACACGGACACAGACACGGCACCCGCAGCCGAAGACACGAACACCCCCTAAGTAGTACAAGTATTGTTTAGCTTATATGGAGGATACTTATCGAACTCCACCGCCTATCCATGTCAATCCCCAGCAAAAGACACGAACCAAATCCTACCAGATTCCAGATCGATCCAAAACGTGTTTTCTCAGTTGTCTCTTGGATCTTTCCAAAATCAAATACGATACCTACACAACCAATAGATTAAACAAAACTTAAATCGGACACCAACTATATACTATAAATAAGCATTGGTGCTGCCACACATCAAATCGAAAAACAAGAGGATCATATCACGACAAATCAAAAGTGCATGACAAATTAAATTGGCGCCTGCTACATATAAAACGCCTCAAGAAGTATGCTCCCTATATGTGTATGTCTGACACTCAACACGAACTTTTGCTCCACCACATCTCGAGCCTGGTTGGGTCTTCTATCTCATTCTCCATCCGCAAGAAGAGGTTGTGTCCGTAATGGTCATCCTCCAGAAGCTTCAGGCTAATTGAAATATTAGGACAGATAAAGGAGCCAAATTTACTGGCAGCTAGACACAGATCTACGCCGGCAAAGTAAATTAGAAAAACAATCTAAAAGGAGGGTAAAGGGATTTGAAACCTGGAGGAAGACTCGCGGCAAGATTGGAAGAATAAAGATCGGTAAAGGGATCTGAAAGGTGAACGAGCCAAGACTGGCGCTACGACAGAGATGTCCATCTACAACAGGAGGAAGAGAGGGCCAGAGGGGGCAGGGAAAGGGAGCCGGCGCTGGCACCGCTGGAGCAGGGAGTAGTGGGAGAGGAGCGCGAGGGGGGAGAGACATACTGGAGCCTGGAGGGAGGGAGTCGGGACAGGTCGAGCGGACGGGAGGATAAGGCAGGGGTATCGTGGATGTGCGTGAGGGATCAAAGTTATGTGTGTTTTTCTCTCTTGTGTGTGATGTGCATGAGTTGGTTTCTCTAATTCTCTCTTTATGTTTTGTTTTTCTTTTTCTTAAAAAAAATCAGCAAGCACATGTTCTAAGAGCACCCTTTAATGGGTCTCAAATTCTAAATCTCAATCTCTATACCTAAAAATCCATCTTCTACACTTTTTTCCTTTTTATTACTGTTACATCTATGTACCCCATTTTTCTTATTTTTGATAAAATTTTATTGTTTTCCCGTTGCAACACACAAACATGCCGACTGAGATCATTCAGGTTGTTAGGCAGATCTGCGAGAGATGGCGCTCACCATGAAATGATGTCCCAGACGTAGATTGGCAACACCTTTAACTATTACATCTGCCTCATCACATGCGGTGAAGCCAAAAGGATAAAAAAAATTTATTAGTAAAATATTGAATAAAAATAATTAAAAATAAAAAATCCGCAAAGCCCCTGCCGAACATTTATTAAGAGGTAACAAAAAGAAAATAGAGTATAATACAAACATGGTATTAAAATCTAATAAAAAAATCTTCATAATTCTCATCTGTCGATGCCACTCACTCACATGAATGGAGCTCAACATTCTATTGCTCCTTACTATCGTCGACTTACTTAGTACTTGAGCTTGATCTGCTCGCTACACTCCGAGATAATAGACAACTACAATCCGAGCTTGGTAAGATGAGGAGCGGGCCCTAATACCCTATATATATATGCTAAGACCATGTGAATAGTATAAAACGTAAAGTTATAATATATTTATGTCTCTATATTTGTGTTTTCTCTCCCATTACAACGCACGAGCATATTGTGCTAGTATCTACTAAAGGATGGTTCCCTACCCACGCCATATCCAGTTCAATTATTTCCTTCGTTTTGCGTATGTTCTTGTTTGGGGGAGTATGGCCCAGTTTGGAACGCGAGAATTTTTTCCCATTTCTGTGTATTCCTGTGAAATTGAATTGATTACTGTAAAATTCCTGCGTGATTCTTGTAAAATTCATGCGTTCCAAACAGACCCTAAGAGTTCTTGCTATCAGCATCTTTCGCCGAGCTCAATCTTCCACCCATTAGTCTACTTTCTAAGGTTAGCAGCTTTATCTTCTAATCTTTCATTGTTAATGACTTAGCTCATTTTAAGGTTCAGAACTAAACATAAAAATTTGTGGTTTTTTATTAAGGATAATAATGGTAGATTTTATCTTTATTTATACGCTATTTCTATCTGAAACTTTACATATGTTTCCATAATATATATGTATCTTGACATGTATATACGTTATTTCTATGCAAAATATTTAACATATATATATATATATTTATACTTTGGGTCTTTATACTTTATTATATATATGTTTCACTAATATATACGTTATTTCTACTATATATATATGTATATCTTGACACTTGTTATATATATTTCCCTAATGTATATTGCATCACTACTCCATATCTTCACATCACTGCCGATTTAAAATCCTCCTTCACTATCGGATTTTGAACCGACAGTATCTTAATTCACAGAAATCTAAAAAACAGGCTAAAGAATAGAAAAAATAATTTTTAATTTAGAGACAGACTTCATTAGATAGCAATACGGTCACGACCACAAAATCACAAACCACATGATTTTTTTGCTTTGCAGGCGTCAGTGTTCAAACCCTTGACCTTCTGCTCCATATGTTCATCCCCTAACCACTTGACCTTCTGCTCCATATGTTCATCCTCTAACCACTTCAGCCTACAACTTGTTTGTGTCCAAATGAGGTTTTTGTCCTAACCATTTTATGTCAATCTAATTTTAAAATGAGTATTTGGGACCCTAAATGAAGTTAAATAAAAAGGTTATCAACTACAAAGTTTTATAACTTTTCGAGGTCGTTTACAAAATTGAAATTTTAAATTTAAAAAATTCAAACATAGTTTTTCATGACAAGATGATTTTAAATCAAAAAGTTATCAACTATAAAATTTCATGACTTTTTGAGATCTACAACTTTCATTTTGTTGTTTGTCTATCTGAGGTCGTTTAGAAAAAAATCAAATTTCAAATTTTGGTAAATTCAAATGTAGTTTTCCTTGACAAGATAATTTCAAATCAAAAAGTTGCCAACTATAAAGTTTCATAACTTTTTGAGATTTACAACTTTATTTTGGTAGTTTCTCCATATGAGGTTGTTTACATAATTTGAATTTTAAATTTTAGAAATTCAAACATAGTTTTTCTTGACAAGATTTCAAATCAAAAAGTTGTCAACTACAAAGTTTCATAACTTTCCAAGATCTATAAATTTTATTTTAGCCATTTCATCATTTATTCATCCGACTTAGTGGTAGTAACATTGTTCACAAATGTTACATATCTCTTCTATATTTTATGAAACTATACGAGAAAGATGTAAATTTTATGAACAATATTACTACCACTTTACCGGATTAAAAAATGTCTAAAATAAAAGTTATAGATCTTGGTAAGTTCTACAACTTCTATGTTCATGAGTTTTCTAGCTGAAATCATTTAGTGTTCCAAAATAGCGTTTGAAGTTGTTATTTTTTGAAATTCAAAGTTCAAATACATAAAACACAGTTACATTAAAAGATAAATAAAATAATAGCTATAATAATATAATAAATTTATAGAGCATGATTTTAGATTTTTTTAAAAAAAATCATCAAATTTAAAGTTAGTACGAGAGAGAAAAACTAGTTACCAATATATACATGTCTAATGTTTCATAATTCTAGAAAACAATTTGTGTATAATAAAATTTTGATAAAGGGTTAACAGGCACATACTATATTTGGAACCCGTAGTTTTTTTTTACAAATTAGCTTGTAAAAATAGAGAACGGTGCTTACAGTTGCAGATTTAGAACATCACTGCATCAAGCGCGTCCACCTACAGTATGCTGCTCTTGTATGATTCACGTGCAAATACTTTTATGGAATGGAATCTTATCAGCTAGCACTCAGTTTGTCTATTTCCTCACACAGCATACCTAACGCCAATTGTTGAATCTTATGCCCCCGTTTGGCACGGTGTCACACCCCAATTTTAAGGATAAAATTGTGGCGGAGTACTCATGTGTGCCCAGGAAATAATCACACACATAAGTAGACAAATTACAAGAGTGGCATCATCACATTGTTTATTACATCACGATAGTATTAAAACAAGAGTCTTACATCAAACTGAACAACAGATCACTGAGCTGCTAACAACACTAACTAACTCCACAGGGAAACGTTGGCTGGGGGAACAGCTAGCCTAGAAGTCTTCAGAAAAGTCGCCAATCGCACCTTCATCTGTTACCCATCCGGAATTTTGCCCAAAAAGAAGATAAACAACAAGCGTAAGTACTTCTCGTACTTAGCAAGCTAACACAGGGTTCATGAGGCTCAAAAGGCTGACACGGTCTGACTGCAGTTAGCTTTTAAGTTGGCATATTTTAGCATTAAGGTAAACGAATATTGTGCTTAACCCTTAACCCATGATCCAATTGTCCAACAAAGATAATTAAGACATCATAAGTTACCATCAACGTAAAGTAACAGTTATTCAGTATCATAGTTCTGCTAGTTTTCCGAGCCGCTCGTGACCGTGAGCACGGCTGTTATAACAGTTTTACACTCTGCAGAGGTTGTGCATCTTTACCCACAAGCCGTGTTACCCTTGTGCCCGAGGCGGCCAACCTCTTGATCCACTTCCGAGGTAGATCGGCGGGGCACACTATGAAGCCTTTCGTTGGTTCGTCTAACATGTCAGGGCCGCTAGGTTTCCTTGGCAGGCAGATGTAGTAACCCCCTTTCCTATGGCACAAGGCCATCGCAGCTATACACATAGGAACAGGAGCAGCCCTACACCCGAAGTGGCAAGCCCCTTATGCGCCCTTTCGGGTCACCGCTAACAAGTTAGAAAAGGTCCAGTGTACTGAGCTAAAACCAGAGCCATATAGCACTCATGGTAGCACTGTCAATCCCAGCTTTTGCTAACAGCAAGTTTTATTAACCGTTTAACAACATATCATCGTGAGAACAAATTCATCATTGGACTGGATCAGTTATAAGTCAGTTAGCACTAGCATTCTACCCATATGCATATATCCCACGGGAACAAGAACATCACAGATAACAAAGCTAAGTGGGTTTTCTAAGGTTGCTCAAATGGACACATGCATAAATGAGTGATTAAAGTAAAGTGTATATGTAAACAAGGAGATCCCGTGCTAACTTGCCTTGGTTGTCGAAGAACTGATCTTCCTGCTGGTCACTGAACGAGGGGTCCTGATCGCACCACACCGACTCACCGTCTACTCGATCACAAAACATCACCACGCATTCCAAGTGCAAACATACACGATGCAAACAAGGCTATTATTAGAACAATACACCAACCAGTAATAAACTGAAATAAAACTTTGGTAAAACTGAAGTACGCATTTCTATGATCACAACAAGTTTTAGTTCATCGAAAACGGAGTTACGGCGCGAGAGCTACGACCGAAACGGTATATATAAAGCCCTAAACAAGATTAACTTGGACCCTACATCTAACCTGTCCAAAACAGACTAACAGGGACATAAACGGATAGAGCACTAAATTACGAAGCTAACGCAATTTGAACGGATCAAATCGGAGCTAAAACGTGGGTTTTATAAGCATTTTAGTGTAATGGCATTTCTGTAAATAGACTGAAATCCATTTGAATTTAAATCGGAATTTAAATTGAATTTTAAATCAAATCCGCAGTCGGCTGGACTGCGCCTCAATTGAGCAAAAACACAAGGGCCTGGTTGCAAGATTTTCCAGGCACAGGGAATAGTGCCTGGTGGAGTGCGGGTTGATTCCCGCTTTCCATGAGGTCTCTTAAGCAAAATGGCACCCGAAAGGGGTACCGGCTGATTCGAGCCACCAGATCGGAGATGGACGGCGCGGATTAGATCCAGGGGGGTGTGCACACGGGAGGCCGACGGCGCGCCGCGCGCGGGCTCTGGCCGCGACGTCGCGGGGTGGCGCGACGGCGTGCGCGCACCCGCCATGGATGGCGCGCGGGCGCTTGCGGACCCGGCCGAAGGGGGCGCCCCGAGACAAACCAAGAGAAGGGAGAGAGTGCGGAGCTCAAGGGGAACCCTCACCACGGCGGAGGAGGCGGCGGTGAGGCTCGGACGGCGGGGAACGACGGCGGGCGACGGAGCTCCGGGCGACGGTAGCGAGCTGCAAGAGCGGGGAGGCGGTTAGAGCGGAGCCAAACGAAGGAGAAGAAGGGAGAAGGTTCGGCGGCTTCACCACGACGCGGCGGAGCTTGGAGGGAGATGAATCCGGCCGGAAACTCGCCGGACGGCGAGGCGACGACGGCGGTTGGCGGCAAAGGCGCGGAGGCGCTCGGCGCGGGGGCTCTGGTGCTCTGAGGCAAGAGCGAGTGAGGAAAAAGAGGGAGAGCGGGGCGGCGCGTCCGCTTTAATCACGAGGAGGAGATGAGGACGTGGGCGCGGCCGCACGACGCGCGGACGACCCGGGACGGGGCGGTTACGCGCACAAGCTCGGACGGCGCGAGCGAAGGGGAAGAGGAAGGCGCCGACAGGCGGGCCCGGGTTGCCCGAGAGAGAGAGGGAGAGAAGACGCGACGGCGGGCGGGGCGGCCTGCTGGGCCGCGCGGAAGAAAGAGGGAGGGGGAGGGAAGCCCAGCGGGGAGAGGGAGAAGGAGGAGAGGGCGCGCCGGCGGGTTGGGCCGCCAGGCCGCCTGGGCCGAAAGGGAGAGGGAGAGGGGAGAGAGGAAAGAAAACTTTTTCATTTTATTTAAAGGCTTTTCAAATCATTTCCAAATGAAATTTGAATTCATTTGAATTTTAGCAAAAACCAAACACCCAAATAAATATAGTGCACCAGCATGAATGCATAAACATGTTGCCACTATTATTTTAATTCAACAAAAATTATTTAACCCCTAGGTTAAATGCTCACAAAAAATCATAATTAAATCATTTTCACCTATTTTGTTTTGGAGAAATTTTTAGGGTGTTACACACGGCTTAGCTTTACTAGTAAACAACTTTCAGGTGGAGCTGAGCTATTTTGGAAAAAAATGTTTGACAAAATAGCTTGACCAACAACTTTATGAATAGTTGAAAGAGAGAAATAAGGGTATAAGTTGTGAAAAGCTACTTTTTCAGCTTCATCTAAACGTGTGTATCTTTTTGTGAGAGGAGGAATAAAATAGCTTTATGGGTGAAGCTGTTTTGAAAAAAAAAAGTGTGTTTGATAGAAAAAACAGCTCACAACAGTTTATGAAGCTGTTGTGAGCTATACCAAACAGACCCTTATTTTCTTAGCCATGTCACAGCTATAAACGTGACGTGTAACTAGGATATAATATTTTGCATAATAAATAGAGAAGGTTTAGACTAGTGATGATGAACAAAAGCATAATAAGATCCCGCCTTTCTTCACATATTTTTTTTGAACGATTTGTTGCCAAATGTCAGATTCATTTTCCACTTTCCACCACCATTTACAAAGAAGACCAATGTTCATCCTCCTGAGATCTTTTATCCCCAGGCCCCCTTTTTCTTTTGGTTTAGTAATCTTAACCCATTTAACCAGGTGGTACTTCCTCTTAAAATGGCCACCCTGCCAGAAGAATCTTCTCCTAGCTAGCCGCGTCCATTTTTGAAATTCTTGACAAAAGCAACAAATACGTAGACATTACATACATGGGCAGGTTACTTAGATAGGTATTGATGAGGACCAACCTCTCACCTAGACTTAAAGCACTACCTTTCCATCCATCCAACCTTTTGAACAACTTTTCCTCAATATGAAGCCAATCTGCTATATGCAACCAGAACCAGCAACATGAACACCCAAATACTTAATTGGCCAATTTCCAATAGAGCAGTTAAACATGCCGGACAATTCCACACTTTTATTATCATCCTGGCTAACCATCATGACTTCACTTTTAGAAAAGTTGATTTTAAGACCTGACATTGCTTTATACACATAGAGGAGCAATTTCAAATTGGCAGCTTGCGCTCTATCATCCTGGATGCATATGATGGTGTCATTTGCATATTGCAGGATAGCAACACCATTCTCCACATACTCAGGGACCAGACCTTTAATCAATTTGTTTTTCTGAGCCATATGGACCATTTTTGCAAGAGTGTCTGTAGCGATATTGAAAAGGAAAGGAGATAAGGGATCCCCTTGTCTCACACCTTTACTAGAAGTAAAATAAGAGCCCACCAAATTGTTCACCTTGACACTACCAGATATCATTACCAATCTAATCCAGTCACACCATCTTGTACAGAAACCACTTTGTTTCAAACAATCAAACAGAAATTCCCACCTAAGATTGTCATAAGCCTTCTCAAAATCCCGCTTAAGAACTAAACCATCTTTCTTCTTAATTCTGGTGTCATGCAAAATTTCATGAAGGGCCATAACCCCATCCATAATATTCCTATCTTTTGAAAAGCCAGATTGACATTTGTTAATAATCTTCCCCATAACCTTGTCCAATCTTAGCATTAAAGTCTTAGTAAAGATCTTGTATATCATATTCAACAGACAAATAGGTCTGTACCGTTGAATAGTATTAGCCTCCTTTGTCTTGGGGAGAAGAGTGATGATTCCATAGTTAAATCTACTAACATCCAGATTCAAACAGTGAAAATCCTAAAAAAGGCTCATGAGATCAGACTTAATGGTCTCCCAACAATGCTGATAAAATTCAACAGGAAAACGATCTGGCCTAGGAGCAGTATTCTTCTCCATAGAGAACACAACATCCTTGATTTCTTCCTCAGAAAAAGCTTTACTTAACTCCTCATTATCTTGATCATTCACTCTTTCATCATCCCCCAACAATTAGGGTCCATACTAAAGCCATGAAGACTGGATGGACCAAAAAGATTTTTGTAATACTTAGTGGCATGATCCACAATATCAGCATCCCTCTCAATAACCTGATCATTATGATTCAGTGAGAAAATAGTATTTTTCCTTTTTTTACCATTGGCAATCCTATGGAAAAGGCAGTGTTATTATCTCCTTTTAAAAGCCACATAGAATTTGCCATCTTGTGCCAATAACTTTCCTCCTCCTCCATCAGTCTAAGTAACTCAGTTTGGATAAAAGATTTTCTATCCAGCTTATCAGCGGATAAACCACCAGCCTCTTCTTGTAGTTCTAAAACACCCAACTCTTCTTTCAAGATGTTCTTATACTTTCTGGTATGCCCTTTCAAACTTTGGCCCCACCCTTTGAGAAATCAAGCGTCAATGGAAGATTTAGCATTGACCTTTTTATTCCAAATTTCCTGAATTTTATCGGAAAAGTCAGCATGCTTGAGCCAAGAGTTTTCAAAACAGAAAGTTTTTGAAGTAACCTTATTATCAGGATCCATTCTCATAATCAAAGGATTATGATCTGACATGTACCTTGGGATTTTTCTCAGAGTACATAAAGGAAATTCTTGTTCCCATTCCCTGGACATAAGGACTCTGTCCAACTTTTCCATTGTCGGGTTTTTTCTGTTATTACTCCAAGTATACTTTCCTCCCAACATTAATAACTCCCTAACTACAAGGAATCTAGGCTTCTGTGACGATTTTTTGGATTATGACGGACCTTCTGTGACAATATCATATCGTCATAGAAGGGGTACACTGACACGAAAAGCCTGTAATTGTCACAATCAGTTTGTCATAGATGGATGGTCCTTCTGTGACAAACTAATTGTGACAATTACAAGTTTTTTTGTGACACTGTACCCCTTCTGTGACGATATGCTGTTGTCACAGAAGGTGCGTCATAATCCTGAAAATCGTCACAGAAGCCCACATTTCTTGTAGTCATATGAATTGATAATTTGATTAAAAATGTTGGAAAAGTTGTTCTCAGAAAAGTGTGTGTGTGTTTTTAGAGCTAAACCTTAAGATGTTGAAGTCTCCCCCAAAAGCAAAGGATACTTAGCCTTAAAACATAAATTTGACAACTCACATAGGAAGTTGTTCCTATCCTCATCATGTGCAGGGCCATATACATTAGCCAAGGACCAATGCTTCCTCCAACTTTTGTCAAAGACATTGGCAATGATAGTAAAATCTCCTTCAAAACATTCTATATCAAATCTATCCTTTTTTATTCCACTTAGCATGCCCCCTGATTTACCATTAGAAGGAGTCCAGAACCAACTGAACTCTTTATTGTTGTCTAGCTTTCTAAAGAAATTTTTAGAATAAGTTTGTTTCATGGTTTCTTGAATGCCAATGAAATACACTTTATGATCCCAAATAAGATCCTTAATAAAAGAACAAAGGCATTTCTTGGCTACGCCTCTACAGTTTCCAGATATATAACCCCTATCATTTATAAACTTTTTTAATTTTCTATCTGTCTCTGAGGTTAAATCTAGGGCTAACCTTAGATTCTCCTCTTGTAGCATTACTAAGGCCAACAACAGGTTGGCTCAGCATAGCTTTGGATCTTTTCTTTTTTTTTTGCTGGAAGACCCTTTTTTCCTTGTCTTAACCAGACTGAAGCAGGGTTCTTCCTCAGACATCCAGCAAATGACTGGTTGGTCAGTACTAAGAGAAGTGTTATTCTCCATATTACTAGACGACTCAGCATAATTCACATGTTCCTTATTAAGATTCATTCTAGCAATTTCCAAGTCCTTAAGAATATTAATTTTCTCAGATGAAATGGATTCAGAGTGAATCCCCATGTCAACAGCAATATTTACAATATTTGAAAGAGAGAGAACTGCAAAGGAGTTCTGGTTACTAATAATATTACCTTCTCCAACTTGCGCCTTCAGCTCTTTGCACTTGAACTGGTCATCAATCTTCATATGAGTCTCCTCCATCCCTTTAATCCTCTTGCTTTGTTTCACATGCTGCCAATCAACCGCTTCTTCCTGAACCTTGTTGTCTTGACCCGTCCCTGCTAACTCCTCCCCCATCACATCATCCTCCATGTTGATCATAGATGGTATCACCCCATCATACTCACTTCCATCCTTCCTTTCTTCATTGATTGTGGAAGAGGGTGCAATTAGCGAGCCATTAGTGTCCAACTGATCCACCACTACACCCACAAGCCCACTATCCAGATGAGTTTGCTTTGTTTGATTTTTCACTTGGCCCTTTGACACATATTCTACCTCATTCCCTGCCTCAATAATCCCTAGAACCATTGTGTTCTGTTAGCATATTATCACTTCATTCACGTGACCCCTTCCCTAGGAAAGGTCTTCTTGTCTGGATATCTCAACAGATGGTGCTTCCTGACTCCCCTTGCCTGGACTCATTGAGGTAGCCCTTTCTTCAGAAGCAGAACTTTCATGTGCTTCCTCAATAGTAGGCAAACCCTGAGCTTGTAACAGACTTTTTCATGACATAATCCATCTGAAAATATTTACTACTACTGGATCCAGAGATGGCATTCTTGGCTTCAATGGTGGTCAGAGGATCATATGCAGACTTCTCTATGTTGGACCCATATTCATTAATCACAGCTTTGGAGTTGTTACTGGCGTCGAACCAGCCCATTTTTCTGATCTCAACTCTGTCAAAATTGCCAAATCTTAACTGATCTCCACAAGGAGCAATCAAATCCCCCATAAGCTGACCTTCATCCTCACTACCATCCTCTCCTTTTTTGTTGACAAGACCCTCCTGTTGTTGTTCATCCCGAGCCTGCACCTGTCTCCCTTTACTAGAACCACCAATTTGGTTGGATTCAACAGTATTGTGATCAAGAGCACCTCCATTACTCATTTTCTGCTTTTTTGGAGATGGAATATCATCTCTTGGTTTGTCCCTTTCATTTCTAATCCACTTGTTATCGGCAGGATTTGTAAAACTCTCTTGAGGCACTTCTCTTTGGAAGAAATAATCCCTAAAGTGGAAATCCTCTGCAGAGTTGAGGGGGAAGCTTGCTGAGGCGGAGGAGGCGTCGGCCGCCCTGCAGTCGGTTTACCAAGCTGAGGCTTCGGATCACCAGGCCCTGCAAGATGCTGCCGCCGAGGCCTGCGCGTCCCTTGGGACTGTAGATGGTCAGTCGGGGAGTTCCCTGACCAGCCGTCTGGCCGCCCTGAGGGGTCAGGTGAATGACCGGGTGCGCGGCGCCCTACACCTAGGGGTGAAGTGGGACTTCGTCGTGATCTCCAACCACTATGACGGCCTCAACTTCGACGCCGTCAGCCAGGGATATGTCCTGCCGGATGATGAAGGCGAAGCTGAGCGGGAGATCGCGGAGTTCACCAAGGCATTTGAGGCCCCTAGGGAGGCCCTGGCTCGGTTTTTTGAAGAGGACGTGGGACTTCCCCCAGCTACGTCCTCGGCTCCTAAAGACCCCCCCGGTAACTGCTCTTGGGGGCGAGCCTCAAGAGGAGAGACAAAGTTAGTTTGGGCCACCGGGCCCTTGTGTTGCGTCCTCCGTGGGAGGATACTTTTGTAAGAAAGAACATGCTCGCCCCCTTCAAGGTTTAATGTAAAAAAGTTTTTGTGCTCGAGTTTTCTTATTTTCCTTTGCCCGAGTTTCATTTTTTTGGCTAAAGTTTATGGGCTCGAGATCTTCGAGGGAGGGGTTGAGTGGAAGTGCCGCGACCGGGGGGGTGTAGGAGCACTTCCGTCTTGACGCCTCTCAATTTTTAGAGACCTCGAGGTGTCTTTTGCTTAGCCGTGAAGAGCTTTCGAGGCATAGATAAAAAGATATTGAGCTCGGTAAACCATGTGAGTCTTTAGGAACTTAAGGGGATCCTCCCAGATCTGCCCCCGAGGGAGCCTTGACTTCGAAGGAGCCCCTCGAGCTCCGTGGGCTCGGGCCTCCTTCTCCCGAGGGCGGCCGGTCGTGACCAAGCCCCCGGCCCTGACGCGGCTTGTCCATCGATCGTGCTTTCTTGGTTTGATCATTGATGATAGAGCTCGAGGGGGTGGTCCTGTTTTGCCCGTGATACCACCGGGCCTTGGCAGGCTTTCACACTGTTGTGGGATTCGCGGGGAACGAATCACTATTAAGCTCTTCTTTTGAGAGTCAGAGCTCTGGCGGTCAGCGAGGCGTGGCGTCAGACCGCCTGTCGCACTGAGAAGACCTTTCTGCGGGAGGCCTTGAAAGACTGTCGGTCTTCTAGGCGGGTTGTCTTGGCTCGCCTGGTCTGTAGCGAGCCTTTGTGTACTTCACCCTTGTTACGGTGTCAGAGGCTCGTCCGGACGTGGTACTATCTTGCGCGGCTTGATTTTTTTGTCAAGCTCTCGCCTAAGACTCGGGTCCCCAGTTTTTTCCTGCTAAGACAGGTCTTAGCGCAGCATTGTACGATTTCTGAACCCGTCGTACCTTTCTTTTCTTTTTAGGGAGGTTGTCATGCAAACGTCTCTCTTTTTTAGCGTTTGTGTGGTCTTATCGTTGCGCCTATGTTTGTTTCTACCTTTATTTAAACATCGGGGAAGTCTGTCTGCTCCCGAGCCCTTAGTTTAGACTGGGGGCGTCGCTAGCCCCTGGGGGCGGTCGCGACCGGACCACGACCAGCTTCCCTAAAGGGGACACAGTTGACGTTATCCCCGTGCTTGGGAACAAAGGTGTAACGCTTATAGACGGAACGATGAGACCTTTACTATGAGATTTTAAAGGAGTTGTTTTGTCATATAATCGGAGAATGAACGTGAGTAAAAGAGATTGGTACGTATCTTTTGCGGGCTGTCGATGCTGTAGGCTAAATTGGGACGTGCGCTGCTCCTCCTCCAGTTCCCTTTTGATTTTTTAGCAAGGGGGGCCCTCGAAAGGGCTCTTTGCAGAGAAATCTGTCCTAGGGATGCGGCGGGGTCTGCGCTTGCCCGCTGTTCTTGGATGTTCAAATGGCAATCCTCTTGGAATGAAGGGAGCTCTTTTATTTTATTTTCTGGATTACAGAGATACATTGCCACTCCCTTTTGGCGGCACTTTTGGATGTACACAAAGGAGAGGAAGAGAGGGATTCAGTGTTGAATCCATGAGATCCTATCTCCTTTGCGAGCGGTGAAGGGTCATTAGGGTTGATGCCTGCTTCGTCCTTGGGCTCAGTCCCTTCTCTTCCCTTCTCTGACTCGTTCAGCACGCCCTCTCCAGGGCGGTGGCCTGAACGCGTCGGAGAACCAGACGTGGCGTGCGTGTCGTCGTGTCGAACAAAGACGATAGGCACGGGTCCAGCGATGGCGACGAGTCGCGTGGACCTGTTGCCACGAATGATTTCCTCATTGTCTGAGGAAGGGAGAAGTGGGGGCTGTTGGGCTCGCCTTGCCCCGCTGCGTATCACCTTTCTGCCGATCCTTTGGAGGACACGGCAACCCTGCGAACTGGAGTTGTAGTACCAGCACACAGGTGGTGATGCAGTTCAGGTGAAGAACTAGCAGGCTCTTCGGCTCGCCCGATCATGCCACGGAGGTGTGGGAGGTATTTCTGGGTCGCTGATCTCCCGGACAACCTCTTCTGCCTTCCGTGGAAGCCCGTGGGGGTGGCAGCTGGTTCCATTCCACTCAACGTCTTCTTCTAGCCACGATGATTCCCAGGCGACATACATGTCGTCGGCAGGCTCGAGCGAGCTTGGAAGGATGTTAGTGGAAGCGGAGCTAGCCTCCTCCCCGTGGTTCCTGTTTCTCCTCCTGGGGCCACCCCCTTTTCTTTGCATGACGTAACATCAGCGAACGGAGAGGGGGAGCAGCGCGGGGAGGCGAAACAGGAGGTGACGTAACATCAGCGAACAAAAGTGTTCACTAACGGTGGCTTTCCTTGATCGCTCCCCTGCGGGATCCTAGGGGAGCCATGTCCCGCGCAAGGGACCTGTGAAGCCTTTGAGAGCTTCTCCGGCCACGGCGAACAGCTCTCGGCCACACCGAGGATGAGGTACGCCTCTGGAGCCGGGTGGAGAGGCCGACATTAAGCAGGAAATCTGCCATCCGGAACTGCGGGAAGTCGCTGGAGACACGCTCTGCCCCTACCTGGCGTGCCAACTGTCGGTGTTTCGAACCTGGGGGTCCGCACCAACGAGTGAATTTGTGTGCGCGTGTTCCCTGATCCGGATGGTGATGCAAGAAGAATACGGGCGGTTTATCCTGGTTCGGGCAAGAGAAGACCCTACGTCCAGCGAGGGGGGAGATTGTATTATCTTGCACCGAAGTGCTTGTACATGTGCGGATACAAGCGTGAACGAGAGTGGACAGGGTGCGTGAAGGAAGGAACTAGGACCCGCGAGCTAGCCATAGAGTCCTAGACTATGGAGGAACGCTCGAGGACTTGAGTACTGGTGTACGTGAATGTCGCTTGCCCTAACCTAATCCCCGGCGTCCCCTTTTATAGACGAAGAGGAGGCACGGGGTTACACAGTCTTTAGGGCTGTCGTAGGCGATGATGTCACTAATGACGTCGGGGATGACGATGTCGGTCATGTCAGTGCTGTTGTAGCGACGCTCCTCGTCCCGTGGCGATGTGCCCGGCGGCGGGGGCGAAGGACGACGACCATGCGTCGGTGTGCGCAGAGACGTCGTATCGGGAGTTGTTGGAGTGTAGACCGGTCCCGGTAGATCCGTGCTCGACGGTACGGTCGCGACCTTCGTGGTTGAATTCGAGGCCAGACAGAAGAGGTCGAGCTTCGGACCGCACGTGGGACGTAGCGTTGTACATACCTCGAGGAGTGTCCTCGAGAGGGGTACGGTGCGTGGTATGGGGCGATAGCTCCGCACGATGTGCTTGTTTTCTTGGGAAAGCAGTTGGAGTCTGATTTTACTGTGGTACGATCAACTATGTACTTGCTGTAGCCATGCGAGCCTTGACCGGAGTGGACAAGGTGCAATTAATGCTTCTGAGATCGTACAAGCGGTAGGTACGGGGCAGCCGTGACTTGCTTCCTTCGCTAGGAAGCTTTCGATGCTTTCTTTCGATACTTGACACGGATGGCTCAGGCGGGATGGAGAACGAGCGCTTGCCCGAGGCCTGGCTCGGAGGGCTCAGGCGAAGCGGAGAACGGGTGTTAGCCCGAGGCCTGGCTCGGATGGCTCGGGCGAGGCGGAGAAATAGTGTTGGTCCGAGGCCTAGCCCTGGAGGCTCAGGCGAGGCGGAGAAATAATGCTTAGCCTGAGGCCTAGCTCTGGAGGCTCGAGCGGGGCGGAGAGTGCGTGCTGACCCGAAGTCTTTCTCGGATCGCTGGGCCGTCGTGGCCCACTTCCTCTTGATGGGCTTTCGGCTTGGTGGGTCGTGTAGTGCTGCTTACCTTCTTGGCCTCGGTTATGTTTTTCCAAAGCGGAGGTTTTGGGATACCCCTTTTCTATACCATCAACAAGATCATTTAGGCTTGAACAAGAGATTAGACATTTAAATAACTTTTTTGCAAGTATTCTTAGTTTTCATTTTGTACTTTATGAATCAAATAATATGTTACATAAATTGCTTTGAAACTGCTAAGTTTTAAGATTAAACTTTCTAGATAACTATTTTTACCTTGTAATTTATATATAATAATTATTATATTAAATTATATTAGACGTATCCCCATGTGAGTGTTTTTTGAGAAATGATGTATCCGCGTGTCCGATACGTAACGTATTGATACTCGTATCTGTATCAGGACAACATAGAGGAGTAGGACTCCTATTTGTATGTATGAGGGCCTTGGAGGGGACTATATAAATCAAGGGGTAGAGGCCATAGGCATAACAACAAGATCATAAGCCAACACAAGGGGTCTCATCCAAGGCTTGTACGGAGCTATTAGGAGCGCTCAAGAGGATTAGGCTAGACAGTTCTATTGCACTAGATTCTTGTATAGGACAAGAATCAGTGGGTCCTGGAGGGTCAAGTAGGGTTGTGAGAGAGCGGCGATCACTTGTACTCTTTTGGAGTTGTGCTAATAGAATTTGCGGTCGGCTTCGCCAAATCCTAATCTCTTGTCGTGGTTGCTTCATCATAATCTAGGGTTTTCTACGTGATTTGACTACATCGTTCTTGATGTCATGTTCGCAACATCCTTTCAAAGATCCGAAGGCTACTGCGCATAACTAGGGGTATCAGATTCTAACAGTTTCGCACATCTGTCGTGTCATGATGGCGAGGCTGATGTCGGTCGAGCAGGCAACCCTGCCCCTCATGGCCCGACGACAGCGATCCCCCTCTATGGCGGTTGTGTCTAGGCGGTGCCCCGTGATTTGGATGCATGGAGCTCCGGGCGAAAGCCCAACCCGCCGGTGGTCGGGTGGACGACAGTGATGCCTTTGGGCGTCACTTCCTTCCTGGAAGCGTCGTTCTTCGAGTCTCATGCTCGTGTCACCAGATTCTGGATGATCTCCCCGCTCCTACCGCGTGGTCAGTTTGGTCGTCGTGTTGTGCCTATTCGTGCTTCATGTTTCTCCTCACCTAGGTTTGTCCAGGTGGTGTTTGTTAAAGCCGTACTTGTGGTTGTTTCCGGTGGATGCTTTGCCACCGAGGTGTTCTCGGTGGATGCTTTGTCGTTGAGAGGTTTTTGGTGGATGCTTTGTCACCGAGGTCGCGGACGTTTCCGGCAGATGCTTTTGCCACTGTGGTCGTTGGCATTGCCGGTAGATGCTTTGCTACCGAGGTTGCTGGGTTGCTTGGACGTGTGCCTGAGCGGATGCTTTATCGTCTGGGCTGTTGTTATCTTTACGGCTCCTCTCGCTGCTGGCTACCTTAGGTGCTGAGATTTTTGTATTAGATTCAGTATGTGGGTTGTTAGGTGGGGGTCCCCTACCCCTTTGTTTCTTGCTTTTTCGTTTGTGTTGAGGACTTCGTTGGTAATCCATGGATTACCCGCAAATCCTTTTTCAACTATGTGTAGGTCTATTGACCACTCTCTTCTGCTTAATGAAAAACGGGCTATATTCCCGATCGCAAAAAATTTTAAATACCATAGAAGGCAATGACCTCATCCTCATCTCAGTAGAAAAGGCTAAATCCTCATTGATTTTAGCATTAGGAAACCTCATTTGATAACTGTTGTCCCCTATCTTCTTTGCATACCACCTCCGGGTAGAGCTGGGTCCAGCTTTCTCCTTAAACTCAAACTCAAATTGCCTTGCCAGTATTAGACATGTCCTTGGTGCAAATGTGTTGGCAAATATTATTTCTATATAGTAATGGAGGTGGATAATGTTTTTATCAAAAAAAGATTAGATCCAGTGACTATTATGCGGTGATCATTAGAGTCTGCAGCCAAATTAAAGCCAGGACGATATGCTTCTAACTATTGCAAGAATCTGTAGGATTTATCTGTTTTTCCTTGTATGTCCAGTGAGAATTAAGGTGGAAGTTTCCTTGGAGACCTCCAATTTGCAGTACTAAGATTAAGTAAGATATGTGTGCATACATGGAGCATGAGTTTATTATATCGCCATCCATATTATTATATTATCATCCGTAGATGATGGGTACATTTATCACAGACTTAGTGAAACATAAATTAAAGCTGAATACTATAGGACACAGCAATGTCCTAGCCCATCTGGTGATGTGATTGAAATATAATCTAGAGGGCCACTTGCTTGAGGAATAGTGTGGTGACAAGGTCCTTGAGGTCAGCACCGAATGTATAGGCATCCCTGCCATGGAGGTAAATGATCTCATTGGCCCTTGCCATGTTGACCACCACCTGTGCCGCTGGCAATAGGGTGTGATCTACATCCATGCCTGTTTGGTTTAATATTCTCCACCTATTCTCTAGAAGTTCCGCGATTGCTGTCGCAGCCTCATCCCCGGTTAAGCCGTTCTCTATCATGTAGGTCTCCACTGAGCCTGGCATATCCTTTTTGTGCTTTCCCAGCTGCATATATATGTACGATTGTATATAATTAAGGTGAGTATATATACATGCATATATATGGTATATTATATTTTCTACTGAATTAAGCAAGGCTTAGGCCTTGTTTGGATGTGCAGGTATCTACCTCAAACCACATGGATTGGAGTAGAACTTAGTTCAAACACACTCCAACACATGTGGATAAAGCTAAATACATGTACATCCAAACAAGCCCTTATATGTATCTGCATGCATGGTTGTATTTGTTTAATAACATACTGTATATAGTATATAGCATGTACCCTGATGTATAGCTAGTACTGAGTATATACCTTGTAAGAAGACAAATCGTTGAGGAAGCGAGTCACCTGTGAACCAGCACGGACCATTTCAGGAACACTGCTTACCCATTCGAATGCCTCCTGGGTTGCCTCATCACCATAGCCCATTAATGTCAGAATTGAAAGCATGGGCAGACCAGACGTCATGATGGACAACTCCTGATGTTCCTTGAAGCTTGGCTGGTACTTCTGGCTAGACCAGATGGCCTCCTGGAGGTAGTTTTTGGAGCACAACTTGTACTGCACAATAATTGATGAGAAGACAATACAAATATTATGTATCTTTGATGGAGAAATTAATTATATACACATTTTAGTTGAATACATATGCATTTACACATACCGCCTCTTTTGTGTAATCCATGCGATACTTCTTGTTTGGTTCCAAAATATCCTCAAACTCTTTGAAGTTGCTAAGGGTTTTGATATACAGCATGCGAAGATATTCAGGTAGAATAGAAGCCTCACTTTCGTCCCATCTACATGCAGACATTTATGATACCTTATGAGCATTGTTTAACAAAATGTGTCTCATCAAGAAGAAGGAGACAGAGTCAAATAAGCTAAATCCAGCCCACAAAAGTTGCTAAGCGTATATATATATATATATATTGCTGTGTCCTACCTCTGCATAGCTTCTTTGAGCTTGTGGCACTCCTCTAAAGTGGCATGAACATCAAAAGTGTCATCCATTAGTGACACCATTCCAAATGTCTTGGCAAAAAACATCCGTGCCAGGGTGTACTCCTCCTCATGAAGCATCCCACAGGTCCAAAAGTATATCTCCACCATACGGTCTCGAGCATAAGGTAGCTTCACAGTGTCATATAGGTTCCTCCACCATCTACATTGCAAAGTTGTGAATTAGTTTTTGCTGATGATCGAGTTTTGCCAAAATCTTTGTATTATGATCGATCTCTGATTCGCAATTTGCAATAATATAATGCACTATTATTACTAACACATCATACAATATTATCTAATGTTCTGCAGTACAATAAATTGTATATCATAGAAAATGATATATGATTGCATTAGAAATCACTACAACATTGAAATATGTAATGACCTGCACATTTATTTATATATATTTGTCTAAACTTTCACATATATGTTGTGACGCTTTTCGATAAAAAATATTCTAGCTACTACTTGATATACCACTTGTTTGGCAAATAGTCTATATCATTCAAGCTACCTTATGCTGTGACATTCTTGATATATGTTGTGACGTTCTTCGATAAATACTTTTAACTACAAAGTTTTAAATCATGTCAAGTACTACAACTTTGTTATAGGATGTATCTCCATCAACGATAGTTTAAAATTCAAAGAATTAAGTCTTAAAATATGTGAATTTGAAACAAATATTTCAGAATGTAGATGATTTTAAATAAAAAACTTATCAAAATCGGACATGCAAATCAGCTCGGCCACTAAAACTTTAGTACTATGTGAACATTTGAGATCGTTTATCAATTTCTAAATTTTATATTTCAAAATCTATAACCTTAAATGCATATTTGAGACTCTAAACATCTTTAAATTTAAAACCTTTTAACTATAAAGTTTTAGATTCTATTGAGAACTATAACTTTTGTAAAGACCATGCAATGTCAATATTTGAGATCGTTTGATACGTTTAAATATCAAATTTCAAATTATGTGCACTTACAACAATATTGTGGGATCCTAAATAGTTTCAATTCAATAACTTTTCAACTATCAAGTTGTAGATCATGTCGAGAGTTACAATTTTGATATAAAGTTTCCATATATATATTGACAAACTAGGATAATCGTCATCAAAGTCCAAAATGTGAATCATGAATGTATAGAGATTTTTGTTATATGAAGACTTACAGTGACAGATCCTTTAGCTCCCTGAGGTGAAGGGCTCTAACAAGGTTGAAGTTGAGCCTAGCAAGCTCCAATATCTGACTGCTGTGTGCCTCTTCATGCTCATACTCTGTAATATAATGCATGGTTTCAAGCCGTCTTGTGAACCGTGGGAGGGCAATGTCGAGGGCACGGGAGATCTGCTCTGCTATTGGCGACTTGACCTTGCCCTTGATGTCCATGAGGTGGCCCCTCGCAAAGGCGATGGCATCATCGAGGACGACCTCGCCTGGAACTGCCATGTGAGCTGCATTGTACAGGCTCAGCAGGCCTCTGGGGTCACTGCAGCAAAGGCTGGAGCTAAAACTGCCTGTGTCATCTCTGAACTTGTCGAACACATCTGCATGTATTATTGATGTATACATGCATTATTGATTTAAAGACCAAAAAGATGAAATTAAATGAGCTTTCCATAACCGTAAGGTTGAACAATGATGACTATCTGTAATTTCTCTCTAGTTGCATATATATACAGTTTAGAGTGGCTGTAATAATCTATCAAGCCGAGAGTGAGTGAGAATTAACAAAAACCAAGCAGATATATACCTATGGGTGGTAATGGATCATGACCCTTATCACTCCTTCACAATCCAACTTGATCTTTTCTATTTTTAGTTCAAAATCATATAGTATTACGATCCGATTCTTATTGAGCTCGATCCTTAAATTTGCTAGGCTAAATTTTAGGGCCCTTTACCACCCCTATATATACCTGCAGATACCCAGATCCCATGCTGCCGAAGTAGGCGAAAACGAAGCGCGACAATGTGTAGGCTGTTGTTATTAGACTCTGGCTCCTCTACCCTGATTCGATTTAATGCAGCTCCGATCGCATCATGGAAGTGGTTGTCTAAGCCTAGACGTTCAAGCGTGTCGACATATGTCACCAAATCGGCTACATCTAATGCATCAAAGCTGTCATTGAACACTTGACGTAGCTGCCCCTTGAGCAGGTCCGCCCTCTCCCTCATCCGCTGCTCTGATCCCTGCAAGCGCATGCATGGTGGAGATGCTTGAGTTTATATATGTATATATGTATATGTATATATGTATATGTATATATATATATGTATATGTGTATATATATATGTATATATATGTATATGTATATACATATATATATGTATATGTATATGTATATACATATATATATATAGACATATATATATAGACATATATATATATACATATATATATATATACATATATATCAATAACAAATTCACAAATAATGAAGAGGAAAAATAGAATGAGTAAATGAACTAAAACTTTCAGGAAAATGTGCGTGCTCTTATTATATATACCTGTGGGATGGGAGGGACGTAGGTGATATTGATATATATGTATACATATATATATATATACTCAGATTGATATACCTGTGGTGTTATTGATATACCTGTGGTGTTATTGATATATATGTATACATATATATATATATACATATATATCAATAACAAATTCACAAATAATGAAGAGGAAAAATAGAATGAGTAAATGAACTAAAACTTTCAGGAAAATGTGCGTGCTCTTATTATATATACCTGTGGGATGGGAGGGACGTAGGTGATGAAGAAATCACCCCATACAGAGGGCGCAAACTCCTCCTCGTCACCAGCAACAGCAACCAGTGTGCTGCTCTGAGTGATGTTGATCATCTGCTGGCTTTTCAAAGCAGCAGCAACCTTGCTCGGGGCCATGTTAATAATAATGGTGATGGGATATACTCAGCTGGTTAACAAGTGATGAGGCTACCAAGGTATATGCATGGATCCCTATTTATAGGCCAACCTAGTGAGGTGCTAGTTACTACTAGTATGTTGTTGTGTAGGCCTGCTGCATGGTGCATGCCGCGACATGCATGCATATATTATATGGCTAGGAAATTAAGATTGAATAATTGGCGGTGGTAGGTGAATGATAATAATACATCATATATGTGTCAGAAAGTATTGCTTACGTACTACAGTATATGCATAGCGCGCCCATGCCAAATCACATGCGCAGATTGTATATTAAAACAATAGTATAACAAATGTATTATCTTCACGACCCATCATGATCAGACAAGGACATGTGCGTGTATGCACGCAGGGTGGTTGTACACGTATTCTATTTTATTTCTCAAAGTGTCCCCGTACAATAATCACACGCAGTATATATAATCTTTCCTTGTGATTTTATTCGTCACCATTGGTCTAAACCTTCTCTATTTATTATGCAAAATATTATATCCTAATTACACACGACACGTTTATATGCTGCTTTCAAAATGAAACATCTCCTAAGAAGGTTTATAGAGTTGAGAGGGATCTAGTAAGATTTGAAAGCAGCTGACGTGACAACTTGTACGAAACCTTCTCAATTTTTTTTATCGCAGCCTCCATGTATGATATCATGACATCTTGATAAATTTCATGATTTTCCGACTTCGTTTGCTTTTTGCAGAATTTAAAAACAATTCGCCCACAAGTTTGTGGTCATATTTTGTTAACACGATGTTCGAAATTTCCTTTCAATATTTGGATTTTAACACTATTATTCTAACCTCAATAACATGAATATCATTTTTTTATTATTTCAACCACTTGCCGTTCAAATTTGACTTATCCTAATAAATTCAAATAAATGAAATAAATTAACTAAATATATGCAGATTGTGTATGCATAGCAGATTGTGTATGCAGCCCATGCCAAATCACATGCAGATTGTGTATTAAAAAACAGTATTCTATGATCTTCATGACTCATCATGATCAAACAAGGACATGTGTATGCACGCACGGTGATTGTACACGTATTCTAATTTATTTCTCAAAGTGTTCCCCTACAATAATCACACGCAGTATATATAATCTTTCCTTGTGATTTTATTCGTCACCATTGGTCTAAACCTTCTCTATTTATTATGCAAAATATTATATCCTAATTACACGTCACGTTTATATGCTGCATTCAAAACGAAGCATCTCCTAAGAAGATTGATAAAGTTGAGAGGGATCTGGTAAGATTTGAAAGCAGGTTACGTGACAACTTGTAGGAAACCCTCTCATTTTTTTACCATAGCCTCCATGTATGATATCATGACAGCTTGATAAATTTCATGATTTTCCGCTTCGTTTGCTTTTTATAGAATTTAAAAACAATTCACCCACAAGTTCGTGGTCATATTTCGTTAACACGATGTTCGAATTTTCCTTTCATTAACTAGATTTTAACACTATTCTAACCTCAATAACATGAATATTATTTTTCCATTATTTCAATCACTTGCCATTCAAATTTGACGTATCCTAATAAATTTAAATAAATGAAATAAATTAACTAAATATATGCAGACTGTGTATGCAGCCCATGCCAAATCACATGCAGATTGTGTATTAAAAAACAGTATTGTATGATCTTCACGACTCATCATGATCAAACAAGGACATGTGTATGCACGTAGGGTGGTTGTACACGTATTCTATTTTATTTTTGAAAGTGTTCCCGTACAATAATCACACGCTGTATATATAAGCTTTCCTTATGTTTTTCTTCATCACCATTGGTCTAAACCTTCTCTATTTATTATGCAAAATATTATACACGTCACTTTTATATGCTGTGACGTGGCTAGGAAAATAAGGTTCAATAATTGGCGTGAGGTATAACGTCTGAGGAAAATAGACAAGAGCAGCATATATACTGTAGGTGGACGCGCTTGATGCAGTAATGTTCTAAATCACTAGAGGTTCCCAAAGAGACCTAAGTATATATAATAACCCCACGCGTACGAAAATTAATTGCTGATAATTTAGAAAAAATTACATAGACTAAGAGATAAATAATTATAAGTTAATGTTAGTGGATGACGTGGTATGCTGATATGGACAACTAAATACATGTTAATAGATGATGTGTCTTGACATGTAGATCATAATTACAAATGTTAGTTGGTCATAAATGCATCCGATAGTAAACTGATGAGGTGGATAGCTTGCATGTTGAGAGAAATAGCTAGTATGACCATAAATACATTCGATAGTGGACTGATGAGGTGGATAGCTTGCATGTTACGAGAAATAGCTAGTGTGGCCATAAATACATTCAACAGTAGACTGATGAAGTGGATAGCTTGCATGTTGAGAGAAATAGCTAGTAGGGTATATGTCCGACAATGGATTGATGAGGTGGATAGCACTAGTACAGAACCATACTACACAGGAGGTTGTAGATCGATTTGTACAGGCGTTTTTATCAACCGCCTGCGTTGGGGGCCAGTAGAAATAGAACCACAGCATAGGCGGTTGCTTGTGAACCGCCTGTGGAAAGGATTTTCATAGGTGGTTGACTTAGCGAACCGCCTGTGAAAATGGACATTTTCACAGGCGGTTCGCTATATCAACCACCTGTGAAAAAATTTCCGAAAAAACCCGTAAATAAATAGGAAAAAATATTTTAATTAGAGAGAAGAGACCCTCAGCCCAATGTCTGCCCGTCTCCGTCGAAGTCGCGAGTCACGGAATTTTTTCCGGTGGGATTCGAACTCACGACCTCGGCCTCACGCGGAGGCTCCTCTACCACTGTACCACACACTCACGTGTGTTCGAATATCCCTTCGGTTCCCCACATATTATACAAACCCAAGTGTAATTTGCTTGTTTGAGGTCCTAAACGATTTCAAATCAAAAAGTTGTCAACTACAAAGTTTTATAACTTTTTGAGACGGACACTTTTGTATTGGTCATTTCTCCATCTGAGGCTGTTTACAAAATTTTAATTTCAAATTTGAGACCATTCAAACATATTTTTCGTTGACAAGATGACTTCAAATTAAAAAGTTGTAATTTACAAAGTTTCATAACTTTTCGAGACGAACAACTTTTATTTTGGATGTTTTCTCATCCGAGATAGTTTGAAAAAAATCAAATTTTAAAAAACACATGTATTTCTACTAGCGGTTGTCTTAACGAACCGCCTGTAGAAATTAATTTCTACGGTCGGTTTGTTAAGACAACCGCCTGTAGAAATAAGACGCCTGTAGAAATCTATTTCTACAGGCGGTTCTAGACTTTAGGTCCACTGATTCATTTCTACAGGCACGTGGTAACTCAAACCGCAAGTAAAAAAAAATTGAGGCACTAGCAAAAATCATCTTTCTACTAGTGTAGCTTGCATTAAGAAGGGTTTTTTTTATAAGAGTTATAGATAATAGATTGTGAGAAAAAGGTAAGAGAAGGGAAATCGAATATAACTAAGGCACAAAAACTAAGAAACTTTGTGAGAGAGAAAAATATAATGTATTAATATTGAAGAACTAACTATTATAGATATATAGAGCGAGAGATGAGTGTTGTAAAACTTCATACAACCAGCGACCGACTGTATTATTACGCTTGCTCTTTTTTTTTGAAACTTATTATTATGCTTGCTCTAATGGCATGGAGAGAGAACTACTACTTTATAGCCATTTTGAGTTATGATAATTTCTATACTAATTTATATAATTATTATAACTTAAAGTGGCTACAGAATAAGTTATTCTATAGTCAACTATAAAGTAGTAGCCAACTCTTTCTCTATATATATGATGGAATTGTCCATAACATACCTAGTCATGCAAATCCTAGTTATTAATCCATTTTCTAGTTACAATATATATTTTTCCCCACGTTGTAGATATCTATACCTATTATAAAGCAAAGCCCCACTAGCAATTTCTCTTTTCATACAAAGTATCCACATAGCATTGACTAGAACACCCCACTATTTAGCACATCTAACTATCCCTCCATGCAAAATGTCCACATCAACATCCACTAACGCATATCATTATGCATGTGTTTATTCAAGTAATTCACATTAGCAGACCACACCATTTACTAACACATATCATTATATCTTTATTCAAACTATTCACATTATGTAACACCCTAAAATTTTCTCCAAAACAAAATAGGTGAAAATGATTTAATTATGATTTTTGTGAAGCATTTAACCTAGGGGTTAAATAATTTTTTGTTGAATTAAAATAGTAGTGGCAACATGTTTATGCATTCATGCTGGTGCATCATATTTATGTGTGTGTCTGGTTTTTGCCAAAATTCAAAATGAATTCAAACTTCTTTTGAAAAGGTTTTGAAACGTGCTGAAAATAAAAAGGGAAAGAGCTTTTATTCTTTTCTCCTCCCTCCCTTGCATCTGGCCCAAGCGGCCTGAGGCCCAGCCCGCCGGCTCTCTTCTCCCCTCCCCACTTTCCTATCCGCGCCAGGCCTCCCTCTCCTCTTCCCTCCTTCGCGCGGCCCACAAGTCGGCCTCGGCCCAGCCGGGTCGAGCGCGCCGCGCCGGTTCCGCCTCCCCTTTCTTTCTCTGGCAATCCGGGCCCCCGCGTCAGCGCCTTCTCCCTCCCCTTCGCACTCGCCCGAGCGTAACCGCCGCACCCCGGGTCTTGCGCGCGTCGTGCGGTGCCCGCTCCCTCGACCTCGCCCTCGCCCTCGTGCATATAGTGGACGCGCCCGCGCCCCGCTCCTCCTTTCCCCACTCCCACTCCTGCAGAGCCTCGCATCTGAGCACCCGAGCAACCGCGCGCCAGAGCTCCTCCGCCGCCTTTGCCGCCGCCGTCGCTCTGGTGGGTCTCAGCTCCGCAGGCCGATTCGTCACCCTCAGAGCCCCGCGCTGAAGTAGGGACGACCCCGAACCACCTTTCTCCCTCTCTTTCGCCTGATTTGGTCCTAACCGCCGTCGTGTACTCGCAGCTCCGACGCCGTCGCTCGGACCTCCGCCGTTCCTCGCCGTGCGCCGCCTCCAGGGCCTCCCCGTCCTTCCGTTCAGCGCGGTGAGAACCCCCTTGCGACCCGCTCCCTCTTCGTCCCCCTGGTTTGGCTCGGGGTGCCCTCTGCGCCCGAGCCCGCGAGCTCCCGTGGCTCGGCCATGGCGCGAGCGCGCCCAGCGTCGCGACGTCGCTGCTGATGCCGGCCACGGCGCGCCGTCGGCTTGTCCCGCGCGCACTCACCCCTGGTTCTAATCCGTGCCGTCCATCGCCGATCCGTCGGCTGTGTGCGGCCGATACCCCTTCGCCGGCCATTTTACTAAAGAAACCCCGGAGAAACCGGGAATCAACCCGCGCTCCAGCGAGCACTGTTCTCTGTGTCTTGAAAATCTTGCAACCAGACCCCTGCGTTTCTTCGGAATTGAGGCGCAGTCCAGCCGGCCGTGTTTTTCCTTTTAAAATTCAGTTTAAATTCCGAATTGAATTCAAATTAATTTCAGTCTATTTACAGAAATGCCATTACACTAAAATGCTTATAAAATCCCCGTTTTAGCTCTGTTTTGACCCGTTCAAGTTGCGTTAGGTTCGTAATTTAGTTATCCACCTGTTGACGTCCCTGTTAGACTGTTTTGAACAGTTTAGCTTCAGGGTTCAAGTTAATCTTGTTTAGGTCTCTGGAAACACCGTTTTGGCCGTATCTTTCGCATAGTAACTCCGTTTTCGGTGAACCAAAACTTGTTGTGATCATAGAAACGCGTACTTCAGTTTTATCAAAGTTTTATTTCTGTTTATTACTGTTTGGTGCACTGTTCTAATGATAGCCTTGTTTGCTTTGTATATGTATGCGTCTGGAATGCGTGGTGATGTTCTGTGATCGAGTAGACGGTGAGTCGGTGTGGTACGATCAGGACCCTTCTTTCAACGACCAGCAGGAAGACCAGCCTTTCGACTACCAAGGCAAGTTAGCATGGGACCTCCTTGTTTAACTATACACTTTACTTTAATCACTCATTTATGCATGTGTCCAATTGAGCAACCTTAGAAAACCCACTTAGCTTTGTTATCTGTGATGTTCTTGACTCCGTGGGATCTTTGCATATGGGTAGAATGCTAGTGCTAACTGACTTATAACTGATCCAGTCCAATGATGATTTTGTTCTCATAATGATATGTTGTTAAACGGTTAATAAAAACTTGCTGTTAGCAAAAGCTGGGATTGACAGTGCTACCATGAGTGCTATATGGCTCTGGTTTTAGCTCAGTACACTGGACCTTTTCTAACTTGTTAGCGGTGACCCGAAAGGGCTGACTTATAACTGATCCAGTCCAATGATGATTTTGTTCTCATAATGATATGTTGTTAAACGGTTAATAAAAACTTGCTGTTAGCAAAAGCTGGGATTGACAGTGCTACCATGAGTGCTATATGGCTCTGGTTTTAGCTCAGTACACTGGACCTTTTCTAACTTGTTAGCGGTGACCCGAAAGGGCGCATAAGGGGCTTGCCACTTTGGGTGTAGGGCTGCTCCTGTTCCTATGTGTATAGCTGCGATGGCCTTGTGCCATAGGAAAGGGGGTTACTATATCTGCCTGCCAAGGAAACCTAGCGGCCCTAACATGTTAGACGAACCAACAAAAGGCTTCATAGTGTGCCCCGCCGATCTACCTCGGAAGTGGATCAAGAGGTTGGCCGCCTCGGGCACAAGGGTAACACGGCTTGTGGGTAAAAATGCACAACCTCTGCAGAGTGTAAAACTGTTATAACAGCCGTGCTCACGGTCACGAGCGGCCCGGAAAACTAGCAGAACTATGACTCTTGAATAAGTGTTACTTTATGTTGTTGGTACTTTACGATGTTATATTTATCTTTGATGGACAAATGGATCATGGGTTAAGGGTTAAGCACAATATTCGTTTACCTTAATGCTAAAACCTGCCAACTTAAAAGCTAACTGCAGTCTGACAGTGTCAGCCTTTTGAGCCTCATGAACCCTGTGTTAGCTTGCTAAGTACGTGGAGTACTTACGCTTGTTGTTTATCTTCTTTTTGGGCAAAATCCCGGATGGGTAACAGATGAAGGTGCAGTTGGCGACTTCCCAGAGGACTTCTAGGCTAGCTGTTTCCCCCAGTCAGCGTTCCCTGTGGAGTAGATCTTGTTAGCAGTTCAGTTATCTTTTGTTTCGCTTGATGTAAGACTTGTGTTGATACTATCGTTATGTAATAAACAATGTGATGATGCCACCTTCTTGTAATTTGTCTAACTTATGTGTGTGATTGTTTCCTGGGCACACATGAGTACTCCGCCATAATTTTATCCTTAAAATTGGGGTGTGACAAATTGATATCAAAGCTTTGTTGACTGTAGGACGCGAGCCTAGCTAGGAAATGGCCGTTCTAACACCTTTTTGTTACCTGTTCATGCTTATTTTACTATCTTGTTACTTTATTAAAATTTACATGCTTCTTATTCTTATTCTATTGAGTAAAACTAATTGTTTCCGCTTATCTTATCTTAATTTATAACGTCAGGATGCCTCGCATGAACACCCGCGCGTATCGTGCCCTTTTCACCGCCAGCACCAGCCAGCCTGCTCCCCCTGTGGTCCACATCTCCGACAGTGACGGTTCCTCTAGCTCCTCCAACACCGCCTTCATCGTGGAGGATGAAGAGTTGACCTCTACCCCGACTGTCTCTGAGGAGCTAGCAGCGCCACCACCGCCCCCTGCAGCAGTTCCTGAGTCTCCAGCTCCGGAGGTGCCAGCACCAGTGGAGCGTGTGCCTGAGGCGCCAGCTCCTGAGGCGCCGGCGCCTGAGGTCCCTGCTCCAGAGGCACCCGCTCCTGTGGCGCCTGTCGCTCCACCAGTCGTGGAGGCCCCCGCCGCTCCAGCAGCTCCTGCAGCACCGGCCTTCGTGCCAGTGTACCCGGTGGTGCACTCTCCCGCTGTTTCGTCTGCCTCAGCACCAACACCCCCTGCCTCTCCAGTAGTGCAGGTGGTGGATGAAGACCTTGGATGGACTCGTCCTTTCATGTTCAAGAAGCCTGACGAGACAGCATACTACCATAGTATGTTGGTTCGCCTGCTGGATGAATACTACCCAGAGTTGGAGGCCAAGCTCCAGTATCACTGTGGCGAGTACACTCATCCTTTGGAGGCCACTTACTGGAAGTCCGACCTAATGGTTACAGGTTGGAATGATGTGGATCAAGCCCACGTCATAGAGTCGGCTCACAGGACTACCACCAAGCGTGGTGAAGCTCTCGCCAGCATGGAGGACGCAGCACAGGATGCTTTCTTGCATTACCGTGGTCTGCGCTTCCAGTCTATGAGGACTGACCGCTACCGCTATCTGCCCCACAGTGACATGGTGGGATCGTGGCAAGCTCTGCTTCCTCCTGTGGAGTACCCGGTTCTGGTCTCTACCGCCCAGCATGCCTATGAAGTGCAGAGGAAGGCTGACAAGGTGCAGGATGACCTGCGCGCTTCACAGAAAGTGATGAGGCGTCTGGAGCGTGAAGTGGATCATCTCCGCGGTGAGCTGGGTCTTCCAGCTGTTTACAAGAAGAAGTACAGAGCCAACGATGCCCCCGGTGGAGCCCAGTAGTTGCCTACCATGTTTAGTTATCTCGTTAGACACGTTGTTTAAATTTCAGTTTGTGTCTGTTGAACTTTTAGTGGATGTGTTGTTTGTGTTAGTGAACTATGTTTGATGGATCTTTGCTTGTGTGTGGTGAAGTATGGGTTTTGTCTGTGCTTCTCCAAGTTTAAATCATATCTCTGTGTGAATAAAGTTGTTTATCCCTTATCTGTGTTGCTGTTTTTCTGGAGCAATCTGTGGTTATATCAGTATATCTCTTAATCCGTGATCCCAAAAATTATGAAATTTTTGTGGGAGTATCTAGACTGATGTATCTTTCAAACAAATCTGGAACCAAGTTCTTATCTGTTCGGATCTGGGAGATATGCCTGTTTAAAGTTGATGTTACTGCGCAGTCTGTCACCTAGAACAGGTTCTGTTCAACGCTGTTTTCGACCCGGAATCTGGCCGAATCTGAAAAAGTGTTCTATATGAAAGTTGTAGCTGGTTTCTTAAGCTTTCCAACGATGTCTGGTTCATCCCTGTTGGATTCCTGTAGCTTGAGTTGTGTCAGTTTTAGTGCACTGCTGTTGACAAGGACGTGCACAGAAATTTTCAGCAATGCTCATTTATGTTTTAAATATACTTTCTATGTTGGATATAAAGGTCTAACTCTTGCGCATTTGTTGGTAAGCAGATGGCAGCAAGGGGTGGACGCGGAAGGGGTCGTGGCCGTGGGCGTGGTGCTCCTGTGGACCCGCCACCGCCACCGCCGCCAGTGACCATCGAGCAGCTGATGGGGATGCAAACTCAACTGATGCAAGCCATGATGAACCGCCTGGATCAGGCGCCAGCTGCAGCACCCCAACCTCTCCAAGTCAGGAACCGTCGAGGAGAATTCCTGAAAGGCCACCCACCTGTTTTTACTCATGCCTCTGAACCTCTGGAGGCAGATGACTGGCTTCGTGCAGTGGAAAAGCAGCTGAACATCGCCCAGTGCACCGATTATGAGAAGGTGCTCTACGCTTCTGGGCAACTGCAGGGAGCTGCACAAGACTGGTGGGATGCGTTCATGTTCGGCCGTCCCCAAGATGCTCCAGTTGTTACATGGCAGGAGTTCAAGGAGAACTTCAGATCCTATCACATCCCTGATGGTCTCGTAGAGCTGAAAAAAGAGGAGTTCCGCTCCTTGAAGCAAGGGTCCATGTCAGTGGCGGAATACCGCGACAAGTTTGCCCAACTGTCGCGCTATGCCCCACAGGATGTGGCCCAAGACAAAGACAAGCAGCGCCAATTTCTGAAGGGTCTTTACGATGGGTTGCAGCTCCAGCTTATGTCAAACACTTATCCCAACTATCAGGCCCTGGTCAATAGGGCGATTGTTATTGACAACAAGCGGAAAGAGATGGAAGCAAAGAAGAGAAGCTTCCAAGGCCAGTCTTCGGGGAGCAACACTCGTCCCCGAACCAACCCCCAGCAAGGCTACCCCCAGAGGAATCAAGGCTCCTCCAACCAGTGGAACAGGGGACAACACCCCCAGGGCAACCAGAACCAACAGCGCCCTCCATACCAACAGCAGTCAGGTGGTCAGCGCTACCAGCAGCAGCCAGGAGGACAGAGGTACCAGCAGCAGGGCAGCCAAGCATCACGCCAGGGAGCACCCAACTCCGCTCCCATGAAGAACGCGGCTCAGCAGAACCCCAACGCTTGCTACCGCTGTGGGGAGGTTGGACACTATGCTCACCAATGTCCCCAGAAGCAGAACCCTCAGGCTCCACAGAACCAAGCAGGAGGTCAGAAGCAGAATGCTCGTCCACCTCACACGGGGCGGGTGAACCATGTGGCTGCCGATAGTGCCCTGGATGCACCGGATGTTATGATGGGTACGTTCAGCATCAACTCAATCCCAGCAACCATACTTTTTGATTCTGGTGCTTCGCATTCCTTCATTTCACAGTCATTTGTTAGAATGCATGGTGTGCCTTTATGTGCAATGAAAGAAACAATCATAGTAAACTCACCAGGGGGTAGTATGCCTGCAAATTTTTGGAGCCCCACCTCTAGTGTCAACTTAAGGGGGGTAGAATTTAAAGTAAAGCCTATAGTGCTGAGAACAGCAGGCATAGATCTCATCTTGGGTATGGACTGGATGAAGCAACATGGGGCTGTCATTCAGTGTCAAGAAAGATCAGTGGTTGTATCTACACCCAAGGGAGACAGGATCTGTGTGGAAGTGGTGATGCAAGAGCAGCCGACTGCCACGATAAACCAGATGGATGCTAGTGGTGCAGAGCAAGATCGGGTGGTGGACGAGTTCCCTGATGTCTTTCCTGATGATCTGCCAGGTATGCCACCTGATCGCGATGTTGAGTTCATTATTGAATTACTGCCTGGAACTGCACCAATAGCTAAAAGACCCTATAGAATGGGGGTAAATGAATTAGAAGAGCTTAAGAAGCAACTTAAGGAGTTGCTAGAGAAGGGGTATATACGCCCCAGTGCTTCTCCATGGGGAGCACCTGTGATCTTTGTGGATAAGAAAGATGGTAGCCAAAGGATGTGTGTGGACTATAGGTCTTTAAATGAGGTTACCATTAAAAACAAATACCCTCTACCCTGGATAGACGATCTATTTGACCAACTTAGAGGAGCATGTGTGTTCTCTAAAATAGATCTCAGATCTGGGTATCACCAGTTGAAAATCCGGAACACAGACATTCCTAAGACCGCCTTCACAACGCGGTATGGACTGTATGAGTATACAGTGATGTCTTTTGGACTGACCAATGCCCCAGCTTACTTCATGTATCTGATGAATAAAGTGTTCATGGAATACCTAGACAAGTTCGTGGTGGTATTCATAGATGATATTCTAGTGTTCTCCAAAACAGAGGAGGAACATGCTGAACATCTGAGAATGGTTCTGCAGAAGTTAAGAGAGCATCAACTCTATGCCAAGAGGAGCAAGTGTGAATTTTGGCTGAAAGAAGTCTCTTTCTTAGGGCATGTTGTCTCTAACGGAGGTATATCCGTTGATCCTACCAAGGTGCAGGATGTGTTGGACTGGAACCCGCCAACCAATGCCAGTGAAATCCGAAGCTTTCTGGGTTTGGCCGGGTATTATAGGAGGTTGATTGAAGGATTCTCCAAGCTTGCAAAGCCTATGACTGTCTTGTTAGAAAAGAATGCTAAGTTTGTGTGGTCTGATAAATGCCAAGCAAACTTTGAAGAGTTAAAGAGGAGATTGACCTCAGCACCAGTCCTAGTTCTGCCAGACTTGAACAAAAGTTTCTCCATCTTTTGTGATGCATCTCGTCTGGGACTTGGATGTGTTCTAATGCAAGAAGGAAGAGTAGTTGCCTATGCATCTAGACAGCTGAGAAAACACGAGGTGAACTATCCAACTCATGATTTGGAGTTAGCAGCTGTGGTCCATGCTTTGAAAATATGGAGACATTATCTAGTTGGGCATAAGTGTGATGTGTACACGGATCATAAAAGTCTGAAGTACATATTTACTCAGTCAGATCTGAATTTGAGGCAACGCCGTTGGCTAGAATTGATCAAAGACTATGACCTGGAGGTACATTATCACCCAGGAAAGGCCAATGTCGTGGCCGATGCCTTGAGCAGAAAAAGTTATGCAACTGGACTGCAAGTGGAATACATGTCAGCTGAATTGAGAGCTGAAATGACATGTCTTAACCTGTGCTTTGCCAATAATGCTGTGGAGATAACAGTTGAACCTACCTTGGAGAAAGAAATCCGTGAGGGTCAGCTGAAAGATGAGAAACTGCAAGAGATAGCAGAAAACATAGTGCTTGGAAAGGCACCAGGCTTCCGGATGGATGAAAATGGAACCTTATGGTTTGGAAAAAGGATATGTGTGCCTGAAGTGAAAGCTATCCGTGATGCCATCTTGCGAGATGCACATGAATCTGCCTACTCCATACATCCCGGCAGCACCAAAATGTACTTAGATTTGAAAGAGAAGTACTGGTGGTATGGTTTGAAGCGAGATGTGGCAGAATATGTAGCCCTATGTGACACCTGTCAGAAGGTCAAGGCTGAACATCAAAGACCGGCAGGATTATTGCAACCTATGCAGATACCCGAGTGGAAATGGGAAGAAGTGGGAATGGACTTTATCACTGGATTACCCCGCACGCAAAGAGGCTATGACTCTATATGGGTAATAGTTGACCGTCTCACTAAGGTCGCTCACTTCCTACCAGTTAAAACTACTTATAGTGGAGCAAGGTTAGCAGAGCTGTACATGGAGAGAATTGTGTCTTTGCATGGTGTTCCGAAGAAAATAGTGTCTGACAGAGGAACACAGTTCACATCTCATTTCTGGCATCAGGTACATCAATCTTTGGGAACCAAGCTGAATTTCAGTTCCGCATATCACCCTCAAACTGATGGGCAGACTGAAAGGATAAATCAGATCTTGGAGGACATGCTGAGAGCATGTGCCCTTCAGCATGGAATGAGTTGGGATAAAAGCCTTCCATATGCTAAATTCTCATACAATAATAGTTATCAGGAGAGTCTCAAAATGGCTCCTTTTGAAGCTTTGTATGGGAGGAAGTGTACAACTCCTTTGTTTTGGAATCAGACAGGAGAAACTCAAGTGTTCGGACCGGATGTTCTGCGAAATGCTGAAGATCAGGTAAGAATGATCCGGGATAACTTGAAGATAGCTCAGTCCCGACAAAAGAGTTATGCAGATACTCGCAGGAGGGACTTAGTTTTCAAAGTGGGAGACTATGTGTATTTGAAAGTGTCACCCATGAGAAGCGTAAAGAGATTCTACATGAAAGGAAAGTTGGCACCAAGATACATAGGTCCTTTCCGGATCTTGGCCAGATGTGGAGAAGTGGCCTATCAGCTTCAGTTACCTGAGAGGCTGTCAGGCGTTCATGATGTGTTCCATGTCTCTCAGCTAAAGAAATGTCTGAGGGTGCCGGAAGAGCAAGTTCCCCTGGAAGAGATCAAGATAGGAGAAGATCTCACTTATGAAGAGTACCCTGTAAAGATCTTAGAGATAGCAGAAAGTGTTACCAGGAGCCGAGTTATCAAGATGTGCAAGGTTCAGTGGAACAGATATACAGAAGAAGAGGCTACCTGGGAAAGAGAAGAAGATCTTCGGAAATCTTATCCGCAGTTGTTTGAGTAAGCTCCAGTCGAATCTCGAGGACGAGATTCATCTTAAGGGGGGTAGAGTTGTAACACCCTAAAATTTTCTCCAAAACAAAATAGGTGAAAATGATTTAATTATGATTTTTGTGAAGCATTTAACCTAGGGGTTAAATAATTTTTTGTTGAATTAAAATAGTAGTGGCAACATGTTTATGCATTCATGTTGGTGCATCATATTTATGTGTGTGTCTGGTTTTTGCCAAAATTCAAAATGAATTCAAACTTCTTTTGAAAAGGTTTTGAAACGTGCTGAAAATAAAAAGGGAAAGAGCTTTTATTCTTTTCTCCTCCCTCCCTTGCATCTGGCCCAAGCGGCCTGAGGCCTAGCCCGCCGGCTCTCTTCTCCCCTCCCCACTTTCCTATCCGCGCCATGCCTCCCTCTCCTCTTCCCTCCTTCGCGCGGCCCACAAGTCGGCCTCGGCCCAGCCGGGTCGAGCGCGCCGCGCCGGTTCCGCCTCCCCTTTCTTTCTTTGGCAATCCGGGCCCCCGCGTCAGCGCCTTCTCCCTCCCCTTCGCACTCGCCCGAGCGTAACCGCCGCACCCCGGGTCTTGCGCGCGTCGTGCGGTGCCCGCTCCCTCGACCTCGCCCTCGCCCTCGTGCATATAGTGGACGCGCCCGCGCCCCGCTCCTCCTTTCCCCACTCCCACTCCTGCAGAGCCTCGCATCTGAGCACCCGAGCAACCGCGCGCCAGAGCTCCTCCGCCGCCTTTGCCGCCGCCGTCGCTCTGGTGGGTCTCAGCTCCGCAGGCCGATTCGTCACCCTCAGAGCCCCGCGCCGAAGTAGGGACGACCCCGAACCACCTTTCTCCCTCTCTTTCGCCTGATTTGGTCCTAACCGCCGTCGTGTACTCGCAGCTCCGACGCCGTCGCTCGGACCTCCGCCGTTCCTCGCCGTGCGCCGCCTCCAGGGCCTCCCCGTCCTTCCGTTCAGCGCGGTGAGAACCCCCTTGCGACCCGCTCCCTCTTCGTCCCCCTGGTTTGGCTCGGGGTGCCCTCTGCGCCCGAGCCCGCGAGCTCCCGTGGCTCGGCCATGGCGCGAGCGCGCCCAGCGTCGCGACGTCGCTGCTGATGCCGGCCACGGCGCGCCGTCGGCTTGTCCCGCGCGCACTCACCCCTGGTTCTAATCCGTGCCGTCCATCGCCGATCCGTCGGCTGTGCGCGGCCGATACCCCTTCGCCGGCCATTTTACTAAAGAAACCCCGGAGAAACCGGGAATCAACCCGCGCTCCAGCGAGCACTGTTCTCTGTGTCTTGAAAATCTTGCAACCAGACCCCTGCGTTTCTTCGGAATTGAGGCGCAGTCCAGCCGGCCGTGTTTTTCCTTTTAAAATTCAGTTTAAATTCCGAATTGAATTCAAATTAATTTCAGTCTATTTACAGAAATGCCATTACACTAAAATGCTTATAAAATCCCCGTTTTAGCTCCGTTTTGACCCGTTCAAGTTGCGTTAGGTTCGTAATTTAGTTATCCACCTGTTGACGTCCCTGTTAGACTGTTTTGAATAGTTTAGCTTCAGGGTCTAAGTTAATCTTGTTTAGGTCTCTGGAAACACCGTTTCGGCCGTATCTTTCGCATAGTAACTCCGTTTTCGGTGAACCAAAACTTGTTGTGATCGTAGAAACGCGTACTTCAGTTTTATCAAAGTTTTATTTCTGTTTATTACTGTTTGGTGCACTGTTCTAATGATAGCCTTGTTTGCTTTGTATATGTATGCGTCTGGAATGCGTGGTGATGTTCTGTGATCGAGTAGACGGTGAGTCGGTGTGGTACGATCAGGACCCTTCTTTCAACGACCAGCAGGAAGACCAGCCTTTCGACTACCAAGGCAAGTTAGCATGGGACCTCCTTGTTTAACTATACACTTTACTTTAATCACTCATTTATGCATGTGTCCAATTGAGCAACCTTAGAAAACCCACTTAGCTTTGTTATCTGTGATGTTCTTGACTCCGTGGGATCTTTGCATATGGGTAGAATGCTAGTGCTAACTGACTTATAACTGATCCAGTCCAATGATGATTTTGTTCTCATAATGATATGTTGTTAAACGGTTAATAAAAACTTGCTGTTAGCAAAAGCTGGGATTGACAGTGCTACCATGAGTGCTATATGGCTCTGGTTTTAGCTCAGTACACTGGACCTTTTCTAACTTGTTAGCGGTGACCCGAAAGGGCTGACTTATAACTGATCCAGTCCAATGATGATTTTGTTCTCATAATGATATGTTGTTAAACGGTTAATAAAAACTTGCTGTTAGCAAAAGCTGGGATTGACAGTGCTACCATGAGTGCTATATGGCTCTGGTTTTAGCTCAGTACACTGGACCTTTTCTAACTTGTTAGCGGTGACCCGAAAGGGCGCATAAGGGGCTTGCCACTTTGGGTGTAGGGCTGCTCCTGTTCCTATGTGTATAGCTGCGATGGCCTTGTGCCATAGGAAAGGGGTTACTATATCTGCCTGCCAAGGAAACCTAGCGGCCCTAACATGTTAGACGAACCAACGAAAGGCTTCATAGTGTGCCCCGCCGATCTACCTCGGAAGTGGATCAAGAGGTTGGCCGCCTCGGGCACAAGGGTAACACGGCTTGTGGGTAAAGATGCACAACCTCTGCAGAGTGTAAAACTGTTATAACAGCCGTGCTCACGGTCACGAGCGGCCCGGAAAACTAGCAGAACTATGACTCTTGAATAACTGTTACTTTATGTTGTTGGTACTTTACGATGTTATATTTATCTTTGATGGACAAATGGATCATGGGTTAAGGGTTAAGCATAATATTCGTTTACCTTAATGCTAAAACCTGCCAACTTAAAAGCTAACTGCAGTCTGACAGTGTCAGCCTTTTGAGCCTCATGAACCCTGTGTTAGCTTGCTAAGTACGTGGAGTACTTACGCTTGTTGTTTATCTTCTTTTTGGGCAAAATCCCGGATGGGTAACAGATGAAGGTGCAGTTGGCGACTTCCCAGAGGACTTCTAGGCTAGCTGTTTCCCCCAGTCAGCGTTCCCTGTGGAGTAGATCTTGTTAGCAGTTCAGTTATCTTTTGTTTCGCTTGATGTAAGACTTGTGTTGATACTATCGTTATGTAATAAACAATGTGATGATGCCACCTTCTTGTAATTTGTCTAACTTATGTGTGTGATTGTTTCCTGGGCACACATGAGTACTCCGCCACAATTTTATCCTTAAAATTGGGGTGTGACACATTAGCAGACTAACACATATCATTATATCTTTATTCAAACTATTCACATTAGCAGACACATAAATATTGGACAAAAATATATCATAACTTTAATTTTTATTTTACTTATATGTTGCTACAGTGAAATACATAAACTATAATTGGTAACTTGTTTGCAAGGATAATTAAAAAAATAATAATTTGTTTGCATAGATAATTAACAAAAATTATAAAAACTCAGCAAAAAAAAACCTATCCCACGATGGATTTTTGAACCTAAATCTACATCTACAAGCTAAGAAGGCCACGGCCTAGCTAATTCAACCAGCGTGTGGCTGTGTTAAACATTTGCAAATCACGTTACTTATTCTATTTCGAACGCCAACATAGTACACGACCTCGGAACCGTGGATTTCGGCGACGAGCTCTCCACCACAGATCTTGGCGCCGAGGTATCCACGTCAGCCCCACATCAATTCCACGCTCCCGATCTCGGCGCCAATATTTGTGGCGCCGGAACGTGTGTAACCTTGGCGTCAATAGTGACGGCGCCGAGTTCGGGGTCTAGATTTTGAAAGGATACCACCGTCCGGGGCGTGTTTGTGAAAAACTTTCAAAAAAAGGACTAAAACATAAAAAATTCGGTGTGATCTGCACTTATCTCTTGGAAGCAGTCAATAGACAATTTAAATATGCAATCAATGTCTTTATTTCTGTTAATTGGGCGGTTTACTGCTTTAATTGACGCGTTGTTTGTGGGGGCACTATCATGGAGGAAACGACCATGAGAGGACTGAAAACTCCGCCATAAGAAGTCCTAGAGACGTCCTGGATAGAGACAAGAAATTACCCACGGTGCAATTCTCTTCTTCTTCTTCCTCTTTTGGTGTTTTGTGATGTGATGCTGAGCTGTCACATCTCGCCGACTCTTCTCACGGCGTGCACCGAGAAGGAGAGTGAGCGGTATCTCCGAGCTCTTGCCGTCGTGAAGCCTACACGAGGAGCGATACTAAGATCATTTCTGGGCAGCATAACTGTACATCCGCTCGAAGCTGATCATCTATGTTCTGTGTGCTGCCTCTACGTCGTCGAATCTACATGAGGATGGAGCGATATTCCATAAGTCCATAGATGAATAAAAGTGCAGTTATGTCTTTCTTTATTTTTATATGGCTTACATATCTACTAGCTATATCTATGGGCTACGTGTTTTTCTCTATGTTTGGATCTGCAACCCACTAGTAGAATGATGATTTTTCCTAGCGCCTCAATTTTTTTTACTGGCGGTTTGAGTTACCACGCGCCTGTAGAAATGAACCGGTGGACCTCAAGTCTAGAACCGCCTGTAGAAATGGATTTCTACAGGCGGTTTGTTAAGACAACCGCATGTAGAAATGTCTTATTTCTACATACGGTTGTCTTAACAAACCGCCTGTAGAAATCTATTTCTACAGGCGGTTCGTTAAGACAACCGCCAGTAGAAATAGATGTGTTTTTTAAAATTTGATTTTTTTTAAACTATCTCGGATGAGAAAACACCCAAAATAAAAGTTGTTCGTCTCAAAAAGTTATGAAACTTTGTAAATTACAACTTTTTAATTTGAAGTCATCTTGTCATCGAAAAGTATGTTTGAATGGTCTCAAATTTGAAATTCAAATTTTGTAAACGACCTCGGATGGAGAAATGACCAATACAAAAGTTGTTCGTCTAGAAAAGTTATAAAACTTTGTAGTTGACAATTTTTTGATTTGAAATCGTTTAGGACCTCAAACAAGCAAATTACACTCGGGTTTGTATAATATGTGGGGAACCGAAGGGATATTTGAACACATGTGAGTGTGTGGTGTAGTGGTAGAGGAGGCTTCGCGCGAAGCTGAGGTCGTGGGTTCGAATCCTACCGGCCGCGCTAGCCGCGTATTTTGTGCGAAAAATGTCGTGACTCGCGAGTGAGGTCCTCGCCCTAATTAAAATATTTTTTCCCTATTTATTTTTGGCTTTTTTCAAAAAGTTTTCCACTGGCGGTTCTCTATGTCAACCGCCTGTGGAAATGCCTATTTTCACAGGCGGTTCGCTAAGTCAACCGCCTGTGAAAATCCTTCCCACATGCAGTTCATAAGCAACCGCTTGTGCTGTGGTCCTATTTCTACTGGCCCCCAGCGCAGACGGTTGAGAAAAACGCCTGTACAAATGGGTCTACAACCGCCTGTGCAGTATCGTTATGTACCAGTGACAATACGTCTTGTTTATTTGTTTATCATAGTAATATTTTTAGTTGATGCATTTAATATTTGGTAGAATATTTCACAATATTTCAACAATATGCATAATCACATGCAGATTGTGTATTAAAAAACAGTATTAAGAATGTATTATCTTCACGACTCATCTTGATCAAACAAGGACATGTGTACGCACACAGCGTGCGGTTGTACACGTATCCTATTTTTATTTCTGAAAATGTTCCCGAATCACACGCTGTATATATAATCTTTCCTTCTGCTTTTGTTCATCACCGCTAGTTTAAACCTTTTCTATTTATTACTGATATAGTGTCCGTGCTAACGTTACGACAAAAATAAAAAAAACAAATATGGTTTTGAAAAATAAAGTAAATATTGTCCGTGCTGTCTAATAGCAGTGGTGTCTCGGCTGCTTTAGAAGTAGGATTTTCATTAATCCTAACAGATGATGATGACACTTTTACTTCAGCAACCCCTGACGTGATCGCCCACCTCAGCCCCTCCTGCTGCTCCTCCTCGTGATCTTTTTGTTACAGTGGTCTCATCGCTCATCCTTTAAATCTCAGGATGCTCGCATGGTTTTCTCATTCTCTAGTAATAACTCAAATGATAGAGCTGTTAATTTGCATCCATGTATCGCAATAAAGTTTACTATTATGACGTGTTGGCACATATACTCTCCTCGGTCCAGTTGATTTGGTTCACGACTAACTCCCCCGTATCGCTTTTAGATGACGTTTTGAACAAGGTTTGAGTCAAACATTGGAAATATAAATCATGAATACCTTTAACATTATTGAGTTTAGAGATATAAAAATCATATAAATAAATTTGTCTTGAAAAGTATTTTTATAAAAGTATACATATACCATTTTAGAACAAATATTTTTAAAAATACAAGTGGTCAAAGTTGTACTTTGGAGACCGTGTCGCTGTCCTAAACATCACGATACGGAGGGAATACTACACGATGGCAAATAAAAGAAGTGGGTTTGCTGAGTAAAAAGATTCCCAGAAATGCATTCTGTAACAGGCGGATGTGTGTCCCTTTTTTCTGGCAATAATTAATCGTGTCGGTTGAGTTGGCACACACGAGAGACACGTACGATTTGTTGGCATGAATACATGCATCACGATCACATGATGTTTCCCTCGGTAAAGATTGCTCTGAAATGCATTTTATAACTAGCTGATGCGTGTCCCATGCATTTTTTTTAATGTAGCTCTCCTATCAATAATGCTGCCAAAATACACTTCTTTATCTTCGAGATTCTGTGTTCTTATGTGCAGATAGGAGGGATCGATCGGATGATGCCGAACATGCAGATGCAGGCTACACGATAATAACGTGTGACTGATGAATACCGAATTATTTGGCCCAAGTGTGCATGTACCATTATCCTAAAAATAATATGGCCCACTTTTACCGTCACTACTGGATTTCTTCTCTTTGCAGAGTGCCTGTGACACTCAGCAAAACCCTAAATATATTTGGCAAAGAGCACATGACAAAAAAAAAGACTCGACAAAATGCTCTTTGCCGAGTGCCTTTTGTGAGGCACACGACAGACTTTACCGAGCGCCAAGATTGTACTCGGCAAATAAAAACACTCGGCAAAATATAAATCGAAAAAAAACTGAAAAAATAGCTTTACTGAGTGTCAATAATGCACTCAGCAAAGAAAAACACTCGGCAAAATATAAATCAGAAAAAAAAACCTCAAAAATAGAAATTTTTTTAAGGACATGTCTTCGTCCAAGTTACAAGTCGCAACATTTTTCGTGCAAATTTGCTGCTAATGCGGCAAATGGAATTTGAACTCGTGACTTCTCCCTTGCGCGTAACCCCTCTACCACTACATTACACTTTTACTTGTGTCTAGATTCCGTTTCCGTTCCCCACATATTATACTAAACCGATTGTAAATTACTTGCTTGAGACCCTAAACAAATTCAAATCAAAAAGTTATCAACTACAAAGTTTCATAACGTTTCGAGATCTACACTTTTCTTAAGAAGTTTGTCCATCCGTGGTTGTTTACAAAATTTAAGTTTTAAATTTGAGAAATTTCAAATATAGTTTTCATTGACAAGATGATTTCAAATTAAAAAGTTGTCAACTACAAACTTTCATAACTTTTTGAGGTCTATAACTTTTATTTTGGTCATTTATCCATCTAAGGTATTTTAAAAAATTCAAATTTTAAAATCTTTAAATTCAATTTAGTTTTGCAAGACAAGATGATTTCAAATTAAAAAGTTCTCAACTACAAAGTTTCATAACTTTTTGAGATATACAACTTTTATTTTGGTCATTTCTCTATCCAAGATCTTTTGAAAAATTTGAATTTTAAGTTTTTCAAATTGAAGAAAGTCTAACCCTCTCACCTATTGTACCCGGTCTACTTCACCTCAACCTTTCAAATGGTCTAAACAGCCTCTCACCTTTTCAAAACCGGTCAAATAACCCCTCAGGCGATTTTGGACAGTGGTTTGCTACAGTAACAGGCCAGGTTTGCTACCGTAACAGGTGGGTTCATCTTTTTTCTTTTTATTTATTTTGGCTGAATCTTTGAAAAATCTTAGTAAATCACAGAAAAATCATAAAATATAAAATCTAATTTTATTGGACTTCACATGAGTAGATCTACACAATGAACATATAATATAGTATACTTCAGTAGAAAGTTTTTGCTATGAAGGTTTTATCTTTTTCTTATTTATTTATTTTGGCTAAATATTTGAAAAATCATAGTAAATCACAGAAAAATCATAAAATGGAAAATCTAATTTTATTGGACTCCACATGATTAGATCTACGCAGTGAGCATATAATATGATATGATTTAATGCAAAGTTTTTTATGTAGCTTTAGATCTATGCTTTTCTATAATTAACTAAAATGATTCGTAGCTGTAACTTCTATAATTATTTTGTTGGACTAACGCATACCATATTATATGTTCACTATGTAGATCTACTCATGTGAAGTCCAATAAAATTATATTTTCCATTTTATGATTTTTATGTGATTTACTATGATTTTTTAAAGATTCAACCGAAATAAATAAATAAGAAAAAGATAAAACATTCATAGCAAAAACTTTGTACTAAAACATATTATATTATATATTTATTATATAGATCTACTCATGTGAAGTCTAACAAAATTAGATTTTCTGTTATATGATTTTTCTGTGATTTACTATGATTTTTCAAAGATTCGGCCGAAATAAATAAATAAGAATATAACCACAGTAGTCCTCATCCTTTGGATTCATAAGCCCGCAGCCGCCGCAGACCCGAGCGCCGGCGACAAGAAGCGACGACTGCCGCCGGGGCCATGGACCCTTCCGATCATCGGCAGCATCCACCACGTGGTGCGCGGCCGCCTCGGGCACCGCACCATGACGGAGCTGTCCCGCCGGCACGGCCCGCTCATGTTCCTCCGGCTCGGCGAGGTCCCGACGCTGGTGGTGTCCAGCGCCGAGGCGGCGGAGCTGGTGATGAGGACGCACGACCTCGCCTTCTGCTCCCGGCCCACCACCAGCGTCACCATCGACATCGTCGGCTGCAAGGGCAAGGGGCTCGGCTTCGCGCCCTACGGCGACCGGCTGATCCAGATGAAGAAGATCGTCGTCGTGGAGCTCCTCAGCGCCGCGCAGGTGAAGCGCATCGAGTCCATCAGGGCCGACGAGGTGGGCCGCCTCCTCCGGTCCGTCTCCATCACCGCCGCCGCCGGCGTCGTCAACGTCAGCGACGAGGTGAAGGCGCTCGCGCCGGACCTCGTGGCCAGGGCCATGTTCGGCGGCAGCTGCGCCGAGAAGTCGGAGTTCATCCGCCGGTACAACGAGGTCAGCGAGCTCGTGTCGGGGTTCTTCCTGGTCGACCTGTTCCCGTCGTCGAGGCTGGTGCGGTGGCTCAGCATCGGCGAGCGCCGCCTGCTGAGGAGCTACGGCGGCATCCAGCGCGTCATCGCCACCGTCATCGAGAGCCGCAAAGCTGCCGGAGGCGGGGACACCAGCACCAGCTGCAGCAGCCTGGATCATGAGGATCTGCTGGGCGTGCTGCTCCGGCTGCAGAAGGAGGGCTCACTTGCTTTCCCTCTAACCTCCGAGATTATAGGCGCTGTCATGTTTGTGAGTCATTTCTTGTTTCTAGCTCGTTGCACTTATTTAATTTATCATCATTATTCATATTAAAGACTCCCTAGCTCAGTCACATTACCAAATTAAAGATACAAATTTAGAATATTGCATGCTAAATCAAATAATTTTAAGTTAATCAAGGTTATATAAATGGCATTGATGTTCATCAAATTAAATAAATACCATCAAAATTTGTCATGAAATATATGTTTTAGCCTATATCTATTTTTGGAGGCATGCATATTGATAATATTTTTTAAAGAAAAACATAGCTAGCTAAATTAAAGATAGTTTAGCTAACTTGGACCATCATAGACATATATAGAATTACATCTTTTTTATGAGGAAGGTACTATATATATATATATATATATTCGTGTAATTAATAACTTTACAAAGTACATGTAATAATGGACAGATTATTATTACTTTTTCAGGACATATTTGGAGGTGCCACTACAACCCTAGGATCCACCTTGGAGTGGGCAATGTCAGAGCTGATCAAGAAGCCGGAGACGATGACAAGGGCACAACACACTACCGGAAAAACTCACTTTGCCGAGCGCCGCACTCTTTGCCGAGAGTTTTTTTTCGGGCGCTCGGCAAAGAGCTCTTTGCCGAGGGCCGAATAAAAAACTCTCGGCAAAAGAAAAACACTCGGCAAAGAAATTCTTTGCCGAGAGCCAAAAAAAAACACTCGGCAAAGAATTTCTTTGCCGAGTGTTTTTCTTGCTCTCGGCAAAGAAATTCTTTGCCGAGAGTTTTTTTATTGGCTCTCGGCAAAGAATTTCTTTGCCGAGTGTTTTTTTTTACACTCGGCAAAGTTAATTTTCAAATCATATTTTGAAACAGTAAATTAATCCAAATAAAAAAACTTTCAACTAAAAAGTTGTTTCACTTATCAAGATGAATAATTTTTATTTTAGTCATTTCTTCATTTGACAAATTTAAAATAAATTTGTTCATAAATCTTACATCTCTCCGTTAGTTTACGAAACTACAAGAGTGATATATAATATTTGTGAATAATATGATAACCATAATTTTGGATGTATAAATGGGTAAACAACCAAAATAAACTTTGTAGATCTTGACAAGTTATGAAAGTTTGTAGTTGATAACTTTTTAATTTGAAGTCATCTAGTTATGCAAAACTACGTTCGAATTTGAAAATTTTAAAATTCGAATTTTTTAAAATGCCTTAGATGGAGAAATGGCCAAAATAAAAGTTGTAGATCTCGAAAAGTTATGAAACTTTGGTGTTGACAACTTTTTGATTTGAAATCATCTTGTCAACGAAAACTACGTTTGAAATTGTAAAATTTAAAATTCAAATTTTTATAAACGACCTCGGATGGAAAAACTACCAAAATAAAAGTTGTAGATCTTGAAAAGTTAGAAAACTTTGTAGTTTACAATTTTTTGATTTGAATTCGTTTAGGGCCTCAAATAAGCAAATTACACATGGTTTAGTATAATATATGGGTAATCGAAACGGAGATGGAACGTATATGAGTGTGTAGTGCAGTGGTAGAGGAGGCTCTGCGCGAACGAGAGGTCGTGAGTTCGAATCCTGCTGACTGCGTGAGAGAAAATTGCGTGAAAAATAGTAGAACTTGCGATTTCAAGGGCAACAAGTGGGCGCTGCCCAGTGGGGCCCCTCCTTCAATTAAATAAAAAATTTTCTTTATTTTTTCGGGGTTTTTTTTATTTTTTTCTTTGCCGAGAGCCATCTCAGCACTCGGCAAAGGCTTTGCCGAGCGCCCGATAAAAGGCTCTCGGCAAAGAGCCCTTTGCCGATCCATTTTTTGCCGTGTGGCCTTTGCCGAGGGCTGCACTCGGCAAAGGCTTTGCCGAGAGCAAAAGGAGCTTTGCCGAGTGCCTGTGGCACTCGGCAAAGCGACCATGTCCGGTAGTGACAGGAGGTTCGCAATGTGCTAGGTGTATCGCAACGAGGTGTCATCACAAACACTGACCTTGCTGGGCTCAGCTACCTGCCAATGGTCATCAAGGAGGTTCTTAGGCTCCATCCTCCAAACCCTCTGCTCGTCCCCCGCGAGTCGAGAGAGGATTGCGAGGTCATGGGCTATCACATTCCCAGAGGCACCAAGGTGCTCGTGAACGCGTTTGCGATCTCCAGGGATGCCGAGTACTGGAGACACCCTGGAGATTTTAGCCCGGAGAGGTTCGAGAACAGCGACGTCGACTACAAAGGGACAGATTTCGAGTTCACGCCCTTTGGCGCTGGTCGTCGGCGCTGCCCTGCCATCATGTTTGCCACGTCCACTCTGGAGATTGCGTTGGCAAACCTTCTGTACCACTTTGATTGGGCTCTTCCTGACGGTGTCACGCCTGAGATGGTGGACATGTCTGAGCAATACGGGATGGGGGTGACCAAGAAGTTGGACCTGCATTTGGGAGCAACCCCATATGTACCCTCCACTGTTGCATAGGTATGATGGGTGTGGCTAGGTAGCTACTACCTTGAGATCCTTTTTCATTTGCTGGTCAATCGTTTTATCTTTCATTTCATAATAATGATGGATGTTTCTATGCCGATCGCCTATGTATGTAGTTGATTTGTTTTACTTCAGGGACTTGCATTGGGAAACTGATGGACTTTATTTATAAATGGACTTGCATTGTATTTAGTTGATTTGTTTAATTTACTCCCGCTGCGCTCGCACTTCCTGTCACCTCCGATCCACGTGGGTTGGGAGAGATTGAGGTGTAATTTAGTTCAAGTTACACTCCAATACACTCCAACCCACGTGGATTGAGGTATATTTATGTGCAGTCAAACAAGACCTCACGCGGAAGAAAATTGCAGCTTCCAGATTGCACTAGCATGCATACATTACATATATCAGACGACTGACGCGTGTTCGAGAACCAAATCGGACGACGGCACCTAGGGCCGCCTCCGCTGCAGCTTCTTTGAGTCCGCAGACTGGATCACGGCTTGGTTCTTGACGCACGGCGTCCTGAGGCCGGGCGAACGTTCGCTGATGGAGAATCCAGGTGAACGCTCCGACGGCAAGCCGATTTCCATTTTTAGAAAGGCGCGTCGCCACTCCCTCTTTTTGGCATACGAGCCAATGTAAACAGACGTAAATTAATGGTTAAGGCCAGTTTCAATGGACATTTTATGGGTGTGTCATGCAACAGGAGGTTCGCAGCGTGCTAGGTGGATCAACACGACCAGGCGGTGTGATCACAAACACTGACCTTGCTGGGCTCAGCTACCTGCCAATGGTCATCAAGGAGGTTCTTAGGCTGCATCCTCCAAACCCTCTGCTCGTCCCTCGCGAGTCGAGAGAGGATTGCGAGGTCATGGGCTATCACATTCCCAGAGGCACCAAGGTGCTCGTGAACGCGTTTGCGATCTCCAGGGATGCCGAGTACTGGAGACACCCTGGAGATTTTAGCCCGGAGAGGTTCGAGAACAGCGACGTCGACTACAAAGGGACAGATTTCGAGTTCACGCCCTTTGGCGCTGGTCGTCGGCGCTGCCCTGCCATCATGTTTGCCACGTCCACTCTGGAGATTGCGTTGGCAAACCTTCTGTACCACTTTGATTGGGCTCTTCCTGACGGTGTCACGCCTGAGATGGTGGACATGTCTGAGCAATACGGGATGGGGGTGACCAAGAAGTTGGACCTGCATTTGGGAGCAACCCCATATGTACCCTCCACTGTTGCATAGGTATGATGGGTGTGGCTAGGTAGCTACACCTTGAGATCCTTTAATTTGCTGGTCAATCGTTTTATCTTTCATTTCTTAATAATAAGGATGGTTGTTTCTATGCCGATCGCCTATGTATGTACTCCTAGTTGATTTGTCTTACTTCTCAGGGAAACTTCAGGGACTTGCATTAGAAATGAACTCTCCTGTCACCACGTGGTTTTTTCCCGTTGCGCTCGCACTTCCTGTCATACAACCAAAATAAATATTGTAGATTTTGACAAGTTATGAAACTTTGTAGTTGATAACTTTTTGATTTAAAGTCATCTTGTCGTGCAAAACTGTGTATGAATTTGAAAAATTTAAAATTTGAATCTTTCAAAAGAAATCGGATGGAAAAATGACCAAAATAAAAGTTATAGATCTCAAAAAGTGCGAACACAAGTTTGACATTCAACCTCCCTCTTGTCGTCATTTTTTGTCCTTCAAAAAGTTATGAAACTTTGTAGTTGATAACTTTTAAATTTGAAATCACCTTGTCATGCAAAACTATATTTGAATTTAAAAATTTTAAAATCCGAAAAACTCAGACCGAAATTGTTCAAAAAACTCGGATTTTATTGTGCAATTGTAATTTTTAGATGTGCCTCTATTTATAGCTACCTCTGAAAATTGATTTGTAGAGGCGTCTAGAAATAGTTTAGCCTCTGAAAAAATAGAGCAACCTCTGAAAATGGATTTTAAGAGAACTGAAAATAGAGCTGCCTCTAAAAATAGGAGCATTTCTAGAAGTGGCAAATAATAGCCACCTCTACAAATGCTTTTCTAGAGGCAGCTTGGTTAGGACACTACTACAGAGGCATCTATAAATTGAGCCACCTCTACATAAAAAGGACCCTGTTGTTGAAAAACAATTTTGCAATAGTGACTAACATTAAGAGCAGAGTTGGAAAGCATGTGTACAAGTCAACAACAATGCTACACAGCTTGAAATAAATGAATTTGGAACTTCCATTGAATTCAATCACTGCCTGGACATTTTCCTTTTTGACCAAAATACTTAAGCTTGGGCATTCGGGTTACCCAAAAATTTCAGGTCAGGTAATTCGGGTTTTTGAAAATGTTACCCGATGTTTGTCCCGAATCAGCATTACCTGAATTTATGGGTACACGATATTTCAGGTTCGCGTTCGGGTAGTACCCATTATACCCGATATTATAAAAACTTCAGTTTTAGCAGAATTTTGGCTGCACTTTATAGCAATAAACAACAGTTTTCTGACAACGTTTTCTTAGTGAAAATATACAAGCAACAAACGATAACAATTTTTAACATTTCTAGAAGAACAGAATAGATAGACATGACATAGATAAGTAATTAAGATTACTAGATAAGTAGATAGTCTCATCTCTTATGGACACTTCACAGTTCACACTTAGTAGAACAGTACACTGTAGATAAGAATATATCACATGACATCACAGATCACAGTTCACACTCACAGATCATAGTTGCTACCACTACAAGCCTACCATGTAGCACAATTATTCCACAATCCACATACTCATTGTCTTGTCTAGCTGCAAAGTCAATATTTTTAAGGTTTGGAGGCACAAGTGGTGCTGCCTACTGTTGCTTGTGATTTGGAAGCTTCGTCTTTATTTTTCCCTTTGCCACCATATTCTTCTATCAAATCTGGAATCAATAGACAAATGTAATTAATAATTCTTTTATATATGCAGTGAATATGTAAATGCAAGCATGTAGGGAAAATGGGGAATATTGTACCTTTCTCTATTATGGCCAATTCCTTCGTACTCTCTTTGATGTCAATAGGAGTAGACCTTCTATGCCAATCCTATGTACAAACCAGACATTGTAATATGAATGGAGTAAGAGATGTTCGAAAATCGTCTAATATACGTCAACTTGTGCTAAAAGCGGACTCTTCGGCTACTGTTGAGATGGGTATAGCAAGCACATCACGAGCCATGTGACCCAAAATTGAAAATCTATTTGCATTGATTTTCCACCAACCAAGAATGTCAATCTTTTTTTCTGTGTCTTCAGTTTCTTCTGCAAGGTATTTTTCAAGTTCTGATTTGCTATTGTTGGTACAACAATTGTTCATCTTCATCCTCTTGGCAATTTTTTCTTTAAGCATGGCTGCTGGACCTCCTTTAGATTGGCTGTCAGCAATTGCTTTAGTTGGTTCTTCACTTGGAGCATACATATTCTTATATTCTTCAAACAGCTCTCGCACACAAGTGCTAACAACTACCCAAACTAATTGTCCTCTTTCCTCACCAAATATCTCTTCTATGGTCATCTTTGTGTACAAAGATAATTTATACCTTGGATCAAGAATCCAGCCACAAAGATTAATATATTGATGTTCTCTTTGTCCTTATCCTTGTCCTTCACCCTACCCCTGCTCCTCTCTTTGTCCCTCTCATGCTCCTGTTCTTGCCCTTTGTCATTCTCCTTGTTGTTGGTGTGCCAAAGACCCCAATATTTATCAAATTTCTCTTTTATGTTCTTGCCCATTGATACTTGCAAACTATCTTCACTATTTAGACAAGCTTGAATCAACATATGAACTTCTCCAATCTCATAAAACAAAGTGTTTGAAGTAACATGGAGACTAGCAGACACGCACACAGTAAGATCATGGAAGTGCTCTAGAAATGCAGCCATCTTTTTGGCACTATCCCAATCATCTTCATCAGGATGCCCAAATCCATCCCTCGCCTCAAATAGATCAACTACATAATTAGTGTCATCTTCGACTAACTTTCGGAACACCTTCTCATACACAATTGCAGCTTTTAACATCAGATATGTGTAATTCCACCTTGTGGGGCATCAATTTTCAAAAAAGCTTTGATGTCCACCTTCTATTCCTCGGCAATTTCTTTAAATTTAACCAATCTTGAAATCCCATTTTGATATATCTAACAGCAGCCCTAACTCGCTTCACAGAAAGGTCCACTTCTTTCAATCCATCTCTCACAACAAGGTCAGCAATGTGTGCAGCACACCTCATGTGCAAATACTTGCCTTGGGCTATGTTGGTTCTTTGCAACTGTCTCCTCAAATAATCAATACCAGTATCATTGTTACTTGCATTGTCCACAGTTACAGTCAATACTCTGTCCAAACCCCATTCACTCAAGCTTCTCATCAATTTTTCCCAATATCCTCCCTCTTATGCCCTTTCACCATGAAAAAATTGATGATTTTCTTATGCAGATTCCAGTTCTCATCAATGAAGCTTGCAGTCACAGTCATATATCCATCTTGGACCTAAGAAGTCCAACAATCTGTTGTCAAGCACACTCTCTGACAAGAATCCTTGAAGAACTTCTTCAATTTTGCTTTCTCTTCAAAGTAATGACGTACAATATCCCTTGTGCATGTTCTTCTAGATGGAAGTTGGAATCATGGGCATGCCCTCGACATAAACTTCCTAAAGCCAGACTTCTCACCGAAAGCAAAGGGTTGCTCATCTTCTATTATCATCTCAGCAAAGGCTTCTCTAAGTGCATCTTGATCAAACCTCCAAGTGGTAGGAGCCTCCCCTTGAGTTGCTTGCAGAGTTCCTTGCTTTGGGTCCTTGTTGAAAACATGAGGATTGCGCTTGCAAATGTTGAAGTGCTTCTTCAAGGCGGGTGTTCCATGTCGATTTGTGTCTGCCTTAAGCTGACGTTGACAAAACTTGCACTTTCCAGCTATCAAAACACCTTTGTCATCCTTGATCTTGATGAAATATTGCCACATCTCTGACCTTGGTGGCATCTCCTTCCTTGATGGACCTTTTTCTTCCTCCAAGTCAATGACAACTTGTTCACTGTCTGGCCTTTCTCCTATAACTCCTGTGATGGCTTCTCTCCTTCTCCATGTACTTGTATTTCCATTGTAACAGTTGCTTGGTTGCCATTATATTGTGTGACACTGCTCATGTGGACTGACTCCATGTCCTTAGGTTCTGGCATCTGCACAAAAAGATTCATTCGTACTGTGTGAACTATGAAAATAATTCCTAACAATAGTAAATTGAACTATAAGCTTGAGTGCTCACTATTAGACTATCAGTAAGCACATAGCAGTAGCATACACAGGAAACAAATCCTAAAGATTAAACAACAATAAATATGCCTAGACAAGAATAATACAGTTGGTATGCTCAAAAATATTATGCCCCATTAGCAACGACAAAGCAATCAACAAATCAATTATTAAGCTACCTTAGAACTACACTGAAACATACCAAATAGACAAACAGAACAAGAAAGATTTAGGGTATGAGGACATACATTGGAGTTGGATGATTCCTCTGACACAGGTGCCGTTGTTCAGTCGTTTTGTAGACTCGAGGGTGATGCAGCTCGTACACGGGGATAGCAGCACGACCACGGCAGTCAGTGGCCAGTGAGGACGTCAAGGGCGGTGCACCTCATGTCCGCGAGTGTCGGCGTCACGCGGGGCCTCCGGGGGGATCACGGTGTGGGTGGCGCGCGGCGCCGCGTTAGCCGGTAGGAGCAGCCGAGCAAGTGTGGACGACGCTTAGGGTTAGGGCAGGGATTTGGTGCGGCATGGCGGCGTCTCCCCTCGGGTCTCGCTAAGTCGCGAGTCGACTCCTGAAGCGACGGAGGGCGCGTTTGGTTGTCGTACCGACCTCGCCTGGCCTAGCCTCGCCCAGCAGGCACGAACACCGAGAACCTCGCTCAAGGAGGCGAGCCATTTTCCCTCTCCCACACCGGCAAACACTACTGCACAAAGTTATAACCGCAGCGGGCGTTTTAACTTTACCGCAGTTGGCAATAGCGTCCGTTGTGGTGCTAAGGTCACGGTTAATCATGGCCATTACCGCAGCGGACGCTGTTGCCCACTGCGGTAAAAGCCTTAACCGCAGCGGGCAACATAAATAGCCCACTGCGGTTAATAGCATTTACCATAGCGGGCAACCTAAATTACCTGTGGCGGTAAATTATTAACCGCAGCGGTCGATTTAGGTTGCCCGCTGCGGTAGTTGCGTTTATCCGTAGCGGGCTTCTTATGTTGCCCGCCATGGTTATGAATTTTGGATTAAAATAAATAAATAATGCAGCCAGCAGAAACAGCAGGATATGAATTCAAATCAATTGTAGTTTTCAAATAATTCCAGAATTCCAGATTTCTAACAGAGATATATATATGCACATATAAACCATCTGGACATAACATACAAAGTCATTTAGTTATTTGTTTTCATCATATACACATTAACTTAGTTGATTTCAAATTCAAATTACAATTCATAGTTCAACTTGATGAGCGTAATCTGTCGGACGAAGCATCGTGTTCCATTTGCGGAGCTTCTCGTATTGGGGTAGCAATGCCAGCTCAGATTCATTGTCGAAGAACGTTTCTCCTTCAAGAATGCATTTCTCCATTACAAACATGCATATGTCCGCCTTGACTTGTTTAAAGCACATCCTGCGGCTCTGCTGCTCTCCCCAATACTTGACACCTTCCTTGAGCTTCTTCCAGCTATTGGTGTACTCCTTGCTTTCCCTTAGAAACTCGCATGTGTACAAGCCACATGTCTTCGATCCTAGTGGCTGTTTGGTGCGCTGCACGATTGATACACAAGCATTAGAACCCATATATATGTATGGAAACATGAATTGAACCTTTAAAATACTTACCGGGAAATCTCGTTGGATTTTGAGGTGGTACCTATGCTTGTCCTTGAACTTTTGAGTTCTTCGGTCCCAGAATCCAGGCACCTTTTGGTATTCCTTATAAGCGTTGTACGAAATATAATAGTTTTAGCCACCATTTAAAAACGTATGGTAACTGTAACTGATGAAAAAGCTGGATGACTTACTTTTTCAGACAATCTTCGAATGCCTTGTACCCTTGCTTGTTTGGTACGCTCAAGGAGTCAAACACACAGGCCCTGCCGTCTTGAGGGTATATGATAAAAGCGACCCAGTGGCCACCCACGAGGCCCTGGCTGCACCATTGCAACAATATAGAGTTTATAACGACGAGAAGTTATGATATGCTAGCGACTTAGGTGTACGTACATGTATTTGACTTACCCAAAGTGATAGGCAGCCATTATACACTCTGGCTCATCCGGCTTGATCTTCTTCATGCATTCTAGTATGTAATTTTTCAACTTAGTCTTCTTGGCTTTCATATTTTCTTCATATTTCTTCTCTCGCTGTCGAACTGTCATCTCTGGATCAGTGATCTCGAAACCCTTGATGACTCTTTCGACAATATGTGCAGAAGAGAGGTAGAGTACAGGACGTGTCTTTTTATTACTTACAGTGACCGTCATGCTACACGGACAAGTCATCGTGACATAATAAGTATAGAACTATGGAAAATACGAATGTAGTGATCTATGGAAGTTGCATTCATCGCTTATAGTGTGAATAGGGTGATTTGAACGATGTCCAGGTCTTCTTCCCGCATCAGGTTGTACATGTCGCTAAAGTCGACGGGTAGGTGCATTTCGTTACCAGCGGGCAAGTGGAAGTACTCCGGGGGAATCTTGACGTTAAAACTTGACATCCTGGCTTTTGCAGCTTCCATGTACCATAGATGGAACCTCCTTGTATCCCACTTTTCCTCGTCGATGAGCTGGGCCTTGGGAATCATGAACTTCCCGCACACATAGTGGCCAAGGCAGTCTTCGGCCTCATCAAATAGTTGACGGGTAGTTTCAGGCCTGGCAAACGATGGATAGGGATGTTAGTAGCATATATACTATGGACGTGGTATTATGCTCAATATTACCATACCTTTCAAACGTGAGCGTGTATGGGAGCTTGTCGGTGGACGTTCTTGGATTCTTGGTGGGTGGGGGAGGACATTGGCTTGTGGTTGACGGGGGAGGTGTCTTCGTCCCTGTTGCCTCCCCCGTCGTGCCTCCCTGTTGCTCGTTCGTGCTTGGCTGGCTTGTCGTTGTCGTGTTGTCACCCTTACCGGCCTCTGAGCTTCTTGCCTCATTGACCGGGCCGATCGGCAGACTATTTGGAGGCGGGGGAGACACAGTTCCCATGTCAGTGCCCTTTTCCTTTTCCCCGCCATCACCTTCTACCTTTTCCTTGTCCCCGCCTTTGCTACCGCCTTCTCCTTTGTCCTTTCCCTTGCCCTTGTCCCCGCCCTTTTCTTCGTCATCATCGCTGTCGTGATCTGGATCTTCCGGAGGACAAGATCTGGCGGCTGATGATTGTGATGCTGGTGTCGGCGTTGGAGTTGGCGTCTGAGCAATGATCTCGATGTCCTCGCAGTTCCATAGAACTTCCAATCCAAGTGCCTGCCCTAGGTGCCTGGCCGGTTGTAGGTTGGGATGGTCCAATTCAAAATGTTCCTGGTCGAGAACGTGCGATAACGGGCTCACGACCACATATTCTTCAGGGATGTGTTCTTTGTTGAAGTCGTGGATATCGTGGGGTGCAAGAATGCATCCCTCGGCCACGCACATCTTCTTGGACCTTCCGAACAGGATGAGGAGTTGGACGTGCTGGTTTTCCTGGAAGTCCTTGTTCGAGACCCTTGGGCGATTCTCGTTCATCAGCAGTAAGGCATTCTTTTCCTTTGCTTGAGGATTGGGAAGGCCATGGTGATCAAACATCTTCGACCTCGTCACGACCATCTCCGGGTCGTTGCTCGTGGAGGCTTCCTTTATTGAGCTTTTGATCATTTCAGCTCATCTTTATACCTCTGCCTGGACTTGTATGTGGCGGCATCGGATTGCCACGACTCAACCGACTTCCAGCTCATCTTCGACCCGACACCACGAACGCGGCCGCGGTGCTCGGGGGTTCCCAGGACCTCGGTGAGCAAGTCGTGGCCCCGGCGGACCATGATGTTGTCCTTAAGCTTTGCTTTCTCCATCAAAGTCTTCTTGACGTCCTTGAGGTGGGGCTCGTTAAACTTGGTCGCCCCGGGCTTCAGCCTCTTTGGAATGCGGGCCCTCATGTAGTCCTTTGCCCTTGGGTTGATGCCCTCATATGGATCTGGAACCCTGGCAGCCTGTCTTGCTTGTTCTTCTTGCTGCCACTTGGTCCTCTGACCCGCAAAGCCAGTCATGCCCAAGTGGTGAGGATTCTTGTTCCTCTTCGCGAGCTCACCGAACTTAGCGCTCTTTTCCTCTGCTTCTTGCGTCTTTCTCATTTCGCAGAAACTGTCCCACATGTGTGCCTTGACCATATTGTACTTCAGCAGTTGCAACTTCCCCTTCTTCAGGTAATTTCTGGTCAGCATAGACCTGAAGTTGCGAAGCGCAGTCGACGCCACGTGCAAAGCCCACTCCTGGGACTTCTCCATGTCAGCTGAGGGCGGATATCTAAATCTCCTTGTCACCTCACCCCATACATTGTTTTTTATGCCAGCAGGGACGTCGTGCCAGTTGGGCCAAGTGATCTCCACCTTCTCCTTGGCTATACACGTCACTTGATTGCTGAACTTGCCAATGACTGTATCTGGAGCTATTGGGTTTCCCTCTGGCCCCACCGCATCGATGACATGCACCTCGTTTGCTTTGTCCAACTAGTGCCTCCCGTGTTGTCCCCTCACCCTCTTCTGGCCCTTAGATTTGGACGAAGAGGTTGTCATAGAGGGAGCGGGGGCTTCTTCCTCCCTGACCGTGTCTTCGTCCCTGAACTCGACCTGACGAGGCACAATCGGCAGCTGTTGGCAAGAGTCTCTTGCCTTTAGTTTTTTGCTGATGACGGACAACGCATCATTGTACATGTTAGAAAGCCAGCGTGTTGTGTAAACCTCGTGACTAGGTAGAGATGAGGGAGAGGAGTAGTACAGTAGTATAGAGTAGTAACAGAGAGGAGTAGTAGGGAGAGGAGTATAGGGAGAGAGAGGAGTAGGGAGAGGAGTAGTATAGAGAGGAATAGCAGAGAGTGATAGTGTTGCGTAGTGACAAATGCATAATGTAAAAAAGCATCAAATTGCATCATAGGCAGGAAATAGAAAAGCATCACAGGGCATCATAGGTAGTGGCAAATGCATAGTGTACAAAAGCATCAAATTGCATCATAGGCAGGAAATAGAACACTGGAGTAGGGGAGAGAGGAGTAGGCAAAGATCAGGAACACTGGAACATAGAGAGGAGTAGGGAGAGGAGTGGTGTGTTCTCTCAACCAGAGTGAACTCTCAACCACTGTGCTCCGCGACTTCAGCAGTGGTGTTTTCAGAATAAATGCTGCAAAACTAACAGAGATGATCTCATCTGTAGCAACATAGTCTTAACTGTGCCAAAACATGTAACAATGGACTAATGTAAACAGTGCCAAACATAGTCTTAACTGAATATAACTGAATTTACCTAATATAAACAGTGCCAAACATCTCAACCAGAGTAAACAATGTAACACTGCTCAATTTACCTAATATAAACAGTGCCAAACATAGTCTTAACTAAATATAACTGTGTAGTATCAGAATATAACTGAATATAACTGAAACATAGTCTTAACTGTGCCAAACATGTAACAATGGACTAATATAACTGAATATAACTGAAACATAGTCTTAATTGAATATAACTGAGTAGTATCAGATTTATCAGCAAGGATCGAGGGAGCAAATTATCATATCAGTGTATGCATCAGTAAAAACTGTCCAGATTCTGGACAGATTGAATTTCCCCACATCCTAAGACCATAACTGGAGTTCCATTTTACTAAAAACTGTGATCCTTACCATTCTAGAAAGCATTCAACCAGTTCCCAAAACTACTCTCTAACACATAGTAAACAAGCAGTTCCCAAACCAGTTCCATGATTAAATAATCAAGACAGTTGCATATTTGAGATCATCTATCCATCATTAGCTAGAAACTAATTTCAATCTACTATAGTTCAAAATTATCAAATATTTTTCAACTAAAATGTAATGGATGTCCCTGGATCATGCTTAGAACACACATACAAGACCGTATCATCATACATTAATCAGCCATGACATGTCAGGAGATTAATCAAGGACACTCAAAACCCTACTACTTCTATTTTTCTGACAAATGGTCAGCTTCCAGTTCAAGGACTGTGGTAACAAAATTCTATTTCCACTAAACATATTCTTGGGATGTTGTGATAATGAAGGCACTTGCCAAAAAATGAAACAACCATATCATATATTATACATTGAACACAGGCTTCAAATACCAATTGGAAGCACACCAAGACAATCCAAATTGATGCTATGTTGATTATTAAGGATGAACTATAGGCGGATAAGATCGATGTTATGAACTCACAGCGGAGATGATTGACGTCGCCGGAGATGGACTCTAGGCGGTGGTGGCAGTTCTCCGACGGAGAGCTAGGGTTTCCACCAGTTCTCCGGTGGGCTCCAGGCACAACTCTAGGCGGTGGCGACGGTTCTTCGGTGGAGAGGTAGGGTTTCCACCGGTTCTCCGGTGGGCTCCAAGCGCGGCTCTAGGCGGTGGCGGTGGGATAGGGCACTGACGAACTCCGGGAGATGACGGGCTCCAGGCGCGGGCTCGAGGCTGAGATGGCAGAGATGGAGGCGCGCGATGCTTCCGAGGCGGAGATGGCTCCGGAGGCGGTGGAGGCGATGCTCCGGAGGCGGTGGAGGTGTTGACACTCCTTAATGGAATCACTCTAAGAATGAACCATATAAAATAATAAACTAGTGAAGGCACTAAAGAGTGTATGGGACACTACTAACTTCACTTAACGTCAAGTTGTCATCCCCAACATGAAGCTAGCAATGTAATTATATCAGGGCATTGGATTTAAAGATAGATATTTACTCGCAAGCGCATAGATAAACATACCTGTTGTAGAAGCATTTCACCCAAGCTAGTCTCAGGTATCATTATTTATATTTATCCTAGAGACTAATCAATTCAAGGTATGATGGTATTGTATTAATGAGGACTTAACAACATTCATTATAGCACACACTTATAATATGACTGATAACACACTAATTACTCCAAACAGGGATCAGGATACAGAGTAAATGATAATGATAAATGATAACAGAGATCAGATCAATCAAGGATAATCTTAGAACAGTACTGCCTAGAATGTAATGATTAGAACAGGTATTAATAAGAAACATTCCTAAGTTATTCTAATTACAAGTCATAGCATACATTGATTAGTGCAAACATATTTGGCAATCATTGGCTAGGTCACATCATATTTATAATCAAGAGGCAACTCCATAGTAAAAGTGTCAAACAGAGTAACCCATAAACCATGAGTTAACTGAGCCATACTGAACACTATATTCGGGAGGTGGAATACAAAGGACTCAACAGGAATGTCACACCCGCGATCTACCACTCTATCCAGAACATAGGACGCATTCGCAGATAAATAAGGTATAGGCACCACGCCTACACAACATCTATCACCCACCCGTTGTACTTTAAGATGAGCGCTATACGAACATGAGTATAAACATAAAGATGAACTATCTATGCCAAATATATAATCAAAGTAGACTATAAGCAATATAACTAAGAATATAATAGTTGATGCCTTAATCATATCAATTGTATTGCTATCTAGAACACGAAGATGGACAATAAGGTGAATTAGATCATCGAGAAGAACTAAAGTACGAACTAGAACATGAACTAGAACAAGATTATGGACTAGAAGATGAACTAGACAATGAACATGAACTAGACGATGAACTAGAACATAAACAATGAAGAACAATGATGAACTAGAAGAGCAATTATGAAATAGAACCATAATGTTAATACAAGAGAGAAGATCTTGGGTTTACCGAGCCTTCTCGTGACTAGATCAGGAATCGAAGCGAAGCTTGCCTCCTCTAATCCTATTCTATCTACTAATCTAGGTGGATGTAGTTCTAGGGCTTCCGATTGATCTCCTTCTGATGATGCTCTGATTGATGATGTCTAATAATCAAACCCTGATCTGATGATGATGATGGAGAGGGGGGTCAGGGGATGTTTATATAGCCCTGGGCGATGAACCGTGGCCCTTGGATCAAACCGACTTAAGGTACGGCCGAGATGCATCCTAGAGGTCGGTGGAGGAAGCTTGCAGAAGACGGAGGCCAGCGGGCCCGGTGGTAGACCGGTCGGTCTAAGGGTGGGACCGACCGGTCCCACCTGGCAGCCTCTCGCGGTGGTCGACCTCCTGGTGTCTTCTTACGTCCTCTGGAGTCTTCTAGAATAATCCTGACGTGGTGGTGGCGTTATCTCCCGTCGGTTTCCTTCTATGGGAAGCTATCGGTGCTGATTTCCTGGTTTAGTCCCTGTAGAATCATAGTTCACCAAAACTCGTGGAATATTGTCAGTTGAAACCCTAAACCTTTGTTGGTGATCAAATTCTTGCCCTTTTCATATTTATTTATCTCTTAATTATGATAGATAATCCGTGTCAACAATTCCCCCAAGCTTATCTTTTGCTAGTCCCTTAGCAAACATTCATGATGAATCAGGAATTGCTACTATGCTTTCACACCTCAATGGTACATATGTTCAAACAAAAATCTTCCTTTGAATCAGAGTTAACTATTCTGACTTTCTCATATTACCTTTAACTATGGAGCTTTTGCCTTTACCTGGGTCTTTAAACAATTGAAAGATAGAACAATCAAGTTAAGCACTGTATCTCTAACTCTTTGATCAACCTTCATTCTGGAGTTTTAAATATATTTTCAAAATAAAGATCCAAGATTTCACTGTATGACACTCTCAAATTGCTCTTTTATATTTTATGATTCCTCACTGATGCATTTTCCTTCCTTCTATGGATATATATCTGGGGCTTTAAGAAGTGAAAAGCATATCTTACCAAGTCAAAGTTCAAAGTTTAGGAAGAAAGATGTCATACTCATAGATCAAGAACTTAGAACTTTTAAAATTTGTCATCTCTTGCTGGCATATTGTAATTAGAGGGACCATGGGCTATCATTCTTTTTTTCTCATACTTTTATCATAACTCTTTTTCTTTCTTTTCTTTGAGGTAGTCGGACACTTGTCCCTTTTTATTTCCTCCTTTTATACTTTTGCATAGCCCATGCCTCTATCACAATACTACTTCGGAAGAGTGAATCTTTTAATAAAACATTCTTGATCTCTAGAGCATGATAAATTTCTCAACCATAACTAAAAACTTATAACAAAGCAAGTAGCCTTATCTTAAGATCATATTAATGGCTTTGGGTAGGAATTCATGTTATGTCATACAGGATCTCATCATGTGTTTTTAATCTTTTCAAAGTGTAAATCTCCAGAACTCTAGTATCTCTAGGAATTAGATAAACAGCAGCTCAACCTTTTTATATCATATCTCACAATTATCTAGACTTTAGATCAAGCATTTGTCATCCACAGGTTTTAGGTTCAGAGTTTATTCAGAACAACCTTGTCTAAAACTCAAGAAAATTTAAGTTTAAAGAGATTTTGGCAGAGCAATTGTTCATCATTTTCATCATGAGCAAAATTAAGTTTATATCCACCTAGACATTTATTCATTATTTAATATCTTTATTTGGTTTTGTAATAGTTATTCATATTTTTAGGGGTTTCTATGTTTATTAACCTGATCTAACTAAACCGAACTAATAGTAATAGATAAAAAGTTGTGATACTTATCATGATAACTGAGGATGCTCTCCCCCAAGCTGGATCTTGACGTGGTCTTTTTCTCCAGAAGACGAGTAGACCGTTAGTGGATTCCTTCTCTTCTTCTCTTCCTGCTGAATTCAAAGATAGACAACACAACTAGTGGAACTTGATTAAGCGTTAGTAATAAATATTCCTCCATTTATCTAGTTGTCTTAAAGCTCTTAAGATTATTTATGTTCTTCCTTTCCACTAAGCAGAGTTTCAGCAGAGTTGCATAGTATCTCTTTTTAGATTTTTGTTTTTATAGATGTATGCAATGCAGAAGTATATATGCAAATGTATATTTATTTTTATTTTTATGCCTCCACAGAAAGTGTATGGGGCTTAGAGTTTCCATATTTTTATTTTGTTTTCTAATGCAGATATAACTGTTAGGAAGTAAATATGATACTAATAGTAAAATGATCATACTGAATCTAATTATGCAAAGATAATTTTAATGCTAATGATTATGGATAACTACCGAGTTACCTTTCGATGAGGATTCGACGTTTATAGTCTATCGAACAAGACTCCTTGTACGCTCTTTATTCTTCCTTGGGTGCATCAGCAGATCCTGAGGAGGACCTCGATGATTGCACGTCTGTAGAACTCTCTTTCTTTTTCCATACTTGTTTAGCTGGTGGACTTGTCTCTTTTACTTCTTCGTCCTTTGTTTCCTTTAATGGGACATTTTCACTTCTGGTAACTTCTCCTTCATAGTCAGCCCATCCATCTTTGATTTGTTGATTCTTGTTGTGTTGGGATGTGCGGCGCCTCCTCCTTGAGTGGTTCTTCTTTTCCTGTACATTAGTGGCATAACTATTGAAGTAACAGCGTACCTTCTCTCTGAAGAACTGGAAGTGGATCTCTCCGGATCTCATGTAGATGATGGCGCCAGTGGTATTGAGGAAGGGTCTTCCTAGGATGATATGAATATCGTCTTCTCTTCCCATGTCTAGTACTATGAAGTCGGTAGGGACATAGTGGTCTTTAATTTGGATCATCACGTCCTTTACTATTCCCTCCGGAAATCGATAAGTTTGGTCCGCCAGCTGCAGCTGCACATATGTTTGATACATAGGTCTATTTTTATATAAGTGCTCATATGTTACCTTAGACATTATGTTGACACTTGAACCGATGTCGCAGAACGTCTTGTGGAATGTGCTTCCCTCGATCTTGCAATCGATGGTGGGTACGCCTGGGTCGTCTCTCTTGGCGAGGTATGGTGATGGAAGAAGGTGGTCGTATTCTGTTTGGACAGAGTTGACCATCCATACTGTGTCTTGATGCGGTTGTGTAGCCTTGTTCTTCCTTCTTCTGTTCCTATTCTTCTTTATAGTGTTTGCATCTTCGTAGGGCATCTGAGGGTGGACTTTGGTAGTGAGTGTACGGCTCTTGAAACTGAATCTTTCTTTATTGCATGTGATTGTGAAACAGATCTTGGCGTTGTCCGTGTAGATGATGGCTTTGGTTGAACTTAGGAACGGGCGTCCAAGAATGATGGGTGCTCTTTTGTCTCCACCTGTTTCAACGATCATAAAGTCTACACACACATACGAGCATCCCACTCGTATACAAATATCTTCTAGGATTCCCAATGGGTAGCACAGTGTCTGACATGCAAGCTGCAAACACATACTTGTATATAACAGAGGTGCACCATGTATTTGTTCGTATATTACCCTTGGCATAATGTTGACGCTTTCTCCAAGGTCGCAGACTGCTTCTTCAAAACTGTGAGGTCCAATATGAATTGGAATCACAGGTCTTCTTGGATCTCCTTTCTTCGGGGCAATGGAGTCATCCATCCATTCCTTCGAAGGTCTAGGTATGAGGTGTCCTGCATCAAAAATGTCTACAAGATTTGTAGTTTCTAGCTCTTTAGGACTTCCTGGAATCTTACCTTTTTCAGCCATAGGGACTGAAGCTGCTAACTGAGATAACTGAGATTCTATCATCTTATTAAAGTTATGTTGATTCTTTATGGCAGAAGTAAAGCTATCCATTCTAGTATTAATGTTTTCAAGCAGTTTATCATTGGAAGCTATCTTCTTAGACATATTATCAATAATTTTGTTTTGATTAGATATCATCTCTCTCAAAGGTGGTTGGTTAAATGTATTACCTTGGTAGTTACCTGAGTAGTTACTTGAGTAATTAGGCCTTGATTGCTGGTTCCATCCTTGAGTTTGTTGAGGACGATAGTTGGTGTTGTTGTTGATGTACTTTGCATCCTTTTGAATTTCAGGGCAGTTGCTCCCTGAATGACTAGTGTCTCCACACTCTTCACATGTCATGCGAGATTCATAGATTTGCTTGATGTCTTCTTTCTTGGGAGTGTGTTCATCGAACTTCTTCATGAGTAGGTCAAGTTTGGCAGACAGCATGTCTACTTCCTTTAGTTGATGTATTCCTCCCCTCTTGTGTGGTTGAGAGCGTTCCTCGTTCCATCCTTGGTTAGAGGCCATCTTCTCTATGAGTGTAGTTGCGTTGTTGATTGTGAGTGATAAGAATGATCCTCCAGCAGCGGCATCCACATTCTCACGGGTACTTGAAGTGAGCTCGTGGTAGAAGGTCTGCATGAGTAACCAATTCTCCATCCCATGGTGAGGGCATTTTGATATGTAGTCTTGAAAGCATTCCCAAGCCTCTGGGATTGATTCGTCATGTTGTTGCTGGAAAGTTGAAATCTTGGCACGGAGGGCATTCGTCTTGCCCACTGGAAAGAACTTTGCTAGGAAGGCAGTTGAACAGGTCGCCCACGAGGTGTTTTTGTCTTTGTTGGCGTAGAACCATTGTTTTGCTTTTCCAAAGAGTGAGAATGGGAACAAGCGAAGTAGAATGGCGTCCCTTTCGACTCCTTTGATGGTGAAAGTGCTACAAATCTCCAGAAAGTGTTGGAGATGAGCGCTTGCGTCTTCATGTGCCTTTTCGCAAAACTGATTAGCTTGCACCATGCTGATCAAAGCTGACTTGAGTTCAAATCCGTTGTCTCCCACATTGACTGTTGGTCCAGTCCTGATGTTGGCAGTGGTTGGTGCAGAGAACTCGTGGAGTGTCTTGTCGGCCATGGTGTCCAACACTGGTGTTAAGCTTCTTCTTATCTGGCTAACTTCTGGAAGTGGTGCTGAGGGTCTCTTAAGTTTGCGTCTTGTTTTCCTTAGTAAAGCTTCGGGATCCTCAATGTAGTTTTTCGGAAGTTGGAAACCAGTCATACATCACACCCTGCATAAGATAAAAAAGATAAACAAAGCCAGGGTAAGCTTGTTTGAGTAAAAGTAAATAATCAGTGCATTATCACATGTGTGTAAGTAAAATGATATGTTCTAGCTACCGTTTAAAAAAATGCTTCTAATGCAATGTCCTATCAGTGTTCATAAAGATTTTAATGAAAAACCCTAGGTACCATCCCTAATTTAATTGATGTGGTCCCCGGCAACGGCGCCAGAAATGCTTGTTGACACTCCTTAATGGAATCACTCTAAGAATGAACCATATAAAATAATAAACTAGTGAAGGCACTAATAAAGAGTGTACGGGACACTACTAACTTCACTTAACGTCAAGTTGTCATCCCCAACATGAAGCTAGCAATGTAATTATATCAGGGCACTGGATTTAAAGATAGATATTTACCCGCAAGCGCACTGATAAACATACCTGTTGTAGAAGCATTTCACCCAAGCTAGTCTCAGGTATCGTTATTTATATTTAGCCTAGAGACTAATCAATTCAAGGTATGATGGTATTGTATTAATGAGGACTTAACAACATTCATTATAGCACACACTTATAATAAGACTAATAACATACTAATTACTCCAAACAGGGATCAGGTTACAGAGTAAATGATAATGATAAATGATAAATGATAACAGAGATCAGATTAATCAAGGATAATATTAGAACAATACTGCCTAGCAAGTAATGATTAGAACAGGTATTAATAAGAAACATTCCTAAGTTATTCTAATTACAAGTCATAGCATACATTGATTAGTGCAAACATATTTGGCAATCATTGGCTAGGTCACATCATATTTATAATCAAGAGGCAACTCCATAGTAAAAGTGTCAAACAGAGTAACCCATAAACCATGAGTTAACTGAGCCATACTGAACACTATATTCGGGAGGTGGAATACAAAGGACTCAACAGGAATGTCACACCCGCGATCTACCACTCTATCCAGAACATAGGACGCATTCGCAGATAAATAAGGTATAGGCACCACGCCTACACAGCATCTATCACCCACCCGTTGTACTTTAAGATGAGCGCTATACGAACATGAGTATAAACATAAAGATGAACTATCTATGCCAAATATATAATCAAAGTAGACTATAAGCAATATAACTAAGAATATAATAGTTGATGCCTTAATCATATCAATTGTATTGCTATCTAGAACACGAAGATGGACAATAAGGTGAATTAGATCATTGAGAAGAACTAAAGTACGAACTAGAACATGAACTAGAACAAGATTATGGACTAGAAGATGAACTAGACAATGAACATGAACTAGACGATGAACTAGAACATAAACAATGAAGAACAATGATGAACTAGAAGAGCAATTATGAAATAGAACCATAATGTTAATACAAGAGAGAAGATCTTGGGTTTACCGAGCCTTCTCGTGACTAGATCAGGAATCGAAGCGAAGCTTGCCTCCTCTAATCCTATTCTATCTACTAATCTAGGTGGATGTAGTTCTAGGGCTTCCGATTGATCTCCTTCTGATGATGCTCTGATTGATGATGTCTAATAATCAAACCCTGATCTGATGATGATGATGGAGAGGGGGGTCAGGGGATGTTTATATAGCCCTGGGCGATGAACCGTGGCCCTTGGATCAAACCGACTTAAGGTACGGCCGAGATGCATCCTAGAGGTCGGTGGAGGAAGCTTGCAGAAGACGGAGGCCAGCGGGCCCGGTGGTAGACCGGTCGGTCTAAGGGTGGGACCGACCGGTCCCACCTGGCAGCCTCTCGCGGTGGTCGACCTCCTGGTGTCTTCTTACGTCCTCTGGAGTCTTCTAGAATAATCCTGACGTGGTGGTGGCGTTATCTCCCGTCGGTTTCCTTCTATGGGAAGCTATCGGTGCTGATTTCCTGGTTTAGTCCCTGTAGAATCATAGTTCACCAAAACTCATGGAATATTGTCAGTTGAAACCCTAAACCTTTGTTGGTGATCAAATTCTTGCCCTTTTCATATTTATTTATCTCTTAATTATGATAGATAATCAGTGTCAACAATTCCCCCAAGCTTATCTTTTGCTAGTCCCTTAGCAAACATTCATGATGAATCAGGAATTGCTACTATGCTTTCACACCTCAATGGTACATATGTTCAAACAAAAATCTTCCTTTGAATCAGAGTTAACTATTCTGACTTTCTCATATTACCTTTAACTATGGAGCTTTTGCCTTTACCTGGGTCTTTAAACAATTGAAAGATAGAACAATCAAGTTAAGCACTGTATCTCTAACTCTTTGATCAACCTTCATTCTGGAGTTTTAAATATATTTTCAAAATAAAGATCAGAGATTTCACTGTATGACACTCTCAAATTGCTCTTTTATATTTTATGATTCCTCACTGATGCATTTTCCTTCCTTCTATGGATATATATCTGGGGCTTTAAGAAGTGAAAAGCATATCTTACCAAGTCAAAGTTCAAAGTTTAGGAAGAAAGATGTCATACTCATAGATCAAGAACTTAGAACTTTTAAAATTTGTCATCTCTTGCTGGCATATTGTAATTAGAGGGACCATGGGCTATCATTCTTTTTTTCTCATACTTTTATCATAACTCTTTTTCTTTCTTTTCTTTGAGGTAGTCGGACACTTGTCCCTTTTTATTTCCTCCTTTTATACTTTTGCATAGCCCATGCCTCTATCACAATACTACTTCGGAAGAGTGAATCTTTTAATAAAACATTCTGGATCTCTAGAGCATGATAAATTTCTCAACCATAACTAAAAACTTATAACAAAGCAAGTAGCCTTATCTTAAGATCATATTAATGGCTTTGGGTAGGAATTCATGTTATGTCATACAGGATCTCATCATGTGTTTTTAATCTTTTCAAAGTGTAAATCTCCAGAACTCTAGTATCTCTAGGAATTAGATAAACAGCAGCTCAACCTTTTTATATCATATCTCACAATTATCTAGACTTTAGATCAAGCATTTGTCATCCACAGGTTTTAGGTTCAGAGTTTATTCAGAACAACCTTGTCTAAAACTCAAGAAAATTTAAGTTTAAAGAGATTTTGGCAGAGCAATTGTTCATCATTTTCATCATGAGCAAAATTAAGTTTATATCCACCTAGACATTTATTCATTATTTAATATCTTTATTTGGTTTTGTAATAGTTATTCATATTTTTAGGGGTTTCTATGTTTATTAACCTGATCTAACTAAACCGAACTAATAGTAATAGATAAAAAGTTGTGATACTTATCATGATAACTGAGGATGCTCTCCCCCAAGCTGGATCTTGACGTGGTCTTTTTCTCCAGAAGACGAGTAGACCGTTAGTGGATTCCTTCTCTTCTTCTCTTCCTGCTGAATTCAAAGATAGACAACACAACTAGTGGAACTTGATTAAGCGTTAGTAATAAATATTCCTCCATTTATCTAGTTGTCTTAAAGCTCTTAAGATTATTTATGTTCTTCCTTTCCACTAAGCAGAGTTTCAGCAGAGTTGCATAGTATCTCTTTTTAGATTTTTGTTTTTATAGATGTATGCAATGCAGAAGTATATATGCAAATGTATATTTATTTTTATTTTTATGCCTCCACAGAAAGTGTATGGGGCTTAGAGTTTCCATATTTTTATTTTGTTTTCTAATGCAGATATAACTGTTAGGAAGTAAATATGATACTAATAGTAAAATGATCATACTGAATCTAATTATGCAAAGATAATTTTAATGCTAATGATTATGGATAACTACCGAGTTACCTTTCGATGAGGATTCGACGTTTATAGTCTATCGAACAAGACTCCTTGTACGCTCTTTATTCTTCCTTGGGTGCATCAGCAGATCCTGAGGAGGACCTCGATGATTGCACGTCTGTAGAACTCTCTTTCTTTTTCCATACTTGTTTAGCTGGTGGACTTGTCTCTTTTACTTCTTCGTCCTTTGTTTCCTTTAATGGGACATTTTCACTTCTGGTAACTTCTCCTTCATAGTCAGCCCATCCATCTTTGATTTGTTGATTCTTGTTGTGTTGGGATGTGCGGCGCCTCCTCCTTGAGTGGTTCTTCTTTTCCTGTACATTAGTGGCATAACTATTGAAGTAACAGCGTACCTTCTCTCTGAAGAACTGGAAGTGGATCTCTCCGGATCTCATGTAGATGATGGCGCCAGTGGTATTGAGGAAGGGTCTTCCTAGGATGATATGAATATCGTCTTCTCTTCCCATGTCTAGTACTATGAAGTCGGTAGGGACATAGTGGTCTTTAATTTGGATCATCACGTCCTTTACTATTCCCTCCGGAAATCGATAAGTTTGGTCCGCCAGCTGCAGCTGCACATATGTTTGATACATAGGTCTATTTTTATATAAGTGCTCATATGTTACCTTAGACATTATGTTGACACTTGAACCGATGTCGCAGAACGTCTTGTGGAATGTGCTTCCCTCGATCTTGCAATCGATGGTGGGTACGCCTGGGTCGTCTCTCTTGGCGAGGTATGGTGATGGAAGAAGGTGGTCGTATTCTGTTTGGACAGAGTTGACCATCCATACTGTGTCTTGATGCGGTTGTGTAGCCTTGTTCTTCCTTCTTCTGTTCCTATTCTTCTTTATAGTGTTTGCATCTTCGTAGGGCATCTGAGGGTGGACTTTGGTAGTGAGTGTACGGCTCTTGAAACTGAATCTTTCTTTATTGCATGTGATTGTGAAACAGATCTTGGCGTTGTCCGTGTAGATGATGGCTTTGGTTGAACTTAGGAACGGGCGTCCAAGAATGATGGGTGCTCTTTTGTCTCCACCTGTTTCAACGATCATAAAGTCTACACACACATACGAGCATCCCACTCGTATACAAATATCTTCTAGGATTCCCAATGGGTAGCACAGTGTCTGACATGCAAGCTGCAAACACATACTTGTATATAACAGAGGTGCACCATGTATTTGTTCGTATATTACCCTTGGCATAATGTTGACGCTTGCTCCAAGGTCGCAGACTGCTTCTTCAAAACTGTGAGGTCCAATATGAATTGGAATCACAGGTCTTCTTGGATCTCCTTTCTTCGGGGCAATGGAGTCATCCATCCATTCCTTCGAAGGTCTAGGTATGAGGTGTCCTGCATCAAAAATGTCTACAAGATTTGTAGTTTCTAGCTCTTTAGGACTTCCTGGAATCTTACCTTTTTCAGCCATAGGGACTGAAGCTGCTAACTGAGATAACTGAGATTCTATCATCTTATTAAAGTTATGTTGATTCTTTATGGCAGAAGTAAAGCTATCCATTCTAGTATTAATGTTTTCAAGCAGTTTATCATTGGAAGCTATCTTCTTAGACATATTATCAATAATTTTGTTTTGATTAGATATCATCTCTCTCAAAGGTGGTTGGTTAAATGTATTACCTTGGTAGTTACCTGAGTAGTTACTTGAGTAATTAGGCCTTGATTGCTGGTTCCATCCTTGAGTTTGTTGAGGACGATAGTTGGTGTTGTTGTTGATGTACTTTGCATCCTTTTGAATTTCAGGGCAGTTGCTCCCTGAATGACTAGTGTCTCCACACTCTTCACATGTCATGCGAGATTCATAGATTTGCTTGATGTCTTCTTTCTTGGGAGTGTGTTCATCGAACTTCTTCATGAGTAGGTCAAGTTTGGCAGACAGCATGTCTACTTCCTTTAGTTGATGTATTCCTCCCCTCTTGTGTGGTTGAGAGCGTTCCTCGTTCCATCCTTGGTTAGAGGCCATCTTCTCTATGAGTGTAGTTGCGTTGTTGATTGTGAGTGATAAGAATGATCCTCCAGCAGCGGCATCCACATTCTCACGGGTACTTGAAGTGAGCTCGTGGTAGAAGGTCTGCATGAGTAACCAATTCTCCATCCCATGGTGAGGGCATTTTGATATGTAGTCTTGAAAGCATTCCCAAGCCTCTGGGATTGATTCGTCATGTTGTTGCTGGAAAGTTGAAATCTTGGCACGGAGGGCATTCGTCTTGCCCACTGGAAAGAACTTTGCTAGGAAGGCAGTTGAACAGGTCGCCCACGAGGTGTTTTTGTCTTTGTTGGCGTAGAACCATTGTTTTGCTTTTCCAAAGAGTGAGAATGGGAACAAGCGAAGTAGAATGGCGTCCCTTTCGACTCCTTTGATGGTGAAAGTGCTACAAATCTCCAGAAAGTGTTGGAGATGAGCGCTTGCGTCTTCATGTGCCTTTTCGCAAAACTGATTAGCTTGCACCATGCTGATCAAAGCTGACTTGAGTTCAAATCCGTTGTCTCCCACATTGACTGTTGGTCCAGTCCTGATGTTGGCAGTGGTTGGTGCAGAGAACTCGTGGAGTGTCTTGTCGGCCATGGTGTCCAACACTGGTGTTAAGCTTCTTCTTATCTGGCTAACTTCTGGAAGTGGTGCTGAGGGTCTCTTAAGTTTGCGTCTTGTTTTCCTTAGTAAAGCTTCGGGATCCTCAATGTAGTTTTTCGGAAGTTGGAAACCAGTCATACATCACACCCTGCATAAGATAAAAAAGATAAACAAAGCCAGGGTAAGCTTGTTTGAGTAAAAGTAAATAATCAGTGCATTATCACATGTGTGTAAGTAAAATGATATGTTCTAGCTACCGTTTAAAAAAATGCTTCTAATGCAATGTCCTATCAGTGTTCATAAAGATTTTAATGAAAAACCCTAGGTACCATCCCTAATTTAATTGATGTGGTCCCCGGCAACGGCGCCAGAAATGCTTGTTGACACTCCTTAATGGAATCACTCTAAGAATGAACCATATAAAATAATAAACTAGTGAAGGCACTAATAAAGAGTGTACGGGACACTACTAACTTCACTTAACGTCAAGTTGTCATCCCCAACATGAAGCTAGCAATGTAATTATATCAGGGCACTGGATTTAAAGATAGATATTTACCCGCAAGCGCACTGATAAACATACCTGTTGTAGAAGCATTTCACCCAAGCTAGTCTCAGGTATCGTTATTTATATTTAGCCTAGAGACTAATCAATTCAAGGTATGATGGTATTGTATTAATGAGGACTTAACAACATTCATTATAGCACACACTTATAATAAGACTAATAACATACTAATTACTCCAAACAGGGATCAGGTTACAGAGTAAATGATAATGATAAATGATAAATGATAACAGAGATCAGATTAATCAAGGATAATATTAGAACAATACTGCCTAGCAAGTAATGATTAGAACAGGTATTAATAAGAAACATTCCTAAGTTATTCTAATTACAAGTCATAGCATACATTGATTAGTGCAAACATATTTGGCAATCATTGGCTAGGTCACATCATATTTATAATCAAGAGGCAACTCCATAGTAAAAGTGTCAAACAGAGTAACCCCTAAACCATGAGTTAACTGAGCCATACTGAACACTATATTCGGGAGGTGGAATGCAAAGGACTCAACAGGAATGTCACACTCGCGATCTACCACTCTATCCAGAACATAGGACGCATTCGCAGATAAATAAGGTATAGGCACCACGCCTACACAGCATCTATCACCCACCCGTTGTACTTTAAGATGAGCGCTATACGAACATGAGTATAAACATAAAGATGAACTATCTATTCCAAATATATAATCAAAGCAGACTATAAGCAATATAACTAAGAATATAATAGTTGATGTCTTAATCATATCAATTGTATTGCTATCTAGAACACGAAGATGGACAATAAGGTGAATTAGATCATCGAGAAGAACTAAAGTACGAACTAGAACAAGATTATGGACTAGAAGATGAACTAGACAATGAACATGAACTAGACGATGAACTAGAACATAAACAATGAAGAACAATGATGAACTAGAAGAGCAATTATGAAATAGATCCATAATGTTAATACAAGAGAGAAGATTTTTGGGTTTACCGAGCCTTCTCGTGACTAGATCAGGAATCCAAGCGAAGCTTGCCTCCAATAATCCTATTCTATCTACTAATCTAGGTGGATGTAGTTCTAGGGCTTCCGATTGATCTCCTTCTAATGATGCTCTGATTGATGATGTCTAATAATCAAACCCTGATCTGATGATGATGATGGAGAGGGGGGGTCAGGGGCTGTTTATATAGCCCTGGGCGATGAACCCTGGCCCTTGGATCAAACCGACTTAAGGTACGGCCGAGATGCAACCTAGAGGTCGTTGAAGGAAGCTTGCAGAAGACGGAGGCCAGCGGGCCCGGTGGTAGACCGGTCTGTCTAAGGGTGGGACCGACCGGTCCCACCTGGCGGCCTCTCGCGGTGGTCGACCTCTTGGTGTCTTCTTACGTTCTCTGGAGTCTTCTAGAATAATCTTGACGTGGTGGTGGCGTTATCTCCCGTCGGTTTCCTTCTATGGGAAGCTATCGGTGCTGATTTCCTGGTTTAGTTCCTGCAGAATCATAGTTCACCAAAACTCGTGGAATATTGTCAGTTGATACCCTAAACCTTTGTTGGTGATCAAATTCTTGCCCTTTTCATATTTATTTATCCCTCAATTATGATAGATAATCAGTGTCAACAGGAGGCGATGCTCCAGAGGCGGCGGCGTGTGCGGGAAAATTTGGCCAGCCCTTCGGGGTCAAATGAAACCGCAGAAGGACTTGGTCGCAGCGCAGCCGAGAGGATAGGATTTTATAGGGTGCACTTTACCGCAGCGGGCATCTTACGTTGCCCGTTGCGGTTGATAGGTATTACCGCAGCGGGCGCTTACGATGCCCGCTGCGGTTATTCACTAGGGACATTAACTTATTATTATTTAGTTAATAAGTTATTATTAATAATAACTTATTAGTACTAACTTATTATTATTAATAGTACTTTTATTAATAACTTTTCATAAGTTCACTTTTTCATATTATTACAAAATGATATGAAGTTAACTTCCACTACTTTATTACATAGAAAGTTATTATTAATAATAACTTATTAGTACTAACTTATTATTAATAATAATAACTTTTATTAATAACTTTTCATAAGTTCACTTTCTCATATTATTACAAAATGATATGAAGTTAACTTCCACTACTTTATTACATAGACGTGTGGCATATATATACATCTCATTTTAGTGCTGGCGCTTTCACGGACCGCTTCTCACCATCGGGACGGGCCCAGGGCTTGATACCGCTCTTGTTGCAACGGTCCTCGACGGCCTTGATCTTCTTTGCAAAATCGGTAAAAAGTTGGAGCTCTGCATAGTTGTTGTATTGTTCTGGGCTTTGAACCCCATCAGCTCCAACAATCCGCTGCTTTCCTGACACGACCACATGCCTCTTTGGGTCCTCTGGATAGATATAGTAGGCCACTTGCGCGACATTGGTTGCAAGTACCCATTGGTCATCTTTGTACCCGATACTTTTGAGGTTCACGGTGGTTAGCCCGAAACTGTCGACCGCAACCGCTTTGGGGTTTACCCAGTGGCACCGGAAGACGGTTACGCATACGTCCTTGCCATAGTCAAGTTTCCATATTTCTTCGATCTGGCCATAGTATTGCGTCCTCGTGTTTGTGGCCTCGTCGACGCCCTCATATCGAACACCGCAGTTCTGTGTCGCGCTCTTCTTGTCCTTCTCTTTCATGTGGAACCTGTACCCCTTCACATCGTACCCTTGCCACGTCGTGATTTGGCTTGACGGGCCTTGCAGAAGCTTTTGCACGGTCTCCATATCTTCATCATCAGGGCATCTTTCTAGGGGTACGTGTTGCTCTTTGAGCCAATCTATGAAACTGTTCCTGTGCTCATTCTGGACCCATGCCTCTGTGCGTTGTCCGTCATTAGCGGCGCAGATCTCTTCTATGTGCCTCTCGACATATTTCTCCATGCTCACTAACTGATGAAGAATGTTGTAATGAGCTTGTTCAATCTCCTTGTATGGTATATCCGTGCAAACTTTTTGGCCCGTGCACCCCATGCCCGTGGTTCTGCCCTCGTGCTGATGGACAGGCAACCCAATCGCCCTCCCATCTTTTATGTACCTCATACACCAGTTCACTGCCTCTTCGGTTGTGTACGCCTCGATCATAGAGCCCTCCGGGTGAGCACGGTTATGAACATATCTGTTGAGGGTGGACATGAACCGCTCGTACGTCCACATCTCGTGTAGGTACACGGGGCCTAGTTGCTTGATCTGATCCACCATGTGCATCATCAGGTGTACCATAATATCAAAATATGATGGGAGAAAGCACATCTCAAGCTGGCAAAGGGTCTCCACGATGAAGTCCTTCAGGGCAGGGAGGTCAGCCTTACCGATGACCTTCTGCGTGATGCGGTTAAAGAAGTATGATATCCGAGTGACCACCATCTTCACATACTTTGGACCGATAACCCTTATCACAATTGGAAGGAACATCGTCAGCATGATCTGGCAATCATGTGTGTTGTAGCCGGTCAATGTGAGGTCTTTCAAGGAGACGAGGCTCTTGATGTTGGAAGAGAAACCGGTCGGCACCTTGATACCCCTAAGAAGGTTGAGCATAGCAGTCTTCTCGCCATGCCTTAGGTTGTAGGCCGCACTTGGAAGACCGACTTTACCATTATGAGGTGACCCAGGGTGAAGGTCCTGCCTGATGCCCTGGTTGAGAAGATCCGTCCGTGACTTCAGACCATCCTTCGTCTTTACTGGGATGTCCAGCAGGACACCGATCGTGCTATCAAAGACGTTCTTCTCGAGATGCATACAGTCGATGGCATGGGGTGTTTTCAGTGTCTTCCAATATGACAGGAACTCGAAGAAAATCGACCTCTTCTTGAAAGGAACAGAGGGGACCTGCGACGCTTCCTTCGTCGTGTCTCGCTTTCGCTTCCTCGTTTGTTTTGTTCCCTCCTCTGGTGGCTTCTTCTTCTTCCCAAACTCGATCTGATCAATATCCTTCACCATCTCATACACCTTTGGCCCCCAACTAGTCTGCGCTGGTGGTTCACCCTGTGGCTCCCCCTGATCATCGAACAATTGATTCATGACACTTCTTCTATATCTGTGCCTTTACGGAAGGAACCGCTTGTGCCTCATGTAGACCATCTTGTTCGATCCCTTGAGGTAAGTGTAGCATGTCTCGTCGATGCACATTACGCAGCCGGTCTTCCCTTTGATCTGCCCCGACAGTGAGAATAGGTCGGGGTAGTCGGTGATGGCGACAAAGATGACGGCTTTTAGGATGAACTTCTCCTTGAGGGACGCATCCACCATCTCGACCCCAACATCAAATAGCTCCTTCATTTCCTCCATTACCGGCTCAAGGAAAACATCAATATCGTTGTCGGGCTGCTTCGGTCCTGAGATAAGCATGGTCAACAAAAGATACCTGCGCCTCTAACACAGATGGGGAGGTAGGATGTAGATGGTCAGTACGACCGGCCAGGTGTTGTGGGAGCTGCTCAGCTCGCCGAACGGATTCATCCCATCGGTGCTCAGCGCGAACCGAACGTTCCTGGGATCTTTGCCAAATTGTGGGTAGGCCTTGTCGAAATCTTTCCACTACTGGCCATCGGAGGGGTGCCGCAGCATGCCATCGTCCTTCAAGCGGTCAGCTGATGCATGCCAGGACATGAGCTTCGCGTCCTCTGGGTTCCCAAATAGCGCACGGAGGCGGTCGATCACTGGCATGTACCACACTGACAGTGCCGGACTTCTCCTCAATGTGTAACCCTCTTCTTCCTCGTACTGCTGATGAGCCGAGATGCGATTGGCTGCAACACTGCTCTTCTTGACACCCTTCTTCTTCTTCCTCTAACCACCTCGCAAGGCCTCGTCGTCGTCTGCATCCACGCAACAGCCAGTATTTCTCTTGTAGCGACTGGTGCCACAGTGCGGACAGCTCGTCAAATTCTCATACTTTGTGCCCCGATAGAGGATGCAGTGGTTAGGGCAGGCATCGAACTTTCTAAGCTTCATCGCCACTGGCCGGATAAGCTTCTTCGTCCGATACGTATTTGCTGGAATCTTGTTACTCATCGGGAATATTTTAGCAAGGTAACCTAACAGCTCAGAAAAGCTACTGTCTGACCACCCATGTCGAGCCTTCATCATCAACATGTGGAGGTTGAAATGGAGCACCGTGCAATCCTTCGGACATTCCTCGCTGTCCTTATATAAAGGATCAAGTGACGCCGACTTCATCTCTCTGAAATTTTCCAGCCACTTCGGGGAGCCATACACGACGTCGTCTTCGTCGATGTGGTTGAGTAAATCCTAAAACAGCTGCACATCCGCAGGGTCCTGCACCGTAGCGTCCTCAACATCTCCACCACCATCATGTGTCATATCCTGGAGTACATCCTCCACAGCGATGTGGTCACGAGCACTACTGTCACTGAAGGCAGGCGCTATTGTTGCTGATGAGACGTGCGCTCCAGGATCTTGGTTCACCATCGTCGTCGACGCTGAGCTTACTCCAGATGTCGCCCTGACACTCGGATCGAATCTCTCGTCGTGATGAGTCCACACCGTGTAATCATCCATGAAACCAAAACGAATCAAATGAGATTGCACTGTGCCTTCGTCTTTGAAGGCGGTCAGATTCTTGCAACGATGACATGGACATATGATTGTCATCTGGTTTGATCTCTCACGGTCAGCTTTCGCAACGGCAATAAACATTCTCACTTCAACGATATACCGCACATCAAGTACTCTATTGATCTTATACATCTATTCCGACCGGTCCATCATACCTGCGATCCTTAATTAATTACACAAATCATGAATCACAAAACAAAGATGAATTATTAGAAATAATAATAATTTATTATATTTATGTTAAATCTAGGGACAAAATTAATAGCGACGGCAAATAAAATTAATGCATCCATGATGAACTTAGAGAAACAAATACCAGTTTTCTCTCTCCTACATGAAACTAGATCTAAAAGGGGGGCTACAAAGAGAGAAAAAGAGAGGGGAAAGAGGGTGGAGATCATCTAGGTACCTCTTGTGGAGTACTTCTCCTCCAAATCAAACAAATAAACCTCAAAAAGAAGTTATTTGGGACAAAAATTCGGCAAAACTTCTTCCCCCGTTTTTGGTCTAGAGGAAGAAGATGATCGGGTTCTTTTCTGCTGGCGGTGGCTTAAATAGCCAGGAATAACCGAAGCAGGCAACGTAAGGAGCTCGCTGCGGTTAATCATCTTTAACCGCAGCGGGCTTCTTTACCCGCCCGCTTCGGTTAATCATTAACCGAAGCGGGCATATAAGGAAGCCCGCTGCGGTTAAAGGTGATTAACCGCAGCGGGCTCCATACGTTGCCCGCTGCGGTTAATTATTAACCGCAGCGGGCGCATTGGCGGCCGACCGATGTAGGCCGGCCACCGAATAACCGTGGCGGACAAAAAGAGTGCCCGCCACGGAGGTCTTTTAGGCAACGCTACGCAAGTTCTTTTTTGTAGTAGTGAAAGACAAACTCCAACATGACCTGGCAAATGAACCAAACACCAACACTTGGTTGGAACCTTGGCTCACGTAGGCAGCATAGTGCAGAGTAAAGGAACCAAACACACCCAGAGTCAATATCTCACGGAGAAGTAATTTATGTGTTATGTACTTGTATTCATGGGCCATGCGCAGGGAGGTGCTGTTGGGCTGATCCACACGCAGACCGCAGGGTGTTGGTGGGCTAGGGACTAGGGAAGTTTTGGATGACCTTGTTATACTTCTAGGATCGACTAGGTGCAGATCCGCAGATCCGGTGGGGTTCTCTCCTTTCTGGATATGAAACAGGAGGTAGTGCTAGAGAAGAATAGAGAGATGGGAATGAGTTCATACCTTCAAAGGATCAGCCTCCACTGGTTTGTCGATGGAGATCTGCGCTAGGGCAGCGACGGGTGGTGTAGTGGTTGAGCAGTGGAACCGCTGGTGGAGCTTCCCGCCGCTGGCAGTGCCACCCTCGGGATCGGATTAAGGTTAGGACGGTGGGGACTGTAGCAGGAGCTCTCAACCTCGTTCTTAGAGCCCTGCCCCCACCTCCTCTTTATAAGCACTATGCGACGGGGGCCCACCAGCCTGCTAATGGGCTGGGCATCCCCGATCAGGATGCAGATCAGGGTCCAGTTAGGCCGTTGGGCCTAACTGGTGGAGATCAATCCAACATTCTCTCCCTTGATCTCAACTCATATCTTTAAACTTCTCATTTATTTCTTTTACCATTCCATCACAGATCGATGCATAGAGCGTGCCTTATCGTCACGATCAATTGTCGATAGATTCAACAGCTACAATACACGTCTCTATTTTGAAATAGGTTCTTTAACTTTGGGGCCCTTTATTGTCCAGAAATCATAGGCCTTACCATACAACCCATGTCGACTGTGTATTCTCTGAACACACTGGGCGGTAAGCCTTTGCAAAATGGATCCGTAATACTTTCACACTCTAAAAGTATGATTCTGGACTTTCTCCTTCACAACGTATAACCCAATGTCAATGTGTTTGGCAGTACACTTGACCCGTTGTCTTAGGAGCAAACTTCTTAAATGGTTATTGTTGTTGTTTACCATTACGAACTCCGGGTAAAGATTTCTAACCAATTCGCCTGTTCTTTATGCCTCATGATAAGCTATATGATAGGTGTTCATCATCAATGACACCACTACGGTTTCTTTTGGAGCTTTTCCACAATAAAACTCCAACTGCGAGTGTTAGTTACTAATGTGGAATTCACTACACATCTCGCTCAAACATATCAGTTATATGTACTCACAACCATTTGAGAGTACTTGTTCTCTTTTACTCGTCATAAGGCATATAAAACTTTGCACAATTGCAACACTTCCATTCCAGTGATTTATGTCTGGATTGGACATCTGCCAAAATCCCGAATACATGAAACATGTCAGGGTAAATACTTGTGCACTCATTAAGCTTTCAACAACCGAAGCATATAGGACGTCCATTTTATCGATTCTCATATCTATTCTTGGAACACTGAAAGTTCCCAAAACTATTACCCTTGACCATAGGAACAGGTGTATGTTTACACAATGGATACTTTATTTCTTTATTAATCTTCCCAAGTATACACTTGAGACAGTTCTAATACCCCTTTTCACTTGTCTCGGTAAGTTTCAATTCCTAGACGAATGACACTTCACCGAGATCAACTTTATGTAATTTAGGGCAATGACTACTTTTCCAATAGCAGGTTAACACCATTGCCAGCAAGCAAGGTGTCACCCACATACAAGTTTAGGAAAATGAATTTCCTATTCTTGAACTTTGCACAATGTCATTGTCCTTCTCATTCTCATTAAAACCCAAACTTTCTAATCTAATGTGGCATCAAATTTTGAATACCACTCTATAGATGCTCGTTTGAATCTATAAATAGATTTCTTCAGGTGGAATCCTAAACATTCTTTTCCTTTCACGACAAAACCGTTACGATGTACCATGTAAACTTTTCATACAAATTCCCATTATCTATCTGATGTAACTCTAAACATTATGTGTCATTAACACTAGTTAAAGTGTTTTTTTCCTTGTGTGAATCCTTTCACCATAATGTTTCTATGTTCCCTCCGGAGCCACATTGCATCTTGTAGACCTATTACAGTCTACTGTTTTGGCTCTTTTAGGAATAACTTCTCATCATTTATTCTTTGAGACCTTTTAGGTCCAAAATGGCACTCTTTTACATGGTTGTTGTTGCTCTTTTATTGCCAAGAGACAATTGATACTTTAGGCTCTTGTATTACAAGATCCTTGTTTACATTATTCATCCTTTTAGAAGAGCTAACAACAGGTGTTGTATAGGCCATACAACATCAACAGGTATGATTATTCTTGAGTCATTGGAGTGGGCATGCAATCCCACTTCTCTTCAAGTCTTAGATCTCTACATACCATGCTCCCCCAGATTATCCCATCTTTCAGTAAAGATGGTGCTTCCTCAAATTTCTTATTTGGGTTTATTTGTCAAAAGGCATATGGTGCCTTAAGCACCGCTCGTCCAGTACAAATACTGGCTCACTTTGCTATCCTCCTATCAGAACCATAAAGGTATAGGAATTTTAGCTATTTCTTTCTTTACTTAGGGGTATCGTTATTATGATCATTGTACTCCCACAATGGTCACATTCATCTTTGATAGATCACACTTGCCTAAATGCATATCATGCATTGCATTTTTGAAACACAGGGAAATAGAGAGTATCTCCTTTAATCTTTATCTTTCTCAATTTAATCTCACCATTCTCCCCCTCGAAATATGGCACAACCTTTACTGCCATAATTTTGAAACTATTCTGAACTTTTGTGAACGAGGAGACATCTATAATTTGCTTTATTCACATGACCATGTCATGCAAACAAAATCATCTTTTGATTCTTATGAGAGTATACTTTCCTCATTCCACTTTAAGAACTTAACGAAGTCCTTACTTAACTTTACTTTTGCAAGTCATGCTTGCATGCTTTCTTTATCTGGGATTGCTCCCCTCATGGCCTTAGCCCATGACCATGTCATGGTCAACACTGTGATAGCATAAAAGCTACCCAAACTTTTCATTCTTTCTCCCACTCTGAGATATACTTTAGGCACATGAGCCATCATAAACTTTTTTTTCCCGCCATGCGGGACAATTTCCCATCAGGGACATTAAAACCACAACTGGCTTTCACATTCCATCATCAAATTCAGAAATAAATCTGAATATTCTGTAACATACACATTTAATCCAACATTGGTCAAATTAAATATGCATATTTCTTATTACAACTTGTCATAATGACTGAAACTTAAACAAATTCACCTTCATAGAGAGTACATAAAACATATTTCATGTACTAAACTTTTACTTTGGACAAATGTCTTTGAATTCTTTTCCTTTTCAAGCCATTTTCTAAAGAGAACATAGTCCCTTTATGTAAAGGCTTTCACTTTCCATCTTCTGACTCAAGTACCCAGCTCTTTTTTTCTGCCTGCAAGAATGAAAGCATGAAGATCTTTTCTGAAAAACATTAATCAATAATAATCAACAATAATGAGCATGAAAATAACCCTACATTGGTCTGGTTAAAACATGCACATTAAACTTTATAACTTATAGTTCTATTCTATATCACCATTGGGCAGAAAATAGAATAAAATAACATTCTTTTACATTAATTCTACATCACCATTGGGCAGAAATAGAATTAACGTATGCAAAACTCAAATAACTTGATGATAATCAACTTCATTGCAGCGGAATACTTTTCACTTTATCACAGACATTTCTTGATTCTTATATGGTCTCTGGAAAAATTGGTCACGTTGACGCAAAATTTACCAGAAATTCAAACTTTAAATTTAAACTTACAATATTGTTATCATCAATGTTGGTCAAAAAATAACAATATCATAATTTAACTTAAACATGTGACTATTCCTCTCATTAAATTTTCCCGTTGGTTCCAATTTAATTAGAAGATAATCAATGTCAACTTTGCAGCGGAAACATGAAAATACTCTTAAAACAACTAATCAATCCTGCTCAGAAGCATCTCAATATACTCATCTTCTCTCTAAACAAATTATCCTGTTGGTTTAAATTTCAGTAGAGACTGAAAACAAATTAGCATGTACGCGAGCTGCCAGGCCGGCCGAGCTGCCAAAACATTGGCATTGCACGCGAGCGGCCCACGGTACGGCGGCCTGCTTGCGCTGCCACGCCCCTCCCCCCCCCCCCCCCCCCCCCCCCCCCCGCCCAGGCCGCAACCTGGGCCTGGGCCGGGAAAGAGCTAACCCACCTGGGCCTCATCCGGCCCGACGATGCGGCAGCCGTCCGATGTCATCGGGCGGTTGTCCGTGCTTCTCGCAAGAACAAAACCCGTCGAGCCGGCCAACTCCCAAAACCCTAGCTCACTTGCATCTCCTCTCCCTCTCGTCTCTCTCTTCTCCGCTCGTCTCTCTCTTCTCCACGGCGGAGCCCGAGAGCGCCCCGGAGACGGCCGCTCGTGGCCGCTGGCACCTGTGAGGAAAAACACCGCCGGAGCACGAGCTCCCGAGCGAGCCCGGGTCCCCTTCCTCGACACTCGCAGCCGTCCGGAGGAAAAAAGGGGGGTGGTCGCGCCTCCTTGGGGCCCCTCGCCGGCGCGCGAGCTCGCTGGAGGTTGAGCTCGCCACCGGCGAGCGGCCCTGGAGCGGCGCCTTTAGCCCGAGCCCGAGGCGGATTACAGTGGCGAGGTCTCTCGTCTAACAGAGAGCAAAACCCGGTGGCGTGTAGATCTCTGCCTACACGTGAAGGGTCGAGATGGCGGACTAGAGGGGGGGTGAATAGTCTTTTCTAAAATTGATCTCACCGGCTAACCGAAACAAATGCGGAATTAAAACTATCGGTCTAGCCAAGACTACACCCCTCTACCTATTAACTTTAGCACCTTACAAAAGATCCTAAACAAAGCAAATAAGGTGTTAGGCTAGCTAGAGCTCACCTAATCAATCTAGCTTGCAAGGTCACTCAAACCTATGTAACTAGTACTCTAATCAAACCGGGGAGCTCCTAATCAATCTAGTGATGCAAAGCGCATAAAGCCTAAGCTCACTAGCAATGCTCAATAACAAGGCTACACAAGCCAAATTAGAGAGCTCAAAATACTTAGCTACACAAACTAAGCAATGTGACTAACAAGGCTACTCAAGCCAATTAGTCACGCAAGAGATCTACTTCTAAGCTACACAAGCAAAGAAGGTAACTAGAAAGCTACACAAGCTAACTAATTACAAGAGCAACTATTTAAGCTACACAAGCTAGATAGCTACACAAGAGCAACAACTAAACACTAGCACAAGTATGAGTATGGAAATACAAGCTAGTGAATGAAGATAGCAAACCACCGAGAAGATGAAGACAATGTTGACACGGTGATTTTATCCCGAGGTTCACTTGGTTGCCACCAAGCTAGTCCCCGTTGAGACAAGCTCAAGGTTGTCGCCGGTCCTCTTGCTAGTGGTGACTACACTAGTCACACTCTCCCCAAGGAGTGCTTACCACAAGCTCTAGCACTCGACCCGGTCGAACCACTTGACGCTCTTCACGTCTCTCTTTTATTAGAGTTGCTCTTCGCGATCTCCCGCGGGGTGAGCACAACACCCCTCACAAAAGCAGTCGCCTCCGGAGCACCACTCAATCTCCGAGCGTGCTACCACAGAGCACACACAAACCTCCAAGCCGTCTAGGAGGTGGCAACCTCCAAGAGTAACAAGCACCACCGGCTTGCAAATCGATCACCTAGTGCCACACTTGCAATCTCTCATGCACCGCACTAGAATCGCTCTCTCACTAAGCGGATATGATTAGCACTAATCCCAAGTGAGTTGGAGGGCTCCCAAGCACTCTCACACAAGGACACTAAGTCCCCAAGGTGCCCAACACCCCAAATGGCCGGCCACCCCCTCTATTTATAGAGGGAAGCCTCAAACTAGTCGTTTGAAATCGTGCTGAAATTTGAACTGCGGACAGTCCGCCCTTATAGCCCCGGACAGTCCGCCCTTATAACGAAACTAACCGTTAGGAGCTGCAACGGTCACCCCGGACAGTCCGCCCCTTAGGCCCGGACAGTCCGCCGTTGAAAATTGACAACCTACACAAAACCTGTCCAGCAACCTTGTTCTCCGAAAAATTAGCCGGCGGACAGTCCGCCCTTATAGGCTCGGACAGTCCGCCGTTCACCTGTCAACCCGAGAACAGTGCGACCGTCGCGTCCGATGCATCCCCATCGGTGCGTCCGAGGCCCGCGGACAGTCCGCCACTAAAATGGCAGACAGTTCGCCACCCTCTAGAAAGCCTCCCACGAGAACGGCCATAACTCTTAGCTCCCAACTCAGAATTCGATGATCTTAGACATTTTGGAAAGCTTATTCAGAGGGCTACACAACCCACATGAACTCATGATCCAAAGCACAAAGGATCAATACAGTTTTCCAATCCAAGAACCATCACTTCTCTTTTTCAACCAAAGTTTTCTCTAAAACTTCTCCAACTTCTTCTCCTTTGCAAATGTGCCAACGCCACCAAGTGTATACAACCTTGTGCATGTGTGTTAGCATTTTCACAATCATTTTTTCAAAGGATTTTCACTTGCACTCACCACGCCACTCGATCCTAGTAACAACGCAATGTTAGATCGCTCAAGTGGCACTAGATGACCGATATGCAAACAAGTTTGCTCCTCTTGATAGTACGGTCATCTATCCTAAACCCGGTCATAATCTTCTCTACACACCTATAACCGGTGAAATGAAATACCCTACACATATACCTTTGCCTTGCGCATTCCATTCCATCTTCTCCATTTGTTGATGCAACACATGCACCAACCTCTCATCAAATGATATGATCCACTTCATATCATCACATGGCCTCCATGGTCCATCGATCTTGACATCACTTGCTCTTCACCATTGCTTCAGTCCTTCGGCACCAAGTCTTGCTTAAGCCTACCGACACTCGGTACCAACGGCTTCAAAGCCTCCAACTTGCCCTTCACCTTCGCAACTGGTCCATCAAGCCAAGTCTTGCCTTGATCTTCACCATCTTAGCCACATGACTCCATGTCATGTTTCATGTGCATTAAGCTCCTCCATGATCATCACATGTGTGAGCTTCACATCAAGTCCAACCCATTCACCTCCATGGCTCAAGTGCTCACACACATGTACATGTGGACTAATCTCCTATGTATCTCACATAAGCACCATTAGTCCACCTAAAGTTGTCACTCAATTACCAAAACCAAATTAGGACCTTTCAACACGGCGGCGGCGGCGCCCAGGGAGGTGCCCCCTTTCCTGCCTTCTTTCCTCCCGTTCTTCTCGAGGGCTAGGGTTTCGGGCGAAAACTTATTTCTCTGTCTTTTGGGTTTGGAAACATGGATCGAATCCTCCCCCTCTTTTCTGTGATGGTGCCGCACCACCCCCCTTCGTCGGAGAACGGCTTGAGTCTTTCCCGACATTGTCTATCCTTCCAGGGTTGGATTTTGCACTGTTGGTGCCGAAACCCTAACTAGGGTTTGGCTCTGTTCCGCAATGCAGACGAGCGGCGGCGGTCAGTTAGGGTTTCATCTCCTTCTCTATGCTGGCCTAAGCCAGATCTACACGCTAGTGAGGCTTTGATACCATTGTTATACTTCTAGGATCGACTAGGTGCAGATCCGCAGATCCGGTGGGGTTCTCTCCTTTCTGGATATGAAACAGGAGGCAGTGCTAGAGAAGAATAGAGAGATGGGAATGAGTTCATACCTTTAAAGGATCAGCCTCCACTGGTTCGTCGATGGAGATCTGCGCTAGGGCAGCAACGGGTGGTGTAGTGGTTGAGCAGTGGAACCGCTGGTGGAGCTTCCCGCCGCTGGCAGTGCCACCCTCGGGATCAGATTAGGGTTAGGACGGTGGGGACTGTAGCAGCGGCTCTCAACCTCGTTCTTAGAGCCTTGCCCCCACCTCCTCTTTATAGGCATTGTGCGACGGGGGCCCACCAGCCTGCTAATGGGTTGGGCATCCCCGATCAGGATGCAGATCAGGGTCCAGTTAGGCCGTTGGGCCTAACTGGTGGAGATCAATCCAACAGACCTTACTTAAGTTTTGGAGGCCCTGAACATAGCATCGATGGTGGTGTCGTGCCTGCATGGCAGCCCCGCCCAAGGCGCGTCCGGATTGGTTCGTCTCTGCCACTCCCACCGCAAGCGCAAGGCGACGCTCAGCAGCCAGAGATCGGGGAGGCCGAGCCCTCCGAGATCCCTGGGGGAGCACACCACGGACCATGCAACCCGGCACTTCCCCCTTGCCCCCCCTCCCCCCCCCCCCCCCCCCCGCCACCGAATCAGAGCCTGCCAGAGGAAAGTGCGCCTGCGTTTGTCGATTTCCGTGATCGCCCAAGGGGAGAGGGCGCAGCATATGGACGTGTGGACAGGAATCGCCGACAGAGTAGACTTGGCGAGGGTGGCCCTGCCGACCTGGGTGAGCAGGTTTCCCTTCCATGTCGGAATTCTAGCGGCGAACTTGTCCACGATCGGCTGCTCCTGCGCACGCGACAACCTGGCGATGGAGTGCGGCGCACCCAGGTAGGTCACCGGGAACGGCTGCACCCGGCAAGGGAACACGTCCAGGACCGCAGCCACCGCGGCATCGTCGCGGCGAATGGGCGTGATCGTGCACTTGTCGAGGTTCGTAGCCAGACCGGAGGCACCAGCGAAGGCCTCCAGAAGATGCCTCATGCAGACGAAGTCTAGGGCGACGGGGGACAGGAAGATGACGAGATCATCCGCGTAAATGGAGGCCCGACACCTTATCGCATTGTCGGGCAGCGGCGAGAGCTGCCCGTGGCGGTCGGCCTCCAGGATGAGCGCGTTGAGCACCTCCATAACGATGAGGAACAGAAGTGGGGAGAGGGGGTCACCCTGCCGCAGCCCCTGGCATGGAAGATCCTCCTCCCCTGCCGCCCGTTGACCAACACCTTGGTCGATGACATGGCGAGCAGGTACGAAATCCAATCCCGCCAGTGTCGAGGAAAGCCCATCCGCTCAAGCACCTCGAGCAGGAAGGGCCAGGCGACCGTGTCAAAGGCCTTGGCGAGGTCAACCTTTAGCAGGAACATCGGCGACCGCCTCGCGTACAGTCACCTGCACGTGAGCTGAACCGTCCTGAAATTCTCATGGATGCGCCTGCCCCTGATGAAAGCCGACTGGTTGATCCAGACCAGCTCCGGCGTCCTAGGCGACAGCCGGATTGCGAGCCCCTTGGCGAACAGCTTCCCCACCGAGTGGATGAGGCTGATCGGCCTGTAGTCCCTTAGCCCCGAAGGCTCACTCGTTTTGTGCAGCAGCACTATGGACGCCTCGTTCAAATTGTTGAAGCTCCGGAAGTCCATGTCCCACAGCACAGCGAAAGCACGTACCATGTCCGGGTCGACCACCTGCCAGGCGGCCCTAAATAAACCCGGGCCAAAGCCGTCCGGACCTGGCGTGCGGTCGGCCGGGGAGGGAAACTCTTGTTTCTTTGGTTCCCTCTAAATACAACCTACCTTCATCTTCGATGCATCGATGGCACCCCACCATTATATTTGCACAATCCAACTATAATATCCGAATCCGATGGATGGAAAAGGACAAGGACCCGCATATATGTGTGGCGACAGGATCTTTCCATTTTTGCAGTAATTAATGTTGTGACACAGGTAATGAAGCAAGGAACTTTAAACCAAAGTCTTATATATTGGAATCATGCAGACAGACAGACAGACAGACATATATACATATACATATATGAAATGAAAATAATAAGAAGCACACGATCGTCAACACGACCAAACGGATGCAAAGCAAACGACTCACACGCCGAAAAACAGCGCCCACGAGAGAAATGATGCACGCAGATGATGATGAGTACTGCTTCTGCTTGTGTAGATCATTCGCAGCCGCTGCCTTGGACGCAGAAGGGTTCTTGGATGTCGATACTACCAGCTTCCAGGATTTTCTCGCGGAGGGCACAGGCGCAGCCAAGCTTATCCTTGAGCTGGTTGCAGCATGTCTCGGTGAAAAGCTTGCCTTCTTCTGGGCTGCTGCTGCCATTGTTGTTGAAGAACATCTGGATCTGCTCGAAGCAGCTGTCCACCTTCGCCTGCGCGTTGCACTGCTGCTGCTCTGCTGGTTCAGATCTGGAAGCTGCCGCCGACACGAAGCAGACGGCTGCTGCTGCCAGGCACAGCGCCATGGCCACCAGTACTTGCAGCTTCTTGTTCACCCTGATAGTAGTAGCCATCGCTTGGTATGATCGATATGATTCACCTAGGTTTAATTTGGAGAATTTCGATCGTGCGTAGTATCGTCTGGTCTGCTGGATGGTGCGACGTACACCCCGTGCATTTATAGGCCAACAGGCAACCAGGCTCAAGACCTTCTTTATTTGCAGTACTGCAACATAATAAGGCCGGATAACACATCTGGTGGTCAAGACGAACAACAATCTAAACATCTACTTATATATCTCTGTCAACGCTTTTTGATCCGTATGTAGTATCACCCAGCCCATATATGATATATTATATACAACAATCATACTTCGTGCTCGCCAATTGCTACTTACTATACATCATGTCTAGCCACTAATTAAGCTCATTTGCCGTTTTGCCTTAGTTTAGTAAGCACGTGCACATCAAATCTTGCATTTATATTTTATATTATTGATGTAATGTAATAATATCATCCGTTGCTGGCTAATTGGTGTACACGTTTCTTTTGTTGTCCACAGCTGTCAGATGTTGGGTCTAGGCAATGCTGGAGATGCAATGTGGACCTGTTTGGAAGCCTGGTATTTGGCCCAAAACACTTGTAAATTACAGACCTGACAATTTTTCGAATCGGATCAAAAATTGCCTATTTGGATGACCAGTGAACACACTAATTTTACATTTGGAAGGGGCCAAAACCATTATAAAATAAAACACACCTCCTTCGGCCTAAAATATAAAACGATAACTATCGGGAGCTAGGTCTGCCGCTCCCCTCGCTCAACCCACACCCTCTACTCGTCGACAACACTCCCCTTGCTCAACTCGCTGCAGCATCGAGGGATCCCTGCAATGAGCTGGGGTGGCAAGACCACGACAGGTGCGATCCATGGATGAGCGAATATGACTGCAACGGCGCACAAATCTGCGGGATGATCAAATTAGGTATCCTTGTCATGTTCCTAGATTCCTATCTTCTTTGTGTTTCTCTTCTTTTGCAGCTAAAATCTGATATGGCTGGCAAATCGATGCACAACTCTGCAGGGTGAAACGATTCAGGTATCCTCATCATGTTTCTAGATCTTCATCTCCTCTCTGTTTATCTTCTGTTAGAGATCCAATCTCGTATGGTAGATCTCAATCTCCTCTCTGTTTATCTTCTGTTCGAGATCCAATCTTGTATGGTTAGCAAATCGAAGGGTAGAAGTAATTGGGAGATGCGTGTCTATTTTTGGATCGATCTACAGGAAGAGATGATTTGACTGCTGAATGAACAAAACATTTTTGGCTTCTTGCCCTGCCTTGGTATAAAGTTCTCATCATTTTTGTTTGATGTGGGCCCCCAGACTCTTTCATCATGTATTGATCTGACTCCTAACCTGTCAGATAACTTGTAGTAATATTCAACAAAATATTTCACAAATACTAGTGTTGTCATCCAATGTTTTTTCTTTCAGAAAAGGAGAGAAAGGAACTTGGCTACCATTAATTTTGCACTATCATGATGAATGTAGACTACTCCCTTAAATCAATTGTTCAATTCAAATTGCTATGAATGGCAATTTTATTTGAGGGACTATGAATGACACAGTTTTGTTTGCTATATTCTTTCTACTATCTGGACTACTGAATCTCGTGATTTATGTTTCGGGCAATGGTTCCAAAACATGTCAAGATGTTGCAAAGCATTTGTTGTTTGAGGAGCGCAGAGTGCCAAACTTGATGAACCTGTTGAGCCTTGAACTCGAATTTATGTTTTTGTCTTTAGATTCCAATGTTCCATGCATTTGGTTGTGCTCATGGCCAACAATAGACCATTGCAGTCTTCTATCAAGAATGACATCATATATTATAGGGCACTAGAATTTACACATGTTGTTTGTGAAAGGACCGTGACGCCTAAGAGGGGGGGTGAATTAGGCAACTTAAAACTTCTACTCTAAACTAAGGCCTCTAAAAACCACCTAGACAAAACCTATGCAAGAAAGTAAACTATCTAATGTGCAACTAAGGTTTTCCTATGTGTGTTTGCTATCTCTACCGCAAAAAGGAGTTATGCTACCTAGTTTCCAAACCTATCAACTAGCAAGAAAGCTAGGAAAGGTAAAGCATATGAACAAGGTAGCAATGTAAATGCGGAAGCTAAAGAGTGTGATAGAGATGCAAACTCCCGTCGACGACTCCGGTATTTTTACCGAGGTATCGAGAAGCGCGCAAGCTTCCCCCTAGTCCTCGTTGGAGCCCCTCGCAATGAATCCCTCGCAAGGGCCAAGCTCCCGGTCGGGTAACTCCGTGGACAGCTCCGGTCTTCCCCACGCGCAAGTGGGTCTCCGGTTAAGCCACTCGTGGCAAAGCCTCTCCCGGATGCTCTCCGCCGTCTTCACTATCAAGTTTCCGGCCGAAGCGCCGCGGGCCTTGTTCCCTTCGGTACACGGAGGCGGCCACACCACAAACTCGGTTGGTGTGGTCTCGCAAGACTACAAGCCCCGCCGACGTACAACCATGGTGCGCGCAAGCACCGGTAGATAAGAGGTTTTCAACCTCACTAAACACTAGGCCTAACACCTAGAGCAAGCGCAAAGCGATGGTCTAACTAGCTTAAGTACTTCGCAAAGCACATACACTAATCACCGAGTATATCACTTGAGCACTTTGGTGGCTAGATCAACTAAATATGTGACTATACACTTGGTACACTTCCTTGAGCTCCAACCATATTGATTTGGCCGGCCATGGGGGTATATATAGAGCCCCAAGCAAATAGAGCCGTTGGAGAAAGTCATGGTCTTCACAGCGTAGCATCGGACGCTGGAGTCGTGACCATCGAACGCGTCCGATGCTCCTTTAACGGCTACATGCCAGCCTGGCACTGCGTCGCAACGGCTACTTCAGCGTCTGATGCTCACAGAGCCTCTTTGGAACCTCTCTGCATGGTCATCGGACGCAGGGTCTTGTAGCGTCCGATGTTAGCACCGGAGCGTCCAAGCCGAACGAGGCTAGCTTCAATCGGGTGCCCGGAGTGTGCTGAATCCGGTGACGTGCCAGTCGGTTTGACCTGAAAACCAACAAGGGATAAAGCGTGAGAATAACTCTGGAACATGCTAGGTAAAACCAGACAGTTCCATATGTACGGCTTTGGAAGCCAGTCACGACGGCACACAGCTATAGAAGCTGTCTGTCAGAGCATGTTTACAAAGTCATTCGGCAAGTATGAGAACAGAGTATGTGAAACATATTAACTGCCGAATGCAAAAGGAAGACATGCTTGAACGAATCAAAGATATTATAAACAGGCAACTTGCAAGAATAGATCTATTCAAATAACACATGCATAGGCTAATCCAACTAATCTGCCGCACGTTTAGTCTTCATAAACCCGTCAAGCATAAACTTAAGCAAAGCTAATCCACCGCATGATACCACTTGCTATAAGTCTATACCACTTCTTATAATTAGATTAATCCACCGCATGATACAAGCTAAAAGCATGTATATATTTGTACGGATCTATAGAAGCTCATTACTCGTGTAAGCTTAACCAAAATCGGCAAACTAGCCGAGTTGGGGTCCATGAGGAAGGAACATATAAGCAAGCATGATCAAACTAATCTAAAACCTGCATCTGTCGTACGACACCCAGTTCTATCAAAGCATAAACATGATTGACATGTATGAACCCACAACATGTAACAACCTAGATTAAAAGCTGATCCGGCCATCATGATCTTATGATTAGCAAAGCACAAGCAAACTTGTGAAACAAGGCCGAATAGAGATCAATCTAGATTGGGCAAAAGAGTGTTACAGGAATTAAATAAATAAAAACACATAACACATGATAACTTAATGAATCTACTAGATCTGCCAAATCTAATAGAGCCGATATCTATTTTTACTCATGTCTTAATTCGCCGCACGATACAAGGCACAAGCAAAAACTTCCCGTCATAAGCTTAAATCCGCCGCACGATACTAAGCCTAACATACGAGACTACTTGCATCATATCTAAATCCACCGCATGATACTAGACATGATAACAAGGTTGCCGGTACTTACGGAGGTCGACGGATCGATGTTTCCTCTCGAAGAACTCGACGACACGACTTAGAGACTCGAAGATGGCACAGGGCCGGTTTGTATTGATGTGGTGGAGAACCTTTTTTTACAATAGCCAAGGGTTTATATTTATACCCTGCACGCAATACAAGTCCTAAGAGGACACGACTATGAAATATTAAAGGAAAATACAATATTCTTGGCCTTCAACTCCTTTCAGAATCTTCATTGCCTTAATTGTCGCAATTTTGTTGCCCGATCGGCTCTTGCTTCCGTCGTTTCAATGGAAACCCCTTTTCTCAAAATAGCCGACCTCATGAGCAGTTGTCGAATCCTTGGAAACTAGCCGACTGCATGAGTACTTGCCGAATGCCTCATACGCCCATCTCCGCACACTGGACATGCACGTCGTCTTCTAGCCTTCATCGTGAAGCCATTTATGCTAAATATAGAACTGGACGTCGAGATGTGCATGCTTTATATATATATTTATATTTAAATTGTCTTCTTTACTTGCTTGCCACATCACAACGCCACCAAATCCAACTCCTGGCCAATGAGATCAGACCCCTCTGGCTTCTTGAATACTCGTTTAATCTGTCACGGTCATGGTCGATTACCCTCATGATCGGCTTCTCTTGCCATATGTATTTCCTGAATGGAGTAACCGACCGCTTGGCCGTCTTCCGAATGCTCTTCTCACTGCTCGTTGGGTCCACCTGTCATCTTCTCAATATTGACCAAAATCCAGTGTTAACACAGGCCTCCCTAGTTCGGAGTATGAATTGTCATGCTTCGAACTATTTGATCTATGTTGGTCTTCCTCAAAAAGCCAAGAAATCCACTGATAGCAATAGTATTTTCTCACCATGTTTCCACAATTTTGCCTGTAAAACAATAATTCTTCAATACATGTGGAAACAAGTTAGTTACAAATGCATATGTGTATAAATATTATAGTTCTTCCATTCTATTGATCAGAAGATGTTGCAATGCCAACTACATCTCAAAAGTATCATATTTTATAACTAAGATTTCTTTTAAACTTGAATAAAATGGTACCTTACTCATCCATCTGTCTCTTTAATTATGGGGCTTTAGATCTCACTGAGTCCCCAAACGATTGCAAAACAGAATAGCTACAGAAATGCTTATCTTTTACCCCTTGATCACTTTTCATCCGGAGTTTTTATCAAAATCGTATCACATAATATTGCAAAGTCAAAGACTCGACCATAAGGAGATACAAGCCCATAAACCTAGATCAAGAAGTGCAAGTGAATATTTTTATTACTTTTTCTTTTGCATATGTCATTCTCCCTACCTTTTAAAATTATGAGGCTACTGGGCCTTCGGCCATCTTTTATTTTATTTGGCGGTCACTTGACCTTTTCTTTTTCATATTTTTATTTGGGCGGTTTGCCCTTTTTTCTTTCTCAGTTCTGGCGGACACGTGTCCGTCGTTTTTATTTCTGAGATTTATAGAATAGCTTCATATTTTTAATCAAAGAGAGAATGCATATGCAAAACACTTATTAGTTTATAACGTGTACGTGAATCTTGATCTTGAGAATATGACTATAATCCCAACTAGTAGTCACAATGATTTGACAGCGCTCAATATGACATTAAGTAAATTTTATTATTTCATTAAATCTCCGAATTTCAAGTATCTCTCAGAATAATGTCATAGCAAATTCTACCTCTATTCATATCCCACAACAACTTTCAGACAAAGTTTAAATTCTATGCAACCCACAAATCTCAAAGACTTCAAGATAAATATAATAACCATTAGACCCAAATCTTAAAGAAATCAAAGTTATAAACCAGACACAGGTGAAACATAAAACAGAGCATCTATTTATCATTTCAACAATGGATAACCCAAAATATTTATATCACATATTCATAGAGTGGAATTTTTAAGGGTTTTTTTAGTGCGGAGACGCAACATGAGAGGTTTCGCTTTTTAATGATTTTAATTTTAAGCTCTGAAACTATTAGAGAAGCGAGGGTAAAATTACACAAACCACCGTTGAAGATGAAGCAGCCATTCGTTTTGTCCTTCTTCATGATGGATCGCTCGATGTTGTACGATGTGTGCGTGTTGATCTCAGGCCCCCCGGCACGTAGTCACATCAGCGTAATCGATGATTCACTGGTGTCCTCCTTTCTCTCATCCGAGACGTCTTCGCCGAATATAGGTTGAAAATATTTGAAGCCAATCATAAACGTCAATCCTTCGTCTGCAAATGACTGGCTGCTTCAGATCTTGTAGCTGCATATATTTCTTTCTATATTTTCTTCCCTTTGTCTTACGTGGAAAGATTCTCTAACCTCATAGCCGATTTCGTCTTACAAAGTGATCAACTCTCATTGGTTTGGACAGCAAATACTCATGTACGGGCATGATCTGTGTATTAGCAATACCGAGTTGTTACCGTGAGCATGATGGTATGGTGAACCAGGTTATCGGCAAATCCGGGAAGGTCAAAGAAATTTCAGTTGTTAACATGTTGCTGTTCAGCCGAACGCGGGTTTCAAGTCCGGCTATTATAATGTCTTGATTTATCATGCTTGGACATGTCAACAAAAGCTCGATTATCACTTGATTAATTCCATTAATCAAATAAACAATTCAGTCCCCTTGCCTCATCACCATGCCTTAATCAACTGTCGTCGTCTGATACCTTGATTTTCGGCAAACTATATCAATGTTAGAAAAATATACTCTGAATATCCTTAATATTCGGGGCTGATTCTTCGCGTGACGATGATAACTCCAGCCGATTCTTGTATGCATATCGGCCAATTAGTATATTTTTCTTGTGTTGTTGTATCCACTGATTTCTTTCCTGAACAGCCGATTCCAAAGATGACATGCAGATAAGCTATCGGCCAACTTCCCTCGGTTGACGTATGACCTCTTGATAATTAACCGACTATTTATAGCAGCATGCAAGTAAATCTGAGTTTGGACTTTATCTCTTTGAACATCTCCATGGAAATCTTCCTTTTATTTATCTCTTCATGTGCATGTCGTGCCATGATATATTTGGAGACCGATACATTCATGCATGATGTATCTGAAGCCATTTTATTTTTAGGAGAAACCATATCAGCCAATTCTATCTTTAGGAGAAGTTCATTAGCTTCTTTAATTGGTTTCTATGTCCCTGCACGGAGCAAATCCACCCATGCATGCTATCTGCGTCTTCGGAGATGCCATGTACACTCAGTTGATCAGCAGCTATCCCGTGCGTACACGTTGAATCAGCTTTGACAATCAAACAGGAATTGTTGTCCCACCGGGCGTGCCAAAAAGTGTGTTGACGCAAAAAGTGACACCTTGCGCCAAGGCACACAGCAAGCCGAACGAGGCTAGCTTCAATCAGGTGCCCGGAATGTGCTGAATCTGGTGATGTGTCAGTCGGTTTGACCTGAAAACCAACAAGGGATAAAGCATGAGAATACCTCTGGAACATGCTGGGTAAAACCAGACAGTTCCATATGTACGGCTTTGGAAGCCAGTCACGACGGCACACAGCTATAGAAGCTGTCTGTCAGAGCATGTTTACAAAGTCATTCGGCAAGTATGAGAACAGAGTATGTGAAACATATTAACTGCCGAATGCAAAAGAAAGACATGCTTGAACGAATCAAAGATATTATAAACAGGCAACTTGCAAGAATAGATCTATTCAAATAACACATGCATAGGCTAATCCAACTAATCTGCCGCACGTTTAGTCTTCATAAACCCGTCAAGCATAAACTTAAGCAAAGCTAATCCACCGCATGATACCACTTGCTATAAGTCTATACCACTTCTTATAATTAGATTAATCCACCGCATGATACAATCTAATTATAACAAGCTAAAAGCATGTATATATTTGTACGGATCTATAGAAGCTCATTACTCGTGTAAGCTTAACTAAAATCGGCAAACTAGCCGAGTTGAGGTCCATGAGGAAGGAACATATAAGCAAGCATGATCAAACTAATCTAAAACCTGCATCTGCCGCACGACACCCAGTTCTATCAAAGCATAAACATGATTGACATGTATGAACCCACAACATGTAACAACCTAGATTGAAAGCTGATCCGGCCATCATGATCTTATGATTAGCAAAGCACAAGCAAACTTGTGAAACAAGGCCGAATAGAGATCAATCTAGATTGGGCAAAAGAGTGTTACAGGAATTAAATAAATAAAAACACATAACACATGATAACTTAATGAATCTACTAGATCTGTCAAATCTAATAGAGCCGATAACTATTTTTACTCATGTCTTAATCCGCCGCACGATACAAGGCACAAGCAAAAACTTCCCGTCATAAGCTTAAATCCGCCGCACGATACTAAGCCTAACATACGAGACTACGTGCATCATATCTAAATCCACCGCATGATACTAGACATGATAACAAGGTTGTCGGTACTTACGGAGGTCGACGGATCGATGTTTCCTCTCGAAGAACTCGACGACACGACTTAGGGACTCGAAGATGGCACAGGGCCGGTTTGTATTGATGTGGTTGTGAACCTTTTTTTACAATAGCCAAGGGTTTATATTTATACCCTGCACGCAATACAAGTCCTAAGAGGACATGACTATGAAATATTAAAGAAAAATACAATATTCTTGGCCTTCAACTCCTTTCGAAATCTTCATTGCCTTAATTATCGCAATTTTGTTGCCCGATCGGCTCTTGCTTCCGTCGTTTCAATGGAAACCCCTTTTCTCAAAATAGCCGACCGCATGAGGAGTTGCTGAATCCTTGGAAACTAGCCGACCGCATGGGTACTTGCCGAATGCCTCATACGCCCATCTCCGCACACTGGACATGCACGTCATCTTCTAGCCTTCATCGTGAAGCCATTTATGCTAAATATAGAACTGGACGTCGAGATGTGCATGCTTTATATATATTTATATTTAAATTGCCTTCTTTACTTGTTTGCCACATCACAACGCCACCAAATCCAACTCCTGGCCAATGAGATCAGACCCCTCTGGCTTCTTGAATACTCGTTTAATCTGTCACGGTCATGGTCGATTACCCTCATGATCGGCTTCTCTTGCCATATGTATTTCCTGAATGGAGTAACCGACCGTTTGGCCGTCTACCGAATGCTCTTCTCACTACTCGTTGGGTCCACCTGTCATCTTCTCAATATTGACCAAAATCCAGTGTTAACACAAAGTGTCACAGTCGCGTCCGATGCCTCGGTCTTCAGCGTCCGATGCCTCTACTGGCGCTGACACGAGCTAGGGTTTACCAACGGAGCGTCCGACGCTTTTGAGCCAGCGTCCGATGCAGCGTCTGATGTACCTCTTTGCTTCGTTTCTTCTCGATTTCTTGCGCCGTCTTGGTTCCATTCTTGTGCCTTGGATTTTGCTTGATCTTTAGAGTCTTCTACTGAGCTTCTAGAGTCTTGCTTGAGGTGTTGATCATAGGATCATCACGTAGCCTTTGTCCAGGTCACATTTGTGCCCTATTGGAGTACAAAACAAACACTTGCAAACGCATTTAGTCCAATTTGGTTATGTTGTTCATCAAATACCAAAATCCGAAGTTAAATGGTCCGAGATCCATTTTCCTTACAATCTCCCCTTTTTGGTGATTGATTACAACACGACCAAAGCATGCAAATAATAGATACATAATTTAAAATGCAATCTACTTGCTAGGATGCAATGCAAAGGCAAGATCATATGATGTTTAAAAGATACCAAATTGAAACATATTTAATCTAACATATCTTGCCCTTGCCATAGAGTCTCACTGTGTGACTTTATGGATTAAGGCTCCCCCTAACTCCATAAATCACTTCCTCCCTTTTTGAACCATTCCCATGAAAATAACCATAGAATTTTTGAAAATTTGATTTTGGTTATTTTGTTTGTTTTAGTTTGGGCTTGATTTTGGTCCCTACACATTTCTCCCCCTTTGAAATCAAACACCGAAAAGAAAGACATTAAAGCTCAAGAGAGGAAACATTATATAAGCTAAAACTCCCCCTAAGTATGTGCATACATATGAAGTAAGGCAAAAGCATATGCATAACCGACAAATTAAAGCACAAAGGAGTTTAATCTATATAATGCATGGAGAAAGCATATAAGAGTACCAAATTGAAATCAACATAATGATATCGGTTAGGAATACCACATGGAGATGCCAATTGGATTATCACCACACGTGATGCTTGTCTCCGAGAACTCCATTTTCCTTGCAATGAGACTACTACACATATGATAATCTTGAAAGTAGTGTTAGTCTCAAAGCTTTCAAATTGTAGAGTAAACTCCCCCTAAAAGTGTGTATACAAGTTTGAAATACTTGTAGGAGACATGCACATTGACTGGTAAGGTCAAGCTACCATTTTCCATATTGATATTACAAGAAATGTGACATCAATTGAAGATGGTAATTGGGGTAGTTTATCTATAATTTGGACTTTGGCACATATAAGATAAATACAAAGTAAAAGAAGTTATGTGTCGTGCTTCTAACCAATTAAAACCATATAGAATTGCTCTAAGAATGTGAGTGATACCGAGCAAAACTACCATATGATAAGCCTAATTTGCATGACAAAAGATATGAATATACCAATGCAAACCTAGGCAATGAAGAAACTAGATGCCAAAAGTAATTGCAAGAATTTAAATCTAGTTACCTAGCATGGGAGGGGGAACTTGGGTCCATTGTACCCACTAACATACTTGGCAATGACATGATTCAATGTGATGCACCCAAAACTTTGCCAAGTCTCCAAATTCCCTGTAGCCAATTTGGCTACTTACTTCCCTTTCGAGACCAAAACCTTTTTGGTGCTCTTCATGGTTGAGATGATGTCCTTAGGCACCCAAATGTGTTTCGCTCCATTGTTGGCTTGCTTGTTCACCTTGATGGCCACCACCTTGTCATTCTTCTTCTTCTTCAAGAGATAAGGTGTGGAGGCCTTCTTGTTCACCTTGTTGGTGTAGGTGTTGGAGAGCTTGCTTGTTTCCTTTTTGTTTTTCTCTTTCTTCTTTTTTCCCCCATGCTTCACCTTGCACTCATAGGACTTGTGGCCTTCCTTGTGGCAAAGGTAACAAACCACGGTTTGCTTCTCATCAAGCTTCTTCACTCCCTTGTTGGTGTTATCTTGATGAGTTCGGGTTTGCTTCCCCTTGCCTTTTGCTTGAGTCAAGTCCTTGGTGAGGCGAGCCACTTCTTGCTTTAGTAGCTCATTCTCCATTGCAACTTCTTGTGTACATGTTTCTACAATGACATTCTCAACACAAGCTTGTTTGCACATGGGTGAGTCTAAATCAAGTAAATCAATGCAAGAAGTAGAGGCATCCTTTTTAGGCATATTAAAGATTGATTTTTCAATTTTAGGTGCCTCGGTGGGGTTTGCTCCGATGGTTTCAAGATTAGCAACTTTATTAGTTAGCTCATCACAATGTTTGCACATAATTTCCATTTTGGCAAGCAAACTTTTGTAAGCATCTTGTGTGCTAGCTAACTTTGCTTTTAGTTTTTCATTTTTCTTAGCAAGTTGCTCATTATTACTTGTGCAATCACATGTGCTTGTATTAGCCTCAAGTTTCTCAATTTTGTTAGATAGCTCAACATTCAAATTTGAAAACGTTTCATATTGTTCAAGCATAGCATTGTAGGCTTGTTGAGAGCTATCTAATTTTTCTTTTAAAGCATTAATTTTCTTTTGTTGACTAGTACAAGCTTTAGCATAATTGAGATTATCTTGCACAAGTTCATTATAAGAGGGTAGCTCATCATCATCAGTGTCACTATCACTATTACTAGAGATAGAGCTTGAGTTACCTTGTGCCATAAGGCACATATGCGAGGAGCTTGATGATGAGTGCTTGCGGCCATGCCTCTTGTGATGGGCTTCATCATCACTTGATGAATCATCCCATGTCTTGATGGAGGTGAGAGCTTTGGCCTTGCATCCCTTCTTTTTCTTGTCGTTGGGTGTGGGCTTTTGTTTTGGACAATCTTCCACAAAGTGCCCTCTTTTGCCACATCCATAGCATCCCTTTTTCCTTTGCTCTCTTCTTTGATTAGTGAAGAGGCAATCTTCAATTGTGATGGGCACACCCTTGACATTGAGCTTGCGGATCATCCTCTTCACTCATTTCATGAGCTTGATTGTTTCTTCTTCATCTAAGGAGGAATCGGATGAGGTGGAGGCTTGATCATCATCACTTGATTCTTCATCATCATCCTCTTCTTCATCTTCACTTGAGGAGCTTGAGCTTGTCTCAACTTGCTTCTTGTCCTTCATCTTTTTGTGCTCATCACATGTGAGAGCAATGCCTTTGCTTGATGAAGTGGCTTCTTCTTGACCCATCTTGCGTGACATCTCAAATGCCACCAATTTGCCAATGACAATGGTCGGGGTCATGGTGCTCAAGTCCTCCATGCTGTGGAGGATGGTGATGATGGTTGCATATGTGTTCTTTGGAAGCACGGAGATGATCTTCCTCACAATATCCGCATCACCTAGCTTTGTAATTCCTATAGAATGGAGCTCATTGATAATTAGATTCAAACGAGAATATATATCACGAACAAGCTCATTATCATTCATTTTAAAGGAATCATAGCTTGTTTTTGTTAGGTGATGTTTTTGCTCACATACATTACTTGTACCATCATGGAGCTCATGTAGTTTTAACCAAATTTCATAAGATGTTTGCAAGGTAAAAACTTGGTTAAAGACATCCATGCTAATAGATTCAAACAAGCAATTTTTGGCTCTAGCATTAAGATGAATTTCTTTTTCATCACCCGCGGTAGGCTTCTCGGTATTCTTAATGGGTTTCGTCCCGTCGCGGGTGACTCTCCAAACACCTAGATCAACGGCTTCTAAAAAGCAAGCCATCCTAGCACTATAGTAGGGGAAGTTAGTGCCGTCAAAGTGTGGAGGCCTAGAGATATCCATCCCAACCTCTCTTAGGGGCGTCGGCTCGAAGGCGATTAAGCCAAGAGTCCACAAGAGAGCCAACCGGCTCTGATACCGATTGAAAGGACCGTGACGTCTAAGAGGGGGGTGAATTAGGCAACTTAAAACTTCTACTCTAAACTAAGGCCTCTAAAAACCACCTAGACCAAACCTATGTAAGAAAGTAAACTATCTAATGTGCAACTAAGGTTTTCCTATGTGTGTTTGCTATCTCTACCGCAAAAAGGAGTTATGCTACCTAGTTTCCAAACCTATCAACTAGCAAGAAAGCTAGGAAAGGTAAAGCATATGAACAAGGTAGCAATGTAAATGCGGAAGCTAAAGAGTGTGATAGAGATGCAAACTCCCGTCGACGACTCCGGTATTTTTACCGAGGTATCGAGAAGCGCGCAAGCTTCCCCCTAGTCCTCGTTGGAGCCCCTCGCAATGAATCCCTCGCAAGGGCCAAGCTCCCGGTCGGGTAACTCCGTGGACAGCTCCGGTCTTCCCCACGCGCAAGTGGGTCTCCGGTTAAGCCACTCGTGGCAAAGCCTCTCCCGGATGCTCTCCGCCGTCTTCACTATCAAGTTTCCGGCCGAAGCGCCGCGGGCCTTGTTCCCTTCGGTACACGGAGGCGGCCACACCACAAACTCGGTTGGTGTGGTCTCGCAAGACTACAAGCCCCGCCAATGTACAACCATGGTGCGCGCAAGCACCGGTAGATAAGAGGTTTTCAACCTCACTAAACACTAGACCTAACACCTAGAGCAAGCGCAAAGCGATGGTCTAACTAGCTTAAGCACTTCGCAAAGCACATACACTAATCACCGAGTATATCACTTGAGCACTTTGGTGGCTAGAGCAACTAAATATGTGACTATACACTTGGTACACTTCCTTGAGCTCCAACCATATTGATTTGGCCAGCCATGGGGTATATATAGAGCCCCAAGCAAATAGAGCCGTTGGAGAAAGTCATGGTCTTCACAGCATAGCATCGGACGCTGGAGTCGTGACCATCGGACGCGTCTGATGCTCCTTTAACGGCTAGATGCCAGCCTGGCACTGCGTCGCAACGGCTACTTCAGCGTCCGATGCTCACAGAGCCTCTCTGGAACCTCTCTGCATGGTCATCGGACGCAGGGTCTTGTAGCGTCCGATGTTAGCACCGGAGCGTCCGATGTTTGTTGTGCAGGTTTGCACAGTGTCACAGTCGCGTCCGATGCCTCGGTCTTCAGCGTCTGATGCCTCTACTGGCGCTGACACGAGCTAGGGTTTACCAACGGAGCGTCCGACACTTTTGAGCCAGCGTCCGATGCAGAGTCCGATGTACCTCTTTGCTTCGTTTCTTCACGATTTCTTGCACCGTCTTGGTTTCATTCTTGTTCCTTGAACTTTGCTTGATCTTTAGAGTCTTCTACTGAGCTTCTAGAGTCTTGCTTGAGGTGTTGATCATAGGATCATCACGTAGCCTTTGTCTAAGTCACATTTGCGCCCTATTGGACTACAAAACAAACACTTGCAAACGCATTTAGTCCAATTTGGTTATGTTGTTCATCAAACACCAAAATCCGAAGTTAAATGGTCCGAGGTCCATTTTCCTTACAGTTTGTGATCCAGTATTCCAGTTTCATGTTGGATAAAAAAAAATATGATGACATGATTTGAAAAAATTGAGCTATCATATAAGTTAATGCTTGATAAGATGATCTGTTGTTTGTGCTCTAGTTTTCCTGATCTGAGCTACTCAAACAGGTGTGTTCATTTTTTCTAGCAGATACAAGAACTAATAGCCTAGATGCAAACTTGTCATCCAAACACCATTTTCCAGCAGCAAAAGAAACCAATGGTATTCTTGTGCACAAAAAATTACAAGTGGAAGCTACTTACAGGTGTAAAAAAATCACAAAGCAGCCAAACAGCCCCTAATGTTATTATGAAGTGGTGCAGCATGGTGCAGAAGTTGCTTGGACTCAGCTGGTTGTGGTGCAAACATCAGAGTTATTGAGGAATTCGACTAATGGGGTTGATCGAGGGAGGTACCAGGAGTTGTGAGACTAGCGGCAGGCGCAGGCGCATTAGCAAGTGTGACAGGGGACCTTCAATCTGATTTCGCCCATCAGAGTTAATCTGATTTCGCTCTAGTTATTAGAATGTTAATCTGGGTGTAGTTCTTGAGACCATGATGAGTGATTTAGGCCGGCATGCCATGGACGCTGGACATGTCTGATTTATTCATTGAAAATAAAACATGCGACAAAGGAGTCGTTGCCTGCATAAATCATACCATCACATAAATGCCCTGTGGCGTGACGAATGTCAGAAAAGTTTAAATGGATCCATATGATAACTAGATCAGCATCATCACCTTGCTGAAAAGGAAATACTGAACCAGCATACCTACCCATAAAAGAACCCTGTTGCATTCCACATTTCGTACTTCTTTTCTAACACAAGCAGAAGCAGGCAAAGAGAACAAAAATATTTGGACATATTCCCGAAAGCAGTATATATCATCCACTGTCAAAGTATATTCAATCATGTTAACTCATAACCAGCACAAAAAAGGCCTTCAATCTCATGCAGGCAGGGGTAGGCTAGAGATGAAGCCACACAAGTCACACACATAAATGACAAAAAAGCTGAATAAAGAAGGTATTAGCGGAAGTAATATAATAGAAGTAATAAGAACATGTGTAGAAGTGATAATATTTTTCGTCACCTCCATAAAAAGACAGCATTATGCATATTGAGGTACCAATTAATGATCAAGGTTCAACGACTCCATTTCTAACTTTTTAAAACCCTAGCTCTAGGGAAACAAAGTAACTGATGAATGAGTATAGGCGCTGTGCCTGATTGAGGCTGAGACCTTCAAAATTAGTACTTCAAATCAACTCATTGCAGCGTCACTCCAGCTCTTCGGCCTTCTCCTTGAGCTCAGACAGCATGTTTTCCACCAAATCTGCCAAGAGGGCATCTCCAGAATCCACAAGGAACCACAGATTGTCTATATGCTCCAATGGCTTAGGAACATACACTGCAGAACTAGCACTGCTGCTGGAACTCGAAGCAATGTCATAGCTCCCGCCTGCTTGCCTTGTGACCCCTATGCGCACAAACAGCAATTCCTCCATCTCCATCAGCCATGGCTTCTGGCGCTCTCCCTGTGCGTCTCTAGCGGCGACACCATAATAATCAGTAGAAAGCTTGTACTGATCCTCCGCTTTGCCTCTAAGTATCTGCTTCTCAATTTTACGTCGATCCAGTAGGTCCTTGAAGAAGCATGAAAGTGCAGCAATGGCATCATTGACCTCTACCGGTGATTCGGAGAAGAATGAGATGGCCCAGACAGCAGCGCCGCATACCAGCGGTGACTTGACATGCCGGAGCACCCTTAGAAGACCTTTCAGAAGCTGGGCTCGCAGCGACCGGCTGGTGTTCACGATGTCTATGATGTAGCGAATACTATCAATGTACACTCTATACTTGGAATCTAGTGTGATTTTTACAACACTCCCTGGAAAAGCAGAATAGCATTCTCTAATCGCCTCCTCCAGCATCTGTTGGTACTCGATATGGACGTCAGCAACCTTATCCAACTCATTATCCAGGCGATATAGCACATCACTGACATTACTTGGAGTGAGGAGGCTCACCACCAGGTTAAGAACATTCTTTCGAACAGCAAGATTGCAATTTGCTAAAGCTGCTAGTACATCCATAGCAAGGCCATCAAACCCTGGGTGATGGACCATGGTCTTACTAACCTGCTTCAGCCTACCAAGCATCACAACCACGCTGCTTATCTCAAGTGATGATTGTGGTGGCACTGTTACAAGCATAAGGCAATAGGTTCTTGCAATGGCATATGCAAATCCTGGAACAACAGGGGGCAAAGAGAGCAGGGCATGTGCACATGCACACACCACAGTGGTGTGCGGTGACAACATCAGTGAGGCAAAGGCTGTGACACAACTTGTGTTATCGATGTTTACCGGTGAGAGACGGAAGAAGTTACATAAGATTTTGACCGCAACCAGTTGATCCTGGACTGCCCACAGTCTCACCATACTTGCATCACGCTGAATAAGACGAAGGCTTTCATCCATAAAATTACGCCTGATGGAATGGAGAGCCACACCGCAAGCTGAGCAGCCCATCTTCCTGAAGATGGCCACCCTGATTGCCTCCAGAGTTAAGGAAACACCCATCTTGACGGCAGAGTCATGTTCAGGCTTCTTCATATTGGAAGCAAGACCAGCGATTAGGCGGCCAAAAAGCTGGGGTTCAGGGATTTTACCTCCAGAAATCAACGCCAAGGCCTGATTTATGGCAGAGGCGTTAGTAACCAAGTTCTCGGACTCGAGATCAGCCATGACCTTCCCGAAGTCACCGCATGACTCCATGTCCAAGAGAGCAAATGGGGAATACTCAACCACTTGGTTCAACTTTTTTGGTATGTGTTGGGCTTGGTGATAGAGTGTGTAGCGCGTGGTCTATATCACGCGCCTGACGTTTGTCTTCTACCTGAAAGGTATAGATAGCATTAAATCCTTTACGTTTGGGGTGAGCTGTATCCAGAATTCTGCCTAAGGCACACTTGGTTTATTATTTGGAATGCAATACAAACAAGGGAATGCTTCACATACAACATGTTTGTAAAACCGCATTAAAGACAGGTATCCCAACCCCTTTGATCAATAAGTAAGGCCCTGTTTTGTTCCGCTTACATGGATCTCGCTTATAAACTAAGCACGATTACGAGATAAGCCACAATCTAGAGAATCTACGGTTTGGAAAAGCTAGGCATTTGTCTGTCTGGATTATTTCGAGTAGAACATTTTGCACGAGGAACCCTGGACTTTTCTCAAACTGCATAGCACTGTTTACTACTGTTCATACAAGTCTATTGCTTTGCAACTGGGCCCAGATAAGAGTTTCTATTTATGTCCCTGTCCTTCCAGATCGACACAAGAGCTCGGCCATAGGGGAGAGAGCCGGTCGTGGAGGGCGCTGGCTAGAGGCCAGATCTGGCAGGGAGGCGGTGGCGAAGGCTAGATCCGGCAGGGAGGCACAGAGGGAGCAAGCTAACCTGCGCACGGAAAGCAACAACAGAGACTAGATCCGGCAGGGAGACGGTGGAAGGCAGCGGGGGGCGGGGCGGCTCACCTGCGTTGGAGGACAGGGCGGCAGGGGACGGTGGGGACGGGACGAGAGGACGGGGGAGCACCTGTGCACCAGAGGACGGAGGGGGAGGCAGCGAACCCACGTTCCAAATTGCGGGCCGAACTCCGCGTTTCGAATCGCCGTTGTGGGAGACAATCGAACGTGGATGCGCGATCGGGATGAGCGATGAGCAGACGGTCACAGGGCGTTTGGTGGGTTTATTCGGCTCAATCGCACCGCCACCGCAGAACCAAACAGGCCCTAAATCTCCACCCAAGTGATTTTAACTATTTAATTCCCTTGCTGTAATCTGGTTGTACAAATGGTTGGCAGCACTCAACCAACATGTGGTGTGCAACTCCGACAGTTCTATTTGGCATGGCTTAAGCAAGTCATAACACATCTAAAAGAACTTTCTATAGGCAAGTTATACCATAAAGTAGAAATGATTGTCATTATTTAAGCTATATATATAATGCGTCCCAATGTCAATTTTAAAATATGTACATTGAAATACAAAAGTTTAATGGAATATATTCTAATAAAGTAAACAACAGTGGTAGAAATGTTTGAGACTTGCAATTGCCAACTTGACATTGTACAGGAGTTACTATTCCAACACTAAATATACAATTACGCTCTATATGATAGGTTCACATTAACTGCTGCACATCAAACTACATCAAGATTGCTTTTACCATTAAGAACTATATGGACACTCATCCAAATTTCTCAATCCTACCAATTGGGCCACTCAAAAGCCATCACCTCTTTACAACAATGCTTACATGCCCATAGAGTGGGAAGAAGCAAAGGAGGCCCTATATTCCATAGATGGTTGCTTGGCAGTGAATGCGAGCAAGGCACCTTGCGAAGCGTATTAGATACCAAAAACAAGAAACTTCTTTCCTCAAATGCTTAAGTTTTCCTATCAACTTCTTGGTGCAATATTGCAGATGTGTGTGGGTTGAGCTGTGATGGGTGTGAGAGCATGGGTAAAATTGCATGCAGCACTCTTGCACATTCGAGAAAAGAAAAAACCTCCTTGTGCATTAAAGCCAACAAAGAACCTAGTGTGAGTAGCTTAAGTGGTATTTTTGATAAAGTAAGCAGCATAAAAAAAAGTGCCTAGAAGTTTTCAAGCATAAACTTGAGTTCAATTCAGTGAAATTTTTCCTTCTATGCACATGTTTCATCCTATATTCGAAATCAAGAACAAGACATTCTCTAGTTGCAAAACTTTTAGTGGCAGCATGGTGTGTCACAGTTTCTGTGGTGAACCACAAATTGTGCCTATGTACCAGTGAAAGTCCTAGTTTGGTTTTAGCTAATTGATGAAACATATTGGACTAATCCTATGAGCTAAGCATGTGTGTAGCAAATGATGGATTAGTGTCAAGTCAAGTGATGAGCAAGCTAGATGGCAACCATGGAGATGGTGATGACCACAAGCTCAAGAAGTGATCAAGTCCTCATCCATGGAGAAGAAAAGCAGAAAAAGAGGAGAGGAGAAGAGAATAAGCAAAGAGGCACGAAGGCAACTATAACCTGTACAGGTGCCCCAGGCGCCTGCCCCTCTGCCGGCTGTACAGCCACCTGTACAGGCGCCCGCAGCGCCCCCTGTACAGGTGCCCCAGGCGCCTGCCCCGCTGCCGGCACCCTCGGCGTTCACCAAGCCGCCCGTCGTCCACGTCTACAGCCGGCGTGCCCCTGCACCCAGCTCGCCGACTGACCTCCTCGACGCTCCGGCATCATCCCATCTCCACCGCGCTATGTCAAGAGCGGTCCTCCGCTTCCGACCGGTGTTGTTCCCATCCCACTGGTCGCAACTCTCATGGCATGGCGACCCGTGGGAAGATTGGGTACCGGCAGCCTCACTTCAGTCTGCACACCGAGGTCCTGTCCCCATTGCCGCGGTCCTATCGTGACGCTCTCGCCGACCCTCACTGGCGCCAGGCCATGGAAGAGGAGTATGCCGCTCTCTCGGACAACCACACCTGGGACCTCGTTCCTCGTCCTGCCAAGGCCAATATTGTCACCAGAAAGTGGATTTTCAAGCACAAATTTCATGCAGATGGTTCTTTGGACAGATATAAGGCTCGATGGGTGCTTCGTGGGTTCACTCAACGACCCGGAGTTGATTATGATGAAACTTTCAGCCCCGTTGTCAAGTCCGCTACGGTTCGCACAGTCCTCACTTTGGCTCACTCCCGGGACTGGCCGATACATCAGCTCGATGTGAAGAACGTTTTTCTTCACGGGACACTGTCAGAAACAGTATACTGCTCTCAGCCCGCTGGTTTTGTTGATCCTGCTCTTCCTGGGCATGTTTGCAAACTCAACAAGTCCCTCTACGGTTTGAAGCAAGCCCCACGAGCATGGTACAGCCGGTTTGCTTCCTTTCTGTTGTCTCTTGGATTCACCAAAGCCAAGTCTGACACCTTGCTTTTTCTCTACCGGCGCGGTGCCGAGACAGTCTACCTGCTCCTCTATGTGGATGACATTGTGGTCACAGCATCAACTCCACAACTCCTACACCGGGTCATCGTTGCACTCAAACAGGAATTTGCTATGAAAGATCTCGGTCCTCTGCATCACTTTCTTGGCGTGGCAGTTCAGCGCAACCACGATACTCTATTCCTTTCACAGCGACAGTACACCCTGGACATTTTCGCTTGCCATGGCATGAGCGACTGCAAGCCGTGCTCCACCCCTGTTGATACTTGTGCTAAGATTTCCGTTGCTGCTGGTCCTGCCCTTGCTAATCCTACAGCATACCGCAGCCTTGCGGGTGCACTTCAGTATTTGACCTTCACTCGGCCCGACATCGCGTACGCTGTTCAACAAGTCTGCCTGTACATGCATGATCCCCGGGAAGACCACCTTGTTGCTGCCAAGCGGATCCTCCGCTACCTTCAGAGAACCCTTGACTTCGGCCTTGTCGTTCCCCGCTCGGCTCTGACGCAGCTCGTTGTTTACACCGACGTTGACTGGGCGGGCTGCCCCGACACCCGGCGTTCCACCTCCGGCTACGCTGTCTTCCTCGGAGGCAGCCTCATCTCCTGGTCGTCCAAGCGACAACCCACCGTTTCGCGATCCAGCGCCAAGGCCGAATACCGTGTTGTTGCCAACGGTGTTGCCAAAGCCTCATGGCTGCGAAAACTCCTCTAGGAGTTGCATCAACCGCTGGCCTCTGCCTCCCTCGTCTACTGCGACAACGTCAGCGCCGTCTACCTCTCCACCAACCCCGTCCAACATCAGCGCACCAAGCACGTGGAGATCGACCTCCACTTCGTTCAGGAACAGGTCGCCCTTGGGGCTGTCCGCGTGCTCCATGTTCCCACCACGTCGCAGTTCGCCGATGTCTTCACCAAGGGACTTCCCTCCCCGGTCTTCAGATTTTCGCTCCAGCCTGAACGTTCGTCCTAACGACGTTCTGTCTGCGGGAGGGGGGGGGGTGTAGAGTATTTACTCCCTACCTGTACACGCCGCCTCCACCAGGCTAGCCAGGCCCTTTGGGCTGCCCTCTCACTCCTCTATATATCTGTAACCCCTATTGTAATCCCCTCATTAAGTGTATTACTCAGCTTGTTGGCATTCTATCACATTCTAGATTTTTAATAGGCTATTCACCCCTCTATCCATATTAGGACCTTTCAACAAGGTGGAGCATCCATGTAATAAAAATGTGGCATGCTAAAAGTGTGTAAGAAAATCAGACAGCAGCCCAAACCACCCTTTGTGTAGGCTAGCGCAAAAGGCTATGTTTAGTGTGTTGCTAACTTTTGTTAAAGTGCCTTGCAGATTTTTAATAGGCTATTGACCCCTCTCTATCCATATTAGGACCTTTCAACAAGGTGGAGCATCCATGTAATAAAAATGTGGCATGCCAAAAGTGTGTAAGAAAATCAGACAGCAGCCCAAACCACCCTTTGTGTAGGCTAGCACAAAAAACTACGTTTAGTGTGTTGCTAACTTTTGTTAAAGTGCCTTGCAGATGTTTAATAGGCTATTCACCCCTCTCTATCAATATTAGGACCTTTCAACCAGGTGGAGCATCCATGTAATAAAAATGTGTCATGCCAAAAGTATGTAAGAAAATCAGACACCAGCCCAAATAAGTCAAACTTCCCAACTGGGTTGTGGCAAAATCTTTGGGCCAACCAAACAGACCTAACTTTGGGACATTATTTTTTTTTATTACACAAGGAACCAGTAACTTGCACTGCTACTACCATCTCTGGTGCCTTGCTGACGCTAAGGGACTAGTACATTTAGAAGTGATTGTTAAGTAGATGGTTTGACTTTGTTCATGTCTGGTCAAGTGTTCTCTGTAATGGGCACAAATGTAACTAAGCTTTATTATTTCGGTGTGGGTGTGGTGGGTGTTGTTTGTCTTTTGTACTCTCCTTTCTTCTTCTTAATGGCAATGATATGCAGTTCTGCGTATTCGAGGAAAAAAGTCATAACTTGCTATGAGCAACATCCGTCACTAGTTAGGATTTAGAAAACAGCAGAAACTACCAATGACATCATATACCAGGACAATGTGCTGGTCCACCATCCTTTATAATCATATATTCAATAAAAGGAAAGAACAACTTCCAAGTTTGTAGTGATGGCCATACCTAGAACAGAGCATCATAATTTGAGATTGTTGCAACCAGCAGTGCCACATTTTAGTGTGCTCTATAACAATGTTCTCCATGTCCTTGGGGCCAAGTATCTCAACAACAGCCTGTTCCATGTACGTCATGTAGAGGCAGCCATCCATTGGTCATTGGAACAACAGTTCTTTGTCCAAAATTCAGTCCCTCAGATGTCAATCTCCATCTTCTGAAGAACCGCAATACCAGCCCCAACCAGTCTGCCATCCATCTTTACAATGCAATGGCAGCCTTCTACAATGAGCCTCTTCATGTGCGTGACAATTTATTAACCTGATCATGAAGGAGGTCTGATGAGAAATATGCTTCCTGAGAAAGACTAACAGGATGCAAATATGACTGAAAGAACAGTAGAAACTAATAACTTATATTATACCAATGATGTCATCCAAGAGTACTTCAATTTCTCCAAGATCTTCAGAGTTATCTTGGTACATATCACAAACATGAGGTGACATGTAATTGGATTCTAGCTCACCTTAGAAGGACACTTAAATGGCAAGAAAGAAAGCAGTCTGGATTCTAGAAGCTCAAACATAAACAAAACCACCTTTAAGTGCATACAGCTTAGAGAGATTGTTAGGGAACCAATGACCGAAAGATCAGAATCAGATACCTTAGCCATCTTGTCAATACTCTCAGGACAATTTGCAGAGTGAAATCAAGAACTAATAAACTTAGTTGTATGTATATGAAAATATTTCCATCTGTTCACCAGGATCCATATGCTCAGAATTTATGTCCCTGCCAAATTCAGTCAGCAGAAGCCCCTGGCAAAATTGTCCATTTACTGTTTTATCTCTTAATTATTGTATTTTTTCCTTTTGCAAAACCCATTTACGGTTGAATGATCTGCAGTATAGAGACCTGATTCAACAAAATATTTTCACGAGAATTCTTTATGACGAACTGTATGCAGACAGATTCGTCCATCTTTTATTTTAATATTAAGTAAAATAAAATATGGTGTGCGGTTATGACCAACCATGCTTCCTGCTCCAAGCTGTATGTATTGCAAATTTGGGATAGAATCAGTTTGTCCATATAGCATCTGTGCCAGTGCCTGATAACTTGCTCCAGCTAAAGTTCAAATAATATCATTTCCTGGTCCCAAACAAAAACAACATTTGTGTTAGTTTAACTTCAAAGGTGTTCAAGAGGATGCCATTTAGAAGGAATTATGGTCCGAACAAAACTAAAAAAGCAACCTCTCCTTTCATTTCATAATTCTGTAACTGTATTCTAGTATTGTTTGTAATTATGGGGCTTGAATAATGCATGTTTACCTTGGCTGCAACAATGCCCACTTTGTGATCAAGCTGATGAGAGTGCAATTCTTGTTGGTCTCCTGTGTTTTCTCATGACAATTATAGTTTAATGTACTCAACCGGTTGGGTCTTTCCCATGTTTCTCCAGTACCACAGAATATTTGTTTCAACATTTGGTGGAGAAGCACCGTGTCTTTCCTACCCAAAGAGCAGCACAGGAGCTTCAATTATCTGCTGATCCTTGTGGCTTGATTTTTCTTTTCATGAGCATGCTGGAGTTGTGGTGTCATAGCGCAGGGGAGAATGCAAGAGTAATTGGGACTGAGAAGAGGAATGCAGGGGATAGCGAGGAAGTGGAAGGTTGTGGCTGTCGACAGCAGCGGTGGCAGAAGCCTCCTACGCCACCGTCAAAGGTAAACCACGCCCGACACAGGAGATTTATTTTTCTTCGATCCTTACATTCCAATCTAAAGTGCCCTTTATATATCAGGTGCACTTCCTAATTGACAAACCAATCTGCTAACAATATTACCTAAAAACCCTCCCTTTCCAACTTCCTAAACCCAAGATCACGCCACTCCTTAGCCACAACTTGGGCTGGCCTAGCGTTTAGGTCGGCGTTGGTACTGGCGACTTACGGGAGCCCACAACATGTGGCTTGGTTAATATTATAATGTACTCCCTCCATACAGGAAATAGATGTCGTTTTGGACAAGGTTTGAGTCAAACATTAGGAATATAAATCATGAATAACTTTTAAATTGTTGAGTTTAGAAATGTAAAAATCATATAAATAAATTTGTCTTGAAAAGTACTTTCACAAAAATATACATATACCACTTTACAATAAATATTTTCAAAAAAACAAGTGGTCAAAGTTATGCTTTGGAGACCGTATCGCTGTCCTAAACATCTATTTCCTATATGGAGGGAGTATAGAAGTATCTCAACTGTTGTGTTTTCTACAACATGGTTCCAAACGTCTGGAACACTACATTTAGAATGTGATGCTGATTTCAATGAGTGCGAAGGGCCTTGGTTTAGACATGTCGACTGTATTGTCCTAGTCCATGGTTGAGTTTCTGTTTTCTGCAATCCTCCGCATGGCAATAACTATAACTGTATTCTCTGCAATCAGAATGTTGAGGAAACAGCTTTCCACCTCTTCTTCAGCTGACCATTCAGTTAGGTTTGCTCACAACACTTGAATATGCACTGAAACTTTCAAAGCGATTTCTTCCAAATGATGATGCAGTCAAAACAGCAGAATACCAAAATCCCTTCTTCATGGAGATCTTCATCATTGCTGCCTGGCACATATGGAAGCAGTGAAATAACTTTATATTTGACAGAGGACGGCCCTCTTTCTCCTCCTGGAAATGCTCCTTCTTGGATGAGGCTAGACTTCAAGCTCTTAGAATGTCTTTAAGACCAAGTGCTCTGCTTTCCTCTTTTGTATAGGCTCCTTTTCTTAGTTCTTAGCTGACCAGTGGCTCCCTCAGCCTCTTGGTTGGTTTTTGTTTTTGTTCTGCGCTCTCCTCTGTACAGTTTTTGGCTTTTCTTTTTAAATAAAATCTCACAGTGGGGGCTTCCCCTGCTGTATTTTTTGCTTCAAAAAAAGCAGTGAAGGTCTCCTCTCTTGTCAACGACGTCGATGAGCACGGTGGAGGTAAGAAGGGTTATGCCTATTCGAGAATGCTCTCCTGCCTATTCAAGGAATAGAAAAGGGGCTCTGCCTCAGTTGTGCAGTTTAAGCAAGCAACTACATCTGTACCCACCAACCAAGAGATACATAGTTTGAATTCATCAGCAATATAACTAACTCTAATCAGATAAGTGTGAAATTGGAAATTCTTTTAAAAGAAAAGATTATAGGTTTAGCAGAAGTTTTCAGGTTGTGGTATTGCTGAAGCTTGAAAAAGGAATTCTCTAAATTTTCGTTGACACTCCTGGAATTTTCGTTGTGGTATTGCAACAATAATACATAAACAAACTGTAGAGGACTTTATCATATTAATTCTCATGACACTCCTGGAATAAAATCAAACAAATCCTGTTCTGGATAGCTGCGGAATCAGATAGCCGTGTGCCTGAAGCACACCCTTATCAATGTGCCACATTATTTCTACATTGACAGGGGAGTAATCAACACAAAACAGCACTGATGACTTAGGAAGATTAACAAACCATAGTTGTACCAAGCCATGATTTCTTCCAGGACTGCGGCTTGTTCGAATCGATCTCTTGCAATAACAGGCTTATCTTTTTGGTGCCCCAAGATCCAAAGTGCAGAGCAGGCCTGTTTCATACGTTCAGCACATTAATTGTAGTGATGCAAGAGCGACAAGATAGAGACTGGCATTAGCTAAATGACAGATTAAGCTATTTCAATATCGTTCGCAAATCCTCCATCTCTTTGGAACTCGGAGTCTGATATACGAAACAATGCACTGAAAATCCTACAAGATTCCAACTCCAACTAAAACGGTCACTTTTCACAAACTTATCAACTGCTAATCATGAACGACGTCGAGCTAACTCTTGGATCAGGTACCTGGTCGGTTGTGAGTGGACGTAGATGGGGATAGGGATTTTCTTGAGCTCTCCGGCGCAGTCTGCGACGAACCCTGCGCGCATGCCGGCGGCGATGGCGGAGAGCCGGACAGGGCAGCAGCACCTCCGACGGTGCGGCGGTGTGGGGATCTCGCCTAGATGGACGAACCATCGGCGGCGGACCTGTCGAGGTGGGGAGGGCAGCAGCTTGACAGTGATGGTGATGACTGATGAACCGAGGAAGATTGGAATGGAAAGATAAGAATCCCTGTCTGGTCAAAAAAAGTTCAAGTTTAATCAAACTATACTAGGTTTATACGTGGAAAATATTAGTAATATTTCTCCAAATAATTTTATTGTAGAAATAAATTCAATAATTTATCTAATGAATGATACTAATCGTGTACCATAAATATTAATATTATTTTCGATGTATTTGGTGAAAGTTGAGTATGGATGACTTTTCAGAAATTAATTAAGAATGATAGTTAAAAACAATGAAAAGGGTACTTGTGATATTAAATACGCAAAAATAAAAAAAGAGTATTGTGATATTATATCCTATTTTGTAAAAAAGAATGTAGTTTTTCAGGGTCAAACAACACATATGGCATTTTGTAACAATGAGCGTCAAAGCTGGAGTTCCATCTTTTTATTGGCAAGGCTAAAATAAATTAGTTGTAAGGTGGTGTTTAGTCACAACTACGAACTAGTATCAAAATGATCTTACCTTTTATTTTATGTACTAATATACTAGACTAGAAGATATGTATGTGCATTAGTATGTGAGAAAATAAATTTATTTTTATCTCTGAAAACGTTGCCACAAGGTTCCCTCCGCCTTGGTCTTGCCATCCATTTTGAGGGTGTAATCTATTCGACTAGCTTTCAAATCATAGCTCATTTCCATATTGATCTGAACCTGATCATGTTAATCCAATTGCAAATTTTGTTGATTTAACTGAAAATAACCTTATATTTCTTGTTTATTTTCAGAGATAGGTTCGTATATTTGCTTTACACTGAAATGAGGCATGAGATTAGTGGTAGCATTCGTCTTTGCGAGTTACTATGGGGATCTGAAGGCACATGAAGCCTTTTTAAAGTTATGTTATCTTTAGCCGTGGGGATGCAGTAGAATTAAAATTGTATTTATAAAAAAACTAAAAAAAAGGAACAAATGTGCTTTAAAAACTACTCCAAGGAGATACTTTAAACGGTTCCAGAGTTCAGAGTAAAATGTTTGATTTTAAATGGAGGTTTTTCCTTTATTGTGGTACGAAACACTATTGAGCCCAGCATGAGATCCTAATGGCCTACGGAGTATCTGTAATTCCTCAAACTAGCAAACCAGGCCTTCCCAGGTCCCAACAAGCCTAAGACAGAGAGGGAAAAAAAAAAGGAATGCCCTATTTGGCATGATTTATTGCAGATGATGTTATTTTGTTGAGACAAAAACACTGTTCATGGTTAAAAAGCAACACTGATTCTGACTGATGCTCAAGCGAACATGGTTGAAGCCTAAAGCAAACGAAACTACCTCCAAAGCCTATTATCGGCTTATCTCGTATTCGTGCCATTCATCATGGTCCTGGTTTTGAGTACCTTTGTCTCATCCTCCCAGGGTTGCTCGGTCGCCTTTCATACATGGCGCAGCCAGTGCAGGGGCATGTATGTATAACTAGTAACGTGTAATATATCAACCAACCTACATGATATCAACAGGTTGATAAAATATGTAACTAGGCCATCACATGTCAACTGGGCCAACAGAATGTAAGTTAAGTCTACAACTGCCCAACTGCAGAAAATTGTACAGTGCGGTCGGGGAAAACATACAACAATGCAGAGAGCCCGGGGATCCTGACATGCTACATTCAACAGATTCGCCATAGCAGCTCGGTTCCTACATTTATCACCATGGACACCCTTTGACACCGGAATAATCCCTGGCAGAATTGGACGGATCACATCTGCATGTCTATTGCGAGAGAGGACGCATTGGCTACCTTCTCCCTTAGGTTGAACTTCCTTGCTATATAAGGCCGGACGTCCTTAACACCGACCAAGCTTTCTAAGAACGGGATCAATTTCAGCAGCTCTGTGTCATTGGGATCCTCAAACCAGCTTTCTATAGGAATGCCATTGTCCAACTGGAACCCAAAGGCCTGCACAAAGGAAAGCAGCTTTACATTCAAATCCTCCCAAAACCCAACCAACGAACAACTATATAAGCTAATTCAACATAAATAATGCAGATGTACTGATAACAGCTGCGCATGATCCAAAAGGCATGATCCAAAAGATTAATGACGGATAAATTTCAGAACTACAAAGGCTCCTACCGCTGAGACATTCACACCCAGCATCTCCAGCATCTCTTAGGTCTGAAGATGAATTTTCATCAAAATGCTCCTAGGGATTACTAGCCTCTATATAGGGAACAGTAAAAAAAGATTCCACTTATTTGTTCAATAAGATACAATTTATTAGTTTATATTAGCTATCCCAATAATCCTGAGAAGCTATGCAATTTCAAGGAAGTACCATGAACCACGACGTGCAAGAATTTCCCTACCAATACATTATTCATAGCATGTGAACACTGAATGGTTCCAACCAAAAAATTCAAGGACAATGTAGGCACCAAATGAAAACACTAACGATACGAGTACATGCATGTCCGTGGTGAAAACAAATGGCCCCTACCAGGCTGGATAAAATAGTGTTCATTTGAATGAAGGCCGAATGGAATAGGATCCTCTGCAAAAAAAAAAGGATAAAAAATACAATAGTGCATACCTGCGGAGAATTATCAACAATCATTACACGAGTTAAGTCACGTCCAAGTACTGTCAGATCCTTCATGTAGTTTCCCTCCACATAGACACAGGATTCACGATAAACACGATGACGGAACAACTTTCTTTTGGGATCAAGAACATTGAGAAGTTGCTCTGCATAAATGCTTTGACTAGCAGTGAAAATAATTGTCTCAAACATGCTGGCAACCCTCTCCAAGAATTCCTTGAGATAGGGGCGGCATCGAACAAATATTGTGTGCTCTCTGAAGTTAAAATTAACTGGAAATGTGAAATCAGCATCCTCACAGTGTTCAAGAGTTGAATGCACAAGTGTCTCTGCATTGTAGCAAGACAAACACGAAATTAACATCAATGTGGGAAATGATGATACTTTAAACTTCTATCCAACCAACTGGCAGTAATAACAAAGCCCAGACAAGAGAAAGCGAAGTAAATCCGATGCTTTGGACCAAAGCATGGTTCTAGGCAAGTCTCTGGAAACTACCAAGTGCAGGATTACTGCCATACAGCAAGCAATCTAGCTTACATCAAATAACCAAGATCTATGTCCATGTTGAATCTGAGTTCTGAAATACCATGATAGCGATATAGTCATGGTACAAATCCATCAGTCTACAAAAACAATATCCGCCTTCTGTTCTTCTAGATTTAGCCAACATGTGGACTACTGGAGCCCATCTTGTTATAACACATACCAGCCCCAAGCTGCACGAAAATTGTTCTAAAACACAACAAAAATATACCAGTACTTGCTAGTTACATTCTATCACTAAGTAGTCGTCTTAGATATATGGATTCATGCTTTAAACTTATGCGTTCTAGACTCTAGAGGCAGCAGACACTCTGCAGTTTTGAACAACAAAATAACATGAATAAGCAGTTTTGGTTGCAGATATTCGTAGAAATGGTTGTTAAATGCAGTATCGAAGACGGTTAAGTGTGTATATAGCAAATAGTTCATACCATCCAGATCAAGTACAAGAGTGGTTGTAGGACAACTCCGGGTCTGCTTTGGAAGGAGAACAGGGCGAAATTTGGGGACCACCATAGATAAATCAGGTAAATCTTTGATAAAAGAGTACGGGTCAAAATCATCATACTCTTCAGTCTCCTCAGCTTCACCATAACCTTCTGTTGAGGTAGAATCTTGACTCTGTTCATCAATGCACTCCAACTTAGACTGCTGCATAGCAAGATATATTGCTGACACTTCTGAGGAAAGGTTTCCCAGTTCACTGTACTCATCCACTTCAAGCAATGTGCTTTGCCCGGCTGATTGCAAATTTAGTGTGCAAGAGTGGTCATTTATCCCATCACGAGTGTTACATGCAAGGTTTGACCCAGATTTTAGGCCAGCTTCCTTACTACCATGAACATGTGTTGTTTGTTCTTCTAAGCCTGCATGATCAATAATCAAGTAATGAAGTGACAACGAATGAAAACAAAAAATGAATGGCACAGACACGGTAACATGACATGCAAACAGCATGAATGATGCACCAACTGTCAACAGCACTACCAAAAGATTATTTATGTATACCTTGGGTTCAAAAACACAGCAGCTCAGTGACACCATGAAACCAGCCATGAGAAAACACAAACAAATCAACAAGCAGCAATGAATGTATCAGCAGAGTGTAACACTTGAATGTTCTAAACTTCTAGGAAGATCAAGGTATCCAATTGTTCAAGTGAACATATAAGATCAAGATTGCAATTGAAACCAGTTACGAATTTCCTACCACAAAAGCCTGACATAAAAATACCAATGTGACAGCCAGAGTGAATCACTCAGGAAGTGAATCACTTCCAGAAGTGAATCACTCAGGACAAAGGAGAAATAAGGAAATAAAACCATTATGAGTCAAGCATCAGTGAAATACTACAATATGACAGCCAGAGTGCAAAACTGTTCAGAAAGACTGCATAAGAAATATTGTGATAGAATTAACCCAAACAACTGCAACAACATGAAACTTTGAAAAAGGACAATAAACAACCAAAACAGAACTAAAAAGTTTATCAAATGGTGTCTCCAAATTATCACCATATGTTATAATATAAAGGCGCTGCCATCTAAACACAAAATTACCAATGTTTTATCTGTTTGCGCCACCCAATTAATGATCGGAGAAAACAAGTCTTATGTCGACAACTCTCATACAATGGTGCATAATAATAGAAAAAATCACCAACTCATGTCTAATGAGAGCATTTTGTTTAAGATGTTTAGTCAAAACAAGTCTTATCTTATATAAAAAATGGTGCGTAATAGAATCACTGATTGACGTTTAATTGAAAGCATTTTGTTTAAGGTGTTTAGTGCCTCATAATATCCCGCAAGACAAGGTCATACAGAAATCACTGCCTAAAAGAATTAATTTCTTCAAAGTTAAACAATTTAAAACAATAAAACGTGGGTATTTAATTTCCAACATAAACAGAACAATGAAAAGACTCTGCCAGAAAATACATTTAATCTTAGCAAAAAATATTAAAATGTCTCCATGTACCAAAAAAGGGGTAAGGGGCAACAAATCATACAATTTTATTATCTCTATACCTTTCGGTAGGTTATTCAGACCACCTTCCTTGTGATGATGGTAAGTTGGAGAGAATATGGAATCATTGGGACGATCATCTACAACATGGTCAGAGCGCTGGGCCTGGACATATAAATATAATAAAAGAATGAGTATGCATGCTAATAAATAATATAAGATAAAAGTAAGCCTGCTGTTATTTCTTGGTTAAAACAAAAACCTAACAGCAGAGCCAGGTATATAGTACAACAAATGTCATGGGTGTTGGCCCTGGGCCCAGGATAATTACTATGTCAAGGGGGAAGGAAATCTATGCGCCAAAGTAACCTAATACAGTTGGCCCAAAATGAGCAACTCATACTTGGCTGATACTTATCTAACACCTGACTAAAAGAAGGATAGCAAACTACATACTCCCTCCGTCCCTAAATGTTTGTCGTTCTCGCTTCCCAAGAAACAACATTGATTAAATATATATTAAAAAAATGTTGATATTTATGCTACATAATTAGTATCATTGGAAAGATCTTTGAATCTAGTTTTTTAATAAATTTGTTTAGAGATACAAATGTTACATGTATTTTCTACAAATCGGGTCTAACGTACCCACACGAAAACTGAAAACGACACACATTTAGGGACAGAGGGAGTACATAACAACCAAACTATCAGCATCTCTCTTCCCTTGAGTTTTGCTTGGAAAAAATTAACAACACAGATATTCCGTATCAAGTAACGGAAATACAGCAAAAAAAAAGATTAAGTAACTTCAGTCTAAATTTAGCCAAGAGCTCAACCTGCAGATCAGGGGGGATGCTAGGGGCCACCTGAGGTGCATCATTTTCAGCATCAGTTGTATCACATGAAACTAACAGCTTCTTTCCTGCTATAGAATGCTTCTTAGCAGTGACACCAACTGCATGGTAACAACACAATTATAGCAATCAGATCCAGTCAATGCTCCCATCCTCCTCCTAATAGTAAATCAATTTAGCGATAGAACGTCAGAAGTAACATTTGAGCACAAAATCATATATTTGCAACCAGAGAGGCACTAGAAACACCTCCAACAATTCAATAAAAGGACGCGTAACAAACCCTTTTTCCAAAGCCGTGTCAAAATAATTAGAGGGCTAATAAGTACTTGCAGGACAATGGCTTTCTTCAGATTGGACACAAGATGATTAAAAGAAAAGGTTTGTACACAAGATGTATCGTCAAGTTAACAATATCATACTACAGATGAAATATAATAAGAATAAAACATATCAACCAAAGTTTTGATGGAACTTTACCAGGTCTCTGCTTCTTGGAAGAAGATGTGATGAGATCAGTTACTTTCTTTTCAGCCAGTGTCGATTGAGTTGCCCTTCTGGATGGCCTACTTGTCTTAGGATTGGCACGATCCCCAGCTGCATTTTTTGCAGCACCCTTTTTGCGTGTTTGCATTGTTATTACGAGGTACACCTCAAAACAATTGACTCATGCAACTGAAGAACACTGTAGAACAAATTTCCTTGGCAACTTCCAGCTGAAATTGATAATAAGAGAATATAAACAAGTTAATCATGGAATTTCTGCAAAGCGCCACTGCAAGAAAATGAAATTTCAGTATTTCACAAAGCGGAGTCCTGACATCAGATGCTGCAACTAAGCTATAAGCACTGATGAACAACAAACATAAAGAAACCACAAAATCAGACACAAAGAGTTGATTGATAGTTGCAACTTTCAAATGAAGGCAACATGTTCTATAGTTATTAGGGTCTGTGTATGGAATAGACATATTCATTGACACCAGAAAAACTGTGGGGGGTTAGTTTTAGACTAATAATACAGTTTCAAGGGCAGATTGATCCCACATAAACTGGATTGGTCACCAAGCAAAGTAAAATGAACAATCATGGGCCAGAAACATATTTTCCTATAAGGTCACCTAGGCATCACCCTTCAACTACTTGCAGGCACCCTACACGTCAAACATAAGCATGTCTAGAAGTGAAAACCCCTAGTAAACCCTGACCAGAAGAAGACAGTGGTTCATGCCACAACTTGCATACCTGAACAAACACTGGTATCATTTTCTCTTGCGATCTACACCATCCAGTAAGTACAAGCAAGCATAGGCATTAACCAATTTTTCCCCAGCTTATAGCACTCGAGGTGCACAGACACAGAATGCAGCATTCGTGCAAGACCGACCATACTGGTGAACGCCCACCCCAACATTCCCACCTCCAAATGCCTGAAAATTCAAATCACAGATGCGCACGCCTCCACCGAAGCAGATTTACATTTGAACCCCATAACCGCGCCCCAACACAGCTGAAATCGCGCACCGAGGCAAGCAGAAATACGGGTGCTATACCCCCAACCAACACTTGAGCCTTCAAATGCTCGAGTCATCAGCTCACGATTTGAAACCCAGAACCGCGCCCTAACACAGCTGAAATCGCGCGTTGAGGCAAGCGGAAATACGAGAAGGAATAACCCCTAAACCGGCAGCATTGCTCGAGACCACGCAGCAAGTCGGGCGAAACGGGGCCGAATCGAGGAGCGCGCGGCCTCCAGGAGCAGGGGCGGGGAGGGGAGGGGAGCCTCTTACCCGGAGCGGAGGAGGAGGGGAACCCCGCGTGCTCGAGGCCTCCTGCGCGAGCGACGGCGGTGGGATTTGGCTCCAGCCGCCGAAACCCCAAACCCTAAGCAATCCGGCGCCGACGCAGAGGTGCGGGTGACGGGGCGGACGAGCTGCGTCGGGTGTCGGCGGAGCGCACCGGCGGCGACCGGGAGAGGGGCAGCGAAGGCGGATGGGTAGCGCGGGTGCCGGGATCCGGTGGCGGAGGTGCCTGAGCGGCGGCGTGTCCCCGGGGGCTGAAACCCTAGTCGCCTATTCGCCTCCGGAGACAGACATGGCCGACGCGGGGGGGTTTTGCGGGGTGGAAGGAGCGGAGGGGAATGACGCGCAGCGACTGAAACGCTCTGTCACTGCTGAAGCCAACCAGTTTACCCATCCCAGTCGTCGGTTCCGACTGCCGGGACCCACATGGAGGTGACTGAGACAAGGAGAGCACGCCATGGAAGTGACTCAGACAAGGAGAGCACGCGTCCCCCTTGTTCCAAGGCCATCTGCGTCCCCCTGAGACCGTCCGCAATGGTTGTTAAATAGCTGGCCAGGAGGAATTTTATTGTTAAATAGCTAGCTAGGAGGAATTTTATTGGCTCTTAATATCACTTTACAAATAGCTAGCGAGATAATGTATAAAAATAATAAAAAAGTAGCACTCTTATTTGCTATCGAGGAGAGAGATCAAATAGCTAGCGACTTCCCAATAGCCAGCTATTTGATCTCTCTCCTCGATAGGCAATAAGAGTGCTACTTTTGCAAGTTGTCTCATCCAAATAGTATTTATTTATATGTCTCATATAGCTAGCTATTTGTAAGTTATCATTGAGAGCCAATAGCATTCTTCATAGAGACCAAATAGCTAGCGATTTGAACACTATTGCGGACGCCCTAAGGCATCTATGTTTACTTCCCAAAAAAAATTCAAGATTATTCGTCATATCGAATCTTCAGACACATGCATAAAATATTAAATATAAATAAAACATAATTAATTATATTTTTTGTCTGTAAATGTCAAGAAGAATTTTTCAAACCTACTTAGTCCATGTTTAGACAAAGATTGTCAAATAATAACGAAAGTGCTACAGGGTCAGAACCCAAAAAAAAATTCGGAACTGAACACCCTAGGTCTCGTTATACATGATGGGCTTGGGAGGGATTAGAGTATAATTTAGTTTAAGTTATACTCCAATCCACTCAAACTCATATGGTTTGAAGGCCTTGTTTAGTTCGCCCTATTTGCCAAAATTTTCCATCACATCAACCATCACATCAATGTTCGGACGTATGCATGGAGCATTAAATGTAGGTAAAAAAATAACTAATTGTACTTTTAGTATGTACATGTCGAGACGAATCTTTGGAGTCTACGTAGTCTATATTTGGACAAAGTTTGTCAAATAACAACGAAAACGCTACAGGAAAAATTTTGCAAAATTTTTCCATCTAAACAAGGCCGAAGTATATTTGTGTGCAACCAAACAAATCCTTAATAAATTCATCTCATGGTTTTCTAACGGAATATGTAATTTATTTTTATTAGTATATAAATACCATATTCGATATGTCACATGACGTCTGATGTAACATTCTAAAACTTTTCACCCACCAACTAAACATCCTCTAAACGATATCGCGGAACCCGTTGTAACCTTTGGGTAGTGTGTGTCCCGTCTCTCTCTATTGTATTCCATGATGTGTGTTTCATTGGGGACAAAATGGAATGGGATGGAATAGCCCCAGGACTACCACTGTTTGTGTGAGATGTTAGGCGACCTCGTTTCCCCGAAATTTCACAGACAAGGGTTTGTCCCACCTGGGATGAGGCGACGAGCGGCTCGCGGAGGTGTGCCTGACACGAACAGGGGCGCGTAAAGGAGTTGTGTTGGACGCGACGCGGAGGAGAAGAGGAGAGAGGGGAGCTCCGTCCGACCGCTACTATGAAGGGTCAAGATGGCGGATTAGAGGAGGTGAATAATCCTTTCTAAAATTAATCATATCGGCTAACCGAAATAAATGTGGAATTAACAACTATCGGTGTAACCAAAACTACATCTCTCTATCTATACTCTCAAACACCTTATAAGAGATCCTAAAAAAAGCAATTAAGGTGTCAGACTAACTAGATATCACCTAAACAATTCTAGCTTGCAAGGTTACACAAACCTAAACAACTAGTACTCAATCAACCGGGGAGCTCCTACACATGCCACTAAGCAAAAGCACAAAACATAAGCCCACTAACAATGTTCAATAACAAGGCTACTCAAGCCAAATTACAGAGCTCAACTTAGCTACACAAACTAAGCAATGTGACTAGCAAGACTACAAGTCAACTAGTCACTCATGGGATCAACTTCTACGTTACACAAGCAAAGAAGGTAACTAACAAGCTACACAAGCTAACTAATTACATGAGCAACTATACTTGCACATGTATATGAACAAGTAAATACGAGCCAGTGAATGGAGTTTGCAAACCATCGAGAAGATGAAAATGAAGATGACACGACGATTTTTCTCCCGAGGTTCACTTGATTGCCACCAAGCTAGTCCTCGTTGTGTTGACCACACACCTTAGTAGTTCGGCGGCTAATAGGCACTACACCTAGCTCGACACTCGAGCGCCGCAAGAACTCACCCACAAGTGAGGGTAACTCAATGGCACGCTCTACTAGAGTTGCTCTTCGCAATCCCCAGGGGGTGAGCACAATGCCCCTCACAATCCTTCTCCAGAGCCACACACAATCTTCACGCAGGCTTTAAGATGGAGTCTCGGTCACCAAGCCGTCTAGGAGGTGGTAACCTCTAAGAGTAACAAGCACCACCAGCTTGCAACACGAACACCTAGTGCCACTCGATGCAATCTCTCAATGCAATGTACTAGCGATCACTCACTCGCAATTGATTCGTACACTAGCAAGCACAAGTGAGTTAGAGGGCTTCCTAGCACTCCCCAAGCATGGACACCAAGTCCCAAGGGTGCTAAGCACCAGCCAAGACCGGCCACACACTCCTTTTATAGCCCTAAGGGCTAAACTAGTCGTTGCCCCTTCACTAGGCAAACTGCGCTACCATTGGACGCTGAAGCTGGGACCATCGGACGCTACTCAGATGCTCGCCGCGTGTCCTCCATGTTCAACCTCTGTCGAGCGATCTCAACGACTACTTCAACTTCCTGCGCCAGACAAAGTGGCATCGGACGCTTCGATGCCTCTGCTCAGAACTGCGCAAACTTACCCTCACATCGGATGTGTCGGCCCCTCAACATCGGATGCTAAGGGCCAACGTCCAATGTCTATGCAGAGAGCTCCCCAAGAGCTCCTGCGTACATAGGATGCGTCCGATGAGCGCACATCGGATGCACCCCAGCGTCCGATGCCTACTGTTAGAACGGCCACTGCCACGTCACAGCCATCAGACACATCACCGCAGCGTCTGATGCTCACGCTACCAGCGTCCAATGCGCTGCTGAGTAAACAGACTCCCTAGGGTTTGCCATCGGACGCTCGACCCAGCATCTGATGCTCCTCGGACCAGCGTCCGATGCTCCCCAGAGCACAACACTTCATCTCCACAACTTCTCCTTTTCAAATGTGCCAACACCACCAAGTATACAACAATATGTGCATGTGTGTTAGCATTTTTACAACCATTTTTTAAAGGATTTTCACTTGCACTTACCACGCCACTCGATCCTAGCAACATTGCAATGTTAGATCGCTCAAGTGGCACTAGATGACCGATATGCAAACAAGTTTGCTCCTTTTGATAGTACTGTCATCTATCCTAAACCCGGTCATAAACTTCTCTACACACCTATGACTGGTGAAATAAAATGCCCTACAAATATACCTTTTCCTTGCGCATTCCATTCCATCTCCCTCAGGTGTTGATGCAACACATGCATCAACCTATCATCAAATGATATGAGCCACTTCATCACATGGCCTCCATGGTCCATCGATCTTGATCTCACTTGCTCTTCACCATTGTTTTGGTCCTTCAGCGCCAAGTCTTTGCTCAAGCCTCCTAACACTCGGTGCCAAAGGCTTCAAAGCCTCCAACTTGCCCTTCACCATCGCAATCGGTCCATCAAGCCAAGTCTTACCTTGGTTTTCACCATCTTAGCCACATGACTCCATGTCATGTCACATATGCAATGAGTTCCTTCTTCATTTTGTACTTGTGGACTAATCTCCTGTGTATCTCACATAAACACAATTAGTCCACCTAAAGTTGTCACTCAATTACCAAAACCAAACTAGGACCTTCATACTGCGCGGGCGAGATCCGACCCACCGCCACTACATGGGTCTGCATGCGTGAGCAGCAGCCCCGCCTCCATGCAGTCAAGCTTTGGACCGCCTACCGTTGTGCGGGTGAGGCCGCTTAGCCTCGTCGTTGCCGTGGTGTGAGCCTATGAGGACGAAATGTGTGCGTGCGTAGGAAAAAGAAAGGGAGAGGAAGAACAAAGAAACCTTGAATAACAGACTGTTGGGCAGGTCCCACATGTCAGGTGACTCATCCCACTTGTAATGTTCCAGAACCAAACAGAAAACAGAGTCATTTTGTCCCTTCACATTTAAACAACATATGTGATCATCCTGCCTCTAGAAACTAACGATGAGGACATGATACCATCGAATATGATCATTGATTATAAGGTGAGTTCATTCCTATATTTGCATAGTAGTTTTGGTACAATTCACTTGGTTCCACATGTATATGTTATTATTTACTTATAGGTACAAACATGTATCAAAGTGCAAGTCTATCAAAGTTCATCGGTAGCCCGATCGATAGTGCTTTATTGGGAAGGCCATAACTCATCCATAGGATGTGCGATTGATGCCAATTAGCACTTGATAGAAAAGCTTATTTTATAAGCTTTTAAATAGATCTAGTCTCACCTCAATATCACGTCAACAAGGTCTTCAAATCGTCATGACAATCTGCTACTATTTTTGTCGGGTGCTACAATGTCATCTTAGGCTTGTCATGCAACCTTGGGACACTGGTCCAAGTGAGCATGCCCCAAACATGTGGAAGACAACACAAGAATGCTCAAAGATGTCCCCCTCTTTGGCCAGCACATTAGGAGGGCATCAAGGTCGTCCAAGCCAAGTTCGAGGCCCAATCTGTGTTAAGTTTGAGTCCATCTCAGAATCTAGGAGCACGCAACACTAAAATGGGCGCACATGTCACATACAGACTCCATTTTTTATGATCCATATATGGATGGAAAGATAATTTGATAGGCTAACCAATGACTTTGGTTTGAGGTCCAAAATCCATCAGAATCAACAATAATGATAAAAAATGATGTCTAAAATCTATCAGGGCACTGCGTCACTATCTTTTGGGTTGTTTGGGTCTTGTAACATGTTGGACACCTTAGTGACATGAGTAGGGGCCCTTGAACGCCCTTTATGCCATATAATCAGCAGGCGTCGCCCATGTTAGGGTTTTGGTTTTTCTTTAGATCAATCTATCATTGAACAATCATCGTCATTGGTTTGTGAAACCCCACATTTAAGATCTTAATCATATATCTACAATTATCGCTTCACTCAAGTTGCATTTTATCTTGTTCTTACTTGTGTTCTTTGATTTGCAATGAGGATTCACCTTCTTGGTGTGGTCAACCGAATTGTGACATGGTGCTAAGGTTGCAAGGTTTGGTTCTTTGTGATCTAAAGCCAAATCGGTGTGTCGCTCTCCACCAAATCGATAGTTATCTTGAACCTGATGGAAGATCATGAATCACTGTATGACACACCGTGTGTACACTAACCATTGGCGTGAGTGTGTGTGACATGTCTCTTGGTTGTGTTGGTGTGCAGGTGTGGAGCTCGGAGGCAATGGTCAATGACGAGGTGAAGGTCAAGTAGAGACATGTCGTGCCAATGGACTGGGAGCGGTGAAGGGTGGACGTGAGGCTTGGACTGACGGACCGGAGGGCTAGAGGACTAGTTACAGTAGCTGACACTTGGTACATCAAAAGCAAGTGCACATGTGGATGAAAATGGTGTCGGTCGAGTCAAGACGAAGAACGATGACATTGTGGGACTTGGCGGAGGCCGCGCACGAGCTTGCATGAAAGATACAAGTGTTATCGGTCGAGTCAGGAAGGAAGGCGAAGGCATCAAGCTTGGTAGAGGCCGAACACACGTCGACATTGGTGTTGGTAGGCGGAGAGTAGCACCTACGCTCCGCCTACGATGCGGGTTTGGTAGTTGAGCCACAAAAAAACCACTGCGACAATTTCTAGGTTTGAGCCTCAAAATGTGGGCTGGAAGGTTTGATGATTTGGACCTCAAAACCAGCTGTGGATGATTCTGGGTTTGGGCCTCAAAACCCGTGCAAAGGTTCCAAGGAGGAACGAAGTGACACGTGGTGGCATCACGAGCTTACATCGAGGCGAAGCAAAACGGTGAGAAGGCCTGTGGTCGTTGGATCAAATATTCTCTAGAGTTAGACTAAGATGCCCTCAGGCTAGTTAATTCACTTTTGTATTGTGGGGGTACAAGGGAAATAATATAATATGTCTATAAATAAGGGATCACACGTCTCATCCTTCTTCACCACTCCAGTTAGACATTTTTCAGTTTTCCTTCATAGTTTTTTCCCTCCTCTAGCTGTTGTAGTGATCCGCAGATGAATTAATCTTTCCTTTGTGTAATCTTTCATTTGTACTCAAAGAATTTGAAGGAAAGGTCACTAATATAAAAAAAAGATTTATAGCAATGCCTCCCTTTTTTATTGAGGTCGTTCTATATTGTGTCGTGCCTATAAATCGATTTGCAGAGGCGGTTGGTATTATTAGCCGTCCCTAAAAATGGGTCTATTTGTAGAGGCTACCTAGTATAGAGTCGCCCCTACAAATCCGATTTGTAGGGGTGGCTCTATATTGAGCCGCTCTTACAAATAGACGTTGAATATTAAAAATCAATTAATGTTTTTCAAAAAAATAAACGATCTTCGATGAAGAAATGACCAAAATAAAAGTTGTAGATCTCATAAAGTTATAAAACTTTATAGTTGACAACTCTTTCATTTGAATTCATCTTGTTAAGGAAAATGACGTTTGAATTTCTAAAATTCAAAATTTGTTTTTTTTTCAAATGGTCTTGGATGGAGAAACAACGAAAATAAAAATTATAGATCTCGAAAAGTTATGCAACTAACCGTTCCTACAAATAAACAAAAACCGCTAAAAAAGCTTTTTGTAGTAGTGGGTGGCCATAACCACCTTGTCTCATCGTGTGGAAGTCCTGGTATTGATTTGCCCTGATTTGTTCTTCAATGTTCTTTCTCTCCCAATTTCCTTCTCTTGTTCTGAGTGTTTCCTTTAAATCTAAGATTTTGAGGACTTTTGGGTTGGATGAAAATGTGCAAGGAACTCTAAGAAACAATCCCACCAAGTGATTTAGGCAGATTCAACGCGAGCACGAAAATCTATCCATTTGAGGAATATTTGTGAAAACCCCATATTTCTTGATGGATTTGAGATTGCTTGAGATTTGTTGGGATTTGGGTGTTAAGCTCTGAAGATATCTTATAAAAACTCCCAAGAACATCTGAAAGCCCAAGTTTGGTTTTGGTTAATTGATGAAACCTATTTTGGTCTAATCCTATTGCTAAGCATGTGTGTAGCTAATGAGAGGATTATGACCAAGCCTTTGTTGGAGCTAGCTAGTTGGCGACCATGCTGGATGGTGTCGGCCACAAGCTCTCAAGTGTTTAAATGCTCTGTCTTCGGTGAAATGGAGAAGGGAATAGATGCCATTGCTCAAGTTGGGACTTTAGTTTTATCTTTGATCTTGAGTAATAGGCAAGCCAGACTATCAAGAGGGACACATTTGAGGCTAGCTAGATGTGGAGAAAAGTGCTCATGACTACTAACTTCTAGCGCTTGAGAGACATCACGCACTCACGAACACATAGAGGTTTTCTGGGTGTGGTCGGTAGTACCGCCCAAGGGGGTCGGTAGTATCGCCCAAGGGTGTTGTGAGCAAGGCTCTCCGGTTTTGGTCTCAGGTGACCTAGCGGTAGTACTGTCATAAGGTCGGTACTACCGACCTCGGTAGTATCGACCCCCTGGTCGGTAGTACCAAAGTTCCAGGTCGTTTTTCATCCTCTCTGTGTTGGTCAAAAATGACCTGGCGGTAGTACCGCCATAACCTCGGTAGTACCGCCCTCGGTGCTACCGACCCTGGTCGGTAGTAACTTGTTTTCGCAGAGCTCTCTGTTCGTGGCCGATTTGGCCTGGCGGTAGTACCGCCATAACCTCGGTACTACCGCCCGCGGTGGTACCGACCAAGGGTCGGTTGTTCCATCTGGTCAACGGTCGTATTGAGTACGGTCGGTACTACCGACCGTGGCGCAGCATGTCTTGTTTAAATAGCCGCTCGGCTGCCTTCTTTGGGTTACCTCTTCGATTCATTGCGCCCAAACACAAGAAAGAGAGCTCCCAAGTGTTGACTAACCTCCTCTCTCTCCTTTGATTCTAGAGTGAATCTCTTGCAAGCTTTGAGCTAGGGAAGTGAGATTAGAGAGTGAGACACATCGATCTACGTCTAGAGCACTTGGATCCAACATCTCTCCGGCTTGATTTGTGTTCTTTACTCTTGAGTTCTTGGAACTCTAGCCGGTTAGGTGTTCTTCGATTGTTGCCCGTGATTGACTCATTTGTGAGGGCACTTCGAAGTGTTTGTATTACCCCTTGATTCTTAGTGAAGAAACTCAACTAGCCTTTGTGGTTGCTTGAGTGAGGCAAGGAGGTGAAAGAGACTCCGATCTTCATGGTCACCTCAACAACGGGGACGTAGGTGCTTCTTGGTGAAGTGGCCGAACCTCGGGTTATATCTCGTGTCTCGTGTGCTTATTGGATTTGCTTCTTGGATTATTTCGTTTGCATTCTTGTTCTTCGCGTTCTTCCTCCCTCCTCTCTCGTTCTTAGGTGTGAGTAGGCTCGATCTACATTTTGGGGAGGAGCCACTTCTTGGATAAGGTATAAACTTCATTTACATCTCTTAGAAAAGCCTTGGCATCAGCTAGATTCCATTTTGCATCTCGTTCACCTCTATTTCGTAGCTGTTCCTAGGTTGTCGGTAGTACTGACCCTTGGAGCCGGTAGTACCGACCCCGGTAGTACCGGCCCCAAAGTCGGTAGTACCGACTGTGTGTTCTGATATCCGTTTTGAGCTGTGAGTTTCAGGATTCTAGATTTTTGAATAGGCTATTCATCCCCATCTAGCCATTCGGACCTTTCAACATCCCTACAAAGTTTCAAGTCATTCCAAGTTGATTTTGTCGAGTTTTGGTTTTAGAAACTGAATTTTCAGAAAACTACTCGTCAATACCGGACGTGTCTGGTATTTCCAACCAATGAATTTCGACCTCAAATTGGGTGGAGACTCTATCATGTGGTGCCTAGTTTCTATGGTTAAAATTTCAGATTTTTTAGACATCGTTTGATATTGTTTTTTTTAATATTTTTTCTCCGAAGATTGCTCCGTGCTGCTCAGTAAATACCAGACACGTCCAGTATGAATTTCAGACGTGTTCAGTAGATTAAACCTTTGTGTTTTGAGCTGAAATTTGGTGGAGACCTTCCCTAAGGTATCTATAACATGTGGTTAAAATTTCATAATTTTCAGATACCGTTTTGTTAGGTTTTCGATTTTTCTCCCTAATAAAGTCGCCATGTGCAGTCCAGCATACCCTCACAGAACCCAGTTATGTGTGCGTTTGAACTCTGTTTTGCGGTCCGTCGGTTCTATAGTGTCCCGCTATGTTCTTAGGAAGCATTCACCCATTTAATTTGTTTAGATCATGGACATCACGAGTGTTGCTTCTTACGTTTGATCGAAAGCTTGAGAAAAAAATTAAGGTTCTCATTCAGACCTGTGGTAGCCGTATCTGGTCGTCCATGCTGAGAGACACACCACTCCCGCGCCTTATACATACGCGCCTATTATACATAGTAGTTTTTTTTAAAAAAAATGACCAAACTGAAGCGGAAACTGATGGAGGTGGACGAAGCGATCGTGCCCCCACTACAACAGAATGAGACTTTAGCCCCGGTCGGCCAGGGCCGTCTCTATAATTTTGAAGGCCCTTGGGAAAATACACTCATAAGGGCCCATTAAACTAATTTTTAATATTATAAATAAAATAGATAGCTTGCAGTATATGCTTATAGTTAATGAAAGATAAAAAATACTAAAAGAAAAATAAAATGACTATTATGATTACCTAAATAAAAGATAATGATCGAACAGTTGAGGTGTGATGTGTTAGGTCAGACATGGGACGAGGCAACAAGAGAGACAAAACAATGTTGATCAGGAATAGAAAAAGACTTTGACTCTTCAAACTCTCACAGGCTGTTGTACTAAGAGTGTGTTTGATACATATGGCTAGTTACTAAATGAGCAAAAAAATAGCTTAAATTAGCTGAGGTTGGTTAGCTAGTTAGATAATAACCAGTCAAAGACTTGGTTAAGAAATTAGTCCTCTTGTTTGGATGCACACAGCTAATTTAAGCTAAAATTAGATAGCTAACTATTAATTCATGACACTTAAACAGTTAAACATACTCTACATATATAGACCTTCAATATTTAATTATTATACCTATATATATATCCACTATATATGTATATTCTTATGGGCCCCTTAGTGGCTTGGGCCCCCGACGGTCGCACCTGCTGCCCACCCCCTAGAGACGGCCCTGCGGTCGGCAAGGGCCTTTAGCCCCGGATCCCGAGTCGGGACTACGCTTCCGGGACTAAAGGCCCCCTAGTCCCGGCTCCGGGCACCGGGGCTAAAGCCCCCCCTTTAGTCCCGGTTGGTAATATCAGCCGTGACTAAAGGGTGCTGCCAGCGGTGCCACGCAGCAGTACCCTTTAGTCCCGACTAGGGTCCCCTCGTTTTTTCCTTTTTATTTTCTTTTCAGTTCTGTTTTTAGTTTTCTTTATTTATTTAATAGGTTTTTCAATATGTATTCTTTACTGCTATATGACAATAAGCTTATTGCATGCATATATAATTGAATTATAGAACTACATATATATATATGCACATAAAATTACAAGCTATGTAGAAGTTCTTCAAATCTATTACTACACAAGCTGTACTCCAAAGTTAGTACTCTAAACCTATTACAAGTTGTACTTCATCCAAAGATCTAAAGAGCATACAAATGATCATTATTGTTTGTAATCAACTTTTCGTTGGTACTATGGTAGAACTCGCCGTTTGGATTTATGATTTGTTCCCGAAGAAATCCTGCTATTGTCTCTTGTATTACATTCAATTGGTCTTGTAGCATGATTTTTTGCTTCAACCAGACAGTCTTCAATTTGAATTAAAAAAGATATTAGTTACATCTAGATTATCAATATTAAGTCTATAGAAAATGAAAAGATGCATGTTACGTACTTTAATTTGATGATTTCTTCAGGAATTCTATTTGATTCTATCATCATGTACTCACAAACGTAGAATCCACATAAGTTGTTACCCTGTTCTTGTCTCAAAATCCACTGTAGGATGAAAAGATTCATCTCGTAAAGATATGATATATGACATGATATAATAAAGATATACGTACATTGATGAAGGTAAACTTACTGGTAGTCATGGCTTTATTGTAAGTGGCGCCTTACACTGAGTCATATGTTCCCGAGCAATGAATGTTTCCCAAACCCTAATTCGGCTAATGAAACATTAATAATTGAATTATTTAATTAGTATACATATATACAAGCTTAGTCTACTTTAAGCATGCAAGCTAGGGATCGAAATTACCTTTGAATAATGTCTATCATATTTTGGTAATCTTGTTGCGGTTCGCTCAATGAGTCATAGATTAACACATTGTTGTGTATGAGATCGATGACCATCAGTATCCAGTGATAGCTGTTCATACACATGATTCATATAGTAGATTATTAGGGTTAAGTAAAATAAAATGTGCATACTTATTATAAACTATATATGTCTCACACACTTGAAGTTGTAGGGGAAGAGTATTCTTTCTCTGTCTTTTTGGTTCACAAATAACCTCATGAGATTCTGTAAGGACCTGTGTGGCCTAGAGGGGGGGTGAATATGCCTGTCAAAAATCACAGCTCAAAACTTAATTAGATAAGCCCGACACTACCGCTCTGTGCCCGGCACTGCCGGCCTCAGCCCGGTACTGCCGCGCAGGGTAGAACCTGAGTCTGCAATTCGAAATCCAGCCACAACAAACTGATTCTATATGAATAGAAATGTAGCACTAAGTTTCCTGAACTAGCAGAACCAACTCTAACAAGCCAAATATGTAATATGAAGTAGATCGGGCCAAAACCTAGAATCTATCACAAGCTCACAAGTATGAAATATGAAAGAGAGTAAGCACAAGAGACAAGTGATTTATCCCGTGGTTCATCTCGCCACCAAGGCTTGCCTACCTCCACGTTGTTGAGGTTGACCACTTAGGTCATGAGCTTTGCAACTCTACCTCGTTCTCAAGTCAAGGAACCAAATCCTTGAGGTGAGGGGTAATAAAACTAGCTGCACAAGTGATTACAAACCTCCCAAGGCCGCCACAAACGTTGGCTAGCTCAAGGGCGACGCCTAGCCGGCTAGGGTTCCAAGAACCCAAGAGTAATAGAATCAAATCCACCGGCTATGGCTCAAATTAAGTGCTCTAGGAAGTAGATCTCAGCTAGGGCTTCTCTTTGGTGAAGGTTTGAGGCTCTAACTCACTTGGAATCAATAGGAATCAAAGATTTGGTGAGAGAGAGCTTGGGAGCCTTCAATGGGGAGAGGAAGCCTTGTTTGGAGGTAGGAGAAGAGTTATGGTCGTGGTTGACCGTTGGGGTGGCAGGGAGATGGAGTAAATATCCCCTGCCTTCCAACGGTTACAACAAGTCGCGGTAGTGCCGGCCTTAGCCCGGTAGTGCCGCGGCCCGGCACTGCCGCGCCTACCAGTCAGACAGAAACAGATCTAAAATCAGTGCAGCTGTCTTTGGTTAGGTATGAGGACGGCTTGGGTTGGTTGGAGCACATGTCATTCAGCCATAGCAATGTATTTGCATTCCCCCTTAATAGTATGACATTCCTATAACTCAAATTCAAATGAAAAGGCTTGATATAGCACTTTGAGTCCGGATCCGATGAAATATAGTATGAGGGGTCCACCAAAACATATGCACCATCCTTTCTTAACATTAACCTGCTTGTCATCTTCATAAATCTCATTAGTTCTCCAATCATGTGGTCATTATCACCAAAACCCACAACTAGGGCTTGATTGCACTTACAATCTCCCCCTTTTTGGTGATTGATGACAACACAATTGAAGCTTACAATAAAAGGGTACAATACTTGAGATTTAGAAGCTTAGGTGTGAAACCTCCCCCTAAATGTGTGAATGAGAGCTGAAATCTCAGAATGGCATTAGAGGCCAACATTCACATATTCAAAAGTGAAAAGTAGGTTCAGTTTCACATCTAATAGCTTTGTGGGGTGCAACTAAACTGTGTCAAGAATAATACGTGATGTGAATGACAGTTTCAGCACATCAGAGTGGTTTGTTGCCTGTCAGCCAGAGCGGCACTGCCGCTCTGGGCGCGGCACTGCCGGCCCCGCTCAAGCTAACAGTCAGCAAACGCAGCGGAAATAAAAACAGCCACAAAGCAATAATAACCAACAAGACTAAACAGAATATGACAAGCTAGAAAAGCATATAAAGGTACATGTCCACATCCAAGTCTAAGAAGTAGCAACATAGAGTATTACAAATTAGAGTTTTGACTGAAACAAACTCTCTCACAACTCACAACTACTAAAAGATGGGGACAAGAACAACATGAACAAGAAGTGTTGTACCCCCTTCTCTTCGCCTAATTCTCCCTCTTTGGCAACAAGTCACCAAAAAAAAGAAGTAGAGAAGAAAAGAATGTCCAAACACTCACTCATCATCGGACGCTAACTTGTCCCACGGAATCTCGCCCTCATCATCATCATCGCCATCGTCGTCATCATCATCATTGTCATCGTCGGACTCTACAATGGCCTTCCCATGACGATGAGTGGTACTGGTGTAGCGGGTCGAGGCACGTGTAGAATGACGTGATGGCTCAAGCACTATCTCCTCCTGCTCCTCGTCGTCATCTGAGTCTATATCATCTGAATCGAGACTGGAGAGGTCGAAGTGAGGTGGAGAGCGGGGTGGAGGTAACGGCGAACGACCCGCCCGCTCTCGCTCTGCTCGCTGCTCAACAAGTGCCTGGTGAGCTGTCTGGGCTGCGTAGGTGCAGGTAGAGAAGATGGCCTTGATCCATTTGGCCAGCTTGCTCTTCTTCTTCCTCTGATAGGAAGGGCGGGAGCTCTCTGGCCTATCAACTGCTGCTGCCCCTGCTGCTGCTGCCCTCTTCTTCTCTGCTCTATAAGGCTCATGCAACCCATCCTTAGCAAAGGTGTAGCCGGAAACTATCTCTATCATGAACATGATGTAGGGGGCATAGAGCACTGCCTTCCTAGCATCCTCGGCTGCAACCTATAGCTCGGTCCAAATAAAGCTGGAGATGGAGAAGTGGTTCGCCCTGGGGGCCATCCTAGCCAACATATTTCTCCCATATCCATAGAGGTTAGAATGGGAACCACTCTTGGGGTTGAGAGTCTGCCTGAAAAGGTTGTTCAACATGTAGTAATAGCCCTTCGGCCCCTTGACCAACCCGTCTGCCTTCCAAGGATCCTCATACATGAAAGCAATCTCATTGTCGGTCAATGTCCTCTCCTGATGCAGACTATCAAGCTCCCTATCCCCGCTGCCCAAACCGAGGATCCTAGCAAAGGTCTCATAAGAAACCTTGTAGTGACGACCCTCGGTCATCCAATGCATCTCCTCCACCACATTATCAACATAGAGCGTTGCATGAAATTGATGGATGATCTCGGTATTCCAATTGTAACTGAAACCCATCAAGTCATACATGTTCCTCTCTTTGCAAGCTGCTATTACCCTGTTGATATCACGATCATGTTTGGCCTCCAAATGCTCCCAATCAACATACTTCATACTCAGAATCTTTTGCTTCTTGGCATTATACAGGACTAAACAATAGAAGTCGGAATGGAACTCATTTCAGAACCTGTAGTCAATGCCCATATCTTTCTGAAGGTTGTAGGGATTGAGCTGACGCTGTGTCTTCACCGAGTTGAACTGCTGGTAGTAAGACACGGGCTGCCTGTCCTTGGTGTCCTGTGGAGGCCTCTCCTGCACATCCTCTGTTTATGGCTGCAGGTGGGCTCGGCTGACCTCTGCCAGATGCTCTGGAGTGTTGGGATAAAGGTCATCCAGAATCTGTCGCCCTTGCATCTGCAGACGAGCCTCATCACGGATCTGCTGCCGTGCTAATGTATCCCCTTGGGAGCTAGAGCCACCTCGGCGGGATGGCTGCTTGCTCCTCCCCCTGAGCGGATCCATCCTCTGCTTCACCCTTCTCTCATCACCTCTTCCGCCCGACATCTTGAGATGGAGAGAAAAGGGAAACCCGAAGGGAGATGGAAGCTGCAGCGAAAGGGATCCCGGAGCAGCACCGCTGGTGGCTGGATTCGCCGGGAAGAAGCCCGGAGAAGGAGAGAGCCGTCGGTCGCCTCCGTTTGCCTGAGAGAGGAAAGGAGAAGGAGAGTTCACGGGTTGGGGTAAAACTGAGGGAGAGAGAGAGAGAGAGGGTGAGACCGGTGGTAGAGTAAAGAAGTTTTTCCCTCGGTCCCACACGGTAACAAATCGATTCCTGCTGAATCGATAAGTCACGGCACTACCGCGCCTGGCGCGGCACTGCCGGGGCCCGGCACCTCCGCGCCTGGCCCGGCACTGTCGGACAGTTACCACCAGAACAGATTTATCTCTAAGCTACTACATCTCTTCCTTGGAGTGGACACGTACAACTTGCATAATATGACCAGTGACAATCAATCAATACAAAACAATGGTCATTTTAAGCAAGTTCTTTTCTCAAAAGTTTTGAAACACAATATATGAAAGTTTTGAAATATGGTTTTGCCTAGGTCATACTAGTTGATCAATCAAGCATGCTAGGTTTCAAACTATGTTACGAGAGTCAAGTATATTTAGTTCACTTCTCAAAGCACAAAACCTTAACTCATTGAGAGGCTTAGTGAAGATATCGGCTAGTTGTTTGTCGGTGCTCACATGACGAATTGCGATATCTCCTTTGATTTCGTGATCTCTCAAGAAGTGATGTCGGATGTCTATATGTTTGGTTCTTGAGTGACTCACTGGGTTGTTTGCTAGTTTTATGGCACTTTCATTGTCACACAAGAGTGGGATATGGGTAAAATGACATCCGAAGTCACGAAGGGTTTGCCTCATCCAAAGTAGTTGCGCACAACATGCACCTGCTACAACATACTCGGCCTCGGCTGTGGAAAGGGCTACACAATTTTGCTTTTTAGAACCCCAAGACACTAAGGAGCATCCAAGGAATTGACATGTCCCCGAAGTGCTTTTTCGATCTACTTTACAATTGACATAATCGGAATCCGAATAGCCAAGTAGTTCGAACTTGGAGCCCTTAGGATACCACAAGCCAAGGTTAGGTGTGTGAACTAGATATCTCAAGATTCTCTTAACGGCCACTAGGTGACACTCTTTTGGGTTAGCTTGAAATCTAGCACACATGTACACACTAAGCATAATATCGGGCCTAGATGCGCATAAGTAAAGTAGAGAGCCGATCATGGAGCGATATACCTTGATGTCCACGACTCTCCCTTCATCATTGAGATCAAGATGTCCATTAGTTGGCATGGGAGTCTTGATAGGCTTGGCGTTCACCATGTCAAACTTTCTCAACATATCATGGGTGTACTTGGTTTGGCAAAGAAAAGTCCCTTCCTTCAATTGCTTGATTTGAAAACCAAGGAAGAACTTGAGCTCACCCATCATAGACATCTCAAATCTCTTAGTCATGATCCTACTAAACTCATCACAAAAGGATTTGTTAGTACTACCAAATATTATATCATCGACATATATTTGGCACACAAAAATATCTCCATTGACTTTATGAGTGAAGAGAGTAGGATCGGCTTTGCCTATTTCAAAGCCTTGTTTAAGCAAGAATTCCTTAAGACATTCATACCATGCTCTAGGTGCTTGTTTAAGCCCATAGAGCGCCTTATGGAGTTTGAAGACATGGTTGGGGAACTTGGGATCTTCAAAACCCGGTGGTTGCTCAACATACACCAATTCTTGTATAGGGCCATTGAGAAATGCACTCTTCACATCCATTTGATATAGCTTGAAGTTGTGATGGGTTGCATAGGCTAGAAGGATCCGAATGGCTTCAAGCCTAGCAACCGGTGCATATGTTTCTTCAAAGTCCAGGCCCTCTACTTGAGTGAAACCTTGAGCTACCAATCTTGCCTTGTTCCTTGTCACCACACCTTCTTCATCTTGCTTGTTGCGGAAGACCCATTTGGTTCCAATGACATTGGTATTTGGTCTTTCCACAAGTGACCATATTTGATTACGCTCGAAGTTGTTAAGCTCTTCTTGCATGGCCATCACCCAATCTGGATCTCCAAGAGCTTCTTCTACCTTGAGAGGTTCCAAAGAGGAAACAAACGAGTAATATTGACAGAAATTTGCCAAATGTGAGTGTGTCGTTACCCCCTTTCGAAGACTCCCAAGGATATTGTCAACGGGATGGTCCCGTTGAATAGTTTGCTTGAGCCTTGGATGATCTATGGGTTCTGCTACATCTTCGGCATCCTCCTCATCTTGCTCGAAGATGGGTTGTAGGTTCACTCCACGAAGTGGAGTGGCTTCATCTGCTCTGGAAGTGCCCGGCACTACCGAGGTTGTGGCCGGCACTGCCGAGGACTGTAAGTCACCAGTCCCAGCAGAAGCTTCAGCTTGAGGACCATCCTGATGAGTAGCCTGCTGTTCTTGTGGTCTAATATCACCAATGGCTAATTGCTTGATTGCTTCGCAAGGTGGTTCCTCATTGCCTACAACAACTTCATCAACTTGCTCTACTTGAGAGCCGTTAGTTTCATCAAACGTCACGTCTATCGCTATTTCAACCTTGTCGGACGCCTTGTTGAAAACACGATAGGCATGCTCGTTTGATCCATAACCGAGAAGAAAACCTTCATCAACCTTAGATGCAAACTTAGAGGCTTTGGGCTTCTTGTTCAATATGAAACATTTGCACCCAAAGACTCTAAAGTAAGACACCTTTGGCTTGTTACCGGTGAGCAGCTCATAGGAGGTCTTCTTTCTTCTCTTGTGGAGGTAGAGGCGGTTGATTGCATGGCAAGCGGTATTGACGGCTTCGGCCCAAAAGATGTCCGGCGTCTTGTACTCATCTAGCATCATTCTTGCCATGTCAATGAGTGTTCTATTCTTCCTCTCCACCACACCATTTTGTTGAGGGGTGTATGGAACTGAAAATTCGTGCTTGATGCCCTCCTCATCAAGAAACTCTTCCACTTGGGTGTTTTGGAATTCGGTTCCATTGTCACTACGAACTTTCTTGATGTTGAAACCGAATTCCCTTTGAGCTCTTCGTATGAACATCTTGATCTTCTCTTGCACTACACTCTTGTCATGCAAAAAGAATACCCAAGTGAAACGAGAAAAATCATCAACAATAACAAGACCATGTTTGTTACCGCCGATGCTAAGGTAGGCAACCGGTCCAAAGAGATCCATGTGGATCAACTCCAATGGATGAGTAGTAGTGTCATAGCTCTTTGGTGGGTGAGGTACGCCTACTTGTTTTCCGGCTTGGCAAGCTCCACATACTCTGTCTTTCTCAAAATCAACATTTGTTAGTCCTAGGATGTGGTTGTCTTTTTGAAGTTTGGCCAAGTTCCTCATCCCAACATGAGCTAGTCGGCGATGCCATAACCAACCCATGCTAGATTTTGCCACTAAACAAGTCTCAAGTTTGGCTTTACTTTTGTTGAAATCAACTAAGTAAAGCTTCCCTTTCAAACGACCCGTAAAGACAATAGAGGAATCCTCCCTTTTAAAGACTTCCACACCCTCATCCGTAAAGAGACAATTGAAACCCATCCCACACAATTGTGAAACGGATAACAAGTTGTAACTCAACGAATCAACATGTAAGACATTAGTAATTGAATGCTCAAGTGTAATAGCAACTTTACCAAGACCTAACACATCCCCCTTGGAGTTATCACCGAAAATGATGTTTTCATTTGCATTTGAAGTTGGGGAATATGATGAGAACATACTCCTTTCTCCGGTCATATGATTTGTACATCCGCTATCAAGCACCCAACTTGATCCATCGGAGGAGTATGCCTGCAAAACAAGTTTAGTTCCTTGATTTAGGTCCCCAATTGACATTGGGGCCTTGCAAGTTAGTCACAAGTATCTTAGGAACCCAAATAGACTTGTCGGTTGTCCTCTTGTTATCACCAATATATTTTGCAACAACTTTACCACCATTGTTGTGTTCTAATATGTAACAAGATGACATGCTCTTCCTTGGGGCTTCTATCTTGGGTTGATGTGCAAACTTGTTCTTGGTCACCCAAATAGATTCCTTTGGCTTCTGAGATTCTTGCTTTGGGTTGGGCACCTTCTTGTGCTGTGTGTGAGACTGAGCAGAAAGGAAACTGGTAGCCTTCCCTTCCTTGGGGCGCGGCACTGCCGGTCTGGGGGTGGCACTGTCGGGGCCCGGCACTGCCGCCTTCTGGCGTGGCACTGCCGCAGTCTGTGCAGGCTGAACTGTACCAATATGACCCTTCTTCTCAAACCTCACACACTCATAGCCATTCATTGTCCTTCCATTAGTCTTGGCTCCTTTTTCGTGCCCCAACCCATCATTTATGGAAGGACGTCTACCTTTCTTGAACGTAGGCTTGCTCTTCTCTTGAGTCTTCTCATTAGTGCTTGTTGTAGACTTGACACAACCACTTGCAATGATGCTTGTCAATCTTGCTATCTCCTTTCTCATGGCCTCCATGTTCACAAGGTTAGTGGAATAGGCATTCAAATCAACATTATAGCATTTTCCACAACCTTCACTAGTGGAGGGAATAGAGGTGACATTTGCTTTAGGGAGAGGTGAGTTGCTTTCCCAAAGAAGATTATATTGCAGCTCAAGTTCTTCGTGCTTTTTACCCAAGTCACAATACCTTTCCTTGAGTGTAACATGAGTCTTCTTTAGGGAAGCATGTTCATCTTGCTCTTTGGCCAAGGCCTCATGCAAGACATCCAACTCACTTCTCTCTAATGCAAGAGCCTCCTTGCAAGCAATATAGAGGTCCTCTTGTTTGATGAGGGCATCCTCACTTATTGCTAACTCGGCTTGTACACTCTCTAATTCCTCCATTAGCTTAGTGATAAAGAGTTTGGTTTTCTTGTCCAAATTTTTAGTTATCATGTTTATCTCTTCATCACTAGAATCATCATCACTAGAGGAATCACTAAGTTCACTACTAGAGATGTCACTAGGTGGAGAGGAGGTTTTAGGAGTCTTTTTCACCTTCTCTTTCTTGGCCATGAGACAAGTGTGGGAGTTGTCATCATCAACATCGGACAAGTTGTTGAATAGCCTTGGTGAAGGAGATGACTTTTGGAATGCAATTGTTGCTATCTTCTCATCTTTTTCACTTGAGGTTTGTGCGGTTGAATCCCATTCATGTCCAACATGAGCTTCTCCCATGTATCTCTTGTTGTGTTCCTTGTAATTGCCTTTGTCATCTCTCTTGCCCTTGTTGAAGTTGTTGTCCTTCTTCTCATGTGGACAATGTGCTATGAAGTGATCGGTACTACCACAATTGTAGCAAGTTCTCTTCTTCTTGTTTGGAAATCTTCTCTTCACAAACTTGTAACCTTCCTTCTTGAGCCCCTTGCAGTATCTTCTCATGAAAAGAGCTATGTCTCCAATTGCTTCAAATTCTTCACCTTCACTTCCACTTTCACTTGAGGATGATGAGCTGTCCTCAACTTCTATTTTCTTCTTTTGTTGCTTGGGCTTGCTTGTAGAGGCTTGCTTGCTTGACTTTGCCTTGCTTGATGTTGCTTGCCTTGATGGCTTGCTAGCCTTAAGTGCCACATCCTTGATCTTCATCCCATCTAGCCTAGCTTGCAACTCTCCAAGCTTCCTTCTCTCATTTGCCTCTTCTCTTTGCATGTCAAAGGTAATAATCCTCCCAAGCACATCACTAGGTGTGAATTACTCAAACTTCTTCTTGTCCCTAATCAATGTCACTACGGTCTCATTCCTAGGTGAGTATGCCTCTAACATGATCTTCACAACCTTGTGATCATTGATCTCATTACCACCTAGCCCTCTAATCTTGCCAACAATGACCATCAACCTATCAAACATTTCTTGTGGACCTTCACCATCACAAATCACAAACCGGTTGAGCTTTGCCATCAACAAGTCAATCTTGGATTGCCTCACTTTGTCTACTCCCTCATGAGCAATGTGCAAAGTGTCCCAAATCTCTTTTGCAACCTCAACTCCCATGACCTTGTTGTACTCATCACCATCCAAGGCACTAAGTAACACACTAGTGGCTTGGGCATTGAGATGAATATTGCGGAATTCATCTTGAGTGGGGCTCTTTGGATCAACCGGTGCTTCAAGTCCATTGTGCACTATTTCCCAAATACCTGGATGGAGACCAATAAGATAGGTCTTCATAATGTGCTTCCACTTGGCAAAGTTAGTCCCATCGAAATGAGGTAACTTGCCCGCGGGCACATTGATGAGAGGCCTAGAATCATGGTTAGTCATAGAAGAATAGTTAAAGGATACGGCTTCATATGACTTCTTGGTCTCCTCCTTCTTCTTGTTGTTGTCCTTGGGCATATAGGAGATGTCATCGTCTCCATCTTCTGTGCTACTTGAGTCATCACTCAAATCCACCTTCTTCTTTGCTTGTAGCTCTTCCTTCTTCATCTTTTCTTCTCTTCTCTTGGCTCTTTCTTCTCTTCTAATCTTTCTTTATTCTTTTCTTTGAGCCTTCTCCTCTCTAGCTTTAAGAGCTGCAACATCTTCTCTTGCTTTAGCTCTTGCTTCTCTCCTTAGCCTTCTTTCTTCTTTTCTTCTTTCAAGCTCTCCGGCAGACACATCCACTTGAGGAAGTGTCTTTGCACTTGCTGTGGAGATGCTTTCGCTGCTACTAGCGGTGTGCACTTTCACTTCGAGTGTTGGTTGCACAACACTAGGGTACTCGTTCCTCCGTCGGTGGCCATTCTCTCGCACGGTGAAGTGCTGCTGAGAGACCAGGCTCTGATACCACTTGTAAGGACCTGTGTGGCCTAGAGGGGGGGTGAATAGGCCTGTCAAAAATCACAGCTCGAAACTTAATTAGATAAGCCCGACACTACCGCTCCCCGGCACTGCCGGCCTCAGCCCGGTACTGCCGCGCAGGGTAGAACCTGAGTCTGCAATTTGAAATCCAGCCACAACAAACTGATTCTATATGAATAGAAATGTAGCACTAAGTTTCCTGAACTAGCAGAACCAACTCTAACAAGCCAAATATGTAATATGAAGTAGATCGGGCCAAAACCTAGAATCTATCACAAGCTCACAAGTATGAAATATGAAAGAGAGTCAGCACAAGAGAGAAGTGATTTATCCCGTGGTTCATCTCGCCACCAAGGCTTGCCTACCTCCACGTTGTTGAGGTTGACCACTTAGGTCATGAGCTTTGCAACTCTACCTCGTTCTCAAGTCAAGGAACCAAATCCTTGAGGTGAGGGGTAATAAAACTAGCTGCACAAGTGATTACAAACCTCCCAAGGCCGCCACAAACGTTGGCTAGCTCAAGGGCGACGCCTAGCCGGCTAGGGTTCCAAGAACCCAAGAGTAATAGAATCAAATCCACCGGCTATGGCTCAAATCAAGTGCTCTAGGAAGTAGATCTCAGCTAGGGCTTCTCTTTGGTGAAGGTTTGAGGCTCTAACTCACTTGGAATCAATAGGAATCAAAGATTTGGTGAGAGAGAGCTTGGGAGCCTTCAATGGGGAGAGGAAGCCTTGTTTGGAGGTAGGAGAAGAGTTATGGTCGTGGTTGACCGTTGGGGTGGCAGGGAGATGGAGTAAATATCCCCTGCCTTCCAACGGTTACAACAAGTCGCGGTAGTGCCGGCCTTAGCCCGGTAGTGCCGCGGCCCGGCACTGCCGCGCCTACCAGTCAGACAGAAACAGATCTAAAATCAGTGCAGCTGTCTTTGGTTAGGTATGAGGACGGCTTGGGTTGGTTGGAGCACATGTCATTCAGCCATAGCAATGTATTTGCATTCCCCCTTGATAGTACGACATTCCTATAACTCAAATTCAAATGAAAAGGCTTGATATAGCACTTTGAGTCCGGATCCGATGAAATATAGTATGAGGGGTCCACCAAAACATATGCACCATCCTTTCTTAACATTAACCTGCTTGTCATCTTCGTAAATCTCATTAGTTCTCTAATCATGTGGTCATTATCACCAAAACCCACAACTAGGGCTTGATTGCACTTACAGATTCGTACACATGTTATTGCTCCAAGTCGCTGAAGGATTTGGAGCCTTGAAAATAACGTACGGTACGGATCAACAAACCCAACAGTATTGTCATGTCTATCTCTGACGTGAGTCATTTGGTACTTGCACATATATAGTACATGTGTAAGAATACTGCATACTATATACACATACTAGAGAGTTCAATAAAAATTATAAAAGAAACACTTACAAACAATAGCAGCTAATGAGCGATTTGTCCAGTGCGTCCATATGGCATAGCTGGTGTAATTCGTCCATCTGAACTAAGATAAGGTCATCGCCACGGAAGTAATGATGGTTCCGAATTCTGTGGCATAACTGGTGTAATTCGTCCATCTAGACTAAGATAAGGTCATCACCACGAAAGTAATGATGGTTCCGAATTCAAACAGAAAACCAATCGACACCGCCTCTAGAAGCCTCCATGCACCAATTGTTGATTGCAAACATCTGCGTACCGAGTACATGTAAGTGATTAGGGTTCATTAGACTCCTCCGGTGCAAAATTTATCCTCCGTTCATCAACTACATCCGCTCGTGGAAACTCCAGCCGAGTAGCAATATTGGCAATCATGGCGTACGGGAGACCGCTGCCAATGAAATAATTTTTAATTGAGTCCATCTCAGACAAAGTGGTCTCTCCAGATTTCCTCTATACTCTGCCCATGTTTGAACTATACTGATTTGGCACAATTAACGAGGACAAAGGTCTTGATGTTTCCCCGAGCTGTGGAACACCCTTTCCCACTTTCTTTGTGCTTGATTGTTCTTTGCTGACTTGATTAGAGAGCGTTCGTAGTATGATTTTCGCGAAGCCTTTCGGGCTTGACGCATTTTGATACCATGTTGTTCCACCCTTTTCCTTAACTCTTGTGGGTTTAACAAGAGGTAAGGCTTCTCTGGGTTTCTCTTCGCTTGAGCCTTGACTTTTGATTCCTCTAAAAAACTTTGCAGATCTCCTTTCACCGAAATTTCTAGCTCCTCATCAGTCTTTTCATAAGCTAACTTCTTGGTAACTTCTTTTCTTGATGTAGGAGCCTTCTTTTTTGGAGGTGGGGCCTTCGGTTCTGTGGCAGCGGACCGCTTCTTAGAGCCTCGCTGTGGAGGCGTTGGGACATTCTTTGCCGGCAGCGTTGGAGAGCGTGGTGGAGGCGGCGGGGGGGGGGTGTCGGTGTTGGAGCCCACGGTGGAGGTTGTGGCGTTGGAGCCCACGATGGATCAGGTTGTGGCGTTGGAGCCCGCTGTGGAGATCTTCGTGCAGAAGATGGGTTGAAGGTGTGTCCTTCAATGCATCGTCACCGCCAGCAGCACTATGATGCGCTGGGGAATGACGAACTGGACTATAGTTGGAGGAGTTCCTGCTACGCAAAACAGCGAATGATGTGAGCATCCAATTAATATATATACATATAGGAAGTTAGTGTAAAAATTGTTTCTCGTTCACGCGCACTACCTATGGTGAGGATCTTGATCAGTAGGAGGAGGTTGCGGCGGTGACACTCCAGGAATAATGATGAAGCGCTTGCGCCAGCAAATAAATGCCTTCTCCACTTCACCTAAAGTCTTCTCCCCATCTCCCCCTTCGATTTCCAGTGCCACGCTGCCACAACCTGGCTCAACCCTATCCACCGAGACGCTAGCGTATCCGGCTGACACTGGTTGACCATAGATTCTTGGTGTTCTCGTGCGGTCGATAGGGTTTACAACGCCGACAACCACTTTTTTCGTGGCATTTTCATCTGGAATGTGCAACTCACAAGTAGTAAAAGGTTCTGTAATGTCATCCATGGGGAAGCGTAGCTTGAAGTCATCTTGAATGGTTGGTACTTCCGTGGAGGCGCAACTGCTTTTCAACTGACTTGGGGGGCTGTTGACACTGGTTATCTATCATAATTAAGGTATAAATAAATATGAAAAGGGCAAGAATTTGATCACCAACAAAGGTTTAGGGTTTCAACTGACAATATTCCACGAGTTTTGGTGAACTATGATTCTGCAGGGACTAAACAAGGAAATCAACACCGATAGCTTCCCATAGAAGGAAACCGACGGGAGATAACGTCACCACCACGTCAGGATTATTCTAGAAGACTCCAGAGGATGCAAGAAGAGACCAGGAGGTCGACCACCGCGAGAGGATGGCAAGTGGGACCGACCGGTCCCACCTAGGGACCGACCGGTCCTCCCCGGGGCCTGCTGGACTCTATCTTTTGGAACCTTCCTCCACCGACCTCTAGGATGCATCTCGGTCGTACCTTAAGTCGGTTTGATCCAAGGGCCACGGTTCATCGCCCAGGGCTATATAAACAGCCCCTGACCCCCCTCTTCAGAGCATCGATCAGGGTTTGATCAAGACATCAATTCATCAGAGCATCAGGCATTCATCAGAGAGGGAGATCAATCGGAAGCCCTAGAACTACATCCACCTAGAATAGTAGATAGAATAGGATTAGAGGAGGCAAGCTTCACTTGGATTCCTGATCTAGTCGTGAGAAGGCTCGGTAAACCCAAGATCTTCTCTCTTGTATTAACATTATGGATCTATTTCATAATTGCTCTTCTAGTTCATCATTGTTCTTCATTGTTTATGTTCTAGTTCATCGTCTAGTTCATGTTCATCGTCTAATTCATCTTCTAGTTCATAATCTTGTTCTAGTTCATGATCTAGTTCGTACTTTAGTTCTTCTCGATGATCTAATTCACCTTATTGATCATCTTCGTGTTCTAGATAGTAATACAATTGATATGACTAAGACATCAACTACTATATTCTTAATTATATTGCTTATAGTCTCCTTTGATTATATATTTGGCATAGATAGTTTATCTTTATGTTTATACTCATGTTCGTATAGCGCTCATCTTAAAGTACAACAGGTGGGTGATAGATGCTGTGTAGGCGTGGTGCCTATACACTATTTATCTGCGAATGCGTCCTATGTTCCGGATAGAGTGGTAGATCGCGGGTGTGACATTCCTGTTGAGTCCTTTGCATTCCACCTCCCGAATATAGTGTTCAGTACGGCTCAGTTAACTCGTGGTTTAGGAGTTACTCTGTTTGACACCTTTACTATGGAGTTGCCTCTTGATTATAAATATGATGTGACCTAGCCAATGATTGCCAAATATGTTTGCACTAATCAATGTATGCTATGACTTGTAATTAGAATAACGTAGGAATGTTTCTTAGTAATACCTGTTCTAATCATCACTTGCTAGGTAGTACTGTTCTAGGATTATCCTTGATTGATCTGATCTCTGTTATCATTTATCATTTATCATTTATCATTATCATTTACTCTGTAACCTGATCCCTGTTTGGAGTAATTAGTGTATTATCAGTCTTTATTATAAGTGTGTGCCATTATGAATGTTGTTAAGTCCTCATTAGTATAATACCATCATACTTTGAATTGATTAGTCTCTAGGCTAAATATAAATAACGATACCTGAGACTAGCTTGGGTGAAATGCTTCTACAACGGGTATATTTATCTGTGCGCTTGCGGGTAAATATCTATCTTTAAATCCAGTGCCCTGATATAATTACATTGCTAGCTTCATATTGGGGATGACAACTTGACGTTAAGTGAAGTTAGTAGTATCCCGTACACTCTTTAGTGCCTTCACTAGATTATTATTTTATGTGGTTCATTCTTAGAGTGATTCCATTAAGGGGTGTCAACAGGGGCTAATGTTCACTTGATGAGGTTGTTGTGATGATGTACCTTGTCCACTCGTCATTTGACTAAGTGTCGCTTGCACTTTCCTTTTGATTTCCTCCTGCATCTGTCACACCCCAATTTTAAGAATAAAATTGAATATATAAACTTATGTGCGCCCGGGAAACAGTCGCACACATAAGGGACAAATTACAACGAAGGCATCATCACTGTGCTCAATACATAGCGTAATTATTATAACTCATCAAAAGAAACTAAACATAAACAAGCGGAAGGTAAATAACTCTCGACGAAGCTCCACTCCACAGGGACGTCGACTGGTGATCCGCAAGACTAGTAATCCTCTAGAAACTTATCTTGCTCATACTCAAATCCATCTGTTTCCCATCCGGGATTTTTATCCAAAAAGAAGAAAGTATAACAAGCGTAAGTACATCTCGTACTCAGCAAGCAACATGGGGTTATGCAGCTCAAAAGGCTTGACACTGGGTTACTGCGATTAGCACTTTTAGTTGGTCAAGATTTTAGCATTAATTAATCATCAAGTTGTGCTTGCAAACCCAATTATACCACATGAATAATAATAATATGGCAACATCATCAGAATCACAAATACGATAGTAACGTGAACAAAAGTAAATTTTGTTTAAGTGATTAGCCTGCAAGTTTTCTGAGCCGCTCATGACCGTGAGCACGACTGATATATCAATTTATTACTCTGCAGAGTTTGTACAACTTTACCCGTGAGCCGTGATCCCCATGAGCCAGGGGTTGCAAATCCCATATCACCTCTACCAAGGAAGTGCGGCAGGGTACACTATGAAGTCTTTCGAAGTTCCCCTAACAAGATAGTGGCCACTAGGTTTCCAATCGACAAGCAGATATAGGAACACCCCTTTCCGATGGCACATTCCTTCCCGGCTATACACATGAGACCAGGCGGCCGTCCTATTCCCGAGTCGTCGAGCCCCTTTTGTGCCCTTTCAGGTAACCACCATCAAGCGAGGAGAGGTCCTCGAACCAACTAAAACCAGAGCCATGTAGCCCTCACGGTTGTACTGTATGTCTCAGCTTTTGCCCGCAGATGATCATTTAGAGGGGGCCAAGAGCACGAAGACTCCCACGCCCGAGTTCACATTACCAAGAACAAGATAAGATCAGAAGTTGCGCATATCATTAGTCAGATTATTAGATCTCATTTGAAGGTTCACCGCACTAGCAGATCTACCCCATATGCATATATCCCACGGTAACAAGGTACAGGTTAAACATCTAGGTATATCCTATGGTTATCATTTGACACATGCACATGATTTGTAGATTAAAGTGCGTAGGTAACAAGGATGATCCCATGTACTTGCCTTGGTTCGCGTATTCCTGGTTCTGGTCCTCTTGCTGGTTGTAGAAGATCTGATCTTGGTCACCCACATACTGCTCACCGTCTGAACTCGAATACAACGCAACATACAAGCATCCACGCACACACATGCATTGCAAACAGATCTAACATTAGAACAGTACACCAACAGATTTAAATAAATAAATAAAAGTTGTAAAACAGATCTATACGTCACTACGATCACATAGACGTTTGGATCACCGAAATCGGATTTAAAACGCGGAAGTTACGGCCTAAACAAGATTATAAAAGGCCTAAACGAGACTGACTTAAACGTGAAATAAAACTTTTGCAAATCTAATCTACAGTGGTACTACTGCGTAGAGTACGAAATTACAAAACTAACGCAATTTGAATGGATCAAAACGGAGTTAAAATGAGCAAGATATAGACAAAATGGTGCAATGGCAGATCTGTAAATAGATCAAACATTTTCGAAATAAAATAAATCGGAAATTCGGATTTAACCGCGCCGGCAGGGACCGCGGGTTAATTTGGCAAAAGCCGAAGGACTCTTTAGCAAATCAGCCGGCGAAGGGGTATCGGTGCGTTTCGGCCGTCCGATCTAATCTGGGCGATCCAGATTAAATCAAAGGGGGTGGGGGCGGCGCCGCCAGCTTCCCCGGAGTCGGCACGGCGGAGCACCATCTCCGCGGCGGCGGTGCTCGCCGGAGAGGCTCGGTTCGGCCATTCCGTGCATCAAACGCGACGGGAACAAGACGAGGAGAGCGAGAGCAAGATGGCGAATTCACCTAGGCACAAAACGAAGGTCGGGACGAGTCGAGGGTGGCGCTAGACGAGGTTTGGCGGTCGGCGGCGTCCTGCAAGTCCGACGACCAATTAGTGAGTAGATAAAAGAGGAAAACAGATGGAAATAGAGCTCCGGAGCTTCCTTACGGCACGGTGGTGCTTCAGAGAAGATCAATTTCAACTGCCACACGCTGAATCGCGGCGGCGAGCTCGGCGGAACGGCGGCTAGGGTTTCCGGTTCACTTGAGCTCTGTTGGAGGTGTTTCGGGGCAGAAAATGAAGAGCGGCGAAGGTACAGAATGCTCCCCATTTATAGAAGATCAATCGCACGCGGATAAACACAGGCGGAGGAAAAATCGGACGCGGAGCGGCGGCGGCTTGCAGCGGGAACATCGGGCGGAGGTTGGGGATGACTCCGACAGGTGGGCCCCACCTGTCAGCGACTGTGCGACGCGGGACCCGTCTGTCAGCGAGACGGCGCGCGCGGCGGGGCGCTGCGGCGCTGCGCGGTGCGGAGGCGGCGCGACTGGGCCGGCCCAGCTAATTGGGCCGCGCGGAGAGAGGTGGTGCGCGGGCCGAGAGTGGAAAAGAGCAGGCCGACAGAGAGGAAAGGAAAAAGGCCTACGGGCTAGAATGGAGGGAAAGGAGAGAAGGATAATGTTTGCTCTTCTCTTTTATTTGCAAATGGTTTTCCAAATCTTCTCCAAACTGAATTTTGAATTCTAGATTTCAAATTTGAACTTCACTCAAACAAAAGAATGCAGCAGCATGAATGCATCAACTTGTGGCTAGGCTAGAATAAATTTTATTTTCCCCAATATTTATTTATTTTACCTATGTTATAATGCCACAATAAATTAAAATAAATCATATTAATCTATTTGGAGCTAAAGAAAAATTTAGGGTGTTACAACATCCATTCTTCCCGAGATTTCTCACGCTCTCGTGTTTCAAGAACATACTCCTCCAACTTGTTGATCCGCTCTACCTCCTCGTCCTTCTTTCTCTGGCGGCATCTGTAACTTTGTCGATCTGCTTCGAAGGAATGCAGCCACAAAACCGCCCCAAAGCCTCTCGTACGCCCACCGTGCTCAGGATTTTTCAGCGCGTACGTGAGTTCATCCTTCTCTCTGTTGGGCTTGAACTCGTCAGCCAACACCGTATTTTGTGCTTGATCTAGCCTCTGTGCTGCTCTTGAAATTTCTAGGCCCCCAATCAAGCTCCCCGTCATTAGGGTTTATGGTTCCCCCATGAGCGTAGAACCAATTCCTGGAGCGTTCACTCCAATTCCTTCTTATTATCTCTGGGACTACCCCTGGCAAGCATCTCCTGTTCCTGTCTCTCCCACTTTGAAAGGGCAGTCCTATAGCCACCTGATCCCAATGATGGTGGTATTTCTTCTGAGCTGCATTCTGTTTGTTGACTCTGATACGAGCCTCGCCCTCTTGTGATATTTTGTATTGTACAAATTCATCCCAATCGTGCCTTAACTTGACATACGCCTTAGAATTGAAATCTAGCGTCTCGTTCTTCATCACAAAGTTGTGGTACAATTTCTTCTTCCAGTGCTGAAAAAGTGTGGCCATCTTCTTCATTGTCCACTCCCGAATTCGCCTCTTCAACTCCTCATCGTTCGTGTCGAACGAGAAATTCTCTTCGATGTCTTGTCAGACTAGCTCCTTGTCACGATTGGAGACATAACTGATCTCGGAAGCACTTCGCTTCTCTTTCCATTCACGGGCACTTTTCGGAATCCGATCTCTCACAAGGAACCCATAGTGATAGACATATTTCTGTGCATGGGGTCCTAGTGGTTGGCCTGGCAGCCATATCGAATTCGGAGATTACATAATAACGACCCTTCAACGACTTCTTCGGCCCTCGTTTTGGTCTGCTCTGCCCCATCGTGGTCGATCCAGAGGGCTACATATAGGTAAAGACACAAAGATGAAACCCTAATACAAGTTGAAATAAAACCTAATCAAGTAATAAAGTAAATGTAAACCCTAACACGACATATTGTATATATACCTCGCCAGTATTGCCTTCTTGCATCTCAACTTGTTGTTTAGGGGGATTTTCATCATGCATGGTCATGTCTTCGTAATTTTCATCATGCATGGTCATGTCTTCGTAATTCAATAAGTTTTGACTCCCATCATCGCCGCCAGCGATGATATTGAACATTTCCTCCTCCATGTTCTCATTTGGGTTGGCCATTTCTGCGAATATTAAAATATATATGTGTGTGATCGAACACTTAGAGGAGTTTTATACATGTATGTATGTGAAACCAAAACCGAAACCCTAAAATAACATATATTCGGGTTTTAGGGTTTTGGGTTTTGGGTTTTAATTTAGGGTTTAGATTCGTTTAAGGTTTAGGTTTAGGTTTAGGGTTTAGGGTTTCGGGTTTTAGGGTTTAGATTCATTTAAGATTTAGGTTTAGGGTTTAGGTTTCGCCAACATTAAAAATAACATATATTCGTAAAGACCATATTCGTAAAGAGGCAATTCAACATATTTATCAAAATATTAAAAATAACACGAAGAAGCATATCTATCAAATATTCATCATTTCCTCCTTCATGTTCTCATTTGGGACGGCCATTTCTGCAAATATTAAAATATATATGTGTGTGATCGAACACTTAGAGGGTTTAGGTTTAGGGTTTAGGTTTCACCAACATTAAAAATAACATTTATTCATAAAGACCATATTCGTAAAAAATATATCTACCTTTGGTATTGTGCTAATATACCTCGGGTTTAGGGTTTATGGTTTAGGGTTTAGGTTTAGAGTTTATGGTTTAGGTTTAGAGTTTAGGGTTTACGTTTCGCCAACATTAAAAATAACATTGGTATAAATTTAGTGTAGCAAGAAAACACATCTTCAAAAATGTACATATGATGTTTAAAACTCTAAAAGGTAACATGTATATGGAATCTAGTAAAAATAACATATTCGTAAAGGTAACATGTATTCGCCAACATTAAAAATAACATATATTCGTAAAGAGGCAATTCAACATATATTCGCCAACATTAAAAATAACACGAAGAAGCATATCTATCAAAATATTTCTAAGTGTAAATACATGTTAAACATATCTAAGTGATTTTCAATGGTATTCCAACATGACACGTGATTTTCTATGAACACATATTTTCTACATGTGTAAATCTATTTATCCAGTTTTCTTGTCACGTGATTTTTCTTGTCACGTGATTTACACACCGTGGACGAGAACGACAACGGACGACAGCGAGGATGATGACGGTGAGGATGACGGTGACGGCGACGAGTTCGGTGGAGCGGACACCAGGACTACAGGTCGACGCGACCAATCACTTTTTATCTACATGTGTAAACATATATTTGTTAGGTTAAAAACATATATGTTGACACCAAATTCTTGCACGCGCAAGAATATGACAGGTGGACCCAGCCAGCAGAGAAGGAAGGATTCGGCAAGCAATCGGATGGCTATTTGGTCTTCAGGGTTTCGGTGCATGCTTATGCGGTCGGCTATTTTACAAGACGGTAGCTCCATTCGGGAGATGGAAGTTGCAAAATAAAACCGACTTACATAAGAAGACACGTGACGATAGAGGATGCCGAAGAATTTGGAAGTAGAATTTGTATCTTTCCATATTTTATTATGCAAATCGTAATCGTTTAGGACACGTGTTTTGTCCAGGGTATAAATATGAGCCCTCGGCCATTGTAAAATTGTTCACAACCATATCAATACAAACCAGCCCCGTGCCACCTTCGAGTTCTTAGTCGTGTCGTCGAGTTCTTCGAGAGGAATCATCGATTCGTCGACCTCCGTAAGTACCGGCAACCTTTAGATATGATGTAAGTAGTCTCGTATGTTAAGCTTAGTATCGTGTGGCGGATTTAAGCTTACGACGGGAAGTTTTTGCTTATGCCTTGTATCGTGCGACGGATTAAGTCATGAGTAAAAATAGTTATCGGCTCTATTAGATTTGGCAGATCCAATAGATTCATTAAGTTATCATGTGTTATATGTTTTATTTATTTAATTCTTGTAACACTCCTTTGTCCAATCTAGATTGATCTTTGTTCGGCCTTGTCGCACGAGTTTGCTTGTGCTCTCTTTTAATCATAAGATCATGATGGCTGAATCAACTTTCAATCTAGGTTGTTACATGTTGCGGGTTCATGCATATTAATCATGGTTAGGCTTTGATGAAACTAGGTGTCGTGCGGCAGATGCAGGTTTTAGATTAGTTTAATCATGCTTGCTTGTTTGTTCCTTCTTCATGGACCCCAATTCGGCTGGTTTGCCGATCTTGGTTAAGCTTACACGAGTAATGAGCCTTTATAGATCTGTTCAAATATATGCATGCTTTTAGCTTGTTATAATTAGATTGTATCATGCGGTGGATTAATCTAATTATAAGAAGTGGTGTAGACTTATAGCAAGTGGTATCATGCGGTGGATTAGTTTCGCTTGAGTTTATGCCTGACCGGTTTATGAAGACTAAACGTGCGGCAGATTAGTTAGATTAGCGTATGCATGTGTTATTTGAATAGATTTATATTTGCAAGTTACCTGTTTATAATATCTTTAATTTGTTCAAACATGTCTTTCTTTACATATGCATTCGGTAATTAATATGCTTTACATGCTCTGTTCTCATACTAGCCGAATGACTTTATAGACATGCTCTGACAGACAACTTCTATAGCTGTGTGCCGTCGTGATTGGCTTTCAAAGCCGTACATATGGAACTGTCTGGTTTTATCCGGCATGTTCCAAAGGTATTCTCACAGTTTTTTCCCTTGTTGGTTTTCAGGTCAAACCGACTAGCACGTCTCCGGATTCAGCACATTCCGGGCACCCGATTGAAGCTAGCTTTTCGGCTTGCTGTGGGCTTAGCGTGAGGTGTCACATTTTGCGTCAACAATATATATAATTTTTTTTATAAATATATATCTATTCATATTCATTATCTATAAATATATATCTATTCATATTCATTTTCCTTTTTCTATAAATATTTATCAAAATATTAAAGATAACACGAAGAAGCATATCTATCAAAATATTTCTATAAATATATATCTATTCATATTCATTATCTATAAATATATATCTATTCATATTTATTATATATAAATATATATCTATTCATATTCATTATCTATAATTATATATGATTTCCTTTTTCTATAAATATATATCTATTCATATTCATTATCTATAAATATATCTATAAATATATATCTATTCATATTCATTATCTATAATTATATATAATTTCCTTTTTCTATAAATATATATCTATTTATATTCATTATCTATAAATATATATCTATTCATATTCATTATCTATAAATATATATGATTTCCCTTTTCTATAAATATATATCTATTTATATTCATTTTATATATATCTATTTATATTCATTATATATATATATCAATTTTCCTTTTTCTATATATATTATTTTTATTTCTTTATTTTCTTTTTATACCCACGCTACACACACCACACACACGCACAGAGCAGGCACGGCGGCGGCGCTCCCCGGACGAAGGCCGACACGGCGACGGCGAGGATGAAGGACACGGCGATGGCGAGGACGAGAAGGACGACGGCGTGGACGAAGGACAGCGGGCGCTCCTCGGGGGTAGACCGCGAGGAGACGTACGGCGCGGCAAGGCGGGATGGGCCGGCCGGTGGGCGCGCGCGCGGACGGCGAGAACGGCGAGGAAGGGCGCGGACGACGGCAAGGACGACAACAAGGACGAGGACGAGGCGGCGACGCAGCACGGCAGACGGCGAGGGAGAGGACGGAGGCGGCGGCGAAGAGTCTGAGCGTCGATCTGGGGAGGTTGAGAGGGCACTGCGCCCTATATACCGGGGGGCCTTTAGTCCCAGGCGGTCTTATGCCCCGGGACTAAAGAGTCCTTTAGTCACTGGTGGTTCCACCGCCCGGGACTAAAGGGTTCTTTCCCGTCACAGTTTTGAGTTTTTAGTATTTTGGATTTTGTATTAAGTTTTCACTTTATAAATATGTTATAATTCTTGTTAATTGCATACTAAATTGAATAGTAGGCATAAAATTACTTAAAAATAACAGTTGTATTTCCTTTGACCTTATTGTATAGTAGAAAATTTTGTAGCATAATTTTTTTTCTTATAATAATGAATATAAATGTAAATGACCATTCATATTTTGTTAATGCAAAAATATAATGTTAAATTTAAATTAAAAAAATTATTGACTTCCAATAGAAAATTTATTTTCACATCATTTGGACGTTAATCTTTTGTTTATAACTAAAACATCATTGCCCAATTTCGTACTACCCGCCAGATGCAGTAGTTTTAGTTTTTTAAATTTAGTTTTCTTTTTAAATATATCTTAAATATTTCTAATTAAACAGAAAATTAAATATTTAACATAATTTCTTTTAAAAATTAGTATGAGATTTTTTTTGCTTTAGTTTACACAAGAAAATGTTAAATTTTAGTATCTTTTTAATTTGTTTTTTGTAAATATTAAATATAAATATTACTAATCTTTAGAATTTTGTATATACTTTATTCCTCTTATATGTATTTTGATGATTCACATCTAGAGAAGCACATAAATCAATATCAATGATCACTACTAAATATATATATAAATATTCATCGTCAAATAAAGTCTTAATTAATTAATTATTACATAATATCTTTACAACCCACTATTTAGCGGACACAACTATGAACCATGCACTTAGTTTCTCATGTTATTGCACAACACACATGACATCACATGATTGATTAATTCAAGCAAGCCTGACTATAACATAGACAATCACAACTAGCAATAAAAAAACTAAAACTAAAATACACTTAAGCAACATAATTAGTTTCTGTTCTATCCCAACTAAAATAGACAGCTGCACATTCGCTGGATCAATATCGATGGGCTTCTTCCGCTGGCTCATTGCCTCATCACCTTCAGCGACAACCTCTTGTGCAACAAAATTTCATACGTGCTGAACGTACTCTTCCTCCCAGTACCAATCTTTACATCCACCGGTGCCCTCCCACTGCAATTAGAGCAAAGAATAAGGAATTTAAACAACATCATCAAGCAAAACCGGTATAAATTAACCATATTAATCAAATGCGGGAAAATAATAACCCACCTCACGGTCCGGACACTTGTAGAATATACGGCCCTTGTTGATTCCCTCTTTTTTCACTCGGTCTGCTTACACTCGCCGCAAGTAATGAGAGGAAGATCCGGCCGCAGACATTTTGGATCCCGGTGATGAGAGACTGAGGATCCGGTCACGGTGGCCATCTACTATATCCATACTCATTTCTTTAAACTATTTGAAACATAATATTTTCTAGAGAAAAGTAATTAAAAATACACTAAAAATAAAATTGTATACTTGTCTTGATTTAAGCATGAAAAATATAATGGATACTATCTAGCAATAAAAAACTATCAAGTCAATTTGATGAACTCTATGCTCAGCCTAACAAATCGATATAATGAAGGAGAATATCACAAGGAAAAAAACAATATGAAAATGATATGGAAGGATGAAGCTAGTTAGCTCTAAACACGAAGAGTCGATGGTGGAGTCGAAGAAGATCACCAATGGACACCGGCGACGTCGATTCAAACTATAACCATTGATTTTGAGCTTAAAATGGTGGAGAAATCACAAAAACAAAAATTAAAGTAAAAAAGATAAGAGAGGATGAAGTTAGTTACCCCTAGACCCGAGAAAATGATGACGACATCGAAGATGATCACCAATGAGCGCCAGAGATGAAGAACAAGCAAGAACAAAGAAAGAACAAACAATGACAAGCAAGAACAAGGTGACTGAGTTTGAATCTCTCGGGCTCGGACATGAAGAAGGGAGGAAGATATATAGCGTGGGGCTTTAGTCCTGACGGGAGAAAGAACGAGGACTAAAAGATGGTCTTTTAGTCTCGGGGAAAGCCACCAACCGGGGCTAAATCTTTAGTCCCGGCTGGTGGAACCGACCAGGACTAAAGAGTCCCTACCCCGACAGCTCTGAGCGCTAGCCTTTGGGCAGGACCCTTTAGTCTCGGCCCGTATTACCGATCGGGACTAAAGGGTCATTTAGTCTCGGACGGTAAAATCATTGAGACAAGTAACAATTTCGAGAATCGGTCAAAGATCATGATTTGTAGCAGTGACGGCTGGTGACCACGTCCTTGTCGCTTATATTAGTATATGTTATCACGTCCACAGCACGTCGCATCCTTTTCGATCTCTGAGATGCACGCATACACACACAATGCAATAGGGAGTACTCCCTCCGTCTCCAAATAAGTGTCGTTCTCGCTTCTCGAGAAAAAGTTACCGACAATTATATATTAAAATATATTAATATTTATGCTAAGTAATTAGTATCATCGGAAAGATCTTTACATCTAGTTTTTTAACAAAATTATTTGGAGATATAAATATTGTACATATTTTCTACAAATTGAGTCAAACATGTGGCGCGCACACCAACGACGGCACTTATTTAGGGACGGAGGGAGTATAATGCAATGCTATGCATACGTACGTGTAGGGATGAACGAAGTAGCTAGCTAGCTAGATTCCAAAGTTGGCTAGCAAGCTACACACACCGTACCTACCAACTAATACCATACATGCTGCGTTAATTAGTTAGTTGTGTACATGTATATTATGTACGTACGGAGTACGTATGTATATACGGAGTATGTTGCAGTGCAGTTATAGATGGGCATGCAGCCCGGGACCGTCAGCCCGGCACGAAGGCCGGCGTTTTGGCCCGGCCCGAGGCACGGCACGGCCCGGTGGCTAGCGGGCCCGGGCCGTGCCTGGGCCAGACCCTCGGCACGGTGGGCCGGCCCAGCACGGCCCGATACATATACAATTATATATAAAATTATATATAAGTATAAATAAATATATATAAATATATATATATGTATATAAAAATATATATAAGTAAATATAAATAAAATTTTATAAATATAAAAAATATATATTCACATATATTAATCTGAGTTTCATCGATGGCCTGACGGGCCTGGTGGGCCCGACGGGCCTTCGGGCCGGCCCGTCCTCTCATTGGGCCGTGCCTGGGCCGTAGGCCAGGCCCGTGGGCCTCATCGGCACGGCCCGTAGGGCACGGCGGGCCTGGTAGGCCCGACCTCTATCAGACCGGGCCGGCCCGGCCCGGCACGGCCCGTTGCCCATCTATAAGTGCAGTGTGTGCGCTAGCTAGCTAGCTGGAGCGAAAGGTGGTCGGCAGAGAGCGATGGATGAGGCGGACGTATCGTCCGTCGTCCGCCAGCGGCAAGCAAAGCAAGCCCAATGCTGTGCATGCATGCATGCAGCAAGCGGGAGGAGGGAGAATGGAAGGCGCGGCGGGAATATTACAGTGCAGTGGACGCCAAGCAAAGCAACGAACCCAAACACACCTCGCCTCGCCACCATACACGGCATTAAGGCCAGCCAGCACTACCACATGCTGGCATGCGGCTGGCCGGCTGATGATACAACTTACCATCCACTACTCATCCAGAGCGCACACACATATACATCACCATCTAATACCATTTTAACTTTTTCTGCAACATCTCTATCTATCTATCTATATCTATCTACTGTATCTCTTAACAAGCTTATAGATAGCTCTCTCAAGCTACAAGCTATTAGCTAGCTAGCTAGCTCCAACGACGACGTACAACGACAACGGCGTCCATTGCAACTACATACCCACTAGCTTAGGATCCATCATCATATCATATATACCCAACAACGATAGACGATCCATCGGTTGTTTTGTCTGCTTGTCCTATAGTAGTCTCTGCTGGCTGGCCTTATTCAATTCGCATACATATATAAATATCGATTCAGCTGGACTACCGCATTAGCTACTTACTACAGCTAGACGACTCCATCCATCAGCAACATTATGATAGGAGGAGGAGGAGGAGGAGGAGCACAAGTCATCGGCGGCGGCGGCGGCCGGGCGGAGATCGACACCAGGGCGCCGTTCCGGTCCGTCAAGGAGGCCGTCGTCCTCTTCGGCGAGAGGGTCCTCGCCGGGGAGCTCTCCGCTGGACGGCGACCGCCGCTCTCTGCCGCCGCCGTCACCGAGGTACTACGTAATTAATACTACTATAACTAAGCATGCACATCGAGCGTTATCTTCCATTCACTGATCAGTTTTCAGTCGTTATATTTCCCCGTCAGAGACGGCCATGCATGCATGATCCGTCTATATATATTTTCTTGACCGTACCACTACTGGCACTAATATGCATGCGTATATACATGATAACTTAATTACCTTCACGAATTATTAGTGCTGGTTAATCGATACGTCCAACGATAGAGTGATGTTAAATTAATATTTCTTCAAATCTTCAGTCGCTTACGTACATTGATTCATCAGGCAATCCACCTACTCCCTCCATCCCAAATTATAAGGCATTCCAAGAATGTTGGAGAGTCAAAGTTTTTCAACTTTGACCAAATTTATACGATAAGATAATAATATTTATGATTCCAACTAAGCACAATTAGATTCTTCATTAGTTATATTTTCATAATATACATACTTGATGCTATAAATCTTTGTATTTTTCTCTATAAATTTGGTCAAAGTTGAAAAACTTTGACTCTCCAAAATTCTTGGAATGTCTTATAATTTGGGATGGAGGGAGTACTATCTATCGATCAAGTCTCTTCCATTATTCACCAAAATATGCACGCAAGATATAATAATAGACTGCTAATTGATACAAATACTACTATATGTGCTAGACTACTATAGCTACTTTGTTGTTGTTGTTGTTGTTGTTGTTGTTGTGTGTGTGTAATGATAATCGATCCTCTAAGCTATTACCGATCCGCTTGGTTTCTAGCTTGTAGGCAAGTCTTAAATGTTGATGCTCTATCAAACTTAAGTTATATAGCTTGATTTGATTACGACCCAACCTAGAATTATATCTTTTTGGGACGGAGGTAGCACATTTGATCGGTGAGATCATAGTGATATTAAAAGATATAATATCTGAAATAAAAATCTGTTTATAGAATAATTTTATGCACTAAGCAATGCATGCACACAAAATTATTAATTCTAAAAAAAATGCACATAACTTAACTCTAAATCATTGGGCAAAATTAAATTTACGATAATCTTAACACGCCTAATAAAAACACAAGGAAGGTATATATCTTATTAATTAGACACAGCAATATTGAAGAAGTACTGCAGTTATATATGTATCTGCTATATATATCTTAGTCAGAATCCTATGGATTATTTGTACACATAGAAGAATATATATTTGGAAATAAATAGTTTCCATGTCTATCTTGACTAGTTCTCCTTTAGTTGAGAATAGATATATATAGATGTAAAAAAAAGGTGGGATAGCTAGCTACCAAGATGTCAAAATAAGTGCATCATCACTATCTATTCCTTTCTTCAGGGCCAAGAAAAAAAGGTGCTACAAAAGTAGCATAGACGACTTCTTTACCAAATGTACAGTACATGTTCCTTGTTGTAAGCATGCATATCCTTCCTAATACTAACCCACGCACTAAACATACATGCATGTTGGTACCGTACCTTCCAGAACCCTGCTATCTATTTCACAGCACTTGGATCACTTTTGGGTACAGTAAAGTACTAGCTAGTGGCAGCCCTGTGTATGTGCGATTGAAAATGTAAAAGTGCATGTGCATGGGTCAAGACTCTCTGTTAAGATATGTTCCTAGCTTGCACCTGACTTAAGGAAGCTATAAAAGGTGTACTGGAAGCTGCCTACAACCTCCATTACTTTGATGATGGCAAATGTGTACTGTGATTAGGTGTCCTAATCATCACTAGCATATAAAGTTAGCCTTTATTAGTCTCGCTTATCTATATATTCTAATAATAACATTATTATTATGACCATCGGACTGTCCACGAAAGAATCAATTCTTAGAATCCATGTCACTTAAACTTTTAAAACTTTGACTAATTTTATAGAAAAGAGTAATAACATCTATGATATGAAATGAACACATTATGAAAATATATTCTATAATATATCTAATGATATGAATTTGATACCATCAATCTTGATAGTTTTTTCTAAAAATTCAGTTAAAGTTTAAAAGTTTGACTTAAGACAACTTTAGGAATTGATTCTTTCATGAAGAGAGAAAGTAGCATCAGTTACCTATATTAATTTGCACCAAAAGTGATAATTCTCATGAAAACATATTGATTCAGTTTCCATATATAGAATTCATATATGATATTTCTCCCTCATGAAAATTTTCACTATCAGTTCTTATGCATTATCTGCTTGTATATGTTCGGTTAAATGGTTAATTGGAAAAAAACTACCTGCCACTATTAATTAAGTTCATTTTGTTTTATTTTAATATATATCCTCCCTATAGCCTACTCGATCGATTGCACAGAATCGAGTGGCGGCGACAAGACCCAACAACCACGCCGTGAGCGTCGCCGCCGGCGTGGTCACCACCACCGCTACACCGCCACGCGCCGTGCCACCAGTAGTCGTCACATCAGCAGAGCTGGAGGAGGCGAAGCAGAAGCTGGAGAAGGAGCGGGAGGAGAAGCAGAAGATGGCCGGGTGCATCCAGACCCTGCAGGAGGAGCTCAGCCACGCCATGATGGAGCTCAAGAGGCTCAAGTCGCGCGACGACAAGGATGCCGGCGGAGGAGGAGCCAAGGTCATCGACCTGGAGATCGACGACGGCGTCCACTTCATTGAGGACGACATCAAGCAGCTGCCGCCACGGGGCTCTGCCGGTGCCGACGACGGTGGCCTGCTGCTCGCTGCTGCTGCCGGAGGCGAGCTCCAGAAGAAGAGGTACGTGACGTTCGCCGACCCGCCGACGGTCGCCGCCGCCGCCGCGTGCCGCGCGCCGCCGCTGCCGGACGTGGTGATGGATGAGCTGCACCGCGCGCCGCCGCCGCCCCGCCAACAGCCCCACCAGCCGCAGCCGCATTACTACCGGGAGCCGCGGTTCCAGAGGCAGATGTCGGTCGGGCACGAGCACGAGGCCGCCAAGGCGATGGCGGAGGAGGGAAGGAAGAAGAAGAAGAAGCCGCTCATCCCGCTGGTGGGCGCGCTCTTCATGCGGAGGAAGAAGAGCAGCAGCAGCAGCTGCCACGATGACGTGGCGTTTTGATCTACCATATGCATGCATGTCAGAGCCGGCTTTCATTTTAATGGTTAATGGAATGCACACACTGCTTGTGGACCTTTTTTTGCATAATAATGTAAACACACAAATATATACACTGATTAGCATGTTTTTTTGGTCCAATAATGGTGTTTTTTTTTCTTTCATTCAGGAAGAAGTATCAACTTGAGCACAGTAATAATTTGATACTTGTTCCGTCAACACTTCTAATTAACCATAAATCTACTAGCCCCTGTTTTGGAAGTCATGTGATGCTTTTCACATGTTATGTTACACTTGTATTTTCTTGGATATATATAGCTATTGTTTGGGTATTCAGGAAACAGATATACAGACTATTTGGGGACGACAAATTTGCTTAACATCGCATCACAATGCATGGCCATTATTAGACGAGCAATGAAATTAAAAATAGAGTTTCAAATTGAAGCTTGGAACTGAATAAATTTAGATCACTACTACAGAAACATGCCTTTAACCCCGGTCGGCAAGGGCCTTTAGCCCCGGTTGCCGAGCCAGGACTAAAGGCCCCCCCCCTTTAGTCCCGGCTCCGGCCACCGGGGCTAAAGCCCACCCTTTAGTCCCGGTTGGTAATACCAGCCGGGACTAAAGGGTGCTGCCAGCGGTGCACCGCAGCAGCACCCTTTAGCCCCGGCTGGTATTACCAGCCGGGACTAAAGGGTCCCCTGGTTTTTTCCTTTTTATTTTCATTTCAGTTCTGTTTTCAGTTTTGTTTATTTATTTAATAGGTTTTCCAATATATATTCTTTGCTGCTAATATATTAGCAACATAACACAATAAGCTTATTGCATGCATATATAATTGAACTATAGAACTACATATATATATATAAATATATGTACATAAAATTACAAGCAATATACATATAGAAGTTGTCCAAATATATATCTACACAAGTTGTACTCCAAAGTTAGTACTGTAAACCTATTACAAGTTGTACTCCATCTAAAGATCTACAGGGCATACAAATGATCATCATTGTTTGGAATCAACTTCTCGTTGGTATTATAGTAGAACTCGCCCTTTGGATTTATGACTTGTTCCCGAAGAAATCCTGCTATTGTCTCTTGTATTGCTTTCAATTGGCCTTGTAGCATCACTTTTTGCTTCAACCAGTCAGTCTTCAATTGGAATTAAAGAAGATATTAGTTATATCTATATTATCAATATTAAGTCTATAAAAAATGAAAAGAAACAGGTTACGTACTTTGATGATTTCTTCAGAAATTCTATTTGATTCTATCATCATATACTCGCAAACATAGAATCCACATAAGTTGTTGCCCTGTTCTTGTCTCAAAATCCACTGTAGAATGAAAAGATTCAACTCGTAATAAAGATATGATATATGACATGATATAATAAAGATACACGTACATTGACGAAGGTGTAAACTTACTGGTAGTCGTGGCTTTATTGTAAGTGGGGCCTTACACTGACTCATATGTTCCCGAGCAATGAATTTTTCCCAAACCCTAATCCGGCCAATGAAACATTAATAGTTGGATCATTATTTAATTAGTATACATATACAAGCTTAGTCTATACTATAAGCATGCAAGGTAGGGATCGAAAAATTACCTTTGGAGGATGTCTATCATATCTTGGTAATCTGCTTGTGGTTTGCTCAACGAGTCATAGATTAACACATTGCTTTGTTTGAGATCGATGACCATCAATATCCAGTGATAGCTGTTCATACACATGATTCATATATATATTATTAGGGTTAAGTAAAATAAAATGTGCACATACTTATTATGAACTATATATGTCTCACGCACTTAAAGTTGTATGGGAAGAGAATTCTTTCTCTATCTTTTTGGTTCACGAAGAACCTCATGAGATTCGTACACGACTCATCGCTCCAAGTCGCTGAAGGGTTTGGAGCCTTGAAAACAACATATGGATCAACAAACCCGATAGAATTGTCGTGTTTATTTCTGAGCTGAGTCATCTGATACCTGCAAAATATCGAGTCGATCCACAAGTATGTGTGTAAGAATACTACTATATACACATACTAGAGAGTTCAATGAATTAATGTCCAAATTTAAGGCCACAAACTGAGATCAAATCATAAATGGACTCTTTGAGTACCACCAATGTGTCAACGGAAAAACAAAATACATGTACAAACACCATTGCTTATCCATATGGGCTGAATGAAACTAGAAATGTGATGGAGAGCGGTGGCGGACTCAAGATTTAACTAAGACTAGGGCTAAATTCCAGTGACGAAACGTGGACAGCTACACCAACCATCTTTGTATCAAGGAGCCTCTCAGTAACTTGCCCCAGTGCATTGAAATCAAAATTAGCAGAGATTGATTGAAACAAAGAGAAGAAATACTGCTCTGCTCAGCGAAGCGAGGCTTTGGTAGGCGCAAGCGCAGGCACCGCGCGAAGCCTAGGGGCGGCGGCGGCGTCGGGGCCGATATATCAGCGGCGAGGCTCAGCCCTGCAAGGGCAACGTCGGCCGCTAGCATGCATGGGGCCGAGCGGGCTGGGTGCCGCCGCGTTGGCGCTGGCGAGTGTGGGCTGTATTATATATGTTCCAAATTACTATACCATAGTCTCTATAGGGTCAGACAACACACGCTAAAAAGTAATTATAACGTCAGATAATCGGACGCTATAACTTTATAACAGATTGTTGGTCACTATTTTTTTCTCATACCGGCAGAACATCGGTTGCTAGCCATTTGCCTCGAACCATCAGTCGCTATAAATAAATCTCAGTCCTTCAATCGGACGCTATTGCCCAATTCAGTTCTGGCGCTAGCCCAGCCCAATTCGTGCGCAGTAAAAATTAGACGGCCCACCGGTCAGAGCCTAACTTGGAGACCTCACCCTAGCCCTTATCCACCAGAGGCAGCTGCCACCCACACACACCCCCGCTCTCACCCCACGGACGCCGCAATTCACCTTACGCTGCACAGTCGCATCTCCGGGCCGCCGCCGCGGCTGCCGTCCCTGCTGTCGCTGGTGGCTCCTCGTCCTTGCCGCGCGCCGTCATCTCCCCATCCCTGCCGCCACCGGTGACGCACGTTGTGCAGCCGCATATCCGGGCCACCGCCGCGGCTGCCGCCCCCGCTGTCGCTGGTGGCTCCCTGTCCCTGACGCACGCCCTCATCTCCCCATCCATATCGCGGCTGCCGTCCCTGCCATCGCCGGTGTGCTCCCCGTCCCTGCGTTGTCGTCCCCTGCGTCGTGGCTGCCGTACCCGCCATCACGACAGTCGTCGAGGAGATCTGGTGAGGTGGCTCAGAGGACCTAACAAGGTGGCTCGCTACAGAACAGATCCAGGTAAGTATTGTCATCCTATGCCAGTAGTATATCTAGGTTGGGTGCCGCCGCGTTGGCGCTGGCGAGTGTGAGATGCAAATGTGGGATCCGACGAGTGTGGGTTGGCGAGTGTGGGATCGAGAGCGGGGTTTACAGGGGACTCATTGGCGATGTTCGTGTTGCCGGCGGTGGCTGAGGTGAGGAAATTAATCTGACGGCGGAGGTGGTTGGTTGCGCCGGCGAGTCGAGGAAGTAGCTATCCGGGCGCCGAATTCCGCCAAGGTTGGGACTCCTGGCCGCGGTGGGGCTCCGCGAGCTCGATGGATGGAGATCCGAGGTCGATGGTGGTTGTTTGGGGAAAACCGAGAGCTCTACTCCGAGCTCGGCTATGGCGGCGGCTCGGTGGAGAAGAAGTAGGGGCTGGGGTCGGGATTTTTGAGCCGGAGCGGAGCGGTAGATGCAGTATGGTAGGCGTATTTGTAGAGGGGGGCAGGAGGTGGCGGCTGGTGCACCGTTGATCGATCATGGGCGAGGGAGGGTTCGGAGGTGGCGCTGTGACGCAGCGTGAAGGGCGGGAGGAGGAGGTTGGGGACAGGCTCTGCCATGCAGGCCCTGCCCATCAACGAGAGAGAGTCGTCGGGGCCCGCATGTCTGCGACTGCACGAGGAAGGAGCTAGAGGCTACGCTGGGCTCGGAAGCGGGCCACGCGGTTGGGCTGGGCACGCTGGCCCAAGAGCGGAGAGGGAAAGTTGGGCTCCGGGGCGGAAGAGCAGGCCGTACGTGGGATGGGACAGAGGCAACCCCTGGAGGAGAGAGGGAGACAGGGGGTGTGGGCCGGAGGTTGGGCCAGGGGGAGCGGAGGGAGGCGGGTGCGGGCCGGTTTTGAGCAGGCCGACATAGAGGGATGATGGGGAGAGAGTTGGTGGGTTGGGGTGCAAGGGGAGATAGAAGGTGAGCCCGTTTTGCCTTTTCCTTTCCTTTTTCTTTTCTTTTCCAAATCCATTTGAGTTTTCAAAATTCAATTCCAGATTTATTAAATAGAATAAATTCGATTCGTCCTATACAAGTTTATTAAATTTATTTTCCACTCAATAAAAATACAATGACATGAATGCAATATAAATAATTAAATAAATTTTATTTTCCTCCTCTAATAAATTAACTAACCTATTTAATTTCTAATTTCTTTATTTAAATTGGGGAAAATTTAAATCAGTGTGTTACAATATGCATATGCTTCTAATTTATCCACTCCTACCGTTATTAATATAAAATAATTAACTCAAGGTAATCTTGAATAATATGTATCACTATCCACACCACAAAACTCAAATTGGTTGAACTATCTAGCCTCATTCTATCGACTTGTTCGTTATGCCACAACCTCCTTTTTTTCTCAACTATACCTACTTCTCTGAGCCCCTCATCTAAGTGACGTCATCTCATTGTCCCTTTTCCCCCTACTTCCTCCGTAGCCCCAATTCCTTTCACCTACCTATGCATCTCTTGTCTGTCGTGTACCGGTCTCTCCAATGTGTTGCCATCTCCAAGGGAAACAGAGATACTGAGTGGTGCCATAGATTGCCTCCACATCCTCTGCCATTGAGCATGTGATCCCCCAAGACTCGCTCCTCAATGACAAACACAATGTCATGTGTGCGGGAATGAAATAGTGGTGCCACTTCTATGCAAACATGCAGTAAGCTAAGTTTCTCAGCCTTCCTTCATTACCACTAAATGAATTTTCGAAGACAGTTAGAATTGGTTTTCAAAACTGGATAACATACACGCCTCACATCTATCGTCACTTGGGACAGGCCATCGTGCTGACGTTCCTACGCGGCCCACGCGGAAGGGCCACTACTCTCCTCACCCTGGACTACTGCCACACGTGCTTTGGGCCACACAAGCTATAGGATCCACCGGTTGCCTCCGTCCGAGTGCACCACACTGAGCTCACCACACGTTCGAGATTTGATGGTCGCCGAATCCACCGGTCAAGCTGGTCGTGGAATCCGCCGCTCGACGAGGGATGCGATAGTGAGAGAGGAAGGCGCGGGGAGGGCGGCTGAGGAAGAGAGGTGTGCGGTGGTTGAAGAAGAGACGTTTTCAGAACTCTAAGTGGTTATATATGCAACCATCATATTAGGACTGGAGGGCTTTGGGCCTATTTCTAGTGGCGGGCCTCTTGAGAGGTTCGTTTTGAAAAATGGTATCTATTTTTTTTTTTAGAGGTGTGCCTCTTAGTAGGTCCACTTCTACGGTGACAGTTTTTGAACCGCCTCTATTAGTAAAGCCACCACCTCCGAAATTCTATACCTATTTTGGACCGTCTTCAATTTTAGACCGTCTTCATGTGGAGGTGAATCATAGTGTTTCCGCAGAAAAAATACGGAAAATATTTCTCTGCGTATAGGAAATAAATGTGCGGGCGTGCCAGTGCACTGAAGTACACAAAATAAACAAATAGAGGGAACATAAGCTTTATTCATATTTTATAGAAAATACAAATACATGTTCCCTTATACAAATGCACGCTCCATAGACTGATGGCGGAGATCTGGCATAGGCGATATGGTCTTCTGATTCCCAGGGCCTCGAAAGGCTCCTGGTTAATTACCCCTGCGAGTCGAGCTCACAGAGTACCTCCGATTAAGCTGCTTTGGTCGTCATCGTTGGTCTTCGCTTCACGTTCTCCATGCATGTGGTGTTGGTGTAGATGTGAGTGGCGTCGGTGTGATGGCCTCGTCGGTCCATGAGCCGGTACAGCGGAGCTAGAACATTAGCTGCGCCCGCCTGCATCGTTCGCCTCGTCGGTATCGAACGACACATAGTGGTTGTAGTGATAGTAGATCATGCATAAAGACGGTGTAGCTGAACCATCTCGGACAACCTCGGCAACGTGGTCGAGGTACGTTGAAGAGCTTGGTCGTGGTAGTCGTCGTAGAAGTAGAAGAAGGCCTCGTCCGCCCACCAGTTGGTGTAGCGTAGCTGGACTGCCAGCTTCGCCTGCTCATGTCGCCTCCTCGGTGATGTCGAGCGACGAGTGCTTGTCGATGTAGATGTAGAGCCCGTCCGGACTCGCCTCCATGATAGTGCCAGTCGGCTCGTGGTTGTCGATGTAGATGCATGCGGAGCCATTCTGCATAATACTTGAAATACGAGAGAAACTAGATAATAGTTTAATTAAATATTGTAGCCGCCATTGATCGTGGCTGGCGTCGTTCATCCATCGTGGACTTCGATCATGCCTTGATCATCCTCTCTAGCTCGGGACTCTCATATAATGGCGCGGCGTAGGGGCGCTGCCTCCATCATGTGTCAGAGCGTCTTTGTCAATCTTGTGCACGCAATCATTCGACATCAGGGTGTCTCGTCGGGCTCACGCAGTCATCCAGCATGGCTCCCGGCTCGGCGTGGTCGACCAGCGTCGGGGCGTCGACTCCAGCTCAGCGTGGTAATCCTGACGTTGCTCCGGGCCCGGCGTGGTCATCCAACGTCGGGGCGTCAACTCCGATTCAGCTCTGCACGGCCTCGTTGGGTGTCGACACGTTCGTTCAGTGTCGGAGCGTCATGTTTGGCTCGACGCGCAGTCGCCCGACGTCAGGGTCTTGGGGCACCGTTCCTGGCCTGGTGCAGTCCTTGTGGCGTCACTCCCGACTCGGTGAACTCCTCCGATGTTGTGTGCTGCCTGCTCCGCCTCGACGTGCTCGTCCGGTCACCGTGGAAGAATTTGACCCGAGCAGCATGACTCGACGGCGCGAACGCAGAGTCGAGGCGACCTCCACCTCCAGCCGGCGGTGCGTACCTACGTACACCTGCCTCAACGTTGAGATAGGCCTTCATCTTGACGTGCAGTCTGGCCGCCGCGGCTTCGGCTTTCTTTGTGTTGCCTCGTTCCGTCGCATGGGCTTGACGCTGCTCCATGGGGCGGCAGCTCCGGTGATGGAGTTTCGCTAGTGTCAGGTGCAACCAGGTTGCACGCGTAGCTGCGCTCCCTCCGTGCGGCCTCTCCATCAGCACCGCCGCACTCCACGGTGATTAGTCAGGCATCCTCCCGTCGATCCGCTCCAAGCTTGTGGTCGGGCGTGATTCCAGTGGCGCTTTTCGTGATGACAGCTCGTGGCCTTGACGAGATACATGAGATGTAGATCGTGCTGCAGTTGCACCGTAGTCGTCAGCCGTCGTGCATGGCCTGGACAAGGACGCCGTGCGGTTGCCTCCTCCGCTTCTGGCTGCAGATCTTGATCCGCCTCCTAACGTCCTCCAGCGAGTGGTGCGCGGTGTTGGAGTATGATCCGAATTCTAATGTGAGTCCTACGGGGACGCCTGAAGGCCCACGGTCCGGGTTATATATTTAGCGGATTTATTTCCGTACATGACTAGTAGTCAGTCCAACCTATAAATACATCTTGTAAGCCGCACGGGAAGAGTTGAGAGAGAGAAAGACAACTCATTGTATTCTCTGCGTTCTGTAAACTCTCGTCGTATAGTGAAGATCGCCGGTTGGCGCCCGTGGTTTTTTTCCCGCAAGGGTTTTCCACGTAAAATCTGTGTCTCGTGTTCGATCTATTATTACATTATTTGCTAACAAGTGGTATCTAGAGCCAGACACGAGATTGAAAAAAATTTTAGGGTTATATTCCCTGTTCGGTTCTCTACCGCCGCCGTGAGACTTCGATCTACTTCAACTCAGCGATTTCTTCCGTGCCTACGGCGACCAGACGCCTGCGGTGTCAGTCAAGGCGGAGTTCTATCGAGTTGGAGACGGAGACGGTTTTGTTCTACCGTGCCGAAGCCGGAGCTGTGCCGTGACTAATCGGCGACTCAGACGTGGTCCTAGCGTCAAGTCCAAGGCGGAGTCTCATCCGGAAATTCCAAGCTTTTCTGGCATCTCATCAAGCGCACGCGGATCAAGGCTAGCAGAGCCTTTGCCCGTTCGTGGAGGTGAAGAACCTTGTTGCCGTTCGTGAAGGAGGAAATTAATTTTTTGGTGAAAATTTGCTACGTGCACAAGTGGATTGTACCAGAGAAGTTGCAAAAGGCTGTTCTTTTTGCTGATCGTACACGTAAGTGTACCAGGCTGCAGGTTCTCTGCTAGGGTTACGCAGTAACGTACCTAAATTTCTGCAGGTTATTTTTCTTCTGGTTATTGCCATTATTTTTCACTATGTCGATGAAGTATGATATTCCTCAACTGGATCGCGACACAAGGTTCGCTCTGTGGCAAGTTAAGATGAGGGCTATTCTTACACAAGCTGATGTAGATGATGCTCTTGATAAATTCGGTAACAAGGATTCTAAATCTTGGACCGACGAGGAGAAGAGAAAAGATCGTAAGGCCTTGTCCCAAATTCAGCTTCATCTTTCAAATAATATTTTGCAAGATTGTCTGCAGGAGAAAACTGCAGCTGCCCTATGGCTCAAGTTAGAGTCAATTTGCATGTCCAAAGATTTGACAAGCAAGATGCATATGAAGATGAAGTTGTATACACACAAGTTGCAAGAGGGTGGTTCTGTCCTTAACCATCTCACGGTCTTCAAGGAGATCGTTTCAGATCTACAAGCTATGGAGGTAGATTATGATGATGAAGATTTGGGTCTGATTCTTTTGTGCTCTTTGCCTAGTTCTTTTGCAAACTTCAGAGATACACTGTTATATAGTCATGATACTTTGACACTTGATGAGGTTTCTGAGGCGTTGCATGCCAAGGAAAAGATGAAGTTGATGGTGTCTTCTGAAGGTTCTACTTCCAATGGAGAAGCGTTGTCTGTTCGTGGGAGGACAGAAAATAAATCAAACAATGGCAATAGAGGCAAAAGTTCTAATGGTTATAAAGGCCGATCAAAATCTCGAAGCAAGGGAGATAAATTCTGCAAGTATTGCAAGAAAGATAATCACTTTATCACCGAGTGTTATAAATTGAAGAACAAAGAGAAGAGAGCTGGCACATACAGAGAAAAGGGTAAATCCAATGATGAAGGTAATGCTTCTGTTGCTGCTTCTAAGGCAGATGATTCTACTGGTGATATGCTTGTTGCTTTTGCTGGATGTGCAACTAGTAGTGATGAATGGATTCTTGATTCCGCTGCTTCTTTTCACATATGCATTAATATTGATTGGTTTGTCACCTATGATTCTCTCCAAGGTGGAGGTTCTGTTAGATTGGGTGATGACAGTCCACGTGATATTGTTGGCATTGGATCCGTTCAAATTAAGATGCATGATGGCATTATCAGAACTTTGACTGATGTGAGGCATATTCCCAGCATGAGCAAGAATCTTATATCTCTGAGTACTCTTGATGCTAAAGGGTACAAGTACTCCGGTGGAGAGGGAGTTTTGAAGGTGTCAAAAGGTTCTCTTATTGTGATGAAAGGTGAATTGAAATCTCCAAATTTGTACCGTCTTCGTGGTACTACAATTACAGGTAATGCTGCTGTAATTTCCAGTTCGTTATCTAATTATGATGCTACTGATCTATGGCATATGCGTCTTGGACATATGAGTCAGCAAGGCTTGCATGAATTGTGCAAGAGAGGACTTCTTGATGAACATAGCATTGGCAAGCTGAAATTTTGTGAGCATTGTGTGTTTGGCAAACACAAGAGAGTGTCATTCAATACCTCTACACATAAAAGTAAAGGTATTCTTGATTATGTGCATTCTGATTTATGGGGACCGTCTCGCAAGCCTTCTATTGGTGGTTCTCGTTATATGTTGACAATCATTGATGATTATTCTTGTAAGGTATGACCCTATTTCTTAAAGTATAAATCAGATGCATTTTCAGCATTTAAAGAGTGGAAGGTTATGATTGAGAATCAAACTGAGAAGAAAGTTAAAAAGCTTCGCACCGATAATGGGATGGAATTCTGTTCTAATGAGTTTAATGCATATTGCAAGTCTCAAGGCATTGTTAGACACTACACTATTCCTTATACACCTCAACAGAATGGTGTAGCTGAGTGTATGAACAGAACTATCATCTCCAAGGCCCGTTGTATGTTGTCTAATTCGGGTTTGAATAGGCGTTTTTGGGCTGAAGCTGCTTCCACTGCTTGCTACCTTATTAATCAATCACCCTGCATTCCTCTTGATAAGAAAACTCCAATTGAGGTATGGTCTGGTTCTACAGCTGATTATTCGCAATTGAGAGTTTTTGGTTGTTCTGCTTATGCTCACGTTGATAATGGTAAATTGGAGCCTAGAGCTGCTAAATGCATAGTTCTTGGTTATCAACCTGGTGTTAAAGGTTATAAATTGTGGAATCCCCAGACTCGGAAGATTGTGCTTAGTATGAATGTTATTTTCAATGAATCTACTATGTATTATGACAACTGATCCATTAATGCTCCTATTGAGGGAGAGAAAATAAGTGTGCAGGTGGAGCACTTAATTGATACACCAGATGTTGATAATGTGGTTGACCAAGATGCAACCATTGCTGAAATTTCTCCAATTGTTGATGATTCTTCTGTTGTTGAGCATTCTTCTCCAGTTGTGCAGTCTCCACAATGTTCTATTGCTGCTGGTAGGACCAGAAGACAATCCAAGCCAGTTAAAAGGTATATTGAAGAATGCAATGTTGCTTATGCTATGAGTGTTGCAGAAGAGATTGAAGGTAATTTAGAACCTTCTAATTATTCTGAGGCTATTACTTCTGCTGATTGCAACAATTGGATGACCGCTATGCAAGATGAGATGGAGTCACTTGAAAAGAATGATACTTGGGATTTAGTAAAATTGCCCAAGAATAAAAGCCAGTCCGTTGTAAATTGATTTTCAAAAGAAAGGAGGGTATTTCTCCAAGTGAGCCAGCAAGGTATAAAGCAAGGTTGGTTGCTAAAGGTTATAGTCAGATTCCAGGTATTGATTATAATGATGTCTTCTCCCCAGTTGTTAAGCATAGTTCTATTCGCACTTTGCTTAGTATTGTTGTCATGCATGATTATGAACTTGAGCAACTAGATGTTAAAACTGCATTCTTACATGGGGAGTTGGAAGAAGACATTTATATGAGCCAACCCGAAGGTTTTGTTATTCCTGGAAAAGAAAACCTTGTCTGCAAGTTAAAGAAATCTCTTTATGGTTTGAAGCAATCTCCTAGGCAATGGTATAAGAGATTTGACTCGTTTATGCTCTCTCATGGTTTTAAGCGGTCTAATTATGATAGTTGTGTTTATTTGAAGATTGTCAATGGCTCAGCTATTTATTTGCTTCTTTACGTTGATGATATGTTGATTGCTGCTAAAGAAAAATCAGAAATAGCTAAATTGAAGGCACAATTGAGTAAAGAATTTGAGATGAAGGACTTAGGTGCAGCTAAGAAAATTCTTGGTATGGAAATTGTTAGAGATGGAAAATCTGGCAAGTTATACCTCGGTCAGCGAGGTTATATTGAAAAAGGTTCTTTGTCGTTTCAATATGCATAATGCAAAAACAGTGAGTACTCCATTAGCTACACATTTCGGATTATCCTCAGCTTTATGTCCAGAGTCAGATGATGATATTGAGTACATGTCTAGAGTTCCATATTCCAGTGCAGTTGGTTCTCTTATGTATGCCATGGTTTGTTCTCGTCCTGATTTATCTCATGCATTGAGTGTTGTCAGTAGATTCATGGCTAATCCGGGTAAGGAGCATTGGAGAGCTGTTCAATGGATTTTCAGATATTTGCGAGGTACTTCTAATGCCTGTTTGCAATTTGGGAAATCTAGAGATGGACTTGTTGGTTATGTTGATTCTGATTATGCTGGTGATTTGGATAAGAGGAGGTCTCTCACGGGTTATGTTTTCACCATTGGTGGTTGTGCTGTTAGCTGGAAAGCAAGTTTGCAGGCTACTATTGCTCTGTCTACTACAGAAGCTGAATATATGGCTATTTCTGAAGCTTGTAAAGAAGCTATTTGGTTGAGAGGTTTATACTCTGAACTTTGCGGGGTTACTTCTTGCACTACTATTCATTGTGATAGCCAGAGTGCTATTTGTCTAACTAAAGATCAGATGTTTCATGAAAGGACCAAGCACATTGATGTGAGATATCATTTTATTCGTGGTGTTATTACTGAAGGTAATGTTAAGGTGTGCAAGATTAATACTCGTGATAATCCCGCTGATATGTTGACAAAGCCAGTTCCTGGAGCTAAGTTTGAGCTATGCTCAAGCTTAGTCGGTATTACAAATTAAGTCCTAGTGACTTTTGGCGTCGGTGATTATTTATTGTTGAAGTGAGTTGATTGATGATACTTCATTCGCTACAAGATGGAATTCGTCTCAAGGTGGAGTTTGTTGGAGTATGATCCGAATTCTAACGTGAGTCCTACGGGGACGCCTGAAGGCCCACGGTCCGGGTTATATATTTAGCGGATTTGTTTCCGTACATGACTAGTAGTCAGTCCACCCTATAAATACAACTTGTAAGCCGCACGGGAAGAGTTGAGAGAGAGAGAGACAACTCATCGTATTCCCTGCGTTCTGTAAACTCTCGTCATATAGTGAAGATCGCCGGTTGGCGCCCGTGGTTTTTTTCCCGCAAGGGTTTTCCACGTAAAATCTGTGTCTCGTGTTCGATCTATTATTGCATTATTTGCTAACACGCGGCGCCGGCATCGACGAACGACGATGGTCTGGTCGTGGATGATCTTAGCCGGTGGGAATGCGACGGTGCGCTCCCACCATGGCCAACTTGAACCGATCTCCTTCTCGACGTGGCCAGAAAGCTCCGTCGCTATCTCCTTCTCGGCGCAGTGATGTGCAAGTGCGGCTGTCTCTTTGTTTCATGGCGTAGATGGTGGCGCCTAGTAGATGAACAGAGGCTGCCTCGTTGCAGTCCTCCTCTGGCACCAGCGTACATTCTCCTTGGGCGGTGATGAGCGAGGCCTGGACGAGGCGCCGTGCGGCTACCCTCCCCGCCGAGCCTCCTTCCATCGGTCCGATGCGGTGCGGGAGCCAAGTTGGCGGCGCGTCCTGGCCCTCCGGTCCTTCCTGGCGCCGTGCGGCAACGACGGCTGCCCGCAGTAGTGTGTCCATCTTCTTCGTGCTCCTCGACCTCGACGTAGTGGCGGCTGCCTTCCGTCTCTAGCATCTGCTAGGGGGGTTGTCTTCGCTCCAGCGATCCAATCGGCTGGCCTCGGCGTGGAACAATGCATGTGCACTGTACGTTTGCATCTGTCGTGGTCTATAGTGCTAACACACATGTATATGCACACACACACACGTCTTGCACCTTGGTATATAGTACTTGCATCTTCAGGTGCTTCGTGGCGGCCGTGTACAGGCCGGCCTCCAGCCCCAATCATTCGACTGCTGCGCGAGACCATGTGCAGGCCCCTGTGCAAGAGATTACCATCATGGCCCTGAGAGCAAGACGCTTTGCTTGCACCTCTGCCCTCCTGGCGTCTGGACTTTGAAGAGGGAAGGCAGGCGGCGGGCGGTTCTTCTGACTCCAAGATGCCTCCCTCCCTTTCGGTTGAGTACCAGGGCCCTTTATATAGGCACCAGAGATTATCTACCGGGTACACGTGATCCCTACGCATCATCAAGTACTAGTATATACAACAGATATGTTGTTGTCACGAGAAGGCACGTACATGCACGTGTACGCACACATATCACTTGCGAAGAGATCGGTCCGTGTTCAGCTAGCTAGAAGCAGCCACGCCCAGCTAGCTTGCTTCTTGTTCCCTTCCTTACATAACAGCTAGAAGGATGCAACACGACGACATCTTATTGTAGTTATTATTATGCATTTTTTTTTTACTTTTTAACAGGTTATTACTAAGTTTGTTGTTTGTGTATCGGCCTATTTTGGGGAATATACAATATTTGTGAATTTAGCATTTTTTTTATTGTAAATTTATTTACTTTTTAATAAATAGTAAATCCTCTTAATTAATTGGTGTTGAATTTTAAATAGAAAAAATATATGTATCCTTATGCATGGGCATATTTTTTAAAGTGAAATAAAAAGAAAATATAACATGCAACGACCATGATCTGCTTAATAATCTTGAGCAGATCGACGTACACAGAGGAATATATATATATAGATATATATACACACACATCATTACACATGCACAACGTCATCTACATACAGAACCTATCCAAAGCCTGTTTTGGTACCTTAGATGGATGGGATCCAAAGCTGATGTTTTTGCACTTTGGAGATCGATCCAAGCTAGTAGTGCAGCAGGGACAAGGACGACGGAATGGAACTACCTATCTACATCGATCACGCAGGGGACGGACCGCATCGATCACTAGATTAAACCCTGCAGCAGATCATCGACAGATCGGCCGCCGGCGGGATTATCAAACTCAAAAGTGTGGCCTTGACCTGAGGTCGATCCTGGCGGACTTGTGGAAGAACTCGACGCAGTCCGCAATGGCCTCGTCGTAGTGCGCGTTCAGCGGGTGCAGGTTCGAGCTGCTCCACGACGACCGCTTGGACGCGTCGCCGCCGCCGCCTCCTCCTGACGGCACCCCTCCTGCACCGGCGCGGTGGTGCTCGTCGACGACGGTGAAGGTCACCTTGGGCGGCCGCGGCGGGAAGGAGAAGAGCCCCACCAGCATCCTCCTGAAGCCGTCCACGAGCCTGGACGGCCACCGCCGCGGCGCCCTGTTGTTGCTGTGGCTGTGAGATGCTTTCCTCCTAAAGCTCCTTGTTGCTTGCAGCCTGGACATTGCTGTTGTTGTTGGTGTTGCTAGCAGCTACTACTTGCAGCCTCGATCAAATGTTAATAGCATGCGTTTGGTGCTAATCCAAGTGAAGAAGGGTGATTTAGCTAGGCTAGCTAATGGTGGTGATCTGGTCTTGAGTTGCTTGCTAGCTTAGGTACACACAGGTGTCCACTGATCATCCATGGTCTCCTCCTATATAGTGCTGTTTTGTGGGTACTACTTTCAGTTGTTTGGAGTGTGATGGGGATGGGCCAGAACAATTTTCATGAGGGGGGCTGGTGTGTGTGTGTGTGTCTCTCTCTCTTTTGAAATAGAATGGTTTTAAGGTACAAGGTTCCATGTGCAGTAATCATCACCAATTAGTTAGGGGCCCTTCCTAAGTAATTAACGTACGCTTGCTTTATCCATAAAAAAAAAATTGATCGTTTTTGAGGTCTTTACACCAACTGAATCAATTGATTTGAAATCATACCATAGAAGAAAACCTGCATTTCTTAGTACTGTTAGAGTGTGTTTTTGGCTTGAGAAATGAAGTGGTCTATCATCATCTTGTCACCCCTCACTTTTTTTTTTCATTTGGTTAGTGAAATGGAATAAGTTGATGCATCACCACATCATTCCTCGTAAGTCAATAATTAGTATATGCACGAAGAATGTGTTAATTCTACCAAAATTTATAGGATAGACTCATGATGCATCACCATATGGAGCATTGGTTGATCGACTCCACAGACCAAACACCCTATTAGTACGTTCTTTTTTGCAGCATGCTGACAAATCACAAACATTATTACGATGACAGTGTTTTCCAGTTTTCAGATAACTGACAGATCCAAAAGAAACCACACCCTGACTGATGTCTGTCTGAAGGTGGTATAGTGGATCAGTCATATATAGGTAATGCATGTGGTAGCTCAGTACAATCCCAATCTAGCTAGGTGCATAATTGTAACTGTATCAGTGCAGTGGATAATCCTACACCAATTTTCTGAAGCAAGACGAATGGTGGTGGTACTTGTCATTTCGTAGGTGCAAATTAATCTGCAGTATGCTATAATTATCACTTTGATCGTGGAGCAGGTGGTCACGTCGCTACTACTAATTGACATCGTCGATGATCCATTGCTCTTGTTGGGATCTTTAGAAACATCTAACATGTAGATGAACTAAAGAAACATGCTCGAAGATAAAAATCATACTGTGTGGATGTATGTTAATTTAGTTAAAGTAGCGCAACTTGCGGTTGGATAGATGTGGGAAGTAACTTTAGTTTGTGGATACTGGTTTTTAATCCATCCCTTTATGAACCTGTTTGCTAGAATAATTGATATGCTTTAGTTAATCTTTGCTATACTATATCCTCTGGTCAGCAACAGGTGTCTGGCGTTGCTTGATCTGAAAAATCCACGCAAAGGCACAAAGTTCGTCTCATACAAATGTTTAAGACCACTAAAGCAATGCATATTCAGAATGCATGAACCTGTATGGAATGAATTGCGTAATAATATTAACCAGAAACTATTCTGAACTGAACCTTTAGCGCTATAAGCTGGGATTGAACAGGGTGTTTGGTGAAAAGGATTGGGGAAAATTGAAAAGCTGTCTAAATGCAAAGGTCTTCAAGGTCATAAACACAGATGATTCTTTTTAGACCACGGACATGTATGATTATTGGCAGCCATCACCGGCATCGATCGCAGCCATTTCTTTTTCTTGACTACACTACACATATATCTTTGGGTTTTCTGTCAAGCAGTACCCTTAGTACATATATAGTATATAGTAGTACTTGCTTTAAGTACTAGATTGAAATTAAGCTGACGCACTCTTGCTAACAGCTAGCGTGCCAAGCTTTTCTGAACATAATTAAACGTTCAGATACTCGTAACCACCACCAGTACACAAAAGACACATCACGAAATTAAGGGAAGCCGAACATGTGTATGTATAGGGGGACAAGCGCATTGTAGTCTACTTCCTCCGTTCCAAAATAAGTGTCACTAGAAATCCGTGTTTCCCTCACAGACACGCTTTCCGGACAACACTTATTCTGGAACGGAGGGAGTAATACGGGAGAACAATTTAATTATATACCCCCTAAAGACAGTGCAATTTACTTTTTTTGCCTTGTCCATAGATTCTGGTGCCTTGTGTGTGCATTGTGTTGTGTGTGGGAGACAACTATATATGTACTCCATCCGTATAGAAAATAAATGATGTTTTAGATATCGGCACGGTCTCCAAAGTATAACTTTAACTTCTTTTATACTAAAAAGTATTTATCAAAAAGTGATACATATATATTTTTATGAAAGTAATTTTCAAGATAAATCCATTCATTTAGTTTTTATATTTTCAAACTCAATAACTTAAAAGTTATTAATGATTTATATTCTCAATGTTTGACCGAAATCATGTCCAAAATGTCATCTATTTCCTATACGGAGGGCGTACAGCTAGAAGCTCAATTACCCGATACATCAATATGATCTCGTATCCCATATTAGAAACATATCCACGTATCCGTATTAGATACTTCGATACACCACTATATCTCTTTATTAGTTTACTAAGAAAACTAACATATCCATGTATTTGTATCTAGCTGATACGGGATACACGTATCTGTATTCGTGCTGCATAGGCAAGAAGTTTTGGTAGTATCAGAAGAAAACAACTAGTACTCTCTCCATATAGGAAATAGATGACGTTTTAGACAAGATCTCGGTCAAATATTAGAAATATAAATCATGAATAACTTTTAAGTTTTTGAGTTTGAAAATATAAAAACCATATGAATGGATTTGTCTTGAAAAATACTTTCATAAATATATATATATATATATAAATTTTGATAAATATTTTGTTGTATAAAGAGAGTCAAAGTTTCATTTTAGAGACTATCGATGTCCAAAACGTGATTTATTTTCTATATGAAGGGAGTATAACACTATGCCGATGAATAAATACTAGCACTATATATATTTATATAGAAGAAAATCCAAAATCTCCAGTCAGTACAAGCTCGTGTAAGCCGTAAGAGACCTAGACCTTTCTTATTGGGCCTTTAATTCGTGGAGCAAGCAGCCGGCCACGAACGTATATATATGCGATTCTGTCCGCTATGTCAAGCGGGGGCTCCTCGATTCTGTCCGCTATGTCAAGCGGGGGCTCCTCGATTCTGTCCGCTATGTCAAGCGGGGGCTCCTACCTACCGACCGGATCGGTAGGAAGCCCCGCGCCGACCCCCTCCCCGACCCTCCTTGCTCCTGTTCTTCTTCCCCCCGCTCCCCCCGCTCCCCTGCTCCACCCTCGCCCACCACCGCGGCCGCGGCCGCGGAGCTCCGGCGAGGCCCTACCGCGGCCGCGGCGGCCTCCTCCTTCCCCTCCCCACCGCCGCCATCTCCGGCGAGCTCCCCCGCCCCTCCCTGGCCCGGCCGCCTCCACCGCCGCCAGGGCTCCCTAAGCGCCGCCCGGCCACCCTCCCCACCGCCGGGCCTGCCTGCCTCCCCCCGCCGGCCTCCTTCTACAGCCGCCGGAGATGGAGAAGAAGGGGAGAGCAGCCGCCGTCGGATCCGCCGCCGCCTCCACCGGATCCGGCGGATCCGCCGCCACCGCCACCGTGCGCGTGGGCCGAAATGGGGCGCGCGGGGGGTGTCGGCGCGCCGACTGGTCGGTAGATAGGATTTCCCATGTCAAGCAGCCCAGATGTTGCTAGCATTATTTGTTCAACTTAAAAACAAGGCATATATAAATAACATGTACTACAAGCATAGAGGTCAGCTGATTAAAAGTTTGATCGGATGGAACAAGCTCACCACGTTGTTTTGGACGAGGAATGGGTAAAGCTAGTAATTGTTTGGGCCAGAACCGCTTTATGTGGTTTCTAGGCCAATTTAGTTGGCTATGTTGGGTCTGAAAAGTAGAGTTTTTTTTTTTTGACAAGAAGAAAAGTAGAGTTGATTCTGGCTGGCTGATGAACAGACGTAACTCACCGTGACAGTGAAAAGAAAAATGGTCATTGTCAGAGAATTTTGACAACTAATTATCCTTATATAAATGGTAAAAAATGGCTGATAAGCAGCGAACCAGCGACAGCGAGGGTGGCTCCGAGGAACGGGCTGCTGCAGCCTGCAGGCCCCGGCTGTGGGCTCTGGGCTGTGTAAGCCACGCCGCGAACGGCTTATGGGCTGATTGAAGGCCCAGGTCCTGAGTGTCGGACTATGGAAACGATGTGTGCTGCCCCAAGGCCAAAAAAACGATGGTTTCTTGTTGCTCGGTGTCTGACGTCGGAAACAGTTTCTCCAAATTTCTTCTTTCCTTATCTATAAACTCTAATCAAGCTAATCCCGCTAGATAATTTTTCTCTTCATATAATTCATGCAAGGTGTCAACATCATTCTTCACTAAGTCCATATCATCCTTTATTAATTAAAAAAACATCCATAACATCTCTATCATGTGAAATACTTTATTTTTGTAATCTGTTAATATACAAGTCATCTGTATATGCTATTGTTTCATCATCTATTCTTCTATAATATATATTTTTATATGAAAAAATATAAGATTTCTTGTGAGACACCAAAAAAGCTTGATGGTCTTCAACATCATTGTTTTAATTTTTTTCTGCCCTCCATGCCACTGCCGACAAATTGGGCTCTAACAATGTCAAACTATAGGGTGAAAAGTCAAAATACCCTTAGGTCTAAATATGCCATTATTTTTTGAGCACCTTAACGACTTCAAATGAAAAACTCAAAACTAGAAAGTTATAGATCTTGTCGAGATCTATAATTTTCATATAAAAATTGTTTTCATTTATTTTTTCAAAAATATAATTTTCTAAAGTATATTAAATTATATAAAAATATGTCTTAGAAAAATCTTTTTTTTTTTCAAAAATAAATGAAGATAATTTCTATATGAAAGTTCTAGATCTTGACGAGATGTACAAACTTCTAGTTTTGAGTTTTTTTATTTGAAGTCGTTAAGATGCTTAGAAAAAAATGACATATTTAGACCTAAGGGTATTTTTGACTTTTCACCCCTGCAATTTGACGCCATTAGAGCTCAATCTAACGACAGTGGCATGAAGGGCAGGAAAAGTTTGTAGCAGTGGCGCTGAAGACTATCAAACTTTTTCAGTGGCTGACAAGAAATTACGATCTTTTTATAATGGTTCACAGGAATTCTCTCTATAATATTAGAAAAAAAACTCAAATCTTTCACGTCTAAACCGTGCAATGGGTTCACAACATACCATTCCTCTAGTCTAGTCTAGTGAAGAAAAAAATATCTTCTTATCTAGCCAAGATCTGAAGTTATCCTTTTCTATTAAAAATATAAGTATGCCTCTCTCACGATGCTTGGCTAGGCAGGGTTCATTGTTGATGGGGCTGTGGAATATAACTAAATGGATTTTCTACTTGCTGAATCTTCCCTGCTTTTCAGATTTGGGGAATCTAATCTCTAACGACCGCCTAATTAAGCAGTAGTAGAATAAGATCAAGATAGCTCGTCTCATCTTCTAATGTTTAAAATATTCACAGCCAAGTTGATGGCTTAGTAGTTAGTTAGTTAATTGGGTGGTCGGCCTGATAATTGGGGGTCAAATTGCTGAAAGTGAGGAATCAAATCCTCCAAATAGGGCTGTCGTGGCTCACTGTTTTGGCAGCTTCCATCAGATGGTCATGCATAAGACAGTTTTTGTGGAAAACAAATTTCACAAATTCACACTAGTGTTGCTGTTGCATAAGTATCTTGTATAGCTAGGGGTCTTGATCTTCCTTTGAATGATTGTCGATCGAACCAAATCTTCTAGAAAGGCACCAACAACTAACCAGTCGCTATGCAAAGTTAATTCGTGTTGCATATAATTAATCAAGGGATTCCTGCATGTTTATTCCATTTATTTAGTTAAAGATCGATCGAGTGATACCACTGCCATAAGAAACATGTCCTTTTGGGGTCTTTCAGCTGTCCAATTATATTGGTTGATGTTTTTGGCTTGTATTTTCTTGAATTGGTTGCATTGTACATCATAGGAACTGGCAGCTCGCTATTTGTAAAAGTGTTCGTTTCTCTGCCAATTATTTGGGCAGTTTGATATTATCATGTATCACTGCATTATATTTTATTAAGTAACCAAATTTATGTTAAGTTTGCTATAACCTATAAGGCTACAGAACTAACATTTTTTTCTGACAGTTTCTACCCAAGTGGCAATATCTTATTGTACTTTTCCCTATAGATAGATCTATAGTATCATATCTTTGGGTAATTTAATTTGTTTGTTAGTCATAACCTGTTGTTAGTTTATTATAACTGTCATGAAAGACACAAACCTACTAGAAAAATAACAGCCACCCTAAAAATTATATAAAAGCACAAAAACGAGGTTGGTTTATATACTTCTTCCATTTAAATTTTTCGTCAGTTAACTTCTTTATAACTATATATATACGACCAAGTTTTAGAAAAATGCACCAATACCTACAATATCAAATTATTTTTAATGAATTTTCTATGAAATATGTTCTAGTAGTGTAATTATTCGAACTCGTAAATGTCAATATATTTTTCTATTTTTTTATCAAAGTTAAACAAGCTTGACTTAAACCAAAGTGAAGTGATCGATGGACATTTGGAATTTTTCTATTCTCAAAGCAAAACGAGCATATGCATATAGTTTTGTCTCGAAAATGGTGTTTTAGGACTTTTAGGAAAATTATTTAGGGATTGCTTAGGCCATGTTTGGAACGCGTAGTCTAGAGTTTACACACCAAACTTGAGGTTGCTTTAGCTCTTGAAGCTCCAAACATGTGGCCTAAACTACTCTCTAAAGTTTAGCCAACAAAAAAAGTCATTAGTTCATTAGACTAGAAAAGTGTGTTAAAGTAGTCCAATGTTTATTCCTTCAGTTTTAGCCAACTAAAGTTTAAACCATTGGATCTAAACAGGACCATAGTTATAAAGAGTTGCAAAGGCTCGCAATTAAACACGAGGAGGGTTGATTTAATACATGTACAAGAGTTAGTGTTCATAATGTCACTATTGCTGGACAAAATTTAAACCAAAGAATGTTTTGGTTTTTGGGATGGATATGTACTCCATCCGTCCAACAAAACATACTCCCCCCGTCTCATTGAGAGTGTCGCCCGGGAAGCGTGTTTGTGAGGGGGACACGGTTTTCTAACGACACTTTCAATGGGACGGAGGGAGTACAATTCTCGCTTATCGAGGAGTCATACATTTCGAACTTTGACCGAAGTTATATAAAAAAGTACTAATATTCTTGGTACAAACAATATATCGTTAGATTAGTAATAGAATATATTTTCATAATAATTTTATTTAACAACATAAATACTAATACTTTTTATTATAACCTTGGTCAAACTTGAATCAATTTGACCGGCACGGATCGCATAATTGTATGTTTTTATGGACGGAGGGAGTAACATTTTCTATTATATGCATGGTGCAGATACAGACAAGAAACCTAGTTGTCTGCACAATCAATCATGCAACTGAAAGATATGCAGCAATGCTGGCCGTTGTTCTGCCCTTGCTCTACATGCAACATGTGATCACCAAGTTGCGTAGCTTCGATATGTTTTTTTTTTTAAAAAAAACAAAAACTTGCTAAAATACAGTGCTGACAGGTACATGATCCGAATGACCAAATGCCTTTGTCTTTCCATGTTATGCATATATAAAAGCCCGTCAGACTCGGCAAAGGGACTCCAACAACAAGAGCTCAAGCTAGAGTTTAGCGAGAGAGATCCAACATGAACCTACAGGCTGAGCCCTTGAACCTGAAGGAGGCGACAGTCACGTGCATCCCGAGGCTGCGCGCCGGCGGCGGTGGACGGAGATCCCGGCGCGGAGGAGGCGCCGCTGCCACGCAGGTGTCTATGCTGGACCGTGTCCGGGACGTGGTGCTGCGTCTCGCGATGCTGTCGGCTGCATCTACTACTACGGCAACGGCAACAACGAGCAAGGGCGCCCCAGTGACGACGACGACGACGATGCGACGACGGCCCGCGGCGGCGGCGACGCCGTCTAGAGCGGCCGCCCGCGTGAGCCCGGCGGCGGCGTACACGGACTCGTATCGCAGCGAGGCCGTCGACGACTGTATCGAGTTCCTTAAGCGGTCGGCGGCCGGCGTTGTCGTCGTCCCGGCCACCGCCGCCGTGGAACCGAGCACGGCGGCGGCACCTTTGCATGCGCCTGCAGCATCACGTGCCATGTGAATCAGAGTTAGGTTAGTCGATCGTGTCCATGTCCTGGTTGGTGTTTGTACATGCATGTGGTGGATGGGTGGTGTGTTTGTGTATATGCGTACGTGACAAGAGTTGGTAGCTAGCTAAGCTTAGGTGATGAGTAGTAGTGGGTGGGATGCATCGATCATGCATATGCATGTGCTTCGTGTCGTGGCGTCGTGTAAAAATAACCTCAACTTGTCATGAACAAAGTTGCATATGTAAAACTTTACAGAGGTACATCACATGTGTATGCATGGTTGGTTACGTGGAATATATATGCTATTGCTAGCTTGATCCGTAAACACAGTCTTCTCTTAAAGTTGCACAGAAGTGTAAATATATTGACGGTGTTGTTAGAATCTGATACCCCTAGTTATGCGCAGCAGCCCTCGAATCTTTTAAAGGATGTTGTGAATATGATACAAGCTAGCACCGTATCAAGAACAATGTAGTTGAATCGCGTAGAAAACCCTAGATGATGATGAAACAACCACGACAAGAGATTAGGATTTGGCGAAGCCGACCGCAAATTCTATTAGCACAACTCCAAAAGAGTACAAGAGATTGTCGCTCTCTCACAACCCTAATTGACCCTCCAGGACCCACCGATTCTTGCCCTATACAAGAATCTAGTGCAATAGAACTGTCTAGCCTAATCCTCTTGAGCGCTCCTAATTGCTCCGTACAAGCCTTGGATGAGACCCCTTGTGTTGGCTTATGATCTTGTTGTTATCTTGTTGTGATGCCTATGGCCTCTACCCCTTGATTTATATAGTCCCCTCCAAGGGCCTCATACATACAAATAGGAGTCCTACTCCTAGTAGGATTCTTCACTCAAGACCTAGTAGAACTAGAAGTCCTAATAGCACACCTTTTTGAGTCCTATTCTAAGTAGGATTTGAGTCACCATACAACAAGCGTTGTGAACAACATCCCATTATGTTTTAAGGGATTTTAGGATCACACAGTCACACTAGACTACCGTAACAACGGTTTTAGGATCGGTGTCAATCTCAGTGAATAATAAAAACGGACCGCCTCCATAAATAGTCAGATGGCCTCCATGAAAATGTTTGTCTCTAAAAATTATTTACAAAGACATCCTAAGGTGGCCTATGCCTTTGAAAATCGATTTACCTAAGACGCGTCTATCTCTCCCTGTGCCTTGCACTACCACCTGATGCACCTCTGCCTCCTAGACCAAGTCGCGCCCTTGTTTGGGCCGGTCGCTCCTCACCAGCTAGTGATGGAGGAGGCAACCGTTCTGGAGGACGCTCTAGGTAAAGCACCACAAGCGATGCTTAGAAGTAGAGGCTAGGGGCAAGGCTGATACTTGGAGGAGGCAAAAGGAAGGTGGAAAGGGTGACATTTAAAGGAAGGAGAAGTTGACGTTCAGATTCTACCAGGGCACTTCGTCGTCGTCTTTTGGGTTGTTCGGACCCTAACAAGTTACAGCCTTACAAGGCACAAAAGACCCAAAAGACAATGATGAAGTGTCTTGACAGATTCTGGATGTCAACTTGTTTTGATGATTCTCGTTGATTCCGATAGAATTTGGACCCAAACCGAAGCCATTGGTTAGTTTATCAAATTATCTTTTCATCCATATATGGATTATCAAAACCGGAGTCCATATATGACCTGAGCGTTCGTTTTACCGTTGGCTACTTCTGGATTCCGATATGGACTCGAACTTGACACGGATTAGGCCTACAACTTGGCTTGGACATCATTGCTGCCCTCCTAAGGTGATGGCCAAGGAGGAGGACATCTTTGAGCATCCTTGGGTTGTCCTCTACATGTTTAGGGCCCAAGGCTACGTTGAAGCACCCAGCAAAAATAGTAGCAGATTATTGTAATGATTTAAAGACCTTGCCGATGTGTTATTGAGGTGAAACCAGGTCTATTTGAAAGCTTATCAAACAAGCTTTCAATCATGTTCTCATTGACGTCAATCGTACTCCGGATAGATGAGTTATGACCTTTTCACTAAAGCAGTATCGGGCTGCCAACGAACCGAATGTTGCACTTTAACGAGTTTGCACTTCGAGACATGTTTATACCTACCAGCAAACACCACAGGAAACACGATCTTCGCCGAGTGCCTGCCAATTTGCCGAGTACCAAATTTCGGGCACTCGGCAAACAACCTCTTTGTCGAGTGCCGGAAATCTAGCACTCGGCGAAGACTGAGCACAAGGCAAAGACTGCTTTGCCGAGTGCCCAACACTCGACAAAGAAAAGCACTCGGCGAAGTGACCTCTTTGCCGAGTGCCGCACACTCGACAAAGATGAGCACTCGGCAAAGTGTCGCGGACCAGACGACATCCAGGCCCGTTAGCTTTGCCGAGTGCCCGCCGTCTGGCACTCGGCGAAGATCCCCTCTTTGCCGAGTGCCAGCCACGTGGCACTCGGCAAAGCGTGTGGCCCCGTTGTTTGACACGTAGGCTGTTCTTTGCCGAGTGCCACGTGGCTGGCACTCGGCGAAGATCCTATCTTTGCCGAGTGCCTGCCACGTGGCACTCGGCAAAGTTTTTTTTTTTTTGAATTTTGGACACCAAATTTTTTGTGGGTCATCCCCACAGTACTATGGCCAACATGTTCAAATTTGACAGTTTTTCAAAACTTTTCGTTATATTTTTTGACTTTATTTTGTTTTCTTGAATTAAATTTGACAGTTTTTCAAAACTTTTCGTTATATTTTTTGACATTATTTTGTTTTCTTGAATTTTCCCGGAATACGCAAGTTTGAACTGCGGGTGCATCGAATAATGGATTTTCATGATTTAAAAAATATTATTCTTGTTCTTAACCGTATGTTGAGGCCAAATCCAAAACCTGACCTGATGTTTTGATCAACGTGCTCACGGGGCAACGCCTCCAAATTACGTGCGGGCGGTTTTTTAATTATAGAAAATGTAAATGAATTCCAAAAATTGCGAAACTTGGCGAGATGTCGTTATATCTTATGCATATGCTATGAAAAAAATTTGAGAAAATTTGGAGCACGTTGTCACGTACGACGCTCACAAACCTGCACATTTCAACACGTGATCACATGTGAGAGGATGTTGAGATGTGGAGGTTTGTAAGCAGACCAAGATGCATAGTTTGAGTCATCTGAAAGTAAAAGTTCTAGAGATATTTCCTCACTTGTCGACATCGTCTCTCAAGGCGGTTAAGCCCGAATTTGAGAGCCTAGCTCCGATACCAATTGAAAGGACCTTGATGTCGCCTAGGAGGCCTAGAGGGGGGTGAATAGGCCTCCTAAAAATTAATCTCACAAATAATTAACTGTCAGACCGAAGAACTTCTGTGCTCGAACACAGAACCTCTCCGGTCTGTACCGAAAACTTTAAGCGTGTGTAAAACTAAGGTGAAAACAGATCGACTAAATTTCCCAGATTCCTTGTGGTCGCAGCTTTTCTGTTCACCAAGTCCCTGCAGCTAGATAGTAGTATACACCGAAGAACTTCTGTGCTCGAGCACAGAACCTCTCCGGTCTGTACCGAAAACTTTTAAGCCTGTGTAAAACTGAGGTGAAAAACAGATCGACTAAAATTCCCAGCTTCCTTGTGGTCGCAGCTTTGTTGTTCACCAAGTCCCTGCAGCTAGATAGTAGTATACAAGTAGATCGGAGGAAAGCAAGTTTTGCAAATTGAATGTAGAAGAGAGACAACAACAACAACAACAAGATAGAGACAAGAGATTTACTCCGAGGTTCAGCTTTGCCACCAAGGCTAGCTTACGTCCCCATTGTTGAGGGAGCCACAAAGGCTTGGAGTCTCTTCCAACTTCGACCTCTTCTCAAGTGAATCACCAAGATTCAAGCTCGAGGATTCCACTAAGCATAACAAAGGGCAATACAAACTTCCCGGTACTCAACCACAACCGATTGGGAGCTCCCGGGCAACCTCTAACCGTCTAGGAGCCGAAGCCCCAAGAGTAATGAACACCAACTGCAAGCTAGAGGAAGAACGAATGCTCTCAGCTGTAAGCTCTTGCTCTAGTGCTCTCTAATCCACTCCCTAATCCAATCTCTCTCTTAGAAATCACAAAGAATGAAGAGGAGAGCTTGGGTCACCAACAATGGAGGAAAGAGAGTGAGTTCACGGGTTGGGGATGTGTTCTGGATAAGCAGGCAACCGTTGGGGGGAAGAAGAGGACGACATTAAATACCCCCTCACTTCCCAGCCAACGGTACAGAAAGTTACAGAACTTCTCTGCGCGAACAGAGAACTTTTGCGCTCGAACACAGAAGTGCTCGGACACAGAGATTCTGTGTTGGAATACAGAACCTCTGCGGACTGGGCCAGAACAGATTTAATAGGAAATTTTGCTGGCTTTCTTTTGGGCTTTTGGGTTTATATTTGATGTGGCATGAGAGCACATGGTTCCTCAGCAGCCTGCAGTTTATGTCCCCCTTGATAGTACGACATACCTATACTCAAGAATAAGAGAATATAAATAATTAACCACTTGAGTCTTCAATATCTTCATATGCCATTTCTTCTCAAAGTCACTTCATAGGGGTTGCAACCAATTGGTTGTCTCATCTCTTTGAGCAAATATACTTTGAGCATGTGACTTGAACCATTTCACCATATGTGAGTTCAACTTCATGGCTTCAAGTCACTTCTACTAATGATTTGATCCTCAACACAATATGACCCCTCATAGCTTGATTAGTACCTCGACTCAATGCAAGTACTCTCTTCTTCACCCTAGCCATAGTACCTCGGTCTCCTTGACCTTCACCTTCGCTTAGTACCTCGAAGCCCTTTCCTTGCTATCTTCACCTTATCAAGTCATACTCAAGTCACATCATATTAAGTATCCATTTGAAAAACCATTTCTTCAATGTTATGATCCTTGCTTGAATATCTTCTAAATATGAATGTTGAGATCAATCAAGCTTCATAGAGACATATATGAATCACCATCAATATGGTCAAGCCAATTCACGATTCCTTATGTCCTCCTCATTTTGGCTTGACATTGTACCTTCACACTTCTAGCTTGATCAAGTGCAAAGTGATTCTCCAAACATTTATACATACAAGCAAACTAAAATAGAGATGACATATATCCAATATGAGTTAGGTCCTTGTCATTTGATCTTTGCTTGGCATTTACTCACTTATGCATTCTTGATTCATTCTTCAACCTTGATCAAAGCTAGTTCACTATCAACCTCTTCTTGTTCATGAAAAGCAACCCATTGTTGAGACCCTTCCAAAATCATAAATCCATGTCTCATTTGTCATTTGCCAAATATGCTTGCTTTCTCATGATGCTATGATATCCCACAACATAGAAGCCATATCATCAACTCTATTTGCATTGTTGTCTTTTGGTTGAACAAGATTGTTTCCATGACCTTCCAATGCAACAATACACAATTTTGGCCTTCATTTCAACATTATTTGGAATACCATCAAGTTTGCTTTTCTTGTTGAACCTCTGATACACTTAGCAGACTTGTTAGACCTTTAGTTGAGTTGTCATTCAATTCACCAAAACCCACTAAGGGCTAGATGCACTTTCAATCTCCCCCTTTTTGGTGATTGATGACAACACAACTAAAGCTTACAAGAGATTGATAAATATTAAGATTTTGAATCCTATTATATAGTGAGCTCCCCCTAAATGTGTGCATTGAAAGGAATTCAAATTTTGGCCTCAAATGCCAAATGCACATATTTAAGTGAAAGTGTGGGAACTCTCCTATATCTTAGCATTCGTGGGGTGCAAGGTGTCAAACATGATAAACGTGATGCTCATGACAGTTCATGCACTCAACAAGTTTAACAATACATTATTCAAGGCATGAATGTCACACACTAGCATAAATAGTCCTTATCAAGAGCATCAATTTAAACTACCCTTGCACAAACCACACAATTTTAAAAATCTTATATGCCTCTCTTTTACCCCTTTACATCCACATATCAATCTCTCTTCCCTTACATTCTCCCCCAATATTTCTCCCCCTTTGGCATTAATCTCCAAAAAGGATCTCTCCACCAAAAAGAAAGAAATGATGGTAGACAAGTGAGGGCAAGACATAGGTAAAAGTTTAGCATATAGGATTTCTCTCCTATGTTTTCTACCAAACAAAGTATGCAACAATTTAAGTCAAGATTCTTGAGAAGTTAGCATATTTAGCTCATACCTCACTTAGATGACATTTAACATGAAACAAACTCACGACACCACCACAGGAGGTATCAACCAAATATCTAACTCATTCTCTAATCGTCACCATAAGAACAAACTCATGGTGTGACTCAAAATATTGCATACACATGCACACTAGCATGTAAGGGCCTAGATGCACAAAGGTAATACAAATGTTCATAGAGCGATATACCTTTGTTCTAAGCCTCATAATCTCCACCATGATGCTGATTTTCAATTTAGTGCTTTGATGGGCCTATCACTTATTTTAGCAAGAGATCTCATTTGTGCTCATCCCTCTTTTTCATCATCTTCAAGGAGACATCACAAACTTGTGCTTCATCTCAGTTGAAAGTCCACTGCTAGCTCTTGTTGTCATTTTGAGATACCAGTTGAAGACATATTTCTTGATATACCAAATTGAAAGATTATCCAGCAATACCAATTGAAATATGATCTTCATAGTTTGACACCAATGGAAGGAATCTTCACAAGTTGATGTCAATTGGAATGGATGCTTGTATCTCATAATATCACCTAGATGTCTCATAGGGAATGCTCACAAAGACAAGAGATAACATTAAATTGCACAAGCTACAGTTTTACAACTAGTGACCATTTGGATGTAGAAGGCATGTCGATCACTAATTGCAAACCTCATAACATAGACTAAATTCCCCCTATTTGATAGTGCATACATATGTATGTGGAAAGCAGAACATATGCACTTTTGGTCAATTAAGTCCAATCAAGGGAATTTAAGCTATATTATGGAGAGTAGCTACATAAGAGTTAAAGTTGCAATCCAAATGAATATGAGAGATAACTTTACCAATTTGGATTGAGTTAATGTAGCATACCCATGAGAAACTCATTCTCACCAAGAGACACCACTAAGGTAGAGAGATCACCACATAAATTTTGATTGACATGACCATCATATAAGTAAGATTTCAATGATTTGGATGGCCATATATCTATTTTGATGAAATGTGGTGAAATAGAGCTTTGGTGATCATCCAAGATCCATATTAGGTTCCTAATTCTTTCTTTACCTAAAGCAACTCACATAGAGAGCAAATGGTAAAATTTATGAAATTTGCAAATTATGAACTAGGAGTTACCACTCTTTGTTGACAAGGTCTTGGTTGATCAATAGGATGGATCATGTGCACTTGATGAGCTCTAGAGTAGAGAATTTGACAATGAGAGTCAACCCTTCAATTATTTTCTCCAACTCATTAGAATCATGTTCCACTAAGGATTGGGACATTCGACACTAAGCTGGGAGAACTTGGTTTATAAAGACCAAGACATCCTAGAGTAATTGTGAATTACCCAATGTGAATCCAAAAGGAACCATCCATCCTTCCAATGTGTGAGACTGCATAACATGAACTTGAGAGAAATATTTTGTCCCACAAGATATTAGAGTAAACTCCCCTCAATTTGTGCATACAAGAGTACACAAAGCACACTCATGCATATCAAAGATCCTGGGCCAAGGTAGAAGTTTACACTATTGTCCAACTAACTGAAATTCCTTCAAGCTGCTTGCAATTTGGTTACAACTCCTTTGTATACTTGTATGTGTTCTTCTCTCTCTCGTTTCAACTTCTTTGGACCAAACTGATGCTTCTCATCTTTACTGATTTCATATGCTTATTTAGCTTTGTTGCAGTTATGATTGTGTTGTTAGCTGCATGATTCTTGTTATGTTATTGTCTGTTTGTTCAGATTTGCAGAGGTTCTCTGTCTGGACGCATAGGTTCTGTACTCAACTGCAGAGGTTTTTTTTTTGAATACATAAGTTCTGTGCTCAAACACAGAAGCTCTGCACTGCACTCTGAACAGCCATATTACATTGAGTGAATTTCAGAATCTGTCTTGCTTGGTGGAAAATTCATATCTCTCAGATTATTGATCCAATATGCATGAAATTTGGTGGAAATGTTCATCTATGAGTCCTCTTACTGCTGTAAAAAGTTTAGCCCATTTGGACTTCATTTGGTCAGTCAAACATTTTTTCTACCAAAACTGCTCAAGTCTGAAACTGCAGTGCTGAGGCTGATAGAAATCAATTGAAACTGTTTTTCTTCAACACCAAACTGCATCCCAAATGTACAGCAACAAGTACTATATGTATATAACATGCTCACAAAGTTTCAGGTCAATTCATCAGTGTTTGAACTTCCAAATCCATGCTTGAAGGCAGCTAACTCAGAATTTCAGATTTCTGGACAGATTTGATAATTTTCACAATCCTTCTCTTCTTGTCCAATATTGAGGTGATTTTGGCTGAGAACACTCACAAGATGTCATTACCATTTAGTCCTCTTATCAATGATTGAATTCTTCCAATATAGCTTATCCATTTCAACCTCAAACTTGATTTGTCAATTAACACTTCATTCTTGGTTTGTATGACCTCTAGTAACCTCATCTTACTTTAGGTGAAGAGTAACCTTTAGGCTTGTGATGCATCTAAATAATAGGCACAACCTCTTCTTATTGATTTCCTATGAACAAGCTCAAACACAAGAGGGCATTAGTAACACAAGCACTAGTTTCTCATTTAGTATCCCTTTATGTGTGGAAGGCAAGTGGGCTACCAAAATAGAGAAACCTCATAGCATGGACTATATCTCCCTTAATGCCTCATGCACACTCTTTGGAGTGGAATGGAAAAGTGAATGTGCATGGTTGGTCACTTAAGTCCAAAGAGTAGATTTAAGCCATATTATGGTGAGTGGCTAACATAGATAAAGCAATTCCAAATAGCTAGAGAGAATACATCATATAGTTTTGGATTGATGGAATTGATATGATAGCACACTCTATTTGAGAAACACATTCTCATTTAGTGAGACTGCATAAATCACTTAGAGAAATGGTTAGTCTCACAACTCTAGTCATAGAGTAAATTCTCTCTTTTATAAGTGCTCTAAGTCATTGAATTTCTCACATAACACTCTATTCATTTAAGAACATAGAATTTCACTCTATGTCTAGGTCATGGCAACAACATAATAATCAAATTTAACTTATACCAAGAAATACTCACAATCATTTGAGCATGTAGATGACCATAAGATGAGAATAAGAATTTACCAATCTACCATATGACAAGATTCCATCAAGTAGAGAGTTCTTGAGATTTGAGTGATAAGTGTCTCTACTTGAGCTTTCTTGAAATTCTTGGTTTGAGGTCCATAAAGAAAAATCAAATCATCGGTGTTGCTTGGTGTAGATGATCAATTCAATTCCAATTACACTTTTCTTTTATGACCAACAACCAATACATATCCTCAAGTGTTTTCTTTCCCTAAGTGGCTACACAAGACACAAAGAGATAAGATTTGAAATAAATTGCACTTGAGAGTTAGATGTTACCACCCTTCTGAAAATATAATAGATGATGTGGTCTCTCCATCTTCACTTTGCTCATATGAAGGTTGTAGGTTTTGTCCATGAACTGAAGTGGAATCGACTTTAATTAATTGGCTTTGATTTCTAGTGGCATAATATCATTGATAACCAATTGCTCGATGGCCTCATAAGGAATATCCTCATTACATACAACATGAACAAGATCTTGCTCTACTAGAGAGCCATTAAAAGCATCATATGGCATATGATTCAATTAAACTTGAAATGCTCTAGCCACTCCTAATAATTCACAAACAACACATATTTATGAACTACTAGATACTACACAAGTCAAGTGGCTAGCCTACAAGGGTTAGGTACTTGTTACATAGGTGAATATGAAGTTCTAAATATTTCCATCAAATTATCTTCGGGTCAACCATACAATAAAAGACAATATGAATTGGTTGATAGCTTGAGTGAATATTTTTTTCAATCAACTTCCTCAAGCACCCCGAAGCCTCATATCACCTTCAAGTACCTACAACACTCATCAAGCACAATTTGGTACCCAAACTATGTTGGGTCCATTAAGGTTAGTCACAAGAGACTTAGGCACCCAAATGGCCTTTGTGCTAGCATGTGGTGAACCAATCACCTTTCTAGCACAAGTGTCATTTTTGGGTCTCCTAAGCAATTTTGAATCAATTGACAATTTAGGCTTAAGAGTGTTACTCATGGGACATTCCACGCTTAGGTGTCCCTTTCCCTTGCAAGTGTAGCATAGGCGTATCTTTTTCTTTTTAGCCTTCTCTTCTTGCAATTTGCTTGCTACCTTGCTAAAGTGCCTCTTTCTTGATGACAACAAGCCTTTGTCCTTCATGTAGGGGCATGATGCAACTTCATGACCCTTCTCATTGCACTCATAACACTTCCTCTTGCTTCTTCTTGTCTTCTTGTTTGGAAGTGTGGCTAGGTCATCAACCTTGTTGGAACACATAGACGCATTGTGTCCCATGTTGAAGCACTTGACATGAGCCATCTTCTTCTTCTCTCGGATCTTGCTCACGCCCTTCTCTTCATTCTTGTTTTGAGTCACCCATACTGATTCTTTTGGCTTTTGTGGAGCCTGCTTTTGTTTTGGCACCATCTTCTTAGGCTTAGTTTGATCAGGAGTTAGATTAGTAGCCTTCCCTTTTCTGTGGGGGGTGGCACTACCGCCCTTCACAGCGGCACTGCCGCCCTTAGGTGGTTGTGCTGCTCGGGGCTGTTGTTGTGCCACCATCTGTGCAGGCTGATCTGTACCAATCTGCTCCTTCCTCTCAAACTGCACATCTTGAAAGCCACTTGCCACCTTTGTGCCACCATCTTGTGCTTTTCCATCCATGCACCCACTTGCTATGATTTCATTGAGCTTAGCAATTTCTTTTCTCATAACCTCCATATTAGCAAGGTTAGTAGCATAAATATTCAAATCAAGATTAAAGCATTTTCCACAACCTTGAGTAGTGGAAGGAGTAGAGACATCACTTGCTTTGGAAAGAGGTGAGTTGCTCTCCCAAAGAAGACTAAATTGCTCCCCAAGCTCGGTATGCTTGTGTTGGAGAGCAATGTAATCCTTCTTTATGAGAGCATGGGCATCTTGCTCTTTGGCCAAGGCCTCGTGCAAGGTGTCCACCTCACTTCTTGCCAATGCAAGAGCTTCATCACTAGCTATGTAGAGATTTTCTTGCTTGATTAAAGTCTTTTCTCTCTTCTCTAACTTAGCTTGTGTTGCCTCTAAATTATCCATTAGTTGAGAAATAAACAACTTGCTTTTTCTATCCAAATTCTTAGTTATGTTGTTTATTTCCTCATCACTAGAATCATCATCACTAGAGGTATCACTAAGATCACTACTAGAAATGTCACTAGGAGGTGGAGAAGGTTTGGCTTTTGATTTTACCTTCTTACCGTTTGTCATAAGACATACATGAGAATTCGAATGAATAGTGGTGCACTCGGGTGAAGTGGATTCATCATTTGGCCTCCACCGATCACAAGCTTCTTCTTCCTTCAAAATGTTAGTCTCGCAAGAACTATAGGAAGTAGAAGCACCACATGTATAATCTTTGTTCTCACCAACCATTTCATTACCTTCCACATATGTTGGTGAGAGAGTGGATGTGGCACGATCAGCTGGGCCTTTTGGGAGAATCAATTGAGGCTCATCATTTGTCGGTGAAGTTGAGCACTCCTCAAGTGATTCCTCCAATGTAGGCATCTTCTCATCACATTTGGAATTGTCATATATTTCTTTGAGCGTGGTCCAAATGATATGAGCATCACCAAGTGGTTCACCATCCCCAAATATGACAGCATCAAATACATCTTCACTCAAAGCACTAAATAAGACATTAGCAGCTTGAGCATTGTATTGTAAGCATTTCACTTCCTCTTTAGTTAAGTATGTCAAATCATTGCTAGGAGGTGAAATGCTCACATCTACAATCTGCTCGATATAAGGACCCATGGCCCTAAAAATATCAAGTACACAAGCAGACCAAGATGCATAGTTTGAGCCATCTGAAAGTAAAAGTTCTAGAGATATTTCCTCACTTGTCGACATCGTCTCTCAAGGCGGTTAAGCCCGAATTTGAGAGCCTAGCTCCGATACCAATTGAAAGGACCTTGATGTCGCCTAGGAGGCCTAGAGGGGGGGTGAATAGGCCTCCTAAAAATTAATCTCACAAATAATTAACTGTCAGACCGAAGAACTTCTGTGCTCGAACACAGAACCTCTCCGGTCTGTACCGAAAACTTTAAGCGTGTGTAAAACTAAGGTGAAAACAGATCGACTAAATTTCCCAGATTCCTTGTGGTCGCAGCTTTTCTGTTCACCAAGTCCCTGCAGCTAGATAGTAGTATACACCGAAGAACTTCTGTGCTCGAGCACAGAACCTCTCCGATCTGTACCGAAAACTTTTAAGCCTGTGTAAAACTGAGGTGAAAAACAGATCGACTAAAATTCCTAGCTTCCTTGTGGTCGCAGCTTTGTTGTTCACCAAGTCCCTGCAGCTAGATAGTAGTATACAAGTAGATCGGAGGAAAACAAGTTTTGCAAATTGAATGTAGAAGAGAGACAACAACAACAACAACAAGATAGAGACAAGAGATTTACTCTGAGGTTTAGCTTTGCCACCAAGGCTAGCTTACGTCCCCGTTGTTGAGGGAGCCACAAAGGCTTGGAGTCTCTTCCAACTCCGACCTCTTCTCAAGTGAATCACCAAGATTCAAGCTCGAGGATTCCACTAAGCATCACAAAGGGCAATACAAACTTCCCGGTACTCAACCACAACCGATTGGGAGCTCCCGGGCAACCTCTAACCGTCTAGGAGCCGAAGCCCCAAGAGTAATGAACACCAACTGTAAGCTAGAGGAAGAACGAATGCTCTCAGTTGTAAGCTCTTGCTCTAGTGCTCTCTAATCCACTCCCTAATCCAATTTCTCTCCTAGAAATCACAAAGAATGAAGAGGAGAGCTTGGGTCACCAACAATGGAGGAAAGAGAGTGAGTTCACGGGTTGGGGATGTGTTCAGGATAAGCAGGCAACCGTTGGGGGGAAGAAGAGGATGGCATTAAATACCCCCTCACTTCCCAGCCAACGGTACAGAAAGTTACAGAACTTCTCTGCGCGAACAGAGAACTTTTGCGCTCGAACACAGAAGTGCTCGGACACAGAGATTCTGTGTTGGAATACAGAACCTCTGCGGACTGGGCCAGAACAGATTTAATAGGAAATTTTGCTGGCTTTCTTTTGGGCTTTTGGGTTTATATTTGATGTGGCATGAGAGCACATGGTTCCCCAGCAGCCTGCAGTTTATGTCCCCCTTGATAGTACGACATACCTATACTCAAGAATAAGAGAATATAAATAATTAACCACTTGAGTCTTCAATATCTTCATATGCCATTTCTTCTCAAAGTCACTTCATAGGGGTTGCAACCAATTGGTTGTCTCATCTCTTTGAGCAAATATACTTTGAGCATGTGACTTGAACCATTTCACCATATGTGAGTTCAACTTCATGGCTTCAAGTCACTTCTACTAATGATTTGATCCTCAACACAATATGACCCCTCATAGCTTGATTAGTACCTCGACTCAATGCAAGTACTCTCTTCTTCACCCTAGCCATAGTACCTCGGTCTCCTTGACCTTCACCTTCGCTTAGTACCTCGAAGCCCTTTCCTTGCTATCTTCACCTTATCAAGTCATACTCAAGTCACATCATATTAAGTATCCATTTGAAAAACCATTTCTTCAATGTTATGATCCTTGCTTGAATATCTTCTAAATATGAATGTTGGGATCAATCAAGCTTCACATAGAGACATATATGAATCACCATCAATATGGTCAAGCCAATTCACGATTCCTTATGTCCTCCTCATTTTGGCTTGACATTGTACCTTCACACTTCTAGCTTGATCAAGTGCAAAGTGATTCTCCAAACATTTATACATACAAGCAAACTAAAATAGAGATGACATATATCCAATATGAGTTAGGTCCTTGTCATTTGATCTTTGCTTGGCATTTACTCACTTATGCATTCTTGATTCATTCTTCAACCTTGATCAAAGCTAGTTCACTATCAACCTCTTCTTGTTCATGAAAAGCAACCCATTGTTGAGACCCTTCCAAAATCATAAATCCATGTCTCATTTGTCATTTGCCAAATATGCTTGCTTTCTCATGATGCTATGATATCCCACAACATAGAAGCCATATCATCAACTCTATTTGCATTGTTGTCTTTTGCTTGAACAAGATTGTTTCCATGACCTTGCAATGCAACAATACACAATTTTGGCCTTCATTTCAACATTATTTGGAATACCATCAAGTTTGCTTTTCTTGTTGAACCTCTGATACACTTAGCAAACTTGTTAGACCTTTAGTTGAGTTGTCATTCAATTCACCAAAACCCACTAAGGGCTAGATGCACTTTCAGTCGTCACTGTCATCGTCGCTAGAGCACGTTCTTGTCGCGAAGGTTTCTATGTGTTTGTAGGCATTCGTGCCTATGTTTTTTTTGCAGGTTTTGGGAACCTCCCCGTGCAGGGGAGGTGCTGCCGAAATTTTCGATCGAGACTAACCAATTGCTCTATTATTGGCAGGAGGACCCCGATCGTCTTCGTCGGCGTTGCGGGTCTGCCTGCACCGCGTCGTCTCGCCACTGCCCCGACTCACCATTGCCCCGCTACCCTGACCTCACCGACACCTTAGGTATAACCCCTCTATTCGTATCCTTAGGTATCTGGAAAGGTCGCGTAACCTAGTTAGACGTCTCACGTTCGAAAGAGATACAGTCTTAGATATACAGACCTTTGCATATCTGCGACCGTATCTCTTTCGGATTGTCCACGTATTTTGGACAGCTCGCGGATGCGTAGATGAGCTAGTTTCCATGTTCTGCTCTTGTCGGAGTCGGAGTTTCGGCAGCACCACCCCGTTGTTCTCCGGATACACACTCTCCCTGCCAGGACATGTATTGGGAGAACAGCGAGGAGGTGCTGCCGAAATTCTGTCTCGGGTAGGAGTAGAACATGGAAACTAACCCATCTGCGCATCCTCGGGTGGGATTAGGACCTATCCTTCACCTATTAGATGGTAGGAACGCCGTGTAGATGCAATTGCTGGTTTTATTACTCGCTTACATATGTATATGCCAGAGGATGGATAACCATGATTGGATGTACACGGGCCACGCAAGTAAGAGCACAGAATGGGTTACTAAGACCAATGCTTTCTTAGAGCATGCGTTTGGCCCGGCTGCTAAAGGGTCGAGTCGGATGTCGTGTCCCTGCAGCAAATGTGGGAACAAGAAAAGAAAATATAAGAATAACGTGGGGGTAGATCTTTACAAGTACGGATTCATTGAAAACTATACTTGTTGGGTCCACCATGGTGAAGCCGATCGGATTAGAGAGGAGGTGGTGAGACAACGTCTCGAGGAGTATGATGGAGATGCCGGGGTAGCAGACATGATGGGAGACTTTCAAGAGGCTCAATTCGGTGAAGGATTGGAGGAGCCAGAGGACACCGCAAAGGCGTTCTACGACATGATGTCTTCGGCACAGAAGCCCCTTCATGAAAAGACAATGGTTTCACAACTGGATGCCATTGGACGCCTAATGGGGTTCAAGTCCTAGTATAGCTTGAGTCGAGACGCCTTCGATGGCATGTTGGCAATTTTGGGCACCCTGTTGCCGGAGGGTCACATTCTGCCGAAGAACACGTACGTGTCACAGAAACTTCTTCGTGCACTTAAGATGCCGTATGAGCAGATCCATGCTTGTCCAAAAGGGTGCGTCCTATTCAGGAAAGATCACGAGAAAGCAACACACTGTCCAAAGTGCAAAGCCTCTAGGTATGTGGAGGTAGACCATGGAGATGGCAAGAAGGAACAACTTAATATCCCCGAGATGGTCCTACGGTACCTTCCTTTCATACCTAGGATCCAACGACTGTACATGACAGAGGACTCTGCGAAACAGATGACATGGCACAAGAATGGCAAGAGATACAATCCTGACAAGATGGTACACCCATCGGATGGTGAAGCATGGAAGCACTTCGATGCCATGCATCCTGGCAAAGCTATGGAGGCTCGAAATGTACGTGTGGCGCTGGCAACAGATGGCTTCAACCCGTATGGAATGATGGCGGCCCCGTACACTTGTTGGCCTGCGTTCGTGATCCCCCTCAATCTCCCTCCCGGTGTTATGTTTGACCCTAAGAACGTATTCTTATCGCTGATAATTCCTGGACACCCGGGGAACAATATGGGTGTGTTCATGGAGCCTTTGTTGGATGAATTGTTCGAAGCTTGGGAAAACCCGGTACTGACATATGACCGAGCAACAATGAAGAACTTCAAAATGCATGTGTGGTACCAGTACTCCCTGCATGACTTCCTGGCGTATGGCTTATTCAGCGCTTGGTGTGTTCACGGGAAGTTCCCATGCCCAATATGCAAGGCAGCTGTGAAGTTCACTTGGTTGAAGAAGGGAGGGAAGTATTCTTCATTCGACCAGCATCGTCAATTCTTGCCTCTTGACCATCCGTTCAGACGTGACATCAAGCACTTCAGGAAGGTGTTCAAGTCACCAACCCCATTCCTCAGTTCAAGAGCGGTTCTGAGGTCCGTGCCGAAATAGAGGCTCTGAAGTTTGATAAAGACAATGGTCATTTTTTCGGGTACGGAGAGGAACACATGTGGACCCATATATCGGGCTTGACTAGACTCCCCTATTTCAATGACCTTCTTTGTCCGCACTACATCGATGTAATGCACACAGAAAAGAATATCGCTGAGGCACTCTTTGCAACACTCATGGACACAGAAAAGTCAAAGGACAACGTTAAGGCCAGACTGGACCTGCAAGAGATGTGCGATAGACCAAAGCTAGTGATGAGGGCTCCTGGTGCTGGCAAGAAATGGAAAAGAGGTCCGGCCGATTATATATTGAAAAGAGACCATAGGAAGAAAGTACTATAGTGGATCCAGGCGTTAAGGTTCCTTGATGGGTATGCGGCGAATCTGAGGAGGGGAGTGAACTTGTCTACTATGCGAGTGTTAGGGATGAAGAGTCATGACTACCACATATGGATCGAGCGGCTCCTTCCTGCGATGACCCGGGGATACCTCCCTGAGCATGTGTGGCGCGTGCTGGCAGAGTTGAGCTATTTCTTTTGCCAGCTTTGTGCCAAGGAGCTATCTTATGACGTGATTGCTAACCTAGAGGAAGTGGCACCTGTGTTGATCTGCAAGTTGGAGATGATCTTTCCACCCGGCTTCTTCCTGCCGATGCAGCATCTGATTTTGCATCTACCGTACGAGGCACGGATGGGGGGCCCGTACAGTGCCATTGGTGCTTTCCAGTCGAGAGATGTCTAAAGGTTCTTCGGAAAAAGTGTAGAAATAAAGCCAAAATAGAGGCTTCTGTGGCAGAAGCATTTATTCTGGAGGAGGTGTCGAACTTTACAACAACATATTATAAGGATAACCTTCCTAGCGTGCACAATCCACCCTCTCGTTACAACGTCGACGAGAGTTTATCGAACCTCAGCCTTTTCAAAGGCCAACTCGGAAGAGCAAGCGCATCGAGGACCAAGATGTTGCGGCATGATGAGTGGCACACTATCATGTTGTATGTGTTGTTGAACCTTGACGAAGTGACTCCTTATGTGCAGTAAGTTCTCAATGAGCTTGTTACATGCGCCGTCACTATCTTCAATCTATTGATTCGACCTCCTTGTTTTTAAGGAAATTTATTGATGAATACTGGAGAGAGGATAGGGAACCTTCCTCTGAAGAACAAGACCATCTTCTCAAAAATGGTGTGCCCGATTTCATTTCGTGGTTTAGTACGAAGGTACCACCCAACTAACCTTGTATTTCATTTCATTTCTTGTTTCATTTGATGAAACGATCTACCCTGTCTCAACTTACAGGCCCGCACAGATGCGGAAATGATGGATGAGTTGAAACAGGTTGCCAATGGCTTCGACTATAGGGTCAAGTCATTCATCGTTTATGATGTGAATGGCTCTCGTTTTCACACAAGCAGCTACGAGCAGAGTCGGCCCAATCGAAAGACCACGAATACCGGAGTTCGTACGCCCGACACCGATGAGCGTGACTATTACGGCATAGTCGAAGAAATATATGAGCTCAACTTTGAGGGTACCAAAGCTATTAATCCAGTGGTATTCAAATGTCATTGGTTCGATCCTGATGTCACGAGAAGAGCCCCTGAGATTGGGCTAGTCGAAATTCGACAGGACTCCGTTTACAAGGGAGACGATGTCTATATTGTGGCTCAACAGGCCACACAAGTATATTATCTCTCATGGGCATGTCAAGAAGACAACAATCTTATGGGTTGGTACCTTGTGCAGTTAGTATCGCCGCGCGGTAAAGCGCCTCTCCCAAACAATGATGATTACAACTTTGACCCAAACACATATAGCGGAGAGTTCTTTCAACCTGAGGGGCTAGAAGGGAGGTTTGACATTGACATTTTTGAGCTGATGGACATGGAAGAAGACGATGACAATGATATTGATGAGGACGAGGGTGATGAGGTGCACAATGCCAAGGACTTAAGAATGCTTGAGCGATTACAGTTTGGTGGTGACATTGATGAGGACGAGGGTGATGAGGATGATGGAGACGACGCCGATTGTTTCGACAATATTGACAGTGATGACGACACACGTGTGCCACGAGCCAACACACGAGGGGCACTAGCCACTGACAATCGCGGAGATAATTTTTAATTCATGTAATGCTATATTGTTATAATTATTTTGCAATTATGTTTCGTTCATTTTGTATCTCTTTATAAATACTTATCGTTTATTTATGCTAATTGATTTTATCTTTGCAATGGCAGGCACTCGATAAAATGCCGGGCGGAAGGCGGCAACAGCGGCGAGTCAACTCGCGCTACCAGAGGTCCAGCTCACCACCCACCGCAGCCGAGGAGCCGTCGACGAGGAGGGAGAGGACCGGCCGCCCCCGCGGACGTCCTAGGAGGGAGCCGACTCCCGACCCGACTCCCGACCCGGCGCAGACCTCCTCGGACGACGACCAGGGGGACGCCAGAGGGACGACCAGGAGGACGTCGGACGACGACACCACTTCCTCGGAGCGTCGCCAGGGGGACCAGGGGGACGAGATCGTAGGTGCCTCAGGAGGGGGTTCCACTTCCTCTGCTTCGAGCAGAGTCTACTTGCGCGGCCCCTCGCAGCTCCTGCAGCAGCGGATCGCACCTAGCCGCCGCCCGATGATTCGACCTTACGGCGACAAGTAAGTTACCATTAATGTTTTCACTACTTGTTCACATGACATGTTCAAAATTGAACTTCCGACTAACAGTTGTTCTTAATGACTCATGCAGGAACTGGGAACTTGTGGTAGGGGGCAAGACACGCCATATCAATGGCATGTTAAGTCTTCTGATTCGGAAGAACTACCCTGGCTTGGTCACCTACGCCGGGGTTAGGTCACCGCCCTGGACGTGGGACCACTTCGGTGCTGCTGAGGACCCCACGTACACCACTGTTGCAGCGCGGATTAGGGCCGAGTTCTGGGTGAGTCTTGCTCGCACAACATTTCTCAATGATACGTATTTGTCGGATGTTCTTGAAATAATGAAAGGGTACATGTTGTCTTTATGCAGGAGTACTTTGCGTGCGAGGCGGGGAGAGAGGCCGAGGCGATGCATGTGCAGGACAGGGTCTGCAGGTCCCGGCTCGCAGATATGTACCACGAGGCGCGGATCCAGTGCGTCATCAACTACAACGCCGACGTGTTAGGGACGACGGTGAAGAAGACGGATGCTAGGCAGATGATGCTGACCAGGGAGACCGACCTCACTAGGGAGCAGTACATCCAGGTACGTACAAAACAGTAATACTGATTGGTCCATCCATCACTTAGCGGCTCTTCTAACATATTAAATACTTATTGTCTTGCAGTTCTGTCCTGGTTGGTGCGCCAATCACCTAGACTGCTGGGTGGCCATTGTGGACAAGTGGAAATCGGACGAGTGGTACGAGAGGCACAGTGCCCGCCGAGACTGCCGCCTGCAGATGCCTGGGGTGCCACACCACCAAGGCAACCTTAGCCTCGTTGCGTACGCCGACAAATGGGTATGCTCTACTGATTTTTTTATTCTAACACTCAATTACTCATTACTTGTAATCATCTGTGTTTTCCTCGCAGTCCCAGTCACATGGTGGTGAGGAGTGCCTCCCTTTCAAGGCGTACCACTTGTCGCACCAGGGCAAGGCGACTGCAGCGAGCACCCAGTACAACCCAAACGTCGGGCCCGAGGCGTTCACCAACACGAACGCCTACACCAAGGTCACCGAGTACACCACTGCGGCTCGCGAGCGCCATGGGGAGGACTTCGATCCGGCCACCCAGCCCCTAGATACAGACCTGGTGATGAGGCTGGGAGGAGGGAAGCAGCACGACCGGTACTGGATAGCCAACAGCGCAGTTGACTCGTCCTCTGTTCCCAACCTCGCTGAGATTCGAGCTGCCAGCATGAGCTCCTCCGTCCCCATACGACCTCGGCAGCCGACCTCACAGCAGATGATGGCAGCACTTCAGGTAAGTACTTGTTCTATTCGTCGTTCATTGCTTTTACACATATACCTTGTCTTTGCATTGTTTAAACCTTACGGGACGAATTTTGCAGGCCCAGATGCAGGCCCAGGCGGACCAGATGCAGAGGTTGCAGGCCATGCACGAGGCCGAGGCGGCGGCCCATCGTCGCGACTTACTGGCCGTCCAGCAGCGGGAGGCGCAGAGGACGCAGGACATAGCTCACTTCTTTGGGAGCCTGAACATCCCGGGTGTTGTCATGCCTCCCTCGCTGCTCACTCCTTTTGTGCCTCCTGTTACTCCTACGACAGAGACTCCGGTGAGTATATATGGTTGTTTATATTTCTTTAACTTTTACGGCTGTCCTCCAGGTGCTAACGAATTTGCTTCTCCTTTGTGCACTCACAGTCGGAGGGTTCGACACCGACTCCTCAACCTGGCCTTCCTCCGCACACTCTGCAGATCACTGGTGGCCCTCGTCCGCAGCCTGGGTGGCTCCCCGGTGGCCCTCCTCCGCCCTATGGGTGGCCAGGTTACCCTACTCCGCAGTCAGGGTACACCGGGTGGCCATCTGGACCTCCGCCGCCTGGGTGGCAAGGTTGGCAAGGTGGTCCTTCGGGCGGGTCGTGGGACGCGTGGCAAGGTGGGGGTTCTTCACAATCTGAGCACCAAGGTGAGCAGTGATGGCCGACTTATATTTGTGATGGACTTGTGAACTTGTGGATTTGTTGAGGAGTGTCGAGTGCGGGACTTGTGGACTTGTGATAAACTTGTTAGCTTGTGATGCATGGAGACTGAACATGTGATATTTGTTTGAAATGGATATGTATGTTATGGATGTGTGATATATATGCATGTGATATTTGTCTGAAATGGAATATGAATGTGTGATATATTTTCTGTTTAGGGAAATGAAAACGGAAAAAAAAATTCCATTTTCCCCAGCTTTGCCGAGTGCCACACTCGGCAAAGAGGTCATGGCACTCGGCAAAGCTGGGCAAATTTTTGCTCAGCTCGGCCTCTTCGCCGAGTGCCTTGACCCTGACACTCGGCAAAGGGTCCCTCTTCGCCGAGTGCCGGCCTGCGTGGCACTCGGTAAAGAGGAGCTCTTCGCCGAGTGCCGGCCTGCGTGGCACTCGGCGAAGGGGCCCTCTTCGCCGAGTGCCAGATTGCGTGGCACTCGGCAAAGAGTCCCTCTTCGCCGAGTGCCGTCCACGTGGCCACTCGGCGAAGGGACCGTCAGGTGACGGCTCCCGTTTGCTTCGCCGAGTGCTGACCGGGCACTCGGCGAAGGCTTCGCCGAGTGCCCGATATTTGGCACTCGGCGAAGAAATCGTTGCCGACAATTTCTTTGCCGAGTGCCTTTCGCCGAGTGCAAAAGGGCCTTCGCTGAGTGCAGCCAGCACTCGGCAAAGCCAACGTCTCCTGTAGTGGATATCACATGTTGAGATAGGTTTGTAAGCATCGTACGTGACAACTTGCTCGAAACTTTCTCAATTTTTTTTCTAGGCATACACATATGATGTAATAACATCTCGCCAAGTTTTGCGATTTTCAGAATTCATTTGCATTTTCTATAATTAAACAACCGTCCGCACGTAATTTGGAGGCGTTGCCCCGTGAGCACGTTGATCGAAACCTCGGGTCAGTTTTTGGATTTGGCCTCGGGTGGCAAGGTTGACAAGGTGGTCCTTCGGGCGGGTCGTGGGACGCGTGGCAAGGTGGGGGTTCTTCACAATCTGGGCACCAAGGTGAGCAGTGATGGCCGACTTAGATTTGTCATGGACTTGTGAGATGGATGTGATGGACTTGTGAACTTGTGATGGACTTGTGATAAACTTGTGAGCTTGTGATGCATGGAGACTGAACGTGTGATATTTGTTTGAAATGGATATGTATGTGATATATGGATGTGTGATATATATGCATGTGATATTTGTCTGAAATGGAATATGGATGTGTGATATGTGATATGTGATATGTGATATGTTTTCTGTCAAGGAAAATGAAAACAGAAAAAAAAATTCAACTTTTCCCAGCTTTGCCGAGTGCCACACTCAGCAAAGAGGCCACGACACTCGGCAAAGCTGGGCAAATTTTGCCCAGGCCGGCGTCTTTGCCGAGTGTCTTGACCATGACACTCGGCAAAGAGGCCCCCTTTGCCGAGTGCCGGCCCACGTGGCACTCGGCAAAGAGGCCACGTTTGCCGAGTGCCGGCCCACGTGGCACTCGGCAAAGAGGCCCTCTTTGCCGAGTGTCTGGACACGTGGCACTCGGCAAAGAGGACTCCTTTGCCGAGTGCCGGCCCATGTGGCACTCGGCAAAGAGGCCGTCAAGTGACGGTTCCCGTTTGCTTCGCCGAGTGCTGACCTGGCACTCGGCGAAGCCTTTGCCGAGTGCCTGATATTTGGCACTCGGCAAAGAAATCTTTGTTGTTATATTCTTCGTCGAGTGCCCTTCGCCGAGTGCGGCACTCGGCGAAGGCTTCGCCGAGTGCTTCCAGCACTCGGCAAAGCCTGGACCTCCTGTAGTGAAATAATGACAGAACCAAGTGAATTATGCCAAAAATCATTATGCAAATATAAAAATGAGCTCACCTTATAATCAATAGTTATATCCGAAGAAGTCATGTCCTCATCAGATTTTATAACATTAAATAAATTTTAGTATTTTAAAATTATATTCATTCTATGATTTTTCTAACATTAAATAAATTTTAGTATTTTTAAATGTATATTAATTCAAAAACATATTTGGACATTTCTTTAATGAAAATATTTATACAATTTTTTATAAATTCTAATTAACCTCCCTGAACTATGATGATAGTCCAATCCCTTATGGCTGAAAACCGCATTGAAAACCGCCGAGAGAGGTAAATCGGACGGTGTCAATAGATCAAGGAACACAAACATATGGTTTTGTAATTGGAGGAGGCAACTCGATCTATAACATGGCGGACCCAGGGCCCGGCGACCCTGGGCGCCTACCCGGGCTCCCATGCAGCTGAGGTCATAGCACACACTAGTTAGTCAGACGATAGCAACTTAATTTTGTGGCCTGCTATTTGTGGCCTGCCTAGAGCAGAGTGCGTACCAGAAGCGATCTCTTTTGTGGCTAGCAACTTGGATAATGCCGGAGCATATGCATGCTGTGGAGTAGCAGAAAAGCCAGGTAAAGGGAGGAGGTTAATTAAGGAAAAACCTAGTATACACACTGTGCAAAGGCTTATATGGGTCAAATCAACGACCAATGAAGTAGGCGGATATTTCGTGCTTATGTTCAGCCAAAAAATCTAGTAATGGCTGCTGGACAAATGTCAGATTTTTTTATTGATTCACACTTGTCTTTTTTCTTATTATCCACTCATCCTTTTCTATCTGTTTTCTCATGCAAACATAGTTTCTTATATACAAAATCATTTAGGCCTTGTTCGTTTCACATGGAATGGCTCCCTAGCTTGAAAAAATTCTAGCTATATAAGCTTCCTCATCTGGATTAATTCCTAGGCTGAATCAATAGTAACGGAACGGGTCCTTACTTCTTCCCCTCTCTTTGATTTTCATGTCACATTATTATTTTGCTAAATTGATATCCTAATTAATTGTTATAAAATCTACTGCTAAATTGATGTCTCTCTCCGTGGATGATAAAACTATTACTCGTGCAAATCAACTTTTATGTATTTGCACCCCTACCGTAACCCTGCACTCTTTAAGATTCCAGATTCGCCCAGGCTCCATTCAATCTCTGGGTCCGCCACCTATAATAATAGTTGAGAAAGGTGCTTGAAACAGAAGTCACCACAAATCAAGAAGTAATCGCCCAACCTACTGGTCTGAAGATTGTTCCATGGAAGCCGGTTGGTAGTGTGCTGGCCCTGTACATTCTGGCTGATTTCATTGAATTTAGACAGAGAATTCGACATATTCAGCCCCGGGCAAATTTTAAATTTCAATGTTCTATTCAATCAGTTAGATTCAGAGGAGACTTAAAGTCATCCTTTTATGCTTGGTTTGATGCTTTTAGTTAATTCCTGGTGTAAGTACTTTCTTATCTTCCTTTTTATTTATAAAATTTGAGGTACTTTAGGGATCTCGTGTACAGTCTTTTTCGTTCAAAAAAAAAGTTGAGAAAGGTCCAGGAGGACTTTTTCCAAATAGAAATATCCATTACTCATGATAGATAGAAATTCTGTTTTACAGTTCAAACATGAACCTCATATCATACGAACAAAGCTCCTGACCCCGGAGCCTTCCAAGATGTCGGCCCCCGAAAGGTTTAGGCCTGATTTAGCGAAGCTCTAGTGGCCCGCGAGGGTCTGTTGGGCCCAACAAACAAAGCTGATATTTTCTGTGAAGGGCCGTTTGGAAACTTGAAATTAAATTTATTTTAAGAATCATAAATTTAGACATATATTAATTAATTAGACTACAGTTTGACTAAAAAAACTACAACGATTAATTATTCTAATTAATTATATAATTTCATATAATTTGATTATATGTCTTTCTATAATTAATTAGAATAATTCATAGCTATAATTTTTTTAGTTCAATTATGGTAAAAATTTTATGACATCGAGACTCTACACTTACAAGGGTAGCTACGATGTTAACGCACTCAGGCCGGCTAGCAGCAGCAGGCTCTAGCTAGTGTGCTGCATGCCCCCCTTCAAAACTATATAGGCCTCCTTTGGAACACGGGAATTCTTTGTGTTTCTGTGTTTTTTTTTCGTGAACAGTTAATTGATTCTTGTAAAAATCCTGTATAATTCCTGTGTTTTAAAGGAGCCCGTAAATGTATAGTGTGCAATATACATAGTACCCTGGCACCTACTTGTATATGAGAAATGTGCAAACTGGCCGGAGCGAGGAGAAGACCAAAATAAATTTATTAATTCTCTCGAATGAAAAACCCAGTAGATGGTTCAAAGTCTCGATAAATGCTGAACAACAGATTATGACTAGTGTACTTTCAGGATACATGGTACATAGTGTGAGGTTTAGAAAGTTGGACATTACGCCCTTCCTTTTAAATTATAAGATATTTTAGTTTTCAATAGATATTCCCTCCATCCTAAATTATAAGTCATTCTAAAAAACTTGGAGAGTTAAAGTTTCTTAAGTTTAACTAAATTTATATAATAAAATAAACCAGATGTAACAGAGGCCAGTTCAAGTTTCAAAAAGAAAAAACAGAGGACAGTTCTCCGCATGATGAAGAGAAAATAAAAATAAAATATTTGGACACACAAAGTTGTCCACGACCAATGCTCTAGGGCCACAACCAGTTGATCAAAAGAATATACATATATACAAATGAATTGATACAACCCTGCCAAGGCCCAAGGGGTAGAGGATTTGAGGATCAATTGCCAACAAAATGTCTGCGTTCAACAGAATAGATGATCTGTTTGAGGCCAGTGCTTTCTGTGTTGCATATGGATCTGAAACAATTGGGCCCCTGTAACAAAGGACGGCCTGCTGGCTCTGCCTATAAATTTCGGCCCAAACAGGTAGAGAAAGGCCAGTAGTGCTATATATTTTCTCAAAAAAAAAAAAAAATAGTGCTATGCGCCTATGCCTAATTGCCTATGCTCATATAAATGAGAGGCAATGCCCAGTAGTTTTCATACCTTTCTTTGCTTTTATTAATTTATTAGTATATATTCATACGTGGGCATGTATATATAATATACGTATCAAAAAGAAACTTTTGGGCATGGTCACCATGGCTTTGCCGCCAGTGGGCCGGGAGCCCTCACATGTCACTTAGGAGTTGTGGCACACACTTGCATTTCAGGGTCACCAAATCAAATTTAGTGCCGGCCGGTTGTTGTGTTAATTAATTATTCTCTAAAGTGACCATAACGACACTGGAAAGTGTAGGCATTCCATAATAATCTACATAGTCCACAAAAGGGTTGAAGCACACAAAAACAGAATTCAGACTACAATGAACTTTCCGGGTTTCCCTGTCATTCAACCACCAACCAGCAGGAAGCAGCACAGGTGCAGTGATAGCCAAAGTAACCAAAACAACTTGCAGAACAAGAGAACCTCCAAATCACCATACAACACAACTGAATGCATAATGCTTTTCTAATCTAATAAGTAAATAGAAGTCTTTTTGAAATTGACCACACCATTCTTTGTGTTCATACTTCCTTTCAGAAAGTACCTCCCGGCCTTCTTTTTCCAAAAATTTAGAATTTCCAGTTAAGAAGAAGATGATGACCTATCTACTGAAGGAAATCAGCAACAACTGGCCTGGCCAACAATGCAGTCAGGGATTCTTCCAACCAAGAAATCCTCACCCACAAAGTGTGCCCCCCAAAAAGATAAAGAATCCAAGGGATTCTTCCAAGCAATGCAGTCAGGAACATGGTGTCAGTACAAGCCTCGATCCAGTCCCAGCATCCCTGTTGCCAGCCAACATGGATCTACGGGGGCCATTATTCTGCAATCACGAAGTCAAGGCACTGGAACAAGTGGCAAAACATACGTATACTACTATCATATAGTGCTGAGAAGATACTAGTACTGAATTGTGTGGCAAGTAGACAGCATATGGCAGCAAGCCTGGCAAAAGCATTATTTATGTTTGTATTTTTCTTGTGCCAGCTAAATTTAAACGTAAACATAAACATAAGTAAACTCAGATATCATTTTATAGGTATTCTTGTCTGATCTTTTTAGGGCAGATCGAGGTACTAGTGATGAATCCCGGGCGAAAACGTACCAGAGACACGCTGCATCTCAGACGACGCACCACCATATACATCATATATATATGTTTGATATCTCAAGTTGCGTTTTCTGCCTAAAATTAAGGCCATGTACAATTATTGGACAGGAATGTGACCACACGCGAAATTGTCAATCTCTCATGCATGAGCAGTAATCACAATTGAGACTCTACATGGATCTCGAACCGACAATCTTGATCGAAAGCCGTATATATTGGAGTTATTAGTCCTTGATGTAGCCATGCCAGGTTTGCTGCCTCCCCATTTTCAATTTTCCATGCCATTAGGCTGTGTGCCATTTATGGTGGATTCATTGCATCTCATGCAGGGTTTGTGGTGCCAAAATTTGCACTGCACAATCACAGGCAGACATACTGTTGTGACACTATGGAGGACCATTTAGATCTGCAAATATCCATCTCTCTCCACGACAACACGAGATTTACGCTGATGTGCCGGACCATCCATGGTGGAGAGGACCCCTAATAGTTAATGAGTTCAACAAGTAGAACTGGAGAAGGTGAAGCTTGGCCCACCCTCTCCATCAATATTCACTCCCTAGTTATGAAAGTATCAGGGTGTTTTGTTTTAAAATAAAATAAAATTTAATTTGTATGTTTTGACAACATTTAATCGAAGTAAAGTATGTTCACAGTACAAAAGGTTTACACCTAGATTCAAATTAGTACTTTCATAGTTTCAATATTTTGATTAGATCTTATCCAAAATAATATCACATATTTGTGACTAGAGTATGTACTGCCTTTTGTCACCATGTGGATCGAGAATGAATTGAAATAAAATTTAAAAAAGTCAGTCTTGTTTAATTTGTCGAAGCTTGAGAGAATTTGAATTTTTTCCTATGATAATCATACTGTCAAAACAGAATAAAAAGAAAAAAAGTCTACATAACCCCTTCAACTATTGAGCGTCGACTACTTCACCCCAAAACTGTAAAACCAGATATTTTACCCACTGAACTTTCTAAAACCGGTCAAATGATCCCCTCAGGCGGTTTTAGAGGATGGTTTTGCTACAGTAACGTGGTTTTGTCTTTTTTATTTATTTATTTTAGCTGAATCTTTAAAAAATCATAGTAAATCATAGAAAAATCATAAAATAGAAAATTAAATTTTGTTAGACTCCACATAAGTAGATCTACACAGTGAATATATAATATAGTATACTTTAAAACAAAATTTTTGTTGTAGATTTAGATCAATGTTTTTTTTGTAATTAATTAGAATAATTAATAGATGTAGTTTTTTCATCCAATTATGGTGAAACTTTTGTGGTGAACTAATTATTGTATCCTTGCACTGTAATAAAAATTTCATATTAATCAAATCATGTATAACTTAGCTATAAATTTATTTATATATAACTTAGCATAAAGCTAAATAAATCTATACCTAATTTATACCTGATCCAATGAGTATGATATTTTTACTGCAGTTCAAGCACACAATAATTAGCCCACAATAAAAATTTCACCATAATTAGATGAAAGAAACTGCATCTACGAATTATTCTAATTAATTACAAAAAAACATAGATCTAAATCTACAACAAAAACTTTGTTCTAAAGTATAATATATTATATATTCACTATGTAGAGCTACTTGTGTGGAGTCCAAAAAATTGAATTTTCTATTTTATGATTTACTATTATTTTTTAAAGATTCGGCTAAAATAAATAAAAAGGGAAAAAAAATAAAACCATGTTACTGTAGCAAACCACCGTCAAAAACCGCCCGAGAGGGTTATTTGACCGGTTTTAAAAGTTCAGGGGGTAAAATATCTGGTTTTATAGTTTGAGGGATGAAGTAGTCAATGCTCAATAGTTGAGGGGTTGTGTAGACTTTTTCCGAACTAAAAAGGAACAACCTCCTTTTCCGAGCATGACCATTTGACTTAACATTATCAAGTGAAGATACTGCACAAGTGCACATGGTACCATCCATAATAACTACTTCACATGGCCAACAAATAGCTTTGGGAAACTCCACTAGCTATTTCCAGGCGGGCTCAAGGTTTGGATCAGCTCTTAACACAAAAGACAAAAATAAGTGTGTCATTTTCCTGTAAGATTTGTCATCCTAGATTTTTCCCTTTTTTTGAAAAAAAAGATGAGCACTCATGTTTTCTTGATATCCAGCATATGTGATTGACATTGTAATGACGGATACTACTATTTTTCAAGATGACATTGCATATGTGATTGACATTGCAATGAGATCCAGCAGCCCTTACTAATAACGTCTCTCAAAATGAGATTCTGCCTATCTATTTCTGGATCTGAAACTATATATTTAATGGAATTAATAGGCCAGGGTGTTCAGGTACCTTGTTTTAGTTGATTTATATTCATGTATTACATTTTTTGCGTTTACAATTTGAATGGCACGTTTTCAAATTAAACTGTGTAAACTGAAACACAACTCAGGAAGAGTAGTATTCTGGTGCCAAGCATGACAACAGAGTTGAGTACGGGCTAGTATTTATAAAAAAAAATTATGAACATATATAATCTGTTGAAATACCTATATAAACATACTTTGTGCAGTCATGCTTTCTCCAATTTTGAAATTTGATGTTTTGGACAAGAAAAGAACACATTTCAACGTGTTGTATTCACATATTACTCATGTGTTTGTATTTCTCAAACCTCAACTATCCACTGTATTGTTTGGTCATTAAGATAAAATTGATGAGTACTCCATTCACTGCAATATCAACCTTCCATACACTTTCAGAGGTAAATTCAAAAAACTATAGAAATACTCATTTTATTTGACGCAATATTCAAGACATGAGAATATCTCCAGATCCCAAGATGAAATCAATGTTCAAACTATATATACCATTCGAAGAGATCAAAAAGGAACAACGACATGCTTTGCAAGTGCAACCAAAGTAATTAAAGCTTTGCAAGTGCAGGACCATTATTATTTTAGTAAACGTGTTACAAATTAACATGATATATCCACCTCATCAAGCAAAGTTGCTGCACATGACACAATCCTTTTGTACATGTGGGTTGATCTGGTTGTGTAGCCTCAGTGTTCATCCTTAGGGCATGCTGATTGAACCTAGATGAATAATTACTACTTAGTACGATTTCGGCACATTCTATACATGATTGTCAAGATATCTGGGCATCTCCTAACATCAGGCTGACACATGTCTCATGCATCTAAGAAATCCAAAAAACATGATTTTTATTTGTCTAACACATGATTTCAAGCAGATTCCTGCATAAATATGATACAACATTAGGAAGAGCAAAAGGACACGGGGTCGTCATACAGGGTCGCACAATGGAGCAATGACTTACAAGTGAATATATACAGTTCGAATCCACAATATGTATGAAGGGTCTATTTGGTAGAGCTCTATCTAATTCTGATTCTCCATGAAAGTTGATTCTGTAAAAGAAATGATTATATGGCTGAAAGTGATTCTCTTTGATTCTTTAGTATAAACTCTCAAAATCAGAATGAAGAATCACTTCACAGAATCAGGTGAAGCTACTTTTTCAGCTCTCAGCCTCTTAGTTCATTTTGGAGAATTACTTCACGAAATCAGCAGAGAATCACTTCTCTGTAAAAAACCGTTTGACAGAGAATCAGCTCTGGGAGCTCTGCCAAACGGGGCCGAAGCTAATAAGTATCTAGAGATACCTTACTTATTAGTCAAGCATGACCATTTGACCAAACATGCTACTACAATTAACATGACAAGTACATCATCAAGTGGCGATACTGCACATGACAGATGACACCACCCATTGATCTAGACGTTGGGCTTTACTTTGACCTCTTAACATTGCGAACAAAACCATTAGGCTGGCATGTGTCACTGCAGGACGTTCAGGCTTTGCCGAGTGCTAGCAGCACTCGGCAAAAAGCTTCTCGCACTCGGCGAAGGCTTTGCCGAGTGCCGCACTCGGCAAAGGGCACTCGACGAAGAAAAAGTCGGCAAAGATTTCTTTGCCGAGTGCCAAATATCGGACACTCGGCAAAGGCTTCGCCGAGTGTCAGGTCAGCACTCGGCGAAGCAAATGGGAGCCATCAACTGACGGCCTCTTTGCCGAGTGTCGAACGGACCGACACTCGGCAAAGAGGGCCTCTTTGCCGAGTGCCACGTGGGCCGATACTCGGCAAAGAGGCCTCCTTTGCTGAGTGCCACGTGGGCCGGCACTGATATCACATGTTGAGATAGGTTTGTAAGCATCGTACGTGACAACTTGCTCGAAACTTTCTCAATTTTTTTTCTAGGCATACACATATGATGTAACAACATCTCGCCAAGTTTTGCGATTTTCGGAATTCATTTGCATTTTCTATAATTAAACAACCGTCCGCACGTAATTTGGAGGCGTTGCCCCGTGAGCACGTTGATCGAAACCTCGGGTCAGTTTTTGGATTTGGCCTCAACATACGGTTAAGAATAAGAATAATATTTTTTAAATCATGAAAATCCATTATTCGATGCACCCGCAGTTCAAACTTGTGTCTTTCGGAAAATTCAAGAAAATAAAATAAAGTCAAAAAATATAACAAAAAGTTTGAAAAACTATCAAATTTGAACATGTTGACCATGGTGATATGTGAAAAGTTGTAAGTGCATTCGCCCCCAATGTGGGTTTTGGCTAATTAATGACAATCAAATTAGGGACTAATGGCTTTATAAAAGCATGTATGCAGGTGTTAGTTCCTAGAAAGATTTGAAATGTTGAAATCTCGTGAACAAAGCACGTTGGATACAATTGGACATAAAGATACCTAGCTCAAGTGGTGATTTGAAAGTTTGATTTTAAACTTGAGTTATAGGTAAGCCGGACTATCAAGAGGGTCACAAATTAGGTTGGCTAGATGTGGAGAAAAGTGCTCAAATCGACTAACTAAAGTTTGCTTGAGAGACACCGCACGATCACGAACACATAGAGGTTTTTCTGTGCAGTCGGTAGTACCGACCAGGGAGGCAGCGCGCAATGCTTTCTGGATGGAGTTCATTTTGAACTGTCGGTAGTACCGCCATTAGGTCGGTGGTACCGACCATCCAGACCATTCTAACATCTTCTCTGGATCGGCTCTGAAATGGCCTGGCGGTAGTACCACCATAAGACCGGTACTACCGACCCTCGGTGGTACCGACCTCGGCCGGTAGCAAGTCAGTTCTTGCAACCTCTCTGGGTAGGCTCGAAAATGACTTGGTGGTAGTACCGCCATAAGGTCGGTACTACCGACCCTCGGTGGTACCGACTCTGGTCGGTAGAAAGGTCATTTTTGCAGACCTCTCTGTTCGTGCTCAAAATGGCTTGGCGGTAGTACCGCCATAAGGTCAGTACTACCGACCCTCGGTGGTACCGACCCAAGCCGGTAGTAAGTCAAGTTTTCAGAGCTCTCTGTGTTGACGTGTTTTTGACTTGGCGTTAGTACCGCCATAAGGCCGGTACTACCGACCCTCGGTGGTACCGACCTCGGCCGGTAGCAAGTCAGTTCTTGCAACCTCTCTGTGTAGGCTCGAAAATGACTTGGCGATAGTACCGCCATAAGGTCGGTACTACCGACCCTCGGTGGTACTGACCCTGGTCGGTAGAAAGGTCATTTTTGCAGACCTCTCTGTTCGTGCTCAAAATGGCTTGGCGGTAGTACCGCCATAAGGTCGGTACTGCCGACCCTTGCTGGTACTGACCCAAGCCGGTAGTAAGTCAAGTTTTCAGAGCTCTCTGTGTTGACGCGTTTTTGACTTGGCGGTAGTACCGCCATAAGGTCGGTACTACCGACCCTCAGTGGTACCGACCCTGGTCGGTAGTAACCGAGGGATCAAGTCACTTTCTGCGGAGCTCTCTGTTCGCGGCCATTTTGGCCTGACGGTAGTACCGCCATATGGCCGATACTACCGACCCTCGGTAGTACCGACCTGAGTCCGGTAGCTGATTTTAGGTCAGATCCAGATCTGTGCAACGGTTATTGACTGGTCGGTACTACCGACCATGGTGGTCGGTACTACCGACCAGCATCGGGACTGGGAGACTATAAATAGCTCTCCTCTTCTCTTTTGACCGTTACCCACTCATTTCACTCACTTATTGCGACCTAACTTCAGACAAAGACTCTCCAAGCATTGACTCCTCCCCTCTCTCCCCCTTTGCTCCAAGATTCATTCATTTGCAAGATCTGAGCTAGGGAAGTGAGATTAGAGAGTAGGAAGCTACAACCTATGACTTGAGCACTTGGTTTCCATGTACCCGGCTTAGTTTGTGTCTATTACTCTTGGGTTCCTTGAACCCTAGCTGGTTAGGTGTTCTTCGTGGTAGCCCGTGTTGATTCATTTGTGAGGGTTTCCCGAAGCGTTTGTATTTCCCCTGTGATTTCTAGTGGAGAAACTCTAGTAGCCTTTGTGGTTGCTTGAGTGAGGCAAGGAGGTGAAATAGACTCCGACCTTTGTGGTCACCTCAACAACGAGGACGTAGGCACTCCTTAGTGGATTGGCCGAACCTCAGGATAAATCGTTATCTCGTGTGCTTGTTGTTGTCTCTACTTTGCATATTACTTGTGTTCTTCGTGTTCCTCCTCTCCCTATCTCTTTCTTAGGTTGAGAAGGCTCGATCTACACCGTGGAAAGGAACCAAGGCTTCGAGAGGCTACAATCTTCATCGAAAATACTTAGGGAAGTGGGGCGTTTAGTTGTATTACATTCATAACTCTCATACCTTGGATTTGTAGTTTATCTTTAGGGTTCCGGTAGTGCCGTTTGTTTGTGTCGGTAGTATCGATGTTTCATACCCGGTAGTACCTACCCAAACAAACCGGTAATACCGGTAGTTATCTAACTACAAGTTTTAGTTTGTGAAGTTTTAGATTGTAGAAAATCACCTATTCACCCCCTCTAGGCTAATTAGATCCTTTCAATTGGTATCGGAGCCTAACCCTTGTGTTAGCGCTTCACTGCGTAAGGGAAAATCATGTCGACCCTAAGTCAAGATGAAGTCAATGACATCGTCAAGAGAGTTTCTAGACAGCTGCTAGAAGATCAAGCAAAGAAATTCGAAGATCAAATGAAAAAGATGAAAGATGAGATTGAGAGCTTGAGGCAAGCTTTGGGCAGCAAAACCGAATTATCCGGAAGTGGAGAAAATCCACCACAACCCAAAGGAGATAAGAAGAAGGAAGATGAAGTGAAAGGCAAGAGAGAGGAGTTCTCTAACGTACATTATGACTATAGCCAAATGGGCAAAGTCCTTCAATTGCCTAGCGTCAATCTAGGCAAACCACCCTCCTTCGATGGAATCAACTACAATGATTGGGCACACAAGATGAAGCTACATCTTCTTGCCGCAAGAGCTTGGGAGATTGTCGAGAATGGACCAAGTCATGTTGAAGGCGAAGAGTTCACCGACAATGATGTGATTGAGTTTCAACAAAATGCTCAAGCGGCATCATTGATTCTATCATGCCTTAAGCCCGAAGAAAGTAACAAGGTGCATGGAATGGTAAATGCCAAGAAGATTTGGGACACTCTGAGGATATCATATGAGGGTGATGCAAGTGTAAGGAAGTGCAACATTGAGCTTCTACAAGGAAAGATCGAGAACTTCACTATCAAGAGTGGTGAAACCACTCAACAAATGTTCGATAGATTCATGACCTTGATAAACAAGATTAGAGCTCTTGGAGATAACAAGTGGGATGACAACTCAACTGCAAGAAAGCTATTGAGAGCATATAGGAAGAAGAACAAGACACTTGCATCAATCATCATGGAGATACCTAACTATGAGAGCATGGGACCTCATGAGATGCTTGCCAAAATAAAGCATCATGAAGTCTTGGATGATGAAGCTCTAGAAGATCAAGAAGCAAGCAACAAGAAGGTGGTATCTCTCAAGACAAACCAAGAAGAAGGAAGGAAGGCCCAACATGATTCATCAAGTGAAGGGAGCGATGATTCCGATGATGAGATTGCACTCCTTGTGATGAACTTTAAAAGATTCATGAGGAAGAAGATGCACAAGAAGGGAAAAGGTGGATACTTCAAAAAGTCAAAGAAGAGGGATTGTTATGAGTGTGGTGCGGACGATCATTTCATCGCTGATTGTCCACAAAAGAAGAACAAGGGCAAGTTTAGCAAGAGTGATGAAAAGAACCAAAGAAGAAGAAGAGGTGGTGAAGCTCATCTAGGTGAAGAATGGTTCTCGGAAGATGACTCTAGTGATGAAGAGAAGAGCAAGGGCAAGGAGAAAGAGAAGGGAGCGGCCAACATCGCCATACACAAGACTTCTTCTCCAAGCCCCCTCTCCAACATGACTACCTCGACCACTTCATCACGTCTGTTCGAGGGCCTCACCGACGATGAGGATGATGTCACTCATTCTTGCTTCATGGCTAAGGATGAGAAGATATCACCTCACTCTCCTACTTGTTCTAGTGATAAATATAGTGATGATGACATGGATGAATTTGAACTAGGCATCATAAGAAAGTTTGGTAAGAAAGGTGGACCAAAGATATTAAAATTGCTTAGTAAATTGGAAAGTCAGAATGAGAGTCTTGTTTTGCAAGGGGACTTGATCTCTCAAGAGAGAGAAAAGAACCTTGCATTGGAAGCCTCTCTTGTCGAGGAGAAGTTGAATGTTGAGAAATTGACCGTGGAATTATCTTTAGCTAATGACTCTAACAAGAAGTTGGCTAAGGAGTGTTCCACGAGCAATGACTCAATTGCTAATCTAAAGAGTAAGGTTAGCTTGGTTCAAGAAAGCCTCACAAGCTTTCAAGATAAATATCAAACTCTTGAACTAAGCTACAACACTCTTTGGAGTAGTACTTCTTCAACTACTACTAAGGATTCCAACAACTCTAATGCTTCAACAAGTAATGGTTGCAATAGATGTTATAAAGTTGATATAAATGCTTGTGCAACTAACATTGTTGAGTTAGAGAAGAAGAGCAAAGAGATCCAACAGTTGAACATGATTTTGAGGAATGGTTGCAAGTGTAAGATGGAACAACCAAAGGACATCCTCAAGACCGCAAGACACCCATCAATCAAAGATGGGATTGGTTACAATAGGTATGGTGGCAAGGCCAATGGAAGAAAGATGGTCAAGGGGGTACCCTTCGTTAACTTTAACAAAGGGGTTCCTCTCTTTGACCTCATGAACAAGGCCAACAAGGTTGCCAATCCAAAGGCCACACTTGCAAATGGTAAGGTCAACAAGGAGAAGCAAGTGGAGGTCCCCAAGCAACAAAGGCCTATATCAAGAAGCTATACATGTGATTATTTGTGTTGTTGGGGAGAAAACGGCAAGATTGTCGTTAAGTATGTTGGTGCCCTCAAGAAGAGGGAGATTATGAGAAACGTTTGGGTGCCAAAAGTTTATGTGACTAACCCCCTAGGACCCAATCTCACTTGGGTACCTAAATCAAGAACATAATCTTGTCTTGTAGGAATATGCCTCTGGTGGATCAAGTTGGGTGTTGGATAGTGGATGCACCAATCATATGACCGAGGCAAAAGAAATGTTCACCTCCTTTCAACCAAGCCGTGACTCATGCAACAGCATTGTGTTTGGTGACAATGGAAAAGGAGAAGTGCTTGGTTTGGGTAAAGTTGCTATCTCAACTGATAACTCCATATCTAATGTATTACTTGTGCATTCGTTGAGTTACAATTTGTTATCTGTTTCTCAACTTTGTGAAATGGGTTATGATTGTCTCTTTACGGATAAGGGTGTGACTGTATCTAGAAGAAGAGATTCCTCTATTGCATTTAAAGGTGTGTTGAAGGGAAAACTTTACCTAGTTGACTTCTCAACTAGTAAGGTAGAACCTACAACATGTCTAATGGCAAAATCGAGCATGGGTTGGCTTTGGCATCGCCGATTAGCTCATGTTGGGATGAGGAACTTGGCCCAACTTCAAAGGGAAGGGCACATCCTTGGACTAACCAATGTCTCGTTTGAGAAAGATAGGATTTGCAGCGCATGCCAAGCCGGAAAGCAAGTTGGAGCAAAGCATCCAATGAAGAACGTCGTGTCAACCACAAGGCCATTGGAGCTGCTACATATGGAGCTCATCGGACCCGTTGCTTACCAAAGCATCGGCGGTAACAAATATGGTTTCGTTATTGTTGATGACTTTTCTCGTTTCACTTGGGTGTTCTTTTTAGCACATAAAAGTGAGACCCAAGGCATCTTCAAGAAGTTTGCTAGAAGGGCTCAAAATGAGTTTGAGCTCAAGATCAAGAAAGTGATAAGCGACAATGGGACCGAGTTTAGGAACACCAACATAGAAGAATATCTTGATGATGAAGGAATCAAACATGAGTTCTCCGTTCCATATACCCCACAACAAAATGGGGTTGTGGAAAGGAAGAATAGAACTCTTGTTGAAGCCGCAAGATCTATGTTGGATGAATACAAGACGTCCCATGGCTTTTGGGCGGAGGCCATGAACACCGCGTGTCATGCCATCAACCGCCTCTACCTCCAAAAGCTAAGGGACAAGACGCCATATGAGCTACTAACCGGTAACAAACCGAAGGTGCATTACTTTCGAGTTTTTGGCTACAAGTGTTTCATACTTAACAAGAGGGCCAAAAGCTCAAAGTTTGCACCTAAGGTACACGAAGGTTTTCTACTTGGTTATGGTACTAACGAACACGGCTACCGCATATTCAATAATGCCACCGGCACTATTGAGTTAATGGTAGACGTGACTTTTGATGAATCCGACGGCTCCCAAAAGGAGCAAGTCAATGATGAGCTTGTAGGTAATGACATGTCTCCATCCGAAGCAATCAAGAAGCTTGCAACCGGTGATGTGAGGCCTATCGAGATTCAAGATGATGAAGATGAGCCATTGCACACTCCACAAGATTCAAATGCACGTGGTGAAGCTTCCGCAACTCCGATAGATGGAGGTGCAAATGATGTTCAAATGCAACATCAACTTGATGATCAAGCTCAAGCTCAAGCTCAACATGACGACCAACAAGCAAATGAAGACATCAACACATATGGTGAAGATGATGAAGATGGACCCATTCAAAGGAGATCACTCATGCCACATCCTAAAGTGCATCATACGATTCAACAGGATCATCCCGTTGACAACATACTGGGGAGCATACGACGTGGGGTAACGACACGCTCACGTTTAGCAAATTTTTGTGAACATTACTTATTTGTCTCCTCTTTGGAACCTCTTAGGGTGGAAGATGCACTTGATGATCCAGATTGGGTGATGGCCATGCAAGAAGAGTTGAATAACTTCACTCGCAATGAAGTATGGTCATTAGTGGAAAGACCCAAGCAAAACGTGATAGGAACCAAGTGGGTCTTCCGCAACAAGCAAGATGAGCATGGCGTGGTTACAAGGAACAAAGCACGGTTGGTGGCTCAAGGTTTTACCCAAATCGAAGGTTTGGACTTTGGGGAAACCTATGCACCTGTAGCTAGGCTTGAGTCAATTCGTATATTACTTGCCTTTGCTACTCACCATGATTTCAAGCTGTACCAAATGGACGTGAAAAGTGCATTCCTCAACGGCCCCCTCTCTGAATTGGTGTACGTGGAGCAACCACCGGGTTTTGAGGATCCAAAATTCCCCAACCACGTCTATAAGCTCGACAAGGCGCTCTATGGGCTCAAGCAAGCCCCTAGAGCTTGTTATGATTGCCTTAAGGACTTCCTACTCAAAAAGGGTTTTGAGATAGGGAAGGCCGACGCTACTTTATTTACTCGCAAAGTCAATAATGATATCTTTGTGTGCCAAATATATGTCGATGACATAATATTTGGTAGTACTAATGTGGCTTTTTGTGAGGAGTTTAGTAGGATCATGACCAAAAGGTTCGAGATGTCCATGATGGGTGAGTTGAAGTATTTCCTTGGATTCCAAATCAAGCAACTCAAGGATGGCACGTTCATCAGTCAAACCAAGTATACAAGAGACATGCTAAATAAGTTTGAGATGGACAAGGCCAAACCCATCAAGACCCCCATGCCTACCAATGGACATCTTGATCTAAATCAGGATGGTAAGTCAATGGACCAAAAGGTATATCGCTCTATGATCGGTTCTTTACTTTACCTTTGTGCATCTAGGCCCGACATTATGCTTAGTGTGTGCATGTGTGCAAGATTTCAAGCTAATCCCAAAGAATGTCATATTATGGCCGTTAAGAGAATCTTTCGATACTTAGTGCACACTCCTAATCTTGGCTTGTGGTATCCCAAGGGCTCCACTTTTGATCTAGTTGGCTATTCTGATTCGGACTATGTTAGTTGCAAAGTAGATCGAAAGAGCACTACCGGGACTTGCCAATTTATTGGAAGTTCTTTGGTGTCATGGAGTTCCAAGAAACAAAATAGTGTTGCCCTATCCACCGCCGAAGCCGAGTATGTGGCGGCCAGCGCATGTTGTGCCCAACTATTTGGATGAAGCAAACACTAAAACATTTCGGATGTGAGGAAAACAAGATTCCACTTTTGTGTGACAATGAGAGTGCTATCAAGCTAGCAAACAATCCCGTAAACCATTCTCGCACAAAACACATTGACATCCGACACCATTTCTTGAGAGACCACGAAGCCAAAGGAGATATCTCAATACGCCATGTGAGCACCAAAAAACAATTAGCCGATATCTTCACAAAGCCTCTAGATGAGTCAAGATTTTGTGCTTTGAGGAGTGAACTAAATATCATTGATTCTCGTAACGTGGCTTGATGTCTTATACACGTTTGTTTTCACCTAGAGACCTAGTAAAATGTTTTATCAAATATTGTGTGTGATTTCAAAATCTATTTTGCATACTTCACCTGTGTCCATAGTTATGTACTGCTTGTATGATTTCTGGACATGTTTGAAGTGTGTGTAGTATACCACACAAGGTTCTCCTAGGATAGCTCTTTGAACATTCTGGAAGTGAACGGTCGGTAGTACCGCCATTAGGGTCGGTAGTACCGACCCATATGGGCGGTAGTACCGACCGGGTTTGACCCGGGTATAAAAGGTTGCGGTGAAAATTTCTTTAACCTTATTCGATCAGTTGCTTTTCACCGCGCCGCCGCCCCTTGAGCCCGTGCTCTCCGACCGCCGTCTCGCCTTCTCATCTCAATCTCTTTTCTCCTCCACCCAAATCCAAATCCGTCCGGTGCGAAGGTGCTTTGGAGCGAGGAGATCGCGTTGGTGGTGTTCTTGAAGCCCGGGAGTTCTTCCTTCATTGGATTTCGGCCTTTCTCTTCGAGTAGCAAGGTACTAGGGCGGTGTTCATGCTCGATCTCTCAATGTACCTTGTTCTAGGTCAATTCCTTTGGTAGGATTGTTCTCTCTAGTGAATAGATGCTTCTAGGATATATGTTTTGCAAGTTTATGGGCGATTTGTGTGATTGGATTGAAGTAAACCGCACACTGCAGTGCGGTCGGTAGTACCGACCGCGCGCAGTAAGCAATTTTCTTCCCCGATCTTGATCGTCACCTTTTTTGCTACATCCTTTGAAGTTGTTTTGTTATCACTTGTGTCTCATATCGGTCTATGCTCTCTTTTCCTAGATGTCGCATAGCCGAAGGGGCTCTCGTGATACTCGTCAGGCTAGAGATGATGAAGATGATGAGTATGTTGCCTTGGAGCAAGGTGGCTTGGAGCAAGGGGAGCCGCAGCGGCGCAATCCCGGGCGTCGTGCTCGGCCCGGAGGGAGCAGTGAGGATATCACTCGACAGGTTCGTGGACGTTCATCCACGGTCCATCGGAGTGTCGGCAGTGACAGGGGTGGTGGCAGTGGTCATGCGCCTCCTCCGCCTCCACCGCCTCCTGTCAATGGCTCTCCTAGCCGTCTGCACAGTGTGATCGTGGGATGAGTGGCTCTGGAGGTTGGACCTAAGTGGGAGGGTCGTTCCATTGATCCTCATGTTGGACCTCTGTCTCCTTTGGCATCTGGATTGATGTTGATCAACCGGTTGTTTCGCATGCATGATGAGGCCGGTGCTTTGATGGTGAGACCTGCTTACCCTGGTAATGTCATGGATTACTCTGACAGGAAGCGGGCAAATCTGTTGAGGGCTCAGAGATTGGAGAACCCCTATCATTTTGTTAGAGATGACTCAGTTGACAGACGATTTTGGTCCCGCTTTTAGCATGACTATTATGTGTCTGTCCTCTAGAGGGGTTTATGTGCTAAGGGGCGTCCTCCAATCTTTGAGCACAAGCGTCTGGCGATTCGTTCTCTGACTGACAAGGGTTCTGAGGAGATTGATGCTCTAGTACAGAGGCTTGAGGACTAGCGGGTTCTGGGCTCATAACTGGGGGGCGGAGCTGGAACCAAGAGATCATCAGTCAGTTCTGGTTGACTCTGTTCATTAATCAGCATGGGAAGGTGCTTCATTGGGTGACCCAAGGGGTCCATTACCAGTGCGACTTTGTCACCTTCGCCAGGCTGCTGGGTTTTAACCATGAAGACCGGAGTGCCCCCAGACTTTTTGAGATGTATGGTGAGGGAATGTTCCCTGATGAGCTGCAGAACTCTGGTATCTACTTGCCCGACAAGGTGGCCAATTTTCAGGTAAATGGCCTGAAGTCCTCCTACTTTGTTTTGAACAACTTGATGAGGCTTACCTTGGACCCAAAGAGCGGAGACAACACCAATTTAAGGAATGATGTTCCAAAGGTCCTTATCCGGTTTGCTATGCTAGATGGGCGATTCAGTATTTCCCATTTTATGTGGCAAAAGATATCAGATACTTACAATGACCCTCACAAGGACCTTCCATATGCTCCGTACTTGATGCATATCATTGAGCATGTGGTTGGAGCTACTTTTGAGTATGACCGGGTTGTGAAGGATTACAGTGTCCGTCAGTTCTCCTCCATGAGCAAGGACAGAGATGTCGAAGTTGATGATGCTCCAGCAGCAGCGGCTGTTCCTAGCAAGGCTCATGGCCAGGAGCAGGCTCATGAGGATGCTCCTCCTGCTGCCTCTTCTCCTCCACGTCGTGCGAGGCGTAGGAGTGGAGATTGTGGAGGTGTACGTTACGCTCTCAGCAAGTTTTTCTCCTGGTTCTGTTACAAGGCTGAGCGTGACGAGCGACATCAGCGAGAGGTGCGTGAGCATCTTGGTCTCCCTCCACGGTCTCCTCTTTGGTCCTTCCTGGATCCCTTCGCCGAGTATGATGCTCGGCATGGATGTGATGATGATGATCATGATGATGATGACGGTGGTCAGCAGCAGCAGCAGCATGAAGGTGATGAGGAGGCTGATATCTTCAGCTCCGCCTTGTTTCACCCTCTACATCCTCTGCCTTCGTATCAGCCTCCCCCTTCTATCCTGACTATGGTGAGGGTCCATCACATGGTGGTGGATCCACTTCGTACCAGGGTGGCGGTGGTGGCTCCTACATGGGCTTTGCTGCCCCCGACGCCGATTCAGCTAGGAGTGGTGGCTTCCACGCCTGAAAGCCCTAGTTTGGTTTTGGTTAATTGATGAAACCTATTTGGTCTAATCCTATTGCTAAGCATGTGTGTAGCTTATAAGAGAGGATTGTGACCAAGCCAAGTGGTGGAGCTAGCAAGGTGGCAACCATGGAGGATGGTGATGGCCACATGCACTCAAGAAATCAAGTGCTCTACCATTGGTGAAACTTGAGAAGAAAAGAAGAGGTGTAGCAAAGAGGCCCGAAGACAAAGGTATAACCTATAGGGCCCTTTGTTTTAGTGATCAAGACACTTAGCGAGTGTGATCACATTTAGGATACATAGCCGTACTATTAAGAGGCGATTATTCACGGCTTTTGCGGTGTTCAAGTGCCACTAGGTGTTCTCTAACATATCGATACTTTAGACCTAGTGAGTGACTAACTAAACCCTTGGTAAATGCTTTGAAAAAATGCTAACACACGTGCACAAGTGGTGAAACACTTTGGTGTTGGCACATGGGAGCAAGGGTAGAAGTTAGAGATGAAAAGATGTCAAGTTAGGGGCATCGGACGCTGGCCGAGCGTCCGATGGCAAACCCTAATTGCTGTCAGAAGTCGAGGTAGCATCGGACGCTAGCAACGGACGCAGGCAAATCACCGTTGCAGAGTCCAATGGTCATGACGTGGCGCGAGCTAGTTTTCCAGGCAGCATCGGACGCTGGCCATGCGTCCGATGCAGGACCATCGGACGCGTCTGATGCGTTTTGGCCCTCTCTGAAACCTCTCTGCATGGTCATCGGATGCTGGGGTTGAGCGTCTGATGTGATAGTGCCGGAGCGTCCGGTGTGACGCAGAATAGTGCTGAATCAAGCAGAGGCATCGGAGCGTCCGGTGCTAGGCATCGGTGCGTCCGATGCCACATTAACCAGCGCGGGAAAGAATATGACCGTTGGGATCTAACGGGCTAAATTCATAGTAGGGGGACACGTGGTGCTCATCGGAGCATCGGACGCTGGGGCAGCGTCCGATGGTCCCGACACCGACGCGTCCGATGCGTCTGTTTCGGGTCCAACGGCTAGGCCGACTTGTGTGGCCTATTTAAGGGGCTTGGCCGGCTTGCTAGACATCTCTCTTGCACATTTTGATTCCTAAGCATTCTAGTGAGCCTTAGCAAGCCTCCCAACTCATCTCCCATGTTGATTTGATCAAACCAAGTGAGATTGAGTGATCTAGTGCGTGATTTGAAAGAGTTCAATCTAGTGGCACTAGTTCTTCGCATCGGCATTGAGTTTTCTTGTTACTCTTGGCATTTGCCGGTGCCTAGACGGCTTGGAGGTGTTGAGGTGGTTGTTGGCAAGATTAGTGATTGTTCTTGGCCACCACCGATCGAGATTGTGAGAGGTTTTGGAGCCTCACCTCGCCGGAGCGGCAAGAGGCATCCTTAGTGGATTGCTCGTGTCATTGAGCTACCTCACTAGTGGTAGATTCTTGTGGCGCTCTTTGTGAGCTTGGCTTTGCGCCGATTAGCCACTAGGTCACCTAGTGTTGGTCGACACAACGGGGAGTAGCGTGCCGGCAAGCACGTGAACCTCGGGATAAATCCTTGTCTCCCGAGTGCTTATTGTGATTGTGTCCCATTCTTGGTGATTGGTTTTCATCTTCACATCTTTGGTGATTGGCTTCACAAGTGGATTTCACCGGTGATTGGTTCTCTACGTGGCGATCCCGAAGGCTCGGTGAAACCCTCTCTACCTAGCTCATTTACTTTGTGTATTTACTTTGAGCTACTTCATTCGTGTAGACATCATCTCTTGTTGTATATCTTTTGTCACATACTTTGTGTAGCTAGTTGTCATTAGCTTGCTTAGTTTGTTTATTGCACATACTTGTCTCATATACATTTTATATATCATACTTGTGCTAGAGCTATATTGTTTTATTCCACATTTGTCATTAGTTCTAGTTGATTGTGTGACATAGAAATATTAGGTAGAATTGTTGGATAGGTGGCTTGCAACACACTATTAGGCTAGCGCAAAAACCTTCGCCGTTTGTTATACTAATAGTGTTTGTCTAAGTAATTTTGTAGATTTTTTATTAGGCTATTCACCCCCCCTCTAGCCAATTTGGACCTTTCAAGTGGTATCGGAGCCGTGGTCACCGTTCATTTGAGGCTTAACATCCTCCAGTGTTAAAATGGCTCAAATCAACTATATGGGGAAGCCACCACATTTTGACGGCACCAACTTTGATTGTTGGAAGAGGAAGATGTGTGCATTCACAAGAGGAATGAATAGGAAGATTTGGGAGGTGATTGAGCATGACTTTGCGATAATTGATCCCACAAGTCTCACTCCTAGAGAAGAAGAGAAGCTTCAATGGAATGATGTAGCAATCAACTTGTTCTATGAAGCTTTTGACACAAAGGTGTTTGAGGAAATCAAGGACCTTGAGAGAGCAAGTGAGATATGGGAGAGATTGGAGGAAACATATGAAGGCACCAAGGCGGTCAAGGGAGCCAAGCTATATATTCTCAAGGACAAGCTCGCCATGTTCAAGATGCAAGATGATGAAAGCATACCAGAGATGTTTCACCGGTTGCAAGTTATTATCAATGACTTGAAGGCTTTGGGAGAGAAGGTGGAGGACAAGGACTTTTCTCACAAGTTCTTGAGATGCTTACCACCAAGGTTTGATACGTTGGTGACTATCCTAGTGAGGGAAGGATTGGATACGGTAACCCCAAACCAAGTACTAGGTGATGTGGTCACACAAGACACATACCGTGTGGAAAGGGATGGGGGAGCCCAAGAGGAAGAGAAAAAGAAGAAGACCGTGGCATTCAAGGCTTCATCCTCCAAGAGCAAGAGCAAGGGCAAAGCTAAGAAGGAAGAAAGTGATGATGAAGCAAACACAAGCTTGAGTGAAATGGATGATGAGGAGATGGCTCTATTTGTGAAGAGATTTGGCAAGTTCATGAAGAAGAAGGGCTATGGAGCTAGAAAGAGAAGAGATGCAAACAAGAGCACAACCAAAAGGTGCTATAGATGCAAGAGCAAAGATCACTTCATTGCGGATTGTCCATACTCTAGTGATGAAGATGATGATGACCGCAAGAAGAGCAAGAAGAAGGACAAGAAGGAAAAGAAAGAAAAGAAGAAGGAGAAGAAGAAGGGTGGTTCCTATGTTGTGACATGGGATAGTGATGCTTCCTCAAGGGATGATGATGATTCTAGTGATGATGAGAGGAAGACCACCAAGAAGAAGGCTATGGCTAGTCTTGCTATATCAAGCAAGCCTTCTATCTTCAACACTCCATCGACATGCTTCATGGCTAAGGCCACTAAGGTATCATCCGATGAGAGTGATAGTGAGAGTGATGATGATGAGGAATACTCAAAGGAGGACCTCATTCGCATGCTACAAGATGCTCACTCTTACATTGAGACTAAGAGGAATGAGTGCAAAGAATTGCGCAAGGCCAACAAGGCTCTTGAGCAATCCTTTGATGAGCTCAAGTCTACTCATGAGAGGCTAGAGGAAGCCCATGAGAAGCTTGATCAAGCTCACACTAGGCTTAAGGAAGCCCACTCCTCCATCCTTGATCAAAGTAAGATTGAGGATGTTGTAGAGACATGCAATAAAGGAGTAACTTGTGATATACTTGATGAATCATTTTATGCTCCTATTATTGTTGCTCCCACAAATGCATCATCATCATCTAGCTCAACTAAAATGCTTACATCTACTACTTGTGATTCATCATTAGTTGTAGAAAATGAGAACCTTAAAAACAAGGTTGTTGAGCTCACTCATGCTTTAGGCAATGCCTATGGTGGAGATGCCCGCTTGCTTAAGTGCTTGGGTAGCCAAAGGTGTCCACTCAACAAGGAGGGACTTGGCTATATCCCCAAGAAGGGCAAGGCGGCCTTTGCTACTCACAAGACTAGTTTTGTGAAGAGCAATGGTCGGTATTGCCATAATTGCAAGCAATCCGGGCACATAGAGCAAAATTGCGTTAACAAGAACAAGAACAAGAACAATGCTCATGCTTCATCTATTAGACTTGATTCTTGTTATATGCTTACAAAGGGGACTAATGGTGTGAAGGCTAAGTACATTGGTGCACCCATGGTTGGCCCAAAGAAGAAGGCAATTTGGGTGCCCAAGAGCTTGGTGACTAACCTTGGAGGACCCAAAAAGGTTTGGGTACCTAAAAAGAATTGATCTCTTTTGTAGGTGAACTATAAAGCGGGAGGAAGGCATTGGGTGCTTGATAGTGGGTGCACTCAACACATGACTGGAGATGGTAGAATGTTCAAATCAATCAACACTAGTGGCAATGATCATGCGGATGCTATCATATTTGGTGACAATAAGAAAGGCAAGGTCAAAGGTTTGGGCAAGATTGCAATATCCAATGACTTGAGCATCTCCAATGTGCTATTAGTGGAATCTCTCAACTTCAATCTATTGTCCGTAGCACAATTGTGTGACTTGGGGTTCAAATGCATATTCGGTGTTGATGATTTGGAGATAGTGAGTGTTGATGGAAGTGATTTGGTGTTTAAAGGATTTAGATATGAGAATCTTTATTTGGTGGACTTTGATGCAAGTGAAGCTCAATTAACAACATGTTTGTTCACCAAATTAAGTATGGGTTGGCTATGGCATAGGCGCTTGGGACATGTTGGAATGAAGCAACTAAAGAGGCTAGTGAAACATGACATGGTGAGAGGGCTTAAGGATGTTCACTTTGAAAAGGACAAGCTTTGTAGTGCATGCCAAATGGGAAAGCAAGTTGGAAACACTCATCCCAACAAAGGAATGATGAGCACTACACATGCACTTGAGTTGTTGCACATGGACTTATTTGGACCTACTACATATGCAAGCATTGGGGGAAACAAGTATGGCTTTGTGATAGTGGATGACTATACAAGATACACATGGGTCTTCTTTCTCGTTGACAAGAGTGAAGTGTTTGGGATATTCAAAACCTTTGTCAAGAGAAGCCAAAATGAGTTTGAAATAAGAATCAAGAAAGTAAGAAGTGACAATGGAAGTGAGTTTAGAAACACAAGAGTTGATGAGTTATGTGATGAGTTTGGAATCAAACATCAATTCTCAGCCAAGTATACACCTCAATCCAATGGGATAGTTGAAAGGAAGAATAGGACACTCATTGATATGTCAAGATCCATGCTTAGTGAATACAATGTGAGTGATTCTTTTTGGGCCGAAGCAATCAACACGGCATGCTACTATAGCAACCGGCTCTATTGTCACCCTTTTTGAAGAAGACACCATATGAGCTCCTCAATGATAGAAAGCCCAACATTTCTTATTTCCGGGTCTTTGGGTGCAAGTGCTGCATATTGAAGAAGGGCACAAGACTTGGGAAGTTTGAAAAGAAGTGTGATGAAGGGTTCCTACTTGGTTACTCCACTACAAGCAAGGCATATAGAGTATGGAACAACATATCAAGAATAGTTGAAGAAGTCCATGATGTTGAGTTTGATGAAACCAATGGTTCACATGAAGAACAAGATAATCTAGATGATGTGAGAGGAACACAATTGGTGGAACCTATGAAGAACATGGACATTGGTGATATAAGGCCAAAACAAGTGATTGACATTGAAGATGACAAAGACCAAGTGCTCTCTCCTCCAACCATGCATGACAACAATATTGCAAGCTCTATTGGTTCTCAAGATCAACATGATGCTAATGCAAGTACAAGTGCTCAACCGCAACAAGTGCTCCGACCAACACATATTGCAAGAGATCATCCTTTGGATCAAATTGTTGGTGACATAAGAAGAGGTGTGCAAACAAGATCAAGATTGACATCCTTTTGTGAACACTACTCATTTGTATCATCTATTGAGCCAACCAAGATTGATGAAGCTTTGATGGATGTTGATTGGGTGAATGCAATGCATGAAGAATTGAACAACTTCACCTGAAATAATGTTTGGGAGTTAGTGGAAAGACCAAAGAATACAAATATGATTGGCACAAGATGGGTCTTCCGGAACAAACAAGATGAAGATGGCATAGTTGTAAGGAACAAAGCAAGATTGGTAGCACAAGGTTACACTCAAATGGAAGGGATTGACTTTGGAGAAACCTATGCACCGGTTGCTAGATTGGAGGCCATAAGAATCTTACTTGCATATGCTTGTGCTCATAATATCAAGCTCTATCAAATGGATGTGAAGAGTGCTTTTCTCAATGGATTCATCAATGAGCTAGTGTATGTTGAGCAACCTCCCGGGTTTGAAGATTTGAAGAAGCCCAACCATGTGTACAAGCTCAAGAAGGCACTATATGGGTTGAAGCAAGCACCTAGAGCATGGTATGAAAGATTGAGGGATTTCTTGCTATCAAAGGGTTTCAAGATGGGGAAGGTTGACACCACTCTCTTCACCAAGAAGATTGGAAGTGACTTGTTTGTGTTGCAAATCTATGTGAATGACATCATATTTGGATCAACCAACCAAGACTTTTGTGAAGAGTTTGGAGAGATGATGGCTAAGGAGTTTGAAATGTCTATGATTGGAGAACTAAGTTACTTCCTTGGTCTACAAATCAAGCAAATGAAGAAAGGCACATTTGTTAGTCAAGGCAAGTACATCAAGGACATGCTCAAGAAGTTTGGGTTAGATGAAGCAAAAGCAATAACCACTCCAATGGGCACAAATGGACATTTGGATAGTGATTCTAGTGGTGACATGGTGGATCAAAAGCTATATCGCTCAATGATTGTAAGCCTACTCTATGTGACCGCATCAAGGCCGGATGTCAAGTTCAGTGTGTGCATGTGTGCAAGGTTCCAAGCTTCACCAAGAGAAAGTCATTTGAAGGCAACCAAAAGAGTATTGAGATATTTGAAGCACACTCCTAATGTTAGACTATGGTATCCCAAGGGCTCTCAATTTGAATTAATTGGATACTCGGATTCCGATTATGCAGGATGCAAGGTGAATAGGAAGAGCACATCGGGCACTTGTCAATTGCTTGGAAGATCACTTGTCTCATGGTCATCAAAGAAGCAAAATAGTGTTGCGCTCTCTACCGCCGAAGCCGAATACATATCCGCGGGTAGTTGTTGTGCACAATTGCTATGGATGAAAGCAACTTTGCAAGATTATGGAGTCAAGTTTGGACAAGTTCCATTGCTATGTGATAATGAGAGCGCCATCAAAATAGCCACCAACTCGGTTCAACATTCAAGAACAAAGCACATTGACATAAGGCATCACTTCATTAGAGATCATCAAGCCAAGAAGAAAGACATATCGATTGAGAGTGTGGGCACCGATGATCAACTTGCCGATATCTTCACCAAGCCACTAGATGAGAGAAGGTTTTGCAAGCTAAGGAATGAATTGAATATCCTAGACTTCTCCAACATGAGTTGAATGCACCCCCACTTATGACATGCCTCTCCTCCAAGCAAGCAAAGGTGAAATTGTTTGGCATGTGCATTCATTCTTATTAGTTTTTGATCTAGTTCATATAGCCATCACATTGCTTATTTAGGCTCATTCATGGTAAATCAAATGAATTTGAAGTATATATGGTACCACTATTGCTTCTATGCTTGACTTGATCTAGTGGTAGCATATAACTTGTTTGTGGGCTTGTAACTCTAGTGTTTGATCTAGTTTGTGAGCAATAGGTGTCTAACCAACGTGAGTAAGATAACCATTGTATGATGTGTGAAGAAGCTTACTCTAGAGCAAACCGTGTTAGATATCCTATGCTCATGAGCTAGATTAAGCCATAACTTGACTTAATTTGATCCCCACATATGATGTTTGTCTCTTTTCCTTAAAACTTGCCCCACTCTTTATGATAATTGTTGACAAAGGGGGAGAAAAATGATGCAACAAAGATATGCTAGAAAGAGGGAGACAATAAAAGAGTATAAGCTTCAAGTGGTTTAGTGGTCTCAAGTGGGTTCGGAGCGTACAAATAGGGGGAGCAAGCTCATAAACATGTATGATACATTTGAAATGTGCATATTCATATGTCTATTAGCAATGCATAAGCTATTTAAATTTGATGTCCATGCTTATATGGTGAATGCTAGTGACAGGTTATGATTGATGAATTGATTTACTAGCATGTACATAATAGCAACTAGACATACTTGTATTTCAAGTGGTTCAAGAGCCTTGTTATAATGTTGATCTCACGGGGTTCTTGAGTTTTGATGTATGTCGAGTGATAAAATGATGCTAAGGATGGTTTAACATGTGCACTCCGATTGGTATCACGCTTCAAAGGTCCATTCTTATATCTTAGCATCATCATTGGTAGTATTGCTCACCCACATTTCATATCCATACATATGTGCAAATTTTAGAACCAAACTCTATAGCACATATGTAGGGGGAGCTAATACTATCAATGTGATTACTCAAATTTAATTCACATATCTTTGTATAGGTTGTCATCAATTACCAAAAAGGGGGAGATTGAAAGCCCTAGTTTGGTTTTGGTTAATTGATGAAACCTATTTGGTCTAATCCTATTGCTAAGCATGTGTGTAGCTTATAAGAGAGGATTGTGACCAAGCCAAGTGGTGGAGCTAGCAAGGTGGCAACCATGGAGGATGGTGATGGCCACACGCACTCAAGAAATCAAGTGCTCTACCATTGGTGAAACTTGAGAAGAAAAGAAGAGGTGTAGCAAAGAGGCCTGAAGACAAAGGTATAACCTATAAGGCCCTTTGTTTTAGTGATCAAGACACTTAGCGAGTGTGATCACATTTAGGATACATAGCCGTACTATTAAGAGGAGATTATTCACGGCTTTTGCGGTATTCAAGTGCCACTAGGTGTTCTCTAACATATCGATACTTTAGACCTAGTGAGTGACTAACTAAACCCTTGGTAAATGCTTTGAAAAAATGCTAACACACGTGCACAAGTGGTGAAACACTTTGGTGTTGGCACATGGGAGCAAGGGTGGAAGTTAGAGATGAAAAGATGTCAAGTTAGGGGCATCGGACGCTGGCGTCGGCAGCATCGGACGCTGGCCGAGCGTCCGATGGCAAACCCTAATTGCTGTCAAAAGTCGAGGTAGCATCGGACGCTGGCAACGGACGCAGGCGAATCAGTGTTGCAGAGTCCGATGGTCATGACATGGCGCGAGCTAGTTTTCCAGGGAGCATCGGACGCTGGCCATGCGTCCGATGCAGGACCATCGGACGCGTCCGATGCATTTTGGCCCTCTCTGGAACCTCTCTGCATGGTCATCGGATGCTGGGGTTGAGCGTCCGATGTGATAGTGCCGGAGCATCCGGTGTGACGCAGAATAGTGCTGAATCAAGCAGAGGCATCGGAGCGTCCGGTGCTAGGCATCGGTGCGTCCGATGCCACATTAACCAGCGCGGGAAAGAATATGACCGTTGGGATCTAACGGGCTAAATTCATAGCAGGGGGACACGTGGTGCTCATCGGAGCATCGGACGCTGGGGCAGCGTCCGATGGTCCCGACACCGGCGCGTCCGATGCGTCTGTTTCGGGTCCAACGGCTAGGCCGACTTGTGTGGCCTATTTAAGGGGCTTGGCCGGCTTGCTAGACATCTCTCTTGCACATTTTGATTCCTAAGCATTCTAGTGAGCCTTGGCAAGCCTCCCAACTCATCTCCCATGTTGATTTGATCAAACCAAGTGAGATTGAGTGATCTAGTGCGTGATTTGAAAGAGTTCAATCTAGTGGCACTAGTTCTTCGCATCGGCATTGAGTTTTCTTGTTACTCTTGGCATTTGCCGGTGCCTAGACGGCTTGGAGGTGTTGAGGTGGTTGTTGGCAAGATTGGTGATTGTTCTTGGCCACCACCGATCGAGATTGTGAGAGGTTTTGGAGCCTCACCTCGCCGGAGCGGCAAGAGGCATCCTTAGTGGATTGCTCGTGTCATTGAGCTACCTCACTAGTGGTAGATTCTTGTGGCGCTCTTTGTGAGCTTGGCTTTGCGCCGATTAGCCACTAGGTCACCTAGTGTTGGTCGACACAACGGGGAGTAGCGTGCCGGCAAGCACGTGAACCTCGGGATAAATCCTTGTCTCCCGAGTGCTTATTGTGATTGTGTCCCATTCTTGGTGATTGGTTTTCATCTTCACATCTTTGGTGATTGGCTTCACAAGTGGATTTCACCGGTGATTGGTTCTCTACGTGGCGATCCCGAAGGCTCGGTGAAACCCTCTCTACCTAGCTCATTTACTTTGTGTATTTACTTTGAGCTACTTCATTCGTGTAGACATCATCTCTTGTTGTATATCTTTTGTCACATACTTTGTGTAGCTAGTTGTCATTAGCTTGCTTAGTTTGTTTATTGCACATACTTGTCTCATATACATTTTATATATCATACTTGTGCTAGAGCTATATTGTTTTATTCCGCATTTGTCATTAGCTCTAGTTGATTGTGTGACATAGAAATATTAGGTAGAATTGTTGGATAGGTGGCTTGCAACACACTATTAGGCTAGCGCAAAAACCTTCGCCGTTTGTTATACTAATAGTGTTTGTCTAAGTAATTTTGTAGATTTTTTATTAGGCTATTCACCCCCCCCCCTCTAGCCAATTTGGACCTTTCAACGCTCCTTCGTCGTCGTTCCCCGGTGGTGATGTTGGCGCCAGCGCGTACTCCTCTCTCTTTGGTGGATATGATGGTTCTTCAGGTGGCTACTATTAGTTTCTTATGCATATCGTGGCCTACCCTTTTTGGCATTTGATGCCAAAGAGGGAGTGTTAGGCTTTTATCATGATGTAATAGTTAGTCTTTGAGAGAGTTTAAACTATGAGAACTAAGTGTGGTTATGCTACTTTTATATTTGTGATGTGTTGGGGATGTTAAACATTTGGCTTAATGTTATATTCATGTATGGTTCATCCTCTATATTTTTGCTCATGTCATGGTTGGAGATTGTTGTTTTCGATATGGCTATGTGATTTGAGTCCTTTTCTTTCTTCCATAGCCATTCGCTTTTCTCTTGTTACTCTGTTATGTGAATCACCATGCCATCTTGTTCATGCATCACAAACTGTTATATATGATGTTATCACGCACACTTAGGCACCCCACGGATTGCGAAATTTAGGGGGAGCTCTTTTTCTTGTGTATGCAACCTTGCTTAACGTCAAGGTTTGAAATTCTTATCCAAAGCATACACTAAGGGGGAGCTCGAACTAAATTTTGGAATTCAAAAGCTTCAATTCTTTCTATCTTTATTGTAAGCCTAAGTTGGTTGTCATCAATTACCAAAAAGGGGGAGTTTGTAAGTGCATTCGCCCCCAATGTGGATTTTGGCTAATTAATGACAATCAAATTAGGGACTAATGGTTTTATAAAAGCATGTATGCAGGTGTTAGTTCCTAGAAAGATTTGAAATGTTGAAATCTCGTGAACAAAGCACGTTGGATACAATTGGACATAAAGATACCTAACTCAAGTGGTGATTTGAAAGTTTGATTTTAAACTTGAGTTATAGGTAAGCCGGACTATCAAGAGGGTCACAAATTAGGTTGGCTAGATGTGGAGAAAAGTGCTCAAATCGACTAACTAAAGTTTGCTTGAGAGACACCGCACGATCACAAACACATAGAGGTTTTTCTGTGCAGTCGGTAGTACCGACCATGGGGGTCGGTAGTACCGACCAGGGAGGCAGCGCGCAATGCTCTCTGGATGGAGTTCATTTTGAACTATCGGTAGTACCGCCATTAGGTCGGTGGTACCGACCATCCAGACCATTCTAACATTTTCTCTAGATCGGCCCTAAAATGGCCTGGCGGTAGTACCGCCATAAGGCCGGTACTACCGACCCTCGGTGGTACCGACCTCGGCCGGTAGCAAGTCAGTTCTTGCAACCTCTTTGTGTAGGCTCGAAAATGACTTGGCGGTAGTACCGCCATAAGGTCGGTACTACCGACCCTCGGTGGTACCGACCCTGGTCGGTAGAAAGGTCATTTTTGCAGACCTCTCTGTTCGTGCTCAAAATGGCTTGGCGGTAGTACCGCCATAAGGTCGGTACTGCCGACCCTCGGTGGTACCGACCCAAGCCGGTAGTAAGTCAAGTTTTCAGAGCTCTCTGTGTTGACGCGTTTTTTGACTTGGCGGTAGTACCGCCATAAGGTCGGTACTACCGACCCTCGGTGGTACCGACCCTGGTCGGTAGTAACCGAGGGATCAAGTCACTTTCTGCGGAGCTCTCTGTTCACGACCATTTTGGCCTGGCGGTAGTACCGCCATAGGGCCGGTACTACTGACCCTCGGTAGTACCGACCTGAGGCCGGTAGCTGATTTTAGGTCAGATCCAGATCTGTGCAACCGTTATTGACTGGTCGGTACTACCGACCAGCCTCGGGACTGGGAGACTATAAATAGCTCTCCTCTTCTCTTTTAACCGTTACCCACTCATTCCACTCACTTATTGCGACCTAACTTCAGACAAAGACTCTCCAAGCATTGACTCCTCCCCTCTCTCTCTCTCTCCCTTTGCTCCAAGATTCATTCCTTTGCAAGATCTGAGCTAGGGAAGTGAGATTAGAGAGTAGGAAGCTACAACCTACGACTTGAGCACTTGGTTTCCATCTAGCCGGCTTAGTTTGTGTCTATTACTCTTGGGTTCGTTGAACCCTAGCCGGTTAGGTGTCCTTCGTTGTAGCCCGTGTTGATTCATTTGTGAGGGCTTCCCGAAGCGTTTGTATTTCCCCTGTGATTTCTAGTGGAGAAACTCTAGTAGCCTTTGTGGTTGCTTGAGTGAGGCAAGGAGGTGAAATAGACTCCGACCTTTGTGGTCACCTCAACAACGAGGACGTAGGCACTCCTTAGTGGATTGGCCGAACCTCGGGATAAATCGTTGTGTCCCATGTGCTTGTTGTTGTCTCTACTTTGCATATTACTTGTGTTCTTCGTGTTCCTCCTGTCTCTATCTCTTTCTTAGGTTGAGAAGGCTCGATCTACACCGTGGAAAGGAACCAAGGCTTCGAGAGGCTACAATCTTCATCAAAAATACTTAGGGAAGTGGGGCGTTTATAACTACAAGAAATTTGTTAATTTGTGACGCTCAATCCGTGATATCTGTGACGATTTTCAGATATCATCACAGATTGAGCGTCACAGATTAACAAGTTTCTTGTAGTAGTTGTATTACATTCATAACTCTCATACTTGGATTTGTAGTTTATCTTTAGGGTTCCGGTAGTGTCGTTTGTTTGTGTCAGTAGTATCGGTGTTTCATACCCGGTAGTACCTACCCAAACAAACCGACAAACCGGTAATACCGGTAGTTATCTAACTACAAGTTTTAGTTTGTGAAGTTTTAGATTGCAGAAAATCACCTATTCACCCCCCTCTAGGCTGATTAGATCCTTTAAAAAGTGATTAAAAAATTTGGCGGCAAAAATCTTAAAAAACAAACCACTTTGCCGAGTGTCAGGCCTAACACTCGGCAAAGATTGGTTCTTTGCCGAGATACTCTTTGCCGAGTGCCAGACGGCTAGCACTCGGCAAAGATAACGGCCATGGATGCCGTTTGCCCCGGCGAGATTTGCCGAGTGCCCATCTTTGTCGAGTGCCTGACTCTAGGCAAAGAGGCCTCTTTACCGAGTGCCCATCTTTGCCGAGTGCCAGACACTCGGCAAAGGTGCCCTCTGCCTAGTGTCATTCTTTGCCGAGTGCCACGTGGCCAGGCGAGTGCCCGATATTTGGCACTCGGCAAACCTCCAGGCACTCGGCAAAGCTCCAGTTTCCTGTAGTGTCTCGTCTTACAAAACCATCAAATTAGATTGCTATTGTCCAGCACACTATTTAGAGTAGATGCCTATATATGTATAAAAAACAATTACAAGCAAGCAAGCAAAGGGTTTGTCATGTCATCAACCTAACTTGCATGATGTAAGTATATATATAGCCTTCTTATTATTAGACAACCACTACCATTTCTGTGGCTCAAGGTTTGTCTCAACCAATAATAGGGTAGATGAACATCAGAACAGAGCAGACAACCAAAGGTGTCTTTTTCCTGTCAGATTATTATCTTTTCCTTGAGATAGAAAATGGGTGAGAGTTGAAGATGAGGGATGCCGTGTACAGTAGATTTTATTTTTCTTGAGATCCAGCACACATGTGCATGGTTGACCAGCTCGTCGTGGATAAACATATGATAAAGGAATCTGAGCAAGAAGAAACCAGCCACATCAACAAACATGAGCAGCTAGCACTTTCCAAAGAGGCCAGTGAGATTCTGCCTGTCTGTGGATGGATCTGAAACTGGCTAGTCACCTGATCCTGCATGCATGCACCAACACTCCAACAGTAGTAGTAAAGTTGATGGCCAGCAGCTGCAGAGGAGGAGAAAGGAGGGGAGGTCCACTGCTGTTGACTTGAGCACTTGCCCCAACTACTCAATCACATCAAACTACCATCATGCGTTGCGAAAGAATCATCATCATGTCCATGTGCAAAGTGCAATATAATGCAAACGAGAAATGGAAAAAAAAATGTGATAACCATGTTGAGCTAGCTATTCTAGCAAACTCATTATCCTTCTTTATCACACAATATATATAGGAGTAGTAGTACATATACATATAATTAATAATCGACGCTACTACATAACAAAAAATGTTACAAACATAATATATATAGATGGCATACTTATATATATATATGAGTATTAATTAGTTGTTTGTTGGAAACAAATTATAAAAAAAGAAGAAAATTAACGACGACATGATGGTGACCTTAACTTAGTCGATCGACATTGTTTGATACAGATACAGAGATGTACTACGTATATATGTCGTCGTTGGTTCTAAGAATCGAGGACGCGGTAGATGACGACGAAGCAGGGCAGGATGGCCCTGGGGTTGGCCACGAAGAGCTCCTCGAGGTTCCCGTACACGCTGCTGCTGGCGGCGTCCTCGCCGGCGACCGAGTCGAAGCTGGAGCCATCATCTTCCGCCAGACGATCCTCCTCGTCGGCAGCGGGCGACGACGACGAGGAGGGGGAGGTGGCGGCGCCGTCGCTTTGGCGGCGGACGCGGCCGGCGATGACGCGGCACACCAGCATGGCGCGGCAGCCGTTGTTGTTCGAGTCGCCGCCGCTGGTCATCAGCTGGTGGGGCTGCTGCTGCACCGACGACGACGAGCCGCCGCCGCCGCAGTAGTCGTGCGCGCGGCCGCTGCTGGCCGTGGTGCGCACGCCGAGCGGGTGCGCGGCGACCCACGGCGCGAAGCCGTGGCGGATGGCCGTGCACACGCCGCAGCAGGGCGGCCGTGGCGCCGCAGACGACGCGTCACCGTCGGAGCCGCAGCAGAGGGCGGTTGCGCCGGCGAGGCCGAGCGCGCAGGCGAGCGGCGCGGAGTGGAACCTGAGCAGCTCGTTGCCGTCGGCGGCGGCCCTGGCGGCGGCGACGGCGCGGCAGCGGGAGCGGACGGCGTCGCGGTAGGCCTCGAAGCGGGCGACGGTGCGCGGGGCGTTGTGCACCTTGAGGATGCGGTCGATGTGGCAGATGGAGGAGGTGGCGCCGTCGTGGTGCTCCGCCGTTCGCTTCTGATGCCGCCAGCTCGACTTGAAGATGATCTCCACGATGTTGCGCCCCGAGTCCTCCGGCCCAAGCTCGGACACTGCACCGGCCACATGTTGTTGTTCCTCCATTAGCAAAAAGGCCAAAAGCAATCGAGAGATCTGCAGGCTGCATGCATGCATGCGCTTGACTGACAATCTGACAGAGGTACTGTGCAATGCACCAATGAATGCTCTGCATGCTGAAATCTACAGTATGAAGGTACGGCTGCATGAATTGATGATTTTGTTTATGTGATCCGGTTATTACATACCAGTACATGCATGCATGCATAAACAAGCGTGTGGATGCTCTGGCGAGAATACACACACAACACAGTGCTTGTAGCTTGCTTGTAAACCACAAAAGACAAAGAAAAAGATGAAAAGGAGGAGGAGGACAGGGCGCCCATATAGGGGTATTATGGTATTGCTATGTGGAGTAGTAACTTTGATGGGCAGGAGCAGCATCTTGGCTACTGGCCTTTCTGTTTGTCTCCTCCCCCTCTGCTTCTACTACCTCCACCTCCATCCACTACATACGATACTCAACTCACATGGATCGATGTGCCAAGAGATTATATAATACTGTACTACCCTCATAAAACTATTTTATCTTGCAGTAGCTAGTAGTAGTGGAGTGGTAACTATTTGTTTTTATTTATTTAGATGACAATGAAGTAGTAGTAGTCGTCGTCGTAGCACCAGCTTGGCAGTAGAACAACTTAACCATGATTAAAATTATCTAAATCTAAAAAAAAAACTTAACCATGATTAACAATTAACAAACCGTAGTACGTATTGACCAGAGAGGCGCCGCCGACACTAGCTAGCACTACCTCTCAGATCTGTATAGCTAGCTAGCTATACCCGAGTCTCTCGTCTCCATGAACAGCAATTAATCCTAGCTAGCTAGCTAGCTAGCTTGATGTTAAAGAAAAGGTCCACACGTATCGCCTTTTTACTTTACTCTTTTGGGTGAAATTCCCGTGTTGCATTGCAAACAAACATACAGGCCTTTATCGTCTTTGCAATAAAGCTGATGTGTGGGAATGTCTATTACATTCAAGCCATGCACTATATACTTGTAACTGTATACTGTATTTCACCCACATATGTAAAACAAAATACTACTAGTAGATTATTATACACTACTGTTGGGCTGGTCGTTTTCATATAGCTGATTTCGACTGTTTCAACAGTGTTTTGTAAAAGAGAATAAACCGAAGTACAGCTGATAAGCCGACTAATAAGACAAATAAACGAACATAATCGATTTATAAAAAAAAAAAAGGGAAAAAAAAGAGCAGATCGAGAGAGAAATCTGGATGAGCATCAGAAGAGTGGAAGCAGTGGAACCTGCATGGCGGACGGCCTGGTGGTGCTCCAAGGTGTCGGCCTTGGTGAAGACCTCGCCGCAGTGCGGGCAAGCGCACAGCTCCCTCGGCCTCGGGTACCGCCTGCTATACACATATGCTTTTGCTCATTAATCACCACATCATTCATGATTACCTTAATCATCATCATCATAATCATGCATCCAGCTTAAAAGCATACGTACTAATCATGAATCACAAAATTATACGTACTCCATAACTAATTAATTAAGCAAAAGTAGCTAGCTTTGGCGGACGCCGGACCTGGACATGGGCTCCACGTTGATGGCGCGGCACTCGTAGCAGCCGGAGAGGCCACGCAGGGAGGAGTACTGGTGGCTGCTGCCGCTGTTGCCGGCAGCGGAGGAGGAGGACGAGCCCCCGCCGCGGTGCGCGCGGCCGCGGCGGTTCAGCGGCGCCGTGTCGCGGTCGGCGGCGGACGCGGACGCCGCGGACGAGGAGGCGGCGTCGACGACCACGTCGCGCATGGAGCACAGCGAGGCGCCGCACGTTCCGACGCCGCCGCCGCCGCCGCGGAGCCGCGCCAGCGCCGAGGGCGCCGATGGGTCGTGCACGCGCGCCGCCGCCGTCGCGCTCCGGCAGCTCAGCAGGCTCTTCACCTGCTCCCAGGAGGAGGAGGACGACGCCGCGGCGGCCTTCTTCTTCGTCGGCCGGCCTCGGTTGCTGTTCAGGGGGCTCTTCCTGGACGACGACGACGCGGCCATCACGCGGTGGCTTCGGGCGGCGCCTGCATCAGGCGGGGTTGTTCGCGCCGGCGTCGACGACGACGGTTGCGGTGACGGCGGCGGTGGCTGCTTCTTCTTGCGCTTGCTGCTGCTGCTGCTGCTGCCGTGGTGGTGGTGCTGGTCATGCCGCCGGCTGTCCGTGCGGTGGTCGCCGGTGCCAGCCTGCTTGGTGGCCGTAGAGCCTGACGAGGGGAGCAGCAGGGTGGCGAGAGCCATATCTGAAATCTCTCTGTGACTGTCCTTAGCACTCTTACTACCACTACTACCTATATATGCTAAATAGCCCTGTGTTGTATTATGTGTGTTTGGACTTTTGAATGGAGAAGAGAGAGGAGGAAGAAAGTTGGACCTGCAGGTAGAGCTAGCTTATGAGAGTAGTTATGAAGAAGGGCCCCCTCTGTCTCTCTCCTCTTCTTCTTTTTTTCTTGACGAGGGAACTCTCTCTCCCTCTTCTAGGAGGCTTGGATAGAGAAGAGCAACATAGTGCCATGAAGGGCCGAAGGCAAAACTCGACTAAACTCCTGTTAGTTATGGGCCCGAGGGCAAAAAAAAAAAAATACTCCCTCCGTCTCTAAATAACTGTCGTTCTCGCTTCCCAAGAAACAAGTTTGATTAAATATATATATTAAAAAATATTAATATTTATGGTACATAATTAGTATCATTAGAAAGATCTTTGAACCTAGTTTTTTAACATTTTTTTTTGGAGATACAAATATTATACGTATTTTGTACAAATCGAGTCAAACTTGTAACATGTACACCAATAACGACGCTTAATAAGGGACGGAGGGAGTATGCTACATATAGTGTTTTCTGTTTTGGATCTAAATAAGGCACAGTAAATAAAATGGAGAAAACATATTTTGGATCTGAATAGTGTTTTCCTATGCCTGATTTGCAACACATTTTTGAACTGCCTTTTATCTAATAATAATGATATACTCCCTCTGTCCCTAAATAATCAGAGTTGTCCTAAGTCAAACACTTTGAATTCGACCAAATTAGTAGAAAAAAGGTTAATATTTATGACAGAAATAAATTAGGAAAGTTAGATACAACATGTCAATATGAAACATATTTAATTTGATGGTATACTTATTGGTAGTTACTTATAACATGACATATATTTTATACCATGCCTTCTAGTGTCATAGATATGTTAGGACTATTTTGTATAAATTTGGTCAAATTTAAAAATATTTAACTTAATTACAACAATTTTATAAGTTGACTTATTCATGATGGAGGGAGTAGTCCCCCCCCCCATTTTGTCTAGGCATAGCATTGTAGGATTTGATGAAAATAAAAGCTATGCAAGTTTTTTTATCAATAATTAATTAATTAATTAAACTAATCTTTAGTGTCTAAAAAAAGTTGAGCCAACAGAGATTCATATTTCACATATCTTTTGATATGGTGTTGAGGTGGTTTTAATTTACAATAACTGATAATGTATTAAGAGAAATTAATGGCCCGAGTTTACTTTGAAAAGTATCTCAAATACAAATACACCCGTACATGTAAGAAAAACAGGATCGCAATCTCAGCTTCTGCTCCTATAGTTTACTTCATTATTGATATAACTCATGTTTGTGTATGGAAAGTAGCTTATGGAACTATGGAAGAAGCTGGTAGAACAGAACTTTTGGGTATCCCTCAGTTTCATCTCTGTTTGTGTGCTTCCTTATAGGTTAATTAGTAGAAAAATCCTTCCATTAAGAAGCTAGCACCCAATCCTTTTCAGATGGAAAAGCTTTACCACAAGTCATACTAAATGGTCTTTCCTAGTAATGCTAGTGAATGAGCCATTTTGACTCTCTTATGAATTCAAGAAAAATCTGGGTCGCGTTATCACAAATAAAGCAAGAAAAATGCAAGTCATACTAAATGGCCTTTATTAGTCATGAGGTTAGAGAACAAGTTTCTGAAACAACCTCGATCCCTATGAAAACTATAAAAAAAAAGTTCATCTAAAAAACACTCTGCTCCTATCTGGGCAGTAATGGGATGCAGCAACACAAAATATTGCTACAAATATAAGACATTTAGGGGGTATTTGGTTCCCACCCCCTAAAGTTTAGCCACTAAAGTTTAGTGAAGGTGACTTTAGTGGTAGTGTTAAAAGTGACTGAAAGTAGAGGTATTTGGAACTTTAGTGACTAAAAGTGACTAAACTTGTGGCTAAACTTTAGGGGTAGGAACCAAACACCCCCTTATGTTTTCACTTAGAAGGAGTAGTTGTGATTCAGCATCACCCACATTCATCCCCATCTACATAATTATGGGAGTTGACCTCCCAGTAAATACTGGACCTATTACCCCGTTGCTAAAATATTTGGAAAAGAAATTATAGACTAATAAATGTTCCTCACCCCCCTCTCTTTTTTGTAACTATACTGATTGTTTTTTAAAAAAATTAAAATTCCTGTAGGGGCTTTGCCCCTCCAGTTTCTTCAAAAAAAAATAGTGTTCAAAATCAAATTGCTGCTTTCGGCTGTAAATATAAGTTTGTCCTAGGTTTTTCTTCTGATTCAAACTTTTGCACTCTATTCTTTAGCCTTTTTCAACGCAGTTGTATTGCAACTTATTTCTCTCTCACGTAACACTATTGAAATAGCCACAATGAAACCATCTGCCAAACAACCGCTTGAACTTTGACCACAAGTTTCTAAAATTTTGTATATATAGTATGGCGTTCTTAGATTCACTATTAAACATTACTTTCAAAACATATAATTCTTTTTATTTAAAATAATATTATTTTTATTCATAATTGTTAATCCAAGTTAAAAAAAATTATTGGAGGATGGAATTATAACAAAGCAGGATGTGCAGAAGTTTGGTTTGAGCCAATTCGTGGTGTCAGATGCTCTTGTTGTCTTAAGAAGACGATCGTGTCGAATCAACAATCAAGGTCCATTATTATTCATCACTATATATATGCTGTTTTTTTTGTATTAACAATTGTCATCTAATGCAGACGTCTCATCAGAAAAGGGTACGGTGTCCTTTATTTGAATAAAGAGAAAGAACCTTCCTTAATATCTGCCCTATCTCTAACAAAGAGATTATGCATACATATGTTGTACGTAAATATTATGTAGTAGGTAGTAGAAGGGGACATCAACTTAACCTAAGAATCAACTCTACAACAAGTGAAAAAGAAACATGAGTTATTCCTAATGAAAGGAAGTACTTTCTTGTGGAATGAATGGGTCCACGCAGACTAGCTCTAGCTTGTGACATGTAATTACCCGCAAACTTATTTTAAAGGCAGATTTGTTTGACATTATTTTCAAGGAATACAAGTTCCCTCCTTTTATGTTCCATTTTACAGGATTATCTAATATCAACAATATCATGATTAATGTATACATGATGATATGGGATGTCCATGTCTCTGCATTGCTGATGTTGCTGGACAAGGTCACAAGAGCTACCAATCTGTCGCCATGTGGCCTGGCACCATCGAACTTTCCCATCCAAAATTATTGGTAAGAAATAGAAACCACATTAGTGTCTCTCTGCATATGCAGAGAGATATTACCTTAAATGATTTGATAATAAGAGGTCAGGACAGGTAGATGAATCTGACATCAACATTATTATTTATAAAAAAAGAAAAAGATGGAGGTGGAAGAGACCAAGGGACAACAATGAAGTGAGAGGGCAGTTAAGCAACTGGAGGCAGGTAAGCAACTGAGAAAAGCATATCTTTTTAGTACAGAATTAGCAACTCCCTCATGCTGTGCTGGAGAGGAAGCTCAACCAGATTAATTATTCAATAATACATGAGCTATCTATATATGCCAATCCTACTACTGGCTACTCCAGGGTCCAGAGAGCACACAACACCAGCTAGAGCTAGGCAGATGCTGCCATGCATGTCCAAGTCCAACTGCCCTGCTTCACTGTCCAACCACTTGCAACAGTTTGGATCAACGAGAGATCCAGCAATGACTAAATTCGTCATCATGAAAATTTGGCAATTTCTTGTCTATAGTACGCCTCAAATTACCTTGATCAAGCAATGTCTGATTTTGTTGTGCAGGTTTCTTTTTATATTATACAAAAAAAAATCGCTGTCTGGATGGCCATACTTTTGTACCCACACACACACTATTGATGAACAAAGAGAATGAACAAAAAAAGATGGTACAGTTTTGCTGGGCCACACGGAGAGATTTGTATTTGGAAGTTCTCCTTGTGCCACGGACTTGTCCAACGACAGCATTGCACACATGGTCATCAAATAGGCAAATATCATGCAGTAATGTTGCAAAATAGCTTTAGAGTAGTGAAAATTTAAATATATAAAAGATGCATATAAGTGAAATAATCATATATCATGCCTATCAAACTTGAGTCTTTAGTCCAAGCCACCTTGCATAAGTGAAAAGACGATATGCAGATTAACCCTACAATGTTGACATGCTATGATGCCAAATTTGTGCTTCAATTTTTCTGACTAACCATGACATGATTTGTCTGATCTTGCATCATCACATATACATGTTTATGGAACTGAAAGCAACAGCGAAGAGAGGAAGGGACTACGTGGTAGGTATGCGGCATCTTCAGGATGAGCTAGCAGCTGGTTCGCATGGCACCATATTTCACAACAGACCCCCAACCAAACATCATGCCATACAGGACCAGCACTCCCACTCTGTGTCTGAAAACATACAGCCACAGGGAAGATAAAAAGGGAGGAGGAAAAATGTGACACAGGGACCAATCCATCAGATGAGATCAATCTGCTAAAACTCTTCTAAAACGTACTGTACTTGTCAGAGGAAGCAAACAATAGCAGCAACAATACCAATAATTGAATCTGGATTGGACTATCATCTTTGGATGATGTACACATAAATACCTACCTGATTGCATTGGTTCTGACATGCTTGCATTGCACGCACTGACTTGCTGCTGCATGCAAATGGCCATGCCACAGATCTGTGCTGTGCAATTAACTTGTTGTCGAGGTGTGAGGAGTAAAGGTGAATGAGGCAGGCCATCCACATGTATGCGAGTAACTCTCTTATCTGAAGAAGCATGGTTACCTGTAAATGCATCTGCTTCTCATGGACCACCAGACCACAGATCCAGCAGGCCAACTGCTCCCTCGTGGGCTCCATAGTGCATCCATTTGCACTTCGATTGCCATCCACGTTACTCTTGAAAAAAAAATATCAGTTTTGTAACCGGTGACTCATGGCAGTCTTGATGAAAGTACAAGTTTTATAAAACTCAACTCAAACCAAAGCATAATCGTATGATTTTGTTCAGAAGGAACTTAAACTGAAGCGGTGACCAACAGAAGAGGGCAACCAACAAAAGGTCGCCAACAGACAAAATGTGACTCAACAGTAGCATCTAATACAAAGGTGTTACATTAAAAGCCAACACTGATAGTACAGACTACAAAGGTGTGTCCCAAATTGAAGGGCATTGTCTGCCTACAAGGACGAATGGTTATAAATAGCTTTCAAAATCCAGCAAGAACAATACAGATTTCCTTGTACGATGTACCCTCAAGTTCATACGATTCGTGGTGCTGTTTTCAAGTCCCAGTTTGTTCATATGAGGCTGCTGAGGTGGTGCCAGGATCCGTAGCGGGTGCCAAGCCAATGGCAAAACAGAAGGCGAAACGATACATACATGGCACCTCAAGTTCTCATGGGCCTTTGATGCTGTTTTCCTTGTAATCTCTACCCACCCTCTGGCAAAGATCATGAGTCCTCATCACTCTCATTGCCAAAGACCGAAGAAACTTTTGCGGCCACCTTTGGCTTCTTGCTGGCACTGCCAACTAGAACCTGTACTTGCAATGAAAATGTGGTCAACTTAACAATTATAGGCATAGGTGTTGCTGTAAAAATGAAAGGTTCAATAAATTCTGAAAATGACCGCTTACTTAGAGTTGCAATTAATCGAAGAAAATTAAAGACAGTAGATTCATATAATGTGTAGATTTATACTCCTGTTGTCTATAATTTGAACAAACAATATTACAGGTCAAAATTGCAGTAACACTAAATACTGGAAGTTCTAGGAAAGGAACATCCAATTTTTATGGAGTCCAATTCAACAAGAATTTGCAGCAGTGGCCACAAAATTCAACAGCACTGCAAGATCTGCCAATTGCCACTCAACATCTCAACAATTTTTGTGTCATGGGACCATATATTAGTACTAATATTTGGAGGAAAGTCCTGAAATGCAAACAAAATGAATGGTATCCTCAAGATAACCACCTTGGAAGGAGCCATTTTGGAGAATCCAAACTTCAAGGTTCCACGCTGATCCTGGTTGCTAGAAGCTGCCATGGATTTTGGCGCAGGACCTTCTGTCTCTGACTTTTCTTGCTTCTCCTTCTGCTGCTGCTGCTTCCTATGAGCATCTGCACTGAAGCTTTGTTAAGGAAATCGCAAGCTCCACATACAACCTAAAACTCCTAACAAATATCTTAAGAATAACATAGAATAGTCTTGTGCAATCCTTGAATTTAATTATGAATGGATACAGTTGAGCAATTTTTGCGAGCTCCTTCTCTTCTCGTTGTTGTTCACGTTTCTGCCTGTCATCACGGCTACCGCTGCTGCTCTGCATTTCTCTCATTTCTTTAAACCTCTGTGCAACAAAGGTACTCAGAACAGTGCAATTGAACATATATTAAAAAATATTAATACAATGCATTAGAATAGTCAGAAGGTGCACAAAATGGATCACCTTCCGATGATTGTGGTCATATGAGCTCAAGTGACTCTCGAATTCATGAGCCAGCTTGTACTGCTTATTGCAGAGGTTGCAAAAGAACACCTTCTGTATCTCCTTGACTTCACTGCGGATTTTGTGCTCACGCTCTGCTATGACCTGGATTGTCATGATTTGCACCAAGCAGGGAAAAGAAACACCAAATAAAAAGCGTACATAATGCTCGAGACTTTTTAATGGTTGATGCTAGCCATTCTCAAATCACGAAACTACAGCTACTTACAGGCTATAGAGGTCTAGATCTAGGTTTCCAGCATGTCAAGCATCAACCCAGTCAAAAAAAAAAAACTTGAAGAATGTATATAAATTAGCACCAGGTGTTAGATTGCATACCTCACGTTTCTTTATATGTTCCTCAGTCTCCTCAAGTTCAATATTCAATTTCTTTCGTTGCACGTTCTCCTCAGATGTGAAGAAGTCATCTTCCTCTTGCTTCCCAACACCTAATTTTGCGTCTCTCATGTCAGCTCTTATTGGTTCTAGTATACCTGCATCACAACAAAGAAAGGTATCCTCAGCAGGTGCAGAAGATCATCACATTTAGTTAGTGAACAATAAGGGGTGAATATTTGGTGATCAACTCCGCTCCAGGTGTAGAAAGTGACAGATCTCAAATGGAATTTCTATGCACCTAAACCTGTTAAGTTTAGGTAAAGTGAAGCAGAACATCGGTAAAGCAAAAGGTATATTAGCACTAATATCTTTCCAGAGGGCCTTTGTAGTACAAGGAAACAACATACTGTAAAATGTTCAGATGAAAATATTACTGTGCCACGAATTACAAGGCAAATGTAATGCTTAATAAGGTTATTTCTAAAACAAGATAGACAACAACAGGCATCAATGCTTTCCTTGGTAAAGAAACTTTGGGAAGAAAAAAGGGAGAATGAATAGCTACTGCCTACTGATAGAGTATTAGTATCAATTAAACAAGGAGTCAGGTGAGCTGACAAGATCATTGCGAGTAGTGTTAGATATATATAAGCAAACCGACTGACTGACTGTAATCCATCCTATCCTAGCCCATAAGTCAAAAAGCATGGCAGGTATATGATTTGCATGAACATGAGGATGCCATTAGATATAGTCCAAAATAATAACGGATCAGCAGCTGAGGGAAGTAGCAGAATCAACTACCGATTCTTCTATCTTTAAGAAAAAAGCTCCTAGTCGCGATTTCTCAATTTCCATAGCAACTGACAAGCAGTCATGGCAAGACAAGGCAGCATATATAGGAGCAAAAGGAAGAAGATACAGCACCTTGTTCGTTCTTGCCCAGGCCCTTGCCGGTCTTCCAGCCCATCTTCTGCAGGAGCCTGAAGCCGACGTTGGACGCTGTGAGCTGGGTGTGGACGGAGGCCTGCTCGAGCCCTTCCGTGTCGAGGTTCTCGGTGGGGCGGTGGCTCATGGGCAGCCGGAACTCCTCCAGGTCGTCGTCCTCTTCATCTAGATCCACTGGGTGATGACCGCTGCCTCCGCCGCCGCCGCCACCCACCGCCTCCTGGGGAGCTTGTCCCCACTGCTTGTTCTCCTGCGCACAGCAAAGAGGTAAGGCACACGAATCCGGAGCCGGAGCAGGCAAGCAAGCAAGCGGCCGCGCGGGAAATCGAGAGGGGCGGAGTGGCCGTGCTGGACTGACCATGTCTGGCCGGGCCCCAGTAAAGGAGAGGAGAGGGTTTCGTTGGGGTTGAGAGGGAGCGGAACGCGGCGGGCTGCGACGCCGATCTGGGCGGATGGCGGCCGGCGGTGGGGGAGAACACCGACGAAGGGAGGGATTGCGGCGGCTCCCAGAATTTCGTGCTTGTGCTATGATTGGATTGCTAATTTCCTGTCAGACATTTGACCCATAATTGAGCTGGACTAATTGGAAAAGAGAAGATTGGGCTGAGAAGTCTTGGGCTGGGCCACATGCGGGCTTCTGATGGGTTTAGGAAAAGGTCCATTTCATCTTGCAAAGTTTTAGTTTTGGAAGAACACAAACAATAATAAGCGACTGATCGCGGCTTAACCCGGTCCTTGGAAAAAATCAGAACACGCCGATACTTCATAAGGTAAAATGGACCTTTTCCATGGATTTAACAATAATGAGCGATTGATCGCTTCAACTAGAGGTGGTTGCTGTTGCATTTGCTGCTGTTACCATAAGTTGTTGTTTTTTTTGGACCTTTTCCATGGGTTTAATATTAATGGGACAGTGTAAAATAAATTGTTTGGTCACAATGATCCAATGTATCAATTCACTAAATAGCATTAGTTGTTTTTTTGGAAAAAAGAAAAACTAAATAGCATTAGCGGACTCACTTTCTGGGATCTGGGTCATCGCATTGCTACACGGTCACAAATGCTTTAGAATAGAATTTGTTTTTACGAGACTCACTTACACACGTAGACACTTATATATACGAGCACACACTTAACCCTCTATGAACGCATACACGCATACCCTATCCCTATAGAATAAATTCAAGAAAATACGAACACTCAGCGGAAGGTTCCACCACAAAAAAACTCAACTAACTGAGCTACGCTCAGTTTACTTTAGAATAGAAATTTACCAACCTATAATTATTGGTTTATTTATATGGCTGAGTAGGATATATAGCTTGCATTAAGAGAGAGACTAGAACGGTCCCCCATTAGTTGTAGTCTTAATTTCTTAGAAATAAAGTTGTTAAATATATGAGTTGGACTTGTATGTTCTTACATCGATTCTCGTTGCAAGCGAGCTGTGCACCAGCTGGTCTAGCTGTTCGCTTTGAACCATCTCGGGGAAGGATTTATTGGTTAGAGAAGGCGGGGTTTATCTGCATGTTGAAAAAAATCCTCTTGTCTGTCCTATGCTTTCAACTTTTTGGTTTTTGAGAACAAAACCCGAAGCCAAAAGCCCAACCATAGACATACCTTTAGTGGGGTGTGATTTTATATTTAATATGAGATAACATGCATGACTTGCATGAAGAGATTAAAAGCTATTGGAGGATTATTTGGCATTTAGTGGGGTGACATATAGTGCTTATATTTCAATATTGAAATTTAGTGAAGGGTGACACGGGCCCGAGTGACTGTCGTGCGACTGTCGTGCCCGAGCGCGAGCGCGTAACACAGGCCTCACGTGGTCGACCTACTAATCCTCTCTGCCCTCACCCGCCCTTTATAGTCGGCTTTGGAGATGATGAACACACTTGCGCCTGCGGCTAGGGTTAAAGCGAGGAGGTCGCTGGCGTCTGAGAGGAAGGGCTCGCCGGCGCTAGGGTTTTCAAGTTAGTAAATCCCTCTCAGGTGGCTCTAGGAGGTTTGTGGGGAGGTGGATGTGACACGGCAGTGGTTACGGGTTGAGGGTAGGTGTAACACCTCTGGTGTTTAACTGTAATTAACCTGACATGTCATCATCATTAGTCACTAATCATTCTTGCCTTGCATTTATGTTGCCTAGTACTTGTGTAGCAATCTCTTTTCAAAAACCCTAAAAGCCCAAATCTTCCTATAAGGGCAAAAATGGTAATTTCACCTCTGTGCCTAGCTTTGTGTAATTCTTGTTCAGTTGGATGTCTTGAAGTTTTGTTGTGTTGGCCAAAGTTCAAAAATCAAAATCAGATTTCAAATCCCTTTGCAAAACCCTGATTTCCAAACCCTGGATTTTATCCCTCTTTTTGTAATTCAAAAATTATTCAAAATTTGGGGTTGGTCCAAAAAGCAAAGATGTAGATCTGATCAAGATAAACAACTTTGGTATTTACAATTTTTCAAGTTTCTGTACAAAGTTTGAAGTAAATCCAAATTCATTCAAATTTCAGTTTTTGTCCCCTTTTCAGTTTTCAAAATTTATTCAAAAATTATTGAGTTTCAAAAAAAGTGTATATTAGCAAAGTTATAGGTTTTGATAAAAGGAACAACTTTCATATTTGCAGATTTCCAACTTTCAGTGTAAAATCAAAAGTAATTTTGAATTTATTCAAATCTCAAAAGTGTCCCCTTTTCTGATTTTAAATGTGGTTCGAAAAATATTTGGATTTTGAAAATGTTCATTTTGACAAAGTTGTAGATCTCCTTTTTCTGCACAACTTTGATGTTTTGAGTTTTTGTTGCCCAGTTCAAATTTTGGAAGTAATTTACAAAATACAAAAACTGGCCAAAAGTCAAACCCTAGCCCCTACACTGTTCTTCTTCCCCGTAGACCCAGGGGGAGGGGGGGGCCCGGCCATGGCGCCGGCGCTGCGCCTGCTGCGCATACGGCTGCTCCCCACGCGCCTCTGTCCTGCCCCAGCCGCTCCTTGGTCCCCTCCGCACCCGCACGCGAGCGCTGACTCCATCTCTCGGCCCCTACTGCTCCTGCTCGCCGCCGCCGCGTGGCCATTGCCGGCGCTGCCTGCGCCCGAGCCCCGGCTGCACGCCAGCGCCTCCGCCAGAGTGCAATCGAGTGCACGTGCGCTCGCCGAGCTTATCCAGCCATCACCACGGTCTCTACCGGCCGCTATCCGCCTCTATAAAAGCCCCGCCGGTGCTCGAGCTCTTCACTCGACCCCGCCGCCGTGGCCAGCCCACTCCAGACCCTCCACCGCCCAACCATCTAGCCCAACAGCTCCGCCTTGAGCTCGTGAAGCTTCCCCACTCTTCAATTTCACCTCCCCCGCCTCCAATCGCCCGGCGTAACCCCATCTTCCCAATCTCCGACGGAGCACCGGTGAACTCGGGTTCGTCAAATACTTCCTCTCCGGCCACGGATACCTTCCCCTGACCCCTGTGTCAGCTTCCTTGGTTCCGCGCGACTCTAACCAGGCCCTTGCGGTCTCGTGTGTTGCGCAGGATCGCCGGATCGCCGGAGTGCCGCCGCGGTCGTCTTCTCCCTCGAGCCTCACCCTCGAGCACGTGTCGAGCCTCACCCTCGAGCCCTGCCTCCGACCCGTGGTAAGCACCCGAAGCCTCCGGTCTCTGCTTCCACTCCGTTTCGCCCGAGCCTCCCAGTCAGGCCTCGGACGGACGCTTGCTTTTCCGTCTCGCCCGAGCCCAAGCCTCGAGCGGACAGACCCTCACCACTTCGCCCGAGCCCAGGCCTCGAGCGGACTCGTGCACCCTCCACTTCGCCGAGCCAGGCCTCGGACGAAACGTTTTGTTTCCGTCTCGCCCGAGCCTCCCGGCCAGGCCTCGGACGAAGCAGTCGCTTCCGTTTCGCTCGAGCCCCGCGCGATTCGCCCGAGCCCCGCGCGATTCGCCGAGCCCTGCTTAGAAGGAGCACAGTGCTCTTTTCTTTTTCTGAGAGATGTGAATAGTGCTCTGTTTTTTTTTGTGTGAATTAATCTGTTGTTCCTTAAATCCTGATAAAATTATGGTATGCTCCTTGCACTGTGTAGTATTTTATAAAAATATGAAACTTGACTTTTCTGCAAGAATTTGAAAATGTAAAATCCCTCTTTTAATTAATAAATGGATAGTTTCGGATTTTTAGAAAATTATTTATAACTCCAAAAATCATGAGGTAAATTTTTGTGAGCTTCCTATGCCATGTTTAGTCTCTGGTGAGATTTTGAAGTCTTTTGGAACAAGTTGATTTTTGAGCTTTTATTTTAATTGTTAAATAGTGCCTTTTGCTAATTAATGTCTGATTTTATTTGAGCACCTTAATGACCTCCAAAAATTATGAAATTTGTTTTGCCATCTATTTAAGTCATAATGAACTTATGTGATTAATTTGGTAATTTTTGGAGCAACTTCATAAAATGACCTTTTAAATAAATTAAGAAAATAGAAAAGGTGGATTAGGGTTGGTAATAAGTGTTTGATGATGTGATCTTTGGATTGATTGATGTTCATAGACCCCTACCCTTTGGTCTATGATGGTTGTGATGCTATGATTTGATGATGCTTAGGATAATTATAATAAGGGCTAGTTTAATCAATATTGCTTAAGGAAGAAATGGTTACCTTTTATGCTCAACCTAGATTTCGATTATGCCTTGTTTAAGAGTAATCTAGAATCAGTGGAATTGTCTTGCACCATAAGTCCATATCATCATTCTCATGAGCATTCATCATTACATCCGTATAGTTGACGAAGAAGGTACCAGAGTCGAGGCCGCTGTTGGCGAACCAACTCCCGAGGCGACCCCGAGCTCCGACACCTATACCTACCCCGAGTCTGCTCTTTTTGCCATCCAAGGCAAGCCCCGGTGCATTTAACCCTTTCCTTGAATTTATAAAATGATTTCCTTAAATGCTTTTGAGTTAAATTATTGCATTAGGTTTATAGGAGTTGTGTGCTATCCTAATTGATGCACTATCCACCTTGACCACTGATACACCCGATACCTGCTTTTCAAAAGTATTTGAAAAATGCTTAGCAATGCTTATTGAATTAGACTTTGCAATAAAATGCCAATTTCAAAAGTGTGATCACTTAAAGAACATTTATGGGAATTTGGCTTTACTCCCGTCTACTGGCTAGTTACCTGATCCGTACCTAGTCAATAGCGTGGAGAGGTTGTCCGAGCGTACGGTGCCGTCATGTTGTAGTCCGGGACTCAACAGTTGACACCGACCGGGACAGGGTTGAAAAACTGACAAGACTATTACGCTTGGGTGAGATATAACCAAGGTATAGTTTTGGCTGGAAAATTAGGGACCATCCGTATGGGGGCCTGCTGGTCAAGACTTGTAACTATTCACATACTACGGAAAGCTCTGGCTCCGAGGAATCCTTTATTGGACCGACAACCGCGCACTGGGAGTGGAGAGATGGCGGAAGTAGCATGTACCCACGTGGGTTAAAGTCCCGGATTGGTGTGGTGTACTGTACTTCCGGGTGGCGTAGGACCGGGCCCAATCTTGGAGGAATCGTGGTAGACGAGTTGGCATATGCAAGTTTGGGTGCTACATATGCAGTGTGGATAGGGATCCTCAGCTGAGTATTATTTATCCGGATTAACGTTGCTCCTCGGTTATGGAGACTTGGTCCACTGACTGTCAACGGAGAGTGGTTCTCAACTAGGAATGTTTTGAAATGTAAAATGAATCATGAACGATGAAGAATTGAGGAATACTGAATCTTTCAAAAATAAAATAAGGTTTACAAAAATGCTTTTCTGCAAAATACTTGATCTTGCTTAAGCCTTACCTTGACTACCCTAAGCCTTCATTCCTGAGTCTTCCCCTTTTTCTTTAGTCGGGTAAGTCTTGTTGAGTACCCCGTACTCAGGGTTTGTTACCCATGTTGCAGGTATGCCTGAGACCCCGATGTGTCTCGCACCCTGTTGCGTGACCTTCGTCCAGGAAGAGGCCGATGAGGCCGATGAGTAAATGTGCACCCTCGGGCTGGGTGTTACATGTATCTTTATGTTTCCGCTACGTTGTCTACTTTGAATTTCCCGAACAATGGTTTGTAATAATCGTACTCCTTACCTCATTTGAAACCTCGGTTTGTAAAACTAATGTTATTTAAGTCTTCCGCTCTTTATTCCGATGTTATTTATAAAAGTATGCAATGCTGTAACCGAATTGTGAGATGATCCTGCGGACATTGGGCACTGATGTAGCCCGGTGGCGAACAGGTCTTAATCACATGGAACATGGGTTCGGCTGTCAGAGGTTGACAGGGACACGTGGGCCATGAGATTAGGGTCGTTCCGTCACAGAGTGGTATCGGAGCATCTCACTTTAACGTTGCAGTGTTCGTTTTTGCGAAAACTTCAAAAGACCTTTTGAGTCCAAACAAACTAAACTTGACTATTTTGAGTCCAAATTGCTTCTCTCATCTTGTCTCTCATATGGCAGCACTAGCTAGTGGAACAACATGTTTTAAGCCCTATGTACTTTATTTATTGCATTGCTTTGTTCCGTAGGAACGATTCATGCATCATGTCATAATCACTAAAGTTAACTTCCTCTCTAAGTTCGTTTGGGTAGTATGCCTTTACCTGTTCTTGCTAGCCTTTCTCATCCATCTTCTCTTATCCAGACATGGCCATTATCAAGCGGACTGCCCGCAAGTCGACTGGACCGCATGGTGTGCCACGCCATCAGCTGGCACCACGCGCTGGAGAAGAGATTGCCGAATCTTCCAATGGTCGTCGCCTTCCCCGCCGCACCCGCAAGCAGCTGAAGGAGGAAATCAAGAATCTGAAGGCTGAAATGGAGAACATGGAGCATGACTTCTATCTTTCCCGCCTGGAGTTTTATGAGGCACGAGCTTCCCTGGAGCAGGCCAACCGGAACACGGTTCGCGCTATCGAGCAGCGCAATGATGCTTGGACCCGTGAGGACGTTACCAGAGCCCAGCTCCACGGACTGCAGCAGTACACCGCCCAGATTGAACAGTTCAATGGTATGCTTCATGAGGAAGTGCATCAGCTGTATGATCAACTTCACCCCTTGATACCCCCGGTTATGGAAGACCCTGAGGACGGAGTTGTGGAGGAACCAGAAGTGGATCAAGGGCCAGGCGAGAACGAAGAAGTTGAACCTGTCGAAGACGTCCACGCTGAAGACGAGGATGAGGAGGAAGAGCCTGAGCTTATCATCGAGGATGATGATGATGACGAAGAGTTGATCTTCATCGATGACGACTAGACTCCTTGTGTCTGTACCATCTGCTTATCTAAAACCTTAGACTAGGTTTGGGGGCGTTAGTCTGTCTGTTGCCAAGTATGGCATGTATCTTTCTTTTCGTACCTTTTTCCCTTATCAGTCTGTTGTCATCTTTATCAAGTCAGCTATCCTTGTATCAGTGAAGCTATCAATCGGTCGTTTCAGAACCTTTGTCCATATATGCTGAGTTCCGAGTTGCTTATACAGATGCCTGTGAACACCCGTACCGGAGCCGGAGGTGCTGGAGGTGACCGTCTCCCAAACCCTCCACCTGTACCAGCTACCCTAGCAGAGGCCATTACAGCCCTGGCCGCCGCTGCCAATCTGATGGCTCAGAATCAAGGACAGCAGAATGTTGGTCACCGTGGTCGTCATAACCAAGAGACCACCTATGTGGATTTCACTGAAACCCGTCCACCGGTTTTCACCAGAGCCGATGAACCCCTCGAAGCTGATGATTGGCTCCGCACCATGGAGCAGAAGTTTGGTCTCATCCGATGCACTGAAATCCAGAAGCCCCGGTTTGCTTCGCAGCAGCTTCGTGGCCCAGCAAGTGCTTGGTACGCCAACCTTTTGGCTGCCCAGCCTGAAGGTCATGAGTTGACCTGGGAAGAGTTCCGCACCGCTTTCCGTGCACACCACATCCCATCAGGTCTGATGAAGATGAAGCTTGATCAGTTCCTAGCCCTGCAGCAGAAGGACTCCACAGTGATGCAGTATGTGGGTCAATTCAACCATCTGAGTCAGTATGCAGCGGAATATGTCAACACGGATGAGAAGAAGAGAGACTGTTTCCTTAGGGGATTGCACCCTAAGATCCGCAGAAGCATGTCCAACAACCTGACCGGTTCTTATCATGAGGCTGTTGACCGGGCAGTTGCTTTTGAAGAGAGTAACCGTCAGTACCAAGAGGAGAAGAAGAAGAAGAAAGCAGGATCTAGCAGCCACTCTGGCAATCACAAGCGCCAGAGGGTCATATATCATCCTAGTCACCACCACAACCGTCCACCTTACCCTCACCAGCAAGTGGTTGTCCGTACCGCGGCTACCACCCACAACGCCAACCAGCAAAGTGCCACACAGCCGAATGCCCCAGGTGTTCGTATCACCACTCCACAAACAGCCTACAACCATCCCTGCTACAACTGCGGCCAGCTTGGTCACTGGTCTCGTGAGTGCCCAAAGCCCAAGAGGTATGCTCAGAATGCTCAGAAGAATCCTGGAGGATCTCAGCAGCAGCAGCACCGTGCACAGCAGCAGCATGCTCAGAAGGGCAAGATTGTCAAGAAGCACGGGCAAGTCTACTACACCACCGTCAGTGACATCCCAGAAGGAGAACCCGTCATGATCGGTAGGTTTCCTGTTGCCAATCACCCTGCAGTTGTGTTGTTTGATTCTGGTGCATCGCATTCCTTCATCAGTCGTACTTTTGTCATCAAGCATGAAATATCAATTGAGGATTTTAAAAGAAAGTTTCTGCATATTTTCGCCTGGAGGGCGTATAAGTACTAAGGAAGTGGTTCGCAGTATACCAGTAAGGTTGGGGGAACATGTATTTCCCACCACCATGATAGTGCTTCATGATCAGGAGATAGATGTCATCCTAGGCATGAATTGGATGTGTCAGTATAAAGCCATGATCGACATCTTGAATAGAGTTGTGAGAGTGGATATTCCTAACAGTACCGCCAAACTCCTTCTCCAACTTCCAATGCCTCAAAAACCAGCAGCCACTCGAATAAATACCGCCTATGTTCTGGAAACCCGGGACATCCCCGTGGTTTGTGAATTCCCTGATGTTTTTCCTGAGGATTTGCCTGGTCTGCCTCCTGACCGTGACGTTGAGTTTGCCATAGAGCTAAAGCCCGGGACTGCTCCTATATCCCGCAGAGCTTATCGAATGCCTCCCAGAGAGTTGGCAGAACTAAAAATCCAATTACAAGATTTGTTGGACAAGGGTTTCATTCGCCCAAGCTCGTCTCCTTGGGGCTGTCCTGCAATCTTTGTAAAGAAGAAAGACAAGACTCTCAGAATGTGCATTGATTATCGCCCACTCAATGAGGTCACCATCAAAAACAAATATCCCTTGCCTCGTATTGATCTTCTCTTTGACCAGTTAGCTGGAGCCAAAGTATTCTCCAAGATCGATCTCAGATCTGGCTACCACCAAATAAAGATTCGTCCTGAAGATATTCCTAAAACAGCTTTCACCACCAGATACGGCCTATATGAGTACTTGGTCATGTCCTTCGGTTTGACCAATGCCCCTGCTCATTTCATGTACCTCATGAACTCTGTGTTCATGCCAGAGCTTGATAAATTCGTGGTCGTGTTCATTGACGACATCCTTGTCTACTCAAAAACCCCTGAAGATCATGCTGAACATCTTCGTATTGTTCTATCCCGTCTCAGAGACCATCAGCTCTATGCTAAGTTCAGTAAGTGTGAATTCTGGTTGGATCAGATACAGTTTCTTGGTCATGTCCTATCCGCAGAAGGTGTGTCAGTCGACCCCGGAAAAGTGTCAGATATCCTGGATTGGAAGCCACCTACCTCTGTTCACAAGGTCCGCAGTTTTATGGGAATGGCGGGATATTATCGTCGATTCATCCCAGATTTCTCCAGAATCGCCAAGCCTATCACCGAGCTACTGAAGAATTCTGTGAAGTTCTTTTGGTCACCAGCTTGTGAACAAGCTTTTCAGACTTTGAAGAAGTTGTTAACCACGTCACCAGTGCTAGCTCAGCCGAACGTCGAGAAGCCCTTTGATGTCTACTGTGATGCATCTGGTACTGGTTTGGGTTGCGTGTTGATGCAAGAAGGAAGAGTGATCGCTTATGCCTCGCGGCAGCTTAAGCGACATGAGGAAAATTATCCAACTCATGATCTTGAGTTAGCAGCAGTGGTTCATGCCTTGAAGATATGGCGTCATTATCTGTTGGGCAGTACCTGCAATGTGTACACAGATCACAAGAGCCTGAAGTATATCTTCACCCAAGAAGAGCTGAACATGAGGCAGCGAAGATGGCTTGAGTTAATCAAGGACTATGATATCGAAGTGCATTACCATCCGGGTAAGGCGAATGTGGTCGCCGATGCACTCAGTCGCAAGTCATACTGTAACTGCCTGGTTATGAAATCCTATGAATCTTCCCTATGCTATGAACTAGAGAAGCTGGGTATTGAAATGGTTCCACAAGGAAGTCTAGGCAATGTCAGAGTAGAAACCTCTATCAGAGAATAGATCATAGCTGCACAGAAAGATAACCCCGGAATCAAGCACATCAGCGAAAAGGTTCGAGCTGGAAAAGCCGACTGTTTCAGGATTGATGATGAAGGAGTGGTATGGTTCAAGAACCGTCTGGTAGTTCCCAAGGTATCTGAGCTGAGACAGATAATCCTTGATAAAGCACACTCAACCAAATTTGCCATCCATCCTGGCAGCAACAAGATGTACCAAGACTTGAAGCAGAAATTCTGGTGGACAAAAATGAAGATTGAGATCGCCCGATATGTCGCTCAGTGCGATACCTGCCAGAAAGTCAAAGCTGTGCATATGAAGTCCGGAGGAGAGCTGCAACCTTTGTCAGTACCTGGTTGGAAATGGGAGGATATCAGTATGGATTTTATCAATGGGTTACCCAAGACTCAAAAAGGATTTGATTCCATTTGGGTAATTGTGGATCGCCTCACTAAGCAAGCTCACTTCCTGCCAGTGAAGACCAGTTACACCGTCCCCACTTATGCCACTTTGTACAAGAACAACATAGTGAAACTCCATGGCATACCCAAGACCATTATCTCTGATCGTGGTACCCAGTTTGTCGCCAAGTTTTGGAAAGCGTTCCATGCCTCACTTGGAACCAAGCTCTTGCATAGTACAGCATATCATCCGCAAACAGATGGACAAACTGAGCGAGTCAACCAAGTGTTAGAGGATATGTTGAGAGCATGTGTGCTCACCTTCGCAGATACTTGGGATGACTGTTTGCCCTTGGCAGAGTTCTCATATAATAACAGTTACCAAGAGAGCATCAAAATGGCACCCTTTGAAGCACTGTACGGCCGCCGTTGTCGTACACCTCTCAGTTGGTCTGAACCCGGAGAAAGGGAATTCTTTGGAGTTGACCTAGTAAAAGATATGGGAGAGAAAGTCAAGCAAATACAAGAGAACATGAAGATTGCACAGTCTCGACAGAAAAGTTATGCTGACAAGAGACGTCGACCTCTGCAGTTCGAGATCGGGGATTATGTGTACCTGAAGGTCTCACCCACCAAAGGAGTCACTCGTTTTGGAGTCAAAGTTAGCACCCCGCTACATTGGTCCGTTTGAGATTCTGGATCGTTGCGGCAAGGTAGCTTACAAGCTGAGTTTGCCCGATCATCTTTCAGCAGTTCATAATGTGTTTCATGTCTCCCAACTCAAGAAGTGTCTCCGAGTACCTGAACATGTGGTTGAAGTTGAAGGCGTTGAGCTAGAACCAGATCTGTCATACACTGAGTATCCAGTTCGCGTGTTGGATCACAAGGATCGTGTTACCCGAAGAACCACCACAAGATGGTACAAGATCCAGTGGAACCAACACTCTGAAGAAGAAGCCACCTGGGAATCCGAAGACTTCTTAGCAAAGAACTATCCCGACTTTCTCGAATCTCTGTAGATGTAAGGTTTTGCCTTTTCCTTCTTAAGACGTGGAATCTCGGGGCGAGATTTCTTTTAGGGGGGAAGGCTGTAACACCTCTGGTGTTTAACTGTAATTAACCTGACATGTCATCATCATTAGTCACTAATCATTCTTGCCTTGCATTTATGTTGCCTAGTACTTGTGTAGCAATCTCTTTTCAAAAACCCTAAAAGCCCAAATCTTCCTATAAGGGCAAAAATGGTAATTTCACCTCTGTGCCTAGCTTTGTGTAATTCTTGTTCAGTTGGATGTCTTGAAGTTTTGTTGTGTTGGCCAAAGTTCAAAAATCAAAATCAGATTTCAAATCCCTTTGCAAAACCCTGATTTCCAAACCCTGGATTTTATCCCTCTTTTTGTAATTCAAAAATTATTCAAAATTTGGGGTTGGTCCAAAAAGCAAAGATGTAGATCTGATCAAGAGAAACAACTTTGGTATTTACAAATTTTCAAGTTTCTGTACAAAGTTTGAAGTAAATCCAAATTCATTCAAATTCCAGTTTTTGTCCCCTTTTCAGTTTTCAAAATTTATTCAAAAATTATTGAGTTTCAAAAAAAGTGTATATTAGCAAAGTTATAGGTTTTGATAAAAGGAACAACTTTCATATTTGCAGATTTCCAACTTTCAGTGTAAAATCAAAAGTAATTTTGAATTTATTCAAATCTCAAAAGTGTCCCCTTTTCTGATTTTAAATGTGGTTCGAAAACTATTTGGATTTTGAAAATGTTCATTTTGACAAAGTTGTAGATCTCCTTTTTCTGCACAACTTTGATGTTTTGAGTTTTTGTTGCCCAGTTCAAATTTTGGAAGTAATTTGCAAAATACAAAAACTGGCCAAAAGTCAAACCCTAGCCCCTACACTGTTCTTCTTCCCCGTAGACCCAGGGGGAGGGGGGGCCCGGCCATGGCGCCGGCGCTGCGCCTGCTGCGCATACGGCTGCTCCCCACGCGCCTCTGTCCTGCCCCAGCCGCTCCTTGGTCCCCTCCGCACCCGCACGCGAGCGCTGACTCCATCTCTCGGCCCCTACTGCTCCTGCTCGCCGCCGCCGCGTGGCCATTGCCGGCGCTGCCTGCGCCCGAGCCCCGGCTGCACGCCAGCGCCTCCGCCAGAGTGCAATCGAGTGCACGTGCGCTCGCCGAGCTTATCCAGCCATCACCACGGTCTCTACCGGCCGCTATCCGCCTCTATAAAAGCCCCGCCGGTGCTCGAGCTCTTCACTCGACCCCGCCGCCGTGGCCAGCCCACTCCAGACCCTCCACCGCCCAACCATCTAGCCCAACAGCTCCGCCTTGAGCTCGTGAAGCTTCCCCACTCTTCAATTTCACCTCCCCCGCCTCCAATCGCCCGGCGTAACCCCATCTTCCCAATCTCCGACGGAGCACCGGTGAACTCGGGTTCGTCAAATACTTCCTCTCCGGCCACGGATACCTTCCCCTGACCCCTGTGTCAGCTTCCTTGGTTCCGCGCGACTCTAACCAGGCCCTTGCGGTCTCGTGTGTTGCGCAGGATCGCCGGATCGCCGGAGTGCCGCCGCGGTCGTCTTCTCCCTCGAGCCTCACCCTCGAGCACGTGTCGAGCCTCACCCTCGAGCCCTGCCTCCGACCCGTGGTAAGCACCCGAAGCCTCCGGTCTCTGCTTCCACTCCGTTTCGCCCGAGCCTCCCAGTCAGGCCTCGGACGGACGCTTGCTTTTCCGTCTCGCCCGAGCCCAAGCCTCGAGCGGACAGACCCTCACCACTTCGCCCGAGCCCAGGCCTCGAGCGGACTCGTGCACCCTCCGCTTCGCCGAGCCAGGCCTCGGACGAAACGTTTTGTTTCCGTCTCGCCCGAGCCTCCCGGCCAGGCCTCGGACGAAGCAGTCGCTTCCGTTTCGCCCGAGCCCCGCGCGATTCACCCGAGCCCCGCGCGATTCGCCCGAGCCCCGCGCGATTCGCCGAGCCCTGCTTAGAAGGAGCACAGTGCTCTTTTCTTTTTCTGAGAGATGTGAATAGTGCTCTGTTTTTTTTTTGTGTGAATTAATCTGTTGTTCCTTAAATCCTGATAAAATTATGGTATGCTCCTTGCACTGTGTAGTATTTTATAAAAATATGAAACTTGACTTTTCTGCAAGAATTTGAAAATGTAAAATCCCTCTTTTAATTAATAAATGGATAGTTTCGGATTTTTAGAAAATTATTTATAACTCCAAAAATCATGAGGTAAATTTTTGTGAGCTTCCTATGCCATGTTTAGTCTCTGGTGAGATTTTGAAGTCTTTTGGAACAAGTTGATTTTTGAGCTTTTATTTTAATTGTTAAATAGTGCCTTTTGCTAATTAATGTCTGATTTTATTTGAGCACCTTAATGACCTCCAAAAATTATGAAATTTGTTTTGCCATCTATTTAAGTCATAATGAACTTATGTGATTAATTTGGTAATTTTTGGAGCAACTTCATAAAATGACCTTTTAAATAAATTAAGAAAATAGAAAAGGTGGATTAGGGTTGGTAATAAGTGTTTGATGATGTGATCTTTGGATTGATTGATGTTCATAGACCCCTACCCTTTGGTCTATGATGGTTGTGATGCTATGATTTGATGATGCTTAGGATAATTATAATAAGGGCTAGTTTAATCAATATTGCTTAAGGAAGAAATGGTTACCTTTTATGCTCAACCTAGATTTCGATTATGCCTTGTTTAAGAGTAATCTAGAATCAGTGGAATTGTCTTGCACCATAAGTCCATATCATCATTCTCATGAGCATTCATCATTACATCCGTATAGTTGACGAAGAAGGTACCAGAGTCGAGGCCGCTGTTGGCGAACCAACTCCCGAGGCGACCCCGAGCTCCGACACCTATACCTACCCCGAGTCTGCTCTTTTTGCCATCCAAGGCAAGCCCCGGTGCATTTAACCCTTTCCTTGAATTTATAAAATGATTTCCTTAAATGCTTTTGAGTTAAATTATTGCATTAGGTTTATAGGAGTTGTGTGCTATCCTAATTGATGCACTATCCACCTTGACCACTGATACACCCGATACCTGCTTTTCAAAAGTATTTGAAAAATGCTTAGCAATGCTTATTGAATTAGACTTTGCAATAAAATGCCAATTTCAAAAGTGTGATCACTTAAAGAACATTTATGGGAATTTGGCTTTACTCCCGTCTACTGGCTAGTTACCTGATCCGTACCTAGTCAATAGCGTGGAGAGGTTGTCTGAGCGTACGGTGCCGTCATGTTGTAGTCCGGGACTCAACAGTTGACACCGACCGGGACAGGGTTGAAAAACTGACAAGACTATTACGCTTGGGTGAGATATAACCAAGGTATAGTTTTGGCTGGAAAATTAGGGACCATCCGTATGGGGGCCTGCTGGTCAAGACTTGTAACTATTCACATACTACGGAAAGCTCTGGCTCCGAGGAATCCTTTATTGGACCGACAACCGCGCACTGGGAGTGGAGAGATGGCGGAAGTAGCATGTACCCACGTGGGTTAAAGTCCCGGATTGGTGTGGTGTACTGTACTTCCGGGTGGCGTAGGACCGGGCCCAATCTTGGAGGAATCGTGGTAGACGAGTTGGCATATGCAAGTTTGGGTGCTACATATGCAGTGTGGATAGGGATCCTCAGCTGAGTATTATTTATCCGGATTAACGTTGCTCCTCGGTTATGGAGACTTGGTCCACTGACTGTCAACGGAGAGTGGTTCTCAACTAGGAATGTTTTGAAATGTAAAATGAATCATGAACGATGAAGAATTGAGGAATACTGAATCTTTCAAAAATAAAATAAGGTTTACAAAAATGCTTTTCTGCAAAATACTTGATCTTGCTTAAGCCTTACCTTGACTACCCTAAGCCTTCATTCCTGAGTCTTCCCCTTTTTCTTTAGTCGGGTAAGTCTTGTTGAGTACCCCGTACTCAGGGTTTGTTACCCATGTTGCAGGTATGCCTGAGACCCCGATGTGTCTCGCACCCTGTTGCGTGACCTTCGTCCAGGAAGAGGCCGATGAGGCCGATGAGTAAATGTGCACCCTCGGGCTGGGTGTTACATGTATCTTTATGTTTCCGCTACGTTGTCTACTTTGAATTTCCCGAACAATGGTTTGTAATAATCGTACTCCTTACCTCATTTGAAACCTCGGTTTGTAAAACTAATGTTATTTAAGTCTTCCGCTCTTTATTCCGATGTTATTTATAAAAGTATGCAATGCTGTAACCGAATTGTGAGATGATCCTGCGGACATTGGGCACTGATGTAGCCCGGTGGCGAACAGGTCTTAATCACATGGAACATGGGTTCGGCTGTCAGAGGTTGACAGGGACACGTGGGCCATGAGATTAGGGTCGTTCCGTCACAGTAGGGCGGTGGAAGACAGCCGGATGGCGGGGTTGGCGGCGGGGGCATTGAATGCTTGTTCTATCAAGCACACTTCAGGTGTGTTTGGTTGAGTTGTGGCTATGAGGAAAAGCTGTTATGAATTATGAGTTGTGAGTCGTGAGGTGCAAAAAAACTGAAAGTTGTTTGATTAAACAAGTATAAAATATACCTCTTATCATTATTTCTTTTAAAACAATTACAAAAGAGTTTTTATTTCATCGATCCATTTTGAAAAGTAGAAAGCCAAAAGCCCTACCAAAAGCCAAAAGCAGAGTCAACGCAACTTTCAAAAACAAACTATAGAAAAACATCTGCTTTTGAAAAGCTGCTTTCAGAAGCAACCCCTTTGGTTGGGCATTTAGCTTTTGGGGTCAAAAGCCAAAGCCAAAAACCAACCAAAGCAACCCTTCTTATGCCCAAAAGGAGTCAATTGGCTTTTCATGGATGGCTCCTTGGGAGATGAAAGTTTGTGACTCACATCAGCAAAATATGGCAGATTATTGTTCACTTAAGTGATTAACATCACTAACATAGTAGTCACTTTGTTTTACGATGAATCTTTTAGAGAGAAAATCCAGATAACGTCAGGCCAGAGCAATGAAAGGCAGATGGGGAAGGAAAGGAGGGAGGTGCAGACAAAGGGTGTGTTTAATTGCTCTATTTTGCAAAATAAATCCTTGTAACAGTTTTGTTGTTATTTGACAAACTTTGTCCAAACATGGACTAACTAGGCTCAAAAGATTTGTCTCGACATGTACCTACTAAAAGTACAATTAATTATTATTATTACCTACATTTAATACTCAATACATGCGTCCAAACATTGATGTAATGGTTGATGTGACTGAGAGAGGGTGAAATGAGTTGGAATCTAAAGAGGGCCAAAGAGGAAGTGAAGTGCCATGACGCCGCCATTGTTACACCCATATGGGCATCCCACGGCGTGCTCTGGTGACGACGATGAGGCTGATCGGAGGGGGGAAGCAGGCTATGGAGGCTGTGCTGGTTTCATCCCGTGTCGCTCGTAGAGGTGACACGGGGGCGGAAAACTAATAAGATGCACCTTTAAAAATAAACATTCATTATATTAGATATTCAGAGTAAGTTTTGTTGTTAGTATATGTTGATAAGAGAGTTGAGAGTAAAAAAATGCACTATGTATAGCTCATTTTTGGACCCAATCAGAAACCATAAGGTTTAGTCAGGCAATGTCGATTACGTATATATTCAAGGGCGGATCTAAAGGGGAGGCTAGGGGGCTCTAGCCCCCCTACAACTGGTCTATTAATGGAAAAACAGAGAGGACGAGGGAGAAAATTAGGTGAAGGAAAAGAAGAAAAATAAAAAATAGAGGAAGAAAAAGAGACCAGCCTCTCTTAGAAAACATGCAAAAATTTTTTGAGTCCAAACAAACTAAACCTTTAGCCCTGCCTCTCTTAGAATACAGGATTAACTGAGCTTTAGTCTCGGCAAAAATTTGCGTCCGAGGCTAAAGACTTTTAGTCCCGGTTGGTATTACCAACCGGGGCTACCAACCGGGACTAAAGGGTGAACCTTTAGCCCCGGTTGGTGGTAGCTCCTTATAGCCCCGGTTGGTGTTACCAACCGGGGCTAAAGCTCCTTCCCGAGTGGATTCAAAAAGAAAAACGTCCAGAACTACATCACGTGGGTTGCGTAGCTCAGTTGGTAAGCGTGTATGAGGCGAGAGGTGCTGAGTTCGAATCACACACAACACACATTTATTTCCGGTTCCACCGGGGCTAGATCTGTAGTAGTGTTAATCCTGTTCTGCATTCGTGACTGTATATATTCGGGTGATAAGAAATATTTTTTTTTCAAAAGACACACCGGAGAAGTGGAAACATCTAGCAACACGTGGACGTAAACCCTCACTAGCTAGTTTGATTTTATTAGCTTGACGATGACCATCAGAGAATACGATGGCTTTGTTGGGTTCTCGACCTGAGCAATCTTTGCGGCGGACAAAAATGGCGCCAATGTTTTCGGCGAGATTCCGAGAGCAAAAAGTCCTCCATCGTTTACTCTGACGTCGCGATCGTCGATCGACGTACTCCGATGTCCGATGCATGCATGGCTCGATCTACGTGCACTTGACCCCTGTGAACGCTACTGGCGCGGTCGCCGTCGGGAGCGAGAGCTTCAAAGGGCAGGTCGCGCTGACGCTGCTGCCCCCGGCGACGACGACGACAGCGAGCTCGAGCTCGAACACCCCGGCGACGCTCTCCCTGACGAACTCGGCCACTACTCCGTCGTCGCCACCGAGCGCCACGGCCACGGGCGCGCCGCCGCCGCCGCTGTCCGCCGCCACGCGGTACAGCCCTTTCCCCCGCGCCGGGAAAAGCCGCCCCCACTCCGCGCTCTCCAGCGGGGCGGTGGCGCGCGCGAACGTCCGGCCGCGGAACCGGAGCTCGGCGTGCAGCGGCGCGGCGCGCCAGACGCCGCCCGTCGCGAAGTTGCGGCCGCGCACGGCGACGGCGAGCGAGACGTCGTACGCGAGCGCCGCCGTGCCGGTGCCGTTGGTACCCACGTCGTCGGCGAGCGCGAGGCGGCCGAGGGACGCGTCCTCGACGGAGACGCGGGAGGGGAAGACGCCGCCCGCGTAGGCGGCTACGACGAGCACGGCGGCGACGGCGACGGCGACGGCGGCGGAGAGCGCCGCCGTGACGACGCAGCACCAGTTGGTGGGGCGGCTGCGGCTGCAGGCCCCGCAGCAGTCGGTCTCTACGCAGAGCAGGCACATGCAGCAGCAGCATTCGCCGAGGCACTCGCCGAGGAGCTCATCGCCGCCTTCCATCGACTGATGATTCGCTGCCGGCGGCGAGTTTTGTCTGGCATCGCATGTCAGGGGGGCGCCGTATATACACCCATCGATCGCGATTCGCCATGCCCGAACTCGAATCGGCTTCGTGATTCTGACCTTTCGTTCAAATCCAATGAACCCTGCTATACGATTCGGCATGGTTCAATGGGCATTCACTTTTATTTCCTGCTATAAATTTCGTTCAAATCCAGACCTTTCGGACCGAATCCCAAAACCCTGGGTCGACGAGAAGTATGAAGACACCAGGTCGGCTCCATGAATGAGACAAACTTGTTTCATCATATTCATAGTTGTGTATATTCACACGCACGTAGACTTCTCGTTTCCTTTCTCCACGTACGTGAACCAACAATTGAACCGTGTTCTCCGCTTGGACTCTGAAACACTCGCACAACCTTCTCCATGCACTAGACACCATCGCCTGCAACTCTGGATAGGCGGCCAGACAATCTGCACAAAGAAGACCAGAGAAGTCTGGCATATCATTGCATATATATAACAAAACATGGCTCTTCTATGTTCAGCTTTTATAAAACAATATATATATATCCATGTAACGATCTCACCACTTTTGCTAATTAAATAATTATTACTAATCGGCTGATGAGCATATGTCAGCCGGATTAATAATTGAACTAAAGCAACAAAGACTAAACTTATTTTAGCATCAAATTTGGCTACATGTAACAATATACTCAAGCCAAATTAAGGTATATCAACACCTTCAAACGGGTGAATTTAGGACAACTACGAACACTTGTACTTGACGCCGCCGGCGATGGAGCCTGGACTCGATCGCCCTCGCTAGGGACGCTCGGCGGTACGACGAGGGTGTCCGGCCTGTTCCCCATCCATCGCTTGAGAGGCCTTGTACGTGGGGGAGGTTTGTGGTGTTGTTTACTTGCAAGTAAAGATGGCATGCAATGGGTAAATCCCCATCGGGTATTGGTTCCCCAGACCCATCCTCATCAATAGAAAATAATACCATCAACCCATGGCGAGTAAGAAAATTTCCCCAGACCCATACCCGGCTGGGGAAACCCCACCCATCGGGTCACCCATATACTCATCAACAATGTAAATAATTTAACTTGTACAGTCTTCATACAATATATATAACAACAATAAGTATATGATCGTAAGAGAAACACATAAGTTTTAGATGAAACTGTAGTAACGACTAAGCATCAGTTGCACAGTACCATAAATTCATAATCCTTATATCAGGAAGTATGTTAGTAGCAGTAGACAATAAGACATTACATAAATTCATAAGTCTTATATCAATAGATAAATAGATCGAGAGTAGTACCGTTGGACCTGGACATGCATTTGAATCTTCGGATATTTTTTACCCATGGGCTAACGGGTACGGAGACTATAGAAACGTACCCATACCCACATACCCGTTGAGTGAAGGTTTTCCCCCATTTAGAGACCCATGAGTGAAGTTTTTCCCCACCCATCGGGTCTCGGGTCACGGGTCCCCATTGACATCTTTACTTGCAAGGGCCTTACTATGGCCGAAGGAGATGCGGGGTCGCCGTGAGGCATTCTCTGTTGCATTCCCCAACCGAGGCTGCTGCTTTTTTGAGCCAACTATCCTTATCTTCATCAACATATACATCTTTATTTTCACAACTATCCTTATCTTCATCAACATATACATCTTTATTTTCACCATCCACAGTCACAATAGTTAAGCCTATGTATATTTTGGCGATCAGATTTATGCCTATATTTGCCTTGGTTTTCTTGAGCCAAAGATCTTTGCCGGACCTGATCTACAATAGCAAAATCATGGCCATCTAATTTTTCTTTAAGGTGAGACCACATTACATTGAAAGCAATTTAGCAAGATCCTTTTCAAAAATATTAAGACTATAACATCAGTTTTTGGCCTCTCTGGACTTTCTAATGAACTCAGCAATAGACTCATCATCATCATGTCACTGTTTATCTAGTGTTAAATTGGAATAATCTCAACTCATTACCTCCACTATGAAAGTGCTCATGAAACTTTTGCTCCAGCTGAGACCATGTATATGTATTGAATTAGGAGCTAAAGTCATAAACCAAGAGAAAGCAGTGCCGGTTGAAGACAGAAAACATGCTAACGTTTTAAGAATCAATAGAGAAGTTGAAGAAGGAGAAAGGAGTGACACACGAGCACGCGTCGCTGCCGCCGAGCCGAGCCGAGGCCAGGCGGTTGGGCGGGCCGTGACGCGCCCGCGACAAGATGTGGTTTAACCGAGATTGAATGAGATTATAATTGAGACGTTATTGTAATTATTACGGGAATTACACTCGTCCGTTACAGATCCAGATCCGTCTCTCCTCTTTATCTTCTCCGCCTGGCCTCTCTATAAGAGGCAAGAATTGGGAGATAATGCTCATCGAATTCATTCACAGTGCCGATACATATACAGGTGCCGGAGCCGCAGCATCCATGCAGTCTTAACTGCTATCCTGAAGACTAGGATCAGCTGAAGAATCGGTCATACAATGACCACTAACGTATACAACCATCTAACAGCTGAGAGCCTTATCTATCTATAGCTGAAGTATGAATCAGTCGCTGACACCCCCCCCCCCTCAGCCGAAGCTTCGGGCGCCCGTATGCACAGACCGTCTTTGAATTCGTTGAACAATGGTGTGGGTAACCCTTTTGTCATAATGCCCGCAAACTGATGTCGAGTTGGAACGTGCAACACCTTGAACTGACCAATGGCAACCTTCTCACGCACAAAATGAATGTCCAACTCCACATGTTTTGTTCGACGATGGTGTACTGGATTTTCAGATAAGTAAACTGCTGAGACATTGTCGCAATAGATTACCGTTGCCTTGTCCATGTGCACATGCAGTTCGCCAAGCAAATTCCGGAGCCAACAGCACTCCGTGGCGGCGTTGGCCACAACCCGATATTCAGCCTCCGCGCTGGACCGGGAGACCGTCGTCTGCCGCTTTGAAGACCAGGACACCATGGAGTCACCGAGGAACACACAGTATCCCGAGGTGGAACGTCAAGTATCCGGGCATCCCGCCCAGTCCGCGTCGGAGTACACCTTGAGCTCTGTCGATGGTGTTGTTGAGATCTTGATGCCGTGATGAATGGTGCCTCTGAGGTACCGTAGAATACGCTTGACAAGGTTCCAATGCACATCATGTGGAGCATGCATATGCAAGCAGGCCTGGTTTACAACATATGTGATATCTGGCCGCGTGAGCGTGATGTATTGCAGGGCACCTTTAATGCTGCGGTAGAAGGTTGCGTCGTCAGCTGGCTTGCCATCAGTTGCGGACAGCTTCGGCGTGGCCTCAACTGGAGTTGATGCTGGTTTGTAGTTGGCCATGCCCGCACGCTCTAGGATGTCCTCCGTGTACTGAGCTTGATTCAGCAGAAACCCGGTAGCGTCACGGCGAACCTGTACGCCGAGGAAGAAGTGCAGTGCGCCAAGGTCTTTGAGAGCAAAGGCCTAACACAGTTTGGCAATGATGTCATGCAGGAGTGACATTGTTGATGCAGTAAGGATTATGTCGTCAACATACACCAGGAGGTACGCGGCCTAGGCACCATTGCGGAAGATGAAGAGCGAGCTGTCAGAGTCGGTGGCCTTAAAACCCATCGCACGAAGATGATTTCCGAGTCGCTAAAACCAGGCCCTGGGCGCCTGGTTTAACCCATAAAGGGACTTGATGAGCAGGCAGACATGATCGGGCCGGGAGGAGTCGACGAAGCCGGCCGGTTGATGGCAGTAGACGCACTCGGCGAGATCACCATGGAGAAAGGCATTCTTGACATCTAGTTGATGTACAGGCCACCATCGGGTCGCAGCCAGATATGATGGAGCACCGTGCGGATGGTGGCTAGTTTGAGGACCGGCGAGAAGGTCTGGTGGAAGTCGACGCCGGCTCTTTGGGAGAAGCCACGGACGACCCACCTCGCCTTGCGCCGCTCCAGTGTTCCGTCGGGGTTGAGTTTGTTTTTGAAGAGCCACTTCCCGGTGATCACATTGGCATGCGGCGGCGGGGTACAAGTGTCCATGTACCATTCTCCTGTAGAGCATCGAACTCGGCCTTCATGGCTGCAAGCCATGCCGGGTTACGAAGCGTCGCCCGGACTGAGGACGGCGGGGGCGTGATGGTGGGCGTCGTGGCCACATGTGCGTATTTCAGGTTTGGCAGCTGAATGCCATCCCTCGTGGCCACATGTGCGTATTTCGGGTTTGGCAGCCGAATGCCATCCCTCACACGAGTGATCATCGGGTGCTGTGGAGCCGGCGCTGCTGTAGGTGGCTATGCTGCCGGCGACGCTATCGACGACGGCGGCGGTGTAGAAGCTGCTGGGGATGCTTCTGTGGACGTTGGGTCCGTCGGATTGTCACGCGAGGTAGCGGTGCCCGGTGGGGCTCGGGCTGGTGACCGTGCACAACGTCGCGGCTGATGCGGTCTAGTTGGGATCTGGATCACGTCGTCCAGACATGTCGGGCATGGTTGTTCGCTGACCTGTGGCGTCGATTGTTCCTTCACAAAGGGGAAGCATGACTCGTCAAAATACACGTGACGAGAGATTAGTACACGCTTAGTGACCGGATTATAGCATTTGTATCCCCGGTGATCAAGAGGGTATCCGAGGAAAATGCAACGCACAGAACGTGGAGCAAGTTTGTGCGGCGCTGTGGCAGCCGTATTGGGATAACACAGGCAACCAAAAATGCGTAGGTTTGTATAATCTGGTGGTGTACCGAATAGCAACTCGAAAGGTGTATGATGAGCACGAGGCCGGCACGACCGACGATTGAGCAGATACGTCGACGTCGCGAGCGCATCGGGCTAGAATGTGAGCAGCGCTGAAGCCTGAAACAGAAGGGTGCAGAGGCCATCATTCAGAATACGCAGCACGCATTCAGCTCGCCCATTCTGTTGGGAAGTGTAAGGGCATGTGAGTCGTAGGACAATGCCATGTTTGGCAAAGAAGGCACGCGACGCCGAGTTATCAAACTCTTTGCCATTGTCGGTTTGGAGACTCATGATGGGGACTTGAAATTGCGTTTGAGCGAAAGCATGAAAGGAAATCAGAGTGGGCAGCACATCGGATTTATGACGCAGTGGGAAAGTTCAAGTATAATGAGAATAGTCATCCAAAACAACAAGGTAATATTGGTAACCGGAATTGCTTATGACAGGAGAAGTCCAAACATCACAGTGTAAAAGTTGGAATGGAAATGTGGAAACATTATTTGATGTGCTAAACGGTAGGCGTACATGTTTGCCTAAGCGACATGCATGACAAGTATGTCTGCTTGATTTTGTGTAGGAGAAGCCGATGGAGGTGACAGACGCTGGAGCGTTGCTTGACCGGGGTGACCAAGACATGCGTGCTAGAGGGCGCTGGCATGCGAGGTGAGGACGACCGAAGCAGTAGGTGCCAGAGGCGAAGAGGGAGACCCCGGGGAGCTCTTGACGGGGTAGAGGTCGCCTGAGGAATCACATCGGAGGAGCGCCATCCTGGTACAGAGATCCTTTACGGAAAAGCCCCAGGGGTCAAATTCAACAGAAACAGAATTGTCACGAGTTAAAGCGCGTACTGAAATGAGATTCTTGACGAGATTAGGTGGAATTAGAACATTATGAAGGTGAAGAGGAGATGCATTTGTGGGGATGGAAGAATGGCCGGTACATTGAGCAGGGATGATCTGTCCATTACCGACAACAATCTGACGAGGAACAGTAGATGTGGGTGGGGAGGAGAGTATACCGGAGTTGGAGGCCATGTGAGTCGTGGTGCCCGTGTCCAGGAACTAGTCGGATGTGAGATCCGGTAGCTAAGGCGGAGCCGAGATGGCCATCATGGCCTAGGGAGGGTGACCGCCGGGGCGTGGGCCGAAGCTGCCAGGGCGCCAAGTGTTCATGGGCCAGGCTTGTACAACCCCTTGCCACGGGTTGTATGGCACGGACCACTGGGGCCCGGACGGTGGTGCCGAGGGCGCGATGTGCCCGCCGCCAGCAGAACCAGAAGCGTCGTTTCCGTTCTGACGGTTATGGCCGTCGTTGGACTTGCGCTTCTTGCGGCGATCACCACCGCCCACGTTGGGAGTGGGAGACGGTGGGTGCGATGAAGACGTCGGCTTTGTCGGGGTGGAGCTGGTGTCAGCCGCGATCATCACCGTCTATGCTTCCATCTGTAGGGAGTGCTTGATGCGGTTCTCCTCCTGCAATATATACGAGCGCGTGTAGAGGAATGTCAGCGGTGGAGACATGGTGGACAGCACAGCGATGGCCTGGCTGAACTTGTTGTTCAGGCCACGGAGAGTGTTGATGACGAGAGCAGGATCGAAGACGGCGGCGCTGCAGTCATACAGGATGTCAGCAAGGCGTTTCAGGCGCCCGCAGTACTCCCCGATAGACATGTCTCCCTGGAACAGGCTGTGGAATTCCTGCTGGGTGTAGATGGCGCGTTGGAGGCTGTTGTCGAGGAACTGATCGATGATGGCCTTCCAGGCGCCGTACGCAACATCGCGCGACTTGTAGACGTCGTTCCAGATGTCCTTGGACACGGTGGAGTAGAGCCAGGACACGATGCAAGCATCGACCTGGAGCCACTCCGGATCGTCGAGCATGGCGGCGGCGTCCACGGAGCCGTCAATGTGGTTGAGGAGCCCAAACTTTTTGAGGGTGAGTTCGAAGAAGGAACGCCATTGCCGGAAGTTACCCTCACCGGTGGAGAGCATGACGGGCACATGGTTGCGAATGTTGAGGAGCACCAGAGTTGCGGCAGATGGCGGAGCAGGATCAACGAAGGGGTTGGTGTTTCCCGACGAGACGGATCCAATGGGGCTCGCCATGGCCGGGAGCAGCGGAAGAGGTGTTGGATCAGAGGTAGGTTGATACCATATAAGAGGCAAGAATTAGGAGAGAATGCTCATCGAATTCATTCACAGTGTCGATACATATACATGTGCTCGAGCCGCAGCATCCATGCAGTCCTAACTGCTATCCTGAAGACTAGGATCAACTGAAGAATCGGTCATACAATGACCACTAACGTATATAACCATCTAACAGCTGAGAGCCTTATCTATCTATAGCTGAAGTATGAATCCTAGTCTTCGATTGGGGTTGTGTCCCATCTCTTCTTCTTCACCCTCCCCTTCTCCCGAAGTGTGTGGGTGCGGCTGTGTCGCCACTCGGACCTGGGGGCCCAGGGATTGGGGTTCCGAGGTGACGTTCTCTCCCCCCGAGGGTCGCTCGATTTCCTCCGCGGGAAGGACCACCGCCGCTGTCTCTCTGGCTACACGTTGGTCCCTCGCTGGGTGAGCTCTTCTGTTTCCTGCCATGTCAAACTTCCGGTCCCCACGGTCGGCGCCAAACTGTTGGGAACACACTTGCCCCACCTCCGCACTTGTGCAGGGGGAAGAGCGAAGGCGGCCAAGCGTCGGATGCGGTAGCGAAGGTAAGGCGGAAGTGGAAGGTGCTCAATTTCCAAAAAGTCGTCCCCTTACACTGTTCATCCCCTTGGTATTTATAGGGAACGCCAAGGGGCACGGGCCAAATTACAAAAGGGTACAGGAAAGATTCCTCGCCTCCACGCAGGGAGGAAGGGCAAAAGCGTAAATACACAGCTGAAGCGGAAACCCTAATCGGCCACCCTCCAACGCGCCGCCACCTGGCCCTTGTTCACCTTCGGGGAGAGGTGCGGCGGTTCTAACCTTCGGCCGCGCTCGCCCTTGGGCCCGCGCCCCTCCGCCATCTGCCGGACCTCCGGCTTTGCTTGCCTCCGGGGGAGAAAACCGAAGGTTTGACCTTCGGCCGTGCTCGCCAGACCTTCGGCTTCGCTTGCCTCCGGGGCAGCGCACATTCGCCCCAAGCGAAGGTGGCGTTGTGAGTCAGCGAAGGTTTCCTGCAGTGCGACCGTCGACTTAGACCTGCACGGAAATGCAACAAAGCGACGAGGGTTGAACCCGCGTCCGGGGGTTAGGGTAACGGTCTCCAATAGGAGAGGGACCTCGCAAGGACAACAGGCGTTGCGCGAGGGTTAATTTCGAGCACCAGTTCGAGCGGCGCTTCTGCCGAGGGTCCTTTCCCCCAACAGTAGCCCCTCGTTGTCTTGGATCTAATAAACCGTGTTTAGGCCCAAGCAGCGCCTTTCAATTGGGGACAAAAAACGGGACCCTCGGCAGCGACGCCTGCGACTGCTTTGGGCTGGGCCGTTGTGGTGTTGTTTGTACTATTGAAGCCTGTTTCGTTTTTTGCGCCGCGTTTTTCGGTTGTCGTGCCGATTTCGTCGGGTGAGGGGCTCGTCTCCCGGCCTATAAATAGAAAGAGTGGGTGAAGAGTTTTGATTGTGCCCTCTGCTATAGCCATCCTGCTGTTGCGATTTGCTTGTAGCGAAGGTTTGTTTTAGCTTGCGTGCGAGGGTTTGGAAGGGCATTGGCGAACATACTTGTGTGCGAGGGTTTGTTTGGTAGTTTTGGTAGCTGAAGGGATGGCCAGATTGAAGCAGACTGCTCGGGCTGGTTCTCCCGCCGTCGCGGATGAGGGGGTTACCTTCGAGTTTGGTCTTAGTCGGGTTTGCGCCAGTGAGATTGCGTCTTATGTGAGGTGGGGCTGGGTTGAGGAAGGCAAGGCGAGGACCAGCAGTGGGGAGACCGTGCCGAAGCCGGACGCAGATGAAGTTGTAGTGTTTGAAGAGTTCTTTTCGGCTGGTCTTCGCTTCCCAGCTGACTCCTTCGTGACTTCGGTCCTGCGAAGGTTCAATTTGCGGTTTCATCAGCTTACGCCTTCTTGCTTCACAAAGATGTCGGTCTATGTCTGGGCCTGCAGGTCTCAGGGGGTTGTCCCTCATGTCGAGGGTTTTGTTCGCACTCATCGCGTTCATATGCAGCCTCGCAAGATTACGGACAACGAGGGCAAGACCAGCCTTGGATAGTTCGCGGTGTACACTTTTTGCCATCGCGCCGGCGCGGAGCTGCCGGTGCAAGCGCAGAAGAACAAGTGGAGCAGCGGGTGGCAGGAGTTTTGGTTCTATTACAAACTCAGTGATAGCTCCGAGCTTTGCGGCGAGCTTCCAGTGCTTGGAGATGTGAGCGCCGAAGCTAAGATGAGCATCGAGGCCCATGCTGCTGTTGATTGCCTGAGGGTCGTTGCACGTTCTCAGTGTGCGCGTGATTTAGTGGAGGAATATTGCTGTGCCAAGATTTGGCCTCTTGGCCGGAGGCGGACTTGGTTCACTGTGGAGAATGACCCTAGGTACGAAGGTAGGGGCTTGAAGAAACCGAGTTTGGATCTGGAGAAGGTTTGGGAAAAAACTCTTAAGAAATTTCCGAGGCGCGAGGACGGGAACGAAGCTGTTTTCAAACGAGTTCAGCAGTGGACGGACGAGCTTGTGGGGAAGCTTTCCCCGCTGGAAGTGAAGGCTATCCATAGCTTGGTGGGCGGCGAAGGTCGAGTGAACAGAATGTTTGACATTCTTGGTATTCGGTACGCAGACTGGCCCGCTCCTTCGAGCGACGACGCGCCGAAGAAGAGGAAGCGTAAAGCTTCGGGAGAAAAGGAGATCGTCTCTCGGCCGAAGAGAGGCCGTGGTCGAGGCCGTGGCGGAGTTGGTGGCCGAGCGAAGGTGCTTGCGATGAAGGTCGCTGCTGGCTCTGTTGCTGCAGGCACTTCCTCCTTGGCCGTAGCTCCAAGCGGCCGAGGTGCCGGTGCAGTCGGGGGACGCGTGCCTCGCGTTGGAGGGATCGGCGCTTTAGTCCAGATTTCGGGCGGCGAGGATGAATCTGATGATGATGAGGTGGAGGAGAAGGACGCAAAGGAGGGGGAGACGGACGGGGGTTCGTCTGATGAAAGCAGCGAGGGTTCTATTGAAGGACATGACACGGATGAGGAGGTGTCCATTGGAGGCGGAGCCTCGCCGAGTGTTGGTGCGATGGTTGCCCAGGGCGCAGTTGAAATCGCACAAGATATTGAGCCAGGTAGCCCTCGACGAGGTGCGGTTCCCAGCTTTGCGGGCTCGCACCTTTGGGTGGAGGGGTTTGAGTTCGATGGGGAACTTGACTCTGCGCGATCCCGGGGAAAGAGACCGTTCGGTGAGGCTAGCCGGTCGAGCCTCCCGGAATATGCTAAGAAGCTTGGGATTTCTGATCCGGCGACTGCGCTGTTCACTAGTCCGGACCTTCGGGATTGCCACTTGCAGTGTAGCCCGGAGGAAAGGCGTTTTCTAGGTCGGATCTTTGGCCGCATTTGTGTGCCGGAGGCGGAGGTTCTACTTGCGGATCAAGCGGTTGGCGACACCTTCGACGACGTTGACGTCAAGTTGGCGGGGCTAATGCTCTTGAACCGCTCAGCGAGGCGGAAGGTTAGCTCCGACATGGAATTTATGAGGAACCATATTACTGATCTTGAGAAGGAGAATAGCAAACTGGCGCGGAGTCTAGAGAATAAAGAAAATGAAATGAAGATTGCTTCGGAGAAGGCCGCGAAGGCTCGAGAGGAGGCGGTTGAGCTGGCGAAGCGTAATGCTGATCTGATTGCCGCGGGAATGGAGAAAGACAAGGCTTTGGCCGAGGCCGAGGGTCGGCTAGGTGATTTGAACAAATCTTGGCGAGCGAGTATGGAGAATGTCAAACGTAAACTTGATTGTTGTCTGACCGAGGCTGGGGGCTCTGCCGGAGAGCCATTGCCTGCAGCTGACGCAGAGGCCTTCGAGGGCTGGCTGGGTAACGAGCTTGATGTATTTAGCTCGCTAGTTTCCAATGCAGCCGATTTTGGTGGCTACGCCGGGGCCTTGGCAATGGCGAGCACGCTTCGACTGGCGGATTGTGATCATCTTCGCAAGATCAAAAGGCCGAGCCATGTCTTTCCGTCGGTTGATGAAGTTCGTCGGATGAAGGTTGATGACGCAGAAGTTCGGAACTGTGCGATGCGTTTGCTTCGCAAGTTTTGGATCTCCGGAGGTGGCCGAGCTCTCGCCTTCGAAGAAGCTGCCGAGGCTACACGCCAGGTTCGCATTCTTTTTAAGATTTTTGATTTTTGTTGGTTTGTTTTAGAGGGGTTGTTGTTGATTTTGGCGAGGTTTGTCTTTTGTTTTGCTTATAGGCTCGATGAGATGCAATGTCCTCGCCGCCCACGGAAGTTGCAGCGAGGGGTGGCTCCGAAACCGCCCCTGAGCCAAGTTGTGCGGGGGTTACGCTTGCCGAGATCGAGGCGTTGACCGGGGACGTGCCGATCACTGAAGGAAATGCTGCGCAGGCGACGGCGATGGAAGAGGAGACTGCGACGAATGTCGAGGCTGCTGCGGAGGAATCCACGGCGGAGGAGGCGTCAGCTGGGACCTCGACTGTCGCCGTTGGCGAGGGTTTGGAGATTAGCCGAGGGGAAGCTGGTCAGGTGTGATGCCTGGGTTTGTGGGGGCGAGGGAGGCCTTTTTGTAGATACTGTGGTTGTTTGTAAAGACTTGACGAGGCTGAGACATCTCGTATTTTTGTGCAACATGCAGGTTCCTGACGGAACCGTGCTAGACGTATTCGACGTGACTCCGCTGATGTTGAACTACCAAGATGTTTTTATAACTGGTGAATCGTGGGCTCACGCTAGGTTTAAATATCCTTCGCTTTCCTTTGAACGTTTTTGGTGGTAGAAGGTGCGGAGGTATGATTTAAAAAATAGTAGGTCGAGTCGATTTTGGCGCGAAGCAGACTATACAGACCGTCAAGCCGATCGCTATCTGTTTGGATCTTCTTCGACCTCGCAAGCTGGCGGTGATGATGATATTGACGAGAACGCAGCTTTAGAATATTTGTTCGGGCAAAGAGAGCTTGAAATTGGTTCGGATGGGGCGCTTTTGATCCCGAAGGAAGAACCTTCGGAAGTTAATGAGACGAGGCATAGATACATGTATAGGGCGAGGGTTTTGCCCGGGGAGCTGCCAATTGTCCCTGCAGCTCCTTTGTTGTGGGGGCCCCTGGTTCCAGTGGAGGGGGGGTTTGAGGAGGAGGCCGAAGGTTTCAGTGATTTGGTGTTGATTGAGGGGAGCGATGGTTCCTTGTAAAGAATTTTTATTTTTGGGAAATGTTCGTTGTTGTAACGTTACTTTGTAACGGCATGAGAAGGACGTATGGGTTGTGTGCCATGTTTGTTGTGCTATTTAACGTTTCTTATATTGTTTTAACAGCGACGCCCTGTTTTATTTTTGGCGAGGCTCGCGCGCTTGCTCGCGTGAGCTTGTTTTGAAAAAACAGCGACGCCCCCTTTTTCTTTTAGCGAGGCTCGCGCATTTGTTCTCATGAGCTTGTTTTGAAAAAACAGCGACGCCCCCTTTTTCTTTTAGCGAGGCTCGCGTATTTGCTCTCGTGAGCTTGTTTTGAAAAAACAACGACGCCCCCTTTTTCTTTTAGCGAGGCTCGCGCATTTGCTCTCGTGAGCTTGTTTTGAAAAAACAGCGACACCCCCTTTTTCTTTTAGCGAGGCTCGCGTATTTGCTCTCGTGAGCTTGTTTTGAAAAAACAGCGACGCCCCCTTTTTCTTTTAGCGAGGTTCGCGCATTTGCTCTCGTGAGCTTGTTTTGAAAAAACAGCGACGCCCCCTTTTTCTTTTAGCGAGGCTCGCGCATTTGCTCTCGTGAGCTTGTTTTGAAAAAACAACGACGCCCCCTTTTTCTTTTAGCGAGGCTCGCGTATTTGCTCTCGTGAGCTTGTTTTGAAAAAAACAGCGACGCCCCCTTTTTCTTTTAGCGAGGCTCGCGTATTTGCTCTCGTGAGCTTGTTTTGAAAAAACAGCGACGCCCCCTTTTTCTTTTAGCGAGGCTCGCGCATTTGCTCTCGTGAGCTTGTTTTGAAAAAACAGCGACGCCCACTTTTTCTTTTAGCGAGGCTCGCGTATTTGCTCTCGTGAGCTTGTTTTGAAAAAACAGCGACGCCCCATTTTTCTTTTAGCGAGACTCGCGTATTTGCTCTCGTGAGCTTGTTTTGAAAAAACAGCGACGCCCCCTTTTTCTTTTAGCGAGGCTCGCGTATTTGCTCTCGTGAGCTTGTTTTTTAAAAAACAGCGACGCCCCCTTTTTCTTTTAGCGAGGCTCGCGTATTTGCTCTCGTGAGCTTGTTTTGAAAAAACAGCGACGCCCCCTTTTTCTTTTAGCGAGGCTCGCGTATTTGCTCTCGTGAGCTTGTTTTGAAAAAACAGCGACGCCCCCTTTTTCTTTTAGCGAGGCTCGCGCATTTGCTCTCGTGAGCTTGTGTTGTGCTTTGCGGGGGTGCTTGACGTTTTTGGACTTCGCGCCTCCCTTTATTTTAGGCGGAGGTGAAGTTTGCTTTTTGCGAGCCCCTGTCATTTGTGCCAGGGTGCTCGACTTTCCTCCCCTTATCTTAGGCGGAGGTGAAGTTTGCTTTTTGCGAGCCCCTGTCGTTTGTGCCAGGGTGCTCGACTTTCCTCCCCTTATCTTAGGCGGAGGTGAAGTTTGCTTTTTGCGAGCCCCTGTCATTTGTGCCAGGGTGCTCGACTTTCCTCCCCTTATCTTAGGCGGAGGTGAAGTTTGCTTTTTGCGAGCCCCTGTCATTTGTGCCAGGGTGCTCGACTTTCCTCCCCTTATCTTAGGCGGAGGTGAAGTTTGCTTTTTGCGAGCCCCTGTCGTTTGTGCCAGGGTGCTCGACTTTCCTCCCCTTATCTTAGGCGGAGGTGAAGTTTGCTTTTTGCGAGCCCCTGTCATTTGTGCCAGGGTGCTCGACTTTCCTCCCCTTATCTTAGGCGGAGGTGAAGTTTGCTTTTTGCGAGCCCCTGTCATTTGTGCCAGGGTGCTCGACTTTCCTCCCCTTATCTTAGGCGGAGGTGAAGTTTGCTTTTTGCGAGCCCCTGTCGTTTGTGCCAGGGTGCTCGACTTTCCTCCCCTTATCTTAGGCGGAGGTGAGTTTGCTTTTGCGAGCCCCTGTCGTTTGTGCCAGGGTGCTCGACTTTCCTCCCCTTATCTTAGGCGGAGGTGAAGTTTGCTTTGAAAAGAAAGGGAATGTTTTTCGAAGCAATCTTAGCATGTTTTCATCGAATGTAGCGCTCTTGAAAGAGATCCGCTTTTTCGATGTTTGGGAGTAGAGGGTTAGAGATTTTACTTTTTTGGGGGTTCTAGCCTGTATTAATGCTTTGGATACTGCCTCGTTAAAAAACCTTACGCCCCTTCGTAAGGAAAAAGAGTGCAGCTCCTGTTCTTGTCAAGTACATGAGTGTAGATAACATAGTATGTGACAAAGATTACATAATGCGAGGGCTCGCTAAGGCTCCGCTATGGGTAGAATTTGCGAAGGTCGTCAATGTTCCAGGTGTGTGGTAGGATATTACCTTCGCTGTCGGAGAGGTGGAAAGAGCCTGGACGATTGCATTCTGCGATCAGGAATGGGCCTGTCCACTTAGGCTGGAACTTTCCGGCCATGCTGGCGTTTTGTTTACGGATGAGGACGAGGTCACCCTTCTGCAGGTTTTTGATTTTGACCCTTTTATCTCTCCATTTTTTGGTCTCTTCCTGATACTTGCGAAGGTTGTGAACTGCGCTGCATCTTGTTTCTTCTAGCAAGTCTTTGTCAGTTAGCTTGGCTGGCTCATCATTTGCGAGGGTTGTTCTTGGTGAAACGTATTTTAGCTCCTCTGGTAACACGGCTTCTTCGCCGAACAAAAGTTTGAAGGGTGTGAATTTGGTTGCTCTGCATTCGGAGGTATTGTGAGACCAGGTGACTGAAGTTAGCTCGTCTGCCCATTTGCCTTTGGGTCTGCCTTGCAACTTTTTGGATATGGATTGGAAGATTGTTGCGTTGGCTCTTTCGACTAGACCGTTGGACTGCGGGTGTCGGACTGAGGCGAAGCATAGAATTGTTCCAATTTGTGCACAGAATTCTTTGAAAACCTCGCTGTCAAACTGGGTGCCGTTGTCGACGGTTAGATGTTGGGGGACTCCGAAGCGACAAACTATCTGCTGCCAGAAAAACTTTTTTACTGCGAGGGAGGTTATGGAGGACAGCGGTCTTGTTTCGGTCCATTTGGTGAAATATTCCACGGCTACCACCGCATAGCGAAGGTTCCCCGGAGCCGTCGGTAGTGGGCCCACGAGATCCATTGCCCACCTTTGCAGAGGCCAGGTTGGGCATATGAGGGTTGTGGGAGCCCCTGGGGTGTTTTGGTTTTTTGCTGTCAGTTGACAACCTTCGCACTTCTTGACGATGGTTTCAGCATCTCTCAGCGCAGTTGGCCAGTAGAAACCTTGCCGGAAAGCCTTTCCTACTAGTGCCCTCGGGCCATTGTGTGAACCACATATACCTTCGTGGATGAGTTTGAGAATGTCGTTACCTTCGGACTGTGACACGCACTTGAGCCAAGGTGAGGTTACCGAAGCTTTGAATAGGGTGTTATCCACAGTCTTGTACCCTCGCACTCTTTGCTTTAGTCTGTTCTCTTCTTCTTTGGAGCTGGGTTCATGGAGTCCTTTGATGTAGGCCATGATAGGTGCTCTCCAATCCTCGCACTGAATTGCGCTGATCAGCTTGATGCTGATTTCGGAAGCTTCGAAGGCTGACCGAGTGGAAACCTCGTAGAACACGTCCGGAGGGAGCTGTAGCTGCTGCGCGGCTGCTTTGGCTAAGCAATCTGCTTCGCTGTTTTCAGTCCTCGATATTGCTTTTACGGTTATGCCGAGGAAGAAAGATTCTAACCTTCGGACATATTGAAAATACTTTTGAAGCTCTGGATCTTTTGCTTTGTAATTCTTTTCAATGTGCCCCGCGATGACTTGAGAGTCTGTGTTGATAAGTGCCCTTCGGACTGATAACGATCGCAGCCTTGAGAGTGCCAGGATCACAGCCTCGTATTCAGCGGAGTTGTTTGTGCACTTGAAGTCAAGCCTTCTTGCGTCTCTAATCTTCGATCCGGATGGCGAGAGTAGGATGGCCGAGGCACCGGCCCCAGTTGCACCCCAAGCTCCGTCGACGTAAACGATCCAAAACTGTTCTTGATGCGGCTCACCGGGGCGAGGGTCGGGTGTCCATTCTGCTATAAAATCAGCCAGCACTTGTGATTTGATCGCTGTTCTGCCGACGAAGGTCACAGCGTAACTGTTAAGCTCGACTGCCCATTTTGCTATTCTGCCAACTGCTTCATTGTTTTTGAAAATGTTCTTGAGAGGGTACGTCGAAGGTACATGGATCTCGTGCGCCTGGAAATAGTGCTTGAGCTTTCTTGATGCCATGACGACGGCGTATGCTATTTTCTCAAGCTCCGAATAATTTCTCTTTGGGCCTTCGAGGGTTTCTGAAACATAGTAGATTGGAGCTTGTCTGGTTTTGTTGTTTTCGCAGAGCTCCTTGATGAGGACTGCGCTTGCTGCGTGTGGCGAAGCTGCGACGTAGAGTAACAATAAGTCTCCCTTGCTTGGGCTGGTCAGTGCAGTCAAGCTGGTCAGATACTTTTTCAACTCGTCGAAGGCCTTTTGCTGCTGGGGACCCCAATTGAATGGAGCGTTGCTTCTGAGTGTTTCAAAGAAGGGTAACCCTCGCTCTGCGGATCTTGAGATGAATCTGCTAAGTGCTGCCAAACGACCGGTCAGACGCTGAGCTGCTTTCTTGGTCGTCGGAGGTTCCATGTTCATGATGGCATCAATCTTCTCAGGGTTGGCTTCGATTCCTCTGGCTGAGACGATGCAACCTAGCAGTTTACCTTCGCTTACCCCGAAAACACATTTTTCTGGGTTTAGTTTCAGTCCGGCGGACCGGAGGTTGCTGAATACCCTCGATAAGTCTGGTATGTGGTTCTCTTTTAGTTCACTCTGGAAGACTAGGTCGTCGACATAGGCGGAGACAGCATGCTCATCCTTGAAAACTTCAGAGGTCATGCGAGCGAAGGTTGAGCCTGCATTTTTCAAACCTTCTGCCATCCTTCGGAAGCAAAAGGTGCCCGAAGGTGTGATGAAGCTTGTTTTTTCTTCGTCCTCTTCATTCATCCAGATCTGGTGATAGCCTGAGAAGCAGTCAAGGAGGGATAGCATTTGGCAACCTGCCGCTCTGTCGACCAGGGTGCTTATGTTTGGGAGGGGGAAGTCATCCTTCGGACAAGCTTTGTTCAAGCAAGTGAAATCGACGCACATTCGCCATTTTTTGTTCTTCTTTTGGACTAGGACCACATTTGAGAGCCAAGTTGGGTATCTGACTGGGCGAATGACGCCTGCATCCAGAAGCCTTTTTACCTCGGCCTTCGCTGCCTCCTTTCTTTCTTCTGACATCTTGCGAAGCTTTTGTTTGATTGGGCGATAGCCTGTTTTGATGTTCAGGCTATGCTCGATCATTGATCTGTTGACTCCTTTTAGGTCTTCTGCGGACCAAGCGAAGGTGTTGGAATTTTCTCTGAGGAAGGTGACGAGGTTACCTTCTGATTGAGGGCCTAGATTGGCTGAGATGATCACCTTTCTTTCGGCATTACCCTCGAAGAGTTGGACTTGTTTGGTTTCCTCCTTTGGCGCTGCCTTCACTCTGTCATTACAGACCTTGCCCTCGACGCTGATACTGGGGGTTTGAGGTTTTGACAAATTGTGTACATTACGTTGCCCCGGGGCTACGTTCCCTTCAGCTGTCCTTGCAATGTCCTGGTCCCCAAATACTGCGACCACACCCTTCGGAGCGGGAAGTTTCATGCATAGGTAGGCGGGATGGATGACCGCATTGAATGCGTTTGTGACCCCTCGGCCAAAAATGGCATTGTATGGGTAGAACATGTCGACGACGTCAAATGTTATATGCTCCGTCCTGCAGTTGATTTCGTCGCCGAAGGTGACGGGCAGAGAAATTTTTCCGATAGCTCTCACTTGTTGACCACCGAAGCCATATAGGGGGTTGTCTGCAGGTTGCAGAAGGTTTCTATCAAGCTTCATGCTGTCGAAGGTTGAAGCGAACAAGATGTCAGCGGAGCTTCCTGTATCGACCAGTATTTTGGTGACGGTCCACCCAGCGAGGTTGGTTTCGATCACCATAGCATCGGTGTGAGGGTAATCTCTCAGCTTCATGTCACTGGAATCGAAGGTTATGGGGATGTGAGACCAACGGCCAAATCTATGGGGTCCTTCGACGGCTACGTGGTGGACTCGTCTGACATGTTCCTTCCTCTGCCGTTTGTTACCATGGTCTTCATTTGAACCTCCGGTGATAGCTAGAATCACACCGAAGGTTGATGTTGGATTGTTGATGGTCGTTTGGCTCGGGGCTTCGGCTTTGACAGGTTGTGGTGCTGGTAACGCGGGGATTGGCGGTGGTGGTGGCAGAGCGTTGCTAGCTTGGTAGGTTGTTGGAATTTGGTTTTGGGGGGTAGCTGGGTATGTGACTGTGTAAGGTGGGTTTTGGCGTTGTAGGGTGGTAGTTGGCTGATAAGGGGTTTGGTTGTAGAGTGGGTGGTGAGTGTAAGAGGGTTGTTGCGAAGGTAGACCGTAGTTTATGGGGGTATACTGGTATGGGGGATTTGGTGGGTGGAAACTTGGTTTCCTGGTGTGGTTGATGGTTCGGGTGTCGGACGAAGCAGCTTTCCTGGATTCCTGGTATTCTTTACCCTTGGCGAAGCATTCGCATTGCTTTGTTGTGTGTCCCTTTCCCATTCCACAGAAGTGACAATACATCTTGGCAGGATCTCGCTGCTGGTACCGCTGATTCGGCGGGGGTGGCAAAACCTGCGGGGCTTGGTTGCTCGGAGGTTGAGCGTTCCGTCTTTGATCTTCGCAATTTGTTGCTTTGTTGATCGCACCGACGTTGTTTTGCTCTTGGCGAAGGTTGCTTTCTCTCGGTTGAGGCCTCGGCTGTGGCCTCTGCTGAGACCTCCGAGCATCGGACTTCGCTCTGAAATCCATATCAGCTCTACAGTATCTTTCCATTGTTTCATGCAACTCTTCGATTGAGTTTGCCGGTTTTCTGGCAAATTTTGAGGAGCATGGTCCTGGGCGCAGGCCACTGACTGCAGCGAGGATGACAGCCTCGTCAGATATCCCCGGGGTCCTTGCTCTGATTTGAATAAACCTTCGCCAGTAATCTTGGAGCGGCTCGCGTTCTTCTTGCTTGCAATTGAACAACTCGATGGGGTTTGACGGGGCTGGAGTGATGCCCTTGAAATTTGTACACAGCTTGTCTCTGAGGGTGGCCTAGGAATCCACAGTTCCGGGGCGAAGGTTGCTGTACCAAGTTTGTGCGATGTCTCGCAGAATGATGACAAAGGATTTTGCCATTGTTGATTCATCATCGCCTGCTGCGGCAACCGCTGCTTCGTAGCTCATGATGAACTGGCGAGGGTCGGAAAGTCCATCATAGCGGGGTAGGTTTTGTGGATTATAGCATGGTGGCCAGGGCTGGGTTTGGAGTATTTGGGAGAGTGGTGACTTTGGATCGTACGGCATTTGGTGTTGCTGATGCCTTCGCTGAATGCAAAGGTTTTGTTCTCTCTCATCTGGGTAGAGTTGGCGGAAGTTTGGGTGTCTCACAGGATATGAGTCTGGGTGTGCTGGTGGTGGTGGGGGTGGTGGATGGTAACGAAGGTTATCTTGATTCGGCTCCTCATTCCCCTCTTGCGGCGGGGGAATCTCCTCATCATTCCAGCCTTCGGCTTCGGCTTCTGCCGCGGCGAGGGATTCCTCCATACGGCGAAGCTGCTCCCTGGCCTCATCGGCCCTCTGTCTGATCGAGCGCAATCGGTTATGCTTCTCAAGCTGATCGAGGCGCCTCTTCTTCTCTTGCAGCTCAGCCTCGAGCCTTTCAAGGGCCTCGAGGCCCATCTCTTCTTCTTCACCCTCCCCTTCTCCCGAAGTGTGTGGGTGCGGCTGTGTCGCCACTCGGACCTGGGGGCCCAGGGATTGGGGTTCCGAGGTGACGTTCTCTCCCCCCGAGGGTCGCTCGATTTCCTCCGCGGGAAGGACCACCGCCGCTGTCTCTCTGGCTACACGTTGGTCCCTCGCTGGGTGAGCTCTTCTGTTTCCTGCCATGTCAAACTTCCGGTCCCCACGGTCGGCGCCAAACTGTTGGGAACACACTTGCCCCACCTCCGCACTTGTGCAGGGGGAAGAGCGAAGGCGGCCAAGCGTCGGATGCGGTAGCGAAGGTAAGGCGGAAGTGGAAGGTGCTCAATTTCCAAAAAGTCGTCCCCTTACACTGTTCATCCCCTTGGTATTTATAGGGAACGCCAAGGGGCACGGGCCAAATTACAAAAGGGTACAGGAAAGATTCCTCGCCTCCACGCAGGGAGGAAGGGCAAAAGCGTAAATACACAGCTGAAGCGGAAACCCTAATCGGCCACCCTCCAACGCGCCGCCACCTGGCCCTTGTTCACCTTCGGGGAGAGGTGCGGCGGTTCTAACCTTCGGCCGCGCTCGCCCTTGGGCCCGCGCCCCTCCGCCATCTGCCGGACCTCCGGCTTTGCTTGCCTCCGGGGGAGAAAACCGAAGGTTTGACCTTCGGCCGTGCTCGCCAGACCTTCGGCTTCGCTTGCCTCCGGGGCAGCGCACATTCGCCCCAAGCGAAGGTGGCGTTGTGAGTCAGCGAAGGTTTCCTGCAGTGCGACCGTCGACTTAGACCTGCACGGAAATGCAACAAAGCGACGAGGGTTGAACCCGCGTCCGGGGGTTAGGGTAACGGTCTCCAATAGGAGAGGGACCTCGCAAGGACAACAGGCGTTGCGCGAGGGTTAATTTCGAGCACCAGTTCGAGCGGCGCTTCTGCCGAGGGTCCTTTCCCCCAACATTTACCTTCCTATATATAGCTAAAGTTTGTCTTTCCAAGGCAAACCATACATCTTACAAGGGACTGGATCCTAAGGACCAGTTAATCATAGGTGGCGAGCCTACAAATCTAAGTTGAAGAAACAATACTTCAATCATGACGAGAGAACTCTAGAAGAAATCCTAAGAGAGAAGCCACTAACGACTAATGAACATCAATGGAGATCTCTTGTTGGAATTTGGTGCCAAGAACAACATAAGGTGCCATATGTTTAATCAACGTTTATATGAATTTTTAATCAAGGAATGTTACATTGCTTAATCATTGCCTATCTTTGCAGAAATTATGTTCCACAAATTCTCGTTGTGCAAAAGAATAGAAGACTACACACACTATTGGGAGAAAAAGTCATGCTTGGTGATAAATATTTATCCACTGATATTTGTTAAATTCCACTATCATCTATTTTAGGATTGAAATGACACCTAAACAATTGTATTGTGCAGGAATCCAGCAATAAAAGAAAGGTTCATAGGATTGAATTGTGGGAAGCAGCTCATAAAAAAAGAATGGTAGATACACTACAGAAAAAACAGAGACACTGATGGTATGAACAAATGACTTATGCTTGATCTAAAAATCAGTTTAAAATTCATTAACCTTCCTATATGCTTATTTCAATAGGCTGCATCTTATGAGGAATTTAGGAAAAGGCAAGGGAACAATGATGGTAATCGCCTTTCATCTACAGATTACAATAAAGTGTTCAATAATATTGTTTTCAAGGATCTCAAAGCACGTGGGTACTATAATGATAAGTACTGGAGTCAAGTACAAGTTTCTCAAAGTTTACCTTTTGTTACTTAAACTGAGGAAGAAAGAATGTACCAAGAGAAAGTAAAGGAAATTGACAATGAGATGGAAAGCTTAAGTGGTCTCATCAAGTAGTGGCTTACTTTTATGCCAAAAAAGTATCGAGAAGATTTATCCCCTGAAATGAGAGTAGCTTTACTAGATAAAGTAAGCTTAGATTGAACCATGCCCTCCTCTCTCTCTCTAAAATAAGAGCATATTTTTTTAACCTTGTGTTGGTTCAAATTTTTAAGGATGGTGACAATTATGACCATGAGTGCACTGATGATGAAAACTCTGAAAATTATGTTGCGAAACATACCGATGGCATCCACGAAGACTCAAATGTTGATGTGAACTCTACAATAAATGAAGTGCAGGTATACATACTTTATTTTAAATACCATTAGCTACTATATAATAATATTTAAGTTCTTGCTAATGGCTTGTAGAACATGGTTCATGCCGAGCAGTGGCAACAACAATCTGTCCATAGAAGTTTTGGACAAACTCAAGTCCATACATCTACGTGAGCAAACAACTTCAAAGATATGCTAAAAAGGTTACTGATGCACATGTAAAAAGTCTATAAACATAGCTATTCTTACCGGCAACATCAAGCTACAGTTATTGCTTTCTTTTGCAAGTTGTTGCTTTCACCAGGTAGCATTCAACTAACTGATTTTGGTTGCTTCAGTAGTTTTTTAGTGCTAGCAACTCTATAGGTTTAGTAATCGGTTCTAGCCTTTTTACATTCCTTGTTAGCATATCTCTAATCTTTATATTTTTCCTTTTCCATATTAATTGAGCTAAACTATGCCTGCAGGAGGCATAACTTGATGGCAATGTAGTCAAAGATTTGTCACGTGATCCCATATTACACAACATGGTATGTCCGAGCTGATAATGTAATATTGTTTCAATTGAAATATAAGGCATAATTAGATTAAGCAATGCTATGTTTTGATGTTTTAAATAATATTTATTATAGAGAACTCGAAGGGTTAAAGCCTCCAACATGGTTATACTAGAATCAGTATGTGGTTTTATTAGCCTTATTTCTTTCCAGATCACATTTAGTCACCATTTTAAAGTTCATATGTTCATGTTTTCTAATTTGTAGAGACATGAGCAAGTCTACCTTATTTCATTAACAAACAAAGGCAGAGTTGTGGCCAAAGATAAGTTAGTGACTACAGATAGCCAAAGAGAGATTTTAGGAGCAAAGCTTGGACCAGAATACTATGAGGTTGATGTTGAAGGCCTTGAAAATATTGAAGTTGACAATATTGTAGATGAGGAGGTACTGTGGGGATAATACACCCGTATACCCGATGGCACGACTTGAGCTCTTCTACAGATGCGGCCCAGCTAGGAGGCTTTGCGGCCTGCGACCAGGCCGTCGCAGCCGCCAAGGACTCTCATGATGACTTGCTCGACAAGGAAGATCCGAATATATAGACCCGGATTCCTTGCCAAAAGGAACCGATTGTAATCTATTAGGATTCAGCAAGTTGTAACCCTGCTCCCCGGCTATATAAGGCGAGCAGGGATCCCCTCCAAAGCATGCCATATTCCAGTCCATCAATACAAACCAGCCACCAGAACACAGGACGTAGGAAATTACGGCGACTTGCCGGCCTAAACCTGTCTAAATCGCCGTCTCTCGTCCCTGTGTTTACGCTTTGCAGACGTCTCGCACGCCTCCGCCGCTCAATCTACTACCTTGGGCATACCCATCGGTAGACTATCGACCATATTTCATCGACAGTTGGCGCGCCAGGTAGGGGGTGTGTGCTATGACACCATGATCTACCAAGCGGTTACTTTCCCTCGCTCCATGGTTCTTCCGGAGTCAGGCACCACTTTTCAGATCGGATCTATGATCTGGACCGTGGGCGACCACGCTCCTGCTCCAGATATCATGGAATCTGCGCAGCTTCCTGCGCCAGACGCTCTGCCGTCCATCCACAGCGTCACCAAGCCGACGCGCCGCCCGCCAAGAATCGTCCCTTGCGACGACCTGATCGAAGCCATCGACCGAGCCAACCAAGGAATTGCCGAATGCATCGACGCCATCGAGGTAGCTCGTATATAGCTTTCTGACCAATCTTGCCTTGAGCAGTTTTCAGGTACACCATTGGAAGTCGACAGCGCCCGACCCACCCGCCGCCCCAGATCGGATCTGCATCTGACACGTCGCCGCACTTCGTCTCGAACGTCCATGCCCTTCGGGCTCCGCGGCGTGGCTCCTACATATCAGCACCGGGCGCTGTGACAGCTCTCCGACCAGCTCCAATTTTTTTGCTCTGACGATATGGCTCCGACCAGCAAGCGCGACCGAATGACTCTATCTCCACTCGTCGGCATGGTGACTCTCCAAGAGATCTCCGGTGACACTGTCTCGGAGAGTTCGGCGTCTAGATCTACCACGACAAATGGCTCCACCTCCACGCGGTCCACGACCGTCATGTCCACCAACTCCGGGGCCGACTTCCCGCCATATCGCGGCGGCATCATCTTCAACGTCTCCGCCGACAGTCCTCCACCGCCAAATGAAGCGGAAGGCGAACACGCCAATCGGGAGCAACGCAACATCGACCGGCAACGCCGACGTGACGACGAGCGACGCGACCAGGAGCGCCGAGATCGGGAACATCGCGACAACAACCGACGTCGGGATCGTGACAATGTTGGATGTAACACCCCCGGTGTTAAGCAATCCCTAAATGCATAATTTGGCATGGCATAAGCATAGCATCTCATCATTTCATGTGCATATGTTTGTTGAAGTGCTTAAGTCCTTGTTTGGTCTCTAGTGTAACCTTGTTATGCTTTCTGTTTCTGACCAAGTGCCTTATAACAAAGTTGTAGATCTTGGTTAAGGGAACAACTTTGCTTTACAACACTTTCTCAGAAAAAGCTGTTAAATTATGATTTCTTGCATTAGAAAAATGGTTTAGCACTAGAATTATTTTAAACAACAGAATTTGGACTTGAGCCTTAAAGATGATTTGTTCCTTGCAAAATTCTGAGCAACTATGCTTTTAGGAACTTTTCCTAATTCGGCTTAGTTTAGGAGTTATAGAGCATCAAAGTTTTTAACCAAACTTCATTAGTTTAACCCCAGTGGACCCCGCCTGTCAGTCTTTCCTTCTTCTCCTTCGCGGACGCCGCTCCCTCCGCGCCGGCAGAATCCGCCGCAGCCGCGAGACCGCTTCGCCGGCCGGCCAAACCACCGACTTCGCCGCACGTGGTTTGCGCCCGAACTCGCCACGTCGCTCCATGCACCGTGTCCTCGCCCGCCGCGTGTCGCGCGACGCCTGACGCCGCCGCGTCCGGTCGGGAGCTCCCCCGACGGGAACCGGCCAGGTGCAATGCACCTAGCACTTCGTTCCTTTTGCCTTCGCTCCGCCCCGCGCTCGCAAGCCAGGAGAGCTTTCTTCGCTCGCTCTCTCCCTCGCTCCACTCCACTCCATCTTCACCCGACCAGAGCTCCGCCGCCGCCCGCCGAACCTCGGCGAGCGATTGCTCGCTCCACCGCTCACCGCCGTTCGATTCCTCCCGCCAGTTCCTCTACCTTGACCTCCTCTTTCTCCGGTAAGGGTTGGTTTCCCCTCTCTCCCTCTCTAGCCGCCGGAACAGCGGATGCCATCCGCAAGCTCCCGCCATGGCCGCCACCGTGACCTTCATGTGGACCGGTCATCTCCGGCCAAGCTATCCCAAGCCGAGCCATGTTCTAGTCTGCTCTACCTCCGTAGTAGCTTAGAGTTAGTTGGAGCCCTCTCTTTCGCCGTGTTTCAGCCGGAACCGAGCCGTGTCGTCGCCGTGTCCGCCATGGACCGCCGCCGTGCATAGCTCCGAGCAATGCCGGGGATGCCGAAGCTCGAGAGTTGCTCCAATAGGTCGCTTAGGTCTTGCTTGGGCTAGTGCTAACCTCGCCGAGTCGCAAGCCGCCGGGAAGAGTTCCGCCGCCGAGTCGCAGAGCCGCCGCTCCGCCATGGCCGCCGTCGAGCTTGCTCCGGTATCCCTCTGGCTCAGCGAGTCGGTTAGTCGTGTTCGCCTCGCAAACCCGCACCCAATGATGGTCTCCGTGTCGCCAGAAGTGTCGCCGTCGACGAGCTAGGGCCGGTCAACGACCTCGGCGCAAAACTCCACCGTTGACTGCCGAGCCTGGCCTCGGAAGCTTGGTCGCCCTGACCAGCGGGCCCCGACTGGCAGTAAGAAAGAGAGAAAGGGAAGAGCTTGGGTGCCGTAGGCCTCGGAAAGCCGGAAGCGCCGAGCCTTCGCCTCGAGCCTCGACCGAGTCGGTTGAGTCAGTCTCGGTTGAGTCAGTAAGTCTCGGTTGAGTCAGTAGCCTCGGCTGAATAGGTTAGCCTCGGCTGTCAATGTGCCTCGGCCGAATCGGAAAAAGGTGTCTGAGCCTCGGCCGAATCGGTCGAGTGCGTCTAACCTCGGCTGAGTTGAGCCGGGTGTGCCGAAGCCTTCGCCTCGAAGCCTCGGCCGAGTCGCGCCGGGTGTGCCGAGCGTCTGTCTTGTGCCTCGGCCGAATCAAGAAGGGAGTCCGTACGTTAGGATTGAGTTTTCTTTTAAATGTGTTTTGCAGAATTCATGTAAGGCTTCAAAAATTCATACAAGGCTCATTTTAAGTCCAACTCCTGTGAAACAAATTTTGTTAGGTCAAGCATGTTTAGATCTATCGGTGAAAACTGTTGAATGCATTCTTGGTGATACTTTTACGTGTAGATTTATTTACATTAGAAAAGTGCTGATAACTTGGAAAATGCATAACTAATTATATATCAGTCAGAAAAATGTGATTCCAGTTTTGTTAGGTTTGTATGAATGTGTAGTTTCAGAGAAAAATATAATATGAGGTTATTCTGTGAATTAATTTGACAGTAGCTTTTAAAATGATTAAATGTCGTTTCCTTATTTATTTTGTAGTAATTAAAATATGAGGAATATGAACCTGAGAATTTAAGCACATTGCTCTTGTACTAGGTAGCTCAGTAGAAAAATAAGAAATCTGTTGTTTGACACTTTTTGCTAGGGTGTGTAGTTCAAAGCACCTTTCCATGATAGAATTTGTCTTTTTCACAGAGAATGGAGTTTAAGTCCAAATGAGATGAAATTTGAACAGGGAGCTAGATTAGGTGTTGTTAACTCCCAGTAATTTCTGTAGATTTTTCTGAAGCTGTCTAGGTTAGGTTGCTGTTTAAAGCATGTGTAAATAGATTTATTTCAGCAAGTATTTAGAGGGTAATAAACTCATTAAGTAAACTTTGAGGTGGTGACAACATAGCTTAATCAATTGACTATGTTAGGTTAAATAGTGGGATGATGTTGACTACCTTGTTGAAGAGAATGCAGTAGATGACATGTGCCTATCTCCTGATTGCTGTCGATCATGTGCATCACATATGCATTCTATGTGCATTCATCCTATTCATGCGCATTATGCATCATACAGGATCAGCGGAGGAGATCCAGACCCAGTCGATACTGGAAGAGCTCAGTCCGGAGGAGAACCTGACAGAAGAAGCCGGAGGGACCGACGCCGACGAGTTGCCCGAGTGCCGCGATCACCGTCCGTCGGACTTTGAGAAAGGCAAGCCCCGGAGCATTCTAACTCCTACGGTTTGCAAATGTTTTCTAATTAACCTGATGATGGATGTTGCATTAGGTTATAGGAATTGATTGCTACCGTTGATGCATTATTACTTATCCTTGTCCACCTGCGATATATCTTGATATCTCTGTTTAGGTCTAGGCTCGTTATATGCTTAGCCCTGCTTAGATCGGTAAAATTCGGGTGATTCCCTGTCTCCCGCAATAGGTGGATACTGATCATGTTTAGCCTGTGCTATCATGAGATAACCATGTGATAATTAATCTGAGACGGAGGCGGGATGTAAGAGCAGCAGGACATGGGTTCTGTGTGCTAGTAGGCTCCCGTCTGTGTCGCATAGGACCCGTTCGGGAATGTCCCTTCAGTCAACTTGAACGCGTCGATCACTTAACGGAGTTGGTCTGAGTACCTCCCGTGAAGCCGAGTAAGGTTATTCGAGCCGGTGATGGAGATGTTGACGCCTAACACCCAGGGCCTCAGATGTACCGTGGGCAACTATTCTGATCGACCTGGCATGGTCCGAGGGCAGGCAGGGCCTGATCGACCTGGCATGACCGTGGGCAGTTATAGATTGAGCGACCTGGCACTGAGATAACCCCCGGTGTAGAAGGGCCCATGGCCGTCCCGCGCTTTGTGTTCTCGAATCTCCTGACTGGCAGCTTACGACTGCCGTAGCCGGACGTGCCGGGCGAGTGTGAGACATTTTATCCCCAGCTGGGTAGGAATCGATTATAATCGCCATCGCTCCTGGACAGTGAGCAGTTGACTCTAGATCATCTCCCGTAGAACTTATGGAACTAAAATGGTTATGGAATCTGAAAGGCTATTGATGAAATAGCCACTCTTGATTGATTAAGTAGCAAGTGCTTGTTTAGTACAGGTGCAAATCTAGTAAGGTAGAGTTAATGACTAAAAGCACTTGCCAACATCTGAAACTGAGTTTTATTACTAAAGCTTTCATGCAAAGGAGGATGTACAGCCAACCCCACTTATATAGCCTACATGATCCTTGGAGTCTCATTATTTTTGGTTCTGACGGGTAAGTCTAGCTGAGTACCTTCTTGTACTCAGGGTTTATTTCCCTTGTTGTTGCAGATGGCCAGTGCTTTTATGGTTACTGCGAGAACTGCTTGTACCCGGTAACGGGTGATGACTAGACCAAGGGCATGGTCAACACTTATCTCATCTGTTGCTTTTGTGGACCCGGTCAACTGATGGCACCGTATTTATGAACAATCCAAACTTATGTTTTAAAGACTATGTTGCTTCCGCTACTGCTATCAATCATGGTTTGTAATATTATTTCGTACTCCGATGTAATTTGAACTTTTTGCAACTGTGTGTAACCTATGAGCATGTTCGCCGAATGAGTACGATCTTGGCTGGATGTCGTTGAATGATTTGAAATCCTCGAGATTTCCGGACTACCGGATTTGTACGAGCTTAAGTACTTGACGATCTTTGCGCAAGCGGAGGTTTTCAGTGCTTAATCTGGTGCAAATTGGTCGGTTCTGTTACATTGGAGGCCGCGACCTCATCTACGAATTCGATAGGGTAGATGACCAGCCCGTCTACCCGACCCCAAGCGCCAACCTCACTGTCGTCTACAACGAACTCTCCAAGCTTCCGCTAACCCCGGAGCTACAGAAGGTTGTCGCCCATGTCAAGGCTGCCACCGTGCAATGCAACGAGAGAGGCCACTACGCCTCACCCTCCGAATCGTCGTACAGCGGAACGCCACCAAGCCCGCATCCTTCACGCCGACGGAGATCGTCGCCAACTCCTACGCCGACGCCGACGACGCCCATCGCCATCACGAACGCCCACGTCGCCGATCACGGTCCCAGGAACGTCGCCGTGAGGACGATCGTCGCAATGAACGACGCAATGAAGGACGCGACCACCACTCGAAGCAACATGACCAGCGCGACGACCGAGATCACCGGCATGATCGGCCAGAGTCTTCCCATCCGAGAATGGACCACCGTCGGCGCGACCGCCGCTACATCGCCAACACCAATACTCAGCCAAGGCGCACCTACGACAATGACTATGAGAAGCTCCTCAACGGCTCGTGTCCTCTCCACAAAGGCGCCAGACACTCCATGCGCGAGTGTGACACCATCGCCCGCAACGTCCGCGGGAGCGACGACAAGCGACCGCGAATCGACAACGACAAGGACAAGGACGCCGACACCAACGAGCCTGCCTTCCACGCACCAGTGAGGACCCTCTCCATCTTCGGCGACAACGTCGTCATCGAGACTGAGCAGAAGCGGCGCCAAGTACGACGCGACATCGCCTCCGTCGCGGCCATCACCGACGACCCCGCCAACGTTCGCTACCTCGACTGGTCAGAGCGCCCCATCACCTTCTCCAGGGAGGACCAGTGGTCAGACGACAAGTATCCAGGGCGTTTTCCTCTCGTCATCGACCTGGTAATCTCCAACTGCCGCTATGGCAAGGTCCTCGTCGACGGTGGAAGCTCCCTCAACATCATCTTCTCATCGGCTTTCCGCGAGCTCGACTACTCCAAGCGGGATCTCTTCCCGGCGAATTTCCACTTCTGGGGCATCGTACCAGGTAAACCATCCATGCTCGTTGGACAGATAACCCTCCCAGTGCAGTTCGGCACCTCCGACCACTTCCGCGAGGAGTACATCACCTTCATTGTCGCCGACTTCGACACCGCCTACCACGCCATCCTCGGTCGCCCGACGCTCTCCAAACTCATGGCTGTTCCACATTATGCCTACCTCGTGCTCAAGATGCCAACGAAGAAAGGCGTCCTCAGCGTCCGGGCAAATCTCCAGGTGGCTTACGATTGCGAGCAGGAGGCAATCAACTCCGCCGAAACACGCCAACAGCTCCAGGGCGTCCAGGACTGCATCGCCAACGCCGCCAAGCTCCGCCTTGACGATCTCGAGATCCCGGAGACCTCCGACCGCGCTCCAACAAGAAGTCGATGGACACGAAGCAGGTGCCCCTGGTGGACGGCGCTCCAGAGAAGACTACCGTCATTGGCACCAACCTCGACCCTAAATAGGAAGACGTGCTCGTCAGCTTCCTACGGAGCAACGTCGACGTGTTCGCCTGGAAACCAGCGGACATGCCTGGAGTTCCATGGAAGTTCGTCAAGCACTCCCTGAACGTCTCCTCAACCGCCAGGCCGGTTCGCCAAAAGCTCCGTCGCTTCACGCCAAATAGGAAGGAGGCAATTAGGGTAGAGCTCACCCGGCTCCTAGCTGCCGGCTTTGTGGCGGAACCGTCCTGATTATAAGAGCTCAAGTATTATCTTAGTCAAATCCGTCTGACTTCAACTCATACTTGAACCCATATAACCCCGGTAGTCCAGAAATCTCGAAGGATTTCTAACACCATACATCATACAGGATCGCATCGTTCAAGGATTACATTCGTAAAGATACATCATAACGAAAACGAAACCAAATTTAAAATATCAGAGTGCGAATTTAAAACGGAGTTATTACAATACCGAGTTTAAAAGTGCGGAAGCTGAAATAGTTTAAAGCACGACCACCACACGCGTGGTCCAAATAAACACTGTTTGATAAAACAAACTCACACAACTCACTCTTCCCTTTTTAGATAATGTGCCACTAGAAGTCTCAGACCATCAAAAGAAAAAGGGGAGCTTCTGGACGACCCTGCCCTGGGCCTACTCCTCATCACCTTCCACGGGGTAGAGGCAGTGCTTACAATAGCCAAAGTAGACCTGGCCATCTGCAACAAACGGGATAAACCCTGAGTACGGGAATGTACTCAGCTAGACTTACCCGTCCAACTGAAAATAAAGACTCCAAGGGTATGCAAGGCTTTTGAGGTAGAGCTGGGATCTTTCAGTTGCGAAAAGCTTAATTTTAGATAAGAGGTAATTAATGATAATGATGAGCTATCATTTTTAGACTTATTCCTTAATTCTAGGTTTTTCACCTGTACTAGAGCACTCACTTGAATCTACCAATCAATAATATAACCATATCCAGTTGACTTATCCACATTTTAGTTGAACCTTTAAAACATCACATGGAGTTGTATCGTGGTGAAGCTCGCCATAGTTTCCCACTAACCGGGGGAGACGGCAACTCGAATCGAATTCCAAATCAGCTGATGAAAGACCTTTAATACCAGCCCACACTTTCCCCGTCGGGTCCATGCATTGGGCAACCGCTCAACGCTTGTTCGTGGTGGTAATCGTCGCGGTTCAAGCACGGACCGCCCAATTGGAACCTGGCGATGGCCTCACGCGGCAGATCGCAATTTCCATACTAGAGGGCACGGCACGGGTTGAGACCGGCCCGAACAGCTTCTAACCGGCTTTGGGGTCGATGATTACGGCACCGACGTATCCCTAAGTAAAAGGGCGCGTTCAAAAATGAACGAGGGCCAACATTGATACAAACCTACACGATCCAACGGATGGACTGCCCCAAGTTTCCAAACTTGTGCCTTGCCTCCCAGTTGACCGTATTTCATTACTACTCAGGTTCTTTTCCACGATAGCAAATATAGCCAACCGTGATCCGATAAATACCCATCCGGGTATTACGGAAACATCCTTAACTACTACTTTTATTAAGCAGGCTAAGCAATTTTACATTGTAATTAAATAACAGGATAACAAGGTAGATATTAATCAATAACCAAGGAATGGTAATCCAGCAAGTAGGATTCATTCCAACTCCTAAACCTAATGCATCACAATATAAAAGGACTCAAGTAATTTAATTGTAAATAATAGGAGGCTTAGAATGCTCCGGGGCTTGCCTTGGGTGAAAACCGAGGCCTCGTGGGAGGGGCACTCGGGCAAGTTAGTGTCGCAGGCGGGGTCGGCTTCCTCGGTTTGCTGGAGCTCCGGGATCTGCTGCTCGGCGTTTGATTCTGGCTCCTGCTCGGGCTCCGGGAGTGTCGATCCTATTGCATGCGACGAATAATAAATATTTGCAATGCGGGTGCAAGATGTGTGATATGAAAAGAGCATTTCTTGCAAACCAACAAAACCAACTTGTTGAACCATTGAGGTAAATACTTATTTAATTCATAAAACAAAATCCATTTATTCACCTTTTTCTTTATTTAATAAATGAAAAGAAACTTAGGTTTGAACTGCAAGTGCACTTTTCTGGACTCAGAAAAATCCACGAAAATTCCAGAAGGCAAACAACAGTTGCTGGACTCCACTGAACAAATTTCAGCCAAAAATAAAATACCAAACTGCAGATACAAAAATGACAAGCAAACAGCCCAAAAAGGTACTTTGAACTACAACCCTACTGTAAAAGGGTGCACAACTCTATTTCATATTTTTTCCAGATTCTACTTCACATTTTATGCTTATCAAGAAAGTTCCACGAACAGAAACATTGTATTATTTCTTACATGAATTTCCAAAGGAAAACACAGAAAAACACCTTTGTAAAGCAACTTCAAATTTCTCCATACAATAGCTCATGCTTGCATTTTCCTTAGCTTGGACATGGCACTCAGAGACTACACCATTTTTCCCATATTTTATTTTGACATATAAAACACCTTAACATTTATCCTAAGAAATCAGCCAAAAAGGACTTTAAATCATAACAGAAACTTTTTCCACATAAACAATGCATCATATATTTTTCACAGGTGTAAAACAGGATAATAAACTTACACAAAATTTTCCAGGAATTAACTCAACCAGAAAACATATATAACCATTTATCTTAGCAAAAGCATATAAACTAGAATAAATGAAAACAGTAAAATAAACCCCTACCAAAAATACTTTCATATTTTTCCATGATAGATCTGCTCATAACAAACTAGTAAAACTGAAATTTCATAATTAACAGAGCTACAGATTAATTATAGCAAAATTAACAAACTTAGTTACTGAGCAGAAAACTAAAAAAAAAAGAAAAACTTTAATCTAGCCCAAACAGGGCTTTCGGCCCGGTCCAACTCGACCCAAGCCTGGCTCGAGCGCACGGCGGTAGGTGTGTGTTCGCTCGAGGCCCGGCTCGAACGAGACAGCGCCCGAGGGTTCGCTCGAGGCCTAGCTCGGAGGATCGGGCGAGGCGGAAAACAATCGCCCGTCCGAGGCCTGGCTCGGAGGCTCGGGCGAGGCGGAAAACAATCGCCCGTCCGTGGCCTGGCTCGGAGGCTCGGGCGAGGCGGAAAACAATCGCCCGTCCGAGGTCTGGCTCGGAGGCACGGGCGAGGCGGAAAACAATCGCCCGTCCGAGGCCTGGCTCGGAGGCTCGGGCGAGACGGAAAACAGGGGAGAGGTTTGACCGTCGATTCCTCGCCGTCGGTGAGGTCGCCGGCGGGGAAGCTAGGCTTGTGAACTCGCCTCGACGAGGCGCATCGAGTGGTGTAGGTGGTTTGGCTAGCGCACGGCCGGAGCATGTCGGCGGCGAGCGGCAGCGCACGGTGATGGCGGCAACGCGCGGCTACGCCGTTTCCGGCGGCGGCCGGAGAAATTGGGGGAGGCAAAAGCTCGAGTGAACCCTAAGGAGCAAAGCTACGGGGTTGGTTTGGCTCGGGTGGCTCCAGAGGAGCTTGGCCACGAGCGAGGTCCGCGGCGGCGCCCATGGCGCTCGGCCGGGGAGAAGAGTGAGATAGGGAGCGGTAGCGTTGAGGTGGATAGGTGTTCTCACCTTGCCTTGACTCGGTGAAGCTCGATGATGAAGAAGAGGAGTCGGTGGAGCTCGGGTTGGGGAAGAACGGCGTTGCGGCTCGGCGGTGGCGACTGACGGACCGAAAGAGGTGCTTCGTCCTCCGGCGGCGTCGGGGCTCGGTCGGGGATGGCGACGTGCGCACGGCGTGTGCACGGCGTAGGCGGAGAGGCTGGCGAGAGGGATTGGATGGTGGTGGCAGGGTGTGGCCGGAACGACGGAGGGGAGTGATGGTGGTGAACGGTCGGCGAGAGTGGCGGATGCTTGCGCGTTCGTGGGAGCGGAGAGGGAGAGCGGGAGTGAGAGCGGGCGAGTGGAATGGCAGTGGGGAGAGGGGAGTGCGGTGCGCTCGGGGTTTTGATCGGCTTGACCGGCCGATGGTCGTGGCGGGACACGGCGGCGCGGTCGGCGAGGCAGCGCGGGCGATGCCGTGCACGGCGAGCGGGCACGGCAGGCGAGGCGAGCGGAGAGTGGCCGGGGGAGATAGCTTGCGTGCTCGGTGAGAGAGAATCGAGCGAGGAGTGGCCGGCGAGGATCCTCGGCAGGATGCGGCGGCCACGTGGCGGTTGCGGCCGGCGTACGGCGCGGCGTGTCAGCGGCGGCAGCGCGCGGTGCGCGCGGCACGCGGGCGAGCGCTAGCGAGCGGGCGCAGGCTGGGCTGGGCCGAAAGGCCAGATGGGCCGAAAGGTGGGGCGCGGGGAAAAATCGTTTTCCTTTTTCTTTTTCCAAATTCTTTTCAAACTTTGACCACTCAAAAACAGTTTCAAAAACTCCGAACTAGGTTTTGACCCAAATATGAAAGTTGCTCAAAAATAATTTTCTCTACAACTTTCATATAGGACACTTTTTCTGAAAACCATTTTTAAATCCTCCACATAAACAAAGCCAATTTTTGAAGTATAAATCATTTTGTTTGACTTATTTTTATTTACAAACTAATCTGAACTAGGTCAAAACTCCAACATGAAAAACACTCTACTCAATATTCTCTATTTTATAAAACTCTTTGCCAAAACAGAAATCCACTTAGATCATCGAGTCAAATAGAAATCCACATCCAAATAAATAAACAAAAGACAAAAGCACTCTCATGCACATGAAATGATGCAATGCATTGCTTATGTTTCTTTAGTAGCTAATTGCAATTCCTAATGCAGTGCTTGACACTAGGGTGTCACAGGCTTCATCAAAGAGGTGTATCACCCGGATTGGCTGGCCAATCCGGTTCTTGTACTCAAAAAGAATAAAGATTGGCGTATGTGCGTTGACTACACCGATCTCAATAAGCATTGCCCTAAGGACCCCTTCCTCCTCCCTCGCATCGATGAGGTCGTCGACTCTACCGCCGGGTGCGAACTTCTCTCCTTTCTCGATTGCTATTCCAGTTACCATCAAATTGCTTTGAAGGTTGAAGACCAGATTAAAACGACGTTCATCACGCCTTTCGGCGCCTACTACTACACGACCATGTCGTTCGGGCTGAAGAACGCCAGAGCCATGTACCAGCGTGCGATCCAGGATTGCCTGAAGGACCTCATCCCGGAGAAAGTCGAAGCTTACGTAGATGACGTCGTCGTCAAGGCTCGCACCACCGACACGCTCATTTCTGACCTCGAGGCAACCTTTAAGGCCCTCAACAGGTTCAAGTGGAAGCTCAACCCCAACAAATGCATCTTCGGCGTGTCGTCTGGAAACCTCCTCGGCAACATCGTCAGCCGCGACGACATTTGCCCAAACCCCAACAAGACTTCGGTCGTTCTCCACATGCGAGCTCCCTCCAACGTGAAGGACATCAAGAAGCTCACCGTGTGCATGGCGTCCCTCAGCCGCTTCATTTCCAGGCTCGGCAAAAAGGGGCTACCTTTCTTCAAGCTCCTCAAGGCTGGCGAAAATTTCGTATGGGACGCCGAAGCCGATTACGCCTTCTCCAACCTGAAGAAGTATCTTACCCAGCCTCCTGTGCTCGCCGCACCAAAGGAGAAGGAGCCCTTGATGCTCTACATCGCCGCCACAAACCAGGTCGTCAGCTCCGTCATCGTCGTCGAACGCGAGGAAGCCGGCCACTCCTACCCCGTCCAGCGACCCTGCTATTTCATCAGCGAGGTATTGAACGACTCCAAAACCCAATACCCTCAGGTACAAAAGCTCCTCTACGCGGTCCTTATTACTGCACGCAAGCTACGCCACTATTTCCAAAGCTCCGAGCGGGTCACTGTCATCACGGAATTCCCCCTCGGGGATATTCTCTGCAACAAGGACGCTACAGGACGTATCATCAAGTGGGCCATCGAGCTCGGTTCCTACGACATCGCCTTCCAGGGTCACCAGACCATCAAGTCGTAAGCACTCGCCGATTTCATCGCCGAATGGACGGACCTCCAAACTCCAGTACCACCAGAAGCGCCAGAACATTGGATCCTCTTCTTCGACGGCTCCCTCACCCTGCATGGAGCCGGTGCTGGTCTTCTTTTCACGTCTCCCTCCAGCGAGAAGCTCCGCTACGCTTTACGGCTACTCTTTCCAGCCTCCAACAACGCCGCCGAGTATGAAGCCGCCCTCCATGGTCTCCGTATCGCGAGCGAGCTAGGCGTCAAGCGCCTTATGGTCTACGACGACTCCGCCCTCGTCATCAACCAGCTCAACAAGGACTAGAATTGCTCCAACGACAAGATGAACGCCTACTGCACCGCCATCCGGAAGATTGAAGGTAAATTCTTCGGTATCGAATACCATCATCTACCGCGGGATCGGAACCAGGCGGCCGACGAGCTCTTCAAGTTGGCATCGTCAAGATCTCCGTCCCTCGCAGGCATATTCGTCCACAACCTGCTAGAGCCCTCCATCGCCGATCACTCAGGCCTTGGCTCACCCACGGACGCCATGACTCCACTTCCGCCGACAGAACAACTGGTCGCCGCCGTTCCTTCAACGTTGTCCGACTGGCGCGAGGACTTCATCAAATATCTCTCTGAGAACCTTGTTCCCGCTGACAAGACCAAAGCTGAGCTCCTCATTCGTCGCGTCAACAATTACATCCTGGCCAACGGTACGCTCATGCGCAAAAACTCCAGAAACGAGGTACTCCAAAAATGCGTCTCCAGGAAAGATGGCCTCGAAATACTCTTCGACATCCATGCCGACGAATGTGGGAACCATGCGGCCGCAAAGACGTTGGTACATAAAGCTTTTCGTGCAGGATTCTACTGGCCATCAGCGGTCGCCGACGCCGAACAGCTCGTCCACACCTGCGAGGGGTGCCAATTCTTCGCCAAACAAACCCACGTTCCTGCGCAGTCGCTTCAAGCAATACCGGCCTCATGGCCCTTCGCTTGCTAGGGACTCGACATGATCGGCCCTTTCCGACCCGCTCCGGGAAGCTTCAAGTGGATATACGTCGCCGTCGACAAATTCTCCAAGTGGATAGAAGCAAAGCCAATCACGAAGGCGACCGCTAAAAACGTCATCTCCTTCATCGACTAAATAATCCATCGCTTCGGTCTCCCAAACTCCATTATCACCGACCTCGGCTCCAACTTCACCGGCAACATCTTCTGGGATTTCTGCGAAGGCCACGGCATCCTCATCAAGTATGTCTCTGTTGCCCATCCTCGAGCCAACGGCCAAGCCGAACGTGCCAACGGCATGATCCTCGACGCCCTGAAGAAACGCCTCTACCAGAAAGATGAGAAGCACCCTGGTCGCTGGATGCGCGAGCTCCCCTCCGTACTCTGGGGTCTTCGGACTCAACCCAGCCGCAGCACCAACGTTTTGCCATACTTCATGGTCTTCGGCTCCGAAGCCGTCATCCCTGCCGATGTCGTCTTCCACTCTTCGTGCGTTGAGAACTACGATGAGGAAGCCTCCGACCAGGCTCACTGCGACGACCTCGACCGCTTAGAAGAAGAGCGCCTGGCATCTTGCCTCCGCACCGCCTAGTATCTCAAAGGAGTTCGCCGCTACTACAACCACAACGTGAAAGACCGATCCTTCATCGTCGGCGACCTCGTCCTCAAGCGGAAACTCAAGACCGACGGCCTGCACAAACTATCTTCGCATTGGGACGACCCCTACACGGTGAAGGAAGTCACCCGACCAGGCACCTATCGTCTCGCCGACCTCGAAGGCATTGACGTGCCCAACTCCTGGAGTATCGAGCACCTTAGAAAATTCTACGCTTAAAGCGACGGCTCGCCGACATCTCCACCCGTCTCCGGACGGCTCGCCGACCACTCCACCCGTCTTCGGACGGCTCGCCGACATCTCCACCCGTCTTCGGACGGCTCGCCGACCTCTCCACCCATCTCCGGACGGCTCGTCGACCACTCCACCCGTCTCCGGACAGCTCGCCGACCACTCCACCCGTCTCCGGACGGCTCGCCGACATCTCCACCCGTCTCCGGACGGCTCGCCGACCACTCCACCCGTCTCCGGACGGCTCGCCGACATCTCCACCCGTCTCCGGACGGATCGCCGACCTCTCCACCCGTCTCTGGACGGCTCGCCGACCTCTCCAACTCGTCTCTGGATGACTCGCCAATTTCTCCAAACAGCCTCGCTGATGCTAAAGGAGACTCAGAGCAGGGGCTACTGTAACCACCAGACGCGTGCATGAGCGCCCGCCCTCTACGCTACGGTTGCCAGTAGTCCTCCCAAGTGATGTCCCGACCTCTCTACGCGTGCATGAGCGCTCGCCCTCTGTGCTACGAAGGGAAGGCTAAGCTTGGGCTGAGACCTCCGGAGGCTATACGTCTGGTGCCTGTATGCGCCGGTTATGCGCACGTTCTCCATTCGGTCTTCAAGCAGCCTGACTAATGCTGATGAAAACTCAGAGCCGGGACTGTTGTCACCATCGGACGCGTGCATGAGCGCCCGCCCCCTGCGCTACGGTGGCCAACAGTTCTCCCAGGGGACGTCCTGACCTCTCTACGCGTGCATGAGCATCCGCCCTCTGTGCTATGAAGGAAAGGCTACCTTGGGCTGAGAATTCTGAAGTTATGAGCTCAGTGCCTTGCGTTCGCGCCACCCACGCGCTCGACAACGGTCGCCATTCGCCCATGTCACGCCACGATCGATCCTCTCAGAAAAAACCCTGGCCGTGGTACCTCCCTACGCGTGCATGAGCGCCCGCCCTCTGCGCTATGGGATGCCAGTAGAGGTTCCTTGGGCGACGCCCTCGACTCCTACGCGCAAACGAGCATCGCGCTCTACGCTACGAATCCTGGGATAACCCAAGGCCAAAACGTTCATCGCTACGGCTCACGACTATTGGGTCTGCGGAATCCGGGGAATGAACAAAACACGCCGACCCGCTTCAAGTTTTGATTCAGTTCGCCCAAGAGTCTATTTACAGACTATCTCCTAATGTACATAATACTGGTGCCCAGCACTGAACAAGTCTACACCTCCGACGAGGGCTTTGGCGGCAGGCTCGGCTTCTTCCTCCAGACGCTCCATCTCGGCCTCCAACGTGTTCGCCGGAAAGCCTGCGCCCAGCCTCGACATCTCCATCCGCAGATAATGCGAACGAAGAATGGCGAGGCCATGAGCCGCCACACTTTGCGCCGCCGCCTTGGTGTACGCATGGAAGCGCCCCCACAGGCCACGCACTTTCTGGACGACATGATCGCCGATTCGCCGCTCCTTCTCCGACGGGAAGAAAGGCTCCTCATCGATGCACTGCACCAACGGGGCCACCTCCTCCGCCAACGACCAGAAGCGCTCATGGTAATCATCAATACGTCGCTGCAGATCTGCAAATTGCATTTTCATGTTTTCCCGGTAAACTGCAAACGCCAAAACAAAGGGTAAGACGACGACCAGCTCCGACCACGTTTCACCAAGGAGACTTACCGGCGTGCATGGCCTGCCACTTCCGCACCTCCTCGTTGGACTTCGCCTTCTCCTCGGCCAGGAGATGCTTCTCCTCATCCGCCTGCATCGCATCTATGAAGACAACTCCACGATTTAGGACTCCGACCAGATGGCGTACTAAGCAAAAGGGAGTTTAGCATCGTCGACTTACATGTGGCGAACTCGTCGGCCTTGTCGGCCCGCAGTTGAAGCTGAAAGTTCTCCTGCCCCTGCTGCTGGATGATTTCCTCAAGCCCCCGAGAACGTGCGTGGGCATCCTCTAGATGCGCCTCCAAGCTAGTGAACTGGCCCTCAACGCGCTTTACCTCCACCCGGAGCCGCTTGTTCTCCTCGGCCATCAGTGCCATCCGGTCAAGGGCGAGCTTACGCTCCTCCCTGACTTTCAACAGGAGCTACAGACAAACGACGACCAGAATGAACAAAAGCCACTTAAAGGTAAACAATAACAGGTAAAACGTGCATACTTGAATCTTCTCCAGCAACTTCGACGCGTCTCCGACGACGGCGTCCGTCGCTGCGCTCGCCACCTCGTCATCAATCTCGACGACCTCATCGCCATCGATGCGGAAGCGACGAACAGGACGCCGATGCGGGTCCTCCTCCGGATGCTCGATCTCCTCGATCTCCGGTGAGGCAGGCGGCGCCACCTTCCTCTTCGTCCCCCGGGCGTGACGACCCAAGGACCCGGCCACCGGAGCAGCAGCACTTCCGGCCACGACGCCTCCTCCAGAACTTCCCCAAGGCGTTGGGGACGCCCGTCGCTCCGCCTCCTGAGGCTCGGGGACTTCGGACGCCTCCCGAGGCTCGGGGACTATGGACGCCTTGACGTCCACTGCCGCCTCTGATGCCTCCTCCGGCGCGGCCGACTTCGCCGACCCGCCAATGTCAGCCTCCACGAGAGGGCTTGTCTCCCTCCGACCACCGCCCTCGGTGTCCGGCACCTTTGCGGCATCCGCCGACCTGCAAAGGGCATGGACACGTCGTCAACTCCCAGATCCGACCAGGGTAAGAATCATAAGATGAGTAGGGGGTACTTACAGGCTTGACACTTTCTTCTCTCGAGAGAAGCGACGAGAGCGTGGAAGTGCGCCACTGCCTGCGGACTCCTCCTGCGGCTTGGGCGCACCAGCCGCCCCGCTAGACGACTCCCGGGTCTCCGACGCCTGCTGCGGCGTCCCGTCTCCTTCGGCTTCGGCTTCGCCTTCGCCGCTCCACGACCCACCGAGGACCCCTGCCCGAAGCGGGCACTCAGTGGGACCTCGTCCTCACTGTCAGATGCATCGTCTGACCAGTCGACGACCACGCGGCGACGCTTCGCCACCTCTTCATCAATAGCGAAGGCGCCACTGGTCTCCAGCGACACCTTATTTTTCTTTTTTGCAGGGGCAGCCTGGCGCTTTCCCTTCGGGTCAGCGCGGGCCCGCCGCCCACCAGACCGGGACTCGGGGACTCGGCTCCCCTCATCCCCGCTGTCTTCGATCTCCTCCACGTCGACCTCCGCCGCGCCGCGGCCATCGTCGTCGACATAATCCCACGACGGGTCAATGCCCTTCGGCCACGCCTTCGACGGCGCTTGCGACACGAACGCCTTCCGATCCTATGTTACAATTTTTCGACACTGAGTATCTACTTACGCATTTCAACGAACACACACAGGGCAAAGATACTAACCTTCGATGGAGGATACGCCAGGGAGTACGACTTCCGCAAGTACTCTAGTCTCTTTCTCTTCTGCAGGTCGAACAATGCCTCGACCCGCAGGAACACCTCCTTCGACGACAGGGCCTCAGGCGCCTCCCGCGTCTGGTCCTCTGTGTCCCCAGCGTACTCGTACGCTGGGTGTACCCTTTCCTTGCAGGGCTGGCAGCGCCTCTTGATGAAGTTTGACGCCACCGCCACCCCGTCGACGCCCTGCTTGTCGACCAGCTTCAGGAGCTCCTCCACCTGCTCCATTGCTGCAGCGCCGGGACGCTCTGACCACGACGGTAGCACCTTCGGCGCGAAGGCCGGGTCGCACGGTGGCCTCGGCGCCTCTTGATGGATGTAGAACCACTTGGGCTTGTACTCCATTGCCTTCGAAGGCAGCGGCATCGCGATGTACTCCTCCGCCATCCCATCCCGCAGCTGAAGGTACACCGACCCGACGATGTCCGACGTTCCGGTGCCGTTGATCTTCAGGCGGAAGAAGTGGCGGAAGAGGTCGAAGTGGGGCTCCATGCCCATATACGCCTCGCAGTAATGAATGAAGACCGCGATGTGCAACATTGTATTGGGGGTCAAGTTGCACAGCGCGACCTGGTAGTACTCCGGCAGCCCGTGGAGGAAGGGGTGGACCGGGATTCCGAACCCGCACCTGAAGAAAGCTTCGAAGACGACGAGCTCCGAAGTATTTGGCGTCGGCCAGTCCTCCAGGTACGCTTCCCTCCAGCCGCCGGTGACGCTGTCGAGCAGCAGGCCGGTGAAGACGAGCTCCTCCAGATTCTCCTGTCGGAGAACACTCCACGTCCACCCGCGTGCCCAGCTCGGCACCTCGATGCGGTCGTCGGATTTCGCCTTCGCCGCCTTCTTCGCCTTCACCGCGCCCCCGTGAGTGCGCTTTCCGCCTGCCATTGACGACGATGAGGTGGGGATTCGGATCTAGATCTGGGCCTACAGTGTTTTTGTGCTCGAAATCGCTCGTGGGCTACGAGGCGAGAGCACAAGGAACAAGTGAGGAACCGCCACCGTCCTTTTCCCCCTTTTTATACGGTGTGGTCCGGCCTTTCGGCTCTAGGGTCCTTGGGAACCCGTGCCCATCACGCCCACGACCGCCACGTCGCCTGCGGCAACCGCACGCGCGTGCCCGTTCCGCATCGGCGTTAATGGGCTGCTGGGCCATCGGTTTGTCAAAATGGCCTGTCCGTTCGCCTTCATTTATTTCTTCAATTTCAATTATTTTGTGCCAGTAAACGCGAAACTAATGCCCGGGGACTGATTACCCCTGTTAGTTCTAATGTCCATTTCAGGGGAACAGTAAGCTCTACAGTTCTTGGTCGGCGCTACAGTAACTCCCGGGGACTATAGATCTCCAACTTCACCCTCGGGGACTCTCCCCTCAAATTTATTCTAATGCTTTTTCTTTGGCCCTGCTACAAGAACCATGCTGCTTCTTACAGCAGGCCCGGGGACTACGTGTACACACGTCATTTTTTCTTTCGTAAAAATGAGTCTGTTTCATGCAGGAAAATTACAAGCTTGGCACCACGTGCCTACAGCACCCACTCCCAAGCTCGGGGACTAAGTGGATACACTTCACCTAGCGGTGAATGTATTGTTCATCTTTTTCTTTTTTACAGCTTGATATGGACTAGCTCGGACTTCAACCGGAACGCCATCGGCTACTGGTGTCTGGCTGCGTCCAAAGTGGATACACTTCACCAGATGAAAGATCTTCAAAATTTTTCTTGCAGCACCTTGCATCCTTTTTTGCAGGACATCGTAGAATACTCCACACGGCTGCACTTCGGCTACAGCTCAGGCTGTTACGTTTGCGACCAGCCTAACCTGGTCGGAAGCCTACCACAAGTGCAACCGCGACTAGGCGACCTGGTCGGCAGACGCCTCTACCGACATATGACCAGACCCAACCTGCTCGGAAGACTTCACAACGCCCAGCACAATGGATGCAAAGTGCTCGGGGACTAGCTGTGGGGATAATAAACCCGCATACCCCCATGGCACGACTTGGGCTCTTCTACAGATGCGGCCCAGCTAGGAGGCTTTGCGGCCCGCGACCAGGCCGTCGCAGCCGCCAAGGACTCTCCTGATGACTTGCTCGACAAGGAAGATCCAAATAGATAGACCCGGATTCCTTGCCAAAAGAAACCGATTGTAATCTGTTAGGATTTGACAAGTTGTAACCCTGCTGAAGGGTCGAGATGGCGGACTAGAGGGGGGGTGAATAGTCCTTTATAAAATTAATCGCACCGGCTAACCGAAACAAATGCGGAATTAAAACTATCGGTCTAGCCAAGACTACACCCCTCTACTTATACTCTATGACACCTTATAAAAGATCCTAAACAATGCAAATAAGGTGTCGGGCTAGCTAGGGCTCACCTAAACAATTCTAGCTTGCAAGGTTACACAAACCTAAGCAACTAGTACTCAATTAACCGGGGAGCTCCTACACATGCCACTAAGCAAAAGCACAAAGCCTAAGCTCACTAGCAATGCTCAATAACAAGGCTACACAAGCCAAATTAGAGAGCTCAACTTAGCTACACAAACTAAGCAATGTGACTAGCAAGACTACAAGTCAACTAGTCACTCACGGAATTAACTTCTATGCTACACAAGCTAAGAAGGTAACTAGCATGCTACACAAGCTAACTAATTACAAGAGCAACTACACTAGAACAAGTATATGGACAAGTAAATACAAGCTAGTGAATGGAGTTTGCAAACCACCGAGAAGATGAACACGAAGTTGACACGGTGATTTTTCTCCCGAGGTTCACTTGGTTGCCACCAAGCTAGTCCCCGTTGTGTCGACCACACACTTTGGTAGTTCGGCGGCTAATAGGCACCACACCTAGCTCGACACTCGAGCGCCGCAAGAACTCACCCACAAGTGAGGGTAACTCAATGACACGCTCTACTAGAGTTGCTCTTCGCGATCCCCGCGGGGCGAGCACAATGCCCCTCACAATCCTTCTCCGGAGCCACGCACAATCTTCACGCGGGCTTCACGACGGAGACTCGATCACCAAGCCGTCTAGGAGGTGGCAACCTCCAAGAGTAACAAGCACCACCGGCTTGCAACACGAACACCTAGTGCCACTCGATGCAATCTTTCAAAGCAACGCACTAGAATCGCTCACTCGCAATAGATTCGCACACTAGCAAGCACAAGCGAGTTAGAGGGCACCCAAGCACATCCACACAAGCCACCAAGGCTTTGGAGTGCTCCAGCAACCGGCCCAAAGCCGGCCCCAATGACTATATATAGAGGGGAGCGGCCAACTAGCCGTTTCCCCTTTTCTGCGCTTCGGTCGGTAGTAACGACCCCCTGGGCGGTAGTACCGACAGTGTCAGAACTAGCCGTTACACACGGCGCGTTGACCAAAACGAACAACCGACTCCTGGTCGGTACCACCGACGGTCGGTAGTACCGGCCCTATGGCGGTACTACCGACAGGTCATCCTGGGACTTACATAGAGAGCTCCCAGACAACTTCCTGACCTCGGTACCACCGAGGGCGGTAGTACCGACATAATGGCGGTACTACCGCCAGGCCAAAACTGGTGAAAGTCCTTGTTTGGTTTTGGATAATTGATGTCACCTAGAGTACTAACCTTGTCATGAAGTGTTTATGAGCTAGGTTGGTACATTCCAAGTACGGGAGCTAAATGATGATCATGGTATTGGTGGTGATGACCAAAAGATAGATCAAGTGCTCCACATTTGGAAGAAGAAGAAGAGAAAAACAAAATCCTATGGAGATCAAGGCAAAGGTATAAATAGGAATTTTGTTTTGGCACTCAAGACACTGTAGAGGGTGTGAGTGCATTTAGGATAGATAGCCGTACTATTAAGAGGGGAATATCTCAGTGATCACGGTTATCAAGTGCCACTAGGTGGATTCATACATGCATATGCATTAGGACCTAGTGTGCTAACTCGAATCCTTTGAATATGTTTGTGAAAATGCTAACACACATGCACATGATGTTGTACACTTGTTGGTGTTAGCACATTTGCAAAGGAGAAGTTGTTGGAGTTGGTTTGGATCAACACAGAGAAGAAAATGGAGTTTTCTGTGTATGGTCGGTGGTACCGACCAGGGTGGTCGGTGGTACCGCCCATAGGTGCTGCGTGCAGCCCTCTCTGTGTTGGGGCGTTTTTGACCTGGCGGTGGAACCGCTATTACCTCGGTACTACCGCCGGCGGTGGTACCGACCAGAGGGTCGGTGGTACCGTGGCTCTAAGGGGTTTCGCGAGGCTCTCTATAGTTTTGAAAATGGCCTGGCGGTAGTACCGCCATTACCTCGGTACTACCGCCCGCGGTGGTACCGACGCAAGGTCGGTAGTGGCTTGCTTTTCGCAGAGCTCTCTGTTCGCGGCGATTTTGGCCTGGCGGTAGTACCGCCATAACCTCGGTACTACCGACCTCGGAGGTACCGACCAGAGAGTCGGTGCTTCGCCTAAATCAGCGGGTCATGTGTTAACGGTTAGTTTGACTCTGTCGGTACTACCGCCCAGGAGGGGTCGGTACTACCGACCAAGCGCAGAAAGGTAGGGTTCGGGCCGTCGCCCTCCCTTCCCTATAAATTGATCGTGGCCGCCTTTGGGGATGTCTTCTTGACTCTCTGACTTCTTGAACATCCTCTTGAACAAGATCTAATCCCTCCCTCCGATCTCTTCGCTTGTTAGTGTAAATCCAAGTGAGATCGAGAGATCCAAGTGCATTTGCTTGTGAGTTTGCATCTAGTGGCACTTGGTGATTGTTGTTGCTGCGGATATTCTTATTACTCTTGGTGTTTGCCGCCACCTAGACGGTTTGGAGCAGCGGAGAAGATAAGGCACGAGTGGTGATTGTTCGTGGCCATCTCCCGGTGATTTGTAAGGGGTTTCTTGTACCTTCCCCGGCGGAGCGCCAAAGGTAACTCTAGTGGATTGCTCGTAGCTTGTGGATCCCCATCTTGTGTTGGTTGTGCGGCACCCTATTGAGGGTTAGGCGTGTGATGCCTATTAGCGCGTGAACCTCCAAGTGGGTGCATCGCTACAACGGGGACGTAGCTTGCCGGCAAGCAAGTGAACCTCGGAGGAAAAATTATTGTGTCAACCTGTCTCCGTGGTATTCTTTGATATTCATCTATTAATCTCTTGCCGGCTCGGTATACACACCTCTATCTCTTGTATTTACATTTGTTACTTTCTTGCAAGTTAATATTATACCTTGTTGTTAGTTACATTCTCTTATCTTGTGTAGTGATATACATTATTGCTTATTTAGTTGTTGAATAGTTCCTTTGATATTGTGTGACTTAGAGTTTGTGGTTATCTAGAATTGTGAATAGGTGGCTTGCATCTGTGTAGAGCTAGCGCAAACTTCGCTTCGCCATTTAGTTGTCTAACTAGTTTGTTTAAGTGTTGTTGTAGAAATTTTTATAGGCTATTCACCCCCCCTCTAGCCATTTAGGACCTTTCAATTGGTATCAGAGCAAGGTCACCGTTTATTTGAGGCTTAACAACCTTCGGTGTCAAAATGGCTCATATCAACAACACCAAAAGGCCACCCCAATTCGATGGCACAAACTATAGCTATTGGTAGGCAAAAATGACCACTCATTTAAAGTCAATCAATAGAAAGATATGGCAAGTTGTGGATGTCAAGATTGAGATAGTCGATCCGGAGAATCTCACCAATGCCGAAGAAGAGAAGATGCAGAACAATGACATTGCTCTCAGTGCTATTCATGATGCCGTTGATGAGAGGGTATTTGAGCAAATCAAAAATTTGGAGATGGCATATGATGCTTGGAAGAAATTGGAAGAATCATTTGAGGGCACTCAAGCAGTGAAAGGAGCAAAAGCATACATTCTAAAAGAAAAATTTGCTAGCTTCAAGATGAATGAAGATGAAAGTGTTCCAGAGATGTTCCATAGGCTTCAAGTGCTTGTCAATGATCTCAAAGCACTTGGAGAAGAGGTGAAGGACAAAGACTTCTCTCATAAATTCTTGAGATGTCTTCCCAACAGATTTGGCATGTTAGTCACGTTGCTTGTAAGAAGCGGTTTGGACACTATGACACCAAACCAAGTTCTTGGAGATGTAATGACCGATGACACCTACAGAGATGAGAATGATCAAGAAGTAAAGAAGGATGAGAAGAAGAAGAGTGTGGCATTCAAAGCCACAACATCATCATCAAAGAACAAGGGCAAAGCAAAGAAAGAAGATTCTAGCGAAGATAACTGCTCAAATGACAGTGATGACGATGATGAAGAGATGGCTTTGTTTGTCAAAAGGTTTGGCAAATTCATGAAGAAGAAGGGCTACCGGGCAAGGAGAAAGAAGACTTCATACAAGAACAAGGATGAACCAAGGAGGTGCTTCAAGTGCGGTAGCAAGGACCATCTTGTTGCTCAATGTCCGTACAACAGTGAGAATGATGAAAATGACAACAAGAAGGACAAGAAGAAGGAGAAGAAAGAAAAGAAGAATTACACAAAGAAGAAGAAGGGGCAATCATATATGGTCACTTGGGATAGTGATGCATCCACAAGTGATAGTGATGAAGATAGTGATAATGAAGATTGCAAGACAAGCAAGAAGAAGGCACTTGCAAGTATTGCTATCAACAACAAGCCTTCAATCTTCGACACTCCATCATGCTTCATGGCTAAGGCCACAAAGGTACTATCTGATGATGATGAGAGTGATAGTGATGATAGTGATGATGATGAACCCACTAAAGATGAATTAATTGAAATGCTTGATGATGCTAGAGAACATTTTGATAAAAAGAGAAAGGAGTGCAAAGAATTGCAAAAGAGACTAAAAGCTCTTGAGCAATCCTTTGAGGAGCTCAATGCTACTCATGAGAGGCTAGTGGAAGCCCATGAGGAGCTTGGCAATGCTCACACTAAGCTTAAGGAAGCTCACTCCTCACTTGTTGATCAAGCTAAAACTGAAAAAGTGGTTAAAACATGTGACATAGGCATAGCTTGTGATATAATCGATGAATCTTTCTATAAGCCTATTATTATTGCTGCCACTAACCCTTCATGTAGCTCATCTTCTACCACTACTACTTCATTTATGGATGATGGCTTCACTTGTGATGCCTCACTCATGGTTGAGAATGAGACATTGAAGAAGGAGGTAAATGAGCTCACTCACGCCTTAGGTAAAGCCTATGGTGGTGAGGCCCGCTTGCTTAAGTGCTTGGGTAGCCAACGTTTTTCTCTCAACAAAGAGGGATTGGGCTATACCCCCAAGAATGGCAAGGCGGCTTTTGCTACTCACAAGACTAGTTTTGTGAAGAGCAATGGTCGGTTTTGCACTAGATGCAAGCAAAGTGGGCATATAGAGCAATATTGCAAGAACAAGAACAAGAACGCTAATGTATCCTCTATTAAATTTGATTCTTGTTATTTGCTTACCAAGGGTGTTAATGGCATGAAAGCTAAATTCATTGGTACTCCAATTGTGGGCTCAAAGAAGAAAGCTATTTGGGTACCAAAGAGTTTGATCACTAATCTTGGAGGACCCAAAAAGGTTTGGGTACCTAAAAAGGATTGATTTGTTCTTGTAGGTCAACTATAAAGCCGGAGGGAGGCATTGGGTGCTTGATAGTGGGTGCACTCAACATATGACCGGGGATTCAAGAATGTTCAATTCAATCAATTCAAGCGGCAATCATGGTTTTGATTCTATCACATTTGGTGACAATGGCAAAGGCAAGGTTAAAGGGCTTGGTAAGATTGCAATATCAAATGACAAGAGCATTTCAAATGTGTTGCTAGTTGAGAGCTTGAACTTCAATTTACTGTCAGTTGCTCAGTTGTGTGATCTTGGTTTCAAATGCATTTTTGGAGTTGATGATGTAGAAATCATAAGTGTAGATGGTTCTAATTTGATATTCAAAGGATTTAGATATGAGAACCTATACTTGGTTGATTTCAATGCTAGTGAAACCCAGCTGTCAACATGCTTGTTCACTAAATCTGGTTTGGGTTGGTTATGGCATCGAAGGCTTGGTCATGTTGGAATGAAATAGTTAAACAAAATAGTGAAGCATGATTTAGTTAGAGGCTTGAAAGATGTCACTTTTGAGAAGGATAAACTTTGTAGCTCTTGTCAAGCTGGCAAACAAGTTGGTAACTCCCATCCTAAGAAAAGCATGATGAGTACTAGCAAAGCATTTGAGTTATTGCACATGGATTTATTTGGACCAACAACATACACTAGCATCGGTGGAAGTAAATATGGCTTTGTGATAGTGGATGATTACACTAGATACACATGGGTCTTCTTTCTTAGTGATAAAAGTGAAACTTTTGATATCTTCAAAACTTTTGTCAAGAAATGTCAGAATGAGTTTGAAACAACAATCAAGAAAGTTAGAAGTGACAATGGGAGTGAATTTAAGAATACAAGAATTGATGAGTTGTGTGATGACTTTGGCATTAGACATCAATTCTCACCCAAGTATACTCCTCAATCAAATGGGATTGTTGAAAGGAAGAACAGAACTTTGATTGATATGGCAAGGTCTATGCTCAGTGAATACAGTGTCAGTCATTCCTTTTGGGCCGAAGCTATCAATACGGCTTGCTATTGTAGCAACCGTCTCTATTGCCATGGCATGCTAGAGAAGACACCATATGAGCTATTAAATGGAAGAAAGCCAAATATCGCATACTTTAGAGTTTTTGGTTGCAAATGTTATATATTGAAGAAAGGTGCAAGATTGAGCAAATTTGAGAAGAAATGTGATGAAGGATTCTTACTTGGATATTCAACAACAAGCAAAGCATATAGAGTTTGGAACTTGGCTAGTGGTATTATGGAAGAAGTGCATGATGTTGAATTTGATGAAACTAAGGGCTCTCAAGAAGGAAATGAAAATCTTAATGATGTGAGAGGCACTCAATTGTCAAATGCAATGAAGAATATGGATATTGGTGATATTAGGCCAAGACAAGTGGATGATAATGAAGATGACCAAATGTTCTCTTCAAATGTGCAAGTTGATGCAAATCAAGCTAGTGGTTCTCATGATCAATCAAGTGCTAGTGAAGATCAACAAGCTAGTTCATCTCAACCAAGCAATCAAGTGCAAATCCTCCAACCAACCAATATTGCAAGAGATCATCCCATAGATCAAATTGTTGGGGATATTAGAAGTGGTGTGCAAACAAGATCAAGATTGGCATCATTTTGTGAGCATTTTTCTTTTGTGTCATCATTTGAGCCAACCAAGATATAAGATGCATTGATGGATGTTGATTGGGTAAACGCTATGCATGAAGAGCTAAACAACTTCACCCGCAACCAAGTTTGGGAACTTGTTGAGAGACCAAAGAATTACAATGTAATTGGAACCAAATGGGTATTTCGAAATAAGCAAGATCAAGATGGGATAGTAGTAAGAAACAAAGCAAGATTGGTAGCTCAAGGTTACACTCAAGTTGAAGGTCTTGATTTTGGAGAAACATATGCACCGGTTGCAAGAATGGAAGCAATTAGAATTCTATTGGCTTATGCATGTGCTCATAATATCAAGTTATATCAAATGGATGTCAAAAGTGCATTTCTCAATGGGTATATCAATGAGTTAGTATTTGTAGAACAACCTCCCGGTTTTGAAGATGACAAAAAGCCCAACCATGTTTACAAGCTCAAAAAGGCGTTGTATGGTTTGAAGCAAGCACCAAGAGCATGGTACGAGAGGTTGAGAGATTTCCTACTCTCTAAAGGGTTCAAGATGGGCAAGGTTGATACTACTCTCTTCACCAAGAAGATTGGCAAAGACTTGTTTGTGTTGCAAATATATGTTGATGATATTATTTTTGGGTCCACCAACCAAGAGTTCTGTGAAGAGTTTGGGAATATGATGGCAAATGAGTTTGAGATGTCTATGATTGGAGAGCTTAGTTACTTTCTTGGTCTTCAAATCAAGCAAATGAAGAATGACACTTTTGTGAGTCAAGGCAAGTACATCAAAGATATGCTCAAGAAGTTTGGTCTAAATGATGCAAAAGCTATTAGTACACCTATGGGAACAAATGGACATTTGGATAGTGATGCTAGTGGCAACATGGTGGATCAAAAGTTGTATCGGTCTATGATTGGAAGCTTACTCTATGTGACCGCTTCTAGGCCGGACGTCATGTTTAGTGTATGCATGTGTGCAAGATTTCAAGCTTCACCAAGAGAGAGTCACTTGAAGGCAACTAAAAGAATATTGAGATATTTGAAGCATACACAAAATGTTAGATTGTGGTATCCCAAGGGGTCAAACTTTGAGTTGATTGGATATTCGGACTCCGACTATGCAGGATGCAAAGTTGATAGAAAAAGCACATCGGGCACATGTCAATTACTTGGAAGATCACTTGTATCATGGTCATCGAAAAAGCAAAACAGTGTTGCACTTTCAACCGCCGAAGCTGTAACGTAACGGCTCTAATCCCATGGCCCACTGATCACCGTCAACCACTGACAGTCGATCCGTACAGCCAAGAGATTAGGACCGGTTCCGCTACTGGGCTACATCAGTGCCCGTTGTCCGCAGGATCATCTCACAATTCAGTTACAACCTCTTTAACATTTTGACAAATGACATCGGAGTAAATAGCGGAAGACTTAGATAACAATAGTTTTACAAACCAGGGTTCAACATAAAATTAAAGTGAAGTTATTACAGACCATAGTTCAAGTAGATAGAGTTGGCAGAGTAGCATACGACAACAACTTAAGGTAAAGATACATCACCCAGCCCGAGGGTGAATAATCACTCATCGGCCTCATCGGCCTCCTCCTGAACAACGGTCACACAGCAGGGTCCAAGGCATACTGAGGGATCTGCCATACCTGCAACATGGGTAATAAAACCCTGAGTACAAAGGTACTCAACAAGACTTACCCGACTAAAGAAAAAGGGAGAAGACTCAGGAATGCAGGCTTAGGGTAGTCAAGGTAAGGCTTAAGCAAGATCAAGTATTTTGCAGAAAAGCATTTTGTAAACCTTATTTTATTTTTGAAAGATTCGGTATTCCTCAATTCCTCGTCATTCATGATTCATTTTACATTTCAAAACATTCCTAGTTGAGAACCACTCTCCGTTGAGAGTCAATGGAACAAGTCTCCATAACCGAGGAGCAACGTTAATCCGGATACAGAATACTCAGCTGAGGATTCCTATTCACACTGCATATGTAGCACCCAAGCTTGCATATGCCAACCCGTCTACCACGATTCCTCCAAGATTGGGCCCGGTCCTACGCCACCCGGAAGTACAGTACACCACTCCATTCCGGGACTCTAACCCACGTGGGTACATGCTACTTCCGCCATCTCTCCACTCCCAGTGTGCGGTTGTCGGTCCAATAATGGATTTCTCGGAGCCAGAGCTTTCCGTAGTATGTGAATAGTTGCAAGTCCTGCCCAGCAGGCCCCCATACGGATGGTCCCTAATTTTCCAGCCAGTAACTGTGCCTTGGTTATATCTCACCCAAGCGCAACAGTCCTGTCAGTTTTTCAACCCGTCCCGGTCGGTGTCAACTGTCGAGTCCCGGACTACGACATGACGGCACCGTACGCAAGGACAACCTCTCCTTCCCATTGACTAAGTACGGATCAGATACTTAGCCAATAGTGGGAGTAAAGCCAAATTCCCATAAAAGTTCTTTAAGTGATCACACTTTTGAAATTGGCATTTTTATTGCAAATCTATTTACTAGCATTGCTAAGCATTTTTCAAACATTTTTTGAAAAGCAGGTATCGGGTGTTTCAGTGGTCAAGGTAGATAGTGCATCAATTAGGATAGCACACAACTCCTATAAACCTAATGCAATAATTTAACTCAAAAGCATTTAAGGAAACATTTTATAAATTCAAGGAAAGGGGTAAATGCACCGGGGCTTGCCTTGGATGGCAAAAAGAGCAGACTCGGGGTAGGAGTAGGTGTCGGAGCTCGGGGTCGCCTCGGGAACAGATCCTTCGGTGGCTACCTCGACTTCAGGTCCTTCTTCGTCAACTATACGGATGCAATGATGAATGCTCATGAGAATGATGATATGGAGTTAAGGTACAAGACAATTCTACTGATTCTAGATTACTCTTAAACAAGGCATGATTGGAATCTAGGTTGAGCATAAAAGGTAACCATTTCTTTCTTAAGCAATATTGATTAAACTAGACCTTATTATAATTATCCTAAGCATCAACCAATCATAGCATCACAAACATCATAGACCAAAGGGTAGGGGTCTATGAACATCAATCAATCCAAAGATCACATCATCAAACATTTACTCCCAACCCTAATCCATCCTTTCTATTTTCTTAATTTATTTAAAAGGTCATTTTATGAAGTTGCTCCAAAAATTACCAAATTAATCACATAAGTTCATTATGGTGTAGATAGATGGCAAAACAAATTTCATAATTTTTGGAGGTCGTTAAGGTACTCAAATAAAATCAGACATTAATAAGCAAAAGGCACTATTTAACAATTAAAATAAAAGCTCAAAACTCAACTTGTTCCAAAAGACTTCAACATTTTACCAGAGACTAAACATGGCATAAGAAGCTCACAAAAATTTGTCTCAAGATTTTTGGAGTTATAAATCACTCTCCAAAAATACCAAAACCTTCATTTTCCAATTAAAAGGGGAATTTTACATTTTCAAATTTTTGCACAAAATTCAAGTTTCATATTTTTATAAAATACTCCAGAACATAAAGAGTCTACCACAAAAATTTCAGAATTTTTGGATGCACACAGAAAATCATACAAAAAAGAGAAAACAGAACACTATTCACAACTCTCAGAAAAAACAGAAGAGCACTGTGCTCCCTCTAGGCCGGGCTCGGCGAATCGCGAGGCTCGGGCGAAACGGAGAAGTGAGCCTCGGTCCGAGGCCGGACTCGGGCGAGACGGAGAACATGCGTCGCCGAGGCTTGGGCTCGGTCGAAGCGGAGGGTCATGCGCTCGCCGAGGCTTGGGCTCGGGCGAAGCGGAAAAACAGGCCTCTGTCCGAGACCCGACTGGGAGGGCTCGGATGCTTACCACGTGTCGGAGGCAGGGCTCGAGGGTGAGGCTCGACTCGAGGGTGAGGCTCGACACGAAGGTGAGGCTCGACACGCTCGGGGGAGAAGATGACCGCGGCGGCGCTCCGGCGGTCCGGCGGTCCTGAGCAACAACAGCGTCCGCAAGGGCCGGGTTAGAGTCGCACGGGGTCAAGGAAGACAACACGGGGGTCGGTGAGAGATGATCATGGCCGGAGACGGCGAATTCCACGAACCCGAGTTCACCGGTGTTCGGTCGGAGATCGGAACGGCGAGCTCACGCCGGGCAAACGGAGACGGGGAAGGTGAAATTGAAGGGTGGGAAAGCTTCACGAGCTCAAGGCGGAGCTTTCGAGCTAGCTGGTGGAACGGCGGCGTGTCTGGAGTGTGCTGGCCACGGTGGCGGAGGTGGAGTGAGGAGCTCGGGGCTCCGGCGGCTTATATAGCCGCGCCTATGGGGCGGTAGAGATCACGGGGGTGGGTGGATAAACTCGGCGAGAGCGTGCGCACTCGATTGCGCTCTGGCGGTCGAGTTGGCGTGCAGCCGGGGCTCGGGCGCAATGCTCGGCCGGCGATGGCCACGCGGCGGCGGCGGTTGGGCACTGTAGGGGCCGAGAGCGATGGTCAGCGCTCGCGTGCGGGCGCGGAGGGAACCGGGGAACAGCGGCGACAGGTTGGTGGCGCGTGGGGAGCAGCTGCCTGCGCTGCAGCCGCAGCGCCGGCGCCATGGCCGGGCCCCCCCTGGCCTCTGGCTCTACGGGAAGAAGAACAGTGCTAGGGTCTAGGGTTTGACTTTTGGCCAGTTTCTGTATTGTGCAAATTACTCTCAAAATTTGAACTGTGCGACAAAAACTCAAAACACCAAAGTTGTTCAGAAAAGTGAGATCTACAACTTTGTCAATATGAACATTTTCAAATTCCAAATAGTTTTTGAACTACATTCAAAAACAGAAAAGGGGACACTTTTCAAATTTGATTCAAATCAAAATTACTTTGGATTTCAAACTGAAACTTGAAAATCTTCCAATATGAAAGTTGTACCATTTGACAAAACCTATAACTTTGCTAATATACACTTTTTCTGAAACTCAATAGTTTTTGAATAATTTTTTTAAAACTGAAAAGGGGACAAAAACTGGAATTTGAATAATTTGAAATTACTGCAAACTTTACATAGAAACATAGAAATCTGCAAATACCAAAGTTGTTCCTCTAGGTCAGATTCACAACTTTGCTTTTTGAACCAACTCAAAATTTTGAATTTTGAAAAAGTTATTTTAAAAAGGGAAAAAAATCCAGGGTTTGGGATTTTAGGGTTTTGCAAAAGGAAACTCAATTCAAATCTGATTTTAGAACTTGGATCAAAGCAACAAACATCAGGGCACTAAATTTGAACAGGAATTACATAGAACTAGGCACAGAGGTGAAATTACCATTTTGTCCTTATAGGAAGAATGGGGCTAATAAGGGTTTTTTTTTGCAATAGAGGTACATTACATAAAATGATACACTAAGCAAATGCATACACATGAAATCATGATCAAGATGATTAATGATACTAATGATGATATGTCAAGTTAATTACATGCTTAAACACCAGAGGTGTTACAGCCTTCCCCCCTTAAAGAAATCTCGCCCCGAGATTCTGCGTCTTAAGAAAGGACAAAGAAGGGATAAAGGCAAAACTTTACATAGACAAGGATTCGAGAAAGTCGGGGTAGTTCTTTGCCAAGAAGTCTTCAGATTCCCAAGTAGCTTCTTCTTCAGAGTGCTGGTTCCACTGGATTTTGTACCACCTTGTGGTAGTTCTTCGAGTAACTCGATCTTTGTGATCCAACACGCGAACTGGATATTCCGAGTAGGATAGATCAGGCTCTAGCTCGACACCTTCAACTTCCACGACATGTTCTGGTACTCGGAGACACTTCTTGAGTTGGGAGACATGGAAAACATTGTGGACAGCAGAGAGATGATCGGGCAACTTCAGCTTGTAAGCTACCTTGCCACAACATTCCAAAATCTCAAACGGACCAATGTAGCGGGGTGCTAACTTTCCTTTACTCCAAAACGAGTGACCCCTTTGGTTGGTGAGACCTTGAGATATACGTAATCTCCAACTTGAAACTTCAGAGGTCGACGTCTCTTGTCAGCATAACTCTTTTGTCGGGATTGGGCAATCTTCATGTGCTCTTGTATCTGCTTGACTTTCTCTTCCATATCTTTGACCAGGTCAACTCCAAAGAATTCTCTTTCTCCGGGCTCAGACCAACTGAGGGGTGTACGACAACGACGACCGTACAGCGCTTCAAAGGGTGCCATTTTGATGCTCTCTTGATAACTGTTATTATATGAGAACTCCGCCAAGGGCAAACAGTCATCCCAAGTATCTGCGAAGGTGAGCGCACATGCTCTCAACATATCTTCTAACACTTGGTTGACTCGCTCAGTTTGTCCATCTGTTTGTGGATGATACGCTGTGCTGTATAAGAGTTGGGTTCCAAGTGAGGTATGGAACGCTTTCCAGAACTTTGCAACAAACTGGGTACCACGATCTGAGATGATGGTCTTGGGAATACCATGGAGCTTCACTATGTTGTTCTTGTACAAGGCGGCATACGTGGGGACGGCATAGCTGGTCTTGACTGGCAGAAAGTGAGCTTGTTTGGTGAGTCGGTCCACGATTACCCAAATGGAATCAAAACCTTTCCGAGTCTTGGGTAGCCCATTGATAAAATCCATGCTGATATCTTCCCACTTCCAGGCAGGTACAGATAAAGGCTGCAATTCTCCTCCAGGCTTCATGTGCACGGCTTTGACTTTCTGGCAAGTATCACAGCGAGCGACATAGCGAGCGATTTCAATCTTCATCTTTGTCCACCAGAATCTCTGCCTTAGATCCTGGTACATCTTGTTGCTGCCGGGGTGGATGGAAAACCTAGACAGGTGTGCCTCATCAAGGATCAACTGTCTCAACTCAGGCACCTTGGGAACCACTAGACGGTTCTTGAACCAAACAACTCCTACATCATCGACCCTGAAACAATCAGCCTTACCGGTCTGGACCTTTTCGATGATGTGCTTGATCCCAGGGTTATCCTTCTGTGCAGCGATGACTTGCTCCTTGACCGATGTTTCTATCCTGACATTGTTCAGGCTTCCTTGCGGAACTATCTCAATACCCATCCTTTCAAGAACATGGCACAAGGAAAGATCATAGGGCTTCATCGTCAGACAGTTGCAGTATGACTTGCGACTGAGGGCATCGGCAACTACATTTGCCTTACCAGGATGGTAATGTACTTCGATATCATAGTCCTTGATTAACTCAAGCCATCTTCGCTGCCTCATGTTCAGCTCTTGTTGGGTGAAGATATACTTCAGGCTCTTGTGATCGGTGTACACATTGCAGGTACTGCCCAACAGATAATGACGCCATATCTTCAAAGCATGCACCACTGCTGCTAACTCAAGGTCATGGGTTGGATAATTTTCCTCATGTCGCCTAAGCTGTCGTGAGGCATAAGCGATCACTCGACCTTCTTGCATCAAAACACAGCCTAACCCAGTACCAGATGCATCACAGTATACATCAAAGGGTTTCTCGATGTCTGGTTGAGCTAGGACTGGTGATGTAGTTAGTAGTTTCTTCAAGGCTTGAAAAGCTTGCTCACAGGCTGTTGACCAAACAAAATCCACGGAGTTCTTCAACAACTCTGTGATAGGCTTGGCAACTCTGGAGAAGTCTGGGATGAAACGACGATAGTATCCAGCCATTCCCATGAAGCTGCGAACTTCGCGGACAGTGGTAGGTGGCTTCCAATCCAAGATATCTGCCACTTTTTCAGGGTCAACTGACACACCTTCAGCGGACAGGACATGACCAAGGAATTGAATTCGATCTAGCCAGAATTCACATTTACTGAACTTGGCATACAGCTGGTGATCTCTGAGACGAGAGAGAACGACACGAAGATGCTTGGCATGATCTTCAGGAGTTCTTGAATAAACAAGGATGTCGTCAATGAACACGACTACAAACTTATCGAGCTCTGGCATGAACACAGAGTTCATGAGATACATGAAATGAGCGGGGGCATTGGTCAAGCCAAAAGACATGACCAAGTACTCATATAGACCGTATCTGGTGGTGAAAGCTGTTTTGGGAATATCTTCGGGACGAATTTTTATTTGATGATAGCCAGATCTGAGATCGATCTTGGAAAACACTCTGGCTCCAGATAACTGGTCAAACAGAAGATCAATGCGAGGCAAGGGATATTTATTTTTGATGGTGACCTCGTTGAGCGGGCGATAGTCAACGCACAGACGAAGGCTTTTGTCCTTCTTCTTCACAAAGATAGCAGGACAGCCCCAAGGAGATGAACTTGGGCGAATGAGACCCTTATCCAAAAGCTCTTGCAATTGGATCTTCAGCTCTGCCAACTCTCTGGGAGGCATTCGATAAGCTCTACGGGCTATAGGAGCAGTCCCGGGCTTTAGCTCTATGGCAAACTCAACATCACGGTCAGGAGGTAGACCAGGTAAATCTTCAGGAAAGACATCAGGGAACTCGCAGACCACGGGGATATCTCGGATCCCTTGATCATAGGTAGCATTTAGCTGTGTGGTAGCTGGTTTTGAAGGCATAGGAAGTTGGAGAAGGAGTTTGGAGGTACTGTTAGGAATATCCACTCTCACAACTCTATTTAAGATGTCTATCATGGCTTTATACTGACACATCCAATTCATGCCTAAGATGACATCTATCTCTTGATCGCGCAGTACTATCATGGTGGTAGGAAAGACATGTTTCCCCAACATTACTGGTATACTGCGGACCACTTCCTTAGTATTTATCCGCCCTCCAGGCGAAAGTATGCAGAAACTTTCTTTTAACTCCCCCATGGGCAACTCATGCTTGATGACAAAAGTGCGACTGATGAAGGAATGCGATGCACCAGAATCAAACAAGACGACTGCAGGATGATTGGCAACAGGGAACCTACCGAGCATGACGGGCTCTCCGTCTGGGATGTTACTGACGGTGGTGAAGTAGACTTGCCCGTGCTTCCTGACAAGCTTGCCCTTCTGGACGTGCTGCTGTGGTGCACGGTGCTGCTGCTGTGATCCTCCAGGGCCTTTCTGTGCATGCTGGGTACTCTTCTTGGGTTTTGGGCACTCGCGAGCCCAGTGACCAACTTGGCCACAGTTGTAGCATGGATGGTTATAAGCTGTTTGTGGGGTGGTGACACGAACACCAGGGGCGTTCGGCTGGGTGGCACTTTGCTGGTTGGCATTGTGGGTGGTGGCCGCGGTACGAACGACCACTTGCTGATGGGGGTATGGGGCACGGTTTTGGTGGTGGCTGGGGTGGTAGATGATTCTTGGGCGCTTATGGTTGCTGGAGAAACTGCTAGACCCAGCCTTCTTCTTCTTCTTCTCTTCCTGATACTGGCGGTTGCTTTCCTCGTAAGCAACAGCACGGTCAACGACATCATGGTAGGATCCGTTTAGGTTGTTGGACAGACCTCTGCGAATCTTAGGGTGCAGACCCCTGAGAAAACAATCTCTCTTCTTTTCCTCTGTGTTGACATAGTCAGAGGCATACTGACTGAGGTGGTTGAATTGTCCCACGTACTGCATGACGGTGGAATCTTTCTGTTGCAGGGCCAAGAACTGATCCAACTTCATCTTCATCAATCCCGAAGGGATGTGATGTGCTCTGAAAGCAGTGCGGAACTCTTCCCAGGTCAGCTGGTGACCTTCCGGCTGGGCCGCCAACAGGTTGGCGTACCAGGCACTTGCAGGACCACGGAGCTGCTGAGAAGCGAACCGAGGCTTCTGGATCTCCGTGCAGTGCAGAAGACTGAACTTTTGTTCCATGGTGCGTAACCAGTCGTCAGCCTCGAGGGGTTCATCGGCCTTTGTGAAGACCGGTGGTCGTGTTTCAGTGAAATCCACATAGGTTGACTCTTGGTTGTTGCGGCGACCACGGTTGCCGTTGTTCTGCTGCCCTTGATTCTGAGCCATCAGATTGGCAGCGGCGGCCAAGGCTGCAATGGCATCAGCTAGGGTAGTTGGTACAGGTGGAGGGTTTGGGATGTTGGCATCATCAGAACCTCCGGCTCCGGTACGGGTGTTCACAGGCATCTGTATAAGCAAGTCGGAACTCAGCATATATGGACAAGGGTTCTGAAACAACTTGATTGATAGCTTCACTGATACAAAGATAGCTGACTTGATAAAGATGACAACAGACTGATAAGGTACGAAAAGAAGATACATGCCAGACTTGGCAACAGACAGACTAACGCTCCCAAACCTAGACTAAGGTTTTAGGTAAGCAGATGGTACAGACACAAGGAGTCTAGTCATCATCGATGAAGATCAACTCTTCGTCATCATCATCATCCTCGATGATAAGCTCAGGCTCTTCCTCCTCATCTTCATCTTCAACGTGGACATCTTCAGCAGGTTCCACTTCCTCATTCTGATCAGGCTCATGTTCCACTTCAGGTTCCTCCACGACTCCGTCTTCGGGGTCTTCCATAACCGGGGGTACCAAGGGATGGAGTTGATCATGCAGTTGATGCACTTCCTCGTGAAGCATATCATTGTACTGCTCGATCTGGGCGGTGTATTGCTGAAGTCCATGGAGCTGGGCTCTGGCGACATCCTCGCGGGTCCAAGCATCATTGCGCTGCTCGATAGCGCGAATCGTGTTCCGGTTAGCCTGCTCCAGGGAAGCTCGTGCTTCATAAAACTCCATGCGAGAAAGGTAGAAGTCATGCTCCATGTTCTCCATTTCAGCCTTCAGATTCTTGATTTCCTCCTTCAGCTGCTTACGGGTGCGGCGGGGAAAGTGTCGACCATTGGAGGATTCTCCAATTTCTTCTCCGGTGCGTGGCGCCAGCTGGTGACGCGGCACACCGTGCGGTCCAGTCGACTTGCGGGCAGTCCGCTTGATGATGGCCATATCTGGACAAGAGGTTATAGATGAGAAAGGCTAGCAAGAAAAAGGTATAGGCATACTAACTCAACGAACTCTTTTATTTACTTAAGTGAATATGACATGATGCATGAATCGTTCCTACGGAACAAGGCAATGCAACTACTAAGGTAAGGTACATAGGGCTTATACAAGTTGTCTTGCTACTAGTTGCCAAAGACAAGATGAGATGAGAGAAGCAATTTGGACTCAAAATAGTCAGGTTTAGTTTTTTGTTAAAAACATTTTGAAGTTTTCGCAAAAAAGATTGCAACGTCATAGTGAGATGCTCCGATACCACTCTGTAACGTAACGGCTCTAATCCCATGGCCCACTGATCACCGTCAACCACTGACAGTCGATCCGTACAGCCAAGAGATTAGGACCGGTTCCGCTACTGGGCTACATCAGTGCCCGTTGTCCGCAGGATCATCTCACAATTCAGTTACAACCTCTTTAACATTTTGACAAATGACATCAGAGTAAATAGCGGAAGACTTAGATAACAATAGTTTTACAAACCAGGGTTCAACATAAAATTAAAGTGAAGTTATTACAGACCATAGTTCAAGTAGATAGAGTTGGCAGAGTAGCATACGACAACAACTTAAGGTAAAGATACATCACCCAGCCCGAGGGTGAATAATCACTCATCGGCCTCATCGGCCTCCTCCTGAACAACGGTCACACAGCAGGGTCCAAGGCATACTGAGGGATCTGCCATACCTGCAACATGGGTAATAAAACCCTGAGTACAAAGGTACTCAACAAGACTTACCCGACTAAAGAAAAAGGGAGAAGACTCAGGAATGCAGGCTTAGGGTAGTCAAGGTAAGGCTTAAGCAAGATCAAGTATTTTGCAGAAAAGCATTTTGTAAACCTTATTTTATTTTTGAAAGATTCGGTATTCCTCAATTCCTCGTCATTCATGATTCATTTTACATTTCAAAACATTCCTAGTTGAGAACCACTCTCCGTTGAGAGTCAATGGAACAAGTCTCCATAACCGAGGAGCAACGTTAATCCGGATACAGAATACTCAGCTGAGGATTCCTATTCACACTGCATATGTAGCACCCAAGCTTGCATATGCCAACCCGTCTACCACGATTCCTCCAAGATTGGGCCCGGTCCTACGCCACCCGGAAGTACAGTACACCACTCCATTCCGGGACTCTAACCCACGTGGGTACATGCTACTTCCGCCATCTCTCCACTCCCAGTGCGCGGTTGTCGGTCCAATAATGGATTTCTCGGAGCCAGAGCTTTCCGTAGTATGTGAATAGTTGCAAGTCCTGCCCAGCAGGCCCCCATACGGATGGTCCCTAATTTTCCAGCCAGTAACTGTGCCTTGGTTATATCTCACCCAAGCGCAACAGTCCTGTCAGTTTTTCAACCCGTCCCGGTCGGTGTCAACTGTCGAGTCCCGGACTACGACATGACGGCACCGTACGCAAGGACAACCTCTCCTTCCCATTGACTAAGTACGGATCAGATACTTAGCCAATAGTGGGAGTAAAGCCAAATTCCCATAAAAGTTCTTTAAGTGATCACACTTTTGAAATTGGCATTTTTATTGCAAATCTATTTACTAGCATTGCTAAGCATTTTTCAAACATTTTTGAAAAGCAGGTATCGGGTGTTTCAGTGGTCAAGGTAGATAGTGCATCAATTAGGATAGCACACAACTCCTATAAACCTAATGCAATAATTTAACTCAAAAGCATTTAAGGAAACATTTTATAAATTCAAGGAAAGGGGTAAATGCACCGGGGCTTGCCTTGGATGGCAAAAAGAGCAGACTCGGGGTAGGAGTAGGTGTCGGAGCTCGGGGTCGCCTCGGGAACAGATCCTTCGGTGGCTACCTCGACTTCAGGTCCTTCTTCGTCAACTATACGGATGCAATGATGAATGCTCATGAGAATGATGATATGGAGTTAAGGTACAAGACAATTCTACTGATTCTAGATTACTCTTAAACAAGGCATGATTGGAATCTAGGTTGAGCATAAAAGGTAACCATTTCTTTCTTAAGCAATATTGATTAAACTAGACCTTATTATAATTATCCTAAGCATCAACCAATCATAGCATCACAAACATCATAGACCAAAGGGTAGGGGTCTATGAACATCAATCAATCCAAAGATCACATCATCAAACATTTACTCCCAACCCTAATCCATCCTTTCTATTTTCTTAATTTATTTAAAAGGTCATTTTATGAAGTTGCTCCAAAAATTACCAAATTAATCACATAAGTTCATTATGGTGTAGATAGATGGCAAAACAAATTTCATAATTTTTGGAGGTCGTTAAGGTACTCAAATAAAATCAGACATTAATAAGCAAAAGGCACTATTTAACAATTAAAATAAAAGCTCAAAACTCAACTTGTTCCAAAAGACTTCAACATTTTACCAGAGACTAAACATGGCATAAGAAGCTCACAAAAATTTGTCTCAAGATTTTTGGAGTTATAAATCACTCTCCAAAAATACCAAAACCTTCATTTTCCAATTAAAAGGGGAATTTTACATTTTCAAATTTTTGCACAAAATTCAAGTTTCATATTTTTATAAAATACTCCAGAACATAAAGAGTCTACCACAAAAATTTCAGAATTTTTGGATGCACACAGAAAATCATACAAAAAAGAGAAAACAGAACACTATTCACAACTCTCAGAAAAAACAGAAGAGCACTGTGCTCCCTCTAGGCCGGGCTCGGCGAATCGCGAGGCTCGGGCGAAACGGAGAAGTGAGCCTCGGTCCGAGGCCGGACTCGGGCGAGACGGAGAACATGCGTCGCCGAGGCTTGGGCTCGGTCGAAGCGGAGGGTCATGCGCTCGCCGAGGCTTGGGCTCGGGCGAAGCGGAAAAACAGGCCTCTGTCCGAGACCCGACTGGGAGGGCTCGGATGCTTACCACGTGTCGGAGGCAGGGCTCGAGGGTGAGGCTCGACTCGAGGGTGAGGCTCGACACGAAGGTGAGGCTCGACACGCTCGGGGGAGAAGATGACCGCGGCGGCGCTCCGGCGGTCCGGCGGTCCTGAGCAACAACAGCGACCGCAAGGGCCGGGTTAGAGTCGCACGGGGTCAAGGAAGACAACACGGGGGTCGGTGAGAGATGATCATGGCCGGAGACGGCGAATTCCACGAACCCGAGTTCACCGGTGTTCGGTCGGAGATCGGAACGGCGAGCTCACGCCGGGCAAACGGAGACGGGGAAGGTGAAATTGAAGGGTGGGAAAGCTTCACGAGCTCAAGGCGGAGCTTTCGGGCTAGCTGGTGGAACGGCGGCGTGTCTGGAGTGTGCTGGCCACGGTGGCGGAGGTGGAGTGAGGAGCTCGGGGCTCCGGCGGCTTATATAGCCGCGCCTATGGGGCGGTAGAGATCACGGGGGTGGGTGGATAAACTCGGCGAGAGCGTGCGCACTCGATTGCGCTCTGGCGGTCGAGTTGGCGTGCAGCCGGGGCTCGGGCGCAATGCTCGGCCGGCGATGGCCACGCGGCGGCGGCGGCGGTTGGGCACTGTAGGGGCCGAGAGCGATGGTCAGCGCTCGCGTGCGGGCGCGGAGGGAACCGGGGAACAGCGGCGACAGGTTGGTGGCGCGTGGGGAGCAGCTGCCTGCGCTGCAGCCGCAGCGCCGGCGCCATGGCCGGGCCCCCCCCTGGCCTCTGGCTCTACGGGAAGAAGAACAGTGCTAGGGTCTAGGGTTTGACTTTTGGCCAGTTTCTGTATTTTGCAAATTACTCTCAAAATTTGAACTGTGCGACAAAAACTCAAAACACCAAAGTTGTTCAGAAAAGTGAGATCTACAACTTTGTCAATATGAACATTTTCAAATTCCAAATAGTTTTTGAACTACATTCAAAAACAGAAAAGGGGACACTTTTCAAATTTGATTCAAATCAAAATTACTTTGGATTTCAAACTGAAACTTGAAAATCTTCCAATATGAAAGTTGTACCATTTGACAAAACCTATAACTTTGCTAATATACACTTTTTCTGAAACTCAATAGTTTTTGAATAATTTTTTTTAAAACTGAAAAGGGGACAAAAACTGGAATTTGAATAATTTGAAATTACTGCAAACTTTACATAGAAACATAGAAATCTGCAAATACCAAAGTTGTTCCTCTAGGTCAGATTCACAACTTTGCTTTTTGAACCAACTCAAAATTTTGAATTTTGAAAAAGTTATTTTAAAAAGGGAAAAAAATCCAGGGTTTGGGATTTTAGGGTTTTGCAAAAGGAAACTCAATTCAAATCTGATTTTAGAACTTGGATCAAAGCAACAAACATCAGGGCACTAAATTTGAACAGGAATTACATAGAACTAGGCACAGAGGTGAAATTACCATTTTGCCCTTATAGGAAGAATGGGGCTAATAAGGGTTTTTTTTGCAATAGAGGTACATTACATAAAATGATACACTAAGCAAATGCATACACATGAAATCATGATCAAGATGATTAATGATACTAATGATGATATGTCAAGTTAATTACATGCTTAAACACCAGAGGTGTTACAGAAGCAGAATACATATCCGCAGGAAGTTGTTGTGCTCAATTACTTTGGATGAAAGCAACTTTGGATGACTTTGGAATTAAATTCAAACAAGTACCATTGCTATGTGACAATGAGAGTGCAGTGAAGCTCACCAACAATCCAGTACAACATTCAAGAACAAAGCACATTGACATTCGCCATCACTTCATAAGAGACCATCAACAAAAGGGTGATATTTCAATTGAGAATGTTGGTACCGATGATCAACTTGCCGATATATTCACCAAGCCACTTGATGAAAAGAGATTTTGCAAGCTAAGGAATGAATTGAATATACTTGATTTCTCAAATATGAGTTGATGCACCCTCTGTTATATGACATGCCTCTCCTTCGACAAAGCAAAGGTAAAATTGTTTGGCATGACATTCATTCTTGCTAAGGATATGTTTAGTGCATTTAGTCATTCCTTGCATCTTATAGGCTCATTCATGAAAATAAAATACTTTGGATGTACATATGGTACCACTATTGCTTCTATGTTTGATATGATCTAGTGGTAGCATATGACATGTTTATGGGCTTGTGAACCTAGTGTTTGATCTTGAAAACAAGCATTCAAGGGTTTAACCGACGTGAGTAAGATAACCATTGAAAGATGTGTGAAGAAGCTTACTCTAGAGCAAACCGTGTTAAATATCTTATGTTTGTTTGCTAGGTTGAACCAAACTTGATCACCCTATTGATTAACTTAACTCCTACTAAAATTGGTGTGCCTTTTATGGTACTTAATGACAAAGGGGGAGAAATGGTTAAGATAGATATATATAACAAAGGGAGGATCATTAAAATTTGAGCATATAAGTCGGGGGAGCAAGCTCATGAACTTATTGTTGCATTTGAATGTGCATATTCATATGAGTGATTGCATTGTAAAAATTTAAATTCAATATACATGCTTGTGTGATGTATGCTAGAAATAATTTTTGAATGATGATTTGTGAACTAGCATGCATAAGTGGTAGCTAGATATAATCTGTTTTTGCAAAGTGGTACTAGAACCTTTTGTATAATGTTGATCTCATAAGGTATCTAGTGTTTTTGTAAGTCTAGCTAATCAAGATGCTAAGGATGGTGTACATTGGCAACTCCAATTGGTATCACGCTTCAAAGGTCCATTCTTTATACCTTAGCATCATTTGATAGTATTACTCTCCCACATTTCATATCTATGCATATGTGCCGAACTTGAACCAAACACTATAGCACATATGTAGGGGGAGCGAATACTAACAAAGTGGTGACTCAAATTTTCAATCATATATCTTTGAGAAAGGTTGTCATCAATTACCAAAAAGGGGGAGATTGAAAGTCCTTGTTTGGTTTTGGATAATTGATGTCACCTAGAGTACTAACCTTGTCATGAAGTGTTTATGAGCTAGGTTGGTACATTCCAAGTACGGGAGCTAAATGATGATCATGGTATTGGTGGTGATGACCAAAAGATAGATCAAGTGCTCCACATTTGGAAGAAGAAGAAGAGAAAAACAAAATCCTATGGAGATCAAGGCAAAGGTATAAATAGGAATTTTGTTTTGGCACTCAAGACACCGTAGAGGGTGTGAGTGCATTTAGGATAGATAGCCGTACTATTAAGAGGGGAATATCTCAGTGATCACGGTTATCAAGTGCCACTAGGTGGATTCATACATGCATATGCATTAGGACCTAGTGTGCTAACTCGAATCCTTTGAATATGTTTGTGAAAATGCTAACACACATGCACATGATGTTGTACACTTGTTGGTGTTAGCACATTTGCAAAGGAGAAGTTGTTGGAGTTGGTTTGGATCAACACAGAGAAGAAAATGGAGTTTTCTGTGTATGGTCGGTGGTACCGACCAGGGTGGTCGGTGGTACCGCCCATAGGTGTTGCGTGCAGCCCTCTCTGTGTTGGGGCGTTTTTGACCTGGCGGTGGAACCGCTATTACCTCGGTACTACCGCCGGCGGTGGTACCGACCAGAGGGTCGGTGGTACCGTAGCTCTAAGGGGTTTCGCGAGGCTCTCTGTAGTTTTGAAAATGGCCTGGCGGTAGTACCGCCATTACCTCGGTACTACCGCCCGCGGTGGTACCGACGCAAGGTCGGTAGTGGCTTGCTTTTCGCAGAGCTCTCTGTTCGCGGCGATTTTGGCCTGGCGGTAGTACCGCCATAACCTCGGTACTACCGACCTCGGAGGTACCGACCAGAGAGTCGGTGCTTCGCCTAAATCAGCGGGTCGTGTGTTAACGGTTAGTTTGACTCTGTCGGTACTACCGCCCAGGAGGGGTCGATACTACGGACCAAGCGCAGAAAGGTAGGGTTCGGGCCGTCGCCCTCCCTTCCCTATAAATTGACCGTGGCCGCCTTTGGGGATGTCTTCTTGACTCTCTGACTTCTTGAACATCCTCTTGAACAAGATCTAATCCCTCCCTCTGATCTCTTCGCTTGTTAGTGTAAATCCAAGTGAGATCGAGAGATCCAAGTGCATTTGCTTGTGAGTTTGCATCTAGTGGCACTTGGTGATTGTTGTTGCTGCGGATATTCTTATTACTCTTGGTGTTTGCCGCCACCTAGACGGTTTGGAGCAGCGGAGAAGATAAGGCACGAGTGGTGATTGTTCGTGGCCATCTCCCGGTGATTTGTAAGGGGTTTCTTGTACCTTCCCCGGCGGAGCGCCAAAGGTAACTCTAGTGGATTGCTCGTAGCTTGTGGATCCCCATCTTGTGTTGGTTGTGCGGCACCCTATTGAGGGTTAGGCGTGTGATGCCTATTAGCGCGTGAACCTCCAAGTGGGTGCATCGCTACAACGGGGACGTAGCTTGCCGGCAAGCAAGTGAACCTCGGAGGAAAAATTATTGTGTCAACCTGTCTCCGTGGTATTCTTTGATATTCATCTATTAATCTCTTGCCGGCTCGGTATACACACCTCTATCTCTTGTATTTACATTTGTTACTTTCTTGCAAGTTAATATTATACCTTGTTGTTAGTTACATTCTCTTATCTTGTGTAGTGATATACATTATTGCTTATTTAGTTGTTGAATAGTTCCTTTGATATTGTGTGACTTAGAGTTTGTGGTTATCTAGAATTGTGAATAGGTGGCTTGCATCTGTGTAGAGCTAGCGCAAACTTCGCTTCGCCATTTAGTTGTCTAACTAGTTTGTTTAAGTGTTGTTGTAGAAATTTTTATAGGCTATTCACCCCCCCTCTAGCCATTTAGGACCTTTCAACTGGCCACTTCCAGAGAGCCTCCAAACTCCTCACACCTCGAAACCTCGAACGGTCGGTAGTACCGACCCTTGTGCGGTACTACCGGCAGGTCAAACTCAGCTCAACATAGAGAGCCTGCAAAACCCTTCAGGGCCACGGTACCACCGACCCTCTGGTCGGTACCACCGCCGGCGGTAGTACCGAGGTTATGGCGGTACTACCGCCAGGCCAAATCAACCCCAACACAGAGAAGGTTGCACGCAGCACCCATGGGCGGTACTACCGACCCCCCTGGGTGGTACTACCGACCATACTCAGAAAACTTCCCTTTTCTTCTCTGTGTTGATCCAAATCAACTCCAACAACTTCTCCTTTGCAAATGTGCCAACACCACCAAGAGTACAACAACATGTGCATGTGTGTTAGCATTTTCACAATCATTTTCAAAGGATTTTCTCTTTCACTCATAACGCCACTCGATCTTAGTAACATCGCAAAGTTAGATCGCTCAAGTGGCACTAGATGACCGATATGCAAACACGTTTGCTCCTCTTAATAGTACGGCCATCTATCCTAAACCCGGTCATAATCTTCTCTACACACCTATGACCGGTGAAATGAAATGCCCTATAAGTATACCTTTGCCTTGCGCATTCCATTCCATCTCCTTCGGTGTTGATGCAACACATGCACCAACCTATCATCAAATGATATGATCCACTTCATATCATCACATGACCTCCATGGTACATCGATCTTGACCTCACTTGCTCTTCACCATTGCTTCGGTCCTTCAGCGCCAAGTCTTTGGTCAAGCCTCCCGACACTCGGTACCAACGGCTTCAAAGCCTCCAACTTGTCCTTCACCTTTGCAACCGGTCCATCAAGCCAAGTCTTGCCTTGATCTTCACCATCTTAGCCACATGACCACATGTCATGTTTCATGTGCATTAAGCTCCTCCATGATCATCACATGTGTGAGCTTCACATCAAGTCCAAGTCATTCACCTCCATGGCTCAAGTGCTCACACACATGTACCTGTGGACTAATCACCTGTGTATCTCACATAAACACCATTAGTCCACCTAAAGGTGTCACTCAATTACCAAAACCAAACAAGGACCTTTCAATCTCCCCCTTTTTGGTAATTGATGACAACTCTACAAAGATATGGAAATTAAGCTCATTGGATTCTATGTTACTTATCCAACATTAAGACCATATGAAAAGATTTGGATAAGCACCATACAACCCGACTTTGTAGTGTTAACTCCCCCTACATGTGTGCTCAAATGGTTTGGTTTCAAGCTTGCACACATGGATAAATAAGAAATTTATGGGAGTGTTAGCACTACTAAGTGATGCTAAGGTATACATGATGAATTTTTACCTTTGAAGCGTGCATACCACATTTTGATTCATCCTTAGCATCGACCTTGCTAGAGACAAGTGAAACTAGATACCACATGAGATCAACATTATAAACATGGTTCTAGTTACCACTTGCTACGCTAAGACTATGCTCTAGATACCAAAAAAGGAAAAACAATCATCATTCAAGTCTTAGCTCTAGCAAATATTGCACACAAGCATATAAGAATTTAGAACATATGCAATGCAAGCAAGCAAATGTAATGCACAACCAAATGCATCAAACATGTATTTATGAGCTTGCTCCCCCTACTTGTGTGCTCTCTTTGTCCAAGAATTTTGAACCTTTTCCATTGTTCAATCTTGCTCCCTCTTGATCCATGTCCATCTTCTTTTCTTGATTTCTCCCCTTTGTTCTTGACATATCTTGATTTCTCCCTTTGTTCTTGACATATCTTTGCCACAATTTCTCCCCCTTTGTCATCAATGACCACAAAAGGTATGCTTCTCTTGATACAAAGGGTTGACACTAGGGTAGATGGTTGACACTTGAGTCTTGTATTTTTGATGGACACCACCATATGTGTTGAAATGACACCATGTGTAGGATCTTTGACCTTGATACCAATAGGTGGGGCACCTCCCCTATGTCATAGCATGGGTCATCCACTTGATAAGCTTGAGCTCTTGTTGGTGATGGATCTTTGCTTGATTTGATCACTTAAAGTTGAGGATCACTTGAGGTCTTGTAGGATACCACTTGAATGAAAAATTAACTTGATATCCATTTGCATTATTATCTTCTTCTTGAACTCTTGTCATCTTCATGAGCTTCTCATTTGTGACTTGAACTAGGCAATATTGCACAAGATATCTAACTCGGTTTGCTCTAGAGTAAGCTTCTTCACACATCTTTCAATGGTTATCTTACTCATGTTGAATCAGACACTTGAATGTTCATCTTCTAGATCAAGTACTTGGGTTCACTAGCTCATGAACAAACTCATATACTAACCACTAGATCATATAATCAAACAAGCAATAGTGGTAGGCTATGAATTTAAATTTTTCATTTGTTATGCATGATCCTATTAAGCATGTACTATATGCACTAATCGCATACTAGTAAGGGATGAAATGATCATGCACATTACAATGATACCTTTGCTATCTTGGAGTAGAGGATAGTCATTTGATTCCAATTAAGCTCCAAATAGCAATGTGAAGTCCATTTCAATGCTTGGTGAAGACCAATAGATACCAATTTGAATACCATTCTTCACCCATATGAATTGAGAACCACTAATGATTAAGTGCAATATCTTGTTGTGGTTGGATGGCTTGCTTATTCATTTGATCATAGCTTGCATATATGAATACCACTCATGATTTTCTTCTCTATCTTGGGTGTTGCTTGCTTTCTTTCTTGATCAATCTCTTGATTTCTCCAACTAAGCATCTCCAATGATACTCTAGATCACCACTTCCATGTTAGCCTTCCAAGCATCATGCTCGGTTAACCTACAAAAGGCGGCAAGCCCCTACAAAAGGGAGAAGTGACCTTTCTCCAAAGAACCATCCTTGATACTCACTCGAATTGACTTTGTTTGATTGATCCATTTGAACTCTTCTTGAAATGTGACTTTAAATCCTTCTTTGAGTCCTTTTCTTTCTTCCAAAATGTTCTTCAATTGAGACTAGAACATGATCTTCATCTTCACCTTGATATTGCTCTTAATCTTCAATTTGAGTACCAATTGTGTGCCAAATACACTCCACAATCAAGTGACCTTGTACTCATATTTGTCATGTTTCTAACTCATATCAAAACCAAACATAGGTCCCTCAACTACTTATAAACATGATTCCAACTTGCGGGCCTTTCAATCAAAGTGACTCTAGATCAATCCAATATTTGTCACTTTTCTGGCAGATTCTGTCCTTCTCAAAGAAACATGCATATCTCCCAAAATATAAGTCCAATGACCATGAAATTTGGTGGAGATGTGCTTCTCTAGGTATTATAGTAGCCATAAAAATTTGAGCTTCATTGGCTTTCTAGATTGCTACCAGATTTCAATTCTTTCCATAGTACTACATGCTGAAAGCTGTTGCACTATAGTTGACAAGATCTACTCCAAAACCAAAGTATATCTTATCCAATAATCATGAATTTTGCACAGAAACTAATATCATAAGTGTAGAGCATGTGTACCAAATTTTAAGCCAATCCAAAAAGATTTGATCATTCAAACATGGCTATTATCACAGCTAGCTCAGATTTCAGATTTTTGACAACTTGGAGCAATTGAGCTATACTCTACCAATTTGAATCAAACTTGAGCTAACATGTTTGAATACTCTCACAAGATATATATCCATTCAAATCACTTACTAAAAGAAGTCTCATGAACATATCCATTCAAACTAACTCAATTTTGATCACTAAGCATCAAATCCATTCAATCATCTTATAGCAAGCAACATATGCATATATATCCGATTCAATCATCTCATATGCATCTAAAATAACATGATCAACTAGAGATATACCTTTGTGAATCATGATCATCCAATAGCAAGCTTCTACTCAATTTGATTGCAAGCCTTCAAATAATTTCAATAAATCACCACAACAAGAATGTGACACTTGTATGTTGTAGCACACTTGGACTTCACTTCACTTGGCATTGGGTTTGGATGTGCACTAAGCTTTATTACTTGACTCAATCACATGATGAATAATATGAAGTCAATTGAATCAAGTCTCCAATGCCATGGTACCTACACACATTCATCCACTTTTTGATGGTACCCAAACTTGTTTGGGTCCTCTCAAGTTAGGTGCAACATACTTTGGCATAGCCTTAGTATGAGTAGTGGGATGAGTTGCAATAGTAGCCTTAGAGGTACCATTTTCATCCTTTCTAAGCACAATATTATCATCAATTGAAATAGGCTTAGAAGTTTTACCTAGGGGACATGAATTTGCCATGTGTCCCCTTTCCCGGCATGAGTAGCAACTTCTCTTTGATTGAGCCTTCTCTTCCTTGCTCATATGTTGCTTCTCAATGCCTTGCCTCTCATGAGTTGCTTGATCCTTCTTCTCAAGCTTGTTAGGACACTTTGAGGCAAAGTGTCCCATATCATCACATTTGTAGCACTTGATGTGAGCCAAATCTTTCTTCTTTTCTTCATTCTTGCTCAACATCATCTTGGCATTTTGAATGTGAGTTGGATGCCTTGCTCTTCCACCCCTTCTTGTTTTCTTCTTCTTCATCATCAAGTCACCACCATCACGGTTGATCTTGATTTGATCTTGGGGCTTCTTCTTGTTGGGGCAAGCTTTTGCAAGATGTCCCATCTTATGGCATTGATAGCACATGAAATGAGATAGCTTTTCTTGTTCTTGCTTCTTTATTTCTCTTTCATATCTTTTCTTGCCCCATCTCTTGTCTTTGACATTGCTTTTGTTGAAGCCAATGCCACTCTTGTCACCATAGCTTCTTTGATTTTTCATCATGTGCTCATAGGTGACCTTTGATCTACACCACCTCTCTAACTTGTTGCTCAAGTTCTTCACTTCACTTTTGAGCTCATTGTTCTCTTTCAAAATGTTAGTCTCACAAGACAAGGGAGTAGAACAAGCATCTATATGTGAAGAACATGGCATAGATATTAAATCATCACAAGAGGTGGATACATTCTTCTTGCCTACATCACATGGGTTAGCAACACTTTGTAATTGATCATTTGATCCATGTGATGAGCTCTCATTATTTTTAATTTTCTTTGAAAGCTCCTTAATGAGAGAGCCATATTTTTCAATTAAATCATCATGTGAAGCTCTAAGAACATCAAGTAAGCGCTTATGTTCTTCACATGAGTTCTTTAGAAATGAGTTTTCATTTGCTAATTTCATTGTTTTATTTTTCTCATTTTCTAAAGACATGGTCATGCTAGCAAGTCTACTAACAAGATCATCATATGAATCAACATGATCAACCACATTAGCATTAGATACCTTGGTGTCATCTAGTGACATGAAGCAATGTGGTGATGGGCTTGTAGTAGTATCACAATCATCACCCGAGCATGAGCCATCAACATCATCAAGTGTGCTTGGAGTAGAATCATTACTTGCAACACTTGAATCATCACCATCAACCTTGTCAAGTGAGCTTGTTGTAGATCGATCATCATCATCATCATCACTTGACCATGAGGCGAAGCAATCTTCCACAACTACCAAGTTGTGGTCATGCTCAACATCCTCATGTGCCACCACCTTGGTCTCATCCTCCTTGAACTTGCCATCATCCCATGTAGATGAGTCACCGAAGGTGTGCTTGATGGAGTCCCACATCTCATGGGCGGTCCCTTTGGAGTTTATCTTATAAAACAACTCAAAACTCAATGCATCGATTAGATAACAATAAGCATTTGCATCAAGTTCAAAGAGATCCTTTTGAGCTTTGGTGAGATTTCTATGGTCCAAAACATGAGTGAGACCACTAGTGACAATCCACCAAAACTTTGGCCCCTTTGCACGAAAATGATCAAGCATATGGTGTTTCCATTGTGCAAAGTGTGTGCCATCAAAAATATGTGTATCACACACATCATCTAGCCCACTAGACGCCATCCTCTCGGGTCGGTGAAGACCACAAATGAGAGACCTCGCTCTGATACCAATTGAAGGGTCGAGATGGCGGACTAGAGGGGGGGGGGTGAATAGTCCTTTATAAAATTAATCGCACCGGCTAACCGAAACAAATGCGGAATTAAAACTATCGGTCTAGCCAAGACTACACCCCTCTACTTATACTCTATGACACCTTATAAAAGATCCTAAACAATGCAAATAAGGTGTCGGGCTAGCTAGGGCTCACCTAAACAATTCTAGCTTGCAAGGTTACACAAACCTAAGCAACTAGTACTCAATTAATCGGGGAGCTCCTACACATGCCACTAAGCAAAAGCACAAAGCCTAAGCTCACTAGCAATGCTCAATAACAAGGCTACACAAGCCAAATTAGAGAGCTCAACTTAGCTACACAAACTAAGCAATGTGACTAGCAAGACTACAAGTCAACTAGTCACTCATGGGATTAACTTCTATGCTACACAAGCTAAGAAGGTGACTAGCATGCTACACAAGCTAACTAATTACAAGAGCAACTACACTAGCACAAGTATATGGACAAGTAAATACAAGCTAGTGAATGGAGTTTGCAAACCACCGAGAAGATGAACACGAAGTTGACACGGTGATTTTTCTCCCGAGGTTCACTTGGTTGCCACCAAGCTAGTCCCCGTTGTGTCGACCACACACTTTGGTAGTTCGGCGGCTAATAGGCACCACACCTAGCTCGACACTCGAGCGCCGCAAGAACTCACCCACAAGTGAGGGTAACTCAATGACACGCTCTACTAGAGTTGCTCTTCGCGATCCCCGCGGGGCGAGCACAATGCCCCTCACAATCCTTCTCCGGAGCCACGCACAATCTTCACGCGGGCTTCACGACGGAGACTCGATCACCAAGCCGTCTAGGAGGTGGCAACCTCCAAGAGTAACAAGCACCACCGGCTTGCAACACGAACACCTAGTGCCACTCGATGCAATCTTTCAAAGCAACGCACTAGAATCGCTCACTCGCAATAGATTCGCACACTAGCAAGCACAAGCGAGTTAGAGGGCACCCAAGCACATCCACATAAGCCACCAAGGCTTTGGAGTGCTCCAGCAACCGGCCCAAAGCCGGCCCCAATGACTATATATAGAGGGGAGCGGCCAACTAGCCGTTTCCCCTTTTCTGCGCTTCGGTCGGTAGTACCGACCCCCTGGGCGGTAGTACCGACAGTGTCAGAACTAGCCGTTACACACGGCGCGTTGACCAAAACGAACAACCGACTCCTGGTCGGTACCACCGATGGTCGGTAGTACCGGCCCTATGGCGGTACTACCGACAGGTCATCCTGGGACTTACACAGAGAGCTCCCAGACAACTTCCCGACCTCGGTACCACCGAGGGCGGTAGTACCGACATAATGGCGGTACTACCGCCAGGCCAAAACTGGCCACTTCCAGAGAGCCTCCAAACTCCTCACACCTCGAAACCTCGAACGATCGGTAGTACCGACCCTATGGCGGTACTACCGGCAGGTCAAACTCAGCTCAACACAGAGAGCCTGCAAAACCCTTCAGGGCCACGGTACCACCGACCCTCTGGTCGGTACCACCGCCGGCGGTAGTACCGAGGTTATGGCGGTACTACCGCCAGGCCAAATCAACCCCAACACAGAGAAGGTTGCACGCAGCACCCATGGGCGGTACTACCGACCCCCCTGGGCGGTACTACCGACCATACTCAAAAAACTTCCCTTTTCTTCTCTGTGTTGATCCAAATCAACTCCAACAACTTCTCCTTTGCAAATGTGCCAACACCACCAAGAGTACAACAACATGTGCATGTGTGTTAGCATTTTCACAATCATTTTCAAAGGATTTTCTCTTTCACTCATAACGCCACTCGATCTTAGTAACATCGCAAAGTTAGATCGCTCAAGTGGCACTAGATGACCGATATGCAAACACGTTTGCTCCTCTTAATAGTACGGCCATCTATCCTAAACCCGGTCATAATCTTCTCTACACACCTATGACCGGTGAAATGAAATGCCCTATAAGTATACCTTTGCCTTGCGCATTCCATTCCATCTCCTTCGGTGTTGATGCAACACATGCACCAACCTATCATCAAATGATATGATCCACTTCATATCATCACATGACCTCCATGGTACATCGATCTTGACCTCACTTGCTCTTCACCATTGCTTCGGTCCTTCGGCGCCAAGTCTTTGCTCAAGCCTCCCGACACTCAGTACCAACGGCTTCAAAGCCTCCAACTTGTCCTTCACCTTTGCAACCGGTCCATCAAGCCAAGTCTTGCCTTGATCTTCACCATCTTAGCCACATGACCACATGTCATGTTTCATGTGCATTAAGCTCCTCCATGATCATCACATGTGTGAGCTTCACATCAAGTCCAAGTCATTCACCTCCATGGCTCAAGTGCTCACACACATGTACCTATGGACTAATCACCTGTGTATCTCACATAAACACCATTAGTCCACCTAAAGTTGTCACTCAATTACCAAAACCAAACAAGGACCTTTCACCTGCTCCCCGGCTATATAAGGCGAGCAGGGATCCCCTCCAAAGCACGCCATATTCCAATCCATCAATACAAACCAGCCACCAGAACACAGGGCGTAGGGTATTACGGCGACTTGCCGGCCCGAACCTGTCTAAATCGCCGTCTCTCGTCCCTGTGTTTACGCTTTGCAGACGTCTCGCACGCCTCCGCCACTCAATCTACTACCTTGGGCATACCCCTCGGTAGACTATCGACCATATTTCGTCGACAGTTACCTAGACCATCTGACCAGATTTGTACACTAATTGATGTTGTTGGCTATGTTATTCCTTAGCCAATTACACATGTATTTTTTTCAATAACACTTGGTCCATTGTAGGTGAAGCAAGTTAGAAGTTCATCTTATATGCGAAATAAATTGGTACCTACATTAGGTGAACAAAGCTAGATCAGAAGCAAAGTACAATTTGAAAGTAAACAAGATAAGTTCTGGTTGTTAAAAAATATTTAAGTAATATTTGTATGATATTGTCACTTTGTATATGTTTCTTTGTGAACGCAATTGTTAGTTCATTAATGGACATGTTTGCTATCGAGTTATCAGATTCTTGATGTTTTGTCAAGGTTGAATGCAGTATCATTAATGGTTTACTTCCCATTATTAATCATAGAAAATAGAAAATACAATAATTTGATTCCAATTTCTACATTCATCTTGACGCACTATATATACAAATGAAAATGTCTATTTTTTGTTGGGACGTAATAAAGCATTACAATATAACGTGTCTATACTATTACAAACAAAATATAGATGTATGTATGAAATTGTTTCTACAGTCTTAATACACACTATGATGTCACTATACAATGTATTGATATATGTAGACAAGTAACAAAAATGTGGCTACAATATTGTTCCTACTTTTGTTTGTTAACATGTGTTTAGGCGTTACTATAAAATATATCACTCATCATGTCAATTTACATGTCACCTTTCCACATCAGTTGTCACATCACCTTTCCACATCAGCTGCCACATCACCTTTCACGTCACCTACTATATCGTCTCTATACTCCTTAATGCACAATAATGCGTCACTACAAAACGTGACTATAGTAGTACACATGAATTATAAATGTATCTATAATATTGTCTCTATATTTTTCACACGTAATGAAATGTTGCTATATGACGTAATTATACTAACATACACATGTTATATGCCCATCTATAAAAGTTTATCAATGTGTCTATACATGCATCTAGTGTGTCTACGAAACGTCTATTCATCTAATTTATATCCTTACGATAATCGTCTCTATAGAGTCTGATATGATCCATATGTAGACACTTCTAATACAATTTTGTAAAGCATGCCTACATTTCTATAGAGATGAATTAAAGCGTGACTACTGTCTGAAAAACCGTAGCTATATGGTGTTTTCTAATAGTGTAGGTGAAACTTATTTCGCACAAAACTGCTAATTCAAGGCATAGTCTATTGTTCAGTTACGAAGTAGCATAACCTTTGTTCTAGGTGGATGTTCAACTTAACAGTCTTTATCGAAACACTGATATATCAAACGATAGAGATTTGGGACTATTTCGTATGAGTCCTAGGACTTGGTGGGGATTGTTAGATTTCATATGGTTTGGCCCATATTATATTTAATGATTAATAATTTTAGGCCCATATTAAATGCTATGTTGTATTATAGTTTTAGTGTCGTATTAGATTTTGACTATATATTGACTCGACTTAATTAGATCAATTCTTGTTGTATCTATATAGAAGTTGAGGAAGGAGAAAGGAGTGACACGCGCGCGCGCCACCGCTGAGGCGAGGCGTGCATGTGTGCATGCCATGCCGAGCCGAGCCAGCGTGCGTGCATGCGTGACGTGATGTGACGCGCCGCACCACCACATGATGTGGTGCGGTTTGTGGGTTGGTTTTGCCACTGAGAAAAGGCTGAGTAAAGGGAATTAACCGGAATTGAATGAGATTGTAATTGAGACATTATTGTAATTATTACTGGAATTACACTCGTTCGTTACCGATCTAGATCCGGCTCTCCTCTTTATCTCCTCCGTCTGGCTTCTCCTCTCTCAACGAAACACAACACAAATCCTCTGTTGAGTCGCTAGGTTTTACCCGTCCCGTTTCTCTGCGAGCACAAAGAGATCGGGAGAGCAGGTGCCTCCGAAACTGAAGGACCGAAAGAGTCAAACCAGGCGACCAGAGGGGGGGTGAATGGGAGCCTCAAAAATTTCTTCACAGAAAATAAGGCCACTGTCCTAATAAAAGCAACCCCCAAAAACTTCAACCAAAACCGTGATGCCCACGACCCTTGGAAGAGGGTGAATGATCCTAGGGATTACAGCGAGGCACCTCAGACTGAAAACCACAAGCGAACCAAGCGAAAGACTGAGCCACAAGGCCTCGGGACGAAACTCCGATTCGCCCGAGGCTTTTGGAAAGGCCTCAGGCCAAAGTAGCGATTCGCCCGAGGCTGCGGCCAGAGAGAGAGGCCTCGGAACAAAACTCCGACTCGCCCGAGGCTGAGGCTCTAGAGAGAGGCCTCGGAGCCAAAACTTCGACTCGCCCGAGGCAGAGGCTCGAGAGAGAGGCCTCGGAACCAAAACTCCGACTCGCCCGAGACTGAGGGGACCTCGGAAAAAGCTCCGATTCGTCCGAGGCTCGAAAGGCCTCGGGAAAAGTTCCGCCTCGCCCGAGGGTGGTCTTAGTTTACTCGAGAGGCTCCGTACGAAGGAGGCCTCGGCACGTTCCGACACCCGAGCCTACTGCGTACTGACCACACAGAAGCTAGGATCTGGGCGCTTTCTCTCGAGAGGAAATCTCTCCAGAACTTGTTCAAAACACAATCCCAAGTTCCCAATCTTAAGGAAGAAGGTCACAGGGTAGTTAGATGACTATCCCCGAGAAATCATCTTCTCAGAATGATCAAGAACACAGAGAAATCAAAAGGGAAAGTGGATGAACAAAAAAGTGCCACAAAAACGAAATTGTCCCGATCTATTCGATCATGAGGAGTTAGATGAATTCCTTTGGTCAGAGTGACCTCCTCAATGATACGAACAAACTGATTCAAACGGATTTCGCAAGGACACAGCAAAGAGAGAGATCGAGCAACGAGGGAAAAACGGGCAGACCCAAAAAGCAAGGAACACAGTGCACAACACAGCCAATCGGAGGGCTCGGTCCAAGAACACAGTGCACCGCACAAGTCTGCTCGGAAGGATGAGGATACGGCCTCACTTCCTCGAACCAACAGAACACAGAACAAGTTCTTCTGTGGATCTCAACTAGCTACAAGCAGGGAATGGGAGAGCAGGTAACCCTAGAAACAAAAGCAACTAACTGAGATAGGGAGGAGGGTGTCTCCCCTGGACTACTTATACTAACCTAGCCTAAGTCTATTTCCTACTCTACCCCTCTCTACTCTAATTACAGAGCGGGCCAGGAAAACCCTAAGGCTAATCTGGTCCACCCGCTGGTGGTAGGTAGATCCGACGGCCACGCCCGCACGGTCTTCCGCGTCGCCTCCACGCAACCTTCAGATCGCCGCCACGTGCCGCCACCACTCTGCACCCCCGGTTTTGTGGCCCAAACCGGGAAACCAGCCTTTTCCATCAGCCCCCGGTTTTGAGGCCCAAACCGGGAAACCAGCCTCCAGCCCGAGTTTTGTGGCCCAAACTCGGAAACCCGCAGCGCCCGAGTTTTGAGGCCCAAACTCGGAAACCGGCCCACGCCCAGGTTTTGAGGCTCAACCTGGAAACCGTCACGCCCAGGTTTTGTGGCTCAACCTGGAAACCCAGCACCCAGGTTTTGAGGCCCAAACCTGGAAACCGTCCACCGTTGGTTTTTCCCGGGCTCTACCAACAAACCGGCGTCGTAGAGGGGATGCACCGCCTGTGCACCCCTTCCACCGACATGATCGCACTTCTCCGCTTGTCGCTGTCGCAGGCTGCCAGCCACCACAGCTGATCCTCCGGCCTCTAGTCCATCAGTCCAAGTCCACGTCCGCCCTTCACCGTCCGATACATCAGCATGGCACGTCCGCCGCACGGCACGCCCATCCTTCATCGCGCCCGGTCCGTCGGCACGGCACGTCGCAACTTGACCTTCACCCGCCCTCGATCACTGTCTCCGTGCTCGACACCTGCACAACACAAGCCAAAGAACATGCGCATCATCCCCGTTGACAATCACTCATCACTTAGAGACCCGATATACACCCATGTATCCGCAATCTCCCCCTTGATGAGTGCTACTCACACAAATCATAATGAAAATAAAGAAGAAGGAAGAAGGAAGAAGGAAGAAGAGAGGACTCAACCAGATGACCCAAAAGCATCGCAAAGCCGAAAAAGGTCAAGTGGAAAGAGCAGAACAACTTGGTTCCCAAAGACATGGGCAACGGCTCGACGCAACCAAGCAAAACACAGCTAGCCCTCAAGAAGAGGTAGAACAGGCTCAACACCGCTAGCAAAAATCACTCGAAGCTTCCAGAGAAAAGAGCTCGATACCAACTGAAATATTGGTGAAACAATGAGGCAAAATGCTAGTCCCTCAAGAAAGAGGCAACGGCTCAACACAACTAGCACAGAAAAGCTCAGTACCAACACTCATCAGACTGCGAGAAAGCAGCAAGACTCGAGGTAAAGACTCGAGGCAGGGGCTCGAGGCCGAGGCTCAAGGCAAAGACTCGAGGCAGGGGCTCGAGGCCGAGGCTCGAGGCAAACACTCGAGGCCGGGGCTCGAGGCCGAGGCTCGAGGCAAAGACTCGAGGCCGGGGCTCGAGGCCGAGGCTCGAGGCAAAGACTCGAGGCAGGGGCTCGAGGCCAAGGCTCGAGGCAAAGACTCGAGGCAGGGGCTCGAGGCAAAGGCTCCCTCGAAAAATAATCCCGCCGCTCCCCCTTGACTAGTGCAGATAACAACTCCCACTCGAATGAGCATCCAAGGAACAGGGAACATATGATTTGCAAAAAATTCTCCCCCTTAGTTGAAAATGCACTTATCAAGTGGCAAAAAAAAATTCTTCCCCTTTCATGACACAAATGCAAGGCAGGAGCTTCAGACTGATAGCCAAAAGAATGCAAAAAAAATGCTCCAAACAGTATAATCCGAGGGGTGCAGCGAAGGCTCAGCGAAGGCTCAGACTGATCACTAGATGCGAAATATGAGCCATATGAGCAAAAGTGAGCAGTTTTGAGTCAAGAAGGTATTCACCATCAAGATAGCACTAACAAAGCATAGACAGGAGTCTATACAAGTGCTAAACATGTATACCAGGTGAACTTCCCCTAGCAAAGTTCAATCATCATGCATAGGACTGAAACATATACTTGTGATTTCAATTTTATATCGGAGTTGCAGCGGTGAAAATACACAAGTTTAATTATTTGCATGTGATTGCGAGAGGTTGAAAGCTTGTCTTTGCCTTACTTTTCAACCGAGCGAAGCCTATGCCGAAGCAATCAGAAGCTTAAAGCTACGGTTTCGGTCATACACTACACGGCTCAAGTTTAACTCATAGTGCAATGAGAGACTGTCTCGATACCGTGATGTGTTTGACAAGCAATCCCATCTCGATCTTTTCTGTTCACTAATACTTGGTTCAAAATTTTAGACATGATATGAACAGACCAAGCAAGTGAGAGACTCAGAACTAGAGACATAGCAACCTAGCATATATGAAAAACACGAGTAAACTCGACATAGCCTACACACGCTAGTTGCATATCTCAATGGTGAACATTTTTCAGATTATAATTTATTTAGCAAAATTCACCATTAAAATAGCCCAGCTCACAACATGTACTAGTGATCAGTAAGAGTATAAGCTATAGCCAGCTGACATGAGGCTCGGAACTCACTATACAGAGCATCGTCACATTCTAGTAACTATAAATCTGAGGCTCAGAGAGTGACTAAAAATGCCGAATCAAGAGAAAAAGGGAAAAAAGGAAAACTGTACAAGATCCAAAATGTTTCCCCCATCTAAAAGGGGAAACAGACACCAAGCTCACCCCTCAACCGATTAAAGGTTGATTCGTCTAGAGGCTTGGTAAAAATATCGGCCAGTTGATGATGAGTATCGACATGGCGAAGATCGATATCACCCTTCTCCTGGTGGTCTCGCAAAAAATGAAAGCGCACATCAATGTGTTTGGTCTTCGAGTGAAGCACGGGGTTCTTAGCAACGCTAATAGCACTCGTGCTGTCACAAAGCAAAGGAACTCGAGAAAAGCTCAAACCAAAATCACGCAAAGTGGCCATCATCCAGAGTAACTGGGAGCAACAGCTAGCTGCAGCAACATATTCAGCCTCCGTGGTAGACTGGGCGACACTAGACTGCTTACGAGAAGACCACGAAACAAGAGAAGAACCGATAAATTGGCAAGTCCCAGAAGTGGACTTGCGATCAATACGACACCCAGCAAAATCGGCATCAGAATAACCGCAGAGGGAGAGAGTGGATGAGGCCGAATACCATATACCGAGCTCGGGTGTGAACCGAAGGTACCTGAAGACCCTCTTCACGGCCTGACGATGAGAGGTGCGCGGCGAAGCTTGGAAGCGGGCGCACAGACACACCGCGAACTGAATGTCCGGGCGTGTCGCCGTCAGGTAGAGGAGCGATCCAATCATGCTGCGGTACTCCTTCTGGTCCACTGCCTCTCCATCCGCATCGGCATCTAGGGCAGTCGTCGTCGACATGGGCGTCGGTAGAGGCTTGGCCTCACCCATGTCGAACCGCTTCAGCAAGTCCTTGGTGTACTTGCCCTGATGCACAAACGTTCCCTCTCGGGATTGCTTAATTTGCAACCCGAGAAAGAATGTCAGCTCTCCCATCATGCTCATCTCGAACTCCCTGCTCATAGTATCTGCAAACTTGGCAACCAAAGCGTGAGAAGAACCACCGAAAATGATATCATCCACGTAAATCTGGACCAAGAGAGTGTCTTTGCCTTGCCTGAGGAGAAAAAGCGTTTTATCTACACATCCCATTTTAAAACCCTTAGCAAGCAAAAAGGTTTTTAACCTATCATACCAGGCTCTAGGGGCTTGTTTCAGACCATATAAAGCTTTGTGCAGTTTAAAAACATGGTCCGAAAATTTGGGATTTTCAAAACCGGGGGGCTGCTCGACATACACTTCCTCTTCTATGTAGCCGTTTAAGAAGGCACTCTTGACATCCATTTGAAACAATTTAAAACCTTTGGATGCAGCAAACGCCAAGAGTATCCTAATAGCCTCCAAACGTGCTACAGGAGCAAAAGTCTCCTCGTAATCTATTCCCTCCTTCTGACTATAACCCTTCGCTACAAGCCTGGCCTTGTTTCTAACAACTTGGCCGTCCTCTCCTTGCTTGTTTTTGAAAACCCATTTTGTCCCAATAGGCTTACAGTCAGGTGGAGGTGGAACTAGAACCCAAACCCGATTTCGTTCAAAATTCTCTAACTCCTCATGCATGGCATTGACCCAATCTGGATCCGTCAAAGCGTGTCCAACATCTCGGGGCTCAAAATTAGCGACAAAAGCAGAGTGAGCAAAGTGCGAGATCTGCTGAGACCTGGACCGAGTGACTCGGTCGTCGAGGCTGCCGATGATCTGCTGAGGCGGGTGTCGACGCTGGATGTGCTGCGGAGCCTCCCTGGCCGAGGTGGCCTCGGCTTCAGCCTCAGCAGCAGCTGGTACCTCCCCCGGTACAAAAGGTAGCGCGCGGGGTGGCGGATCCCACGGCCCCCAGGAAGAGGAGGTCTCGGGGCCGTGGATCGTCGTCGAGGCTTCTCTATGGGCCTCAGCGAGTGGAGGGGGTGCTGGACCGTCTATACCCTCTGCAGGGTCGTCCATACCCTCGGCACCCTCCTCCCGGTCATCAAAAAGAGGCTCACCGACCTCATGATCACCTGCACGCTCAAAACGAGAAGAAGGACAAACGAGAGTCTCGTCGAAGGTGACATCTGATGTCTCCATGACTCGGTTAGTGTCAAGGTTAAGTACACGATAAGCCCGAGTGTGAGTGCCATAACCCAAAAACACGCCGTCAGAGGAACGAGACTCAAATTTATCCAGGTTGCCTTTCTTTAAAATAAAACAGTGGCAACCGAAGACTCTAAAATAACTCACTTTAGGTTGGCGACCAAAACGCAACTCATAAGAAGTCTTTTTCAAGAACGCTCTCAGAAAAATGCGATTTGAAATATAGCACGCAGTGTTTATGGCTTCGGCCCAATAGCGCCTGGGAGTCCTGTGCTCATCGAGCATCGTCCTGGCCATCTCAATGAGGGTCCGATTTTTCCTCTCTACAACACCATTTTGTGGCGGTGTGTAGGGGGAAGAAAACTGGTGCTCCAAACCTAGAGAGTTACAGAACTTCTCAAAATCCGAATTTTTAAATTCGGAGCCATTATCACTTCTAATAGCTCGCATCGAGTTCAAAGGGAACTCGTTCTGAAGACGTAAAATCAGATTGCGAGCAAAGGAAAAAGTCTCGGTCTTCTCAGCTAAAAAGAAGACCCACGAATATCTCGAAAAGTCATCGACAACGACCAAAACGTACCACTTACCACCAACCGAGCTCACCCGAGCTGGACCAACAAGGTCCATGTGTAAAAGCTCTCCAGGGTGCGAGGTCATGACCTTAGTTACTGGATGGTGGGGTGCAGCAACCATCTTCCCGTGTCTGCAAGAATGACAGACTAGATCCTTCTCCATCGAAAGCTTGGGCAATCCTCGGATTAGGCCAAGTGAGCTAAGTCTTGCAAGCAAGTCAAAGCTTAAATGTCCGAGCCTCCTATGCCACTTCCAAAGATCAGACGAGGAAGGATTAGCCAAAAGACAGCGAGAAGAGCCAAAAGACTCCGAGAAATTCGCACAAAAGACTTTCCCAAAGGGCGAAATTAGACATACTAGATTGCCCTGTGGATCCAAAATACGACTGAGATTCGGTTTAAAACGAATCTCATAGTCATCATCAAAAAGTTGCGAAACAGAAAGCAAGTTAAAATGCAAGTTAGAAACAAGAGCAACATCGCGCAACACAAAGTGCTCATTAACCCGCACTGATCCGCGGGACAATACTTTACCTTTACTATTGTCGCCGAAGGTTATGTACTCCTTTCCGGCAACAGGACTAAGGCTGGAGAACCATTTGGCGTTTCCGGTCATGTGCCTCGAACAACCGGAATCCACCAACCAAACGTCCTCCAACCGTTTTACCTACATCAATAAAAAGACATAGGGTGAGCATACGGTCCAACACTGGGGTTAGTGAAATAAGGGGAATACCAGTGTTGGGCCGGCTGCTCAAAAGAACGGTTAGGATAAAAACCATTCCTATACTGTCTACGAAAGGAGCGATCACCATGCTGAGGAAAACATGGTCCTCTAGGGAAGAAGCGCTCACTGCAATGCTCAAACTGCAGTGGAGAAAAACGCTCAACAAAGCCTCTGTCACGGGGTCCGTCAACTGCAAAAGCAGGACCCCGTCGGGCACGCTCTCTACGAGGCTTACGCCTGGGAGCCTGAGGCTCAATATGCTGCCGAGGCTCTGGACCTCTAGGCCGAGGCTCTCTCCTCGGAGCCCTCCGTCGCTGAGGCCTGGGTGCTCGAGGCTGAGGCCTGTGAGCACGAGGCTGAGGCCTCGGGGCTCGAGGTCGAGGCTGAGGCCTCGATATCTGAGGCTGAAGCCTCGAAGCTTGAGGTCCTGAGCCCCTGGACCTGTCAGCGGGCCTCGATGCCCCTTTCTTGGCACGGCGCACTTCTCTCCTGCGCCTAAAACAGAACTCGCTCAAGTGACCATCTCTCCCACAAAAATCACACTGGTACCTCACCATACGCACAGGAGGTTGTTGGTACACAGGGCTGTGGGTATGGCTCACTTTGCCCTTCCGTGGCAAGCACTCCCCCTGGATGGGTGGCATTGTGTCGAGCTTGTTTTTGAGATGGCTCGGCTTGGGTGCCCACACTTGGTTCTTGGGAGGGTCTCTCGAGGGTTCCTCAAACACCCCATCCTTGGTGATAAGCTTCAGAGGCTCTTTGGGTGGAAGCTTGGTCAGTTTGGGAGTAGTGGTGGAGTTCGGTTTCTCACTGGGATTTAGACCACTCGACTCTCCAATCTTCCCAAAAGCAGAAAGGTCGACACCCGGAGCAAAGCCTACACCAGGAGCACCAGCAGCTCGCTTAAATTGGGAGATCATCATCCCGAGCTGCGGCTCACTACAGGAGACCCATGACAAGATGGTCCGAAGGTATGTGTTTTCTTCCTCGGTTTGCATCTTGTCATGCTTGACATTCGCAATCTCCATCTCCAGACCCTCACACAAAGCACACCTTGCGACACAAGTGCTATCTGAGTTGGCCTCCTCAAGAGACACAATCTTGGCATTCTTCTCTGCCAACTCAGTTTGCAAGACAGGACAAGTCTTGCACGCACCCAACAGCTGAGGCCTAGCACGGAGCTCATCCACCTCTCCAACCAGCGCAGCATACTTACCTCTCAAGGTGAGAAGGTCAGTCATGTGCGCTGTGCATGACTCACACTCAGCCTCCTCCGACACGACTACGGTGGACCGAGCGAACTCCAGCTCCTTCACCGTGTCCTCCCACTTCTGCCTAAACTCCTTGCGCTCTCTAGCAGCACGCCTAAGCAGTTTATCTTGGCTAAGGAGGGCAGCAGTAAGCTTTTCTACCTCAGCAGAGAGCTCGTCGTGGGTGAGCGATACCTGGGAGGCGTCGTCGTCGTCGTTCCGAGGGTTGCGCTCCAGCTCGCCTCCGACCTCGTCGCTGAGTGCCATGGTGCAGAGGCCGTCGTCGTCGGCGAAGAAGCAGAGGCCGTTCAGCTGATCTTCGATCCTCTTCTTCTTCTCGGACTCGTCATCGCTCGAGGAGGCGGAGTCGTCATCCGAGCCGTCGACGTCGCTGAGCGTGGCGAAGAACGCGCGCTGCTCAGCCTGGGCCTTCTCCAAGTACTTCTTCTTGATGTACTCCTTGTTGAAGCCGCCCCTCTTCTTGTGCCTTGGAGGGACGTACTTTTCCTTGTGCTTGCCGGAGTCGTACTTGTGCCCATGATCGCCCTTCCCCAGATGCTTGTTCTTCTTGGGGCAGTTGGCGATGAAGTGGTCGGGGTCGCCGCACTCGTAGCATCCCGAGCGTCCTCCTCCGCGACGCCGGTTCATACGGTTGTTGTGGAACCGCGTGAACCGGTTGGCAAGCAAAGCCAACTCGTCATCCCCCAAAGACTCCAGCTACTCCTCGGTGACGGAGAAAAGAGAGGCAAGAGCAACGCCACCAGAGGAGTTGGAGGAGCCAGACACCAGAGCCATAGTCGGGCCAGAGGGGTTCGAATAAGCAGCCCTCGACATGGCGTCGATCTCACTGGACTTGAGCTTACTGAAGAGCTCGTCGCAGGTGAGGGTCTCATAGTTAGGTGATTCGATGATCGCCTGAACCTTGGAGTCCCACACCGAACGGTCAAGAGTGTGCAAAAGCTTCAAAGCACGCTCATGATCGTCAAAAGGCAACTGCTCTCTGTTAGCCCTCATCCTGTTGACAATCACCTGAAAGCGAGCGAATAAACTTTCTATGCTCTCGCCAGGTTGATGTCGAAAGTTCTCATACTCTCTCTTAAACGATTCGTAGAGTCGGGTTTTGACTTGAGAGGTACCCTCATGAAAACGCATGAGGGTGTCCCAGATCTCCCGAGCCGTAGAGAGGTGAGAAACGCGGTCAAACTCTCCCATGCTCAAACAAGAAAAGAGAGCATTACGGGCTCGGCTATTGGCATCGTGCTCATCAATTTGCTGTTGAGTGACACGAGCAGCCAAGACCACGTAATCAGCGTTGTTGCAAATCTCCCAAACAGAAGAGCCCATGCTCTGGAGATAGGCCGACATGCGTATTTTCCAATACGCATAGTTCGTCCCATCAAAAAACGGCGGTTTGCCCACGCCGCGATCCATGTCGCCTTCTGTGGATCTGGAACCGGCTAAGGTGGAAGATCCTTAACCTGCTCCGATACCAATTGAAGGACCGAAAGAGTCAAACCAGGCAACCAGAGGGGGGGTGAATGGGAGCCTCAAAAATTTCTTCACAGAAAATAAGGCCACTGTCCTAATAAAAGCAACCCCCAAAAACTTCAACCAAAACCGTGATGCCCACGACCCTTGGAAGAGGGTGAATGATCCTAGGGATTACAGCGAGGCACCTCAGACTGAAAACCACAAGCGAACCAAGCGAAAGACTGAGCCACAAGGCCTCGGGACGAAACTCCGATTCGCCCGAGGCTTTTGGAAAGGCCTCAGGCCAAAGTAGCGATTCGCCCGAGGCTGCGGCCAGAGAGAGAGGCCTCGGAACAAAACTCCGACTCGCCCGAGGCTGAGGCTCTAGAGAGAGGCCTCGGAGCCAAAACTCCGACTCGCCCGAGGCAGAGGCTCGAGAGAGAGGCCTCGGAACCAAAACTCCGACTCGCCCGAGACTGAGGGGACCTCGGAAAAAGCTCCGATTCGTCCGAGGCTCGAAAGGCCTCGGGAAAAGTTCCGCCTCGCCCGAGGGTGGTCTTAGTTTACTCGAGAGGCTCCGTACGAAGGAGGCCTCGGCACGTTCCGACACCCGAGCCTACTGCGTACTGACCACACAGAAGCTAGGATCTGGGCGCTTTCTCCCGAGAGGAAATCTCTCCAGAACTTGTTCAAAACACAATCCCAAGTTCCCAATCTTAAGGAAGAAGGTCACAGGGTAGTTAGATGACTATCCCCAAGAAATCATCTTCTCAGAATGATCAAGAACACAGAGAAATCAAAAGGGAAAGTGGATGAACAAAAAAGTGCCACAAAAACGAAATTGTCCCGATCTATTCGATCATGAGGAGTTAGATGAATTCCTTTGGTCAGAGTGACCTCCTCAATGATACGAACAAACTGATTCAAACGGATTTCGCAAGGACACAGCAAAGAGAGAGATCGAGCAACGAGGGAAAAACGGGCAGACCCAAAAAGCAAGGAACACAGTGCACAACACAGCCAATCGGAGGGCTCGGTCCAAGAACACAGTGCACCGCACAAGTCTGCTCGGAAGGATGAGGATACGGCCTCACTTCCTCGAACCAACAGAACACAGAACAAGTTCTTCTGTGGATCTCAACTAGCTACAAGCAGGGAATGGGAGAGCAGGTAACCCTAGAAACAAAAGCAACTAACTGAGATAGGGAGGAGGGTGTCTCCCCTGGACTACTTATACTAACCTAGCCTAAGTCTATTTCCTACTCTACCCCTCTCTACTCTAATTACAGAGCGGGCCAGGAAAACCCTAAGGCTAATCTGGTCCACCCGCTGGTGGTAGGTAGATCCGACGGCCACGCCCGCACGGTCTTCCGCGTCGCCTCCACGCAACCTTCAGATCGCCGCCACGTGCCGCCACCACTCTGCACCCCCGGTTTTGTGGCCCAAACCGGGAAACCAGCCTTTTCCATCAGCCCCCGGTTTTGAGGCCCAAACCGGGAAACCAGCCTCCAGCCCGAGTTTTGTGGCCCAAACTCGGAAACCCGCAGCGCCCGAGTTTTGAGGCCCAAACTCGGAAACCGGCCCACGCCCAGGTTTTGAGGCTCAACCTGGAAACCGTCACGCCCAGGTTTTGTGGCTCAACCTGGAAACCCAGCACCCAGGTTTTGAGGCCCAAACCTGGAAACCGTCCACCGTTGGTTTTTCCCGGGCTCTACCAACAAACCGGCGTCGTAGAGGGGATGCACCGCCTGTGCACCCCTTCCACCGACATGATCGCACTTCTCCGCTTGTCGCTGTCGCAGGCTGCCAGCCACCACAGCTGATCCTCCGGCCTCCAGTCCATCAGTCCAAGTCCACGTCCGCCCTTCACCGTCCGATACATCAGCATGGCACGTCCGCCGCACGGCACGCCCATCCTTCATCGCGCCCGGTCCGTCGGCACGGCACGTCGCAACTTGACCTTCACCCGCCCTCGATCACTGTCTCCGTGCTCGACACCTGCACAACACAAGCCAAAGAACATGCGCATCATCCCCGTTGACAATCACTCATCACTCAGAGACCCGATATACACCCATGTATCCGCAGAAACCCAATGTTCGTCTACGAACCTTGCACGAGGTTGCGGGCGATTAGGTTTTTGCATGGTTTTAAATAGCGAGCTAAAGCTAAAGTGTTTAGCATTTTATAAACTGTAATTAGCGAACTTTAGCGGCAAAACAGCGGCGGAATTATGCATGAACGCAAATAGCGGCACAATTTTTTTCAAGCTATTTCGGGCTATAGCGGCAAAAATAGCGGGCTATTTAATTCCATGGGTTTTTGGGAGCGATCCCGTGATTGCTCGATCCATCGACGCCGCCGATCCGACACCAACGATCTGCAACATCTTCTTCTCGGCGTCGGCCTGACTGATCTGCAACATCTTCTTCCCGGTGCCACCTCTGCTTCATCGTTTGCAGATCCGTCGTCAACGTTCGTGACTGCACTGCGAACCTCTCCCTGCATCGACTGCGGTCCACGACTTTCAGCAACACATTCGCTATGAATGTGAATGGAGTCGTCGATGTCTCCGGCACTGGTCCCTCCGTAGGGTATATCACTAATCCCGATCAGATTTTTGTTTATGTGTATAGTAAAGTATTGGTATTAGAACTTATATCAATCAGTATGTTCATCTCGTATGCATATGCCTCTGATAAGGTACATGTGCACATATTTGTCACCACTAATTTACTATTATATTTCTAGATTAAATTAAACATGAAAATGCCTAATTTTCTAACAGTTGGTTGCATGGGTTGTTACTGTAGATAGCATTATGTTGTCACACCCAATTTTAAGAACAAAATTGAATGTATAAACTTATGTGCACCCAGGAATCAGTCGCACACATAAGGGACAAATTACAACGAAGGCTTCATCACTGTGCTCAATACATAGCGTATTTATTACAACTCAACAAATAAAACTAAACATAAACAAGCGGAAGATAAATAACTCTCGACGAAGCTCCACTCCACAGGGACGTCGACCGGTGATCCGCAAGACTAGAAATCCTCTGGGAACTTATCTTGCTCATACTCAAATCCATCTGTTACCCATCCGGGATTTTTATCCAAAAAGAAGAAAATATAACAAGCGTAAGTACATCTCGTACTCAGCAGGCAACATGGGGTTATGCAGCTCAAAAGGCTTGACACTGGTTTACTGCGGTTAGCATTTTTAGTTGGTCAAGATTTTAGCTTTAGATAATCATCAAGTTGTGCTTCCAAACCCAATTATACCACATGAATAATAATATGGCAACATCTTCAGAGTCACAAATATGATAGTAACGTGAACAAAAGTAAATTTTGTTTAAGTGGTTAGCCTGCAAGTTTTCCGAGCCACTCGTGACCGTGAGCACAGCTGATATATCAGTTTATTACTCTGCAGAGTTTGTACAACTTTACCCGTGAGCCGTGATCCCCATGTGCCAGGGGTTGCAAATCCCATATCACCTCTTCCAAGGAAGTGCGGCAGGGTACACTATGAAGTCTTTCGAGGTTCCCCTAACAAGATAGTGGCCACTAGGTTTCCAATCGGCAAGCAGATATAGGAACCCCCTTTCCGATGGCACATTCCTTCCCGGCTATACACATGAGACCAGAGGTTGTCCTATACCCGAGTCGGCGAGCCCCTTTTGTGCCCTTTTGGGTAACCACCATCAAGCGAGAAGAGGTCCTCGAACCAACTAAAACCAGAGCCATGTAGCCCTCACGGTTGTACTGTATGTCCCAGCTTTTGCCCGCAGAAGATCATTTGAAGGGGGCCAAGAGCACGAAGACTCCCACGCCCGAGTTCACATTACCAAGAACAAGATAAGATCAGAAGTTGCACATATCATTAGTTAGATTATTAGATCTTATTTGAAGGTTTACAGCACTAGCAGATCTACCCATATGCACTTAACCCATGGTAACAAGGTACAGGTTGAACATCTAGATAAAACCTATGGTTATCATTTGACACATGCACATGATTGGTAGATGAAAGTGCGTAGGTAACAAGGATGATCCCATGTATACTTGCCTTGATCCGCGTACTCCTGGTTCTGGTCCTCCTGCTGGTCGTAGTAGATCTGATCTTGGTCACCCACGTACTGCTCACCGTCTGAACTCGAATACAACGCAACATACAAGCATCCACGCACACACATGCATTGCAAACAGATCTAACATTAGAACAGTACACCAACAGATTTAAATAACTAAACAAAAGTTGTAAAACAGATCTATTCGTCACTACGATCACATAGACGTTTGGATCACCGAAATCGGATTTAAAACGCAGAAGTTACGGCCTAAACAAGATTATAAAAGGCCTAAACGAGACTGACTTAAACGTGAAATAAAACTTTTGCAAATCTAATCTACAGTGGTACTACTGCGTAGAACACGAAATTACGAAACTAACGCAATTTGTATGGATCAAAACGGAGTTAAAATGAGCAAGTTATGGATAAAATGGGGCAGTGGCAGTTCTGTAAATAGATCAAACTATTTTCGAAATAAAATAAATCGGAAATTCGGATTTAACCGTGCCGGCAGGGACTGCGGGTTAATTTGGCAAAAACCGAAGGACTCTTTAGCAAAATAGCCGGCGAAGGGGTATCAATGTGTTTCGGCCGTCCGATCTAATCTGGTGATCCGGATTAAATCAAAGCAGGGTGGGGGCGGCGCCGCCGGCTTGCATAGTGCCGGTGCGGCGGCTCGGACCTTCCTCGGCGGCGGAGGCTCGCCGGAGTTGGCCGACTCGGCGATTTCGGCTGCCATTCGCGAAGCGGAAAAGACCGGAAGAGAGAGGAAGGGATGGCGAGCTCACCCAACCACAAAACGAAGTAGGAGATCGATCGAGGACGGCGCACGGAGGAGATTGGCGGTCGGCGGAAACTCTGCAGGTCCGGCGACCAATTAGAGAGCAAACGAAATATACTAAATGGAATTGAAAGGTTTCTGAGAACCCTTACGGAACGGTGGTGCTTCGGAGAGGGTTCAAATCGACGGCCAAGCGTCGAATTGCCGAGAATAGCTCGGCGGCGGCGGCTAGGGTTTCGGTGATGGCGGAGAGCTCGGCTGACGGCGTTGGTGACTAGTAGATAGGAAACCGGAAGCGACTGTGGCGCGGGGCTCTATATAGAGCTCGAGCACGCCCGGGATAAGGCCTCCCCCGAGGTCTTTGGGCGACGCGGAGCAACGAGCGCGGAGCGGAAGTTTCAGACGGAGGTTGGGGACGCTACTGACAAGCGGGCCCCACCTGTCAGTGAGAGCGAGCGTGGGTCCCAGCTGGCAGCGAGACAGCGCGCGAGTGCAGCGGCAGAGCGGTGCGGCGGTGCTGCGGTGCGGCTTGCGCGCGCTAATTGGGCCGGCCCGGCAGCTTGGGCCGCACGGCAGGGAGAAAGGAGGCAGGCCGAAAGAGAGGGAGGGAGAGGGCCTTCGGGCCAGATTTGGAAGAAGGGAGGGAATAACAATGTTTTGCCTTTTCTTTTTATTTGCAAATGTTTTTCCAAATCCTTTCCAAAACAAATTTTGAATTCCAGTTTTCAAATTTGAACTTCACTCAAACAAAAGAATGCAGCAGCATGTATGCATCATCTTGTTACTAAACTAGGATAAATTTTATTTCCCCAACATTTATTTATTTTGCCTATGTTATAATGCCACAATAAACTTAAATAAATCATATTAATCTATTTTGAACTAAAGAAAAATTTAGGGTGTTACAAACCTACCCCCCCCTAACATGAATCTTGTCCTCGAGATTCGGCTGCTGCTTACTCGAACAACTGCGGGTAAGCCTTCCTGAGCTCATCCTCTCTTTCCCAAGTAGCCTCTTCTACGGTATACCGATTCCACTGTACTTTGCACATCTTAATAGCACGGCTCCTGGTAATCCTTTCAGCTGTCTCCAAAATTTTCACCGGGTACTCCTTATATGTCAGATCTTCCTTCACAGTTAGTTCCTCTAGCGGTATTTGTTCCTCTGGAACCCGTAAACACTTTTTCAACTGGGAGACATGGAACACATCGTGTACTCCTGACAAACTCGCTGGTAACTCCAACTGGTATGCCACTTCCCCACGCCTTTCTAAAATCTGGAATGGTCCCACATATTTGGGTGCTAACTTGCCCTTCATGTTAAACCTCTTTACACTGCGCATAGGAGTTACTTTTAGGTACACAAAGTCCCTTACCTTAAAGGTTAAGTCCCTTCTACGAGTGTCAGCATAGCTCTTCTGTCGGGACTGGGCTATCCTCAAATTATCCCTGATTTTCCTTACATGTTCCTCAGCATTCCTGAGCACATCTGGTCCGAACACTTGGCTCTCCCCTGTTTGATTCCAGAACAACGGAGTCCTACATTTCCTTCCATACAAGGCTTCAAATGGTACCATTTTGAGACTCTTTTGGTAACTATTGTTGTAGGAGAACTCTGCATATGACGAACTTTTGTCCCAACTGGTACCATACTGCAGAGCACAGGCTCTCAGCATGTCCTCTAGAATCTGATTGGTCCGTTCCGTCTGTCCATCTGTCTGAGGGTGATAAGCTGTACTAAAAGTCAATTGTGTCCCTAACGATTCGTGGACTTTTCCCCAGAAATGTGATGTGAACTGAGTGCCTCTGTCAGACACAATCTTCTTGGGGACTCCATGCAAACACACTATTCTTTCCATATATAGCTCTGCCAATCTTGCCCCTGTATAGGTGGTCTTAACTGGTAGAAAATGAGCAACCTTAGTGAGTCGATCCACGATCACCCAAATTGAGTCATATCCTCGTTGGGTGCGTGGTAAACCAACTATGAAATCCATGCCCACTTCTTCCCATTTCCATTCCGGTACCTTCATAGGTTGTAGCAATCCGGCAGGTCGCTGGTGTTCAGCCTTGACTCGCTGACAGGTATCACATATTGCCACATATTCTGCTACATCTCTTTTCAGGCCATACCACCAATACTTTTCTTTCAGATCCAAATACATCTTAGTGCTACCCGGGTGAATGGAGTAGGCTGACTCATGTGCCTCTTTCAAGATAGCCTCCTTAATGGACTTCACATCAGGTACACAGATCCTCTTACCAAACCACAAGGTACCATCCTCATCTAGCTTGAAACCGGGTGCCTTCCCAAGTACTATATTCTCAGATATCTCCTTTAACTTTTCATCCTGCAGTTGAGCTTGACGTATCTCCTTCTCAAGTGTGGGCATTACTTCCATCTCTACTGCATTAGCGACAAAACCCAGATTTAGATATGCCATCTCCTCACATAATTTCTTTGACCATTCTGTGACTAAGAGCTCATTCACATGACTCTTCCTACTCAGGGCGTCTGCTACAACATTCGCCTTACCTGGATGATAATGCACCTCCATGTTGTAGTCCTTAATTAACTCCAACCATCGGCGTTGTCTTAAGTTTAGATCTGGCTGAGTGAAAATGTATTTCAGGCTTTTGTGATCTGTATAGATATCACTAGGATGTCCTATAAGATAGTGTCTCCAAATCTTCAGTGCATGAACCACTGCGGCTAACTCCAGATCATGGGTAGGATAATTCAACTCATGCTTCCTCAACTGCCTCGATGCATAAGCAACAACCCTACCTTCCTGCATCAGAACACATCCCAGGCCCATACGAGAAGCATCACAGTAGATGGAGAACTTCTTACTTAGATCAGGTAAAACTAGAACTGGGGCTATAGTCAACCTCTTCTTCAACTCCTCAAAGCTGGCTTGGCACTTATCAGTCCATAGAAATTTGGCATTTTTCTCTAACAGGGCAGTCATAGGTTTAGCTATTTTAGAAAACCCCTCAATGAACCGTCGATAGTATCCTGCCATTCCCAGGAAACTACGAACCTCACTTACATCCACAGGTGGATCCCAATCCAACACATCCTTAACCTTGCTTGGGTCCACAGCTATTCCTCCATTAGAGATAACATGACCCAGAAAAGCAACTTCTCTCAACCAGAATTCACATTTACTTCATTTTGCATATAACTTATGCTCACGGAGTTTCTGCAAAACCAACCTTAGGTGTTCCGCATGTTCCTCCTCATTCTTAGAATATATTAAAATGTCATCGATGAACACTACCACGAACAGATCTAGGTACTCCATGAAAACCTTATTCATCATGTACATAAAGTGTGCGGGGGCATTAGTCAATCCAAAAGACATAACAGTATACTCATATAGCCCGTATCTAGTAACAAAGGCTGTCTTAGGGATATCAGTAGCTCGAATCTTGATCTGGTGGTATCCCGATCGAAGATCGATCTTAGAGAATACACAAGCACCTTTTAACTGGTCAAAGAGGTCATCAATTCTAGGCAAGGGATATTTGTTCTTAATTGTGAATCTATTCAGGGTCCGATAATCAACACACATACGCTGACCCCCATCCTTCTTATCAACAAAGATAACTGGTGACCTCCAAGGTGAGAAACTAGGACGAATAAAACCCTTTTCTTGCAACTCTTTTAATTGTTTCTTTAATTCTTCTAGTTCATCTACCCCCATTCTACATGGCCTTTGAGCTATAGGTGCAGTTCCAGGCAATAACTCAATAATAAACTCAACATCTCGGTCAGGTGGCATACCTGGTAGATCATCGGGAAAAACATCCTGGAATTCTTCCATCAGCCGATCTTGTGGTTGGTTATCTTTCTCTAACTGGTTCACCACAGCCTTCGGCTGCTCCTTCATGACCACATCAATTCTGAGTCTGTCCCCACTAGGAGTTGTTAACTCCACTACCCTCTCCTGACACTGGATCACTGCCCGGTGTTGTTTCATCCAATCCAAACCCAGAATTATATCGATTCCCGCTGTTCTCAACACGATGGGTCTCACTTGGAACTCTACCCCCCTTAGACTCACACTAGTTGAAAGACACTGATATGCAGCTCTCATATAACCCCCAGGTGAATTTACTGCTATAGGATTGTTCATGGCACACAAGGGCACACTATGTATTCTAACAAAATCTTGCAAGATGAAAGAATGCGAAGCACCGGAATCAAAAAGAACTGTGGCAGGGATGGAATTAATACTGAACGTACCCATCATTACTTCTGGCGCCTCCTGTGCAGTTTCAGCAGCCACGTGGTTCACACGTCCAACATTAGGTGCCACCCTCTGGTGGTTCCCCTTCTGGTTGTTCTGCCCCTGAGGTGCGGGTTGATTCTGCTTTCGGGGACAATGGTTGGCATAATGTCCCTGCTCTCCACAACGGAAGCACACATTGGGGTTTGGCGTCCCTCCTCTTGCTGGATTGTTGGCAGGCACTCCCTGACGAGGCACCTGTTGACCTCCCTGCATCTGTTTCTGCTGTCGTTGTTGTTGGAACTAATTCCGCTGCTGGTTCTGCCCTCCTCCCCATTGATTCGGAGGTCCTTGAATACGTAGTTGGTTTTGGGGTGGAGGATTCATGCGGGGGCGAGTGTTGTTGCTGGATGACTGCCCCAAGAACTTCCTTTTTTTGGCCTCCATCTCCTTGCGCTTATTGTCTATAACAATAGCGCGATTGACCAGTGTCTGGTAATCAGCATATACATTGGCCATAAGCTGAAGCTGTAGACCATCCTGCAACCCCTTTAGGAAGCGGCGTTGCTTGTCCTTGTCCTCTGCCACATCATTGGGAGTATAACGTGACAGTTGTGAGAACTTGTCACGATACTCTGCCACAGACATCGACCCTTGCTTCAGGGCCCTAAATTCTTCCTGCTTCAGTTCCACTAGACCATCAGGTATGTGATAGGAGCGGAACGTTTGCTTGAATTCCTGCCAGGTGAGTGCAGGTGCATTGTTGGGACGTCCATACTCGAAAGACTCCCACCAATCCTGGGCAGCCCCTTGAAGTTGCCCTGAAGCATATAAGACCTTCTCGAGGTCGGTGCACTGAGCTATGTTCAGCTGCTTCTCAACTGCTCACAGCCAATCGTCAGCATCCAGTGGATCAACTGCGTGGGTGAACACTGGAGGGTGCCCCTTCAGGAACTCTCCCCTCTTGTCCCTCACATGCAACGGCGGTGGTACTCCTGCTGGCTGGTTGTGCAGGTGTTGCATCATTGTTTGCATAAATTGGGCCTGGATGCCCATCAACTGTTGAATGTCCACTGGTGGTGGTGGTGGTGGATTCACAGGTGCTCCACGACCACGGCCACGTCCACGTCCACGTCCACCTCCAATACCACCTCCTCTGGCAGCCATCTGTGTTCCAAAAATATGCAAGTTCATTTAGTGATCAGAGAGTAGCATTGGGGTAAGCATATGGAATAGAAGTGAAACGTTTTCAGCAGTAACAGTCAGTTAAATCAGTCATATTTCGAGTTCCAGATATCGGATTAAGGCGTTCTTTAAACTGTTGGAAAGATACTGAAATTATCTACAACCTTTGTTCAGGTCATGTTCCCAGATTCTGTCGTTATCTTACCCAAAAACAGTACACAAGCGAAACTGTTTTGTCTTCCAGACTGCGCAGAAACCTTAACTTGTGACAACCATATCTCACAAATGAAAAATGATTTTTAGGTGATTCCAGTGGGGTTTGTTAGATATGGAAGTCTAGTTATTACCATAAAAATTTCACTGTATTTGGTCGTACGGATCTGGAGATATGTCGAAAAGAACGCAGACTGCTCCAAGCAGAACAGCAGAAACAACATATACGAAAACTCAGAAACTATACTAACTCATAAGAAAACTCATCTAAGAGATTTGCGGACAAGCCCACAATCTCACAATCATAGAAAGATCCAAATCAAACATGTTCATAATGATAAGCAAATGATCAACAAGTTCCAAAACTCACTAATAAGACACGACTATCGAACTATTAACGATTATTACAAAGCATGGCACTAGTCTATGGCGCTGTGTCGGTGTAGGTGTAAGGTTCCTCATTCTCCTTGTAGAGTGGGGGCATCCCCAGCTGTGCCCTGAGGTGGTCGATCTCATCTTGATGTCGCCGTGCAGCAGCTTGAGCATTGCCTAGCTCAATCATCAGGTTGTCCTTGTGAACCTGCACCTCGCACAGGTGATCCACTGCAACGTCCATGGCGGGGTTGACACCAGGGGGCATCAACACAGCCCAAGTGTCCTCCTCAGGTCTGTTGCGCGGCAGGTACCTGTACTTGTCATGCCTCATGGCCTCGAAACGACGACCATGATAATGCAAGTAAGCCACCTCCGCAGCATCTTCTAAGCTGGAGTGCAGTGTCTGACGTCTGGCCCCATGGGTGTGGGTAGACTCATGCTGCTCGGAGTCCAGACCTTCATTCCAGGAGGTGATGGTCAAGAAAGTCTCCCAGCGGGTAGCCTCCACTGGGTGGTAATGCTCAACACTCATGTAACGAAACTTGGCCTTCAAGTCGGGGTAATACTTCCCCAACATCTCCATCAGCAGCTTGTGGTAGTAGGCGGTGCCGGAGGGCTTCGGGAACAGGGTCCTGCGGCGCCAGCCCGCCTCGTCATCTTCCGGCAGCACAGGAGATGGCGACGGAGTCGGTGTGCGTGTAGACACCACGGGGTACACCGGTACAACTGGTGGCGCCGACGCAGATGCAGGTGTCGGTGTAGGCAGCGGCGTCGGTGTCGGCGTCGGGGCAGGTGCTGAAGCAGGTACTGGAGCAGGTGCTGGCGCAGGTGCTGGAGCGGAGGTGTACTCTGGTGAAGCATCTGGTGTCAGGTACCATTCCTCGCCGTCACGTCCAGTGATGTCATGGACCAACACCATATCCTCCACGGGCTCCTCCATGGGCTCCATCTCCTCCTCATCATCTGAGATCATGATGATATCGTCCTCCTGAGGCTCGTAGGAGACCATCGGTGGAAGCTGTCCTCCGGTGCTGATGCGGGCAGTCTTCTTGGCACGAGGCATCTATCAAAGTTTTAAGGATAAGTTGAGGTTAGATCAACAATTTTAAAATAGAATATGAGGAAGTAGAATAAAACTTTTTGACAATTAACAAGAGTAAAATGCAAAAGCAAGATCCAGAAGAGTAAAAAGAGACTAACACGACCCTTTCTACCTAGGCTTGCGTCCTACAGTCAACACGGCTTTGATACCAATTTGTCACACCCAATCTTAAGAACAAAATTGAATGTATAAACTTATGTGCACCCAGGAATCAGTCGCACACATAAGGGACAAATTACAACGAAGGCATCATCACTGTGCTCAATACATAGCGTATTTATTACAACTCAACAAATAAAACTAAACATAAACAAGCGGAAGATAAATAACTCTCGACGAAGCTCCACTCCACAGGGACGTCGACTGGTGATTCGCAAGACTAGAAATCCTCTAGGAACTTATCTTGCTCATACTCAAATCCATCTGTTACCCATCCGGGATTTTTATCCAAAAATAAGAAAATATAACAAGCGTAAGTACATCTCGTACTCAGCAGGCAACATGGGGTTATGCAGCTCAAAAGGCTTGACACTGGTTTACTGCGGTTAGCATTTTTAGTTGGTCAAGATTTTAGCTTTAGATAATCATCAAGTTGTGCTTGCAAACCCAATTATACCACATGAATAATAATATGGCAACATCTTCAGAGTCACAAATATGATAGTAACGTGAACAAAAGTAAATTTTGTTTAAGTGGTTAGCCTGCGAGTTTTCCGAGCCGCTCGTGACCGTGAGCACGGCTGATATATCAGTTTATTACTCTGCAGAGTTTGTACAACTTTACCCGTGAGCCGTGATCCCCATGTGCCAGGGGTTGCAAATCCCATATCACCTCTTCCAAGGAAGTGCGGCAGGGTACACTATGAAGTCTTTCGAGGTTCCCCTAACAAGATAGTGGCCACTAGGTTTCCAATCGGCAAGCAGATATAGGAACCCCTTTCCGATGGCACATTCCTTCCCGGCTATACACATGAGACCAGAGGCTGTCCTATACCCGAGTCGGCGAGCCCCTTTTGTGCCCTTTCGGGTAACCACCATCAAGCGAGGAGAGGTCCTCGAACCAACTAAAACCAGAGCCATGTAGCCCTCACGGTTGTACTGTATGTCCCAGCTTTTGCTCGCAGAAGATCATTTGAAGGGGGCCAAGAGCACGAAGACTCCCACGCCCGAGTTCACATTACCAAGAACAAGATAAGATCAGAAGTTGCACATATCATTAGTTAGATTATTAGATCTTATTTGAAGGTTTACAACACTAGCAGATCTACCCATACGCACTTAACCCATGGTAACAAGGTACAGGTTGAACATCTAGATAAAACCTATGGTTATCATTTGACACATGCACATGATTGGTAGATGAAAGTGCGTAGGTAACAAGGATGATCCCATGTATACTTGCCTTGATCCGCGTACTCCTGGTTCTGGTCCTCCTGCTGGTCGTAGTAGATCTGATCTTGGTCACCCACGTACTGCTCACCGTCTGAACTCGAATACAACGCAACATACAAGCATCCACGCACACACATGCATTGCAAACAGATCTAACATTAGAACAGTACACCAACAGATTTAAATAACTAAACAAAAGTTGTAAAACAGATCTATTCGTCACTACGATCACATAGACGTTTGGATCACCGAAATCGGATTTAAAACGCAGAAGTTACGGCCTAAACAAGATTATAAAAGGCCTAAACGAGACTGACTTAAACGTGAAATAAAACTTTTGCAAATCTAATCTACAGTGGTACTCCTGCGTAGAACACGAAATTACGAAACTAACGCAATTTGTATGGATCAAAACGGAGTTAAAATGAGCAAGTTATGGATAAAATGGTGCAGTGGCAGTTCTGTAAATAGATCAAACTATTTTCGAAATAAAATAAATCGGAAATTTGGATTTAACCGCGCCGGCAGGGACTGCGGGTTAATTAGGCAAAAACCAAAGGACTCTTTAGCAAAATAGCCGGCGAAGGGGTATCGATGCGTTTCGGCCGTCCGATCTAATCTGGCGATCCGGATTAAATCAAAGGAGGGTGGGGGTGGCGCCGCCGGCTTGCACAGTGCCGGTGCGGCGGCTCGGACCTTCCTCGGCGGCGGAGGCTCGCCGGAGTTGGCCGACTCGGCGATTCCGGCTGCCATTCGCGAAGCAGAAAAGACCGGAAGAGAGAGGAAGGGATGGCGAGCTCACCCAACCACAAAACGAAGTAGGAGATCGATCGAGGACGGCGCATGGAGGAGATTGGCGGTCGGCGGAAACTCTGCAGGTCCGGCGACCAATTAGAGAGCAAACGGAAGATACTAAATGGAATTGAAAGGTTTCTGAGAACCCTTACGGAACGGTGGTGCTTCGGAGAGGGTTCAAATCGACGGCCAAGCGTCGAATTGCCGAGAATAGCTCGGCGGCGGCGGCTAGGGTTTCGGTGATGGCGGAGAGCTCGGCTGACGGCGTTGGTGACTAGTAGATGGGACACCGGAAGCGACTGCGGCGCGGGGCTCTATATAGAGCTCGAGCACGCCCGGGATAAGGCCTCCCCCGAGGTCTTTGGGCGACGCGGAGCAACGAGCGCGGAGCGGAAGTTTCGGGCGGAGGTTGGGGACGCTACTGACAAGCGGGCCCCACCTGTCAGTGAGAGCGAGCGCGGGTCCCAGTTGGCAGCGAGACAGCGCGCGAGTGCAGCGGCAGAGCGGTGCGGCGGTGCGGCTTGCGCACGCTAACTGGGCCGGCCCGGCAGCTTGGGCCGCACGACAGGGAGAAAGGAGGCAGGCCGAAAGAGAGGGAGGGAGAGGGCCTTCGGGCCAGATTTGGAAGAAGAGAGGGAATAACAATGTTTTGCCTTTTCTTTTTATTTGCAAATGTTTTTCCAAATTCTTTCCAAAACAAATTTTGAATTCCAGTTTTCAAATTTGAACTTCACTCAAACAAAAGAATGCAGCAGCATGTATGCATCATCTTGTTACTAAACTAGGATAAATTTTATTTCCCCAACATTTATTTATTTTGCCTATGTGATAATGCCACAATAAACTTAAATAAATCATATTAATCTATTTTGAACTAAAGAAAAATTTAGGGTGTTACATATGTGAAGTCCACACATTAGGTTTATTTCTAGGTTGAAGTTGTGGACTTGGCTTGGGTGCACCATGGCCGTACCAGAGATTTTGAGGCCCGGGAACAAACCGAGAAATGAGGCCCTATAATATACTAGTGAAATACAAATAATTGAGATATATTTGGATTCCAATATATAAGTAACAAATACATCTTCTTAATCTCTAGTAAAAAACATCATTCATATGGTGTTCTTTGAAACAAAATCTTCAATTGTACCTTCATATTTTATTTGATATGTCTGAAACATCATTTTCAAGTGCAATTGTTGCCAACCATTGAATCTTTCTTATATCATTGACTCATTATACTAGCATGTAGGACTTTAATAACTTCAGTTTTGAAAAAGTCCACTGCGCAGATGTAACTATTACAATAGTTAGGGCCCCTAGTTTGGGGGCCCAGCTCTGTCGCGCCAGTTGCACTGCCTAATGTATGGACCTGAGTGCACATATTTTCTTGGATTTATTTTAGAAACGATGCTATTTTTTAAGTAGTGGTGAAATGCTCGTCGATAGCGAGGCATCTATAATGACTTTGTCTATCGGCTCATGTTGTGTAATTTTATTCTCTGACCCTAAATATGCCCCCGTTAGCAAGGCATCTATAGTGACTGCGCGTAAATATGATTTTTAACCTATTACCCTAAATATAATTTTAGCGTATGATGATCATTTCATAATATTTTTTTTCTTGAAATTAGTAGTACATCTTTATATGTGGCAATGGTAGGTGTGCTATAGACAAAGATTATGAATGAAGTGATTAATATCAGAAGCTGCCTTAGACTAACTTTCATGTTCATATAGGGTTCGCGGATTGAAATACACGTTGCTTCTCGTTTGGGCAAGATAATATATTCTAAGATTCCAATCCCTTAACTTGCAGTAATAATAGTACGGTCCTGTATCGTGCTTTTTTTTTTTTTTTTTTTTTTTTTTGCAAAAGGGGGAACCTGCGGTACGCCATTGGTTCCATTCTTCACGTAATGTCCCACGCCACGAATGTTACATTTTGTCCTTTCAACTCTCTTCAGGCCAAGCTTCGAACCAAAGTGACAGAAAATTCCTTTCTTCGTATAGGGTATATATGTCTCGTAACTTCACATAAGAATGCTCTCTCTTAATTCATGTCCTATATTTTCTTGATATTGCTTCTGCCTTTTGGTAGATAAAGTCGAATAATTTTATCCTTTATCTAAAAAAAAGAAATTCCTAAAAAATTAGGCGTTCAAGTCCCTTCAAGTTTGCATAGAAGGATATGGGTGAAGAACAACATTTTTTTTTCTATGTTGTAACTGAAACTACACTATAGTCAATTATATACTTTTAGGACGAGAAAAATAAGTTACAACCTTATTTCAATGAAATAAAAAAAATATAAAGTCCATGATAAATATTAGGTGCAATAAATGATTAATGTATGTTTGGTGTATAAATATAAAGCTCACAAGCTGAGGATAATACCTATTTATGTGGCTTATTGTCAATGTCATATATATAAGATGATGTTTGAGTGTACTAGTAGCCACCTCAATCTAGTATGTGTGTTAGAGTGAACTAATTAAGCTGAAACTAAGTTTAATTTTTCATCCCAATCTACTCCAACCCACATGAATATTGAGCCCCTGTAACATTTATAATTCACTGGGAATTAATATTGGAAAAAGTCTACTTAACCCTCTCATCTATTAATGGTTGTCTAATTAACCCTCTAACCTATGAAACTGTCTGTTTTACCCCCCTGAACTTTACAAAACCGGTCAAATTACCCCCTCAGGCGGTTTTGCTACGGTAACAGTAATTTTGGTACAATAACAACGGTTTTGGTTTTTTCTTTTTTTTTATTTATTTTGACTGAATCTTTGAACAATCATAGTAAATCATAGAAAAATCATAAAATGAAAAATTCAATTTTGCTGGACTCCACATGAGTAGATCTACGCAGTAAATATATAATATCATATGCTTTAGTATAAAGTTTTTGCTGTAGATTTAGATTTATTCTTTTCTGTAATTAATTGGAATAATTCATAACTGTAGTTTGTATAGTCTAATTGTAGTGAATTTTTTATGATGGTCTAATTGGTGTATGTTTGAACTGTAGTAAAAAAATTTATACTCATTGGATCATGTATAACTTAGTTATAGATTTATTTAGGGTTTATGCTTGTTAAATTTAAATAAATCAATAACTGAGTTATATATGATCCAATGAGTATAAAATTTTTATTGCAATTCAATAATACAATAACTAGGTCATCAGAAAAATTTCACCATAAATGGACCATAGAAACTACAGTTATGAATTGTTCCAATTAATTTTAGAAAAGAATAGATTTAAATCTACAACAAAAACTTTGTACTGAAGCATACCATATTATATATTCACTGTGTAGATCTACTCATGTAGAGTCCAAAAAAATAAATTTTATATTTTATGATTTTTTCAAAAATTCAACCGAAATAAATAAAAAAGAAAAAAACCAAAACCGTTGTCACTATTGCAAAACCACTGTTATTGTAGCAACAGCACCGTCCAAAACCGTGAGGTAATTTGACCGATTTTATAAAATTCAGGGGAAAAACAGACAATTTCATAGGTTTGGGGAATTAACATTTGAAAGCTTAAAACAAAGTTAAAACAGATGAGACATATATACATGGTGTGGGTCTGGGTACTTACTACTACAGCCACCACCACACCGCACACCCTGAGAGGCGGCCAAGCAATATAAATATGTGATTGGTGTTATTATTGCTTGCTGGAGCATATGCATGCCATCGACCTTATATATTAGCTTGACAGGGAGAAAGAAAGAAATAAATCAGAGCAGGACATACAGGCATAAATGGAGCATGCAGCTGCTGCTGTGCCTCAAGAAGAAGAAGAAGAAGAAGAACGGCCACGGCGGCTGCCAGAAGCAGGGCTGAATGGCATGATACTGCGGCGGGCGTTCATGGACAAGGCGATCAGCAGCTTGGGGGCGCTGGCGCTCGCTTGGGCCACCATTGTTCTGCTTGGTGGATTCTCCACCCTGATCAAGCAGAAGGATTTTTGGTTTGTCACCATCATCTCCTTCCTCGAAGCCTCCAGGTTAGTTAATTAACCCATGCACTAGCATGCAATTTTTAGAAAACATAACTAAGCGTTCACAATTCGTGGGGCCATTATAGCTTTGTGAAAACATCTAATATTGAGGCATTGAAAACACAGACAGAAATATACAGACATTATTGGTAAATAATACCAGTTGTAACAGTGGCGGAGCTAGAGCAAATATGAAGGGGGTGCGCTTGCTTTGTGGGTGCATATGATTTTATTTTATGGGTGCTAATATGGTGAAAATTTAATCATAATCACTGTTTTTTGAAAAAATTGTGGGTGCAACCGCACCCACAAAGCTGTATATAGATCCGCCCATGGTTGTAAGCACCGGCGCCCCCACTGTCTCACTGTCTGCTGGCCCTATCTAGCCCCCCTCCCCCTTCCAAAACCCACCCACCCACCCACCAGACACCATATCACCTCTTCTAGTTTAGGCTATTGATATGGGTTCGTGTTCTACTCTAGTAATGTAAGAGTATTGACATCAGTTATATATGCAACCTTAATGTGGTAGCCTTGTCTCGCTGGGATTATTATTCCAATTTCCAAGGTTTATATCGAACTTAGGAAACAAGCAAGTTTCTAGATAGGCAAACTGTCCTACGTATACGTACTAACTAGCTAGATGTATAAATGGTCGAAATGGTGTTCATTCTACTCGATCTGCTAAACTAACAATGTGAATGAATCTGGTGCTTGTATTGTAAACAAGAAGACAAGGCGCCCCTGCCTCCAAACATGCATAAGAGACTGATGTAGTTGTGGTTGCAATTTACAAGGAATGTGTTCGCCAATATTATGTACCCTATCATATCTCTTAACTACATATATTGTGCTCCCCTTCACGTGCACTATGGTAACAAATAAAGTCAGACAAAAAAGATCTAATCACTATGGCTACAACATCTTATATTAGCAAAATTGAACTTCTATAAAAAAAAGAAAAGTTGTGTTCAATCAACAACCATACATCTCTATAGACAACTGCAAATTATACCATAAATGTGTAGTGGTTTACATAGACAAATCCTCTTCGCATAGGCGGAAAATTAAGAACGTATTACCCCATCAAGCCTTCAAGTTGAAAGGCATCTCCATGGGAGAAACCATAGGATAGGCGGGTATATCATGGAGTGGCATGGACCCGCGTGGATCAGACGTTAGGCGCCGCAGCATAACGTGATCCCGTCCTCCTCCTTGATCTTCTTCTTGCTATGGATTTGTGTATGGTGATGCCTGTGGTGGTGACGAAACTCTAAGGTTGTTTAGTTTCACTACCCGAGGGTGGATATAGGGTCATTAGTTACGAGTAAAAGAAAAGACACGTGCCACACATTAATGACATAGTTAAAAGGAAAACACATTACCCATCTATTTGAATGTATAATAAGTTAGTTTTGTTATTTCTAGATATATATTTTTTGCTATGCACCTAGATAACCATTATGTCTAGATAAATACATTAGTAAAAACAAATTTAGACGTAGTTAAAATCGATTTTCAGAGGTGGTTTGAAAAACCACGACAACAGCACCAATTGTAAAATAAGTGATTTTTAAAAGGTGGTTTTAAAACCGTCCCTAAAAGTTAATTTTCATAAACGGTTCACTGAAAACAATGGTCCTTAATAATCATTTTTAGAGACAGTTGACTTAAGTCAACCACCCCTAAAAACAATTTTCAGATTTTTTTTTAAAAATTATTCGAACCCACAACCTCTTGTCTCACCTGTTTCATCCCCTACCACCATACCGCGCAGTCACTTGAAGCTAGTTATACGATGTCTATTTATACTAATACAATCGAATATTGTAGTCAGTATTTTTACTCATAATTCTTAAATGAGAAAACTTTCAACTAGAAAGTTTTAGATCTTATAGAGTACTACAACGTTCATATAGGATGATTCTCCATCCAAGGTCATTTAAAAAAATTTAAAATTCAAAATCTGAGTCATAATTTATATATTTGGAACCCTAAATAATCTCAAACAAAAATTTTATCAACTAAAAAGTTTTAGCTCTTGTCGAGCTCTACAATTTTAATATAAATTTTGTTATCGTCGAATTTTATTTAAAAAAGATATGAACTTATTTGTGCTGCTGCTATTTTTAAGGATGGTTGAGTTAGTTAGTCAACCACCCTTGAAAACCATTTTTAGGGATGGTGGCTTAATAAGATAACCTATAAAAATCACACATTTTTAGAGATAGTTGATATAAGAAACCATCCTTAAAAATTATTTCCAGCAATGTTTTTAGAGACGCTTTTCTTAATAGAAGTGCCTCTAGAAATGGAAATGTTTTTGGGGTGGTATTCTTAATGGAATCGCTTCTAAAAATTGATTTCTAGAAACAGTTATATAGCTATATTGTCTTCCGTGAAGGTTACAAGCAGTGTGCTAAAAAATCCCTCTGTTAGAAAAGGGAGGCGTCTTCAAAAATCATTTCGGTACTAGTGATAGTGAAAGTTATGTATTAAAAAAGCCAGAAGAACTCGGTTGGAGTTATAGGCAATGAAATAATTTTTCGGTCTGTCTTTTTTAAAATTCCTCTCCATTTCAAATTATAAGTTATTCTGATTTTTCTAGTACATACTTTTTATTGTATAATAGGCTCTGTTTGGTGGGACTTAAAGTGTCTTCTGCTTATTTGTATGTTTGATTTATTGCGAGAAAAAACATCGTTCTACGACTGACTGATTTATATATATTTATAGTTCAAGCATATCGTATACTTGGAATTCTAGGTGCATGGGTGAAAACTACAGTATAGTAATATAAAGGTCTTGACTCGCTGCATTCCGCACTCTTTCCAAATTGCAGGCTCCTCAGCAGTGCGGTGGAGCGGGAGGACGAGTTCATCCTCAACGCACCAGAAGTTGTGGCGGCGAAGAATGAGGAAATTGAGGCCAAGGAGCACGAAAGCTGGCAATGGCATCGAACCAACCCGCAGGAGCAATGGCATCCACGAAGAGGCCTGCTGGGATGGTCGTCGTCCCTAACCTCCGGGCGGCGGCGGCGCTGCTGCACCTGCCGCCTCTTCTTCGCCAAGACCCTCTCGATGGGGTTCACGTTCACGCAGTTCGCCGCAGAGATCACCTCCGTCGTCCTGGCCGTTCTGCGCCTGAGCCGGCAGGACTACGTGGACCCGGCGGACCAGAGCAGCAGCGACCACAAGAGCATCAAGGGGTCCCTGAACCTGTTCTACGGCCTGGTGCTGGCGCAGGGCGTCTCCTCCTTCATCTCCGAAACCATGCTCCCCGTCGACATCTTGCGGGCGCTGAAGCTGAGCATGACGTACAAGCTCGGCCACTCAGGGCTGCCGATCATCAAGCGCTACACGCAAGACACCTACATGAAATGTTCCGGTGGAAGAGTGCGTGAAGCAATGGACATGGACCTGGTCACCTTCGCCATGGAGATGGCGAGGTCCACCTCGGTGGCCGACCGGCTCGTCGGCGTCCGGGTTCTTGATCGCGTCCTCAATGTGGAGAAGTACAGAGGGCTCGCGCAGATGAGGCTTCGAGCTTCCATTGACACCGTGGGGAACGTGATCACCATGCTAGGGCTGAAGAACAAGACCAAGGAGGAAGAGAACACCAGAGGGCACGCGGCGAACGTGGTGCTGAAGCTCTCTACGAACCTCCAAGTCGAGAGCTTCCCAGGAATGTTGCAGATGGTGTCTTCACTGCTTGCTGCGAAGACGACGACAACGTCGGCGTCGAGCAGTGTCAGCATCGAGCTTACATGGCTCGGTGTGAAAATCCTCAACAAGATCATGGACAATCCGGACAACTGTAAGGAAGTAGTGAAGGATGACGATGACCAGGTGATATCAAGTATTGTGGACCTTACAGCTGTTAGTGATGATGACACTAATAGCTCTTCAATCTCATGGTCTCCAGTAACAGAGGAGATCATCGTGGAGGCAGTTCAAGTCCTGTACAAGCTAGTCAGAACAACCGGCGATGCCGGTAAGGCGCTTAGGTTCAAAATCTCTGAGAATCTCTATGTTCTAAGGAACATCAAAAAGATCCTAGAACATCCAAGGAGCCATATAGAGCTACTCACTGAAGCAATTGGAGTTCTTGCTTGCCTAGCTTTGGATGAGACAGGAAAAGAAGAGATTGGGAGTTCGCCAAGGATCATTAGAAAGCTTGTTCCATTCCTTGTTGTGGAAACTCCATCCCCATCCAACAGAGTCAAGCTAGCAGAGTCTGCTGTTGAAGCATTGCTTGTTCTCACCGTGGACAGTCAAAGGAATGCCTTGAGGATCCTTGAAGAATTGAAGATTGAAGACATGCAGCAACTTGTTGATATGCTTTCTTCTGACTCGACACCCACAGAGCTCAGAACTATGGCTGCAAAACTCTTGGCGGTTTTACGTGTCAATTTTTTGACAGAACATGCTCACTATAACAGGACAGTCGACAACGCGCTACCTCTGGTAAATCCATTTAAATGCACCTTTGTTTATGTTTTATTTGGGGGTAGATAGTATGCTATTGCACATTACATGTCTCCTTTCAACAAAATTTCATGGAAGCATTACACAACTATATATACACACACCGCTAAGTTCTATGTTTTAATATTTTTTGGGTCCTTTAATTGATTTCTTATTATAGAATATATACTGCTTGAAATACTTACGATCTCTTACAATTTATCATCACACATGCAGCTAATGAAAGCAATCAAGTTAGAAGTGGAGAAACTAGATGTCCTGGTACCTGCTGGAGAACTTAGCCTTCTCATCCCATTGCACCTCTCGGCAAATACATTTCTTTATATTATGTATCATTTTATATACATATAGTTGCACCTTACTAATTGCATTGGTTTGAACTTTGAACGGAACCTATCCAAATTACAATATATGAATTGTTTGTACACAGAATCCGGAAGAATGGAGGACCAAGCAGGGAGCATTACTCGAGAGCATTGTTGGCCTCACTGTTCAAATCTGCACATTCACTCAGGCAAGCGAGTTCGGCGACGCGCTCCGGAATGCCAATGTTACGGTGGATTTGCTGATGCATAAGCTTAGCAGGATCCTTGATCTGTACAAATCACCAGACACTAATTACCCAGGTATAAGAAGGGTTACAGTTGAGCTAATCATTTGGATGCTACAGAGCAACAGACGCTGCATTGAGTTTTCCATTCAGCACCAAGTGGGTAAGGCAGTGAAAGAAGTTGCAGAGACAGAAGAAAGGCTTGAAATGTTTAAGATGTTCTGCTGCGGCATTGGTGTTGTTAAGCACAGAGAGCCCATTTCTTCTCTTGTTGCTTCTGCTGCCTCTGCTCTGCCTAGCATTGCTACAAGGTTCCAAGGCCAAGTGTCTGCAGAGAACACAATACCAATTGCTTAATTGCAGGTATATGAATGATTCCTTGCTAAGTTGCTATGTACTGCGTGATTGCTAACTATACTGAATTATTCCAGTCATTCTATGTTACAACTTTTATGTGTTAAACTTTGTAATAAGTTTGGCCTGATTCCTCAAATGAGGGGATGAAGCTGAATGTTTCATTCCATTATCTAAAAAAATATATGTATACATTTGGGTCATCAGAATTCAAGAGGCACTTTTAGTTTTCATAAACATTTATTCAAATTAGGAACAGGGGTTTGTATCATTCCTTTATGATGCGATTTCACCAAAAATTGCCCATTTGAGTGTGAAGACTAGTGGAATTCATCATATCTTTGTGTATTAGCTAGACATGCTAATAGGTGATTCCACTCCACTAATTGGGACCTATAAGGTCTCGTCTCCAGGACAACGTACTTAGGTGGATAGGAGCTCAATGCTTCTGTGATTGTGACAAATTTTTGTCTAACAATTTTGTATAAACAAACTAGGTAAAGACTTATTCCTGGCCGTCCGTCCGTCCGTTTGTCGCAACGCACGCACATCTGATCCCTGTTCGTGGGCTAGGATTCCATGTGTGCCTACCGGCTGACCCATGATGGTTGTTTCATAAAGGCCGATTTTTTGTGTGTTCTGATGTTGATCGAAGAAAAGATTTTGTATTGTTTTACTTTTTGGTGTTCCGTTGTTGACTGGAGAAAAGATGTTACCCTTCTTTTTTTTATGTAGACATATCATGATGGGAAATAAAAGGACGTGGGGTTGGAGATTTTTTGGCTTATTAGGATAGATGCATATGATGATTTATCGAAGTCCTGCAAAATAAATGCATAGTGTTCTGCACTTCAATTATAATGAAAAATTGTGATACATATTTTATCGTACTTCAACAAGAAAATTATTGGAACACTTGCTCTAATCATTACCTCATCACAAGTTTAATCGTGCAAACCACTACATGTTCACTAGAAAAAGATTCTCACAATGTGTTTTCAAACCATAGAATTACTACAGCTGCTAATTCACACCACATCTCATAGCATATTTCGACAAACTTGACAGACATGCACCTTTTTCAGCTGATATATGAGTCAATACCTCGTGAACACAATGACAGACATCATTTAGCAACGAACTGAGAATGTAACTAATGACCAGCAATTATGATTTGATGCCAACCGCAACTAATAATATAATTCAAGTGACTACTTCACATATGAAATCACTTAAGGGCATCAAGATTGTTGACATGGCCATCAAAACCCTTTCCCTCGAAAATCGTTTGTCTGATGTGCTTCTATTACTCTTCATCATGAGTTTTTGCCCTACAACATACAAGTTATCATTAGTGCTAAGCCTCCAAGCACAAAATTCAATATAGCATTATCATTTCTACAATGGAAAAGTCTCCTAATAATTAAAAAATCAGGATATAAACTGAAGCTGCTTTATGTTTTGCCACACACATGCACCAACAATTATTTGTGGAAAATACAGAACAGGAAAGAAACCGATTGTACGATACACTATAAGTACTTAGACAGACTGATATAATCTTCAGTTGAGAGCTCAAATCTCTGCAATCCATGATTTAGATGGATTAATTGAAACAGCAAGAAGGCACAAACAAAAAGAAGTTAATGTCAAAGTAGAATGGAAAACTCACCTGACTTGTAAGTTATGTAGTAAATTGCACATGACCATGCCCTGAATAGGTTACTTATTTAACCTATGCACCGAAGTCTATCTAAAACAGGAAAACAATAAGCAGTACAACTACTGCACTAATCACACAATAAACTAAATCAATCAAAAAATTAAGGCCATTGATGAACCAGTGAGCAGACAGAGAGCCAGCGTCATCATCAGATGGCACAAATGTATACCTAGAATTCTAGGTGCCTGAGTAAAAACTACTGTAGTAACATAAAGTTTTGACTCACTTTCATACCACACTCTTTCTAAATTGCAGGCTCCTCAGCAGTGCAACCAGTTCTCTGGATCAGGAGGATGAGTTCATCCTCAATGCACCGGAAGTTGTGGCAGCAGAGACAATGGAAATTGAGGCCAAGGAGCACGGAAGCTAGCAAAGGCATCGAACCAACCAGCAGGAGCAAGGACCGAACCAAATTACTCCCGCAACAACGACACCAAATTCATCCTCCCTAACCTCCAGGCAATGGCGTTGTTGCACCTGTCGCCTCTTCTTCGCCAAGATCCTCTCGACGGGATTCACATTCGTGAAGTTCAGTGTGGGCATCACCACCGTTGTCCTGGCTGTGTTGCGCCTGAGCCGGCAGGACTACGTGGACCCAGCGGACCAGAGCAGCAACGATCACAACAGCATCAAGGGGTCACTGAACCTATTCTATGGCTTGGTGCTGGTGCAAGGTGTCTCCTCCTTCCTCTCCGACACCATGCTCTCCGTCGACGTATGTCCAGCGCTGAAGTTGATCATGACGTACCAGCTCGGCCCCTCAGGGATGCTGATCATCAAGCGCTACATGCAAGACACCTACATGAAATGTTCCGGTGGAAGAGTGCGTGAAGCAATGGACATGGACCTGGTCACCTTCGCCATGGAGATGGCAAGGTCCTCCTCGGTGGCTGACCGACTCGTCGGCGTCCGGGTTCTTGATCGCGTCCTCAGCGTGGAGAAGTACAGAGGGCTGGCGCTGATGAGGCTTCGAGCTTCCATTGACACCGTGGGGAACGTGATCACCATGCTAGGGCTGAAGAACAAGACCAAGGAGGAAGAGAACACCAGAGGGCACGCGGCGAACGTGGTGCTGAAGCTCTCTCCGGACCTCCAAGTGGAGAGCTTCCCAGGAATGTTGCAGATGGTGTCTTCACTGCTTTTTGTTGCGAAGACGACGACGACAACGTCGGCGTCGAGCAGTGTCAGCATCGAGCTTACATGGCCCGGTGTGAAAATCCTCAACAAGATCATGGACAATCCGGACAACTGTAAGGAAGTAGTGAAGGATGACGATGACAAGGTGATATCAAGTATTGTGGACCTTACAGCTGTTAGTGATGATGACACTAATAGCTCTTCAATCTCATGGTCTCCAGTAACAGAGGAGATCATCGTGGAGGCAGTTCAAGTCCTGTACAAGCTAGTCAGAACAACCGGCGATGCCGGTAAGGCGCTTAGGTTCAAAATCTCTGAGAATCTCTATGTTCTAAGGAACATCAAAAAGATCCTAGAACATCCAAGGAGCCATATAGAGCTACTCACTGAAGCAATTGGAGTTCTTGCTTGCCTAGCTTTGGATGAGACAGGAAAAGAAGAGATTGGGAGCTCGCCAAGGATCATTAGAAAGCTTGTTCCATTCCTTGTTGTGGAAACTCCATCCCCATCCAACAGAGTCAAGCTAGCAGAGTCTGCTGTTGAAGCATTGCTTGTTCTCACCGTGGACAGTCAAAGGAATGCCATGAGGATCCTTGAAGAATTGAAGATTGAAGACATGCAGCAACTTGTTGATATGCTTTCTTCTGACTCGACACCCACAGAGCTCAGAACTATGGCTGCAAAACTCTTGGCGGTTTTACGTGTCAATTTTTTAACGGAACATGCTCACTATAACAGGACAGTCGACAAAGCGCTACCTCTGGTAAATCCATTTAAATGCACCTTTGTTTATGTTTTATTTGGGGGTAGATAGTATGCTATTGCACATTACTTGTCTCCTTTCAACAAAATTTCATGGAAGCATTACACAACTATATATACACACACCGCTAAGTTCTATGTTTTAATATTTTTTGGGTCCTTTAATTGATTTCTTATTATAGAATATATACTGCTTGAAATACTTACGATCTCTTACAATTTATCATCACACATGCAGCTAATGAAAGCAATCAAGTTAGAAGTGGAGAAACTAGATGTCCTGGTACCTGCTGGAGAACTTAGCCTTCTCATCCCATTGCACCTCTCGGCAAATACATTTCTTTATATTATGTATCATTTTATATACATATAGTTGCACCTTACTAATTGCATTGGTTTGAACTTTGAACGGAACCTATCCAAATTACAATATATGAATTGTTTGTACACAGAATCCGGAAGAATGGAGGACCAAGCAGGGAGCATTACTCGAGAGCATTGTTGGCCTCACTGTTCAAATCTGCACATTCACTCAGGCAAGCGAGTTCGGCGACGCGCTCCGGAATGCCAATGTTACAGTGGATTTGCTGATGCATAGGCTTAGCAGGATCCTTGATCTGTACAAATCACCAGACACTAATTACCCAGGTATAAGAAGGGTTACAGTTGAGCTAATCATTTGGATGCTACAGAGCAACAGACGCTGCATTGAGTTTTCCATTCAGCACCAAGTGGGTAAGGCAGTGAAAGAAGTTGCAGAGACAGAAGAAAGGCTTGAAATGTTTAAGATGTTCTGCTGCGGCATTGGTGTTGTTAAGCACAGAGAGCCCATTTCTTCTCTTGTTGCTTCTGCTGCCTCTGCTCTGCCTAGCATTGCTACAAGGTTCCAAGGCCAAGTGTCTGCAGAGAACACAACACCAATTGCTTAATTGCAGGTATATGAATGATTCCTTGCTAAGTTGCTATGTACTGCGTGATTGCTAACTATACTGAATTATTCCAGTCATTCTATGTTACAACTTTTATGTGTTAAACTTTGTAATAAGTTTGGCCTGATTCCTCAAATGAGGGGATGAAGCTGAATGTTTCATTCCATTATCTAAAAAAATATATGTATACATTTGGGTGATCAGAATTCAATAACTTGTCGCCAACCATGCATTTTCACAACTTGAAATATCCGAGCACAGAAGCTGGCAAAGGCATCGAACCAACCTGCAGGAGCAAGGAACGAACCAAATTACTCCCGCAACAACGACACCAAATTCATCCTCCCTAACCTCCAGGCGGCGGCGCTGTTGCACCTGCCGCCTCTTCTTCGCCAAGATCCTCTCTGAAAGGATCAAGATGCCCAAGAGGGGGGTGTGAATTGGGCTTTTCTAAAACTTTTGCAAGAATTAAAACCTATCAAGCTCAATTAACCCCTTTATGCCTAGAAGTATGTTTCTCTAAACTCTACCGCACAAAAGATTATCTCTACACCATTTCTACTCTAGCATGGCAATTCAATTATGAATGAACAATAAGTAAATTGCGGAATTGAATCGCTCAAATGTAAATGCGAAAGTAAAGAGAGTAGAAATGACTCGGTGACTTTTTCCTGAGGTATCGAGGTGTCGGCACACCCCCTAGTCCTCGTTGGAGCACCCGCACAAGGGTATAGATCCCCCTTGATCCGCACAAGGATCAAGTGCTCACTATGAGCTGATTCTTCGCCACTCCGGCCCGGTGAATCGCTCACTACCGGTCACAAGCCAACTTGGGTCATCCACAAAGCCACCGGATGATCACCAAGCTTCACGATCGCCACCAAGCCGTCTAGGTGATGCCGATCACCAAGAGTAACAAGCTAGAACTCTCACTTGACCAAGACAAGGCCAAAGAGATGGATGGATGCACACTTGCTACTCAAATCTCACTAGAAGGTCACTAATTCTCTCAATTAGCAATTCTCACAACCTCACTAGGGCTCTTGCTCTTCCTCACACTCACAAGGTGTTTCTCAGCAGGTTGAAGTGGCAAGAACACTCTAAAGGATGATGGTAAGGAGTATAAATACTCCCCCAACCGGCCATCCAAAGGAGACAAAAACAACATAGTTTTTGAGGGCATCGGACGCGCCGATGCCTAGCATCGGACGCGCCGATGCTCTCGACCCAACGGTCAACTGTACTTTCTAACAGGCTATTTAAAGTGACATTGGATGCTGAGCAGCGTCCGATGCAGAAAAAGCCTTTCTGGAACCTCTCTGGACCTGCATCGGATGCTGGCCCTCAGCGTCCGATGTCAGCGTCCGATGTACCCCTCAGGGCACCTCTCATGAACAGTGGCACAGGCGCGTCCGATGTGACAACATCGGAGCATCCGATGCCACGCTGCCAGCACTCTCAAGTCTAAGTGACATCGGACGCGCGTCCGATGCCACTAAGGCCAGCGTCCGATGCCCATTTCATGGCCGAAACGACTTCAGATCGCGACGCTGCCTTAACGACTTTTCATCCTCACAACATAAGGGATCTCTCTGAGCTACCTAGGGCTATGAAATAACAAGTGTGCACCACACCTACCTCAATAGACTCATCTAGGTTAAGCTACTGATTCACGCTCCCCTTTATAGTACACCCAAAGGAAAAACAAAGACCTAAGACTACCTAAGTGTCCTCCAACACCATATGACATTTAGCGCTAGCCTATCACCGTCTTCGTTGTCCGTCCTTTGAAAACCGAATCGATTTCTATCACCAGGGGACATGAACTCCATATGCCCGTATCGTCGCCATTACCATAACCTAACTCATCCCTATTTCTGCAAAACACACGTTAGTCACAGTAATCTTGTGTTTCATCCAATCACCGAAACCCATTGGGGGCCAAGATGCATTCAATCTCCCCCTTTTTGGTGATTGATGACAACACGACCTCGAGTACAGAGAGAAGAGTTTTTCAATATCATGACATGTATGAACTTGCGATAAATAAGAGAAAATGATTAGGGGCAAGCTCATACATATCATGCCAACATCATGCACTCAACAAGTTAGAGTGAATAGCAAGTGCAAGAGTAATAAAGCTCGAATACATAACAAGTGAGAATTAAGCGCAAGTAATCGAGCGAAACGAAATGACATGTCATATAGAATATCATAGTGAGCATAAACATATCATGAGGTCCATATCACACACATATAAACAAAGTGCAAAAGATATGATGCGATATGCAGAGCGTATGTGAATCATAACATAACAAAAGATCTGAAACCCTCTCACATCGCTCCCCCTATCACTATACTCAACCACTCTCCCCCTTTGGCGTCAAGCACCAAACTAAGCGTCAGAGGGCGGAGGTGGCGCAGACAAGTCAGGAGCAGCTATCTCTAGAGTGCGCTGAGAGATCTCGAACTGTTGTAGAAGCGCCTCAGAGTCTGACGAAGATGAGCCTGTAGCCTGCTGACCCTCAGGAGCTGGAAGCTGCGGAGAAGCGGTCCGGGTCTGCTCTAGCTGCTCTAACTGCTCTGCCTGATCTATCTGCTTGGTGCTCATAGTCTCTGTCACAGTCACTATAACAGTGTCGCCCTGAGCCATGGAGTGCGGAAGCTCTGGAATAGAAGACAACTCAGGGCGCACGGTCGTGGACGTCTCAGACTGGACTAGCTCTGTCTGCTCAGAAGACGCGATTGAGCTCGGAAGAGTGTCTGTGGTAGAAGTAACCGGAGCTGTCGACGTCTGTGCTGAACCAAAGAAGTCCGGAGTGGGCATCCCGGCGATCTCGCTGAAGCTGGCAGACAAGTCACGCGTCACTGTAGTGGTCATCACGAACAGGTAGTCCGACGGACGTGGAGTGAAACCAGTGTGAAGCGGACTGAACAGCACGGCTCCTCCAGGCGGAGTAGTGTAGTAAGAGGACTGGGAGGGGCTGGGGCCAGAGATCTGCGGCTGCTGGCTCGACTGCGGCTGCTGGGGTGGGACAGGTGGCGGCCACTGAAGGTGCTGCTGAGGTGGAGGCTGCTGCCACTGCTACTGGGGGTTCGCTCATAATCCTCTCCATGAAGCTCAAGGTCTGCTGCTGAAGCTGAAGCATCTGCTACTAAAGAGCATCTGACCTCTCCTGAGCCTACTGCTGAGCTAGGGCCTAGGCCTCTGCAAGGCGCTGCTGCTCCTGAGCTAACCTCTGCACATCCTGGGTCGCAGTCCTCTGCTGCTCCTCCATCCAAGATAGGATAGCAAGCAACGCGGGGTCTGAGGAAGCAGTACCAGATGACCCGGCCTCTGAAGGATAGGAGCGAGCGTGAGGCGGGAGCTGGTAGTCCTTGTTAGAGCTGTCTGTGGGGTCCTCGGTGATGAATTGTCCCTCGCCCTCTAAGTCTGCTAGCTCCTGCTCGGCAAGGACTTGGACCGTCTCGTCCTGCTCCTGTGCTGACTCTGGCACATCTGGACGCCGTCGGGAGCTGGACGGTGCTGACCCTGCCTGCTGCTGCTGCCTGCGGTCCCGACCGTGTCCAAGAAGCTGACTCATGTTGTACTCGGGGAACACGGTCGCTGAGCTAGTGAGTGACTGCCTTGGGTCTGTCCCTGTGGTGACAGCTACCTTCCATACGATGTATGAGATCCAGTGCGCATAGGGTAGCTGCCTCCGGGCCTTTGTTGACGGTCCTTAAGTATCAATTATATCTATCAAATAAATAGAGGAAAGGATCCATATGAAATAAACACCCAGACTTAGGGTTTTATCTGACAGAATTCCACGAGTTTTGCTGTTTATCTATTTCTGCAGGGGGTTATCAGGAAATATGAAGGAAAGGCCCACATGTCGGGTTAATGACGGATAATTAACGTAACCCCCAATTTTCCTTAATGTGGAAGAGTCCTAGAAGCCACGGGAACGAGCGGGAGGCCGAGCGGGCCCGGGGACAGGGCGCCCGCCCTCCCCCCTAGGGCGCCCGCCCTGCTGCTGCAGCCAATCAGGCTCCGCCTCGAGGATTATGCTCCACCGACCTAAAGGATTAAGGAAAACCGTCCGTTCAATGTCGGTTTGATCCAACGGCCCAGATTCACCCGAAAAGACTATATAAGCAAGGCCCTGGACCCTGGAGCAGGCACCTCTGTCTCATTATTCAGTTCCTAATTCAGTCATCAGGAGGAGAGAGTCTCTGATCAAGCCCTAGAGCCACCACATCAACTAGATCTCTAGTTTTAGCATAGCTACATAGGATTAGAACTAGAAGGAGTCAATCTTCGATTGGTTCCCGGATCTGTCAAGAGGATTCTTGGTAATTCCTCTCTTGTTCTTCAATTGTTCATCATTGTTCTTCAATATTATGAATACTACTTTGTTCTATTTCAATATATTGAATATGACTTTGCTCTACTTGATTATATTAGCAATTATATTGTTCTTAGTTTATCGTAGTTATATGCTTGGCATAGTTAGATTGGAATTATATACATGCCTAGGATCGTATAGCGTTTATCCATGTGCGCAGTGGGTGAATGATAAATATTGTGTAGACGTGGTGTCTATACCGTCTTTATCTGCGATTGCACCCTATATGCCGGATCGGTGGGTAGTTCGCGATAGTGACAGCTTCGTTGATTCTTATATAGTCCCCCTCTCGTGTATAGGGCAGGCAGAGCAACATTATTACAGGGGAGTGATTGCTATGTTCTTCATCTTCCTTGCTAATATTCACTATGCATGGGTGTAGTCTTTTCTCGCTATGATTGCCAAGTATAATTGCACTAACTATGATAATGCTAGACTTTATAGTTAATAATTACTTAGGGAATATCTTTGTAGTTCATCCTAATTCCATGCTAATGACTTGCTAGAATATCTGTTGAGGTGCTTATCATTATTATATGTGGCTAGTTATGCTGATCAGATTAATTATCCTTGTCACTATTCATATTTATCTATATTCTATGTGACATTTATCCCTGTATGATGAGATAGATAGATGCTCTATATTATACATGCAATGATAGATACTCAGTTCTATATTCTCATTCCACGATCAACTACGATGCTTAGAATCCCTTCCCAGTGGTAAAAATATAAATAACGATACCTGGAATACTTCCCGGTTAAAATGCTGCATCGGTATTAATCTGTGCGCTTGCAGATTCCCTTTATTTATTTATCTTGATGAGCAATTGCATATTTCAATACCGCGTCTCTCATGTCATGCTGGGGATGACAACTTGGCTTAAGTGGCATGAGGGATAGGTTTGGCATTTTTGGCGCCGTTATCAGAATTAGAGAATTAAGTCTACTTTTGGTAATGACGTTAAGAATGCCCAACAAGCATTTTTGGCGCCGTTGCCGGGGAAGGTTGATTTCTAAGTTGGAATGAATAAAGAACTTTGAGACATCATTCGCATCACTAATATATTCGAGCTTATCAATTCTCTCGTACAGTTTTACCCCTGCATTTTCCATTTTTTATTTTATTTCAGGGTGATGTATGAATAGAAGACATCTTCCAGACAACTTTGTTGACGAACCCGAAGCCTTATTCAGAAGAACAAGAGCCAAGCTCAAATCGTCAACACTTCAGCGCAAAACTTCATCCAAATCAGAAGACCGCCGAAGTTTCGTCCGGAACTTGTCAGCTGAATTCGAAGCTATGGCGAACAAGTCGATCCGCGAGTTCTCAGCTCCCACTACGGACAACATCCGCACTGGACCTGCTGTGGAGATCGACCGCAACTTCGAGCTCAAGCCTGGGCTCATCAACATGGTGCAAGCTAACCAGTTCTGTGGGAAGCCGCACGAGGATGCTAGTGCTCATCTTCAACACTTCCTGGAGATCTGCAGCACTTTCACCATGGCTGATGTTCCTAGAGACGCCATACTACTTCGCCTTTTCCCATTCTCACTGTTGGGGAGAGCGAAGCAGTGGTTCTACGCTACAAAGGAGAAGAATACTACGTGGGCACTCTGCTCCACGAACTTTCTAGCCAAGTTCTTTCCCATGGGCAAGACAAATGCTCTCCGTGGGAAGATTACAAGCTTTCAGCAACAGCACGATGAATCCGTTCCAGAAGCATGGGAGCGCTTTCAAGACTACATCCTAGAATGTCCCCATCATGGAATGGAGAGTTGGCTGCTGATGCAGACATTCTATCATGGGCTCGTCAATAGTGCCCGTGAGACCATGGATGCTGCAGCTGGAGGAGCATTCCTATCACTCACCATACCACAAGCCACAGCTCTTGTGGAGAAGATGGCGTCCAACCAAGGTTGGAATGAAGAGAGAACTCAGACCCGCAAGAGAGGTGGAGGTATGCATCAGCTCAAGGAGGTAGACATGCTGTCTGCCAAGCTAGACCTACTCATGAAGAAGCTCGATGACCGAGCTGGAGAGAAGAAGGAAGTAATGCACGTCTACGACTCCCACATGACTTGTGAGGAGTGTGGAGGTGTTGGACATTCGGGCAATCACTGTCCCGAGTTGCTAGAGGACGTGAACTACATCAACAACAACAACAATAACTACTACAACCGTCCTCAGCAGAATCAAGGTTGGAATCAACAAAGGCCTAACTACTCAGGTAATTACCAAGGTAATAATTCTTTCAGTAATAATAATTATCTACCTTTAAGAGAGTTAGTGTCTAATCAAGGAAAGCTAATGGATAACATGTCTAAGAAATTGGCATCTAATGATAAAATTCTAGAAAATATAAATAATAGAATGGATAATTTTTCTACTGCCATCAAGAATCAAATTAGCTTTAATAAAATGATTGAATCTCAATTGAATCAAATAGCTGCTGCTGTTCCTGCTACTAACCCCGGTATACCATCACAACCGGATGCATTAGAATCTGCACTTGTAGACATATTTGATGCAGGAGATTACTGGAGTAACCCCATCATTGAGGTAAGTACTGAACTTCTGCCAGTCAAGAGAGGCGACCCAGGACGCCCCGTCATCCCGATCTCCATCGGCATGCGAGACTTCCCAGAAGCACTCTGTGACTTTGGCTCAAGCGTCAACATCATGCCCAGGGTACTCTACGAAAAACTCTTTTCACAACCATTATTAGAAACAACCATGTGTTTGCAGCTTGCAGATAGGACACTAAGTTACCCAAGAGGAATCTTGAAGAACATCTGTGTCCGAGTTGGTTCCTCGTACGCTCCAGCAGACTTCGTAGTAATAGAGACCGGTTCTGACGAGAGGGCTCCCGTCATCCTAGGGAGGCCATTCCTGAACACCACGGGAGCTGTCATCTATGCTAGTGCTGCCAAGATCAGTTTCCACATAAAGGGGAGGAAGGAAATGTTTTCCTTCAAGAACAAGACCGTACAAATCCTAGAGCAACCCCAATATGAACCAAGGAGGACCAACAAGAGGAACAAGAGCAAAAAGCAAGTGTGGACCGAATCAGTCAAGATGGTCACTGTCGTGCACAAAGGTCAAGATCGCCAACTCAAGTCACCATTCTTGGACAAGAAGGACGACCCAGGTATGCCAAGCATTTATTGCTCCATTAATGGGTACAACTTCTACAAGACACTATGCGACACTGGGTCGGGCGTCAACATAATGGCCAAGGTCACCTATGAACTGCTGTTCGGAACCATGCCCTTGAAGCCGACATACATTCGTCTCCAGATGGCAGATCAGACATTCCGACAGGTTGAAGGTACAGTAACTGACGTCCCTGTCAAGATAGACGATCATTTTGTCCATACAGACTTTCAGGTTGTTGACATGGGAGAAGACGAGTATGATCCACCTATCATCCTTGGAAGACCGTTCCTCAGTACTGTCAAAGCAATCATCTACATTGGAACTGGAGAAGTCCACATGCACTTCCCCTCTGAGAAGGTACGCCTTTACTTTACTGACCCCAACTACGTATTTGAAGAATCTAAGCAGGTCAGGACAAGGAGAAGGAGGCGGAACCGCAACCAGAAGCAACCGGTCATCAAGGATGGATGGGCAGACTACGAAGGAGAAGTGGTAAGATCTGAGGACATACCACTCAATCAGCACTGTCTTGAAGAGACCGAAGCACCAAGACAAGTGTGGAAAGAAAAGACAGTTGAACACGAGGAGGAGGCGCTGCCGGAACCACCGACTACGCCATCCACTGACTCCCAAGACAACTGAGTACACATAGAGTCCCGTTCGGAGGACTTAAAAATGCCGGACGCCTTGCCAAGAGGTAACTTGGTAGTTATCCATTTCCCTTCTCAGATATTTACTTAATAGTTTGTTTAGTTAATCATATTCATGTTATCTTAGAAAGAAAATAAAAATGTTAAAAAAAAACTCTAGAAGCCCCATGTGAGTATACGAGTGGCATAAAACCCATAAGTACATTCACTGTGGTGGCATAAAAAAATAAATAAATATTTTCTTCTGCTTTATAAAATGAAAACATAAAAATAATCAAGGAGGCTCAACATGATAAAGGCTAGATATTTATGCTAACACTTAATCAGTTCCACAAGCTTTGTTGTCTATTTGAGCTTCACAGAATCCAAGAGGACTAGCAGACGGAGGACATTCTAATCGCTGTCAGGGTGCTGCCGACTTTCAAATACACCTCCGCTATCTGCTAGCTACATCAAGAGAAACTACGTCAAGATCCAGCTTGGGGGAGAGCACCCCCGTTATCTCGCTAAGTATTTCTATATCTATCTTTATATTTATACTTATACTATATTAAAATAAAACGATGAAAAACCAAATAAAGATTTTGTGCTTATATATATATATATATCTATATCTTTTGCTTAGTGTGTTTAATAAATAAATAAAGTGGCTATGCTAAAATGAATCTAGATAATAAAACTCTAGCATGGATATGATGAATAGTTGCTCTGCCTAATTTCAATTAGAAGTTCTCTCTCTAGTTTAGACATAACTGTTATTATTTAAAAGCTTACTCTAAACCTGAACTTGTGGGAAGAGAACTTGATCTAAAGTCTAAGTTGTTAACGGATATGATATGGAAAGGTCGAGCTGCTGTTTATCTATTCCTAGAGATGCTAGAATTCTGGAGAATTTTATCTTTGAAAATCTTTAAAATGCTACATGATGAGTTCCTTTATGATGAGAGTTTAAATTCCTACCACGGCCATACATACATGCTTGCTAGACTTTAAGCTATACATTTACTTTTTACTACTTATGAGCATTGAGTGTAGTCAAGCTGTGTAGACCCTTAGGAGCTTGTCATGTGGTTAAATCAAGATTCACTTGCACGTTCACTCATATATGCTGCTTCTACTCCGGAAGTACGCATCCACATACATCCATCCATTCCATCTCCAGATCCACATAAAATTATTCTACTCCTAACCCGGGAGAGAATAGTCAAAAACATTTTTCCTATTCCTGTTATTCCCTGTGAAATAAATGCTCAAGTTATTTTGGTTACTACCACTTGCTAAATTGTTCTAAGGAGATGAGTGCTCTATCCGAGGAAATAAAAAGGGGCAAGTGCCCGGAACCTCGAAAAGAAAAATATTACGAGGAAATAAAAAGGAGCAAGTGCTCGGAACCTCGATGAAAAAAAAAAGTGAAAAAGTGTGAGAAGAGAGGTAAAAATGGACAAGTGTCCGACAGTAGAATTAGGGGTACAAGATACCCACCTGAGAGGAAAGAAAAAAAAATAATAAATAAAAATATAGAGCATCTCATCCTCCTCAAAGAGCACCAAAAGCAAGAAAGGTATGTATCCCCTCAAAAAGAGCAAAAGTAGAATTAGACACTCTCCACCATTATCACCATTATCACCATTATCACCATACACCATTCATTCACCACACATGCACATCTTGATTTGACTTATTGACTTGTTTCTCTGGATCCATGGTTTGACTATGCAATAAATGTCTTGTAAGTATGTATACCTTATCTCCCACCTATGAGCTCCAGATATCAAAAACCTTATTAGGATAGGTTGAGAGAGAAGGCAATGTCACTCTGCCTTATACCACAAATACTACATACTTTGCTTTGAGAGAAGGCAAACACCATTACTGCCTTGGTGAGGATCCAGAAATACCACAAATGAGAGACCTGAGAGAGTCATACAAGGAATCTCTGAGTTTTATTTGAAAATCTGCAAAAACTCCAGAGCTATAGCTGATCAAGAATAAGAGACATGGCGCTTGACTAGACTGTTCTATCTTTTAACCGCTCAAGACAAAGGTGACAGTTGCAAGCCCCATAGTGAAAGGCACAATGAGTAAGTTTTAAGTCTTGACAGTTTACTCTAACTCAGAGATAAGACTCTATTTGAAAGCATGTGTACCGTCAAAATTCAAAAGCATTCAGCAACTTCTGATCCATCACTGAGACTATCCTTGCTCAGGGACGAGCAAGAGGTAAGCTTGGGGGAGTTTGTTGACGGTCCTTAAGTATCAATTATATCTATCAAATAAATAGAGAAAAGGATCCATATGAAATAAACACCCAGACTTAGGGTTTTATCTGACAGAATTCCACGAGTTTTGCTGTTTATCTATTTCTGCAGGGGGTTATCAGGAAATATGAAGGAAAGGCCCACATGTCGGGTTAATGACGGATAATTAACGTAACCCCCAATTTTCCTTAATGTGGAAGAGTCCAGAAGCCACGGGAACGAGCGGGAGGCCGAGCGGGCCCGGGGACAGGGCGCCCGCCCTCCCCCCTAGGGCGCCCGCCCTGCTGCTGCAGCCAATCAGGCTCCGCCTCGAGGATTATGCTCCACCGACCTAAAGGATTAAGGAAAACCGTCCGTTCAATGTCGGTTTGATCCAACGGCCCAGATTCACCCGAAAAGACTATATAAGCAAGGCCCTGGACCCTGGAGCAGGCACCTCTGTCTCATTATTCAGTTCCTAATTCAGTCATCAGGAGGAGAGAGTCTCTGATCAAGCCCTAGAGCCACCACATCAACTAGATCTCTAGTTTTAGCATAGCTACATAGGATTAGAACTAGAAGGAGTCAATCTTCGATTGGTTCCCGGATCTGTCAAGAGGATTCTTGGTAATTCCTCTCTTGTTCTTCAATTGTTCATCATTGTTCTTCAATATTATGAATACTACTTTGTTCTATTTCAATATATTGAATATGACTTTGCTCTACTTGATTATATTAGCAATTATATTGTTCTTAGTTTATCGTAGTTATATGCTTGGCATAGTTAGATTGGAATTATATACATGCCTAGGATCGTATAGCGTTTATCCATGTGCGCAGTGGGTGAATGATAAATATTGTGTAGACGTGGTGTCTATACCGTCTTTATCTGCGATTGCACCCTATATGCCGGATCGGTGGGTAGTTCGCGATAGTGACAGCTTCGTTGATTCTTATATAGTCCCCCTCTCGTGTATAGGGCAGGCAGAGCAACATTATTACAGGGGAGTGATTGCTATGTTCTTCATCTTCCTTGCTAATATTCACTATGCATGGGTGTAGTCTTTTCTCGCTATGATTGCCAAGTATAATTGCACTAACTATGATAATGCTAGACTTTATAGTTAATAATTACTTAGGGAATATCTTTGTAGTTCATCCTAATTCCATGCTAATGACTTGCTAGAATATCTGTTGAGGTGCTTATCATTATTATATGTGGCTAGTTATGCTGATCAGATTAATTATCCTTGTCACTATTCATATTTATCTATATTCTATGTGACATTTATCCCTGTATGATGAGATAGATAGATGCTCTATATTATACATGCAATGATAGATACTCAGTTCTATATTCTCATTCCACGATCAACTACGATGCTTAGAATCCCTTCCCAGTGGTAAAAATATAAATAACGATACCTGGAATACTTCCCGGTTAAAATGCTGCATCGGTATTAATCTGTGCGCTTGCAGATTCCCTTTATTTATTTATCTTGATGAGCAATTGCATATTTCAATACCGCGTCTCTCATGTCATGCTGGGGATGACAACTTGGCTTAAGTGGCATGAGGGATAGGTTTGGCATTTTTGGCGCCGTTATCAGAATTAGAGAATTAAGTCTACTTTTGGTAATGACGTTAAGAATGCCCAACAGCCTTAATGCCCTCTGTCACTGTGTCCTCCATCTCACACAGAATCACGTCCCATATGTCGAACTCCTGCTGCCTGACCATATAAGCAAGTAACCATAGCTGCAGGTGAGAAACCATATAAGCAAGTAACCATATAAGCAAGTAACCATAGCTGCAGGTGTACCCTTTCCTTGCAGGGCTGACAACGCCTCTTGATGAAGTTCGACGCCAGCGCCACCCCGTCGACGCCCTGCTTGTCGACCAGCTTTAGGAGCTCCTCCACCTGCTCCATTGCTGCAGCGCCGGGACGCTCCGACCATGACGGCAGCACCTTCGGCGCGAAGGCCGGGTCGCACGGTGGCCTCGGCGCCTCTTGATGGATGTAGAACCACTTGGGCTTGTACTCCATCACCTTCGAAGGCAGCGGCATCACGATGTACTCCTCCGCCATCCCATCCCGCAGCTGAAGGTACACCGACCCGACGATGTCCGACGTTCCGGTGCCGTTGATCTTCAGGCGGAAGAAGTGGCGGAAGAGGTCGAAGTGGGGCTCCATGCCCATATACGCCTCGCAGTAATGAATGAAGACCGCGATGTGCAACATTGTATTGGGGGTCAAGTTGCACAGCGCGACCTGGTAGTACTCCGGCAGCCCGTGGAGGAAGGGGTGGACCGGGATTCCAAACCCGCACCTGAAGAAAGCTTCGAAGACAATGAGCTCCGAAGTATTTGGCGTCGGCCAGTCCTCCAGGTACGCTTCCCTCCAGCCGCCGGTGACGCTGTCGAGCAGCAGGCCGGCGAAGACGAGCTCCTCCTAATTCTCCCGTCGGAGAACACTCCGCGTCCACCCGCGTGCCCAGCTCGGCACCTCGATGCGGTCGTCGGATTTCGCCTTCGCCGCCTTCTTCGCCTTCGCCACGCCCCCGCGAGTGCGCTTTCCGCCTGCCATTGACGACGATGAGGTGGGGATTCGGATCTAGATCTGGGCCTACAGTGTTTTTGTGCTCGAAATCGCTCGTGGGCTACGAGGCGAGAGCACAAGGAACAAGTGAGGAACCGCCGCCGTCCTTTTCCCCCTTTTTATACGGTGTGGTCCGGCCTTTCGGCTCTAGGGTCCTTGGGAACCCGTGGCCATCACGCCCACGACCGCCACGTCGCCTGCGGCAACCGCACACGCGTGCCCATTCCGCATCGGCGTTAATGGGCTGCTGGGCCATCGGTTTGTCAAAACGGCCTGTCCGTTCGCCTTCATTTATTTCTTCAATTTCAATTATTTTGCGCCAGTAAACGCGATACTAATGCCCGGGGACTGATTACCCCTGTTAGTTCTAATGTCCATTTCAGGGGAACAGTAAGCTCTACAGTTCTTGGTCGGCGCTACAGTAACTCCCGGGGACTATAGATCTCCAACTTCACCCTCGGGGACTCTCCCCTCAAATTTATTCTAATGCTTTTTCTTTGGCCCTGCTACAAAAACCATGCTGCTTCTTACAGCAGGCCCGGGGACTACGTGTACACACGTCATTTTTTCTTTCGTAAAAATGAGTCTGTTTCATGCAGGAAAATTACAAGCTTGGCACCACGTGCCTACAGCACCCACTCCCAAGCTCGGGGACTAAGTGGATACACTTCACCTAGCGGTGAATGTATTGTTCATCTTTTTCTTTTTTACAGCTTGATATGGACTAGCTCGGACTTCAACCGGAACGCCATCGGCTACTGGTGTCTGGCTGCGTCCAAAGTGGATACACTTCACCAGATGAAAGATCTTCAAAAATTTTCTTGCAGCACCTTGCATCCTTTTTTGCAGGACATCGCAGAATACTCCACACGGCTGCACTTCGGCTACAGCTCAGGCTGTTACGTTCGCGACCAGCCTAACCTGGTCGGAAGCCTACCACAAGTGCAACCGCGACTAGGCGACCTGGTCGGCAGACGCCTCTACCGACATACGACCAGACCCAACCTGCTCGGAAGACTTCACGACGCCCAGCACAATGGATGCAAAGTGCTCGGGGACTAGCTGTGGGGATAATACACCCGCATACCCCCATGGCACGACTTGGGCTCTTCTACAGATGCGGCCCAGCTAGGAGGCTTTGCGGCCCGCGACCAGGCCGTCGCAGCCGCCAAGGACTCTCCTGATGACTTGCTCGACAAGGAAGATCCGAATAGATAGACCCGGATTCCTTGCCAAAAGAAACCGATTGTAATCTGTTAGGATTGGACAAGTTGTAACCCTGCTCCCCGGCTATATAAGGCGAGCAGGGATCCCCTCCAAAGCACGCCATATTCCAATCCATCAATACAAACCAGCCACCAGAACACAGGGCGTAGGGTATTACGGCGACTTGCCGACCCGAACCTGTCTAAATCGCCGTCTCTCATCCCTGTGTTTACGCTTTGCAGACGTATCGCACGCCTCCGCCGCTCAATCTACTACCTTGGGCATACCCCTCGGTAGACTATCGACCATATTTCGTCGACAGGTACCTAGACCATCTGACCAGATTCGTACACTAATTGATGTTGTTGGCTATGTTATTCCTTAGCCAATTACACATGTATTTTTTTCAATAACACATGGTCCATTGTAGGTGAAGCAAGTTAGAAGTTCATCTCATATGCGAAATAAATTGGTACCTACATTAGGTGAACAAAGCTAGATCAGAAGCAAAGTACATTTTGAAAGTAAACAAGATAAGTTCTGGTTGTTAAAAAAATATTTAAGTAATATTTGTATGATATTGTCACTTTGTCTATGTTTCTTTGTGAACGCAATTGTCAGTTCATTAATGGACATGTTTGCTATCGAGTTATCAGATTCTTGATGTTTTGTCAAGGCTGAATGCAGTATCATTAATGGTTTACTTCCCATTATTAATCATAGAAAATAGAAAATACAATAATTTGATTCTAATTTCTACATTCATCTTGACGCACTATATATACAAATGAAAATGTCTATTTTTTGTTGGGACGTAATAAAGCAATACAATATAACGTGTCTATACTATTACAAACAAAATATAGATGTATGTATGAAATCGTTTCTACAGTCTTAATACACACTATGATGTCACTATACAATGTATTGATATACGTAGACAAGTAACAAAAATGTGCTATTGTTCCTACTTTTGTTTGTTAACATGTGTTTAGGCGTTACTATAAAATATATCACCCATCATATCAATTTACATGTCACCTTTCCACATCAGTTGTCACATCACCTTTCCACATCAGCTGCCACATCACCTTTCACGTCACCTACTATATCATCTCTATACTCCTTAATGCACAATAATGCGTCACTACAAAACGTGACTATAGTAGTACACATGAATTATAAATGTATCTATAATATTGTCTCTATATTTTTCACACGTAATGAAATGTTGCTATATGACGTAATTATACTAACATACACATGTTATATGCCCATCTATAAAAGTTTATCAATGTGTCTATACATGCATCTAGTGTGTCTACGAAATGTCTATTCATCTAATTTATATCCTTACGATAATCGTCTCTATAGAGTCTGATATGATCCATATGTAGACACTTCTAACACAATTTTGTAAAGCGTGCCTACATTTCTATAGAGATGAATTAAACCGTGACTACTGTCTGAAAAACCGTAGCTATATGGTGTTTTCTAATAGTGTAGGTGAAACTTATTTCGCACAAAACTGCTAATTCAAGGCATAGTCTATTGTTCAATTACGAAGTAGCATAACCTTTGTTCTAGGTGGATGTTCAACTTAACAGTCTTTATCGAAACACTGATATATCAAACGATAGAGATTTCGGACTATTTCGTATGAGTCCTAGGACTTGGTGGGGATTGTTAGATTTCATATGGTTTGGCCCATATTATATTTAATGATTAATAATTTTAGGCCCAAATTAAATGCTATGTTGTATTATAGTTTTAGTGTCGTATTAGATTTTGACTATATATTGACTCGACTTAATTAGATCAATTCTTGTTGTATCTATATAGAAGTTGAGGAAGGAGAAAGGAGTGACACGCGCGCGCGCCACCGCTGAGGCGAGGCGTGCGTGTGTGCATGCCATGCCGAGCCGAGCCAGCGTGCATGCATGCGTGACGTGACGCGCCGCACCACCACATGATGTGGTGCGGTTTGTGGGTTGGTTTTGCCACTGAGAAAAGGCTGAGTAAAGGGAATTAACCAGAATTGAATGAGATTGTAATTGAGACATTATTGTAATTATTACTGGAATTACACTCATTCGTTACCGATCCAGATCCGGCTCTCCTCTTTATCTCCTCCGTCTGGCTTCTCCTCTCTCAACGAAACACAACACAAATTCTCTGTTGAGTCGCTAGGTTTTACCCGTCCCGTTCCTCTGCGAGCACAAAGAGATCGGGAGAGCAGGTGCCTCCGAAACCCAATGTTCGTCTACGAACCTTGCACGAGGTTGCGGGCTATTAGGTTTTTGGGAGCGATCCCGCAATTGCTCGATCCATCGACGCCGCCGATCCGACACCAACGATCTGCAACATCTTCTTCTCAGCGTCGGCCTGACTGATCCGCAACATCTTCTTCCCGGTGCCACCTCTGCTTCAGCGTTTGCAGATCCGTCGTCAACGTTCGTGACTGCACTGCGAACCTCTCCCTGCATCGACTGCGGTCCACGACTTTCAGCAACACATTCGCTATGAATGTGAATGGAGTCGTCGATGCCTCCGGCACTGGTCCCTCCGTAGGGTATATCACTAATCCCGATCAGATTTTTGTTTATGTGTATAGTAAAGTATTGGTATTAGTACCTATATCAATCAGTATGTTCATCTCGTATGCATATGCCTCTGATAAGGTACATGTGCACATATTTGTCACCACTAATTTACTATTATATTTCTAGATTAAATTAAACATGAAAATGCCTAATTTTCTAACAGTTGGTTGCATGAGTTGTTACTGTAGATAGCATTATGTGAAGTCCACACATTAGGTTTATTTCTAGGTTGAAGTTGTGGACTTGGCTTGGGTGCACCATGGCCGTACCAGAGATTTTGAGGCCCGGGAACAAACCGAGAAATGAGGCCCTATAATATACTAGTGAAATACAAATAATTGAGATATATTTGGATTCCAATATATAAGTAACAAATACATCTTCTTAATCTCTAGTAAAAAACATCATTCATATGGTGTTCTTTGAAACAAAATCTTCAATTGTACCTTCATATTTTATTTGATATGTCTGAAACATCATTTTCAAGTGCAATTGTTGCCAACCATTGAATCTTTCTTATATCATTGACTCATTATACTAGCATGTAGGACTTTAATAACTTCAGTTTTGAAAAAGTCCACTGCGCAGATGTAACTATTACAATAGTTAGGGCCCCTAGTTTGGGGGCCCAGCTCTGTCGCTCCAGTTGCACTGCCTAATGTATGGACCTGAGTGTAGGAAACAGTTGCACACATAAGAGATAAATTACAAAGAAATGTCATCATAACTGTGTTTATTACATAACATCAATATTACAACTCAAAGTTCTAAACAAAAGCAAGCGAAAGATAAGTAGCTCTCAGTGGCAGCTCCACTTCATAGGGACGTCGATTGGTGAACTACAAGTCTAGTAGTCCTCACGAAACTTATCTTGCTCATACTCATATCCATCTGTTACCCACCCATCTGGGATTTTTATCCAAATAAAGAAAAATAGCAAGTGTAAGTACATCTCATAGTCAGCAAGACAACATGAGGTTATGAAGCTCAAAAGGCTAGATATGGTTCCAATGCAATGAGCACTGATTTGGTCAATATTTTAGCATTAGATAGTCATCAAATTGTGCTTAAAACCCATTAAAACCACATGATTAATAATATGAGCAACAACATCAAAAGAAACATGAATGGCAGTAACATGAACATAGAGTAAATATCATGAAGGTTGTTTAGTCTGTGAGTTTTCCGAGCCGCTCGTGATCGTGAGCATGACTGTTATAATAGTTTTTTAACACTCTGCAGAGGTTGTACATCTTTACCTGTGAGCTGTGATCCCCATGTTCCGGGGTTTGCAAAGACCATCACCTCTACCTAGGAAGTGCGACAGGGTGCACTATGAAGTCTTTCGAAGGTTCCCCTAATAGGACAGTGGACACTAGGTTTTCAATCGACAAGCATATATAGGAACCCCCTTTCCAATGGCACATTCGTTCCCGGCTATACACATGAGACCAGAGGCTGTCCTATACCCGTCTCGACAAGCCCCTTTTGTGCCCTTTCGGGTAACCACCATCAAGCCAGGAGAGGGCCTCGTACTGAACCAAAACCAAAGCCATGTAGCCCTCACAGTTGTACTGTATGTCCTAGCTTTTGCTGAAAGATAAGCCATTTAGAGCATGAAAGCCCCCACGCCCGATGTTCACATTATCATAAGAACAAGATAAGAACATATGATGCGCATATTATTAGTCACCTCATTAGTTCACATATGTTGGAATTAAGCACTAGCAGATCTACCCATATGCAAGCATCCCATTGTAACAAGGTATAAAGTTGAACAACTAGGATAAAACTAGGGCTTGCAGATGGACACATGCACATGAATAGTATATTATAGATGAGTAGGCAACAAGGATGATCTCATGTTATACTTATCTTGGTCAGCGAACTCTTGGTGCTCCTGCTGGTCTTCGAAGAGTTGGTCCTGCTCGCGCACGTACTGTTCACCGTCAACATACAAGCATCTGAATACACACATGCATTGCAAACAAGGCTAGTGTTAGAACAGTATACCAATAGAAATAAAATAATAATAAAAGTTTATAAAATAGATCTACAAGTCTCTACGATCGCATAGACATTTGGATCACTGAATTCGGATTTAAAACGCGAAAGATATGGTGTAAGCAAGGTTCAAAAAGGCCTAAACAAGACTGACCTAAACGTGAATTTTACTTCCTAAAGACCTAACCAACAGTGGTACTACTGTATAGATTATGAAATTACGAAACCAACACAAGTTGAATGGATCAAAACGGAGTTAAAATGAGCAAGTTATGAGCAAATTTGTGTAGTGGCATTTCTGTAATTAGATGGAAACATTTTTGAATTAAAATAAATTGGAAATTTTGGATTAATCCGCTGACTAGGGACTGCAGGTTCAATTAGCCAAAAGCCGAAGGGCTCTTTAGCAAATTTCCCCGATGAAGGGGAACGAGCGTTCTTCGACCGTCCGATCTAATCTGGATGGAACAGATTAGACCCGAGGCGAGAGAGGGCGGCGCCGCCGGCTTGAACAAGGCTGGCGCGGCGGTGCGCCATATGCCCGCGATGGCCGAGCTCGCCAGAGTTGTGTGGCTCGGTGATTCCAGCCACTGCTCGACACGGGAGAGGGACCGAGAGAGAGAGAAGGAGATGGGGAACTCACCAAGTCCGAAGATGAGGTCCAGCAGCGACTGGGGTGGTGCTCGACGGGATTTGGCGAACGACGGTGCTCTGCATCGCTGGTGAGGCCGGATTAGCAAACAAGAAAGGAAAAGAAAGGGGAGGAAGACGGATGTGGTACCCTTACGATGCGACGAAGCTCGAAGAAGGATCGAATTCGTCGGCAAGGCGTCGAATTCGGGATGGCAAGCTCGGTGGCCGACATTAGGGTTTGAGCTGGCGCTGAGCTCGAGTGACGGCGGCGGGTGGCTTGCAAATGAGGAAAAGGAAGCGGTGCAGGCGTTGATCCCCTTTATAGAGGCCGAGCGGCTTGGGATAGGCACGGGTGCCGAGAAGGGCGGAGCGGCGGCGACAACGACGTCCGGAGACATCGGACGGAGGTTGGGATGACTGCGCCGACAGGTGGGTTCCACCTATCAGCAAGGCAGGGTGCGAGCCCTGCCTGTCAGCAGGCAAGCACAGAGAGCGTGTAGCAAGGTGTAGGTCGCGCGGTGACTTGGGCCGATCGGCCGTGGGCTGCGGTGGGGGAGATCAGCGCGTGCGAGGGCCTGCAGAAAAGAGAAAACAGGTCGGGGAAAAGGGAAAGGATGTGGGCCTTCGGACCAGATTGGAGGAGGAAAGGAGAAAGCTTTTGACCTTTTTCTTTTTATTTTCAAACCTTTTCAAATGCATTTTCAAATTGAATTTGAATTTTTAAATCTGGTTTTTGAAACTCACTAAATCCAAAGAGTGCATCAGCATGTATGCATCAACTTGTTGCTAGGCTAGGATAAATTTTAATTTCCCCAAAATTATTAATTCCTTATGTTTAATGCTCACAAAAATAAATCAAATAAATTATATTAATCTATTTTAAATAAAACATAAATTTAGGGTGTTACAGAGACCCCAAATGGAGGAGGTGAAGTATTTATAGCCCCACACACAAAACCTCCATAAGGGATAAAAACTGTTGCAGGAAAAGGGGCATCGGACGCACCGATGCCCTGAGTAATGATAACGTGTATTGTCTTTGACAACACATGTCAAAGTGGCATCGAACGCTGGTAGCGTCGGATGCCACCCCATCAGACGCGTCCGATGGCGAAAACTCCATTTAAAAACCTCTCTTCCGATGTGACGCTTGTTGGGAATATGCCCTAGAGGTAATCATAGTGATGATGATATTTCTATTGTATCCATGATTTATTATATGTTCATTGAATATCCATTAAAGACACCTTGTATTGATTGACGATTATGTGAATTGTCTGTAAAACTCTTTTACTTGTATGGTTATTCGATAGTTGTCCCTAATCAGAGTTCATGTGGGGACACACATGAATATTAGATCAGCACATGTATTAGTTGATGGCTATGTTTCACAAGTCATAGACATGGAGATGTCAAACTAATAATGTGGGCACATGTATGACATGGGGCTGGACTGACCCAACATGAGATGTTCTTATTATTATCTCTTTACACATCATGTACGTTATGTCCTTCGACCTGAGATTGTGGTATGTACTCAAGGTATGAATCGACTCACTTAGGGACTATCAAACGCTACTTCGTAATAGGGTAGTTATAAAGATAGTCTTCAGGTTTGTCACGAAGTATGTTGTGAGACACAGACGATCAAGATGGGATTTGCCCCTCTCCATGCGAGAGAGATATCACTGGACCACTCAAATGATTGGATCATAAAATGCATGGCCGTGCTTAGGTTAAGTGTTAACCTATGAGTTGGACCAAATATTGTGTGGCAAGGGAATTGCGTGTATATGATCGTGGTGGTTCGTCTGATATGATCTTTGCGCGTACATAGGAGTTGACACGTCTTGCTAGAGGCCGCTATCAACTATCGGGCGAGTAGGAGTACTTGGGCCGTGTCTATGTGTGCGTGAACCCATAGGGTCGCACGCTTAAGGGGCTGGAAGCCTGATTCGAGTTGGACTCGAATCAGACTGGGATTAGGGTTTGCTAATGGGCCTCCAGGTCGGCGGGCTTATTAGGGACGCCTATAAATAGAGGGGTGGGGCGGCCAGGGTTTTGATCACGTCATTAGACAGCCGTCGCCCACCCCACGCCCGCGCCTATTGCTCCTCGCAGACCTAGCAGTCTGGAGGCGTGACGCTTCCTGTACGTGCGGATACCTCGGAGGTGCTGCATCTGGAACACAAGGACGAACTGCACGTGGAGACGTGAAGGACGGACGTGAACAACTACACAGCATCGCTGCGACGCGCACGTCTACACCGAGACATCTTCCGCTGCATCTGCGCGTCTAGTGGTAATTCCGTGATCTATAACTAGCAGTAGTTCCTGGTTTATGGGGTCAAAAAAATTTTGTTTTCGGCTAGCATAGCATCCTCGTAACCCTACAACGCTGACTTTCACTCTCCAGTGAACAGTGTTACCGTAGTATTCGATGCGACTACTCGATGCGTTCGATGCTACAACAAACTTATTGTGCACTTTCTGTTGGCATCGGATGCGTGTCTGATGCCAGCAGGGGCAGCGTCCGATGCCCTTCTGAGGATCGAAATGACTTTGGATCGTGACTGCCTAAACGACTTTTGATCCTCATGATATATAGGCTATCTCTGAGCTTTCTAAAGCCATGAAATGCACCACACCTACCTCAATAGACTCACCTAGATCAAACTACTCAGTTACACTCCCCTTTATAGTACGACCAATGGAAAAAACAAAGACCTAAACTAGTCTAAGTGTCTCTCAACACAAAAACACCAAAACACCAAACGACACTTACAACTAGCCTATCTCCGTCTTTGTCGTCCATCCTTTAAAAACCGAATCGATTTACATCGCTTAGGGGGCATGAAAACCATTTGCCCATATCATCACCATCATTGTGACTTAACACTCGCTGTTTCTGCAAAATACACGTTAGTCATAATAATCTTATGTTGTCATCAATCATCGAAACCCACTAGGGGCCTAGATGCTTTCACCAAACAACGAATTCAGTCTTGTTGGTTGCATGGGTTGTTGTTCACTATAGATAGCATTATGAGAAGTCCACACATTAGATTTATTTCTGGGTTGAAGTTGTCGACTTGGTTTGGTTGCACACATTCTCTTAGATTTATTTCAGAAACGGTGCTATTTCTTTTAAGTAGTGGTGAAATACCCGTCGATAGCGAGACATTTATATATACTGACTTCGTCTATGTCCGTGTTGTATAATTTCTATTCTCCGACCCTAAATATGCCCCCGTTAGAGAGAAATGGTTGCCTATTGCGGTTGTTTATTAGCGTATGATGATCATTTCATAATAATTTTTTTTTCTTGAAATTAGTAGGATCTTTATATATGGCAATGGTAGGTGTGCTATAGACAAAGATTATGAATGAAGTGATTAATATCAGAAGCTAGACTAACTTTCAGGTTCATATAGGGTTCGCGGATTGAAATACTTGTAAGATAATATATTCTAAGATTCCAATCCCTTAACTTGCAGTAATAATAGTACGGTCTTGTATCGTGCTTTTTTTTGCAAAAGGGGGAACCTGCGGTACACCATTGGTTATTCTTCACGTAAGCTTGTCCCATATGAACGTTACATTTTGTCCTTTCAACTCTCTTCAGGCCAGCTTCGAACCAAAATAAAGTGACAGAAAATTCCTTTCTTCGTATAGGGTATATATGTCTCGTAACTTATCACATAAGAATGCTCTCTCTTAATTCATGTCCTATATTTTCTTGATATTGCTTTAGAAATTCCTAAAAAATCGGGCCTTCAAGTCCCTTTCAAGTTTGCATAGAAGGATATGGGTGAAGAACAGCATTTTTTTTTCCTATGTTGTAACTGAAACTACACTATAGTCAATTATATACTTTTAGGAATAAGTTACAACCTTATTTCAATGAAATAAAAAAATATAAAAAGTCCATGATAAATATTAGTTGCAATAAATGATTAATTTATGTTTGGTGTATAAATATAAAGCTCACAAGACGAGGATAATAACTTTTTATGTGGCTTATTTTGTGTGTGTGTGTGTGTGTGTGTATATATATATATATATATATATATATATATATATATATATATATATATATATATATATATATAAGCTGTTTGAGTGTACTTGTATATCCACCTGAATCTACTATGTGTGTTAGAGTGAACTAATTTACACTACTAGAGAAGAGGCCTTTGGTCGATCTATCAACTAAGCTTTAGTCTGGATAAAAAATTGCGTCCGGTACTAAAGACTTTTAGTCCCGGTTAATGAAGGTCCCCAACGGACTAAAGGGTGGCCTTTTAGTCCCGGTTGTTGTTACCAACCGAGACTAAAGGTCTTCCACCCGGGACTAAAGGTCATTCACGAGTGAATTCTAAAGGAAAGCGTCCAGAACTATATCATGTGGGTTATGTTAGCTGAGTTGGTAAGTGAGTTTATTCGCGAGACGAGAGGTGCTAAGTTTAAATCACACACGCATTTATTTTTTTTCTCTTGGGATGATCTTTAGTCCCGGTTGTGTACCCGGGACTAAAGGTCCCGAGCCTTTAGTCCCGGATTCTTAGTCCCAGCGGGAAAACCGAGAGTAAAGGGTCTTCCCAACCGGGACTAAATGCCCTTTGTCTACTAGTGTAAGCTGAAATTTAGGCCCTGTTTGGTTAGGCCCCCTAAAGTTTAGTGACCATGTTTGGTTATATAGTGACTAAAGACCACTAAAGTTTAGTCACTTTTAACTACCTCTTTCTGACTAAAGACCCCCTAAATTTTAGTGGTCCCTAAACTTTAGTGGGGTGTTTGGTACTCTAGGGACTAATTTTAGTGACTAAACTTTAGAGGGATCTAACTAAACAGGGCCTTAGTTTAATTTTTCATCCCAATCTACTCCAACCCACATGAATATTGAGCCCCTATAAGGCTATAACATTTATAATTCACTGGGAAACATCTGAAAGCTTAAAACAAAGTTAAAACAGATGAGACATATCTACATGGTGTGGGTCTGGGTACTTACTACTACATTCACAACTGTACGTGCGGCCACCACCACACCGGACACCCTGAGAGGCGGCCAAGCAATAATATAAATATGTGATTGGTGTTATTATTGCTTGCTGGAGCATATGCATGCCATCGACCTTATATTAGCTTGACAGGGAGAAAGAAAGAAATAAACCAGCAACCAGGACGTAGAGGCATATATAAATGGAGCATGCAGCTGCTGCTGTGCCTCAAGAAGAAGAAGAAGATGAAGAACGGCCACGGCGGCTGCCAGAAGCGGGGCTGAATGGCATGATACTGCGGCGGGCGTTCATGGACAAGGCGATCAGCAGCTTGGGGGCGCTGGCGCTCGCTTGGGCCACCATTGTTCTGCTTGGTGGATTCTCCACCCTCATCAAGCAGAAGGATTTTTGGTTTGTCACCATCATCTCCTTCCTCGAAGCCTCCAGGTTAGGCACATATATATATATATATATGCAAAAATATATTAGTTAGCTAGCTAGCTAGCTATCCTTGTATCGCTGTGTATATATTTGTTTTTATTATAAGTAAGATGGTCCATTAATTAACCCATGCACCAGCATACAATTTTAGAAAACATCAGTAAAAATTGTGGATGGCCTTTTTATGCACCTAGATAACCATTATGTCTAGATAAATACATTAGTAAAAACAAATTTAGACGTAGTTAAAATCGATTTTTAGAGATGGTTTGAAAAACCGCGACAACAGCACCAATTGTAAAATAAGTGATTTTTAAAACCGTCCCTAAAAGTTAATTTTCATAAATGGTTCACTGAAAACAACGGTCCTTAATAATCATTTTAAGTTAATTTTCATAAATGGTTTACTGAAAACAACGGTCCTTGATAATCATTTTTTAGAGACGGTTGACTTAAGTCAACCACCCCTAAAAACAATTTTCAGATTTTTTAAAATTATTTGAACCCACAACCTCTTGCCTCACCTGTTTCATCCCCTGCCACCATACCGCGCAGTCACTCGAAGCTAGTTATACGATGTCTATTTATACTAATACGTACGAATATTGTAGTCAATATTTTGACTCATAAATGTTCTTAAATGAGAAAACTTTTAACTAGAAAGTTTTAGATCTCATCGAGTACTACAACGTTCATATAGGATGATTCTCCATCCAAGGTCATTTGAAAAATCTAAAATTCAAAACCTGAGACATAATTTATATATTTGGAACCCTAAATAATCTCAAACAAAAATTTTATCAACTAAAAAGTTTTAGATCTTGTCGAGCTCTACAATTTTAATATAAATTTTGTTGTCGTCGAATTTCATTTAAAAAAGATATAAACTTATTTCTGCTGCTGCTAATTTTAAGGATGGTTGAGTTAGTTAACCACCCTTGAAAACCATTTTTGGAGATGGTGGCTTAATAAGACAACCTATAAAAATCACACGTTTTCAGAGACGGTTGACATAAGAAACCATCCTTAAAAATCATTTCCAGCAATGTTTTTTAATAGAAGTGCCTCTAGAAGTGGAAATGTTTTTGGGGTGGTATTCTTAATGGAATCGCTTCTAAAAATTGATTTCTAGCAACGGTTGTATAGCTATATTGTCTTCTGCAAAGGTTAAAGGCGGTGTGCTAAAAAAATCCCTCTATTAGAAAAGGGAGACTTCTTCAAAAAATCATTTCGGTACTAGTGATAGTGAAAGTTATGTATTAAAAAAGCCAGAAGAACTCGGTTGGAGTTATAGGCAATGAAGTAATTTTTCGGTCTGTCTTTTTTAAAATTCCTCTCCATTTCAAATTGTAAAATATTCTGATTTTTCTAGTATATACTTTTTATTGTATAATATCTAGAAATAGGCTCTGTTCGGTGGGACTTAAAGAGTTTTCTGTTTATTTGTTTGTTTGATTTATTGTGAGAGAAAAACATTGTTCTACGACTGACTGATTTATATAGATTTATAGTTCAAGCGAACAAAGTCATAGTGTATACTTAGAATTCTAGGTGCATGGGCCAAAACTACAGTATAGTAATATAAAGTCTTGACTCGCTGCATTTCACACTCTTTCCAAATTGCAGGCTCCTCAGCAGTGCAGTGGAGCGGGAGGACGAGTTCATCCTCAACGCACCGGAAGTTGTGGCGGCGAAGAACGAGGAAATTGAGGCCAAAGAGCATGAAAGCTGGCAACAACATCGAACCAACCTGCAGGAGCAAGGAATGATACCAAGACGACGAAGAGGCATGCTGGGATGGTCGTCGTCCCTAACCTCCAGGCGGCGGCGCTGCTGCACCTGTCGCCACTTCTTCGCCAAGACCCTCTCGATGGGGCTCACGTTCGGGAAGTTCGCCGCAGAGATCACCTCCGTCGTCCTGGCCGTTCTGCGCTTGAGCCGGCAGGACTACGTGGACCCGGCGGACCAGAGCAGCAGCGACCACAAGAGCATCAAGGGGTCCCTGAACGTGTTCTACGGCCTGGTGCTGGCGCAGGGCGGCTCCTCCTACCTCTCCGAAACCATGCTCCCCGTCGACCTCTCGCGGGCGCTGAAGCTGAGCATGACGTACAAGCTCGGCCACTCAGGGCTGCCGATCATCAAGCGCTACGCGCAAGACACCTACATGAAATGTTTTGGTGGAAGAGTCCGTGAAGCAATGGACATGGACCTGGTCACCTTTGCCATGGAGATGGCAAGGTCCTCCTCGGTGGCTGACCGACTCGTCGGTGTCCGAGTTCTCGATCGCGTCCTCAGCGTGGAGAAGTACAGAGAGCTGGCGCTGATGAGGCTTCGAGCTTCCATTGACACCGTGGGGAACGTGATCACCATGCTAGGGCTGAAGAACAAGACCAAGGAGGAAGAGAACACCAGAGGGCACGCGGCGAACGTGGTGCTGAAGCTCTCTCCGAACCTCCAAGTCGAGAGCTTCCCAGGAATGTTGCAGATGGTGTCTTCACTGCTTGCTGCGAAGACGACGACAACGTCGGCGTCGAGCAGTGTCAGCATCGAGCTTACATGGCTCGGTGTGAAAATCCTCAACAAGATCATGGACAATCCGGACAACTGTAAGGAAGTAGTGAAGGATGACGATGACCAGGTGATATCAAGTATTGTGGACCTTACAGCTGTTAGTGATGATGACACTAATAGCTCTTCAATCTCATGGTCTCCAGTAACAGAGGAGATCATCGTGGAGGCAGTTCAAGTCCTGTACAAGCTAGTCAGAACAACCGGCGATGCCGGTAAGGCGCTTAGGTTCAAAATCTCTGAGAATCTCTATGTTCTAAGGAACATCAAAAAGATCCTAGAACATCCAAGGAGCCATATAGAGCTACTCACTGAAGCAATTGGAGTTCTTGCTTGCCTAGCTTTGGATGAGACAGGAAAAGAAGAGATTGGGAGTTCACCAAGGATCATTAGAAAGCTTGTTCCATTCCTTGTTGTGGAAACTCCATCCCCATCCAACAGAGTCAAGCTAGCAGAGTCTGCTGTTGAAGCATTGCTTGTTCTCACTGTGGACAGTCAAAGGAATGCCTTGAGGATCCTTGAAGAATTGAAGATTGAAGACATGCAGCAACTTGTTGATATGCTTTCTTCTGACTCGACACCCACAGAGCTCAGAACTATGGCTGCAAAACTCTTGGCGGTTTTACGTGTCAATTTTTTGACAGAACATGCTCACTATAACAGGACAGTCGACAACGCGCTACCTCTGGTAAATCCATTTAAATGCACCTTTGTTTATGTTTTATTTGGGGGTAGATAGTATGCTATTGCACATTACTTGTCTCCTTTCAACAAAATTTCATGGAAGCATTACACAACTATATATACACACACCGCTAAGTTCTATGTTTTAATATTTTTGGGTCCTTTAATTGATTTCTTATTATAGAATATATACTGCTTGAAATACTTACGATCTCTTACAATTTATCATCACACATGCAGCTAATGAAAGCAATCAAGTTAGAAGTGGAGAAACTAGATGTCCTGGTACCTGCTGGAGAACTTAGCCTTCTCATCCCATTGCACCTCTCGGCAAATACATTTCTTTATATTATGTATCATTTTATATACATATAGTTGCACCTTACTAATTGCATTGGTTTGAACTTTGAACGGAACCTATCCAAATTACAATATATGAATTGTTTGTACACAGAATCCGGAAGAATGGAGGACCAAGCAGGGAGCATTACTCGAGAGCATTGTTGGCCTCACTGTTTAAATCTGCACATTCACTCAGGCAAGCGAGTTCGGCGACGCGCTCTGGAATGGCAATGTTACAGTGGATTTGCTGATGCATAAGCTTAGCAGGATCCTTGATCTGTACAAATCACCAGACACTAATTACCCAGGTATAAGAAGGGTTACAGTTGAGCTAATCATTTGGATGCTACAGAGCAACAGACGCTGCATTGAGTTTTCCATTCAGCACCAAGTGGGTAAGGCAGTGAAAGAAGTTGCAGAGACAGAAGAAAGGCTTGAAATGTTTAAGATGTTCTGCTGCGGCATTGGTGTTGTTAAGCACAGAGAGCCCATTTCTTCTCTTGTTGCTTCTGCTGCCTCTGCTCTGCCTAGCATTGCTACAAGGTTCCAAGGCCAAGTGTCTGCAGAGAACACAATACCAATTGCTTAATTGCAGGTATATGAATGATTCCTTGCTAAGTTGCTATGTACTGCGTGATTGCTAACTATACTGAATTATTCCAGTCATTCTATGTTACAACTTTTATGTGTTAAACTTTGTAATAAGTTTGTCCTGATTCCTCAAATGAGGGGATGAAGCTGAATGTTTCATTCCATTATCTAAAAAAATATATGTATACATTTGGGTGATCAGAATTCAAGAGGCACTTTTAGTTTTCATAAACATTTATTCAAATTAGGAACAGGGGTTTGTATCATTCCTTTATGATGCGATTTCACCAAAATTGCCCATTTGAGTGTGAAGACTAGTGGAATTCATCATATCTTTGTGTATTAGCTAGACATGCTAATAGGTGATTCCACTCCACTAATTGGGACCTATAAGGTCTCGTCTCCAGGACAACGTACTTAGGTGGATAGGAGCTCAATGCTTCTGTGATTGTGACAAATTTTTGTCTAACAATTTTGTATAAACAAACTAGGTAAAGACTTATTCCTGGCCGTCCGTCCGTCCGTTTGTCGCAACGCACGCACATCTGATCCCTGTTCGTGGGCTAGGATTCCATGTGTGCCTACCGGCTGACCCATGATGGTTGTTTCATAAAGGCCGATTTTTTGTGTGTTCTGATGTTGATCGAAGAAAAGATTTTGTATTGTTTTACTTTTTGGTGTTCCGTTGTTGACTGGAGAAAAGATGTTACCCTTCTTTTTTTATGTAGACATATCATGATGGGAAATAAAAGGACGTGGGGTTGGAGATTTTTTGGCTTATTAGGATAGATGCATATGATGATTTATCGAAGTCCTGCAAAATAAATGCATAGTGTTCTGCACTTCAATATAATGAAAAATTGTGATACATATTTTATCGTACTTCAACAAGAAAATTATTGGAACACTTGCTCTAATCATTACCTCATCACAAGTTTAATCGTGCAAACCACTACATGTTCACTAGAAAAAGATTCTCACAATGTGTTTTCAAACCATAGAATTACTACAGCTGCTAATTCACACCACATCTCATAGCATATTTCGACAAACTTGACAGACATGCACCTTTTTCAGCTGATATATGAGTCAATACCTCGTGAACACAATGACAGACATCATTTAGCAACGAACTGAGAATGTAACTAATGACCAGCAATTATGATTTGATGCCAACCGCAACTAATAATATAATTCAAGTGACTACTTCACATATGAAATCACTTAAGGGCATCAAGATTGTTGACATGGCCATCAAAACCCTTTCCCTCGAAAATCGTTTGTCTGATGTGCTTCTATTACTCTTCATCATGAGTTTTTGCCCTACAACATACAAGTTATCATTAGTGCTAAGCCTCCAAGCACAAAATTCAAATATATCAATATAGTCATATTACAAAAAAGTCTCCTAATAATAAAAAATCAAGGATATAAACTGAAGCTGCTTAAATGTTTGCCACACACATGCACCACAATTATTTGTGGAAAATCCAGAACAGGAAAGAACCGATTGTACGATACACTATAAGTACTTAGACAGACTGATATAACTTCATTTGAGAGCTCAAATCTCTGCAATCCATGATTTAGATGGATTAATTGAAACAGCAAGAAGGCACAAACAAAAAGAAGTTAATGTCAAAGTAGAATGGAAAACTCACCTGACTTGTAAGTTATGTAGTAAATTGCACATGACCATGCCCTGAATAGGTTACTTATTTAACCTATGCACCGAAGTCTATCTAAAACAGGAAACAATAAGCAGTACAACTACTGCCTAATCACACAATAAACTAAATCAATCAAAAAATTAAGGCCATTGATGAACCAGTGAGCAGACAGAGAGCCAGCGTCATCATCAGATGGCACAAATGTATACCTAGAATTCTAGGTGCCTGAGTAAAAACTACTGTAGTAACATAAAGTTTTGACTCACTTTCATACCACACTCTTTCTAAATTGCAGGCTCCTCAGCAGTGCAACCAGTTCTCTGGATCAGGAGGATGAGTTCATCCTCAATGCACCGGAAGTTGTGGCAGCAGAGACATGGAAATTGAGGCCAAGGAGCACGGAAGCTAGCAAAGGCATCGAACCAACCAGCAGGAGCAAGGACCGAACCAAATTACTCCCGCAACAACGACACCAAATTCATCCTCCCTAACCTCCAGGCAATGGCGTTGTTGCACCTGTCGCCTCTTCTTCGCCAAATCCTCTCGACGGGATTCACATTCGTGAAGTTCAGTGTGGGCATCACCACCGTTGTCCTGGCTGTGTTGCGCCTGAGCCGGCAGGACTACGTGGACCCAGCGGACCAGAGCAGCAACGATCACAACAGCATCAAGGGGTCACTGAAACCTATTCTATGGCTTGGTGCTGGTGCAAGGTGTCTCCTCCTTCCTCTCCGACACCATGCTCTCCGTCGACGTATGTCCAGCGCTGAAGTTGATCATGACGTACCAGCTCGGCCCCTCAGGGATGCTGATCATCAAGCGCTACATGCAAGACACCTACATGAAATGTTCCGGTGGAAGAGTGCGTGAAGCAATGGACATGGACCTGGTCACCTTCGCCATGGAGATGGCAAGGTCCTCCTCGGTGGCTGACCGACTCGTCGGCGTCCGGGTTCTTGATCGCGTCCTCAGCGTGGAGAAGTACAGAGGGCTGGCGCTGATGAGGCTTCGAGCTTCCATTGACACCGGGGGAACGTGATCACCATGCTAGGGCTGAAGAACAAGACCAAGGAGGAAGGAACACCAGAGGGCACGCGGCGAACGTGGTGCTGAAGCTCTCTCCGGACCTCCAAGTGGAGAGCTTCCCAGGAATGTTGCAGATGGTGTCTTCACTGCTTTTTGTTGCGAAGACGACGACGACAACGTCGGCGTCGAGCAGTGTCAGCATCGAGCTACATGGCCCGGTGTGAAAATCCTCAACAAGATCATGGACAATCCGGACAACTGTAAGGAAGTAGTGAAGGATGACGATGACAAGGTATATCAAGTATTGTGGACCTTACAGCTGTTAGTGATGATGACACTAATAGCTCTTCAATCTCATGGTCTCCAGTAACAGAGGAGATCATCGTGGAGGCAGTTCAAGTCCTGTACAAGCTAGTCAGAACAACCGGCGATGCCGGTAAGGCGCTTAGGTTCAAAATCTCTGAGAATCTCTATGTTCTAAGGAACATCAAAAAGATCCTAGAACATCCAAGGAGCCATATAGAGCTACTCACTGAAGCAATTGGAGTTCTTGCTTGCCTAGCTTTGGATGAGACAGGAAAAAAGAGATTGGGAGCTCGCCAAGGATCATTAGAAAGCTTGTTCCATTCCTTGTTGTGGAAACTCCATCCCCATCCAACAGAGTCAAGCTAGCAGAGTCTGCTGTTGAAGCATTGCTTGTTCTCACACCGTGGACAGTCAAAGGAATGCCATGAGGATCCTTGAAGAATTGAAGATTGAAGACATGCAGCAACTTGTTGATATGCTTTCTTCGACTCGACACCCACAGAGCTCAGAACTATGGCTGCAAAACTCTTGGCGGTTTTACGTGTCAATTTTTTAACGAACATGCTCACTATAACAGGACAGTCGACAACGCGCTACCTCTGTTAAATCCATTTAAATGCACCTTTGTTTATGTTTTATTTGGGGGTAGATAGTATGCTATTGCACATTACTTGTCTCCTTTCAACAAAATTTCATGGAAGCATTACACAACTATATATACACACACCGCTAAGTTCTATGTTTAATATTTTTGGGTCCTTTAATTGATTTCTTATTATAGAATATATACTGCTTGAAATACTTACGATCTCTTACAATTTATCATCACACATGCAGCTAATGAAAGCAATCAAGTTAGAAGTGGAGAAACTAGATGTCCTGGTACCGTTGCTGGAGAACTTAGCCTCTCATCCCATTGCACCTCTCGGCAAATACATTTCTTTATATTATGTATCATTTTATATACATATAGTTGCACCTTACTAATTGCATTGGTTTGAACTTTGAACGGAACCTATCCAAATTACAATATATGAATTGTTTGTACACAGAATCCGGAAGAATGGAGGACCAAGCAGGGAGCATTACTCGAGAGCATTGTTGGCCTCACTGTTCAAATCTGCACATTCACTCAGGCAAGCGAGTTCGGCGACGCGCTCCGGAATGCCAATGTTACAGTGGATTTGCTGATGCATAGGCTTAGCAGGATCCTTGATCTGTACAAATCACCAGACACTAATTACCCAGGTATAAGAAGGGTTACAGTTGAGCTAATCATTTGGATGCTACACAGAGCAACAGACGCTGCATTGAGTTTTCCATTCAGCACCAAGTGGGTAAGGCAGTGAAAGAAGTTGCAGAGACAGAAGAAAGGCTTGAAATGTTTAAGATGTTCTGCTGCGGCATGGTGGTGTTAAGCACAGAGAGCCCATTTCTTCTCTTGTTGCTTCTGCTGCCTCTCTCTGCCTAGCATTGCTACAAGGTTCCAAGGCCAAGTGTCTGCAGAGAACACAACACCAATTGCTTAATTGCAGGTATATGAATGATTCCTTGCTAAGTTGCTATGTACTGCGTGATTGCTAACTATACTGAATTATTCCAGTCATTCTATGTTACAACTTTTATGTGTTAAACTTGTAATAAGTTTGGCCTGATTCCTCAAATGAGGGGATGAAGCTGAATGTTTTTCCATTATCTAAAAAAATATATGTATACATTGGGTGATCAGAATTCAATAACTTGTCGCCAACCATGCATTTTCACAACTTGAAATATCCGAGCACAGAAGCTGGCAAAGGCATCGAACCAACCTGCAGGAGCAAGGAACGAACCAAATTACTCCGCAACAACGACACCAATTCATCCTCCCTAACCTCCAGGCGGCGGCGCTGTTGCACCTGCCGCCTCTTCTTCGCCAAGATCCTCTCTGAAAGGATCAAGATGCCCAAGAGGGGGGTGTGAATTGGGCTTTTCTAAAACTTTTGCAAGAATTAAAACCTATCAAGCTCAATTAACCCTTTATGCCTAGAAGTATGTTTCTCTCTAACTCTACCGCACAAATTATCTATACCTCTACATCATTCTCTACACTTTCTAAGCATGGCAATTCAATTATGAATGAACAATAAGTAAATTGCGGAATTGAATCGCTCAAATGTAAATGCGAAAGTAAAGAGAGTAGAAATGACTCGGTGACTTTTTCCTGAGGTATCGAGGTGTCGGCACACCCCTAGTCCTCGTTGGAGCACCCGCACAAGGGTATAGATCCCCCTTGATCCGCACAAGGATCAAGTGCTCACTATGAGCTGATTCTTCGCCACTCCGGCCCGGTGAATCGCTCACTACCGGTCACAAGCCAACTTGGGTCATCCACAAAGCCACCGGATGATCACCAAGCTTCACGATCGCCACCAAGCCGTCTAGGTGATGCCGATCACCAAGAGTAACAAGCTAGAACTCTCACTTGACCAAGACAAGGCCAAAGAGATGGATGGATGCACACTTGCTACTCAAATCTCACTAGAAGGTCACTAATTCTCTCAATTAGCAATTCTCACAACCTCACTAGGGCTCTTGCTCTTCCTCACACTCACAAGGTGTTTCTCAGCAGGTTGAAGTGGCAAGAACACTCTAAAGGATGATGGTAAGGAGTATAAATACTCCCCCAACCGGCCATCCAAAGGAGACAAAAACAACATAGTTTTTGAGGGCATCGGACGCGCCGATGCCTAGCATCGGACGCGCCGATGCTCTCGACCCAACGGTCAACTGTACTTTCTAACAGGCTATTTAAAGTGACATTGGATGCTGAGCAGCGTCCGATGCAGAAAAAGCCTTTCTGGAACCTCTCTGGACCTGCATCGGATGCTGGCCCTCAGCGTCCGATGTCAGCGTCCGATGTACCCCTCAGGGCACCTCTCATGAACAGTGGCACAGGCGCGTCCGATGTGACAACATCGGAGCATCCGATGCCACGCTGCCAGCACTCTCAAGTCTAAGTGACATCGGACGCGCGTCCGATGCCACTAAGGCCAGCAGCGTCCGATGCCCATTTCATGGCCGAAACGACTTCAGATCGCGACGCTGCCTAACGACTTTCATCCTCACAACATAAGGGATCTCTCTGAGCTACCTAGGGCTATGAAATAACAAGTGTGCACCACACCTACCTCAATAGACTCATCTAGGTTAAGCTACTGATTCACGCTCCCCTTTATAGTACACCCAAAGGAAAAACAAAGACCTAAGACTACCTAAGTGTCCTCCAACACCATATGACATTTAGCGCTAGCCTATCACCGTCTTCGTTGTCCGTCCTTTGAAAACCGAATCGATTTCTATCACCAGGGGACATGAACTCCATATGCCCGTATCGTCGCCATTACCATAACCTAACTCAACTCCCTATTTCTGCAAAACACACGTTAGTCACAGTAATCTTGTGTTTCATCCAATCACCGAAACCCATTGGGGGCCAAGATGCATTCAATCTCCCCCTTTTTGGTGATTGATGACAACACGACCTCGAGTACAGAGAGAAGAGTTTTTCAATATCATGACATGTATGAACTTGCGATAAATAAGAGAAAATGATTAGGGGCAAGCTCATACATATCATGCCAACATCATGCACTCAACAAGTTAGAGTGAATAGCAAGTGCAAGAGTAATAAAGCTCGAATACATAACAAGTGAGAATTAAGCGCAAGTAATCGAGCGAAACGAAATGACATGTCATATAGAATATCATAGTGAGCATAAACATATCATGAGGTCCATATCACACACATATAAACAAAGTGCAAAAGATATGATGCGATATGCAGAGCGTATGTGAATCATAACAAAACTGAAAGATCTGAAACCCTCTCACATCGCTCCCCCTATCACTATACTCAACCACTCTCCCCCTTTGGCGTCAAGCACCAAACTAAGCGTCAGAGGGCGGAGGTGGCGCAGACAAGTCAGGAGCAGCTATCTCTAGAGTGCGCTGAGAGATCTCGAACTGTTGTAGAAGCGCCTCAGAGTCTGACGAAGATGAGCCTGTAGCCTGCTGACCCTCAGGAGCTGGAAGCTGCGGAGAAGCGGTCCGGGTCTGCTCTAGCTGCTCTAACTGCTCTGCCTGATCTATCTGCTTGGTGCTCATAGTCTCTGTCACAGTCACTATAACAGTGTCGCCCTGAGCCATGGAGTGCGGAAGCTCTGGAATAGAAGACAACTCAGGGCGCACGGTCGTGGACGTCTCAGACTGGACTAGCTCTGTCTGCTCAGAAGACGCGATTGAGCTCGGAAGAGTGTCTGTGGTAGAAGTAACCGGAGCTGTCGACGTCTGTGCTGAACCAAAGAAGTCCGGAGTGGGCATCCCGGCGATCTCGCTGAAGCTGGCAGACAAGTCACGCGTCACTGTAGTGGTCATCACGAACAGGTAGTCCGACGGACGTGGAGTGAAACCAGTGTGAAGCGGACTGAACAGCACGGCTCCTCCAGGCGGAGTAGTGTAGTAAGAGGACTGGGAGGGGCTGGGGCCAGAGATCTGCGGCTGCTGGCTCGACTGCGGCTGCTGGGTGGGACAGGTGGCGGCCACTGAAGGTGCTGCTGAGGTGGAGGCTGCTGCCACTGCTACTGGGGGTTCGCTCATAATCCTCTCCATGAAGCTCAAGGTCTGCTGCTGAAGCTGAAGCATCTGCTACTAAAGAGCATCTGACCTCTCCTGAGCCTACTGCTGAGCTAGGGCCTAGGCCTCTGCAAGGCGCTGCTGCTCCTGAGCTAACCTCTGCACATCCTGGGTCGCAGTCCTCTGCTGCTCCTCCATCCAAGATAGGATAGCAAGCAACGCGGGGTCTGAGGAAGCAGTACCAGATGACCCGGCCTCTGAAGGATAGGAGCGAGCGTGAGGCGGGAGCTGGTAGTCCTTGTTAGAGCTGTCTGTGGGGTCCTCGGTGATGAATTGTCCCTCGCCCTCTAAGTCTGCTAGCTCCTGCTCGGCAAGGACTTGGACCGTCTCGTCCTGCTCCTGTGCTGACTCTGGCACATCTGGACGCCGTCGGGAGCTGGACGGTGCTGACCCTGCTGCTGCTGCTGCCTGCCTGCGGTCCCGACCGTGTCCAAGAAGCTGACTCATGTTGTACTCGGGGAACACGGTCGCTGAGCTAGTGAGTGACTGCCTTGGTCTGTCCCTGTGGTGACAGCTACCTTCCATACGATGTATGAGATCCAGTGCGCATAGGGTAGCTGCCTCCGGGCCTTTGTTGACGGTCCTTAAGTATCAATTATATCTATCAAATAAATAGAGGAAAGGATCCATATGAAATAAACACCCAGACTTAGGGTTTTATCTGACAGAATTCCACGAGTTTTGCTGTTTATCTATTTCTGCAGGGGGTTATCAGGAAATATGAAGGAAAGGCCCACATGTCGGGTTAATGACGGATAATTAACGTAACCCCCAATTTTCCTTATGTGGAAGAGTCTAGAAGCCACGGGAACGAGCGGGAGGCCGAGCGGGCCCGGGGACAGGGCGCCCGCCCTCCCCCTAGGGCGCCCGCCCTGCTGCTGCAGCCAATCAGGCTCCGCCTCGAGGATTATGCTCCACCGACCTAAAGGATTAAGGAAAACCGTCCGTTCAATGTCGGTTTGATCCAACGGCCCAGATTCACCCGAAAAGACTATATAGCAAGGCCCTGGACCCTGGAGCAGGCACCTCTGTCTCATTATTCAGTTCCTAATTCAGTCATCAGGAGGAGAGAGTCTCTGATCAAGCCCTAGAGCCACCACATCAACTAGATCTCTAGTTTTAGCATAGCTACATAGGATTAGAACTAGAAGGAGTCAATCTTCGATTGGTTCCCGGATCTGTCAAGAGGATTCTTGGTAATTCCTCTCTTGTTCTTCAATTGTTCATCATTGTTCTTCAATATTATGAATACTACTTTGTTCTATTTCAATATATTGAATATGACTTTGCTCTACTTGATTATATTAGCAATTATATTGTTTCTTAGTTTATCGTAGTTATATGCTTGGCATAGTTAGATTGGAATTATATACATGCCTAGGATCGTATAGCGTTTATCCATGTGCGCAGTGGGTGAATGATAAATATTGTGTAGACGTGGTGTCTATACCGTCTTTATCTGCGATTGCACCCTATATGCCGGATCGGTGGGTAGTTCGCGATAGTGACAGCTTCGTTGATTCTTATATAGTCCCCCTCTCGTGTATAGGGCAGGCAGAGCAACATTATTACAGGGGAGTGATTGCTATGTTCTTCATCTTCCTTGCTAATATTCACTATGCATGGGTGTAGTCTTTTCTCGCTATGATTGCCAAGTATAATTGCACTAACTATGATAATGCTAGACTTTATAGTTAATAATTACTTAGGGAATATCTTTGTAGTTCATCCTAATTCCATGCTAATGACTTGCTAGAATATCTGTTGAGGTGCTTATCATTATTATATGTGGCTAGTTATGCTGATCAGATTAATTATCCTTGTCACTATTCATATTTATCTATATTCTATGTGACATTTATCCCTGTATGATGAGATAGATAGATGCTCTATATTATACATGCAATGATAGATACTCAGTTCTATATTCTCATTCCACGATCAACTACGATGCTTAGAATCCCTTCCCAGTGGTAAAAATATAAATAACGATACCTGGAATACTTCCCGGTTAAAATGCTGCATCGGTATTAATCTGTGCGCTTGCAGATTCCCTTTATTTATTTATCTTGATGAGCAATTGCATATTTCAATACCGCGTCTCTCATGTCATGCTGGGGATGACAACTTGGCTTAAGTGGCATGAGGGATAGGTTTGGCATTTTTGGCGCCGTTATCAGAATTAGAGAATTAAGTCTACTTTTGGTAATGACGTTAAGAATGCCCAACAAGCATTTTTGGCGCCGTTGCCGGGGAAGGTTGATTTCTAAGTTGGAATGAATAAAGAACTTTGAGACATCATTCGCATCACTAATATATTCGAGCTTATCAATTCTCTCGTACAGTTTTACCCCTGCATTTTCCATTTTTTATTTTATTTCAGGGTGATGTATGAATAGAAGACATCTTCCAGACAACTTTGTTGACGAACCCGAAGCCTTATTCAGAAGAACAAGAGCCAAGCTCAAATCGTCAACACTTCAGCGCAAAAACTTCATCCAAATCAGAAGACCGCCGAAGTTTCGTCCGGAACTTGTCAGCTGAATTCGAAGCTATGGCGAACAAGTCGATCCGCGAGTTCTCAGCTCCCACTACGGACAACATCCGCACTGGACCTGCTGTGGAGATCGACCGCAACTTCGAGCTCAAGCCTGGGCTCATCAACATGGTGCAAGCTAACCAGTTCTGTGGGAAGCCGCACGAGGATGCTAGTGCTCATCTTCAACACTTCCTGGAGATCTGCAGCACTTTCACCATGGCTGATGTTCCTAGAGACGCCATACTACTTCGCCTTTTCCCATTCTCACTGTTGGGGAGAGCGAAGCAGTGGTTCTACGCTACAAAGGAGAAGAATACTACGTGGGCACTCTGCTCCACGAACTTTCTAGCCAAGTTCTTTCCCATGGGCAAGACAAATGCTCTCCGTGGGAAGATTACAAGCTTTCAGCAACAGCACGATGAATCCGTTCCAGAAGCATGGGAGCGCTTTCAAGACTACATCCTAGAATGTCCCCATCATGGAATGGAGAGTGGCTGCTGATGCAGACATTCTATCATGGGCTCGTCAATAGTGCCCGTGAGACCATGGATGCTGCAGCTGGAGGAGCATTCCTATCACTCACCATACCACAAGCCACAGCTCTTGTGGAGAAGATGGCGTCCAACCAAGGTTGGAATGAAGAGAGAACTCAGACCCGCAAGAGAGGTGGAGGTATGCATCAGCTCAAGGAGGTAGACATGCTGTCTGCCAAGCTAGACCTACTCATGAAGAAGCTCGATGACCGAGCTGGAGAGAAGAAGGAAGTAATGCACGTCTACGACTCCCACATGACTTGTGAGGAGTGTGGAGGTGTTGGACATTCGGGCAATCACTGTCCCGAAGTTGCTAGAGGACGTGAAAACTACAATCAACAACAACAACAATACTATACAACCGTCCTCAGCAGAATCAAGGTTGGAATCAACAAAGGCCGAACTACTCAGGTAATTACCAAGGTAATAATTCTTTCAGTAATAATAATTATCTACCTTTAAGAGAGTTAGTGTCTAATCAAGGAAAGCTAATGGATAACATGTCTAAGAAATTGGCATCTAATGATAAAATTCTAGAAAATATAAATAATAGAATGGATAATTTTTCTACTGCCATCAAGAATCAAATTAGCTTTAATAAAATGATTGAATCTCAATTGAATCAAATAGCTGCTGCTGTTCCTGCTACTAACCCCGGTATACCATCACAACCGATGCATTAGAATCTGCACTTGTACTGTAGACATATTTGATGCAGGAGATTACTGGGAGTAACCCCATCATTGAGGTAAGTACTGAACTTCTGCCAGTCAAGAGAGGCGCCCAGGACGCCCCGTCATCCCGATCTCCATCGGCATGCGAGACTTCCCAGAAGCACTCTGTGACTTTGGCTCAAGCGTCAACATCATGCCCAGGGTACTCTACGAAAAACTCTTTTCACAACCATTATTAGAAACAACCATGTGTTTGCAGCTTGCAGATAGGACACTAAGTTACCCAGAGGAATCTTGAAGAACATCTGTGTCCGAGTTGGTTCCTCGTACGCTCCAGCAGACTTCGTAGTAATAGAGACCGGTTCTGACGAGAGGGCTCCCGTCATCCTAGGGAGGCCATTCCTGAACACCACGGGAGCTGTCATCTATGCTAGTGCTGCTGCCAAGATCAGTTTCCACATAAAGGGGAGGAAGGAAATGTTTTCCTTCAAGAACAAGACCGTACAAATCCTAGAGCAACCCCAATATGAACCAGGAGGACCAACAAGAGGAACAAGAGCAAAAAGCAAGTGTGGACCGAATCAGTCAAGATGGTCACTGTCGTGCACAAAGGTCAAGATCGCCACTCAAGTCACCATTCTTGGACAAGAAGGACGACCCAGGTATGCCAAGCATTTATTGCTCCATTAATGGGTACAACTTCTACAAGACACTATGCGACACTGGGTCGGGCGTCAACATAATGGCCAAGGTCACCTATGAACTGCTGTTCGGAACCATGCCCTTGAAGCCGACATACATTCGTCTCCAGATGGCAGATCAGACATTCCGACAGGTTGAAGGTACAGTAACTGACGTCCCTGTCAAGATAGACGATCATTTTGTCCATACAGACTTTCAGGTTGTTGACATGGGAGAAGACGAGTATGATCCACCTATCATCCTTGAAGACCGTTCCTCAGTACTGTCAAAGCAATCATCTACATTGGAACTGGAGAAGTCCACATGCACTTCCCCTCTGAGAAGGTACGCCTTTACTTTACTGACCCCAACTACGTATTTGAAGAATCTAAGCAGGTCAGGACAAGGAGAAGGAGGCGGAACCGCAACCAGAAGCAACCGGTCATCAAGGATGGATGGGCAGACTACGAAGGAGAAGTGGTAAGATCTGAGGACATACCACTCAATCAGCACTGTCTTGAAGAGACCGAAGCACCAAGACAAGTGTGGAAAGAAAAGACAGTTGAACACGAGGAGGAGGCGCTGCCGGAACCACCGACTACGCCATCCACTGACTCCCAAGACAACTGAGTACACATAGAGTCCCGTTCGGAGGACTTAAAAATGCGGACGCCTTGCCAAGAGGTAACTTGGTAGTTATCCATTTCCCTTCTCAGATATTTACTTATAGTTTGTTTAGTTAATCATATTCATGTTATCTTAGAAAGAAAATAAAAATGTTAAAAAAAAACTCTAGAAGCCCCATGTGAGTATACGAGTGGCATAAAACCCATAAGTACATTCACTGTGGTGGCATAAAAAATAAATAAATATTTTCTTCTGCTTTATAAAATGAAAACATAAAAATAATCAAGGAGGCTCAACATGATAAAGGCTAGATATTTATGCTAACACTTAATCAGTTCCACAAGCTTTGTTGTCTATTTGAGCTTCACAGAATCCAAGAGGACTAGCAGACGGAGGACATTCTAATCGCTGTCAGGGTGCTGCCGACTTTCAAATACACCCTCCGCTATCTGCTAGCTACATCAAGAGAAACTACGTCAAGATCCAGCTTGGGGGAGAGCACCCCCGTTATCTCGCTAAGTATTTCTATATCTATCTTTATATTTATACTTATACTATATTAAAATAAAACGATGAAAACCAAATAAAGATTTTGTGCTTATATATATATATATATCTATATCTTTTGCTTAGTGTGTTTAATAAATAAATAAAGTGGCTATGCTAAATGAATCTAGATAATAAAACTCTAGCATGGATATGATGAATAGTTGCTCTGCCTAATTTCAATTAGAAGTTCTCTCTCTAGTTTAGACATAACTGTTATTATTTAAAAGCTTACTCTAAACCTGAACTTGTGGGAAGAGAACTTGATCTAAAGTCTAAGTTGTTAACGGATATGATATGGAAAGGTCGAGCTGCTGTTTATCTATTCCTAGAGATGCTAGAATTCTGGAGAATTTTATCTTTGAAAATCTTTAAAATGCTACATGATGAGAGTTCCTTTATGATGAGAGTTTAAATTCCTACCACGGCCATACATACATGCTTGCTAGACTTTAAGCTATACATTTACTTTTTACTACTTATGAGCATTGAGTGTAGTCAAGCTGTGACCCTTAGGAGTTGTCATGTGGTTAAATCAAGATTCACTTGCACGTTCACTCATATATGCTGCTTCTACTCCGGAAGTACGCATCCACATAACATCCATCCATCCATCTCCAGATCACATAAAATTATTCTACTCCTAACCCGGGAGAGAATAGTCAAAAAACATTTTTCCTATTCCTGTTATTCCCTGTGAAATAAATGCTCAAGTTATTTTGGTTACTACCACTGCTAAATTGTTCTAAGGAGATGAGTGCCTCATCCGAGGAAATAAAAGGGGCAAGTGCCGGAACCTCGAAAAGAAAAATATTACGAGGAAATAAAAGGAGCAAGGGCTCGAAACCTCGATGAAAAAAAAAGTGAAAAAGTGTGAGAAGAGAGGTAAAAATGGACAAGTGTCCGACAGTTAGAATTAGGGGTACAAGATACCACCTGAGAGGAAAGAAAAAAATAATAAATAAAAATATAGAGCATCTCATCCTCCTCAAAGAGCACAAAAGCAAGAAAGGTATGTATCCCCTCAAAAGAGCAAAAGTAGATTAGACACTCTCCACCATTATCACCATTATCACCATTATCACCATACACCATTCATTCACCACACATGCACATCTTGATTTGACTTATTGACTTGTTTCTCTGGATCATGGTTTGACTATGCAATAAATGTCTTGTAAGTATGTATACCTTATCTCCCACCTATGAGCTCCAGATATCAAAACCTTATTAGGATAGGTTGAGAGAGAAGGCAATGTCACTCTGCCTTATACCACAAATACTACATACTTTGCTTAGAGAAGGCAAACACCATACTGCCTTGGTGAGATCCAGAAATACCACAAATGAGAGACCTGAGAGAGTCATACAAGGAATCTCTGAGTTTTATTTGAAAATCTGCAAAAACTCCAGAGCTATAGCTGATCAAGAATAAGAGACATGGCGCTTGACTAGACTGTTCTATCTTTTAACCGCTCAAGACAAGGTGACAGTTGCAAGCCCCATAGTGAAAGCACACAATGAGTAAGTTTTAAGTCTTGACAGTTTACTCTAACTCAGAGATAAGACTCTATTGAAAGCATGTGTACCGTCAAAATTCAAAAAGCATTCAGCAACTTCTGATCCATCACTGAGACTATCCTTGCTCAGGGACGAGCAAGAGGTAAGCTTGGGGGAGTTTGTTGACGGTCCTAAGTATCAATTATATCTATCAAATAAATAGAGAAAAGGATCCATATGAAATAAACACCCAGACTTAGGGTTTATCTGACAGAATTCCACGAGTTTGCTGTTTATCTATTTCTGCAGGGGTTATCAGGAAATATGAAGGAAAGGCCACATGTCGGGGGTAATGACGGATAATTAACGTAACCCCCAATTTTCCTTAATGTGGAAGAGTCCAGAAGCCACGGGAACGAGCGGGAGGCCGAGCGGGGCCCGGGACAGGGCGCCCGCCCTCCCCCCTGGGCGCCCGCCCTGCTGCTGCAGCCAATCAGGCTCCGCCCGAGGATTATGCTCCACCGACCTAAAGGATTAAGGAAAACCGTCCGTTTCAATGTCGGTTTGATCAACGGCCCAGATTCACCCGAAAAGACTATATAAGCAAGGCCCTGGACCCTGGAGCAGGCACCTCTGTCTCATTATTCAGTTCCTAATTCAGTCATCAGGAGGAGAGAGTCTCTGATCAAGCCCTAGAGCCACCACATCAACTAGATCTCTAGTTTTAGCATAGCTACATAGGATTAGAACTAGAAGGAGTCAATCTTCGATTGGTTCCGGATCTGTCAAGAGGATTCTTGGTAATTCCTCTCTTGTTCTTCAATTGTTCATCATTGTTCTTCAATATTATGAATACTACTTTGTTCTATTTCAATATATTGAATATGACTTTGCTCTACTTGATTATATTAGCAATTATATTGTTCTTAGTTTATCGTAGTTATATGCTTGGCATAGTTAGATTGGAATTATATACATGCCTAGGATCGTATAGCGTTTATCCATGTGCGCAGTGGGTGAATGATAAATATTGTGTAGACGTGGTGTCTATACCGTCTTTATCTGCGATTGCACCCTATATGCCGGATCGGTGGGTAGTTCGCGATAGTGACAGCTTCGTTGATTTATATAGTCCCCCTCTTGTATAGGGCAGGCAGAGCAACATTATTACAGGGGAGTGATTGCTATGTTCTTCATCTTCCTTGCTAATATTCACTATGCATGGGTGTAGTCTTTTCTCGCTATGATTGCCAAGTATAATTGCACTAACTATGATAATGCTAGACTTTATAGTTTAATAATTACTTAGGGAATATCTTTGTAGTTCATCCTAATTCCATGCTAATGACTTGCTAGAATATCTGTTGAGGTGCTTATCATTATTATGTGGCTAGTTATGCTGATCAGATTAATTATCCTTGTCACTATTCATATTTATCTATATTCTATGTGACATTTATCCCTGTATGATGAGATAGATAGATGCTCTATATTATACATGCAATGATAGATACTCAGTTCTATATTCTCATTCCACGATCAACTACGATGCTTAGAATCCCTTCCCAGTGGTAAAAATATAAATAACGATACCTGGAATACTTCCGGTTAAAATGCTGCATCGGTATTAATCTGTGCGCTTGCAGATTCCCTTTATTTATTTATCTTGATGAGCAATTGCATATTTCAATACCGCGTCTCTCATGTCATGCTGGGGATGACAACTTGGCTTAAGTGGCATGAGGGATAGGTTTGGCATTTTTGGCGCCGTTATCAGAATTAGAGAATTAAGTCTACTTTGGTAATGACGTTAAGAATGCCCAACAGCCTTAATGCCTCTGTCACTGTGTCCTCCATCTCACACAGAATCACGTCCCATATGTCGAACTCCTGCTGCCTGACCATATAAGCAAGTAACCATAGCTGCAGGTGAGAAACCATAAGCAGTAACCATATAAGCAAGTAACCATAGCTGCAGGTGTACCCTTTCCTTGCAGGGCTGACAACGCCTCTTGATGAAGTTCGACGCCAGCGCCACCCCGTCGACGCCCTGCTTGTCGACCAGCTTTAGAGCTCCTCCACCTGCTCCATTGCTGCAGCGCCGGGACGCTCCGACCATGACGGCAGCACCTTCGGCGCGAAGGCCGGGTCGCACGGTGGCCTCGGCGCCTCTTGATGGATGTAGAACCACTTGGGCTTGTACTCCATCACCATTCGAAGGCACGCATCACGATGTACTCCTCCGCCATCCCATCCCGCAGCTGAAGGTACACCGACCCGACGATGTCCGACGTTTCCGGTGCCGTTGATCTTCAGGCGGAAGAAGTGGCGGAAGAGTCGAAGTGGGGCTCCATGCCCATATACGCCTCGCAGTAAGAATGAAGACCGCGCGATGTGCAACATTGTATTGGGGGTCAAGTTGCACAGCGCGACCTGGTTACTCCCGGCAGCCCGTGGAGGAAGGGGTGGACCGGGATTCCAAACCCCACCTGAAGAAAGCTTCGAAGACAATGAGCTCCGAAGTATTTGGCGTCGGCCAGTCCTCCAGGTACGCTTCCCTCCAGCCGCCGGTGACGCTGTCGAGCACAGGGCCGGCGAAGACGAGCTCCTCCTAATTCTCCCGTCGGAGAACACTCCGCGTCCACCCGCTGCCCAGCTCGGCACCTCGATGCGGTCGTCGGATTTCGCCTTCGCCGCCTTCTCTTCGCCTTCGCCACGCCCCCGAGTGCGCTTTCCCGCCTGCCATTGACGACGATGAGGTGGGGATTCGGATCTAGATCTGGGCCTACAGTGTTTTTGTGCTCGAAATCGCTCGTGGGCTACGAGGCGAGAGCACAAGGAACAAGTGAGGAACCGCCCGCCGTCCTTTTCCCCCTTTTTATACGGTGTGGTCCGGCCTTTCGGCTCTAGGGTCCTTGGGAACCCGTGGCCATCACGCCCACGACCGCCACGTCGCCTGCGGCAACCGCACACGCGTGCCCATTCCGCATCGGCGTTAATGGGCTGCTGGGCCATCGGTTTGTCAAAACGGCCTGTCCGTTCGCCTTCATTTATTTCTTCTTCAATTTCAATTATTTTGCGCCAGTAAACGCGATACTAATGCCCGGGACTGATTACCCCTGTTAGTTCTAATGTCCATTTCAGGGGAACAGTAAGCTCTACAGTTCTTGGTCGGCGCTACAGTAACTCCCGGGGACTATAGATCTCCAACTTCACCCTCGGGGACTCTCCCCTCAAATTTATTCTAATGCTTTTTCTTTGGCCCTGCTACAAAAACCATGCTGCTTCTTACAGCAGGCCCGGGGACTACGTGTACACACGTCATTTTTTCTTTCGTAAAAATGAGTCTGTTTCATGCAGGAAAATTACAAGCTTGGCACCACGTGCCTACAGCACCCACCCCTCCCAAGCTCGGGGACTAAGTGGATACACTTCACCTAGCGGTGAATGTATTGTTCATCTTTTTCTTTTTTACAGCTTGATATGGACTAGCTCGGACTTCAACCGGAACGCCATCGGCTACTGGTGTCTGGCTGCGTCCAAAGTGGATACACTTCACCAGATGAAAGATCTTCAAAAATTTTCTTGCAGCACCTTGCATCCTTTTTTGCAGGACATCGCAGAATACTCCACACGGCTGCACTTCGGCTACAGCTCAGGCTGTTACGTTCGCGACCAGCCTAACCTGGTCGGAAGCCTACCACAAGTGCAACCGCGACTAGGCGACCTGGTCGGCAGACGCCTCTACCGACATACGACCAGACCCAACCTGCTCGGAAGACTTCACGACGCCCAGCACAATGGATGCAAAGTGCTCGGGGACTAGCTGTGGGGATAATACACCCGCATACCCCCATGGCACGACTTGGGCTCTTCTACAGATGCGGCCCAGCTAGGAGGCTTTGCGGCCCGCGACCAGGCCGTCGCAGCCGCCAAGGACTCTCCTGATGACTTGCTCGACAAGGAGATCCGAATAGATAGACCCGGATTCCTTGCCAAAAGAAACCGATTGTAATCTGTTAGGATTGGACAAGTTGTAACCCTGCTCCCGGCTATATAAGGCGAGCAGGGATCCCCTCCAAAGCACGCCATATTCCAATCCATCAATACAACCAGCCACCAGAACACAGGGCGTAGGGTATTACGGCGACTTGCCGACCCGAACCTGTCTAAATCGCCGTCTCTCATCCCTGTGTTTACGCTTTGCAGACGTATCGCACGCCTCCGCCGCTCAATCTACTACTTGGGCATACCCCTCGGTAGACTATCGACCATATTTCGTCGACAGGTACCTAGACCATCTGACCATTCGTACACTAATTGATGTTGTTGGCTATGTTATTCCTTAGCCAATTACACATGTATTTTTTTCAATAACACATGGTCCATTGTAGGTGAAGCAAGTTAGAAGTTCATCTCATATGCGAAATAAATTGGTACCTACATTAGGTGAACAAAGCTAGATCAGAAGCAAAGTACATTTTGAAAGTAAACAAGATAAGTTCTGGTTGTTAAAAAAATATTTAAGTAATATTTGTATGATATTGTCACTTTGTCTATGTTTCTTTGTGAACGCAATTGTCAGTTCATTAATGGACATGTTTGCTATCGAGTTATCAGATTCTTGATGTTTTGTCAAGGCTGAATGCAGTATCATTAATGGTTTACTTCCCATTATTAATCATAGAAAATAGAAAATACAATAATTTGATTCTAATTTCTACATTCATCTTGACGCACTATATATACAAATGAAAATGTCTATTTTTTGTTGGGACGTAATAAAGCAATACAATATAACGTGTCTATACTATTACAAACAAAATATAGATGTATGTATGAAATCGTTTCTACAGTCTTAATACACACTATGATGTCACTATACAATGTATTGATATACGTAGACAAGTAACAAAAATGTGCTATTGTTCCTACTTTTGTTTGTTAACATGTGTTTAGGCGTTACTATAAAATATATCACCCATCATATCAATTTACATGTCACCTTTCCACATCAGTTGTCACATCACCTTTCCACATCAGCTGCCACATCACCTTTCACGTCACCTACTATATCATCTCTATACTCCTTAATGCACAATAATGCGTCACTACAAAACGTGACTATAGTAGTACACATGAATTATAAATGTATCTATAATATTGTCTCTATATTTTTCACACGTAATGAAATGTTGCTATATGACGTAATTATACTAACATACACATGTTATATGCCCATCTATAAAAGTTTATCAATGTGTCTATACATGCATCTAGTGTGTCTACGAAATGTCTATTCATCTAATTTATATCCTTACGATAATCGTCTCTATAGAGTCTGATATGATCCATATGTAGACACTTCTAACACAATTTTGTAAAGCGTGCCTACATTTCTATAGAGATGAATTAAACCGTGACTACTGTCTGAAAAACCGTAGCTATATGGTGTTTTCTAATAGTGTAGGTGAAACTTATTTCGCACAAAACTGCTAATTCAAGGCATAGTCTATTGTTCAATTACGAAGTAGCATAACCTTTGTTCTAGGTGGATGTTCAACTTAACAGTCTTTATCGAAACACTGATATATCAAACGATAGAGATTTCGGACTATTTCGTATGAGTCCTAGGACTTGGTGGGGATTGTTAGATTTCATATGGTTTGGCCCATATTATATTTAATGATTAATAATTTTAGGCCAAATTAAATGCTATGTTGCAATATTATATTAATGATTAATAATTTCGGGCCCAAAATTAATGACTATGTGTATTATAGTTTTAGTGCGTATTAGATTTTGACTATATATGACTCGACTTAATTAGATCAATTCTTGTTGTATCTATATAGAAGTTGAGGAAGGAGAAAGGAGTGACACGCGCGCGCGCCACCGCTGAGGCGAGGCGTGCGTGTGTGCATGCCATGCCGAGCCGAGCCAGCGTGCATGCATGCGTGACGTGACGCGCCGCACCACCACATGATGTGGTGCGGTTTGTGGGTTGGTTTTGCCACTGAGAAAAGGCTGAGTAAAGGGAATTAACCAGAATTGAATGAGATTGTAATTGAGACATATTGTAATTATTACTGGAATTACACTCATTCGTTACCGATCCAGATCCGGCTCTCCTCTTTATCTCCTCCGTCTGGCTTCTCCTCTCTCAACGAAACACAACACAAATTCTCTGTTGAGTCGCTAGGTTTTACCCGTCCCGTTCCTCTGCGAGCACAAAGAGATCGGGAGAGCAGGTGCCTCCGAAACCCAATGTTCGTCTACGAACCTTGCACGAGGTTGCGGGCTATTAGGTTTTGGGAGCGATCCCGCAATTGCTCGATCCATCGACGCCGCCGATCCGACACCAACGATCTGCAACATCTTCTTCTCAGCGTCGGCCTGACTGATCCGCAACATCTTCTTCCCGGTGCCACCTCTGCTTCAGCGTTTGCAGATCCGTCGTCAACGTTCGTGACTGCACTGCGAACCTCTCCCTGCATCGACTGCGGTCCACGACTTTCAGCAACACATTCGCTATGAATGTGAATGGAGTCGTCGATGCCTCCGGCACTGGTCCCTCCGTAGGTATATCACTAATCCCGATCAGATTTGTTTATGTGTATAGTAAAGTATTGGTATTAGTACCTATATCAATCAGTATGTTCATCTCGTATGCATATGCCTCTGATAAGGTACATGTGCACATATTTGTCACCACTAATTTACTATTATATTTCTAGATTAAATTAAACATGAAAATGCCTAATTTTCTAACAGTTGGTTGCATGAGTTGTTACTGTAGATAGCATTATGTGAAGTCCACACATTAGGTTTATTTCTAGGTTGAAGTTGTGGACTTGGCTTGGGTGCACCATGGCCGTACCAGAGATTTTGAGGCCCGGGAACAAACCGAGAAATGAGGCCCTATAATATACTAGTGAAATACAAATAATTGAGATATATTTGGATTCCAATATATAAGTAACAAATACATCTTCTTAATCTCTAGTAAAAAAACATCATTCATATGGTGTTCTTTGAAACAAAATCTTCAATTGTACCTTCATATTTTATTTGATATGTCTGAAACATCATTTTCAAGTGCAATTGTTGCCAACCATTGAATCTTTCTTATATCATTGACTCATTATACTAGCATGTAGGACTTAATAACTTCAGTTTTGAAAAAGTCCACTGCGCAGATGTAACTATTACAATAGTTAGGGCCCCTAGTTTGGGGGCCCAGCTCTGTCGCTCCAGTTGCACTGCCTAATGTATGGACCTGAGTGTAGGAAACAGTTGCACACATAAGAGATAAATTACAAAGAAATGTCATCATAACTGTGTTTATTACATAACATCAATATTACAACTCAAAGTTCTAAACAAAAGCAAGCGAAAGATAAGTAGCTCTCAGTGGCAGCTCCACTTCATAGGGACGTCGATTGGTGAACTACAAGTCTAGTAGTCCTCACGAAACTTATCTTGCTCATACTCATATCCATCTGTTACCCACCCATCTGGGATTTTTATCCAAATAAAGAAAAATAGCAAGTGTAAGTACATCTCATAGTCAGCAAGACAACATGAGGTTATGAAGCTCAAAAGGCTAGATATGGTTCCAATGCAATGAGCACTGATTTGGTCAATATTTTAGCATTAGATAGTCATCAAATTGTGCTTAAAACCCATTAAAACCACATGATTAATAATATGAGCAACAACATCAAAAGAAACAATGAATGGCAGTAACATGAACATAGAGTAAATATCATGAAGGTTGTTTAGTCTGTGAGTTTTCCGAGCCGCTCGTGATCGTGAGCATGACTGTTATAATAGTTTTTTAACACTCTGCAGAGGTTGTACATCTTTACCTGTGAGCTGTGATCCCCATGTTCCGGGGTTTGCAAAGACCATCACCTCTACCTAGGAAGTGCGACAGGGTGCACTATGAAGTCTTTCGAAGGTTCCCCTAATAGGACAGTGGACACTAGGTTTTCAATCGACAAGCATATATAGGAACCCCCTTCCAATGGCACATTCGTTCCCGGCTATACACATGAGACCAGAGGCTGTCCTATACCCGTCTCGACAAGCCCCTTTGTGCCCTTTCGGGTAACCACCATCAAGCCAGGAGAGGGCCTCGTACTGAACCAAAACCAAAGCCATGTAGCCCTCACAGTTGTACTGTATGTCCTAGCTTTTGCTGAAAGATAAGCCATTTAGAGCATGAAAGCCCCCACGCCCGATGTTCACATTATCATAAGAACAAGATAAGAACATATGATGCGCATATTATTAGTCACCTCATTAGTTCACATATGTTGGAATTAAGCACTAGCAGATCTACCCATATGCAAGCATCCCATTGTAACAAGGTATAAAGTTGAACAACTAGGATAAAACTAGGGCTTGCAGATGGACACATGCACATGAATAGTATATTATAGATGAGTAGGCAACAAGGATGATCTCATGTTATACTTATCTTGGTCAGCGAACTCTTGGTGCTCCTGCTGGTCTTCGAAGAGTTGGTCCTGCTCGCGCACGTACTGTTCACCGTCAACATACAAGCATCTGAATACACACATGCATTGCAAACAAGGCTAGTGTTAGAACAGTATACCAATAGAAATAAAATAATAATAAAAGTTTATAAAATAGATCTACAAGTCTCTACGATCGCATAGACATTTGGATCACTGAATTCGGATTTAAAACGCGAAAGATATGGTGTAAGCAAGGTTCAAAAAGGCCTAAACAAGACTGACCTAAACGTGAATTTTACTTCCTAAAGACCTAACCAACAGTGGTACTACTGTATAGATTATGAAATTACGAAACCAACACAAGTTGAATGGATCAAAACGGAGTTAAAATGAGCAAGTTATGAGCAAATTTGTGTAGTGGCATTTCTGTAATTAGATGGAAACATTTTTGAATTAAAATAAATTGGAAATTTTGGATTAATCCGCTGACTAGGGACTGCAGGTTCAATTAGCCAAAAGCCGAAGGGCTCTTTAGCAAATTTCCCCGATGAAGGGGAACGAGCGTTCTTCGACCGTCCGATCTAATCTGGATGGAACAGATTAGACCCGAGGCGAGAGAGGGCGGCGCCGCCGGCTTGAACAAGGCTGGCGCGGCGGTGCGCCATATGCCCGCGATGGCCGAGCTCGCCAGAGTTGTGTGGCTCGGTGATTCCAGCCATGACACGACACGGGAGAGGGGAGAGAGAGAGAGAAGGAGATGGGGAACTCACCAAGTCCGAAGATGAGGTCCAGCAGCGACTGGGGTGGTGCTCGACGGGATTTGGCGAACGACGGTGCTCTGCATCGCTGGTGAGGCCGGATTAGCAAACAAGAAAGGAAAAGAAAGGGGAGGAAGACGGATGTGGTACCCTTACGATGCGACGAAGCTCGAAGAAGGATCGAATTCGTCGGCAAGGCGTCGAATTCGGGATGGCAAGCTCGGTGGCCGACATTAGGGTTTGAGCTGGCGCTGAGCTCGAGTGACGGCGGCGGGTGGCTTGCAAATGAGGAAAAGGAAGCGGTGCAGGCGTTGATCCCCTTTATAGAGGCCGAGCGGCTTGGGATAGGCACGGGTGCCGAGAAGGGCGGAGCGGCGGCGACAACGACGTCCGGAGACATCGGACGGAGGTTGGGATGACTGCGCCGACAGGTGGGTTCCACCTATCAGCAAGGCAGGGTGCGAGCCCTGCCTGTCAGCAGGCAAGCACAGAGAGCGTGTAGCAAGGTGTAGGTCGCGCGGTGACTTGGGCCGATCGGCCGTGGGCTGCGGTGGGGGAGATCAGCGCGTGCGAGGGCCTGCAGAGAAAAGAGAAAACAGGTCGGGGAAAAGGGAAAGGATGTGGGCCTTCGGACCAGATTGGAGGAGGAAAGGAGAAAGCTTTTGACCTTTTTCTTTTTATTTTCAAACCTTTTCAAATGCATTTTCAAATTGAATTTGAATTTTTAAATCTGGTTTTGAAACTCACTAAATCCAAAGAGTGCATCAGCATGTATGCATCAACTTGTTGCTAGGCTAGGATAAATTTTAATTTCCCAAAATTATTAATTCCTTATGTTTAATGCTCACAAAAATAAATCAAATAAATTATATTAATCTATTTTAAATAAAACATAAATTTAGGGTGTTACAGAGACCCCAAATGGAGGAGGTGAAGTATTTATAGCCCCACACACAAAACCTCCATAAGGGATAAAAACTGTTGCAGGAAAAGGGGCATCGGACGCACCGATGCCCTGAGTAATGATAACGTGTATTGTCTTTGACAACACATGTCAAAGTGGCATCGAACGCTGGTAGCGTCGGATGCCACCCCATCAGACGCGTCCGATGGCGAAAACTCCATTTAAAAACCTCTCTTCCGATGTGACGCTTGTTGGGAATATGCCCTAGAGGTAATCATAGTGATGATGATATTTCTATTGTATCCATGATTTATTATATGTTCATTGAATATCCATTAAAGACACCTTGTATTGATTGACGATTATGTGAATTGTCTGTAAAACTCTTTTACTTGTATGGTTATTCGATAGTTGTCCCTAATCAGAGTTCATGTGGGGACACACATGAATATTAGATCAGCACATGTATTAGTTGATGGCTATGTTTCACAAGTCATAGACATGGAGATGTCAAACTAATAATGTGGGCACATGTATGACATGGGGCTGGACTGACCCAACATGAGATGTTCTTATTATTATCTCTTTACACATCATGTACGTTATGTCCTTCGACCTGAGATTGTGGTATGTACTCAAGGTATGAATCGACTCACTTAGGGACTATCAAACGCTACTTCGTAATAGGGTAGTTATAAAGATAGTCTTCAGGTTTGTCACGAAGTATGTTGTGAGACACAGACGATCAAGATGGGATTTGCCCCTCTCCATGCGAGAGAGATATCACTGGACCACTCAAATGATTGGATCATAAAATGCATGGCCGTGCTTAGGTTAAGTGTTAACCTATGAGTTGGACCAAATATTGTGTGGCAAGGGAATTGCGTGTATATGATCGTGGTGGTTCGTCTGATATGATCTTTGCGCGTACATAGGAGTTGACACGTCTTGCTAGAGGCCGCTATCAACTATCGGGCGAGTAGGAGTACTTGGGCCGTGTCTATGTGTGCGTGAACCCATAGGGTCGCACGCTTAAGGGGCTGGAAGCCTGATTCGAGTTGGACTCGAATCAGACTGGGATTAGGGTTTGCTAATGGGCCTCCAGGTCGGCGGGCTTATTAGGGACGCCTATAAATAGAGGGGTGGGGCGGCCAGGGTTTTGATCACGTCATTAGACAGCCGTCGCCCACCCCACGCCCCCCTATTGCCTCGCAGACCTAGCAGTCTGGAGGCGTGACGCTTCCTGTACGTGCGGATACCTCGGAGGGTGCTGCATCTGGAACACAAGGACGAACTGCACGTGGAGACGTGAAGGACGGACGTGAACAACTACACAGCATCGCTGCGACGCGCACGTCTACACCGAGACATCTTCCGCTGCATCTGCGCGTCTAGTGGTAATTCCGTGATCTATAACTAGCAGTAGTTCCTGGTTTATGGGGTCAAAAAAATTTTGTTTTCGGCTAGCATAGCATCCTCGTAACCCTACAACGCTGACTTTCACTCTCCAGTGAACAGTGTTACCGTAGTATTCGATGCGACTACTCGATGCGTTCGATGCTACAACAAACTTATTGTGCACTTTCTGTTGGCATCGGATGCGTGTCTGATGCCAGCAGGGGCAGCGTCCGATGCCCTTCTGAGGATCGAAATGACTTTGGATCGTGACTGCCTAAACGACTTTTGATCCTCATGATATATAGGCTATCTCTGAGCTTTCTAAAGCCATGAAATGCACCACACCTACCTCAATAGACTCACCTAGATCAAACTACTCAGTTACACTCCCCTTTATAGTACGACCAATGGAAAAAACAAAGACCTAAACTAGTCTAAGTGTCTCTCAACACAAAAACACCAAAACACCAAACGACACTTACAACTAGCCTATCTCCGTCTTTGTCGTCCATCCTTTAAAAACCGAATCGATTTACATCGCTTAGGGGCATGAAAACCATTGCCCATATCATCACCATCATTGTGACTTAACACTCGCTGTTTCTGCAAAATACACGTTAGTCATAATAATCTTATGTTGTCATCAATCATCGAAACCCACTAGGGGCCTAGATGCTTTCACCAAACAACGAATTCAGTCTTGTTGGTTGCATGGGTTGTTGTTCACTATAGATAGCATTATGAGAAGTCCACACATTAGATTTATCTGGGTTGAAGTTGTCGACTTGGTTTGGTTGCACACATTCTCTTAGATTTATTTCAGAAACGGTGCTATTTCTTTTAAGTAGTGGTGAAATACCCGTCGATAGCGAGACATTTATATATACTGACTTCGTCTATGTCGTGTTGTATAATTTCTATTCTCCGACCCTAAATATGCCCCCGTTAGAGAGAAATGGTTGCCTATTGCGGTTGTTTATTAGCGTATGATGATCATTTCATAATAATTTTTTTTCTTGAAATTAGTAGGATCTTTATATATGGCAATGGTAGGTGTGCTATAGACAAAGATTATGAATGAAGTGATTAATATCAGAAGCTAGACTAACTTTCAGGTTCATATAGGGTTCGCGGATTGAAATACTTGTAAGATAATATATTCTAAGATTCCAATCCCTTAACTTGCAGTAATAATAGTACGGTCTTGTATCGTGCTTTTTTTTGCAAAAGGGGGAACCTGCGGTACACCATTGGTTATTCTTCACGTAAGCTTGTCCCATATGAACGTTACATTTTGTCCTTTCAACTCTCTTCAGGCCAGCTTCGAACCAAAATAAAGTGACAGAAAATTCCTTTCTTCGTATAGGGTATATATGTCTCGTAACTTATCACATAAGAATGCTCTCTCTTAATTCATGTCCTATATTTTCTTGATATTGCTTTAGAAATTCCTAAAAAATCGGGCCTTCAAGTCCCTTTCAAGTTTGCATAGAAGGATATGGGTGAAGAACAGCATTTTTTTTTCCTATGTTGTAACTGAAACTACACTATAGTCAATTATATACTTTTAGGAATAAGTTACAACCTTATTTCAATGAAATAAAAAAAATATAAAAAGTCCATGATAAATATTAGTTGCAATAAATGATTAATTTATGTTTGGTGTATAAATATAAAGCTCACAAGACGAGGATAATAACTTTTTATGTGGCTTATTTGTGTGTGTGTGTGTGTGTGTGTGTATATATATATATATATATATATATATATATATATATATATATATATATATATATATTATATATAAGCTGTTTGAGTGTACTTGTATATCCACCTGAATCTACTATGTGTGTTAGAGTGAACTAATTTACACTACTAGAGAAGAGGCCTTTGGTCGATCTATCAACTAAGCTTTAGTCTGGATAAAAAATTGCGTCCGGTACTAAAGACTTTTAGTCCCGGTTAATGAAGGTCCCCAACGGACTAAAGGGTGGCCTTTTAGTCCCGGTTGTTGTTACCAACCGAGACTAAAGGTCTTCCACCCGGGACTAAAGGTCATTCACGAGTGAATTCTAAAGGAAAGCGTCCAGAACTATATCATGTGGGTTATGTTAGCTGAGTTGGTAAGTGAGTTTATTCGCGAGACGAGAGGTGCTAAGTTTAAATCACACACGCATTTATTTTTTTCTCTTGGGATGATCTTTAGTCCCGGTTGTGTACCCGGGACTAAAGGTCCCGAGCCTTTAGTCCCGGATTCTTAGTCCCAGCGGGAAAACCGAGAGTAAAGGGTCTTCCCAACCGGGACTAAATGCCCTTTGTCTACTAGTGTAAGCTGAAATTTAGGCCCTGTTTGGTTAGGCCCCCTAAAGTTTAGTGACCATGTTTGGTTATATAGTGACTAAAGACCACTAAAGTTTAGTCACTTTTAACTACCTCTTTCTGACTAAAGACCCCCTAAATTTTAGTGGTCCCTAAACTTTAGTGGGGTGTTTGGTACTCTAGGGACTAATTTTAGTGACTAAACTTTAGAGGGATCTAACTAAACAGGGCCTTAGTTTAATTTTTCATCCCAATCTACTCCAACCCACATGAATATTGAGCCCCTATAAGGCTATAACATTTATAATTCACTGGGAAACATCTGAAAGCTTAAAACAAAGTTAAAACAGATGAGACATATCTACATGGTGTGGGTCTGGGTACTTACTACTACATTCACAACTGTACGTGCGGCCACCACCACACCGGACACCCTGAGAGGCGGCCAAGCAATAATATAAATATGTGATTGGTGTTATTATTGCTTGCTGGAGCATATGCATGCCATCGACCTTATATTAGCTTGACAGGAGAAAGAAAGAAATAAACCAGCAACCAGGACGTAGAGGCATATATAAATGGAGCATGCAGCTGCTGCTGTGCCTCAAGAAGAAGAAGAAGATGAAGAACGGCCACGGCGGCTGCCAGAAGCGGGGCTGAATGGCATGATACTGCGGCGGGCGTTCATGGACAAGGCGATCAGCAGCTTGGGGGCGCTGGCGCTCGCTTGGGCCACCATTGTTCTGCTTGGTGGATTCTCCACCCTCATCAAGCAGAAGGATTTTTGGTTTGTCACCATCATCTCCTTCCTCGAAGCCTCCAGGTTAGGCACATATATATATATATATATGCAAAAATATATTAGTTAGCTAGCTAGCTAGCTATCCTTGTATCGCTGTGTATATATTTGTTTTTATTATAAGTAAGATGGTCCATTAATTAACCCATGCACCAGCATACAATTTTAGAAAACATCAGTAAAAATTGTGGATGGCCTTTTTATGCACCTAGATAACCATTATGTCTAGATAAATACATTAGTAAAAACAAATTTAGACGTAGTTAAAATCGATTTTTAGAGATGGTTTGAAAAACCGCGACAACAGCACCAATTGTAAAATAAGTGATTTTTAAAACCGTCCCTAAAAGTTAATTTTCATAAATGGTTCACTGAAAACAACGGTCCTTAATAATCATTTTAAGTTAATTTTCATAAATGGTTTACTGAAAACAACGGTCCTTGATAATCATTTTTTAGAGACGGTTGACTTAAGTCAACCACCCCTAAAAACAATTTTCAGATTTTTTAAAATTATTTGAACCCACAACCTCTTGCCTCACCTGTTTCATCCCCTGCCACCATACCGCGCAGTCACTCGAAGCTAGTTATACGATGTCTATTTATACTAATACGTACGAATATTGTAGTCAATATTTTGACTCATAAATGTTCTTAAATGAGAAAACTTTTAACTAGAAAGTTTTAGATCTCATCGAGTACTACAACGTTCATATAGGATGATTCTCCATCCAAGGTCATTTGAAAAATCTAAAATTCAAAACCTGAGACATAATTTATATATTTGGAACCCTAAATAATCTCAAACAAAAATTTTATCAACTAAAAAGTTTTAGATCTTGTCGAGCTCTACAATTTTAATATAAATTTTGTTGTCGTCGAATTTCATTTAAAAAAGATATAAACTTATTTCTGCTGCTGCTAATTTTAAGGATGGTTGAGTTAGTTAACCACCCTTGAAAACCATTTTTGGAGATGGTGGCTTAATAAGACAACCTATAAAAATCACACGTTTTCAGAGACGGTTGACATAAGAAACCATCCTTAAAAATCATTTCCAGCAATGTTTTTTAATAGAAGTGCCTCTAGAAGTGGAAATGTTTTTGGGGTGGTATTCTTAATGGAATCGCTTCTAAAAATTGATTTCTAGCAACGGTTGTATAGCTATATTGTCTTCTGCAAAGGTTAAAGGCGGTGTGCTAAAAAAATCCCTCTATTAGAAAAGGGAGACTTCTTCAAAAAATCATTTCGGTACTAGTGATAGTGAAAGTTATGTATTAAAAAAGCCAGAAGAACTCGGTTGGAGTTATAGGCAATGAAGTAATTTTTCGGTCTGTCTTTTTTAAAATTCCTCTCCATTTCAAATTGTAAAATATTCTGATTTTTCTAGTATATACTTTTTATTGTATAATATCTAGAAATAGGCTCTGTTCGGTGGACTTAAAGAGTTTCTGTTTATTGTTTTTGTTTGATTTATTGTGAGAGAAAAACATTGTTCTACGACTGACTGATTTATATAGATTTATAGTTCAAGCGAACAAAGTCATAGTGTATACTTAGAATTCTAGGTGCATGGGCCAAAACTACAGTATAGTAATATAAAGTCTTGACTCGCTGCATTTCACACTCTTTCCAAATTGCAGGCTCCTCAGCAGTGCAGTGGAGCGGGAGGACGAGTTCATCCTCAACGCACCGGAAGTTGTGGCGGCGAAGAACGAGGAAATTGAGGCCAAAGAGCATGAAAGCTGGCAACAACATCGAACCAACCTGCAGGAGCAAGGAATGATACCAAGACGACGAAGAGGCATGCTGGGATGGTCGTCGTCCCTAACCTCCAGGCGGCGCGCTGCTGCACTGTCGCCACTTCTTCGCCAAGACCCTCTCGATGGGGCTCACGTTCGGGAAGTTCGCCGCAGAGATCACCTCCGTCGTCCTGGCCGTTCTGCGCTTGAGCCGGCAGGACTACGTGGACCCGGCGGACCAGAGCAGCAGCGACCACAAGAGCATCAAGGGGTCCCTGAACGTGTTCTACGGCCTGGTGCTGGCGCAGGGCGGCTCCTCCTACCTCTCCGAAACCATGCTCCCCGTCGACCTCTCGCGGGCGCTGAAGCTGAGCATGACGTACAAGCTCGGCCACTCAGGGCTGCCGATCATCAAGCGCTACGCGCAAGACACCTACATGAAATGTTTTGGTGGAAGAGTCCGTGAAGCAATGGACATGGACCTGGTCACCTTTGCCATGGAGATGGCAAGGTCCTCCTCGGTGGCTGACCGACTCGTCGGTGTCCGAGTTCTCGATCGCGTCCTCAGCGTGGAGAAGTACAGAGAGCTGGCGCTGATGAGGCTTCGAGCTTCCATTGACACCGTGGGGAACGTGATCACCATGCTAGGGCTGAAGAACAAGACCAAGGAGGAAGAGAACACCAGAGGGCACGCGGCGAACGTGGTGCTGAAGCTCTCTCCGAACCTCCAAGTCGAGAGCTTCCCAGGAATGTTGCAGATGGTGTCTTCACTGCTTGCTGCGAAGACGACGACAACGTCGGCGTCGAGCAGTGTCAGCATCGAGCTTACATGGCTCGGTGTGAAAATCCTCAACAAGATCATGGACAATCCGGACAACTGTAAGGAAGTAGTGAAGGATGACGATGACCAGGTGATATCAAGTATTGTGGACCTTACAGCTGTTAGTGATGATGACACTAATAGCTCTTCAATCTCATGGTCTCCAGTAACAGAGGAGATCATCGTGGAGGCAGTTCAAGTCCTGTACAAGCTAGTCAGAACAACCGGCGATGCCGGTAAGGCGCTTAGGTTCAAAATCTCTGAGAATCTCTATGTTCTAAGGAACATCAAAAAGATCCTAGAACATCCAAGGAGCCATATAGAGCTACTCACTGAAGCAATTGGAGTTCTTGCTTGCCTAGCTTTGGATGAGACAGGAAAAGAAGAGATTGGGAGTTCACCAAGGATCATTAGAAAGCTTGTTCCATTCCTTGTTGTGGAAACTCCATCCCCATCCAACAGAGTCAAGCTAGCAGAGTCTGCTGTTGAAGCATTGCTTGTTCTCACTGTGGACAGTCAAAGGAATGCCTTGAGGATCCTTGAAGAATTGAAGATTGAAGACATGCAGCAACTTGTTGATATGCTTTCTTCTGACTCGACACCCACAGAGCTCAGAACTATGGCTGCAAAACTCTTGGCGGTTTTACGTGTCAATTTTTTGACAGAACATGCTCACTATAACAGGACAGTCGACAACGCGCTACCTCTGGTAAATCCATTTAAATGCACCTTTGTTTATGTTTTATTTGGGGGTAGATAGTATGCTATTGCACATTACTTGTCTCCTTTCAACAAAATTTCATGGAAGCATTACACAACTATATATACACACACCGCTAAGTTCTATGTTTTAATATTTTTTGGGTCCTTTAATTGATTTCTTATTATAGAATATATACTGCTTGAAATACTTACGATCTCTTACAATTTATCATCACACATGCAGCTAATGAAAGCAATCAAGTTAGAAGTGGAGAAACTAGATGTCCTGGTACCTGCTGGAGAACTTAGCCTTCTCATCCCATTGCACCTCTCGGCAAATACATTTCTTTATATTATGTATCATTTTATATACATATAGTTGCACCTTACTAATTGCATTGGTTTGAACTTTGAACGGAACCTATCCAAATTACAATATATGAATTGTTTGTACACAGAATCCGGAAGAATGGAGGACCAAGCAGGGAGCATTACTCGAGAGCATTGTTGGCCTCACTGTTTAAATCTGCACATTCACTCAGGCAAGCGAGTTCGGCGACGCGCTCTGGAATGGCAATGTTACAGGATTTGCTGATGCATAAGCTTAGCAGGATCCTTGATCTGTACAAATCACCAGACACTAATTACCCAGGTATAAGAAGGGTTACAGTTGAGCTAATCATTTGGATGCTACAGAGCAACAGACGCTGCATTGAGTTTTCCATTCAGCACCAAGTGGGTAAGGCAGTGAAAAAAGTTGCAGAGACAGAAGAAAGGCTTGAAATGTTTAAGATGTTCTGCTGCGGCATTGGTGTTGTTAAGCACAGAGAGCCCATTTCTTCTCTTGTTGCTTCTGCTGCCTCTGCTCTGCCTAGCATTGCTACAAGGTTCCAAGGCCAAGTGTCTGCAGAGAACACAATACCAATTGCTTAATTGCAGGTATATGAATGATTCCTTGCTAAGTTGCTATGTACTGCGTGATTGCTAACTATACTGAATTATTCCAGTCATTCTATGTTACAACTTTTATGTGTTAAACTTTGTAATAAGTTTGTCCTGATTCCTCAAATGAGGGGATGAAGCTGAATGTTTCATTCCATTATCTAAAAAATATATGTATACATTTGGGTGATCAGAATTCAATAACTTGTCGCCAACCATGCATTTTCACAACTTGAAATATCCGAGCTATTTTGTTTTCTACTTTATCCAACTTTTTAGTATTCTGTTAACTCAATAATTAGTTGTAACATTTGGAATGGTATGGTTCATTACTAGCAGAGAAAACTAAAGCAGTTGAGCAAAACTAAACACTACTGGAGGTGCCTCCTTTGCCGAGCGCCTCCTCCACCACATATTATCACATCCAGCACCACATATAGATCACAAGCACAACATATATAACATTCATCACAAAATATCATCCAAGCGACACAAGTTCATCACAATATCATAGTCCTCGAAACAAGACACATGTTCAACATCTAAACGAGACACTAGCCCTCACTGCCAACCTGGCCCTAGCCACCTCAGAGATGGTGAAGGAGAGCCACCTTGACCGCCGGACGTGTTCCATCCAGGCGCGGTCGGGTTGTTCGAACCCGTCGACGGAGGCTGCAAAAGGTAGACGTTTGTGCCAGACAAACAAATGCAGAAACAAAACGCTGAGGTATTTGCACTCACAAGAGTAGCTTCCGCGTTTTTAGGCGGCGGTGGAGGAGCCATGAGCGCCACGGGCACCTGTGCATGCCCTGGGAGGCCATGAACGTGATGAGGTTTGCCACCTTCTTCTCTTGGGCCGCCCGCTCGGCCTCCATCTGGGCCACCATCCGGTCCTCCATCTGCAGGCGCTCCTCCCTTTCTCTTTCTATGCAGGCCTACGATAATACAAAGGTAATGTTAAAACAATGCAAACATTTAAAGATCAATGTATGACAAGTAAAACAAGAATAACTTCGAGGTTGGCGACACGCGACTGCGAAGGTGACGGGCGTGAGCATATGGGGATGCTCGCGCTCGTGCTCTGTGCTCGGAGCTGGGCCAGAGAGGGAGTGGAGGCCGTGTCGATGATGCCATCGCCAAGCCAGTACCGCCCGTGCTTCTTGCCTCCTCCCACCCTCATCACGAGGCTTCCATCCAGGTCCTCGCTGGCCGGATCAAAGTTAGCCCCATGGACCAACCTTGCTGCCTCCATGTAGTCAATGAGGCGGGTGTGGACGCTGGAGTTGGTGTACGCCTCAGGGGGTCATCGGGGTTGTAGGAGGCCTCCGGTGCGGTGGTCTTGCCCTTGTGGGACATGGCGTATGCCATGAACATGTTGCAAGGCTAGCCACCGTGTGATGACGTCTACGAGGAAGACAACAAGATGATTAGTAATCAGGCAACATTTGAGTGTCAGAATACATAAAGTCTTTCACATACCCAAGCTTGTGTGTACTCAGCAAGGTTGTTGTTGCCCTGATGGTGTGGTACACCTAGCATCAGCATATGCGCCGCCCAGGCGTCGGCATGTTAGGCAGTCCACTTCTCGAATAGCCACCGCTCCACGATCTTCTCCCAACACTCGGGATACGACTGACACCAAATGGGAATCATCTACACGTCATCAAGTATTTCATGTATAAGCATTAGATCAAATGAGCATAACTTAATAATCTCAAAAGGAATCACTTATTTGAATGTACTGCTCCTGGCTCAGCATCATGCCTCTTGCCTCGATCTTCGTCACCCTCCATCCTTCAACAGTGACGTTGTAGGTGATGATGGCTTGGATTCTTGCCATGTAGATGATGTCGGTGACGAGCTTCCTGCAGGCCTTGGTAGTCACCACCTCCGCCTGTGCCTCCATCCCCTCTTGGCACCTATAGAAGTCCTGCATACAGACGCAATGCAAACACTAAGTAATTGAAGAAAAGTATGATGAATGCGATGTTGTGTGACGAAGACTTACCCACAGCTCCGCTCTGACCCTCGCCGCTTGTTGGGGTAGTTCGAGTCTGGGGTTACTGTGTAGTGGTCAAAGGTGTAGGCCGGCTCTGTCGTCTTCCCGACATACTATACTATGTCGGGGTAGTGGAGGCGACAAAGGAGACCTAGGATGTCGTTGGGTTTGGGGCCGCGACCCTCCACAAACTCCCAGTACCTGCACAAGTGATTCAGAAAGATTATTAGTTTCTATTTCAATTTTGAAACATATCATATGAACAAGTAATTAGAACATGTACCTTTGCCCAATGGGGCGGATCACTGAGCGTTGGTGATGTGGTATCGGTCGCGCCGGGAGGCTGGCAGGACCTCGCAAGTAGAGCATGGACACCCCTGAGGTAGCCAAACCCTCCTGCTCCTGACTCCCCATACTGCCAGTCCTCGCACAACGTTGCCCGTGTACCTGCTTGTTATGAGCGATGTAGTGTGGCAGGACAAAGATCATGCCACCCCCACCTGCTCCCGACTCGACAGTGCGGGGGTGCCGGGCACTGCACAGCCTTACTTCGCACTATACCCACTACTAAGTTTCAACAACGTACATGTGTCACATCTAAGCTCCCATCCCTCTGAGGCTCATGCCCAAGTGCCACGACGCCAGCTAGGCCTCGGCGCTCTATGAAGTCAAAGCAAGTCAGGGCACAACGGACCATGCCTCTATAGTCACCACCACAACGCCCTGTGGAATCCACAGGCCAGACGTGCCGAGAACATCGCCACACGTACCAAAGGACGAGCTCTACTCCTCCGACCACGCCTCTACAGTTGCCACCATGACGCCCATGGGACTCCATAGGACTGGTCGTGCCAAGCACGACTCTCCTGCGCCACAAGGACGAAACCCACCATGTCAACTGCGCCTTCACGGGAGGCCATCCTCTTCACACTTAGTAGTCAGTTAGGAGGCCACACGTGGCCGCTCCAATGTAACCCTGTGCCCACCTTACACCTATAAAAGGAGGGATCAGGGAAGTTTTAGGCACAACGAAGCAAGAAGGCAGCCACCCGCACACAAGAACACACATCCATCGATCAGCAGATCACCCTCTCCGCTCTCCACACTCGCTCTCACACGCACAATTTGAGACTTGGGACAAACTCCCTCTCTCACCCGCTTGTAACTTATACTCGCACTCCGACGCAAGATAATACAAGGCTCTCTCCCCCACTGGACGTAGGGCACTCCTTGCCTATACCAGTATAAATTTTATGTTTCCTTCTGTGTTCTTCTTGTGCCACCATTCAAAGTAGGAACACACGGCTCCCCTCCACGATACAAATCTACTTGCCGGCCTCGGGGCCCGCTCGGCTCCGAGCCCCAACAAGTGGAAACCCTTCCATTGGCAGTTGTTGAGTCAGGCCTGGCGATTTTCTTGCCACTGGCGTTGGATAACTGAAACTGCCAGTAAAAATTGGACCCCACCGCCGGCGTAGAGCTTCTGTGTACTAGTGACAAACACATGATGAATATGAACGTATGTGAGTGTGTAGTGTAGTGGTAGAGGAGGCTCCGCGCGAGGGAGGGTCGCGGGTTCGAAACCTGCCGGCCGCGTTAGCCGCGAATTTTGTGCAAAAAATACCACGACTTCACTAGTACAGAACGATACAGTACAGGCGGTTGTAGACCCATTTGTACAGGCGTTTTGTCAACCGCCTGCGCTGGGGGCCAGTAGAAATAGGACCACAGCACAGGCGGTTGCTTGTAAACCGCATGTGGAAAGAACTTTCACAGGCGGTCCACAGGCCGTTGACATAGCGAACCGCCTGTGGAAAAACTTTTCGAAAAAACCGAAAATAAATAGAGAAAAAAATATATTTTATTTACGGTGAGGACCCCACTGCCCAGCGCTCGCCCATCTTCGTCGAAGTCACGGCATTTTTCGCGGAAAATTCGCGGCCAACGCGGCCGGTGGGATTCAAACCCACGACCTCAGCCTCACGCGAAGCCTCCTCTACCACTGCACCACACACCCACATGTGTTCAAATACCCCTTCAGTTCCCCCCCCACACATATTCATACAAATCCGAGTATAATTTGCTTGTTTGAGGTTCTAAACAATTTCAAATCAAAAAGTTGTCAACTACAAAGTTTCGTAACTTTTCGAGACGAACAACTTTTGTATGATCATTTCTCCATCCGAGGTCATTTACAAAATTAGAATTTCAAATTTGAGACCATTCAAATATATTTTCGTTGACAAGATGACTTCAAATTAAAAAGTTATAATTTACAAAGTTTCATACTTTTCAAGACAAACAACTTTTATTTTGGGTGTTTCTCATCCGAGATAGTTTGAAAAAATCAAATTTTAAAAAAACACGTGTATTTCTACTAGCGGTTGTCTTAACGAACGCCTGTAGAAATCTTAGGCGGTTCGTTAAGACAGCCGCCTGTAGAAAGAAGACATTTCTACAAGCGGTTGTCTTAACGAAACCACCTGTAGAAATCTATTTCTGTAGGCGGTTCTAGACTTGAGATCCACCGGTTCATTTCTACAGGCGTGTGGTAACTCAAACCGCCAGTAAAAAAAATTGAGGCGCTAGAAAAAAATCATCTTTCTACTAGTGCTTGCGACGGAGACGGACGGACGCTATCTAGTGGGGCCCTCCCCGATTTAAATAAAATATTTTTCTATTTTTTCAGGTTTTTTATGTTTTTTCTTTGCCGAGTATTTTCCACAGGCGACCATTTATACAGACGGTTCACTAAGTGTGCCTGTAGAAATGGATTTCTACAGGCGGTTCACAACCAACCGCCTATGCTATGGTTCCATTTCCACTAGCCTCCGAAGTAAAAATATAAGTGGAAATGAGTTCTGAACCGTCTGTAGTATGTCTTTGTACTAGTGTAGGGATTCACTTTATTTGAGTTGGAGTATATAGATATACATATATAGATATAGAATAGATTCAGTAGAAGCACCAAGGGAGGATGGCATGCAGTCGTTGTTTTAATCCTGGCGTGATGTCATGTATTTCCTTCTTTTCAAATTATTAGTCATTTCAGAAATCTTGGAGAGTCAAAGTTTTTTAAGTTTGACTAAATTTATATAATAAGATAATAATATTTATGATATTAACTAAATATCATTCATTATTCAATAGATGTTATACATCATTGTATTTCTCTCTGTAATTTTGGTCAAATTTGAGATGCTTTAACTCACCAAGATTCTTGAAATGGTACATAGTTCGAACAACTCATGATTTGTATCCCATACAAGTTAGAACAACTCACGCACAATAATGGTACATAGTTCGATTTACTTTATGGAGAGTTGGATTTATAAAATGTATCATGATCCTAAAATAAATCTCTAATCCACAAGTTGTGGCCATATGACAAATTACTCCGTCCCTCAGTTCTAAAATATAGTGCATTCTAACTTGTAAAATTTGTACTAAATATAGTGCATTCTACATGTGTCAATGCCTAAATTTAGCAAACTTTATTTAAAAAGAAACCATAATTTAGGGAGAAAACACCTTAATTGTATTAACCTATGGGTACATGCGCCTGGAGTATTACACGACAGAGACAATAGATTTCGTTATAACTTTTTCATTTGACTTTGTTTAGGGTCTTAAATACTTATTTAAAAATCTGATGAACAAAATGGCTAGCACGAAAATCTCATTTGGACACAAACAAGTTGCAGGTGGTATGGTTAGTGGACGACCATATGGAGCAGGAGGTCAAGGGTTAAAAAATCATGTGTGGCTTGTGATTTCATGGCAGTGACCCGTATGGTTGTCCAATGATTCTCTCTCTAAATTTAAATTATTTTTCCTATTTTAGCCTGGTTTTTGGATGTTTTTTTTTGAATTTCACATCAGTGTCGGTTTTTAAGAACAAACAGTGATATGACATCACTGCCGGTACAGTACTGCCGATTCAAAATCTAGTTCTGAAGGGAGATTTTGAACCAACAGTGACGTGAAGATCTGGGGTAGTAACATAAAGTTTTGACTCACTTTCATAGCGCACTCTTTCTAAATTGCAGGCTCCTCAGCAGTGCAAACAGTGCTTTGGATCAGGAGGATGAGTTCATTCTCAACGCACCGGAAGTGGTGGACTGTGCAGCAGAGACAAGGGAAATTGAGGCCAAGGAGCACAGAAGCTGGCAAAGGCATCGAACCAACCTGCAGGAGCAAGGAACGAACCAAATTACTCCCGCAACAACGACACCAAATTCATCCTCCCTAACCTCCAGGCGGCGGCGCTGTTGCACCTGCCGCCTCTTTTCGCCAAGATCTCTCTGAAAGGATCAAGATGCCCAAGAGGGGGGTGTGAATTGGGCTTTTCTAAAACTTTTGCAAGAATTAAAACCTATCAAGCTCAATTAACCCTTTATGCCTAGAAGTATGTTTCTCTAAACTCTACCGCACAAAAGATTATCTCTACACCATTTCTACTCTAGCATGGCAATTCAATTATGAATGAACAATAAGTAAATTGCGGAATTGAATCGCTCAAATGTAAATGCGAAAGTAAAGAGAGTAGAAATGACTCGGTGACTTTTTCCTGAGGTATCGAGGTGTCGGCACACCCCCTAGTCCTCGTTGGAGCACCCGCACAAGGGTATAGATCCCCCTTGATCCGCGCAAGGATCAAGTGCTCACTATGAGCTGATTCTTCGCCACTCTGGCCCGGTGAATCGCTCACTACCGGTCACAAGCCAACTTGGGTCATCCCAAAGCCACCGGATGATCACCAAGCTTCACGATCGCCACCAAGCCGTCTAGGTGATGCCGATCACCAAGAGTAACAAGCTAGAACTCTCACTTGACCAACACAAGGCCAAAGAGATGGATGGATGCACACTTGCTACTCAAATCTCACTAGAAGGTCACTAATTCTCTCAATTAGCAATTCTCACAACCTCACTAGGGCTCTTGCTCTTCCTCACACTCACAAGGTGTTTCTCAGCAGATGGAAGTGGCAAGAACAATCAAATGGATGGAGGGAAGGAAGTATATATACCTAAGTGTCCTCCAACACCATATGACTACCTAAGTGTCCTCCAACACCATATGACACTTAGCGCTAGCCTATCACCGTCTTCGTCGTTCATCCTTTGAAAACCGAATCGATTTCCATCGCCAGGGGACATGAACTCCATATGCCCGTATCGTCGCCATTACCGTGACCTAACTCATCCCTGTTTCTGCAAAACACACGTTAGTCACAGTAATCTTGTGTTTCATCCGATCACTGAAACCCACTGGGGCCAAGATGCGTTCACTCTCGACGGGATTCACATTCGCGAAGTTCACTGTGGGCATCACCACCGTTGTCCTGGTTGTGTTGCACCTGAGCCGGGTCAAATGCAAATACAAGAGGAATCTCGAAGGCAGCTTGGAAGATGGTATGTATGCCAAAGGATGAAGGTGGCCTAGGTGTAATCAACATTGAGAAGCAAAACAAGGCACTTCTAGCAAAAAATCTTCACGAGTTCTATAACAAACTAGACATTCCCTGGGTAACTTGGTCTGGGATAAGCACTATAGAAATGGAAAGCTGCCAAATCACACCAGAAAAGGTTCCTTTTGGTGGAAGGACAACCTCAAGATCATTTCGGAGTTCAAAAGTTTGCGGCACCCCGGATTCAGAATGGGAATCATCATTCTTTTGGCATGATTGCTGGAGTACTGAACCTTGGTCGTAGCTACCCGAAGCTTTTCTCCTTTGCAGTTAACAAGCAAATCACTGTTAGTAAAACTTTCAGGCATGATGACTTTACAAATCTTTTTCAACGTCCTCTATCCCAAAGAGCCTTTGCGCAGCTTCAGACTGTTCAACATCTGATGGAGTCCAAAAACCTAACTGAGGAAAATGACAAGTGGGAGTATAGATGGGGGTCAGGAAAATTTGCTTCGTCAAAAGTATACAGAATGCTAATTGGACATTCAGTGATCCACCCAGTCTACAAGTGGCTTTGGAAGAGTATCTGTCAGCCAAAACATAAAGTCTTTTTCTGGTTACTTGTGAAAGACCGACTAAGCACCAGAAATATCTTGAGAAGGCGCAATATGCCGCTTGAATCATATGATTGTGTCCTTTGTAGCAGATCAACGGAGGAGGCTCTTTCCATATGACTGACCCTTTTTCTTATGTGTTGGAACTGGATCAATGTAGAGATTCCATAAAGTTCTTTCCCATAAATCTTTGAACAAATCAAAGACCAGTTGGCCTCGCCTTTTTCATGAATGCCATAATCCTCTTGTGCTAGACTATTTGGACTGCCAGAAATGATCTGATATTTAAAGAAATTCCGAATAGCTTGGCAAATTGTCAAAGAGCTTTCAGGAAAGAGTTAGGCCTGCTTATCCATAGGGTTAAGCTAGCTTTTGAAGAGAAATTCTTGTCATGGAAGAGCAATCTAGGATAATTGCGAGGACTAGGCTCATTTTTGTTTATTTTTTCATTTCTTAAGTGGAGCCCTCTATTGGTCTTCATAGTTTTCTTTTCTTTGCTTTTTGTATCTTTTCTCCTTTGTTTCAATAAATTCACTATAGGGACTGCAGTCCCTCCAGATTCATAAAAAAAAACTATGTGGACCCGACGGATCAGAGTAGTAGCAACCACAAGAGCATCAACGGGTCACTGAACCTATTCTATGGCTTGGTGCTTGTGCAAGGCATCTCCTTCCTCTCCGACACCATGCTCCCCGTCGACGTATGTCTGGCAAGGAAGCTGATCATGACGTACCAGCTTGGCCGCTCAGGGATGCTGTTCATCAAGCGCTACATGCATGACACCTACATGAAATGTTCCGGTGGAAGAGTGCGTGAAGCAATGGACATGGACTGGTCACCTTCGCCATGGAGATGGCGAGGTCCACCTCGGTGCCTGACCGGCTCGTCGACGTCCGGGTTCTTGATCGCGTCCTCAGCGTGAAGTACAGAGGGTGGCGCTGATGAGGCTTTGAGCCTCCATTGACACCGTGGGGAACAAGACCAAGGAGGAAGAGAACACCAGAGGGCACACGGCGAACGTGGTGCTGAAGCTCTCTCCAGACCTCCAAGTGGAGAGCTTCCTAGGAATGTTGCAGATGGTGTCTTCACTGCCTGCTGTGAAGACGACGACAACGCCGACATCGAGCAATGACAACATCGAGCTTACATGGCTCAGTGTGAAAATCCTCAACAAGATCATGGACAATCCGGACAGCTGTAAGGAAAGTAGTGAAGGATGCCGATGACCAGGTGATATCAAGCATTGTGGACCTTACAACAGTTAGTGATGATGACACTAATATCTCTTCAATTTCATGGTCTCCAGTAACAAAGGAGATCATCGTGGAGGCAGTTCAAGTCCTGCACAAGCTAGTCAGAACAAACAGCGATGCCGGTAAGGCACTTAGGTGCAAAATCTCTGAGAATCTCTATGTTCTAAGGAACATCAGAAAGATCCTGGAACATCCAAGGAGCCATACAGAGCTACTCACTAAAGCAATTGGAGTTCTTGCTTGCCTAGCTTTGGATGAGACTGGAAAGGAGGAGATGGGAGTTCGCCAAGGATACCGTTGAAGCATTGCTTGTTCTCGTTGTGGACAGCCAAAGGAATGCCTGAGGATCCTCGAAGAACTGAACATTGAAGACATGCAACAACTTGTGATATGATTCTTCTGATCCACAGAGCTCATGACTAGGCTGTAAAGTCTTGGCGGTTTTACGTGTCATGCTTATAACAGAACATGTCATTATAATAGGACAGTCGACAATGTGCTACCTCTGTAAATTATATGTGCACCTTTGTTTAGGTTTTTTGGTTGTATTATATGGGTACTGCAGAATTATTGTTCCCTTTCAACCAAAATTCCATGAAAACATTATTTTAATACACAATACACTGCTATGTTCAATGTTTAAATTTTGAGAACACAAGGTTGATATGTGCCCTTGTGGTTCCCTTCCTGAGTGATGAGTGATCGATCAACGGGCAACATGTCTCTTGGCTGTGTTGATGTGCAGGTGCGGAGCTCGGGCAGTGGTCGAAGGTGAGGTGAAGGTCAAGTAGGGACGTGCCGTGCCGACGGACCGGGAGCGGTGAAGGGCGGACGTGGAGCTTGGACCGACGGACCAGGAGACCTGAGGATCAGCTGTGGTAGCTGGCACGTGGCGTTGACAAGCAAGAGTACATGGGGATGTGCGGTGCATCGGCCGAGTCGAGAGGTTGCCCGACGTGGAGGCTGGACATGCTCCGGCATCGGTGCTGCTAGAACTCGGGGTGTGCGAACCACATCCCGTCTACGGCACGGGTTCGGTAGCTAAGCCTCGAAAAGCTACCCTCGACGGTTTCCGAGTTTGGCCTCAAAATCGGGTGGACGGTTTCGAGTTTGGGCCTCAAAACTCGGGGTGGCCGGTTTCCGAGTTTGGGCCTCAAAACTCGGCAAGGACGGTTTCCAGGTTTGGGCCACAAAACCTGGGCGCGCGGGTTTCTGAGTTTGGGCCACAAAACTCAGCCTGAGGACAGGTTTCCCGGTTTCGGCCTCAAAACCGGGGGAAGGCCCAGGTTTCCCGGTTTCGGCCTCAAAACCGGGGGGAGGTCCGCAAAAAGGACGGTCGACGCGTGGCGGCGTGGAGAGAGGGGCGCGGAGGCGAGGCTATCCACGAGGTAGGCGCGGCGGTCGATTGGGCGGCACGTGGCGGCATCCTGAGGCTTGCGTCGAGGCGAAGCTACGGATGAGGAAGGCGCGTGGCCGTCAGATCAACTATCAGCAGAGTTGGATCGGGATACCCTAGGGTTGGCCGTTTCGCTCAAGTATCTAGGGGTAGTAAGGGGATTATTGTTTTAGGCTATAAATAAGAGAGGCACCCCTCCTCTCCCCTATCCTTGCAGTCATTTGTTCCTGAGCTCTCTCTCTCTAGCCCTCGCTTAGGTTCTAATCATACCTCGCTGCAAGCGATCCGCAGAGACGGAAATCATACCTCTGTGTATTTGGATCTTTTGAGGAAACGAGACCGTATTCTCGTTGTCTCCTCGTGTGGAGGAATTTAGGCTGAAATCGAATCGTGTTCTGTGTTCTTCACGTTTTGGTTTTTCATCTCCCGGAGATTTGCTTCGTTCTCCTCTCCGCGAGATGATTTTCGATTCCACTTGAATCAATTGTTCTTGGTCGTGAGCCCCTTCTTTCTACCGAAGGGATTCTCTTCTAACCTCACGAATCCATAGATCGGGTTGATTTCGTGTTCGTTCTTCCTCTTTTTCCCTTTCCGGTGTTTCTCGGATTACTCTCGATTGACTTGGATTGGTGCGATGATTTCTTAGGATTAGCACCCCAATACGTTGAGGAACACCAGGAGAAGTTTGATCGAAGCCTCTTTGATTTGGTGAAGTTTCGATTGATTTACCTTTTGACCCGAGCAGTTTTTCTGCTCTCTGTTCATCCGCGGACAGTCCGCGCCGCCAGCGGCGGACAGTCCGGGGATCGGGGTTGGCCAGGTCAGTCAGGCGCAGTCCCCTGACTGTTCACTGTCAAGTGAACGGCGGACAGTCCGCGGTACAAACCCGCGGACAGTCCGGGACCTGTCCAGCAGACTTGCAGAACAGTTCGGTTTCTGTGTTTTTGCCGGCGGACAGTCCGGCGCCTAGTCGCGGACAGTCCGGCACTTAACGGCGGACAGTCCGCGAATCTGCTGTTTGTTCAGTTTTGTTCCGTGGCTTTGGCAGTTGGTTTTGGGGTTCTCGGAGGTTCCGCTGTACCACTAGGACATCTCCTAGGGTATCCACCTACTCGTAGGTCGTGAACACTCCGGTCGTTTCGAGTCTTCGCTTTTGGGGTGACTTTCTGGGACAAGGGCTATACAATTCACGAGTTGAATTTGAAGCTCCCATTCACCCCCCCTCTGGTCGCTAATCCGGTCCTTCAATTGGTATCAGAGCCGGTTAAGGATCTCTCCTACCTTAATCGGTTTCGGATCCTAAGGGCGACATGGAACGAGGGAATAGCAAGGCTCCTTGGTTCGATGGAACGAACTATCCTATTGGAAGATTCGGATGCGTGCTTATCTCAACAGCATCGGATCTTCTGTCTGGGAGATATGTGAGAACGCTGAGTACGTAGTCCTTGCGGCTCGTGTGGGTCAGATCCAGATTGACCAACACGAGGCCAACTCCAAGGCTCGTAATGCTCTTCTGGCCAGCCTCTCCCTTCCTGAGTTCGAACGTATCTCAGAGCTTGAGACGGCACGAGAGATCTGGGTGAAGCTTCAAAGCTATCATGAGGGAACCGCTCATGTTAAGACCAGACTCTTCGAGACCTACAAGCGAGAGTACGAGAACTTTGTTCAGTTGGAGGGAGAGACGATTGACGCCATGTTCGCACGTTTCCAAACGATTGTGAACAAGATGCGTGCCAATCGGGCCAACCTACCCTATGACGATCATGAGAGGGCTCTCAAGTTGCTATACGCCCTGGATCGGAGGGTATGGGAGGTGAAGGTGTCGACCATCATTGAGTCTCCTACTTACGACACCCTCACCGTGGACGAGCTGTTCAGCAAGCTCAAGTCCACTGAGATCGATCACCTGACTCAGGCCAAGCTGAAGAACCCATCTTCACACACCATGGCTTTGGTCTCAGGCACAGGTGGATCGACTTTCTCTGCTGACGCTTCACCTCCTCTTGTCGTTGTCTTCTTTGCATACAGTCACGGAGGAGCAGTTGGAGGCGCTGGGAGACGATGAGCTCGCCCTCGCCATCACCCGGTTCTCGCGGTTTCACAACAACCGCCTGAATCGCCGGCGTGGTGGCGCACGCGAGGGCTGCTACAAGTGTGGTGATCTAGACCACTTCATGGCGAACTGCCCCAAGAACGTCAAGAACTTCCCCGGCAAGAACCGCAACTTCAGGCGCAAGGGCAAGCCGGAGAACAAGGCCGGAAGAATAACAAGAATGGCTTCTACCGCCAGGAGGACATGGAGAAGGCTTTCGACGCCGGCAAGCGTGCCTTCCTCGCCACCATCGGCGATGGCGAGAAAACCTCCGACGGCGGCTCCAGCGACGACGAGTCCGAGCACAAGATGGAGGATCGCTTCAACGGACTCTGCTTCTTCGGCAACTCCTCCAAGGGCTTTTGCACCATGGCCTTGGATGAAGAGGACCGCAAGCACCAGGCAGAGGACACCGATGACGCTCACAACGACGACGACGACGACAACGCTTCTGAGGTACCAAATTCTTCTGAAGTCGATCGTCTCACTGAGGAGCGGGATAGGTTTGTGGATTTGGTCGGTTCTTGGAGAAGAGGCTTACAGAAGTGTTCCAAGAGCGCGTTGAGTTTAAGGCTAAGTTGAAAGAGGCGCGTAAGGAACTTGAGATTGCTAGGTCCGAGGTGAAGGTGGTCGATGTGGAGGAGTGTGAGGAGTGCACGATGCATATGACAAGCTTTGCCACCCTGCAAACCAAGTATGCCTCTTTGATTGAGGGTATGATGAGCTGAAGAGTAGGCTAGACTTGGTGGGTGATTGCAAAGAGTGTCCCTCCCTGAAGATAGAGCTGGAGGAAGTGAAGGCTGCCTTCTTTGCTGGGTGCGTGCAAGCTTTGTCCTAGCTTGCGAACTGAGTTGGCAGGAGTTAATGCCAAGCTTGCTGAAGCCTTGAAGGCCAGCTCAGTTAGCACCTTGTCCGCTCCATGTGAGCGATGCGTGGGGATGGAGCTTGAGATTGCCAACTGTCGGCATGACAGGATGCAAACCGAGGAGGAAAACACATACCTTCGGTCCATCCTGAGTTGGGTGTCATGCAGTGAGCCGCAGTTGGGCATGATGATCAGTCAGTTCAAGAGGGGAACTGATTGCTCGGGAGTAGGCTTTACTTTAGGTGGGAAGGGCGCTAGTACCTTTGGTAAGATCGGTGAGTTTAGCGGAGTGAACCCGAGTGAGAAACCATCCGCTATCCCTAAGCTTACCAAGATCACCCCACCTGAGCCTCCCAAGCCTATCACCAAGGATGGCATCCTTGATGAACCTCCCAAGGCTCCACCTCGCAAGCAAGTGTGGATTCCAAAACCTAACCATCTTAGGAACACACTTGACACCCTTCCTGACGTCTCTAGTGATCCCCTTCCGAAGGGCAAGCAGCCAGCCAGAGTGAACAACCCTCGCAACAATAGGAACCAACAACCCAAGAGAGTGGTGAGGTTTGAGTGCGAGTACTGTCACCGTGAGGGTCACCTAGCTGAGTTTTGCTTTCGGAGGAAGAGAGACGCTAGGAAGGAGTTGGAGCTGAACAACCAGGCCAGGCACCACCCTCTCCATGGTGTGCAAGGTCGGGGAGTTCAGAGGCAGGGCGCTAGACCTGGAGGTGCACTCCCTCAGGTAGCTAGGCCCCAGGCAGCTAGACCACAGGGTGGTGGTCGTGCCCGTCGCGGTTCCGGTCGTCCTCTATACGATCGTGAGCCGAGTGTAAGAGGTTTTGCTGCTCAGTCCCATAGCGGACCACCTTTTCAGTATGGTGGTGATCGCTTTGCTCAGATGGGACAGGTAGGTCAGTTTGGAGGTTTTCCGTTCCATAGCGGACCACCCTTTCAGGTTGGTGGTGATCGCTATCCACCCATGGGACGAGGACAGTTTGGTGTTGCTGCTAACACTTTTTCTGGGCCTATGACACAGCACTGGTATCCTTCTCAGTATACTAACCCCAGTGTTGTGCCATATGCTCACTTCCTGCCTTTCTATTGATGCAGGAACTTCGGTTGGAGAACATGTGGCTCATGGATTCCGGGTGTTCGCGCCACATGACCGGAAAGAAGGAATGGTTCTCCAGCCTTAGCCCCGTGATGCACAAGGAGTACATCACTTTCGGGGATAATAGTAGAGGTAAGGTTGTTTCTCAGGGAGCCATTCGGCTCAATGAGAACTTTGTCCTGAAGAATGTTGCCTTGGTTTCTAATTTGCATTTCAACTTGCTTTCTGTTTCGCAACTTCTTGAGGATGATTGTGAAGTGCGCTTTAAGAAGGGTTTGAGTCGCGTTTTAGACCCTCGGGGAGATCTTGTTTGTCGGATCGTCCCTTTTGGCCGTGTTTTCAGAGCCGACTTTTCTCAGTCCTTCGGCTCTGCTAGGTGTTTGATGGCTGGTCCTTCTTCTGATTTGTGGAAGTGGCATAGGAGGCTCGGTCACTTGAGTTTTGACTTGCTTGCAAGGCTTAGCTCACTTGGCCTAATCCAAGGATTGCCCAAGCTTAAGTTTCAGAAGGACCTTGTTTGCCATCCGTGTCGTCACAGAAAGATGGTTGCTGCTTCTCACCCACCTGTTACTCAGGTGATGACAAAGCGACCCGGCGAGCTTTTTCACATGGACACAGTCGGTCCAGCTCGGGTTTGCTCAGCGGGTGGGAAGTGGTACGTTCTAGTGATCGTTGATGATTTTTCGAGGTATTCTTGGGTATTTTTCATGGAGGGTAAGGATGAAGCGTTTTCTTTTGCTCGTGACTTAATCTTGAAGTTGAAAACTGAGTTTCCCCCTGATACCATTAGAGCTATTCGTAGCGATAATGGTACTGAGTTTGATAACTCTCAGTTTGCCTCTTTCTGTTCTTCTAATGGAATCGAGCATCAGTTCTCTTCTCCTTATGTCCCTCAGCAGAACGGTGTTGTTGAGCGCAAGAACCGGACCCTTGTTGAGATGGCCAGGACGATGCTCGATGAGCATAGGACTCCTAGGCGTTTTGGGCCGAGGCGATCAACACCGCTTGCCATGTTTCAAATCGCATCTTTCTTCGTGCTTTAATGAAAAAGACTTCTTATGAGTTGCGTTTTGGACGAGTACCCAAGGTGTCATTTTCGGGTGTTTGGGTGTAAGTGCTTTATCCTGAAGCAAGGCAATTTGGATAAATTTGAATCTCGCTCTGCCGATGGGGTGTTTCTTGGTTATGCCTCTTATTCACGTGCTTATCGAGTTCTTAACCTTGAAACTAACCGGATAGTGGAGACCTGCGAGGTCACATTCGACGAAACTATGCCTTGTGTTTCTTCTGCTTTTGAGGTTGCAGGAGAACAGGAGATGGGAGAGACCATCTTTGTGGAGGAGGAGCAGGAGAATGCCGATTGGGGTGATCCCGAGCCAACTCCACTGGCTGCCCCCATCGACCCTGCGACGTCTACTTCAGCTCGAGGACCAGATCCCACTACGTCTTCTTCTTGGGGTCCTCTAGAGCCACCTCTCCAGCGAGCACCCGCTGCACCTGAGGGAGCGACAGCATCTGGCGAGGGGGAGGCGACTTCGGCGAGGCAAGCGCCCCGAAGCGTTCAGCAAGTTCACCCCCCGCGACAGATGATCGGCGGCATCGACCAGCGAGTCACGCGGTCGCGAGCGTATGAAATCTCCCACTTTGCTCATTCTGCATTCGTTGCGTCTTTTGAGCCCAAAGATGTTGGACACGCACTTTCTGATTCTAACTGGGTCAATGCCATGCATGAGGAGCTAGAAAACTTTGAGCGAAACAAAGTCTGGACCTTAGTTCCACCTCCACCACAATGCCACCCTATAGGTACCAAATGGGTTTTCAAAAACAAAGAGGGTGAGGATGGGATGGTAGTGAGGAACAAGGCTAGGCTAGTAGCCCAGGGTTTCTGCCAGAAAGAGGGTATAGACTATGATGAAACCTTTGCCCCTGTAGCCCGTTTAGAAGCCATTAGAATCCTTCTAGCCTTTGCTGCTTCGAAGGGTTTTAAGCTTTACCAGATGGATGTCAAGAGTGCCTTCTTGAATGGGTATATAGAGGAAGAGGTTTATGTTAGGCAACCCCCTGGCTTTGAGGATCCCAAGTTTCCAAACCATGTTTATAAACTTTCAAAAGCGTTGTATGGTTTGAAACAAGCCCGAGAGCGTGGTATGATCGTTTGAAAAACTTTTTACTCTCCAAGGGTTTCAAAATGGGACGGGTTGATAGAACTTTGTTTCTCCTCAAGCAAGGCAACGATACCCTGTTAGTCCAGATTTATGTGGATGATATCATCTTTGGTGGCTCCTCTCATGCGCTTGTTGCAAATTTTCAGATACTATGAGCAGGGAGTTCGAGATGAGTATGATGGGCGAGTTGACTTTCTTCCTCGGGTTGCAAATCAAGCAAACCCGAGACGGGACGTTTGTGCATCAAGGCAAATACACGAAGGACATCCTGAAGAAGTTCGACATGGGCGAGGCCAAGCCTCTTACGACGCCCATGCCGACGACTGCGGCGATGGACGCGGACCAGGACGGAGAGCCGTTGACCAGAAGGAGTACAGAAGCATGATTGGCTCACTTCTGTACCTGACGGCGACGAGGCCGGATATACAGTTTTCTGTGTGTCTGTGCGCTCGTTTTCAGGCGTCCCCTCGGACTTCCCACAAGCAAGCGGTCAAGCGCATCATGAGGTACCTCCGATACACTCCTGAGTTCGGACTTTGGTACTCTTCTTCTTCGACTCTTTCGCTTTGTGGTTATTCCGATGCGGATTTTGCCGGCTGTCGGCTTGAGCGCAAGTCTACTTCTGGGACTTGTCAGTTTCTTGGCTCTTCTTTGGTTTCGTGGTCTTCTCGCAAGCAGTCGAACGTAGCCCAGTCTACTACTGAAGCCGAGTATGTTGCCGCTGCTCTTGTGCTTCGCAGCTTTTATGGATGGTTGCTACATTGCGTGATTTTGGTCTAGATTTCAGTCGGGTCCCTTGCTTTGCGACAGCACTTCTGCCATTAGTGTAGCAAAGAACCCTGTTCTTCACTCCAAGACCAAGCACATCGATGTTCGCTTTCACTTTCTTCGTGATCACTATGAGAAAGGCGACATTGATCTTAGGCATGTAGACACCCATAACCAGGTTGCGGATATTTTCACCAAGCCTTTGGATCTCTCAACTTTTGCTAGGTTGAGAGGTGAGCTTGGTGTGTGTTTCCCTTTTAGATGGGGAAACATTTTGCTTGTTGTACTATAATCTGACTTTCTGATCCTTTTTGTTTTTGGGTCTTGAGTCTTTCTGTTTTTTTTTTGGCTCCGATTCTGACTTCATCATGCATACATCTTTATTTCAAGCTTCATGTCTATATTCCTTAGAATGAATTTATGCTCTGATTAGTGTATGCTTCGATGATATATGATGATGCTTGTAGCTTAGGCTCTCTTTGATCACTGTTACATTTTGTGAGCTAAGCTATTTTTTTCAGAACGCTGAACATGTTGAATGAACTTAAAAACTTGATTCTTGTTCACCATTGAGATTGGCAACTAGCATGTGTAGGATGTGTTGAGATCACTTGAGCTATTTCATATATGCTAGGTTGCTATGTCTCTAGTTCTGAGTCATTCACTTGCTTGGACTGTTCATAATCTGCTTAAAATGAACCAAGTTTTAGTGAATTGAAAAGATCGAGATGGGATTGCTTTGTCAGCACATCACGGTATCGAGACTGTTTCTCATAGCACCTTGAGTTAAACTTGAGCCGTGTAGTGTAAGACCGAAACCGATGCTTTAAGCTCCTGATTGCATATGCATAGGCTTAGCACGGTTGGAAAGTTAGGCAATGACAAGCTTTCAACCTCTCGCAATCACATGCTGAATTTGAACTTGTGTAAAAACCGCTGCAAATATCTCCGATAAAATCTAAAAACACAAGTTTATGTTTCACTCTATAGCATGATGGTTGAACTTGCTAGGGGTAGTTCACCTTACATACATGTTTAGCACTTGTTTGACTTCCTGTCTATACATGCTTAGTGCTAATTTGATGGTGAACCCCTTTCTGAATGGCTTTAAACTGCTCACTGGGCTTATGCATTCATATCTTGTTTCGGTGATCAGTTTGAGCCTTTGCTAGCACTTGTGTATGTTGCTATGTAGTCGGATCAGCACTCATTAGAGCATTCTTTCACTCTTTCGAGTATATACTTGAAGCTGCTAACATGCATTTTTGACTCATGTGCATGTGCTTGACTCCGATAGGCATGACCTAGCTCCGTTTGCCTTTTGAGCTCCTTTTCCCCTCTCTTTTGTTTGCAAATTGCCCCCAAGGGGGAGAATGTTTTTTGTGGTGACAATTGCATTTATGCGTCAATTGTTGAGGGGGAGTTCTTTGAGTAGGGGGAGTTCTTTGGGTAAGAGGGAGTTTTTCTGCCTGTTTTGAGTTATAAGCTTCCAGCTAGTGGTGTTGAGCCATTTTGCCTCTTCTTGAGGACTAGCTTGTTCTGACTTGGTTGCGTCGAGCCGTTGCCCATGTCTTTGGGAACCAAGTTGTGCTCTCATTTTGATCGAGTTTTGCTTCTGATGAGTTGTTGCTCCGATCTTTTGCTTGGTTGTGTCGAACCGTTGCCCATGTCTTTGGGGACCAAGCTTCGCTTATCTCGAATTGTTCTTCTTCGGCCTTTTCTCTGGCTTTTGAACATTTCGAGTGAGTTTTTCCCTTTCTATCTAATTCTGCTTCCTTCTATTCTGGTTACGGATACTATGAGTTGACGATGCACTCATCAAGGGGGAGATTGAGAACACAAGGTTGATATGTGCCCTTGTGGTTCCCTTCCTGAGTGATGAGTGATCGATCAACGGGCAACATGTCTCTTGGCTGTGTTGATGTGCAGGTGCGGAGCTCGGGCAGTGGTCGAAGGTGAGGTGAAGGTCAAGTAGGGACGTGCCGTGCCGACGGACCGGGAGCGGTGAAGGGCGGACGTGGAGCTTGGACCGACGGACCAGGAGACCTGAGGATCAGCTGTGGTAGCTGGCACGTGGCGTTGACAAGCAAGAGTACATGGGGATGTGCGGTGCATCGCCGCCGAGTCGGGAGGTTGCCCGGCGTGGAGGCTGGACATGCTCCGGCATCGGTGCTGGAACTCGGGGTGTGCGAACCACATCCCGTCTACGGCACGGGTTCGGTAGCTGAGCCTCGAAAAGCTACCCTCGACGGTTTCCGAGTTTGGGCCTCAAAACTGGACGGTTTCCGAGTTTGGCCTCAAAACTCGGTGGCCTTTGAGTTTGGGCCTCAAAACTCGGCAAGGACGGTTTCAGGTTTGGGCCACAAAACCTGGGCGCGCGGGTTTCTGAGTTTGGGCCACAAAACTCAGCCTGAGGACAGGTTTCCCGGTTTCGGCCTCAAAACCGGGGGAAGGCCCAGGTTTCCCGGTTTCGGCCTCAAAACCGGGGGAGGTCCGCAAAAAGGACGGTCGACGCGTGGCGGCGTGGAGAGGCTGGCGCGGAGGCGAGGCTATCCACGAGGTAGGCGCGGCGGTCGATTGGGCGGCACGTGGCGGCATCCTGAGGCTTGCGTCGAGGCGAAGCTACGGATGAGGAAGGCGCGTGGCCGTCAGATCAACTATCAGCAGAGTTGGATCGGGATACCCCTAGGGTTGGCCGTTTCGCTCAAGTATCTAGGGGTAGTAAGGGGATTATTGTTTTAGGCTATAAATAAGAGAGGCACCCCTCCTCTCCCTCTATCCTTGCAGTCATTTGTTCCTGAGCTCTCTCTCTCTAGCCCTCGCTTAGGTTCTAATCATACCTCGCTGCAAGCGATCCGCAGAGACGGCAATCATACCTCTGTGTATTTGGATCTTTTGAGGAACGAGAATTCTCGTGTCTCCTCGTGTGGAGGAATTTAGGCTGAAATCGAATCGTGTTCTGTGTTCTTCACGTTTTGGTTTTTCATCTCCCGGAGATTTGCTTCGTTCTCCCTCCGCGAGATGATTTTCGATTCCACTTGAATCAATTTGTTCTTGGTCGTGAGCCCCTTCTTTCTACCGAAGGGATTCTCTTCTAACCTCACGAATCCATAGATCGGGTTGATTTCGTGTTCGTTCTTCCTCTTTTCCCCTTCCGGTGTTTCTCGGATTACTCTCGATTGACTTGGATTGGTGCGATGATTTCTTAGGATTAGCACCCCAATACGTTGAGAAACACCAGGGAGAAGTTTGATCGAAGCCTCTTTTGATTTGGTGAAGTTTCGATTGATTTACCTTTTGACCCGAGCAGTTTTTCTGCTCTCTGTTCATCCGCGGACAGTCCGCGCCGCCAGCGGCGGACAGTCCGGGGATCGGGGTTGGCAGGTCAGTCAGGCGCAGTCCCCTGACTGTTCACTGTCAAGTGAACGGCGGACAGTCCGCGGTACAAACCCGCGGACAGTCCGGGACCTGTCCAGCAGACTTGCAGAACAGTTCGGTTTCTGTGTTTTTGCCGGCGGACAGTCCGGCGCCTAGTCGCGGACAGTCCGGGACTTAACGGCGGACAGTCCGGGACTCTGACCGCGGACAGTCCGCGAATCTGCTGTTTGTTCAGTTTTGTTCCGTGGCTTTGGCAGTTGGTTTTGGGGTTTCTCCGGAGGTTCCGCTGTACCACTAGGACATCTCCTAGGGTATCCACCTACTCGTAGGTCGTGAACACTCCGGTCGTTTCGAGTCTTCGCTTTTGGGGTGACTTCTGGGACAAGGGCTATACAATTCACGAGTTGAATTTGAAGCTCCCATTCACCCCCCTCTGGTCGCTAATCCGGTCCTTCAATTTTTTTTTGTCCTAGAATGATTCTATTGTGGAATATATATACTTGAAAATTCGGATCACATATATAGTACTCTTACAATTTATCATCATACAGCAGCTACTGAAAGCAATCAAGTTAGAAGTGGAGAAAATAGGGCCATGTACCTGCTGCTGGAGAACTTCGTGCCCCATGCTGAGAGAAATTAGCCTTCTCATCACACTGCACCTGTGTGCAAATAAATTATTGATATCATGTATCATTTTATAATTGCACCCTAACTGCCTGCATGCAATTGAAAGGATCTCATCCTTATTGTTTGTACCGAGCTGGGCGCACTGCTAGAGAGCATTGTTGGCCTCAATGTTTAGATCTGCACATTCATTCAGGCAAGCGACTTCGGCTACGCGCTCTGGAATGCCAGCCTTACCGTGGATTTGCTGTTGCATAAGCTTAACAGGATCCTCGATCTGTACAAGTCACCAGACACTAAGTACCCAAGTATAAGAAGGGTTACAGTTGAGCTAACCCATTTGGATGCTGCCCAAGCAACATACGCTGGATTGAGTTTTCCATTCTCACCAAGTTGGCAAGGCAGTGAAAGAAAGTGTAGAGACAGAAGAAAGGCTTGAAATGTTTAAGATGTTCTACTACGGCTTTGGTGTCGTTAAGCACAGAGAGCCATTTCTTCTCTTGGTTGCTTCTGCAGCCTCTGCTCTGCCTAGCATTGCTACCAGGTCCTAAAACATTTGGATCTATGGATATGCAGCTCAAGTATTTTAAGGAACTTGGAACCAGAGTGTTCTGAGAAATTTTATGTAGAAATCGCAGCCTTAGCACATTTGTGATAGTTTATGTTTGGAAAGCCCTGGTGCGGAGAAAGGGGGAGCCCGAGATATGTTTGAGGGAAGCTAGAAACGGTGGTGCCGAAGGAGTTAGCTAAGGAATGAGCAGTTTTAGCAGGCACACAGACAGGAAGAAAAGTGGTATTGGTTAATTGAGAGACCGGTAGCCTCCTCAAAAAGTTGAAGGATACGCTTAGTTTGGGCGATTGCTTGAGGAGTGCAATTGAGGAAAATAAGAGTATCATCGGCGTATTAGAGAACGGGGCAGGGAGGGAGCCCCGGGGACAAGGGGGTGTTGGATATCGGACGACAGCTCAAGGTGGTGAAGGAGCCGGCGGAGGATGTCAGTGACTAAGATGAAGAGGTAGGGGGAGAGCGGATCCCCCTGCCGAAGACCATTACGGCAGGTAATCCAACGCCCCAGGGTGTTATTCAGGAGAACAACAGATTTGCCAGAGGCGAGAAGGTCATAAATCCACTTACACCATTTATTTGGAAACCCTGACATCCTGTTCTTGGCGTAGCCCGAGCGAACTCATTCTAGAGAAGTGGACAGTGAACCCATCCCACCGGCAAGCTCCTTGAGCTCCTCCTTGTTCGCACCGCACGCAACCGTAATCTCACGGAGAGAGTCATTGTCACCTGAAGGATAGAGGGAATCAGATAAAAGATAAGATTTAGAGAGAGCATTGCGCAAACGTCTAGAGGCACCTGAGAAATCGAACATACTTTTGCTGCACATGGGAGGCCTTATCCTCAGGGAGTTTGAAGTGGCTCCCTCTTTTCCCTTTAGCTCATGCTCCTACGGAGCTTGTGAGCACTATCCTTGCTTGCTTGCGCCGGGCCCGTCGCTTGCAAGCCTGGCTCTCATGCTCCTCCTCAGAGACCCCACCAGAAGTGAACGTGGCTGGCACGTCCAGGGAGAGGGGCCAGCCATGCTCGCGGCATCCTCATTAGTGCCCAATTCAAGGTTCACATTCGGGGCCATGCCTGGGAGTCACGCTCAGGCATGGCACCAGAGCCATATATATACCAAGGGAGAGCAAGCCTTGCTGTAGCTGCTAGGTGGAGGGTAGCACGCCTGGGCAAACTGGACGGAGGTTGGTGTGAATGCTCGGGGCTTCCCACTCTAGGATGGTAGCAACAAGGGACTGCGGGTTTGCTGGCATCTGGGTAGGTGGGTTCCCAACTACTCCCTCCATCCCAGATTATAATCTTGGAGAGTCAAAATTTTAACTTTGACCAAATTTATATAATAAGATATAATATTTAAGATACCAACTAAGTGCAATTAGATACCTCATTAGCTATATTTTTATATTATAGATATTTGATGTTGTAAGTCTTTATATTTCTCTCTATAATTTTAGTCAAAGTTGAAAAACTTTGACTCTCCAAGATTCTTGTAATGCCTTATAATTTGGGATGGAGGGAGTAGGTGATAGGGGGGAGTAGTGTGCAGCTCAGGGGTGGGCCCAAAGGTGTAGTCACTGAAGTCAGGAAAAGGGTTGGCATCAAACCAGGTACAGATAGCATAAACTTTGGCCACGGTGGCTGGCCCGCTATGTATGGTTGCGGATAAGCAGCTGCTCAGGCACCTCGTGATCATGATCAAGACGAACAACAACACGCATGGAGGTGTAGTCAGCATCAAGAAGGCAATGGGGACTGAAGCAACAGACGTTACCAATGGCACCAAGCACTTAGCGTGCAAGGGGCTCCACCCAATGCTCCAGCGGGAAGTCCACCACGGCCACTTCAGCATAGACGTTGTAGAACGCGTAGAAGCGGTTGTCCGCCTCCTCATGCCGCTCCACGGTGATGGAGTTCCCGTCATAGATGATGGGAGACGACCTGGCCAACTCCATGTTGTTGAAGACCATGAGGCCAACTCCGCGAGAAGAGGCCACCAGGTGGAAAGCGGGAGCTTCGCACGCGTGCTCCATCGCCTGGCGGATGAAGAGGGAGGGAGAGTGAATGGCATGCTCGAGGTAGACGTAGGCAAAGGACCTTGATGCCTCGAAGTTCCCATTGCTGACGTGCACCTCCGCCATGGTGCGCCTATGAGGAGCCTGGGGGGGGGGGGGGGGGGGGGGGTAGTATGTGGTTTTTCAGCGGCTCAGCATGCAGAACGGTGGTGGGTGGTGCTGGCGGGGTGGGAAATGAAAGAAGGCTAAGCGGTGGCGGAGATCATAGCGTTGGTTGTGGGGGGGAGCGGCGGGCGGAGGGTGGCGAGGAGGGCGGGGTGGACATGATGTCAATCTTCATTTTTTGCACTGGTAGCTCTTGTGACCGGAACATAGGCAAGCTGTGCATTTTATAGGGTCTCGGCAATCAGAAACTAGGTGATCCAAAGCCAGGCACTTGTGGCATCTCTTCACTACTGCATTCTTTTTGCCCCCTTGGAAACGATTGCAATTCGCTGAGATAGGGGTTTGGGCGTCTGGCAGCTGTGTGAAAGGGGGAGGGGGAGTCACCGGCGGCGAAGTGGCAACGTGTCTGTTTTCCCACCTTCACCCATGCATGGGCGTTGTGCTGGCAGGCCGGAGGCGCACCAGCGCCGGCGGGGAGGGGTGAGCAAGCGCATTTGTCACAATCACCCGTTAAAGAATAGGGTGACAGCGAGGAAGCCTCTGAGATAGGGGGGGGCAAGCGTAGCTGTTGCAGGTCGGTTCATTAAATGGCAGTAGATAAAGAAGTGTGCACCGCATCAACTTTGCAATTACTGGTGCCTTCGTGGAGTGTCTTTCCCAGGAAGGAAGTGGGTTCCCTCCGGTATCCACGACGATTTGAGAATGGGCTGCAGTGTTGATAGGGTGGGCCGAGGTTGGGCCTGAAACTGGGGTTTAGAATTCAAAATTAGGTCATTGCCCGCCCAGTCAAACTTGGACCTCGTTCTGACATCTTTTTCTACAGCCAGGCGATCAGAGTGAATACGATAGATGACTCCATCTTTAGCAAAGACTCCAATTCTGATTAGGAACGATTTGACAACTTGGGCAGCAACGGAGGAGGAGAAGACGAGGGGGGAGATGAGCTTAACATTGAAAGATTCTGGGGGACTACAGAAATGGTATTGGAGGCCACTAGCCACCATAGACGGCGATGAAGGGCAGGACCCGTTCGTTTGAGAGATCCAAAATTCATAGGAGGAGGAAGCAGCACTCAAAGGCCTAACAACTGGGGAGTAATAATTTTGCAGAACAAAGGTTTGGAATCGCGTACCAGGATGACCATCTGCAGGGGGGCCTCCAGACGACACTGCGGCGCCTTGACTTGTCACCAAGCCTTGTGGGCAATCCTTCGAACGGGTAGCATGCGCCCCTGAGGCAGGGGGGCCGTCGCCGGTATTCTTGCACCCAGGAGGTACAGCATCGCCGAGACTGGCGCCGCATGAAGGGGCTGAGCACCGGACGTAGGCCGATTGGGCGTTCCGAGCAGGGTTGGGGGGAATCCAAGGAGCAGGGCTCGCCGAAAGTAGGAGAGACGGGGGAAGGGAGCCGAAACATAGGACCTGGGTTGGGGCGCTTCGGGATGGTAGCAGGCTCTGAGAGGGGAGAGGCCTGGGGCGGTGAGCACGGTCACCGTCGGCGTCAGGGTGGCCGCGGCGACCGCGGTGGAGGTCAGGGTGTGGAGAGAGGGGGGGGGGGAGCGTAGGTGGGAGAGGAGGATGAGGTGGGGGGGGGGACGAGCGCTAGCCATCTGATCCATGTTTGGAAAGCTATTAGGTGTACTCTTACACATTTTCCTATTATATATATATATATATATACTACTCCTCCAGTTTGGTAAAAGAAGTCGTTTTTAGACAAGCTTTGGGTCAAATATTGGAAATATAAATCATGAATAACTTTTTAACTATTGAGTTTAGAGATGTGAAAATCATATAAATAAATTTGTCTTGAAAAATATTTTCATAAAAATAAACATATACCACTTTCCAATAAATATTTTTATAAAAACAAGTGGTCAAAGTATGTTTTGGAGACCGTATCACTGTCCAAAATGACTTCTTTTACCATACTGGAGGGAGTATATATATATATATATATATATATATATATATATATATATATATATATATATATATATATATATATATATTATATACTCCTCTCTGTATAGGAAAAGAAAGTCATTTTTTTGAAAGGTTTTGGTCAAACATTGGGAATATAAATCATGAATAACTTTTAAGTTATTGGGTTTTAAAATATAAAACTATATGAATAGATTTGTATTGATAAATATTTTTATAAAAGTATATATATAATATCATTTTCCAATAAATATTTTTTTATAAAAATAAGGAGTCAAAGTTATACTTTGGAGACTGTGTCATTGTCCAATACGACTTTCTTTTCCTATACTGAGGGAGTACTCAGCGTTATCCAAAACTATATGAATAGATTTGTATTGATTTCTATTTTCTTTATAAAGAAATAGTGCTACTGAAGGACATGAATCAACGAAAGCCAATTTAAAATGCTTCTCTGAGTGACAACTTGGCCTATATCCTAAACAACACTTACAATAAGCAAAAGAGGGAGCTACTGTGCAACAGGTATGAATAGCAAAGCAACAATACGTAATTTGATCAAGCAAGAATAGATTAACTACTACTCAATGACGAGCTAATGATTGCTTTAATGTAGTTCACTCTTGTTTGAAAAGAACAAGACACAGGGTGAATACTTGTTGCTAAAAAATTACGAAATAAAACTGCAAAGAGCAAACCATGCATCTACCGAGCACTTCGACTCTTGGGATGCAGTTGTCGACCTACTGCAACCTCGGTGAGAACTCTGAACTTTCTGAATAAAACTAAAGCAGACTAGCAGAAAAAACTAAAGCAGTTGAACAAAACTAAAGCAGCCTAGCAGAGAAAACTAAGCAGCTGAACAAAACTAAAGCAGACTAGCAGAGAAAACTCTGAACTTTCTGAACCTAAAAAAGCACGGCTTAGGCCTTGTTTAGTTCCCCCAATTTCCTAAAATTTTCCATCACATCAACCATCACATCAATGTTCGGACGTATGCATGGAGCATTAAATGTAGGTAAAAAAAATAAACTAATTGTACTTTTTAGTATGTACATGTCGAGACGAATATTTGGAGTCTACGTAGTCCATATTTGGACAAAGTTTGCCAAATAACAACGAAAATGCTACAGTAAAAAATTTTGCAAAATTTTTGCATGTAAACAAGGCCTTAATCAAAGCGCAGATACACTGAACTGCTGCTACTGACAATATAAATGCTAGCACTGATGGCTGCAACTGAGCTCAAACTCAAAAACATGGAAGCAACTCTCAATCAGAGAAACGACTTGCCCATACCTGAAGACGTACATGACGTGGCTGCTATTCCTGCAAGCCAAATACAGAGCAGAGAAACTACGGAAGACTGCAGACTGCAAAACAAAATGTTTGAATGAAGGACAACTGCAGAACAGAGACTAGTGCTACGCCTGAAGAAATTCCAATCAAGCCAACTCAAAATAAAAGAAAAGACATTAACTAGCTGAACAAGACATAAATTAATCAAAATGGATACCAAAGAACTGAAAAAATAATATCACGCATCTGTACGTCAAGACTCAAGAGTGATCTATTCCAAAAAAAAAAAATCCCAAAAATATAAGCTTTTCACACAAATTCCTTAGCTTTCGAGAAAAACCTAGAAATGGGAGGAAATTTGAAGAACATCAAATTCGTGGTGCTCGAGTGAAGGATTCATTAGAGGATCACCCAGCCTTGCTCACACATGCCCTAGCCCCTAGCACCAAAAACCCCTCAAGAAAATCAGTCCCAAATCCTGGTCAATTCCGATGAACGAAAAACCTCAAAAAAATAGCTCCGAAAATTAAAAAAAAAGAAGAGAAAAACTTCAGAATTGGAGAGGAGATCAATAGCGTGTTTGGATTGCATGGCAGACTCATTCTGGAGCTATCTGAGCCTACATCTGAGCCTGCTAACTTGTTTGTATTGAGGCATGAAATGGAATTGTCTGTCACCACGGAGGTACGGTTGCAGCTCAATCTGCAGAATCAACTCATTCCTAGCAAAACGGAGGGCCACCTCATCCGGAGTGACCATGACCCGGACTATTTGATCCGACAAACCAAACAAGCTGAAGATAGATAAAACATCCTAATAACTTTTTAAGGATCAATGCCACTATAGATGCCTAATCGTGCAATACACTGGCTAATAAGCTCCCATGTAGTCATGTTGTCCTCCACAAAAAAAGTAAATGAATTCAGGCACTTTAAAATCCAAGGGGTACCGTGTACTATCAAAGTATTCGAGATACAACTTGGTATCCCAATTTTATGCTTATTCCCATCTCTTTTGCTATTTTATTAACCTATTGGTCTTGCCAACCAGTCAAAAGGTTATATTTAACCGTGACGCGTCCCAAATGGTTGACATAATTGTGTTGACATCGGAAGTGATCTGAATCACACACCAACAGGGCTAGAATGTTCGGAGAGGTTGTAGATCAACCTGAGATAGCAAGGAACCTGACTAAACTGATGAAAACCGATCTAGAGACCGGTTTAGACCAATTTAGGGTTTGATCCCTTGATAACTCTAGAACTCCTCCTGGGAAGACCCGTCGGGAAGAATCACATAGAGGTTGTTCTAGGACCAGCAAGGCCGTCTAGAACGCCGCCGAATCTCACCAGGCAGATACGTCGAACAACAAGGTAGAGGGGAAAAAAGGTAAAGGTATATAAAGATTGATTTTGACGATTAGGGTTGGATTCCTCAATCGGTCGTAAACCTCTCATATATAGAGAGGGTTGGTCTTATCCAATAGGAATATCTCAGATTATAATCTTCAAATTTCCTATCCAGACTCCATCAAATTATGTAATCCAAGAGTCTAATCCGGACTAGAAAAGGTAAACTCGATTTAACCGATCCTCAAACCAATTAAAACCGGTTTAATGGGTCTTAACGCAATAGATAATAACCCAAACTGACTAAGTCAATTATCAGATCTTCATAATCCCAGTGAAATCAGAGAAAAGATCTTTAAACCGACCTCCATGATCGCGAATTGGCGTTTCATCACCATTCTAACAACTTCCGACCAGCATCACCTGGTCGGAAATCTTTGTAACTGGTCGGAATATACATACAATAAGAGAATCAAGCGACCAGACCAATTTCGCTTCGAATATCCAACCTTTTTAAATACAAATCATTTAGAAGATGAATTCGATTTCAAAATATTATGAACCGAATATGTCTTTTAGCCTTATTATACGCTTGTGACACTTTTGAGTGTCAACATATGCCCCCTGTTTTTAGGTGATCTTCAGTAGAACCTAAAACAACCTAAACAAACCATGATGTCCAACTCATCGGTCATTCAGTAGCTAAGGGTAAATATGTATATTGGTCATTTTTGCTCTAAGGGCAATACATGTATCGGTTCATTGTTTGTAAGGCACTCAGGCTTCTTGTCAAAACTTGGAAAGTACTTTTTCAAATACCTTTCGTTTATTGCTCTTGGGAGACTTTCACACTTGAAGCGTCTCTAGCATATATGCATTCCCGAATATCACTTGATCACTTTATAAGGACCTTCCCAACTTTGACGACCACTTACCAAACTACTTATTGCTCCTCGACCCAAGCGGTAGTATAGTCTTTCATACTAATTCCCCCACCTGAAACGATTTGCTCTTCACCTTCTTGTTGTAAGCTTTGACAACTCGGACTTTGTCTCTCTCTGTCTCCTTGAGAGCTTTCAATCTCTTGTCGGTCACCTCATCAATGTTATCCATCATGGCATCATGATACATAACAGCGGATAAATCATTTTGCTTAGCAAGTCTATATGCATCTAGATTCACCTGAAAAGGCAACACTGCTTCTTGACCGTATACTAGCTCGAAAGGGTAACTTTCGTGGCGCCATGTCTTGATATACGAAATCTCATGCCACCTCCTCGGGGTGTCCTCGATCTTCTTTTTGATAAGCTTGATCAAAGTCTTGTTATTGGACTCAGCTTGGCCATAGCTTGAGATAGTATGGAGATGAATTGAGCATCTTTATCTTATATAATTCGGCAAAATCCCACACTTCTTTAGAAATAAAAGAAGTTCCCTGATCTATAGTCAATGTTTGAGGGATGCCGAATCTATGTATAATATGTTCAGTAATAAACTCAATTACCTCCTTGTGTGTCATGCTCTTCAAAGGTACCGCTTCGGTCCACTTAGTGAAATAATCCGTAGCGACCAGAACAAAACGATGTCCCTTTAAAGATGGGGGATGAATTTGGCCAATGAAGTCTAGCCCCCAACCACGAAAGGCCATGACTTGATGATAGGATGAAGCACAACAGCAGGTGCAAGCTGTATATTTCAAAACCGTTGATATTCTTCACACCCTTTGTAATAACGAAAACAATCAGCCATCATGGTAGGCCAATAAAACCCCAACTCTCAGTAATAACCATTTTATTTTCGGGGCCAATTGATGTGTACCACAAATACCTTCATGGACCTCTCCCATAGCTACTCTTGCTTGATCAGATCCCAAACACTTAAGTAATAAGTCTTCGGCGGTTCTCCGGTAAAGCTCATCGTTTCACAATATATATTTGAACGCACTTCGCCGAATACTTTGATCAACCCTAGTATTTGGATCACGAAGATATTTCAACAAGGGAGTCCTCCAATCTTCTAAATCAGTCTCGTTCCCATTAATAATTGATTCAGACTGATTCAGAAATTCTGCAGACAAATCAATTGGACCAAACATTCCAAGATCGACCAGATAAATCGGATGAATTGGTCAATTTAATTTACAGTCAACCTGGTCGACCAAGCTACCCAACCGAGCAGATTTAAAACTGACCTAGTCGCTCAAACAGATCAACTGAATTGATTCAAAATCAGTCTGGTCGGCTAGACGAGCCGATTGAACCGATTCTTCATGACCCGTATACAAAATTTCTGAACACTGATGCATCGGCTTTTCTTTTATGTGAAGTTACAGCCTACTGACACTAAAATAACCGGATGCTTGCTGAGCTAACATGTTGGTCTTATGATTTTTCATGCCTCGGTATATGCCAAATTTGAAATTCGGTAAAGTGAGCAATGATATCAAGGCACATACCAAGATAAACATCCAGCGACCCTTTTAGGCATTGAAAATTCACCAGTAACTTGTTGTACTATTAGTAAGGAATCGCCATAAGCCTCAACATGTTTAACTACCTCCATGGAATATAGTATTTTAAACCGAATAACAAAGCTTCATATTCGGCTTGATTATTAGTACAAAGTAATCTAATCAGCTTAGCATTTCAAATTCAGCGCCATTAGGAGAAATAATGACTATACCAAACCAACACCTTGTCGCTCCTTACAAGCCGATCCATCAAAATAAAGTTTCCATGACATAAAAGTAAGATAACTGATCTCATCTTCTAAATCAATACTATACTATGCTCACAATGAAATCAGCAAGAATTTGACCCTTTAAATGCTTTCAATGGTTCATAAGTCTGTCATATTCAATTAATGCATACGCCCATTTGTCTATCCTTCCACTAAGGATTGGCCGATATAACATGTGCTTAATCATATCGGCCTGACATGCAACCACACATGTACTGGATAGTAAATAATGTCTCATTTTAGTACAAGCATAGTACAATGATAAACATAATTTCTCAATATGGGCGTACCTTGTCTCGGAATCAAGAAGACGACGACCAATATAAGCAATCACATATTCTTTACCTTAATCTTCTTGCGTCAAAACAGCTCCGATAATCTTCTCTTTCGGCAGCAATGTATAATCTAAAAGGAACTCCTCTCCTTGGTGCTCGAAGAGCCGGTGGAGATGACAATATTCCTTTATCTTCTCAAATGCCTTTTGTTGCTCTGCCCCCCCAGTGAATTCAGATTCGCTCTTCAACTTCAATATGGGGGTAAAAGGAATAATCTTCCCGGACAAGTTTGCAATAAACCTCCTCAAATAGTTCACCTTCCTAAGAACTTTTGTAAGTCCTTTTTTGCATGTAGGCGCCTGAACTTTCTTAATCTTCTCTATCCTCTTAGGATCAATCTCTATGCCCTTATCATGAATAATAAATCCTAAAAACTTTCTAGCCAAACACACCAAAAGCACATTTTAGTGGGTTCATCTTCAAACCATACCGACGCATTCTTTCAAACACAAGGCGCAAATCGGCTAAATGAGATACATGAGCAGCCGATTTGATCACAATATCGTCAATATACACTTCCATTACAACACCGATTAGATCATGAAAGATTAAATTCATAGCGCGTTGATAAGTAGCACCTTCATTCTTCAATCCAAACGTCATCACAACCCACTCAAAGAGACCAACAAAACCAGGACAAATGAAGGCCGTTTTAAACATGTCTTCTTTGGCCTAAATATCTGGTTGTAACCAGCTTTGCCATCAAGAAAGCTAACAATCTGGTGTCCTGATGCATCATTAATAAGCATATTGGCTATGGGCATAGGATACTCATCCTTGGGAGTAGCTCTATTCAAATCTCTAAAATCAATACAAACCCTGATCTTACCAGTGTCCTTTTTCTCAACAGGCACAATATTAGAGACCCATTCTGCATACCTGCATGGTTGAATAAACCCCGCTTGTAACAACCGATTAATTTCTTCTTTAATCTGGTCATATATTGTAGAATTAAAACGGCGGGGATGCTGTTTGAAAGGCCTGAACCCAGGTTTAATGGGAAGCCGATGTTCAACAAGCTCTCGGCTTAATCCAGGCATTTTTGTATAATTCCATGCAAAGCAATCGACATACTCTTTCAAAAGCGCGATCAACTCCAGTTTATAACCGGCCTCTAAGTTTTGATTCACAAATGTCATCCTAGGTATAGAACCATCCCCAATATCAACCTGTTCCAAGGGGTCGGCCGACATGAAACCTTGGCCCAACTTATTGAGCTCATCGAAATCATCAATAGCTTCACAAGCATCGGTCTTTAAAGTCCGATATTGTTCAACACGATGTTTCAACCAATCAACATTGGCATCCATTTAAAATAATTACATGATAATGTTGAGCCGATTGTCAATCGGCTTTAGAGACACCGTTACAAAACCTTCCTTAGTAACGCTAACAAATTGAAAATCAGAAAGGTCCCGACCAGATAAACAAGCAATAGCATCATGCCCCCCGAGCAAAGGAGCATCGGCCGCAACAACATAGGCTGATGAATCTGAGTGCACAATTTCTACATCGTCGCCTACCCACTAAATGAGAAACTGATGTAGACTAGAAGGGATGCACCGATTAGCATGAATTCAATCACGCCCAAGTATAAGGTTATAGCTACCTTGCACATCGGCGACGAAGAAAGCAGTGGCCAAAGTCTTACTCCAAATAGTAAGCTCCATGGACGCAACTCCTTTGGCCGGGATAGGATCTCCTCCTCCAACCCCAGTGATAGTCATGTTGGTCTTGACCAGCTCTTCATCAGTGCCACCAAGCTTCTGGTAAAGCGAGTATGGCATCAAGTTCACAATTGCCCCGTTGTCGACCAACATCCTGTGGATCGGTGTACCATTGATATGGCCCTTTATATGTAATGGCTTGAGATGATTGACAGAGTCCTCCGGCTTCTGAAACATGGCACTCTGCGTAGCCAAGTTAAACTCTGTTGCTATCGAATCATCTCCGACCACATAATAGTCAGCAGATAAATAAACTACATCGACTTCCACCCCTCTCCGGGGAAGGTTCATAATCTACCATTTCCTCATCTTGTTCTTCGGGTAATTCTTCATCGGTCGTGACAACATTAGCAGAGGAACGAGATCATCAGGGCATGCATTGGATCCCTCTGGAACATCAGGAACTGATTCAGTCGACTCAGAATCTGGTCGGGCCGTTCATCTCTCTCATCAGTAGTGGTTGACTTAGCCTGCTCGAGTTCCAAGCTGGTCGGCGCATGATCTGTCCTGGTCGGATTGGGATCCGACCTGATCGGCTCCGAGGCCAATCTAGCAGATTCGGCATCCAGACTGGTAGGCTTAGTACCTGACCTACCTGGTTTAGCAACTGTCGAAGTCATCTTTCGATTAATAAAAGCCGACTCTTCACCTCCTCGCTTGCCTTGAGGAAACATGGGATGCGTTGAATTGAATATGTCTTCCCTCATTTTCTCAAGTTGCTCCTGTCTTTGCTTGTTACAACGAGCTCTCAGCAACTTCCTCCGTTGAGTCTTACTCAAGCCAGGGGGACACCACCTAGGCTGAGTATATCTAGGATCACGCTCAACAGGCTTCTCTTTTTCTGCTCCCACCGCAACACTTGGAGTATCTTCTTGCATCTTTGTCGAAATTGGATCCACAATCACCATCGGCTCAGCTTTGCTAATAACATGAGCTTCTATAGAACCGATTGTAATCGTAGGAACATGATCCGACTTGGCTGGAGGAGCAGCGGGAGCATGTTGTACCTTTTTAGGCATATAAACTTATCGTACCTGCGCCTTCCGTGTTTCTTAAGCAGTTAAAGTTCTTGACGTGATCAGCCGATTTTGATTCACACCACTAGAGCTCGGTTGACCACTCAATTGGTCGAATACTGACACCCTTGGAGGTTGATCAGTGGTCACTTTCCAGCTTGGTTGCCGATACATGGCTGTCGGCACAGGATATGGCACCCACACTCCTTGGGGAGCCCATTGTGGAGGTGGCGAAATAGGAGAGAGCCCATTGAGGCATACAAGGACAAGTTCTCGGTGCTGGGGATCCTTACTTGAGCACCACTAGCTGCTTAGACTTTCCATCTTCTCGCTTCGGAGGAGTAGACTCTTTTTTTCAATGGCCGATCCTGGGAATCGGCCTTTTGTTGTTTGTATTTAGCCATAAGTTTGTCGAAAGTACATGGTTCCCTGACGACTTTCCCCTTGTTCTTCTCCACATTGGTCTTCCAGGTACCAACTTCAGGTTTCCATGGGTGTTGACGTCTATTAACTATAATTATTTACCGTCAACAATACTTGAATAAGTGCCAAAAAGGATTGCCAACTTAGAAATAGGAGGTTTAAACTAACAAATTCCATGAGTTTTGGTGTGATCTACATTTTCCAGGGATTAAACAGGAAAACCAACTACATTTCTTCCCAAGAAGGAACCCGACGCAAATTACTTCTCCGCCACGTCGGGATATTTCTAGAAGACTCCAGAGGACACCACAAGACACCACGAGGCGTGGCACCACATGAGGCTGACCTATGGGACCGACCGGTCCCACAGGGCCCACCGGTCGGTCATGGCCAGAGCCCCCACGCCTCCTCCTTCCGGAACCTTCTCCACCGACCTCTAGGATGCATCTCGACCGTACCTCAAGTCGGTTTGATCCAACGATCACGATTCCTCGCCCAGGGCTATATAACCAGACCCCTGACCCCCCCTCCATAATCAATCAAGGAGATCAAGAAGACAGAAGATAGAGAATTAGGGTTTCTAGAGAGAGAGTTAGAGCTCTACATCAAGATTAGAGTTTAGTCTAGCTAGATTCAAGTAGAGGTAGGCGACTTCGTCGGCATATCCGGCTAGAAGCTTCGTCTGAGTCTCCGGATCATTGTCGAAGACGGTAATTTGTATCTTTATTCGACTTTATACTATTTTAATATATTTCAGTTTATTCAGTTTGGAGTTTATTCTAGTTATATATTTAATATAGATCTGATTATGATAGAGTTTATGATCATGTTCGTAAAGTACTTAGCTTTATTCCGGATAGAGTTAAGTGGTCAAACTGGTGTAAACATGGTGTTTAGACTAAGTTTACCTGCGAATACATCCTATGCTTCGGGTCGAGAGGTAGATCGCAGGAGTGACAGTCCTGTTGAGTCCTTTGTAGTCCTCCCTCCGAATATAGATCTTAGTAGGACGCGCGGTTGCAAGTTAGAATTCATTACTTGTTCTTGATTCTAATTAATAATGTCCCTGATCATGGATGATAGATTAATTAGCTATAAATGATTGTATATTAACTAGAGTAATCACTAGGCTTAGTAAATGTGAAGTAACTTAGGATTCGAATTCTTAATTAATCTCCTGACATCTGCTTGATCCATGTAGTTCGCTCTATCTCTAGAATTCCCGTTATTATCATTATTATTATCTTTACTTTGTCTTACCCTGTTTAGACATGTGAGTAGTGAATGAATGAATGAATAATATCTCCATACCTTGGAATCATATTTATTTTATTGGTTCCTGCTTCTCTGTTATCTTTGGTAGAATATAAATAACGATACCTAGATATCCTGGGTGAAATGCTGCTATAACAGGTATATTTATCTGTGTGTGAAAGGACCGAATCAGCCTAGAGGGGGGTGAATAGGTGATTCTTGACTATCTGAAACTTCACAGACTATAAGATGTAGTTAGATAGCTACCGGAGAGGCCGGTTTGTTTGGGTAGGTACTACCGGGTGTGAAACACCGGTACTACCGACACAAACAAACGACACAACCGGGATCTTAAAAGAAACTACAAATCCGATGAATGTAAGCTATGAAGATAATACAAGTTTCTACCCACTTTCCTAAGAATGATATATGGTAAACTACTCTCACCAAACCTTGGTTGCTACCCTTGATGTAGATCGAGCCTTCCCAACCTAAGAAAGAGATAGGGATAGGAAGAACACGAAGACACAATAACAAGTGAAGTAGAGAAAATAGGGACAACAACAACAAGCACACGGGACACGCGATTTATCCCGAGGTTCGGCCAATCCACTAAGGAGTGCCTACTTCCTCGTTGTTGAGTGACCACAAAGGTCGGAGTCTATTTCACCTCCTCGCCTCACTCAAGCAACCACAAAGGCTACGAGAGTATCTCTACTAGAAATCTCAGGGTAATACAAACGCTTCGGGGAGCCCTCACAAGTAAATCAATACGGGCTACCACGAAGAACACCTAACCGGCTAGAGCTCAAAGAGCTCAAGAGTAAAAGACACAAGCAAGCCGGCAAGATGGAAACCAAGTGCTCAAGTCGAAGATTGATGCTTCCCACTCTCGAATCTCACTTCCCTAGCTCAAATCTCGCAAGGGAATGAATCTAGGAGCAAAGGGGGAGAGAGAGGGGTGAGTCAATGCTTGGAGAGAGTTTGTCTTGAGTTAGGTCAGCAATAAGTGTATGGAGTGAGTGAGTTTTGTGAAAAGTGGAGAGGGAGGCATTTATACCCTCAGTCCCGAGGCTGGTCGGTACCACCGACCACCCCTGGCCGGTACCACCGACCAGTTCACAACGGTCGAAAGAAACCAGATCTGACCAAACAAGCAACCACCGTCCTAACGGTACCACCGCGGGCGGTAGTACCGAGGTTATGGCGGTACTACCGCCAGGCCAAATTGGCCGCGAACAGAGAGCATCTCACAAAGAGACTCGGTCCCTCGGAAACTACCGCCCAAAGGTCGGTACCTCCGAGGTTATGGCGGTACCACCGCTAGGCCATTTTCAACTCAACACAGAGAGCTTCGCGAAACCAAGATACTACCGACCTCGGTCGGTACCACCGCTGGGCGGTACTACCGAGGTTATGGCGGTACTACCGCCAGGCCATTTTCAATTCTACACAGGGAGCTCTGCAAACTTGGTTACCACCGGCCTTGCGTCGGTAGCACCGGGGCGGTACTACCGAGGTAATGGCGGTACTACCGCCAGGCCAAAAACAGCGCGGACAGAGAGCCTTGCAAACTTGGAAACTACCGGCCATGGGTCGGTAGCACCGCGGGCGGTACTACCGAGAGGTAATGGCGGTACCACCGCTAGGTCAAAAACAACTCTATCCAGAGAGGGTTGCAAAACCAGGTTACTACCGACCTTGCGTCGGTACCACCGCGGGCGGTAGTACCGAGGTTATGGCGGTACTACCACCAGGTCATTTTTGACCAACACAGAGAGGGTGTTAGAGCGCTGCGCAGAGAAGCCGTGGTCGGTACTACCGACCATCCATGGTCGGTACCACCGACCATATGAAATTACCCTCTACGTGTTCGTGATTGTGCGGTGTCTCTCAAGCGAACTAAGGTTAGTCGATTTGAGCACTTTTCTCACATATAGCCAACTTACTTTGTGACCCTCTTCATAGTCCGGCTTACCTATAACTCAAGTTTAAAATTGAAATTTTAAACTACCACTTGAGCTAGGCATCTTTATGTCCAAAAGTATCCTACGTGCTTTGTTCACGAGATTTCAACGTTTCAAATCTTTCAAAGGACTAACACCTGCATACATGCTTATATAAACTGGTTAGTCCCTAATTGATTGTCATTAATTAGCCAAAACCCACATTGGGGGCGAATGCACTTTCAAACTCCCCCTTTTTGGTAATTGATGACAACCAACTTAGGCTTACAATTAGAGATAGAAAGAATTGAAGCTTTTGAATTCCAAAATTTAGTTGAAGCTCCCCCTTAGTGTATGCTTTGGATATGAATTTCAAACCTTGATTAGAAAGCAAGGTTGCATACACAAGAACAAGAGCTCCCCCTAAATTTTGCAATCCGTGGGGTGCCTAAGTGTGTGACAACATCAAATATATCAATTTGTGATGCATAAACGGTATGACATGGTGATTCACATAACAAAGTAATAAGAAAAGCGAATGGCTATTGAAGAAAGAAAAGAACTCAAATCACATAGCCATATCAAAAACAACAATCACCATGACAGGAGCATCAATAACGAGGATGAACCAAACATGAATATAACAATAAGCATAAAAGTTTTACATCCTCAGCATATCACAATAAAATGTAGCATACCACACTTAGTCTCAAAGATTACCCTTTCTCACAGCTATTACAACAAGATAAGCCTAACACTCCCCCTTTGGCATCAAGTACCAAAGCGGGTAGGCCAAGATAAGCAAAGAATCAATAATAGCTGCTGGAAGATCCATCATGATAAGAGCCCCCGAAGAGAGAGGAATAGGCACTCTCTCCAACGTCACCCCAGGGAAGGATGAAGGAGCCGAAGAATCAGGTGGTGGTGTAGAGTCGCGAGGACCACCACTCCCAGCTGGATCGGCGTCGGGGCCAGCAAAGCCCATGTACGAGCCACCACCCCCTCCTTGATACGATGTGGACCCGCCAGCAAAGGACGTGCCCATACCATAGTCAGGGAAGAAGGAATGAGGCTGGTACGGAGGTGGTGGCGGAGGATAGAACTGATGGGGCGGATACAGCATGGAGCTGTAAAAACCCGCCTCACCACCACCTGGAAACTGGGGTGCTGCTGGGCTGCTGTGGGGCTGCTGCTGGGGGGACCACCACCACCACCACCATCATCATCATCATCATCATCATCATCATCACCATCACCATCACCATCACCATCATCACCACCACCGCTCGGGCTGAGCATCGGCTCAGCAAACGGATCTGGATGGGTCGGACCGGAGAGCGCGGAGGAAGACCGAGATGCTGACGCACCTCCTGCTGATGTCGCTCGTCACGATCGGCCCGATAGCACATCCACTCAAAGATCTTGCCAAGGGCGGAGCGAAGACCGCCACTCCTACGCCTCTCACGACGCGGAGGAGGAGCGGTAGCATGGGGAACATCTCTACCACCCGGCTGAGCCTCGCCAGGCGCTGCTGCATCTGCTGGGACCTCACCACCTTCATCAACTTTTCTTTGTCCTTGGAAGGAGCCGAGGTGAACTTGCGAACACTGTACTCCTTCATGGTGCGATCATACTCGAAGGTGGCGCCAACCACATGCTCAATGATATGCATAAGATATGGAGCATATGGCAGGCCTTGTGAGGATCATTGTAAACATCGGAGATCTTCTGCCAAAGAAAGTGAGAGATGCTAAACCGTCCATCTGGCAGAGCAAAGCGACTAGGACCTTGGCAGCATCATCTCTCAAGTTATCTTGATCTCCAATTTTGGGATCCAGAGTCAGGCGCATGATGTTGTTGAGGACGTAGTAAGCGGGCTTCAGGCCAGGGACCTTGAAGGTCGCCACTGCACCATCCAAATAGACACCTGAGCTCTGCAACTGCTCTAAGTACATACCCCCTCCATACATCTCTGAAAGACGAGGGGCATCTCTGTCCACATGATCGAAGCCCAACAACCGAGCAAATGTGACGAAGGCACATCTGTAGTGGACCCCTTGGGTCATCCAATGCAGCACGCGAGCTTCCTATCAATGAACAAAGTGGCCCAAAACTGACAGAGAATCTCCTGGTTGAAGCTGCGCTCGCCAGAGATCAGCCCCAAAACTCTCCACTCCTCTAACCTCTGCACCAGGGCCTGAATGTCCTCAGAATCTTTGTCGGTCAGAGAGGAGAGAACCAGTCTCTTATGAGCAAAAAGAGGAGGATGTCCCTTAGCACAGAAACCCTTCCAGCACACTGTCACATAGAAATCTTGCTGGAACCTGGACCAGAACCTCCTATCCACAGAAGCATCTCTAACAACAACAGATAGGGGTTCTCCTCACGCTGCCTCCTCATCAAGCTACCCCGCTTTCTATCGGAGTAAGTAATTCATGGGATTTCCAAGAAGAGCGGGAGGGACGGCGGACATGACAGCTTCGGCTTCAGGGTGCATGTCAAAAGCCCGGTTGATTAGCATCAACCCTGAAGTCCGAGGGGATGCCGGTCCAACTTGAGGATCGATGGAGCGACCCTCACGATCGAGACCAGCTGAAGGCACTCCTCCCACAATGACGCTGTGCAGGCGTCCAGCCGGACCAGCGACAGGGGGCGGAGAAGGCTGAGGAGGCGGAGGAGGCGAAGGAGCAGCATGCCCACTGCCACGGACATGACCGCTCCCGCTCCCCCTAGCGCTATCCACGCTGCGACGGCCCGTGTGGCCCGCGGACGAGCGTCCACGGACCTGACGAGAGGAGTCATCCATACTCCCAGACCGAACACGGCGCCCGGGATTGCGACGGCGGCGGCCCCTTCGCACTGACCACCTTGCTCCAAGGCGGCATACTCCTCATCATCATCACTAGGGGAACGAGCACGAGAGGGCCTCCGGCTCATCTAGACAAAGATAGCATAGACCAACATGAGACAAAGATGATGGAAAGATTACTTCAACGGATGTAGCAAATAAGACGATCGAAATCGGGAAGGAGAACGGCTCGCTGCGCGCGCGGGCGGTACTACCGACCCCTGGGGGCGGTACTACCGACCGCACAGCAGCGTGCGGTTTCCTTCAATCCAATCTACCAAATCGCTATGAACTTGCGAACCATACATCCTAGAAGCATCTTCATACTAGATAGAACAATCCTACCAAAGGAATCGACCTAGAACAAAACAAGTACATTGAGAGATCGGGCATGAACACCCTAGTACCTTGCTACTCGTGAAGAAGAGGTCGAAATCCAATGAAGGAGGAAACTTCGGGCTTCAAGAACACCACCACGACGATCTCCAACCTTCAAAGCACCTTTCCACCGAAGGGATTTGGATTTGATGGAGGAGGAGGAGGGAGATCGAGGAGGAGGAGGATGCGGCGGCTTGCACGGACTCGAGCAGGGCTAGCGGCGGCGCGGGAGGCAGGCAGGCGGCGGTCAAAAGAGTTGACTAGGGTTAGAAAGATTCACCGCCCCCTTTTATACTCGGGTCAAACCCGGTCGGTGGTACCGCCCATAGGGCCGGTACTACCGACGTCGGTACTACCGCCCTATGGCGGTACCACCGACAGCAGTACAAAAACAGAGAGGACAGAGAGGGATTTCAAGAGAGCCTTGTGTGGTATACTACACATACTTCAAACATGTCCAGATTTCATATAACCATACATAGCCATGGACATAAGTGAAGTATGCAAAATAGATTTTGAAATCACACATAATATTTTGTCAAACCATTTATCTAGGTCTCTAGGTGAAAACAAATATGTGCAAGACCTCAAGCCACGTTACGAGAATCAATGATATTTAGTTCACTCCTCAAAGCACAAAATCTTGACTCATCTAAAGGCTTTGTGAAGATATCGGCTAGTTGTTTTTCGGTGCTCACATGGCGTATTGCGATATCTCCTTTGGCTTCATGGTCTCTCAAGAAATGGTGTCGGATGTCTATGTGTTTTGTGCGAGAGTGGTTTACGGGATTGTTTGCTAGTTTGATAGCACTCTCATTGTCACACAAAAGTGGAATTTTGGTTTGCTCACATCCGAAGTCCTTTAGTGTTTGCTTCATCCAAAGTAGTTGAGCACAGCAAGCGCCGGCCGCCACATACTCGGCTTCGGCGGTGGATAGGGCAACACTATTTTGTTTCTTAGAACTCCATGACACCAAAGACCTCCCAATAAATTGGCAAGTCCCGGTAGTGCTCTTTCGGTCTACCTTGCAACCGGCATAGTCCGAATCGGAATAGCCAAGTAGATCGAAAGTGGAGCCCTTGGGATACCACAAGCCAAGATTCGGAGTGTGCACTAAGTATCGAAAATTCTCTTAACGGCCATAATATGACATTCTTTCGGATTAGCTTGAAACCTTGCACACATGCACACACTAAGCATAATATCGGGCCTAGATGCACAAAGGTAAAGTAATGAACCGATCATAGAGCGATATACCTTTTGGTCCACTGACTTACCATCCACATTTAGATCAAGATGTCCATTGGTAGGCATAGGGGTCTTGATGGGTTTGGCCTTGTCCATCTCAAACTTCTTTAGCATGTCTCTTGTATACTTGGTTTGACTGATGAACGTGCCATCCTTGAGTTGCTTGATTTGGAATCCAAGAAAGTACTTCAACTCACCCATCATGGACATCTCGAACCTTTTGGTCATGATCCTACTAAATTCCTCACAAAAGACAACATTAGTACTACCAAATATTATGTCATCGACATATATTTGGCACACAAAGATATCATTATCAACTTTGCGAGTAAATAAAGTAGCATCGGCCCTTCCTATCTCAAAACCCTTTTTGAGTAGGAAGTCCTTAAGACAATCATACCAAGCTCTAGGGGCTTGTTTAAGCCCATAGAGCGCCTTGTCGAGCTTGTAGACGTGGTTGGGAAACTTTGGGTCCTCAAAACCCGGTGGTTGCTCCACATAGACCAATTCGGAGAGGGGGCGTTGAGGAATGCACTTTTCACATCCATTTGGTATAGCTTGAAATCATGGTGAGTAGCAAAGGCAAGTAATATACGAATTGACTCGAGCCTAGCTACAGGTGCATAGGTTTCCCCAAAATCCAAACCTTCGATTTGAGTGAAACCTTGAGCCACCAACCGTGCTTTGTTCCTTGTCACCACGCCATGCTCGTCTTGCTTGTTGCGGAAGACCCATTTGGTTCCTATCACATTTTGCTTGGGCCTTTCCACCAAGGACCAGACTTCATTCCTGGTGAAGTTGTTCAGCTCTTCTTGCATAGCCATCACCCAGTCCGGATCGTCAAGTGCTTCTTCCACCCTAAGAGGTTCCAAAGAGGAGACAAACAAGTAATGTTCACAAAAATTTGCTAAACGAGAGCGTGTCGTTACCCCACGCCGTATGCTCCCCAATATGTTGTCAACGGGATGATCCCGTTGAACTGTATGATGAACTCTTGGATGTGGCAAAGTGATCTTCGTTGGATGGGTCCATCTTCATCATCTTCATCATATGCATTGATGTCCCCATCTTCTTGTCGGACTTCATGTTGAGCTTGTGTTTGATCATCAACTTGATGTATCACTTGAACATCACCCACACTACCACCATTCGGAGTTGCGGAAGCTTCATCATGCGCATTTGGATGCACATGATGGATATGAGAATCTTGTGGAGTGTGTGATGGTTCATCTTCATCATCTTGTATTTCAACGGGCCTCACATCACCGGTTGCAAGCTTCTTGATAGCTTCGGATGGAGGCTCGTCATTACCTACAAGCTCATCATTGACTTGCTCCTTTTGAGAGCCGTCGGATTCATCAAAAGTCACGTCTACCGTTAACTCAATAGTGCCGGTGGCATTATTGAATACACGGTAGCCATGTTCGTTAGTACCATAACCAAGTAGAAAGCCTTCGTGTACCTTAGGTGCAAACTTTGAACTTTTGGCCCTCTTGTTAAGTATGAAACACTTGCAGCCAAAAACTCGAAAGTAATGCACCTTTGGTTTGTTACCGGTTAGAAGCTCATATGGCGTCTTCCCCTTAGCTTGTGAAGGTAGAGGCGGTTGATTGCATGACACGCCGTGTTCATTGCCTCCGCCCAAAAACCATGGGAAGTCTTGTACTCATCCAACATAGATCTTGCGGCTTCAACAAGAGTTCTATTCTTCCTTTCCACAACCCCATTTTGTTGTGGGGTATATGGAACGGAGAACTCATGCTTGATCCCTTCTTCATCAAGATACTCTTCTATGTTGGTGTTCCTAAACTCGGTCCCGTTGTCGCTTCTCACTTTCTTGATCTTGATGTCGAACTCATTTTGTGCTCTTCTAGCAAACTTCTTGAAGATGCCTTGCGTTTCGCTTTTATCTGCTAAAAAGAACACCCAAGTGAAACGAGAATAGTCATCAACAATAACGAAAACGTATTTGTTACCGCCGATGCTTTGATAAGCAACGGGTCCGATGAGGTCCATATGCAATAGCTCCAATGGTCTTGTGGTCGACACAATGTTCTTGATTGGATGCTTTGCTCCAACTTGCTTTCCGGCTTGGCACGCACTGCAAATCCTATCTTTCTCAAAAGAAACATTGGTTAGTCCAAGGATGTGCCCTTCTCTTTGAAGTTGGGCCAAGTTCCTCATCCCAACATGAGCTAGTCGGCGATGCCAAAGCCAACCCATGCTAGATTTTGCCATTAGACATGTTGTAGGTTCTACCTTACTAGTTGAGAAGTCAACTAAGTAAAGTTTTCCTTCAACACGCCTTTAAATGCAATAGAGGAATCCCTTCTTCTAGAGACGGTCACACCCTTATCCGTAAAGAGACAATCGTAACCCATTTCACAAAGTTGAGAAACGGATAACAAATTGTAACTCAACGAATGCACAAGTAATACATTAGATATGGAATTGTCAGTTGAGATAGCAATTTTACCCAAACCAAGCACTTCTCCTTTACCATTGTCACCAAACACAATGTTGTTGCATGAGTCGTTGCTTGGTTGAAAGGAGGAGAACATATCTTTTGCCCCGGTCATATGATTGGTGCATCCACTATCCAACACCCAACTTGACCCACCGGAGGCATATTCCTACAAAACAAGTTTATGTTCTAGATTTAGGTACCCAAACGAGATTGGGTCCTTGGGGGTTAGTCACATAAGCTTTTGGCACCCAAACATTTCTCATAATTTCCCTCTTCTTGAGGGCACCAACATACTTGACTACTATCTTACCATCCTTCCCCCAACAACACAAGTAATCACATGTATAGCTTCTTGATATGGGCTTTTGTTGCTTGGGGGCCTCCACTTGCTTCTCCTTGTTGATCTTACCATTAGCAAGTGGAGCCTTTGGATTGGCAACCTTGTTGGCCTTGTTCATTAGGTCAAAGAGAGGAACCCCTTGTTAAAGTTAACAAAAGGTACCCCATTGACCATCTTTCTACCATTGGCCTTACCACCATACCTATTGTACCCAATTCCATCCTTGATAGATGGGTGTCTTGCGGTCTTGAGGATATCTTTTGGTTGTTGCACCCTACACTTGCAACCATTCCTCAAGATCATGTTCAACCTATTAATCTCCTTGTCTTTCTTCTCTATCTCAACAAGGTTAGTTGCACAAGCATTTATATCAAGTTTATAGCATCTTTTGCAACCATTACTAGTTGAGGCATTAGAGCCATCGGATCCTTAGAAGAAGTTGAAGAGGTGCTATTCCAAAGAGTGTTGTAGCTTAGTTCAAGAGTTTGATATTTATTTTGAGAGCTTGTGAGGCTCTCTTGAACCATGCTAACCTCATTCTTTAGGCTTGCAATTGAGTCATTGCTCATGGAACACTCCTTAGCCAACTTCTTGTTGGAGTCATTGGCTAAAGATAGTTCCACGGTCAATTTCTCAACCTTCAACTTCTCCTCGGCAAGAGAGGCTTCCAATGCACGGTTCTTTTCTCTCTCTTGAGAGATCAAGTCCCCTTGCATTGCAAGACTCTCATTCCGACTCTCTAATTTAGTGAGCAATTTTATGATTTTAGCTCCACCTTTCTTTCCAAACTTTCTAATTAAGCTAAGCTCAAATTCATCCATATCATCATCACTACATTCATCACTAGAACAAGTAGGAGAGTTGGATGATACCTTCTCATTCTTAGCCATGAAGCAAGAATGAGTGAAGTCATCCTCGTCGTCGGAGAGGTTCTCGAACAAGCGTGACGAAGTTGTCGATGTAGCCATGTTGGAGAAGAGGCTTGGAGAAGAGGTCTTGTGTATGGCGATGTTGGCCGCTCCCTTCTCCTTATCCTTGCTCTTGCTCTTCTCTTCATCACTTGAGTCATCTTCCGAGAACCACTCCTCACCAAGATGAGCTTCACCACCTCTTCTTCTTCTATGCTTCTTGTCATCACTCTTGCTATACTTGTTCTTGTTCTTCTTTTGTGGACAATCGGCAATGAAATGATCATCCGCTCCACACTCATAGCAATTCCTCTTCTTTGACTTCTTGAAGTAACCACCTTTGCCCTTCTTGTGCATCTTCTTTCTCATGAATCTTCTAAAGTTCTTCACAATAAGGGCCAACTCATCATCGGAGTCTTCACTTCCTTCGCTTGAAGAGTCATCTCGGGCCTTGCTTCCTTCTTCTTGATTAGCCTTGAGTGCTACCACCTTTTGTGGCTTGCCTCTTGTTCTTCTATATCTTCATCATCCAAGACTTCATGATGCTTTATCTTGGCAAGCATCTCATGAGGTCCCATGCTCTCATAGTTAGGTCTCTCCATGATGATTGATGCAAGGTTCTTGTTCCTCTTTCTATATGCTCTTAATAGCTTTCTTCCAGCTGAGTAGTAGTCATCCCACTTTGTGTCTCCGAGTGCTCTAATCTGATTGACCAACGTCATGAATCTGTCAAACATTTGTTGAGTGGTCTCATTTTCTTGATTGCAAAGTTCTCAATCTTTCCATGAAGAAGCTCTATGTTGCACTTCCTCACACTCGCATCACCCTCATATGATATCCTGAGTGTATCCCAAATCTTCTTGGCATTCTCCATTCCATGTACCTTGTTGCTTTCTTCAGGCTTTAGGCATGATAGAATCAATGATGCGGCTTGAACATTTTGTTGAAACTCAAACATCATTGTCGGTGAACTCTTGACCTTCAACATGACTTGGTCCATTTTCAACAATCTCCCAAACTCTTGCAGCAAGAAGGTGTAGCTTCATCTTGTGTGCCCAATCATTGTAGTTGATTCCATCAAAGGCAGGTGGCTTGCCTAGATTGACGCTAGGCAATTGCATGACCTTGCCCATATGGCTATAGTCATCTGGCACTCTAGTGAACTCGGTGTCTTTCTTGCCTTTCTCTTCATCTCCTTCTTCTTGTCATCCTTGGGCGGCTGATTTCCACGCTTCCGGATGTGCTTCGGCTTTGCTTCCAAAGCTCGCCTCAAACTCTCCATCTCATCTTTCATCCTCTTCATCTCATCTTCATGCTTCTTTGCTTGATCTTGAATTACCTGAGCAGTAACCTGCTTGACAATCTCATCAAGCTGTTCTTGACTTATGGTAGACATGATTCTCCCTTACGCGGTGAAGCGCTAACACAAGGGTTAGGCTCCGATACCAATTGAAAGGACCGAATCAGCCTAGAGGGGGGTGAATAGGTGATTTTTGACTATCTGAAACTTCACAAACTATAAGATTAGTTAGATAGCTACCGGAGAGGCCGGTTTGTTTGGGTAGGTACTACCCGGTGTGAAACACCAGTACTACCGACACAAACAAACGACACAACCGGGATCCTAAAAGAAACTACAAATCGATGAATGTAAGCTATGAAGATAATACAAGTTTCTGACCCACTTTCCTAAGAATGATATATGGTAAATCTACTCTCACCAAACCTTGGTTGCTACCCTTGATGTAGATCGAGCCTTCCCAACCTAAGAAAGAGATAGGGATAGGAAGAACACGAAGAACACAATAACAAGTGAAGTAGAGAAAATAGGGACAACAACAACAAGCACATGGGACACGCGATTTATCCCGAGGTTCGGCCAATCCACTAAGGAGTGCCTACTTCCTCGTTGTTGAGGTGACCACAAAGGTCGGAGTCTATTTCACCTCCTCGCCTCACTCAAGCAACCACAAAGGCTACGGGAGTATCTCTACTAGAAATCTCAGGGTAATACAAATGCTTCGGGGAGCCCTCACAAGTAAATCAATACGGGCTACCACGAAGAACACCTAACCGGCTAGAGCTCAAAGAGCTCAAGAGTAAAAGACACAAAGCAAGCCGGCAAGATGGAAACCAAGTGCTCAAGTCGAAGAAGATTGATGCTTCCCACTCTCGAATCTCACTTCCCTAGCTCAAATCTCGCAAGGGAATGAATCTAGGAGCAAAGGGGGAGAGAGAGGGGTGAGTCAATGCTTGGAGAGAGTTTGTCTTGAGTTAGGTCAGCAATAAGTGTATGGAGTGAGTGAGTTTTTATGAAAAGTGGAGAGGAGAGGCATTTATACTCCCTCAGTCCCGAGGCTGGTCGGTACACCGACCACCCCTGGCCGGTACCACCGACCACCCCTGGCCGGTACCACCGACCAGTTCACAACGGTCGAAAGAAACCAGATCTGACCAAACAAGCAACCACCGTCCTAACGTCGGTACCACCGCGGGCGGTAGTACCGAGGTTATGGCGGTACTACCGCCAGGCCAAATTGGCCGCGAACAGAGAGCATCTCACAAAGAGACTCGGTCCTCGGAACTCGGAAACTACCGCCCAAAGGTCGGTACCTCCGAGGTTTATGGCGGTACCACCGCCAGGCCATTTTCAACTCAACACAGAGAGCTTCGCGAAACCAAGATACTACCGACCTCGGTCGGTACCACCGCTGGCGGTACTACCGAGGTTATGGCGGTACTACCGCCAGGCCATTTTCAATTCTACACAGGGAGCTCTGCAAACTTGTTACCACCGGCCTTGCGTCGGTAGCACGGGGGCGGTACTACCGAGGTAATGGCGGTACTACCGCCAGGCCAAAACAGCGCGGACAGAGAGCCTTGCAAACTTGGAAACTACCGGCCATGGGTCGGTAGCACCGCGGGCGGTGGTACTACCGAGGTAATGGTGGTACCACCGCTAGGTCAAAAACAACTCTATCCAGAGAGGGTTGCAAAATCAGGTTACTACCGACCTTGCGTCGGTACCACCGCGGGCGGTAGTACCGAGGTTATGGCGGTACTACCGCCAGGTCATTTTTGACCAACACAGAGAGGGTGTTAGAGCGCTGCGCAGAGAAGCCGTGGTCGGTACTACCGACCATCCATGGTCGGTACCACCGACCATATGAAATTACCCTCTACGTGTTCGTGATTGTGCGGTGTCTCTCAAGCGAACTAAGGTTAGTCGATTTGAGCACTTTTCTTCACATATAGCCAACTTACTTTGTGACCCTCTTCATAGTCCGGCTTACCTATAACTCAAGTTTAAAATTGAAATTTTAAACTACCACTTGAGCTAGGCATCTTTATGTCCAAAAGTATCCTACGTGCTTTGTTCACGAGATTTCAACGTTTCAAATCTTTCAAAGGACTAACACCTGCATACATGCTTATATAAACTGGTTAGTCCCTAATTGGATTGTCATTAATTAGCCAAAACCCACATTGGGGGCGAATGCACTTTCAGTGTGCTTGCGGATAAATATTTGTTTATATCTTTTGAGCTAGTGTCACTGATGAATTACATTTCTAGTATCATGTTGGGGATGACAACTTGACTTTAAGTGATGCTAGGAGTGTCCTGTACATTTCTGAGGGCTTTTGCTAGAATCAGTTGTCACACCCCGAAATTTGCATTTCTTAAATTAGAATTAAAATGATTTATTTATGAATTTTGTGCTCATGAAATATAGGAAAATAAAATTTTCACTAAATTAAAATTTATCCTAGGGTTTAGAAACATGTTTGTGCATTCATGTTGGAGCATTTGAGTTTTGTGTTGTGTGGTTTTGTTTTAAAACTCAAGTTGAATTCAAAATGATTTGCAAACAATTTGAAAATGAATTTTTCTAGAAAGGGATTTGAAAATAAAGGTTTCTTTTGTCTTTCAAAAAAAGTTTAAAACTTCAAAACTTACTGTTTCTTTCAAGGTTTTCAAACCGAAAGTTTAAACTGAATTCATATGGTTTTGAAAATGCTTTTGAAAATGTCAAAACAAAAATGGAAAAGCTTTCTCCTTTCCCTCCTCTCTCCTCCCTCCATTCTGGCCCGAAATGGCCCAGCCGGCGCTCTCTCTCCCTCCCTTGGCTTCTGGCCTGTTCGGCCTGGCTCCAGCCCGTGCCCCCCTTCGCTCGGCCTGCCTCCCTCCTCTCCCGCGTGGGCCAGCGCGACCTCGCGGCCCAGTTCTACCCCGCGGAAGCACCAGGCCAAGTGAACGTCGTGGCCCAGCAAAGCCCAGGCGGGCGCTCGCCTCTCCCTCGCTGACAAGTCCCCGGCTGTCAGTGCCTCCTTCCTCCTGTGTCCGGCCGGGACTCGAGCCCGAGCTCCGACTACACCTCCCCTACGTCTCCTCTTTGCCTTGCTCCCCAAACCCGAGCCCTCCTATAAGTCTCCCGAGTCCTCCGCCGCCTTTCCCTGTTTGTAGTTTCGAGCTCTCGTGCCCTAAATTGCCGACACCAAAGCTCCGCAACCGCAAGATCTCCGCGGCTGTCTGCTCATCGCGCCAGCGTGTTCCAACGCCCGCAAGAGGTTCCTACCGCTCCGTCTTGATCTCCCGAAGCTAGCCGAGCCTTTCTCCTCTTCTTCCCCCTCTGTTTGATGGTCTAATTGCTCGCCGTCGATTTCAGAGCCGCCGTCCGCCGTGCCAAGAAATCCGCCGCCGCCGAGCCGCTTCGAACACCATCTTCACCGCTGGTAAGTTCGCCTTGAGTTCCTGGTTCGTTTGAACCTATTCCCGAGGCCTCTACCGAACCCTAGCCCTAAACCGAGCCCCACCGCTCAATTCCGGCCATGGCGCCGCCGCGACTTGTCCCCCTCCTCCGCGCCGGCGTAAAAAGCGCCGCCCCTTTCCCCTCTGTCTAATCTGGAGCGTCCATCTCAGATCTGACGCTCAGAATCCGCCGATACCTTCGATTGCGTCTTTGCAGAAAACCCCTTACACCTTTTCAGATCTAAACCCGCGGTCCATGCGGCACTGTGCTCTGTGTCTGCGGGATCTTCCGTATAAGCCCCTGGGTTTCTTTCTTTTTGAGGCGCAGTCCAGTCGATTCTGAAATTCGATTTAAATCAATTTAAATTCAAATTCAAGTTTGATTTATTTACAGTTTTGCCACCAGATTCAAAAGCCCATATCTTCTTCGTTTTAACTCCGATTAGTCCGTTCAACTTGCGTTAGGTTCGTTTCGAAAAGTTCTTTCAAGCTATATAACTTTCAGTACTGTTTTTAATAATTAAAATTTGAGTTAAAACTAATCTAATAGTTAGTGCCTTTAATTTTGTTTAGGTCATATCTTTTTCGTTAAAACTCCGTTTAGCGTGATCTTCGCGTCTGTGTGATCGTAGCGAATCGTAGATCAGTTTCAAAACTTTATTTATTATTTATTGATTGGTGTACTGTTCTAATCATAGGCTATGTTTGCTTTGTATGACTGCCTATGGATGCTTGTGTGGTGTGCTATGATCGTATGTCCAGTCGGTGAGTTGTACGTTGGTGATCAAGAAGAAGATCGAGATCAAGAGTCAACCTTTGGAAGTCTACACGTCAACAGAAGAAGGATCTTGAGTTTAAGGCAAGTATAGCATGGGACCATCCTTGTTACCTATTCACTGTAATCACTTAATTCATATTGCATGTGTCTAATTTGAATGCCATTAAGGATTACCTAGTTCTTGTTATCCATTACCTTGTCACCGTGGGATGTTTTGCATTTGGATAGTATATTGCTAGCGCTCAAAGTTAAACCAACATGATCCGATCACAAATTAATGATTCATGGTTAATGATTTATGACTTATACAAAGATGATTAAAACTTGCCTATCTGTCAGCAAAAGTTGGGACTTACAGTGCAACCATGAGGGTTATATGGCTCCGACCTTAGCTCAGTATGAGGACCTTTTCTAGCTTGTTAGTGGTTACCCGAAAGGGCGCATAAGGCGCTTGCCGAGACGGGTATAGTGCGGCTTCTGTCCACGTGTGTATAGGCTGCGCGTGTTATTGTGCCACCTGGAAGGAGGGCTCTACATCCCCTTGCCTTAAGACCTAGCGGCCCTAACTTGTTAGACGAACCTTTGAAAGGCTGCGCAGTGAGTGACCCTGCCGTGCACCTTGGAAGTGTGATGTGGGCCTTGCAAACCCCGGCATATGGGAATCACGACTCATCGGGTAAAGTGTACAACCTCTGCAGAGTGTAAAACTGATATATCAGCCGTGCTCACGGTTACGAGCGGCCCAGAAAACTCACAGAAAAGCTGGTTAAATGGTTAATTAATGTTTAATACTGGATATGAGAATGTTATTATGATGATGATGGAACTAATGTGATCATATGGTTTATTTGGGTTTAAGCATAACATACGTTTACCTAATGCTAAAATTATGCTAACTAAAAGCTAATGCAGTTAAACCAGTGTCAGCCTTTTGTGCCTCATGAACCCCATGTTATATTTGTTAAGTACGAGATGTACTTATGCTTGCCTTACTTTTCAATACTTTAGAAAAATCCCGGATGGGTACCAGACTGCAAGAGTTGGAGAAGTTAGGCTTGTGTGATCAACCAGTCAGTTGTCCCTGTGAAGTTGGTGTCTCCATCTGAAGATCGGAGTGTCTTTCCGCTGTCTGCTCTTTAAGGTTATGTTCTTTTGTTTTATATACGTTATATAAGAGCATTGTCTTTCGATATTACCCTTTATTTGTGGCTATATGTGAGATTTGACTTCCTGGGCTCACATATGGTGTATACCTGGTTTTGTTCTTAAACCGGGTGTGACATCAGTTCATTAAAGTTTATTATAGGCAATTGCATTAAGAAGTGTCAACAAGCATTTCTGGCGCTGTTGCCGGGGAGCTAAGTAACGGAAGCCACCGGGAACCAAATGAAAATGAAAACCAGTAAATCAGTGGAAACAAAACTTATTAGGAATTTAACAAAGGAGATTATTCATTCATTCACTTGTACCTCTGTCTTGGCAGGCTTACCCTTGTCTTTCTTTGTTTATATCATATACAGGGTAACACAGGTTCAGTTGTAATCCATCACTTACAAATCAGAAATCAACTCAATCGTGTGGAAGATCTACATCAGTAGTTAAGCCATGGCCAACAAGACTCTGCTGGAGTTCTCTACTCCAAGTGTCAGGAACATTCGCACAGGACCTACACTCCAGACGAACAACCTTGAGTTCGAGCTCAAGCCAAGTCTTATCAACATGGTGCAAACTACTACATTTGGTGGAAAGGAAGAAGAAGATGCAACTGCTCATCTACAAGATTTCTTGGAGATTGGAAGCACCATCATCATCAAGGACGTTCCCCAAGACATTGTACTTCTTCGTCTTTTTCCCTTCTCACTGAAAGGAAAAGCGAAGCAGTGGTTCTATACAAACATGGACAACATTAAGACATGGGAGAAGTGTTCAGAGACCTTTCTATCAAGATTTTTCCCAATTAGCAAAATCAATATCTTAAGGGGAAAGATTTACAACTTTCAACAACAAAAAGGAGAAACCATTCCAGAAACTTGGGAGCGTTTTCAGGAACAAATCTTAAGATGCCCACATCATGGAATAAGGAATGAATTGCTCATGCAACTGTTTTATCACGGATTATTACCAAGAACACGAGAGCAACTTGATGCCACTGCTGAAGGATCATTTATGTCACTCACTGTTGGAAAAGCAGAATGTCTAATGGATAAGATAGCGGAGAATCAAAGCTGGAAACAAGTTACTATTCAACACTGTCACCAAATTGAAGAAGTTCTAGAAGAAGTGTGTGCACTGTCAACTAAGATGGATGTACTTATGGATCGACTCATTCAGAGAGACAACTACAAAGAAGAACGTCAAGCTATTCAAGACGCATTTGATGCTCAAACTAGAAGTGGAGAGTATTTGGGAATAGAATTTCCGAAGATCAAGAAGAAGCTAACATCATCAACAACTCTACCACTCTACACAAGCAAGGATTGCGTCAACAATAACTTTCCAAACCAGATAAGTACACCAGTAAGTAGATTTCAGTTCTTCCAATTTTAAGCAACCTACTTTAAGAGATCTAATTTTAGAACAAGCCAGGATAAATGATAGCATTACTAAAAGACTTGCTTTAAATGGTAGGACTCTTGAAAACATAAATGCTAAGATGGATGAATTTTCTTCTGCCATTAAGAATCAACTCAATTATAATAAAAGAATAGAAACCCAAATATCACAATTGGCTGCTGTTTTGCCTGTTACCACTAACCATGAGCAGAATAAGGGGATCACCACTAGACGTGGGAGGACCACTCGATATCCGCCATACCTAGAAGGAGCACAAAGAAGACAGACAGCACCAGTAGCATCCCCAAGGGCAGAAGAAAGAGATGATGAAGTCAAGAAAACTCAAATACAAAATGAAGAAATACCGATAGATTTTCAAGACACCAACATTCTACCATTCCCACGCAGAAATCGGAACACCAAGCTAGATGCGCAGTTCAGTAAGTTTGTTGAAGTAATTCAGAGAAACTATATATCAATATTCCTCTGCTGGATGCATTACAGGTACCTACCTATGCCAAGTATGTGGGAGGGATATACTTAACAACAAATGACCACTGCCAACTACTGAAGTAATCAAGCTGACAGAAGAATATAGTGCGGCTATCCTCAATCAAATACCAGAAAAGAAGAAGGACCCAGGATGCCCCACTATTGAATGCTCAATGGAAATCAATGGTTTAGCAACGCACTGTGCGATCTTGGAGCCAGTGTTAGTGTGATGCCCGCATCAGTCTACTATAAGCTCAACCATTCAGCACTTGTGTCAAGACCAATGTGTCTTCAGCTAGCTGATCAATCACTCAGATACCCAATAGGAATTGCTGAGAACATCCGAGTCAAGATTAGAGAGTTCTTTGTACCAGTAGACTTTGTAGTACTAGAGATGCACCCGGATTCAAAAGTATCACTCATTCTCGGAAGACCATTTTTGAGCACCGCCAAGGCCCATATTGATGTTGGAGCTGGAGAAATCAAATTCACCATAAATGGAAAGGAAAAAAAAGTTCTCATTCAAACCACGGCCCGAACAATGCTCAACTCTAGTAGACCATAAAGCTCAAGAAACAAAACTGCTGTCTCCGGTAGTGAAGACTCATCAAGAAGAATAGAGAAGACTGGAGAGTCCAATTCGGTGGACTTTAAAACCCGAACCTTCACCGGAGGTAACTCGGTAGTTATCAGCATTTACTTTTGCATTTCATATTTATTTTCTCATGCATAGAAAAACAAAAAAAAATATTAGCATCATCATTGCATCATAAAATTGGCCCCATGTAATTATATTTACGAATCCCGTAAGTATTATTTACTACGACAAAAAAACATATAAAAATTTCATCATTAGAATCCTCATTTTCTATAGTTTCATAAAAGCAATTTTTTTTATACTTGCATTGTACAAATACGGGAGATATACGGACCCACAGACACCTGGGACCCACATCATATCATTTCACATTATCACATGCACTCACAACCACTCATCTCACCTACCACCACATGCAACCGTCGGCATATACTCCAAAGAGTGGGAACTTGAGCAAGGTAGGTGAGGGAGCAAGATGGAAGAAAGTGGGCCCCATAGGGGACCGGTCGGTCCCACCACTAAACCGACCGGCCATCCCCTTCTCCCCCTATAAAATGGCAAGCATTCTTCACACTCTTCACACACTCCACTCTCCAGAAACACTAGCCTCACTTCGAAATTCGAAATTCCAATTTCGAGTTCACTTAGCACTTCATTTGGGTAGTTTCTGGGAGAGAAGATATAAGAGGAGGAAGCTTTGAGCTAGTAGCAAGTAGAAAGGGAGAGTGAGAGCAAGCAAGAGAAATCAATAAGAGAGGGAAGTGCTGCCCAATTAGTTAAATGAACTAGGAGAAGTTGAAATAAAAAAAAATGCCAACTTGAACGACTGACTCCTGGACTACTGACTTTTGGACCGCTAACTCTCTGACAATTATTTGCTCTAACCCTCACTTGTTCCACTAGTTTTGTTTGTGTGTTCTCTTGTTTTTGCAGCAAAGATGAGCAACTTCTTGAGAAAGGCGAAGAACACGCTCACTTTCCGATCAACGAGAAGCCGTTCGCGAGCTGGCTCATCACAAGGAGGCTCGGACATGGATACCTCATCCCTGCCTCGATCCTCTACCACAAGCCGGTTCGAGCCACGTGATCTCCTTCATGAAAGGCACATCAAGCTCCAGACAGCCTACGAGAAGGACCTGTTCAGGCATTACCGCGATAAAGAGTACACCCATACTCCTACCTTTGATTAGCAATTCCTTCAAGACACAGGTATGGACTCTGAGTTCGATCTAGTCTTCCATAATATTGGGTGGGAGAACACTTGGGAGCTCTTCGAAGAGGGATGTAGATTGTTCACTCTAGAATTTCTTTGCACTCTCTCTTCGGATGACACATATGTCTACTTTAGGCTGTATAATGAACCTTTCACTCTCACATGGAAACGGTTCAGTCTAAATCCTGGTTTTCCTGAAACCTGCACTGTAGATTTAGATGTAGTCTTAAGAAACTTTGACAGAAATAGCTTTTGGGAGGACATTACTGGCAAGAAAACAGATCATCACCCTTGCACTAATGATATACACAACCCCACATTAAGGGTGATGCACAAGTGGCTAGGTTTCACTCTTTTTCCTAGGCAAGAAGGTCGTATTGTTAAAACTGAGGAGTTAAAGATTATGTATGCAATGGTTAAGAAAACTAAAATCTCACCCGTAAAACACCTGGTAGACTATTGGCCTTACATTCACACTTTACAAGGCCCCATATCTATCACTTCTTGGGTTACACGTCTTGCTGGAAATCTAAACTTGAATGGAAATATTATGTACATCTCCACTCCACGTCCAGTCATAGGTTTCCACTTCTTCAGTCAAACGCATCTCATAAAGAAGAGGAATAACAAACTCTATATGCAATATAAAGGATATACAAATGAATATGAGTTGCCAAACAGATCACTTGGTCTGTATGTCATGAAAACCTTTTTGCTTAACTTGCAAAGACCTGGCACGGGAGTAGGAAGAAGCCCCTCCGCAAGATTCACCAGAAACGCTGCCCCGAGATATCAAGGAGAAGACGCTGCACCAGCCAGACCAGCCTACACTCACTATCAAGGATTCGAACGAGCTGGACCATCTTCATCACACCATCAAGCCTGGGAAGATACTACTGCCTACGAGCCACATACACCGCAAGATTCATGGGGACAAGGAAACTTTCACAATTACACTCCACCACATCGCGAAGAGGATACGATGTATGACTTCCAAGGAGGACGAATGTCTTTCTCTGGAAGAGGCGTTCATGATGCCACTCATCATCAATACTCTTACCATGCCACCCATGGTTACCCAGAATACCAGCCACACCACTAGTTCTCGTACCACAGAGACCCCTACTTTCAGGGCATCGATACTCGTCTTACTCATCTTGAGACGGGTCAAGAAGATATGTGCCTGTCGGTATAAATAACGCACACTCTACTTTATCCGCAAGCGCACAGATAAGATCTACCGATGTAGCACTTCACCGGAGTAACCCAGTTTTAATATCGAACCCAAAGGAACGGATAGTGTTAAGTCTTAAAGTCTAACCCCTGAGTAGCTAACAAGGACGGAGAATCTAGAAGTATAGAGGGGATCACTAAAGCTATCTAATTCCAATTCAAGAGTGATATGTTTATATTATTCTTAGTGGGGAAGTTGCCATAAAAGGTCACAAACAGAGTATGAGTCTTTTATGCAAATGTATACTCCTACCGAGCCTACACACGGGTAAGTGGACTATAGAAGAATCAACAAGGCTATAAGAGTCACCCTTGCGAACAACCACTACTACCGGCGTTATAGGAGGCATTTATGAGCTATCAAGTCTAAGCACCACGCTTACACTATCCAACTACTCTAACTCCAGAGCAACTTAGAATTAGAGTACTCAAAAGAGAGTCATTAAACCTTAAGAATAATAAGAACAATGGCTCAAACTTAAATATAGATGTTGATTACCGAAACAATCGCTGAGGCAAGTTGAAGATGAACTTGAATCCGCAGGTACAGGATGAAGAAGTTGATCCGACAGGCCGGAGCTCCTTCTGATCTCTTCCTCTCTCTTCTAGTTCTAGTATAAGACTAGGTTCTAAACCTAACTAGAGGGGTAACTAGTCTTCTACTTGATAGCTGGCTCCTGATTACAACTAGATGAACTAGATCTAATTCTAGATGAACTAGAAGAGATTCATCTAGAGGGACCTCTACTTCTAATTGAAACCCTAGTTTCTGATTTGGAGATGAATAATGAAGATGGAGATGCCTGGAGAGGGGGTCTGGGGCTGCTTATATAGCCCTGAGGGATCAACCGCGGCCGTTGGATCAAACCGACTTAAGGTACAGCTAAGATGCATCCTAGTGGTCGTTGGAGGAAGCTTCCAGAAGACGGAGGCCAGCGGGCCGGGGGGGAGGAGAGACCGCCGGTCTCATGGTGGGACCGGTCGGTCCCATCTTTCATCCTCTCGTGGTGGTCGACCTCCGGGTGTCTTCTGGTGTCCCCTGGAGTCTTCTAGAATCTTCCTGACATGGCGGTTGCGTTATCTCCCATCGGTTTCCTTCTAGGGGAAGCAATCAGCGCTGGTTTCCTGGTTTAGTCCCTGCAGAATCACAATTCACCAAAACTCGTGGAATATTGTCAATTAAAACCCTAAACCTTTGTTGGTGATTGAATTCATGCCTTTTCATATTTATTTATCCTTTAATTTTGATAGTTAACCAGTGTCAACAATTCCCCCAAGCTTACCTTTTGCTAGTCCCTTAGCAAAACAAAAATTAACAATGGATCAGGAGTTGCTATAATATCTTCACTTCCAACAAGTATACCTGCCGTTAAACAAAAACTCTCCGAAACATATCATGTTATTCTTCATGGGGCTTATTACTCTTACCTTAGATCTTGAGTAATGGAGAGATTGAACGATTAGATCAAGCACTATGTCTCTAGTTCTTTCACTTCACCTTTATCCCGGAGTTTTAATTAATTTTCAAAAGCATCAATACATATGTTGTCAAATTAAACAATGGATCCAAAGAGAAAGTCACCCAACCATTGAATCAAGAAGTGCATGTGTATGGAAAATAGAGTCGGATGCTCTTTTGAATATATTCACTCTCTTCTGTCTATCAGAGACATATGGCTATCAGGCTAATTCTACTGTCGGGCACATGCCCATTTTTTCTGACTCTTTTTTTTCTTCGAGGTTTCGGACACTTGTCCCTTTTTTTCCTCGGGATCTATCTTTTTGAGGTTTTGGACACTTGTGAAAGGTCCTTGTTTGGTTTTGGTAATTGAGTGACAACTTAGGTGGACTAATATGTGTTTGAAGTGAATTACACAGGTGATTAGTCCACAGGTGATCATGTGTGAGCAACATATGCCACAGAGGAGAAATGGCTTGGAATATGTTGCAACGCTCACACATGTGAAGAAGGAGCTTAATGCACATGAAACATGACATGTGGTCATGTGGCTAAGATGGTGAAGATCAAGGCAAGACTTGGCTTGATGGACCGGTTGCGAAGGTGAAGGGCAAGTTGAGGCTTTGAAGCCGTTGGTACCGAGTGTCAGGTGGCTTAAGCAAGACTTGGCGCCGAAGGACCGAAGCGATGGTGAAGAGCAAGTGATGTCAAGATTGATGGACCATGGAGGCCATGTGATGATATGAAGTGGATCATATCATTTGATGAAGAGGTTGGTGCATGTGTTGCATCAACACCGGAGGAGATGGAGTGGAGGAATGCGCAAGGCAAAGGTATACTTGTAGGGCATTTCATTTCACCGGTCATAGGTGTGTAGAGAAGATTATGACCGGGTTTAGGATAGATAGACATACTATTAAGAGGAGCAAACTTGTTTGCATATCGGTCATCTAGTGCCACTTGAGCGATCTAACTTTGCGATGTTGCTAGGATCGAGTGGCGTTGTGAGTGCAAGAGAAAATCCTTTGAAAATAATTGTGAAAAAGCTAACACACATATACATGTTGTTGCACACTTGGTGGTGTTGGCACATTTGCAAAGGAGAAGTTGTTTTGAAGAAGAAGTTGTGTTGAAAGGAGGCGTGGAGAAGTGGGAGAAACTAGTGTATAGTCCCTCTCCCTCCTGCCGAGCTTGCGAGGCAGGATTCAGCGGTTTTCGGAGGAGAAGCGTTGTGCTCTGGGAGCATCGGACGCTGGTCCGAGGAGCATCGGACGCTGGGTCGAGCGTCCGATGGCTAACCCTAGTTTTGTCAGAAGTCGAAGAAGCATCGGACGCTGGCAACGGACGCTGAGGAAACACTGTTGAGCAGAGTCCGATGCAGGTGACGTGGGTGAGCTAGCCTTTCAGGGAGCATCGGACGCTGTCCTGCATCCGATGTGGTTTCATCTGACGTGTCTGATGTTCGCAGGAGCTCTCGGGAAGCTCTCTGCCATAGACATCAGACGCTGGCCTTAGAGTCCGATGTGAGAGCAGGTTTGGCAGTTTTGAGCAGAGGCATCGGAGCGCCGATGCTGGGCATCGGCGCGTCCGATGCCACTTTAATGGCGCGGGAAGTGATATAGCCGTTGGGATCGCTCGGCCAAGTTGAACGTGGGGGACACGTGGCAAGCACCAAGCATCGGACAGTCGGACGCTGGCTCAGCGTCCGATGGTTCCCGATCCGGAGCGTTGATGGTGGCGCAGGTTGCCCAGTGAAGGGGCAACGGCTAGTTAGCTTTGGGGCTATATATAGCATTGGTAACCAGCCTTGGGCTGGTGGTTGGCACTCCAAGCCTTGGTGGCTGGTGTGGATGTGCTTAGGAACCCTCTAACTCGCTTGTGCTAATGGTGTGCGAATCGATAGCGAGTGAGTGATCGCTAGTGTGTTGCATGAGAGATTGCTTCGAGTGGCACTAGGTGATCGTGTTGCACGCCGGTGGTGCTGGTACTCTTGGAGGTTGCCACCTCCTAGACGGTTTTGGTGGTTGTGTCTCCGTCGTGAAGCCCGCAAGAAGATGTGCGTGGCTCCGGAGAAGGCTTGTGAGGGGCATTGTGCTCGCCCGCGGGGATCGCGAAGAGCAACTCCAGTGGATTGCGCGTTGTCATGGGAGTTACCCTCACTTGTGGGTGAGTTCTTGCGGCGCTCGAGTGTCGAGCTAGGTGTGGTTGCCTATTAGCCGCCGAACTACCAAGTGTTGTGGGTCGACACAACGGGGGGGGACTAGCTTGGCGGCAACCAAGTGAACCTGGGATAAAAATTCACCGTGTCACACATTGTCGAATCTTCTCGGTGGTTTGCTATCTCCATACACAAGCTTGTATTTACTTTCATATATATTGTGCTTGTGTAGTTGCTCTTGTAATTAGTTAGCTTGTGTAGCTTGCTAGTTATCTTCCTTGCTTGTGTAGCATAGAAGTTGATCTCGTGAGTGACTAGTTGACTTGTAGTCTTGCTGGTCACATTGCTTAGTTTGTGTAGCTAAGTTGAGCTCTCTAATTTGGCCTGTGTAGCCTTGTTATTGAGCATTGCTAGTGAGCTTAGGCTTTGTGCTTTTCGCTTAGTGGCATGTGTAGGAGCTCCCCGGTTGATTGAGTACTAGTTTCTTAGGTTTGTGTAATCTTGCAAGCTAGAATTGTTTAGGTGAGCTCTAGCTAGCCCGACACCTTATTTGCTTTGTTTAGGTTCTTTTGTAAGGTGTCATAGAGTATAAGTAGAGGGGTGTAGTCTTGGCTAGACCGATAGTTTTAATTCCGCATTTATTTCGGTTAGCCGCTCCGATTATGTTTAAGTTTTAAAAAAGGACTATTCACCGCCCCCCCTCTAGTCCGCCATCTCGACCCTTCAACTTGTCCCTTTTTATTTCCTCGGATTTTTCTATCTTTTTTTTTTCTTTTCTTTTTTTTAAATGATAGCCACATGCTTCCAACAAACTTCAGAGAGTATAGCAACAGATAATTATGAGCATTTATGCGGAAGATGGATGAAATGTGTAAGTGATCTCAATTCAATGGTATAATAACTTCTCATAGGGTCACAAAGCTTAATTTAACTCAATGCAGTTATTAGTTATGTTTATATTTAGAAATCTTCGGAACTTTAGTGTTGTTTAGAACAAGATAATAGCAGCTCAGATCATCACATGTCATATCCTAATTACCTTGACCTTAGATTAAGTATTTGTCAACCATGCATTTAATTTTATTTTAAGACATTATTATTAATTAGGAGAACTCATGCTTTGAAGGCTAGGTACTTGAAAGAAATTAGATAGAGCAACTATTCATCATTTCCATACAAAAGATTAGAGAGAGAGGGTTTTTCTTTGGTCATCAACTTCTTAAAACAAACTATACATACTATTTTATTTATTTAATCTAACACACTTTAAGATATAATATAAAAGCTAATAATAGTAGTAGTAATAATAAAGACATACCTGAATCGCGAAGATAACGGGGGTGCGTCTCCGCCAAGCTGGTTCCCTTAATAGCGCTGAGCCTTCATGTGCCCATATATTTTTGTCTCTCTTTTTTTTAATTAATGGTGAGCCTTCATGTGCCCACATATTTTTGTTCTTTTCTTTTTAAGGGTGAGCCTTCATGTGCTCACATTTTTTTTGGTGTTTTGAATTTATTTATAGAATGAAAAACTTAAGAGGATAGAGATACTTACGTGGATACATAGGGGTGTCTTCCCCCAAGCTGAATGTTGACGTAGTCGTTCGATCTTGTAATGTAGCAGACTGGCGGTGGATATGTCCTTCCTCTATTAGAGCTTTGATTGATGTTGATGTTTGTTGAGACAGTGCTCCAACAGTGGGTGGAGCATTCACTTGCTCGTTGGCTTTTCTTGGCCTTTCAAATCCTGTGAAACTCAAATAGACAACAAAACTTGTGTAACAGATTAAGCATTAGCGGTTGGCCACTCAAGCCTTAGTTGTCTAGAATTTCAGTAAGATCTCTTTTCTCAATATTTTTGTATTTTAATATTTTTATGATGAAAGAGAAAATGCAACAGGATGAATGCATGCATATTTATTTTTATTATTTATGCCACCACAGTGAATATCCTTGCGGGTTTTCATATCATAGAATTATTCACATGGGGCTGTTGTGTAACAAATGCAATATTTTTATTTTCTTTTCTAATGTAATGCAGAAATTAAAATGTTTGTGAATTAAATATGATGATGCAATAAATGACTAAGAATTAAATATGAGAAATATGCAGAAAAGTAAATATGAGGATAACTACCGATTTTACCTTTTGGCGAAGGTTCGGATATTTAGGTCCGACGAACCGGACATTCCCTTGGTTCAGACCTCCCAAGGTATGTCAGACGTTTTTAGAAAGTTGTTATCGATTGTACCTCTCAGGTGCAGACATTTTCTTCCATACTTTCTTGGTCTGAGTCTTCACTTCCTGTGGCTCACTGTCTTGAGGTTTCTTTTGTTCTTTCTTTTCTGAGACAGTGTCGATAGCTTCTTCTTTGTGATTGGCCTCTCTATTCTTGATAGTTTGTCTTCTTTGGCATTGAGAGTGGCGTCTTTCACTTCTGTTCTTCTTGAGTGCTTCATTGGGTATGTAATTGATGAAGTAGCATCGTACTTTTTCTCCGGGAAAGTGAAAATGGATTTCCTCGTGTAGATGATTGTACTTGTAGTGTAGAGGAATGATCTTCGTAGGATGAGGTGGACATCATCGTCTTCTCATGTCGAGGATCAAGAAGTCTGTGGGGACTTCATGACCTCTAATTCTGACTACAACGTCTTCCATCATTCCTTCTTGTTTATGCCTCTTGATATGGTGTCACTCATGTTCTTTGTTCGTCCAGCAGTTTGAAGTGAAGCGTTAATTATGGAAGCTGGCAGCATCTTGCTCAGTGTGCATGTTCTTGTAGATCTAGGACCTTCACTCTGTAGAATTTGAGAGTGATAAACTTCTCCATGTTTTGCTCAAGAGTGTGTCCTGCTCATAAAGACAAGGTAGAGATCAAGTGCATGGGCTCTGTTGGTGGAAAAACACCAACAGAACCAAAAGTTTTGTTTATTCCCCTCCATCCTTAGGCACATTGCACAAGACAAAATTGTTGTTTATGTGTTCTATTCAATCTTAACATGAGTGATAGGATCAGTGGATGAGCATGAAATTAGCATCTTAAAATATTTAACAGATCAAATTACTTAACCCAAGGAAGGATAATCTATGCATAAAGTGTCGATCTTTTCATAATTGAGATATATCATCTTCCAAAGGTTGGATGCACAACATTTTAGCTCATTTAGTTAAGGCAGTGAGATTCAAGAGAGTAAAGCTAGGAGCAAAGGTCAAGGGACTAAACATGTTGAGTTGCTTAGGTTAGATCAAGTGAGGTGCAACTTAAACATGTTTAGTTCTTTATTTATGTTCATACTAGAATCAAGAAGAAGCTTTTAAAGTGATGGTTACTTACCTTGAAATGTTACTTTGTCATTGGAAAGTGATTGTGTCAAACCACCTTACGGAAACTTCTCTTGTCTAGCTGGTTGTTGTTTATGAATGGCTTGTCTTCTCTTATTTGTCTCACAGTGTGATTGAGAGGAGGAGGATCATAGTGGAATCATCTTTAGAGGTATCGATCTTCCTTCTCTCGTGTCGACTTATTGTTCCTCAAGTATGCTGACTAGGATCCTCTCTCTTTCTTGTATTAATTCTGTACTATGAGGATGTAGGGACAGTTCCGCATTCTTCTCTTGTCAACCTTTGGCAAAAGACTTGAATTTAGAACTGTTACTCGAGTGCCTCCATGAGAGTCTTTGTCTCTTAGTGTCACAACTGAGACTTGTCCTCTCAACAGTGTCTAGATGATGGAGATCTTATCGGTTGTTCTTCTTGATTTGCTGGCTCAGGTACTATCTCTCCATCTTCTGACTCTTGTGGTGCAGTGGCTTCATACTTCATGATGCCCTCCGCAATTCTTGGCAGTTGGTTCTCCCTTCGACGTCTTCTCTTGGTTCTCTTTGGCTGCTCATGAGTGATGTAGTTGTTGAAGAATCAATAAAAGATCCAAGAGTTGACTTCTCCAGGTCCGACATAGATGATAACATTAATGGCGTTCAAGAACGATCTTCCAAGAATGAGTGGTGGATCATATTCTTCTTCTCGACTGGGACAACATCTAGTGGTTTGTATTGATCAAAGTGGTGAGTAGGAGATCAATATGTTTGAAGTTGGGTTTCTCCTTCCTCCCTTTGATTGTGAAACACATCTAGACAACGGAATTGTCTCTCCCAGGCTGGCTTGTGATGTAGATGGAATCCCAACAACATGTTCATGTGTTTGACTTGTAGATCTTGTTATTGTTGTAGTGGTACCATCTTGTCTCCCAAGCTAGCTCTTGATTAGAAAAAGGATAACTTCCCACTTCTTGTCTTGATGCCTTGAACAATGATGGTTGCAAGCATATATTATCTCATATGAGGTAAGTTGTATCCTATTTGTCATCAGTGCCCAAGCAAGACTCAAAGCTAGGCTAACACCATTTGTGATCTAAGAGTAGGCTTGTGTGTCTATGATTTGAGTTTTGGATCTTCAATGTTCACACCAAACCATGGATGAACAAAATCTCTCTCATACATAACGTTAGTGGATATATATACCCGAAGGATTGCAAGAATTTGAAACATGGGTTGTTATCCATAATTTATGTATTTTGCATCTATGCTAATAAAAAGATATTTTTAGGATTACCTTAGCATAGACTAGTATGTGTTTGCTACATGATTCAAGGCATAACTTACAGTAGAAGACAAAATAAATAAACTTTGATACTCACAGTTCTTTCATCTATGATGAACGAGCTGAGTCTTCATTGTGCAAAGTTATTAAAGTTAATGTGTCTCTTCATCTCTAGTGTGAGTTCATCTCCGGACTTTCCCAAATTGATATTGAAAGTTTTCCTGTAGGGTTTAGTCCAACAAAATATCCAACATCCACTATAGCATACTGTCGGCTCAAAAACCAACCTAGACACCACGTCTAATTTGATTTAAGAGGGCATTCTAACCTAAGCATGCTTAAATTAAAAGGCCTTTGAAAGCAAGATCACCCACTCCTAAACTAGGCACCATGCTTCATTTAAGAGATGTATGAAAGTACTTCAAACCTAAACATATACTATAACAAATAAAGGTAATATGAAAGCATTATAGAGATTTATTCAGATGGTGATGAAAGAGCATGATTAGTATACGAGCATATCTTTAAGGTAGGGACAACCAACATAGCAACATGACAAGAGATGTTCTTACGAAGTGTATCCCCCAAACTTGGATTTTGCAAAAATCAAGATTGGATGAATGTAATTCAATGTTACATGATGATTGGTTGGACATACCTTGCGTTTGTTGTTCCTTCGTTCTTTTCTACTCCAGACCTGGAAAGGTTAGTGATAAGAATACCCGAAGGAATATTTTTATAATTATATTTCTATGCTCATTACAAGGATAGTGTAGTAGAAAAGTAGGCATAGCTCATAACCAGGTATTATGATGGGGTATAAGGATTCTACTAGTTATAGCTTGCTCATGGGGTAGTGATAGATAAGAGTGGAATTCAAAAACAACATTCATAAGAATGAAAACAAAAATAATGAAAAGACTGGGACAAAAAAGGAAAAGATAAAAGTATGATTACAAGGTTAAACTAAGACTTAAGTTGATCTACCGTTCCCCGGCAACGGCGCCAGAAATGCTTGTTGGTATATATTAACGCACACTCTACTTTATCCGCAAGCGCACAGATAAGATCTACCGATGTAGCACTTCACCGGAGTAACCCAGTTTTAATATCGAACCCAAAGGAACGGATAGTGTTAAGTCTTAAAGTCTAACCCCTGAGTAGCTAACAAGGACGGAGAATCTAGAAGTATAGAGGGGATCACTAAAGCTATCTAATTCCAATTCAAGAGTGATATGTTTATATTATTCTTAGTGGGGAAGTTGCCATAAAAGGTCACAAACAGAGTATGAGTCTTTTATGCAAATGTATACTCCTACCGAGCCTACACACGGGTAAGTGGACTATAGAAGAATCAACAAGGCTATAAGAGTCACCCTTGCGAACAACCACTACTACCGGCGTTATAGGAGGCATTTATGAGCTATCAAGTCTAAGCACCACGCTTACACTATCCAACTACTCTAACTCCAGAGCAACTTAGAATTAGAGTACTCAAAAGAGAGTCATTAAACCTTAAGAATAATAAGAACAATGGCTCAAACTTAAATATAGATGTTGATTACCGAAACAATCGCTGAGGCAAGTTGAAGATGAACTTGAATCCGCAGGTACAGAATGAAGAAGTTGATCCGACAGGCCGGAGCTCCTTCTTGATCTCTTCCTCTCTCTTCTAGTTCTAGTATAAGACTAGGTTCTAAACCTAACTAGAGGGGTAACTAGTCTTCTACTTGATAGCTGGCTCCTGATTACAACTAGATGAACTAGATCTAATTCTAGATGAACTAGAAGAGATTCATCTAGAGGGACCTCTACTTCTAATTGAAACCCTAGTTTCTGATATGGAGATGAATAATGAAGATGGATATGCCTGGAGAGGGGGGTCTGGGGCTGCTTATATAGCCCTAAGGGATCAACCACGGCCGTTGGATCAAATCGACTTAAGGTACGGCTAAGATGCATCCTAGAGGTCGGTGGAGGAAGCTTCCAGAAGACGGAGGCCAGCGGGCCCGGGGGGAGACCGACCGGTCTCATGGTGGGACCGGTCGGTCCCACCTTTCATCCTCTCGTGGTGGTCGACCTCCTGGTGTCTTCTGGTGTCCCCTGGAGTCTTCTAGAATCTTCCTGACGTGGCGGTTGCGTTATTTCCCGTCAGTTTCCTTCTAGGGGAAGCAATCAACGCTGGTTTCCTGGTTTAGTCCCTACAGAATCACAATTCACCAAAACTCGTGGAATATTGTCAATTAAAACCCTAAACCTTTGTTGGTGATTGAATTCATGCCCTTTTCATATTTATTTATCCTTTAATTTTGATAGTTAACCAGTGTCAACAGCGCCACACTCTTGAAGAGATACATCATCAAGGCGCTCAGACAAACGAGAATTTTTACTACCTCTTCGGGTAGATGGGAATCAATCCACCTCAGCCGCCACCACCGTACGAGTGAAACTAGCTTGGGGGAGGACCCCCTATTCCCGAGGTAAGTATGTTGTACCCCTCTATTTGCTTTTTATGTTTAGTATTGTTAGTTAGTATCTGTTTAAATAAAATAAATCTTGATATAGTTTATTCAAAAAAAATAGAGAGAGAGAACTGCCTTATATAGCCTCAACTGCAAGACAATTCCTTTCAAATTTTCAATTGAAAAATCTTATAATCTTAACCAAAGTTTGGGTAGTTGAGATTTAGAAATGAAAAGGTTTAAACTACTATTTATCTTGTTCTTAGTTTCAATGAATCTCCGGAATTTTGATTTTGAAAACCTCAAACATATGATGAGAACCTATACGACATAAGCCTGATAATAAATGATTCATACTTTGAGGCTGCTTACTCTATTTTTAGCCATGGTAGAGAGGTTTATCATGCTCCAAAGATCAAGCTTCTATAAATATAAAAGATTCACTCTTCCGAAGTAGTATTGTGTTAGAGGCATGGGCTATGCAAAAATATGATAAGGAGGAAAGAAAAAGGGACAAGTGTCCGACTACCTCAGAAAAAGAAAAGAAAAGAAAAATGTGTAACAAAAATATGAAAAAGAATGATAGCCCATGGTTCCTCTAATTACAATATGCCAGTAAGAGTTGACAATTTCAAAAAGTTTCAAATACTTGATCTAAGAGTATGACATTTCTCTCCCTAAGCTCTAAACTTCGACTTAGTAAGGTATGCTTTTAATCTTAAAAATATATATGCAATTTGAAAAATGTCATACAGAGGTTCTATGAGTTTTTATTATGAAAATCTTGCAAAACGCTGGAGTAAAGTTGGAATGAAGAATTTGAGACAGTGCTTGACTTGATTGCTTCTAACTTTCAATTATTCTGATCTAAGGTAAAAGATTGGCAAAAAGGAATATGTGAAAATTCTTCCAAACTCTTTTCAAGAAAGTATTCAGTTGATGGCTTGTATTTTACTCTCAGAACCCGATGTTTGCTAAGGGACTAGCAAAAGTTTAGCTTGGGGGAGTTTGTTGACGTCTATTAACTATCATTATTTACCATCAACAATACTTGAATAAATGCCAAAAAGGATTGCCAACTTAGAAATAGGAGATTTAAACTAACAAATTCCATGAGTTTTGGTGATTCTACATTTTCCAGGGATTAAACAGGAAAACCAACTACATTGCTTCCCCAAGAAGGAACCCTACTTCTCCTCCACGTCGGGATATTTCTATAAGACTCCAGAGGACACCACAAGACACCACGAGGCGGGGCACCACAGGAGGCTGACCTGTGGGACCGACCGGTCCCACAGGGCCCACCGGTCCGTCATGGCCAGAGCCCCCACGCCTCCTCCTTTCGGAACCTTCCTCCACCGACCTCTAGGATGCATCTCGACCGTACCTCAAGTCGGTTTGATCCAACGATCACGATTCCTCGCCCATGGCTATATAACCAGACCCCTGACCCCCCTCCATAATCAATCAAGGAGATCAAGAAGACAGAAGACAGAGAATTATGGTTTCTAGAGAGAGAGTTAGAGCTCTACATCAAGATTAGAGTTTAGTCTAGCTAGATTCAAGTAGAGGCAGGCGACTTCGTCGGCATATCCGGCTAGAAGCTTCGTCTGAGTCTTCGGATCATTGTCGAAGACTCGGTAATTTATATCTTTATTTGACTTTATACTATTTTAATATATTTTAGTTTATTCAGTTTTGGAGTTTATTCTAGTTATATATTTAATATAGATCTGATTATGATAGAGTTTATGATCATGTTCGTAAAGTACTTAGCTTTATTCCGGATAGAGTTAAGTGGTCAAACTGGTGTAAAAATGGTGTTTAGACTAAGTTTACCGGCGAATACATCCTATGCTCCGGGTCGAGAGGTAGATCGCAGGAGTGACAGTCCTGTTGAGTCCTTTGTAGTCCTCCCTCCGAATATAGATCTTAGTAGGACGTGGTTGCAAGTTAGAATTCATTACTTTGTTCTTGATTCTAATTTAGTAATGTCCCTTGATCATGGATGATAGATTAATTAGCTATAAATGATTGTATATTAACTAGAGTAATCACTAGGCTTAGTAAATGTGAAGTAACTTAGGATTCGAATCTCTTAATTAATCTCCTGACTCTCTGCTTGATCCATGTAGTTCGCTCTATCTCTAGAATTCCCGTTATTATTATTATTATTATTTATCTTTACTTTGTCTTACCCCTGTTTAGACATGTGAGTAGTGAATGAATGAATGAATAATAATCTCCATTACCTTTGAATCATATTTATTTATTGGTTCCCTGCTTCTCTGTTTTCTTCGGTAGAATATAAATAACGATACCTAGATATCCTGGGTGAAATACTGCTACAACAGGTATATTTATCTGTGCGCTTGCGGATAAATATTTATTTATATCTTTTGAGCTAGTGTCACTTATGAATTACATTTATAGTATCATGTTGGGGATGACAACTTGACTTTAAGTGATGCTAGGAGTGTCCTGTACATTTCTGAGGGCTTTTGCTAGAATTAGTTCATTAAAGTTTATTATAGGCAATTGCATTAAAAAGTGTCAACAGTGGGACAAATGTGCGTAAGACATGTACTCCAGAAGAGGTAGAGCTGCTGGAACCAGTTAAACCGACTGTAGCAGTCGGCTTGTCTGTTTTAGTTGAACTAGAAGGAGTTTGACTGGCCTGGTCGGTCCTTCGATACGATTGAGCCGGCTGCTCTGAGGAAGGGCCAGACTGGTCGGCTTGAAAACCCGACCTGGTCGGTCTTTGCTACGCTGCACTGGTCTCAAACCACCTTTGCTTGTTCAGGTGTCTCGCCGATCTGGCAGTAATCGTGAGCTTACTCTTGCCATCATCACCCTTCTCGAGCACCACTTTGTGCCCCGAATTACTCTCAGCATTCGGTGCAACTCTGATTCGTCGATAATGACATTCTTGCCTCTGGTCGTATCGGCCTGCTCTGGATGAATCAAAATAGTGGGACTTCCTGCCTCCACCATGTAAACTGGGAAAGGGGTAGTATCGACTTGCATTTTAGTGAGACTCAATCGTCCTTCATTAAGAGCCGATTGCACCTGTCGACGGAAAACATTGCAGTCGTTAGTCGCATGAGAAAAAGAATTATGATATTTACAATAAGCCCTTCTCTTTAATTCGTCGGGTGATGGCAACGTATAATTAACTTTAAGATAACTGAATTTAAGCAATTCATCATTTAGAGAAATTAAAAGTAAATTTTACTTCCTCACCCCGATTCTTCTGAATTGATTTAAGAGAAGGAATCGTAACTAGTTTATTTTGTGCTGGTCATAAAAACTCAGCAGCATAACAATCCTTAGATTCATCGTCTGAACTATCAGAATATGCTTCAACAACATGCACATTTGGACAAAGGGATTTGTGTGGATCATGAGGCTCTTTAAGACGCGATTCAATTGAAATGGCCTTTTGTAAAAGTTGGTTTACATTGAAAAACTCATAATGCTCCAGTTTATCTTTAATCTCACAACGTAAACCAGCAAAACACAGATTTGTTAGGTCTCTGTCGTAGATCATTAAGTGGAAGCATCGGCTCTTAATTTCCTTAAAGGGCTTAAAGAAATCAACTACAGGCTCACTACGCCCTTGTCGAACCGACGCAAGATGTGACAGCCTAGTTTCTTGGACTCCATCATAAAAGTGATTATGGAATTTCTCTTCTAATTCGGTCCAAGAACAAATAGAACATGACGGTAATAATGATGTAAACCAAGCAAAAGCTATACCGGTAAGAGATAAAGGAAAATATCATACATTCATAAAATCTAGGGTACTAGCTTCGCCCATTTGTGCGAGGAACATGCTAACATGTTCCATGGTTGATTTACTACCATCACCGCTGAACTTATAAAATTTTGGTACCCTCCAGCCATCAGGTGCTTTCATAAAGTCAAAGTGTGGAGGGTACGGCTTAAAGTAGGTGGTCCTACTAGGCTTGATTTAAACTCCCAAGCTACTCTCGAGAGATCTGGTTATTTCCTCTTTGAACCGATTTAAGGCTCGGCCAAAATTGGTTGCGGCAGGATTAGTGTCACACCCCAATTTTAAGAACAAAATTTGAGCATAATATATATATACCAGGATCAATAATCATACATATATCGACATCATAGTAAATATCAAAACAATACTTTTATTAATATCTTGAACATTATTACATAAATGACCCTCGGGTCTAAAAGAAAAATACAAACTCCCATGACAACTGACTCTAATGAAGACTCTGATGTAGACGCGGAAATCTGGACTCCATCTCCACAGGAAGGTCGACAGGGGGTAGCGTCATCCTAGTACAGGTCGTCAGGCTTGAAGCCACCACCCTCTGGGTACTCCTGCTCCTCGTAAGCGTCGTCTCCAGCGTTTGGATAGGTAGCAGGGGGGACAAAGAGGAAGGATGAGTACATCGAAATGTACTCCGCAAGTGTAGGAAATAAATGCTTATGAGGCTGATATCAAAGGTAGGCTGACTCTATTTGACTCAAGCGCCTAAAGCAACATATCTTATTAAATCCTATTTTCTATGCACCTATTTACTAGGTTATAGACACAGACACTGTAGAAAAGTGACAACACTCGGAGTCGCACCGAGCAATACCACACTCGGAGTCACACCGAGCAACCGCACTTGAAGTCACACCAAGCATACCCACACCTGAAGTCCATCAGGCAAACGCACCTGAAGTCCATCAGATGACCCGAACCAGTAACCAGTAACCAACTAATCTCGAAGAAGTCCAAGCCCGCTCGTGACCGTGAGTATGGCTGATATATCAGCTTTACACTCTGCAGAGGTTGCACATCGTTACCCATGAGTCGTGCATTTCCCGTCACACTAAACACTGCCAAGGTGCATAGCGGGTTGCACTGCAAGGCCTTTACAAAGCCCCTACAAGCCTATGTTACATACTCTAAGGCTTCTCCCCCGTACATAAGTCAACAACCCCAGGGGACCCCTCTTGAGCCACTATACAACCCCCGTGTAGCATAACTTGAAGGAACCTAATTAATTAGGCAGGTCCAGCCCATCCAGATCTCATAGTTGCGCTGTTTTGCCAGGTTACTTGTCCAAGAACCGGGTCCTAGGGATCCAGGCAGGATAGGTCTAGCACGAGCCCAGAACCAGAAACCAAATAAGAGCTGCCGAGTCACACGACACAAAACCACCAATACGGGCCCATCCTGTCGGATTTTCATAAACCATGTTACTACAAAAATTACCATGTCCACCTTTATTCCATAGATCATTAATCTAGATTATTAATATTTAACTCACATCCCATCCGTGACTGCAGGGCTAAGCAAGACACCTACCCAAACATCCCAAACCAGGCGACAAGGATCATAGAGCAAAATCTAGTAAACCATAATATGGGATTCAATTTAATGACAAGCATGCATCTACTGGATCTACTCTACTCTAATACCAAAATTAAAATAAATACAGGGTGCAAGATGTTCAAGGACACTTGCCTGCGGGCTGGGTCGAATCTGCAGGATCACAGGAATAGTCGGGAACATCCTCGAACTCCGCACTCTCTAGCCCAAACAACATACATGGCACAATACAATGGAAATAAATAATAGTACAACAAACAGTAGCAAAACAGTAAACTAACAAATCTACTATGTAGAGAACGAAATTATGAAACTAACGCAAGTTGAATGGGTCAAAACGGAATTAAAACGAGCAAGTTATGAGCATTTGAATGGGAGTGGCAATTCTGTAAATAAACCAAAGTAATTTTCGTATTTTAATAAATCAAAAACTGATTTTAAAGATAGGCTGGACCGGGCCTCAATTCCCTGAAACTGCAAGGACTAGACTCGAAGATCTCGCACACTCAGCGCACAGGGCGACTGGAGCGCGGGTTAGTATCACGAAAATGTAGGGGTTCATCTACAAATTACGGCACGGACGGTTGATGTCGTCCGCGCGGACGCCACGTGGCGGACTGCCAATGGCCGCGAGGCATCGCTGCGTAACGGCCGAGACGGCAGCGGTCGATGGACTGCGCGTCAATTTGACACAACTAGAGGGGCCTGGGTGTAAGTTTTCTCAGACACGGCGAATAGTAACGATGGAGTGCGGGTTAGTTTCCGAACAAAGGGGGATCTATGTGCAAAAGTGGCACTGACGCGGGCAGTGGTTGACGCGGCGCTGACGTGGCACTACGTGGCACAAACTCAGCGCTGACGTGGCTCCGCGTGGCGAGCTTTGATTGGCTCGGTGCACCGCGTGGACGTGAACTAGCTGATGCGGCCGGTGTGGACCGCGCCCACCATTGGTGATCCTGGTGTATACCGGTTCGAATAATCGGCTTCTAATCTTAGCCATCCATCTAGATCTGGACGGCCAGGGACGAAGGGGTGAAGGCAGGGTGACCGCCGCCGGGGAATGGCACAGTGGCGCCTGGTTTCAGCGCTGCAGCGCCATGGCCGTGTGTTCGGGAATCGATCTAGCGCTGCGGCTGCCGGCGCGAAAGACGTGGCGGCGGCGCCCTGGTTCCCTGGTGTGGTTGAGTGAGGCACTCTCCGGCTCAGATACGCCCTGAGGTGGGTCTCCTAGTCGTGGTGCGCCTCGGCAAACACTCCGGAGAGCCGAGGGAGGGCGCTGGCAGCTTCTTCGGGCGAGATCACCCCCGTGCCGAGCTTCGACAATGGAGTGCGGCGATGGTGGTGCTCGGGTGCCGACGGTGACGCGTCTGGGGGTCAGGGGAAAAGGTGGACGCAAAGCAGAGGGGGCGGTGCGGCGATACTACTTGTAGGGCGAGGGAGGTGAGGGTGGCGGCGTGATTAGCACCATGAATCGATCGGGCGGAGGGCGAGCGCGCTGTTGCTATCGCGCGAAGGGCGGGGAAGTCGTTGGGGACGATGGCTGACATGCTTGGCCCACTGGTCAGTGATACTGTGAGGGGAGGGCGCGCGCAGCTGCAGCCGCGTGGGGAGCACGTGCCCGGGTGAAGGGTCGAGATGGCGGACTAGAGGGGGGGTGAATAGTCCCTTTTAAAATTAAACTTAATCGCAGCGGAGCGGCTAACCGAAACAAATGCGGAATTAAAACTATCGGTCTAGCCAAGACTACACCCCTCTACCTATACTCTATGACACCTTACAAAAGATCCTAATCAATGCAAATAATGTGTCGGGCTAGCTAGAGCTCACCTAACCAATTCTAGAAGCAAGGTCACACAAGCCTATGCAACTAGTACTTCAAGCACCGAGGAGCTCCTATGCAATCTAGCAAGCAAAGCACAAAGCCTAAGCTCACTAGCAATGCTCAATAACAAGGCTACACAAGCCAAATTAGAGAGCTCAACTTAGCTACACAAACTAAGCAACTAAACACTAGCACAAGGATTAGTATTGCAATACAAGCTAGTGTAAACAGTTCATAGTCGGTACTACCGGGCTATAGGCCAGTACTACCGACGCCGGTACTACCGGGCTTCTAGGCCGGTACTACCGAGCACCTGCAGGGAGCTACGAAATCGAAGGGGATGAAATGCAATCTCAGATCTAGCAATTACCCCACTTCCCTAGATGATGTAGATGACGAATGTAGCTTCCCCACGTCTTGGTTCCTTGCCAAAAAGGTAGATCGAGTCTTCCCAACCTAAGATAGAGTGAAGGAGGGAGGAAGAACACGAAGAACACAAACAAGCGTAATATACAAGGAACAAAGAACAATAAGAGCAATAAGAGACGGGGACACAAGATTTTATCCCGAGGTTCACTTGGTTGCCACCAAGCTAGTCCCCGTTGAAGCAAGCCCAAGGTTGCCGCCGATCCTCTTGCTAGTGGTGACCCTAAGTCACGCTCTCCACGATGGAGTGCTCACCAAGAGCTCTAGCATTCGATCCGGCCGGACCACTTGGCACTCTTCACGCCTCTTTCCACTAGAGTTGCTCTTCGCGATCTCCCGCGGGGCGAGCACAATGCCCCTCACAAAGCTTCTCCGGAGCCACGCACAATCTTCACGCGGGCTTCACGACGGAGACACGCACCAAGCCGTCTAGGAGGTGGCAACCTCCAAGAGTAATAAGCACCACCGGCTTGCAACTCCAACACCTAGTGCCACTCGATGCTATCTCTCAAAGCAACGCACTAGGATCACTCTCTCACACAATCGGATAAGCACTAAAGCATATGTGTGTTAGAGGGCTCACAGGCACATCCACACAAGCCACCAAGGCTTTGGAGTGCTCCAGCAGCCAGCCCAAAGCCGGCCCCAAAGACTATTTATAGAGGGGAGCGGCCAACTAGCCGTTTCCCCTTTTCTGCGCTTCGGTCGGTAGTACCGACCCCCCCTGGGCGGTAGTACCGACAGTGTCAGAACTAGCCGTTACACACGGCGCGTTGACCAAAACGAACAACCGACTCCTGGTCGGTACCTCCGACGGTCGGTAGTACCGGCCCTATGGCGGTACTACCGACAGGCCAAACTGGGGACTACACAGAGAGCCCCGAACTCCTTCGCCTTCGGAACTTCCAACGGTCAGTAGTACCGGCCCTATGGCGGTACTACCGATAGGCCAACATTGGATCTACACAGAGAGCATCCAAACTCCTCCATACCATGGTATTACCGACCCCCTGGTCGGTACTACCGAGCCCGGTACTACCGGCCCTATGGCGGTACTACCGGTAGGCCAAAACTGGCCATTTCCAGAGAGCTTCCAAACTCCTCACACCTCGAAACCTCGAACGGTCGGTAGTACCGACCCTATGGCGGTACTACCGGCAGGCCAAACTCAGCTCAACACAGAGAGCCTGCAAAACCCTTCAGGGCCACGGTACCACCGACCCTCTGGTCGGTACCACCGCTGGCGGTAGTACCGAGGTTATGGCGGTACTACCGCCAGGCCAAATCAGCCCCAACACAGAGAAGGTTGCACGCAGCACCCATGGGCGGTACTACCGACCCCCCTGGGCGGTACTACCGACCATACTCAGAAAACTTCCCTTTTCTTCTCTGTGTTGATCCAAAACAACTCTAACAACTTCTCCTTTGCAAATGTGCCAACACCACCAAGTGTACACCATCATGTGCATGTGTGTTAGCATTTTCACAATTATTTTTCAAAGGATTTTCACTTGCTCTCACCACGCCACTCGATCCTAACAACATCGCAAAGTTAGATCGCTCAAGTGGCACTAGATGACCGATATGCAAACAAGTTTGCTCCTCTTAATAGTATGGCCATCTATCCTAAACCCGGTCATAATCTTCTCTACACACCTATGACCGGTGAAATGAAATGCCCTATAAGTATACCTTTGCCTTGCGCATTCCATTTCATCTCCTCCGGTGTTGATGCAACACATGCACCAATCCTCTTCATCAAATGATATGATCCACTTCATATCATCACATGGCCTCCATGGTCCATCGATCTTGACATCACTTGCTCTTCACCATCGCTTCGGTCCTTCGGCGCCAAGTCTTGCTTAAGCCTCCCGACACTCGGTACCAACGGCTTCAAAGCCTCCAACTTGCCCTTCACCTTTGCAACCGGTCCATCAAGCCAAGTCTTGCCTTGATCTTCACCATCTTAGCCACATGACCACATGTCATGTTTCATGTGCATTAAGCTCCTCCATGATCATCACATGTGTGAGCTTCACATCAAGTCCAAGCCATTCACCTCCATGGCTCAAGTGCTCACACACATGTACCTGTGGACTAATCACCTGTGTATCTCACTTCAAACACATATTAGTCCACCTAAGTTGTCACTCAATTACCAAAACCAAACTAGGACCTTTCACCGGGCCACGGGGGAAGGGTGGGTGTGGGCTGCGGGGCGGGGTGGGCCGCGGCGAGGCATGTGCAGCGCTTGGCTGCGCGCGGGCCGCTGCGTGAGGGAGGTGGGAAACGAGCCGAACTGAGGGGAAGGGGAGAGGAGCGTTGGGCCGGGTTTTTTTTTGGGCAGAGGGAGTAGTGGGCCGGTGCGGGTGAGAAAGACAGGGAGGGAGCCCAACCAGCTTTCCTTTCTCTTTTCTTTTTCAATAGCTTTTCAAATTCTTTTATAAATTTCATTTGAAAACAGATTTCAAATCCATTTGAAATCAAACTCGTTTGTAAACTTTTAAAAATGTTTTCCCTAGGTTTTCAAAATAAAATTCTGAGTTTGGTTTTGAAAAGTTTTATAAATCTTTTATTGCTTTTTCTAAATAGAATAAATTCGATTCGCCCTATACGGATTTTAATAAATTATTTACCACCCAATAAAATATGCAATGACATGAATGCAACATGAAAAAATAAATAAAATTTATTTTCCTCCTCTAATTAAATAGCCAACCTATTTAATTTCTAAATTCTTTAATTAATTTGGGAAAAATTTAAATTAGGATGTTACAATTAGGAGCACCGCCAGGCATGGGAATGTGACTTGGAGACTTCGGTGGGTTGGGTAATACAACGCCCTGTCCCACCGAAGTTCTATTCATCGCCGCCCCCTAGTCGGTCCGTGTAGTCCGACCAGAATTATGATGGATATTATTGGTGTATGCTGACGTGCTAGCTCCACCATGACCGGTTCTATCAGTTTCATTTGTTGATAAACCCGATTGTAATTGACCAAAATTCGTATGTGATGTTTGGCCCTCGAAGAAATTAAAAGCCATACCGAACTGTGGCTGTTCAGTCGGATGATCGGGTTCGACAGTCTTACCCTCTAACTTATCCATGCGAGTGCTAAGTAATTTAAACAAATGTTGAATGGTATTGGTAAGAGCTTTGGTAGCGTCATCTAGCATTGCAGAATAATTAGCATGGGTAGGTTAAGGATCATCGTGTACCTCAGCATTTAACTTTTTAGTAGCATCTTCAGCGGTCTTTGAAGAAATAGGAATTATATCGCTGAAGCCTGGCTCCTTATCTTGAATGACCTTGTCGCGCCGATCCTTTGAGCAGCTTTCCAGAAAAGCCTTTAGGACGGCGTCGAGTTTGACCTGTGCTTGTTGCTTCAACTCGTCGGGGAGTTCGTCGATACCCGAAGGACGGATGATGTTGTCCTTGTCTGTGGCACCATCTTTGTCGCCCATCTTGGTAGTAGATTAGATCTGATTTTGCTTGATCTCCCTAGCGGAGTCGCTAAAAAGTGTGTTGACATCGGAAGTGATCCGAATCACACACCAGCAGGGCTAGAACACCCGGAGAGATTGCAGATCAACCTGAGATAGCAAGGAACCTGACTAAACTGATAAAACCCGATCTAGAGACCGGTTTAGACCAATTTAGGGTCGGATCCTTGTGTTGATAACTCTAGAACTCCTCCCGGGAAGACCTGTCGGAGAGAAGCACGTAGAGGTTGTTCTAGGACCAGCAAGGCCGCCTAGAACGCCGCCAAATCTCGCCGGAAGATACGTCGAACAGCAAGGTAGAGGAGAAAAAGAGGTAAAGGGTATAGTAGATTGATTTTGATGATTAGGGTTTGATTCCTCAATCAGCCATAAACCTCTCTCATATATATAGAGGGGGTTGGTCTTATCCCAATAGAAAACATCTCAGATTATAATCTCCAAGTTTCCTATCCGGACTTCATCAAAATATGGAATCCAAGAGTCCAATCCGGACTAGAAAAGGTAAACTTGATTTAACCGATTCTCAAACCAACTAAACCGGTTTAATGGCCTTAACGCAATAGATAATAACCCGAACTGACTAAGTCGATTATCAGATCTTCATAATCCCAGTGAAATCAGAGAAAAGATCTTTAAACCGGCATCTCAATGATCGCTAATTGGCGTTCATCACCATTCTAACACTTCCGACCAGCGTCACCTAGTCGGAAATCTTTGTAACGGGTCGGAATATACATACAATAAGAGAATCAAGCGACCAGACCAATTTCGCTTGGAATATCCGACCTTTTTAAATACAAAACATTTAGAAGATGAATTCGGTTTTAAAATATTATGAACCGAATATGTCTTCTAGCCTTATTATACGCTTGTGACACTTTTGAGTGTCAACAAATTGGTTGTAAGGTATGTGTGTGGTGTGCAAAATATGAGAGATTTGGGCCAATCCAAACACTGAATTTGGCCTGGTTGGTTACATGGGTTGTTCACTATAGATAACATTATGAGGAGACACATTATATTTATTTATAGGTTTAAGTTATTGACTTGACACGTGTGCTCGTATGTTCTTGGATTTTTACTACTCCCTCCATTTCAAATTATAAGACGTTCCAAGAATCTTGGAGAGTCAAAGTTTTTCAACTTTGACCAAAAATTTTAAGAAAAATATAAAGATTTATACCATCAAATATACATATTATGGAAATATAACTAATGAAGAATCTAATTGCACTTAGTTGATATCATAAATATTATTATCTTATTATATAAATTTGGTCAAAGTTGAAAAACTTTGACTCTCCAAGATTCTCGGAATGTCTTATAATTTGGGATGGAGGGAGTACTACGTAAATGATTTGTAGGACGGCTGCAGATGATTTGTAGACCATGTATATATAAAAAGATGATTTGTAAACCATATATATATAAAAAGATGGAAAAACATGTGCATAGTAAACCAACTATGAAGTTGGCCGAGGATAATAATCTCAGTTCGGTAAACAGAAGGCAGCTTGAACAAAGAAGAGGTGATCTGTTATAGAATATAGAAGTGCCTTACTTGTCACGGCAGCTACTTTTTCGGACAATGGGGTAACCTTGGGACTATTTACTAACAAAATGCAAGCTCACACAACTTTTTAAGTGGCTTAGATTAGATCGACCCCGTTTGATCGATGTCGCTCAGCTTTATCTTTGAAACTGTTTTTTTTGGAAAACAGCTTCACGAATGGCTTTAAATAAAACAGATGAGACACCACACACACACACACATCGGGTGGGTACATTCACAACTGTGCGGCCATCATCATATCCTGAGGCGGGCTAGCTAGGAGGAGTGGAGGACCTTTAGTAAAATCGGGCAATCGTCGTCTTTGGATGCTGTTTGTCCCAAACATGTTAAGCTCTTTGGATGCTGTTGCTGTCCCAAAGAGAAACAGCATGCATGGCCCAATATAAACATGTTATTAAGCTCTAGACAGAGATGGGCACTGCACCACAGTATATAGGCATCATCATCCATCCCAAAGTCCCAAAGACAAGCAGTGAGTGAACTAATAATGGAGCATGCAGCTTAACATGAAGATTGTGAGATGAGCACTGCACAGTATATAGGCATTATCCAATGTCTTTGGATGCTGCTGGCATGGCAACCGTGGTTGTGGTTGTGCCTGAGGAAGAACGCCCGCTGCCAGAAGCAGGGCTGAATGGCATGATACTGCGGCGGGCGTTCATGGACAAGTCGATCAACGTCTTCGGGGCCCTGGCGGTCGCTTGGGCCACCATCGTTCTGCTTGGTGGATTCTCCACCCTCATCAAGCAGAAGGATTTCTGGTTCGTCACCATCATCTGCTTCCTTCAACCCGCGAGGTTAGTGTGTGTATTTATTTATTTATTTATATTATTAGGTAAAATTAATCTGGTCCGTATATTCCTATTATTAACCCTGTGCACCAGCACAAACACATAATTTTAGAAAGTGACCACGTGTTCAAAATTCGTGGGACCATTAGATATGTTTTTTTTTTTTTTTGACGACAAACGACTACAGAGAGAAGAGCTTCCCCGCTTGGATTATACTCCCTCCATCCCAAATTGTAAGTCATTCCAAGAATGTTGGAGAGTCAAAGTTTTTTAACTTTGACCAAGATTTTAGAGAGAAACATAAAAATTTAAAACATCAAATATTTATATTATAAAAATATAACTAATAAAGAATCTAATTATACTTAGTTGATATTATAAATATTATTATTTTATTATATAAATTTGGTCAAAGTTTAAAAACTTTGACTCTCCAAGATTCTTGGAATGACTTACAATTTGGGATGGAGGGAGTACTAGATAGCTTAGCGCGCTTTGCTGCGCCGGATGTGGCCTCGTGTGTCACATGCTCACATATTGTGTAGGCTGCTTCAAGTACCCTTTGCTTTTTTAATCTCTTTGATGGATATTTAATTAAGCAGATTGATCAGCAGTGACACTAAATATTGTAGCTACTTTGGCTAGAGCATCAACGTACAATTTATTGTCTTTTAGATTCGAATAAACTTTCAAAGAGGATTAATAAATAATATATATTGATGGTTAGTACTCCCTCCATCCAACAAAACATGCAATTCTCACTTATCGAGGAGTCAAACAAATCGAACTTTGACCGAAGTTATATAAAAAAGTACTAACATTCTTGATAAAAAAAATACCATTAGATTAGTAATAGAATATATTTTCATAATAATTTTATTTAATGATATAAATACTAATACTTTTTAATATAATCTTGGTCAAACTTGAACCAATTTGACCGGCACGGATTCCATTAATTGCATGTTTTTATGGACGGAGGGAGTATATCAAACCATTTTATATAGAAATTACATAATATGCATTGTAAAACTATCCTAAATATAGAAAATTGTCATGAACAATTTACTCAACTGAAATGTGGTTGAAGGATAAAACCGATGATCATCTAAAATTTAAATTTGGAAAGCCTATCCTTCTTAGGAACACACGACGGCATGACGCATAAACTGGCAAAAATAATTTTCACAAGAAGCCAAATTTATAAATTTGCATGCCCCTAATTTCTTGAGCGCCAAGCATTGAGATATCAAAAAAAGTGAAGGGTTACGAGGAAGCTACGCTAGCCGGAAAACAATATTTTTGACCTCATAAACTAGGAACTACTGCTAGTTACAGATCACGGGATTACCACTAGACGCGCAGATGCAGCGGAAGACGTCTCGGTGTGGACGTGCGCTTCGCAGCGGTGCCGTGCAGTTGCTCACGTCGGTCCTTCACGTCTCCACGTGCGGTTCGTCCTTGTGTTCCAGATGCAGCACCTCCGAGGTATCCCACACGTACAGGGAGGAAGCAGCGCACCTCCGGACTGCTAGGTCCGCGAGGAGCAGCGGACGTAGGTGAAGGGCGACGGCGACAACTGTCTAATGACGTGGTGCAAACCCTGGCCACCCCACGCCATTATTTATAGGCGTCCCTAATGAGCCCGCTGACCTGGAGGCCCATTAGCAAACCCTAATCCCGGTCTGATTCGAGTCCAACTCGAATCAGGCTTCCAGCCCCTTAAGCATGCGACCCTATGGGTTCACGCACACATAGACACAGCCCGAGTACTCCTACTCGCCCGATAGTTGACAGCGGCCTCTAGCAAGACGTGTCAACTCCTATGTACGCGCAAAGATCATATCAGACGAACCACCACGATCACATACACGTAATTCCCTTGCCACACAATATTTGGTCCAACTCATAGGTTAACACTTAACCTAAGCACGGCCATGCATTTTATGATCCAATCATTTGAGTGGTCCAGTGATATCTCTCTCACATGGAGAGGGGCAAATCCCATCTTGATCGTCTATGTCTCACAGCATACTTCCTGACAAACCCGAAGACTATCTTTATAACTACTTTGTTACGAAGTAGCGTTTGATAATCCCTAAGTAAGTCGATTTATATCTTGAGTACATACCACAATCTCAGGTCTAAGGACATAACGTACATGATGTGTAAAGAGATAATAAGAACATCTCATGTTGGGTCAGTCCAGCCTCATGTCATACATGTGCCCACATTATTAGTTCGACATCTCTATGTCTATGACTTTGTGAAACATAGTCATCAACTAATACATGTGCTGATCTAATATTCATGTGTGTCCTCACATGAACTCCGATCAGGGACAACTATCGAATAACCATACAAGTAAAAGAGTTTCACAGATAATTCACATAATCGTCAATCAATACAAGTTGTCTTTATTCAATGAACATATAATAAATTATGGATACAATAGAAATATCATCATCTCTATGATTACCTCTAGGGCATATTCCCAACAGTCTCCCACTTGCACTAGAGTTAATCTTTTAGATATCTAATACCCATAGACCTCACATGCGCCTCATGCTTAGGCTGTGGAAGAGCCTTTGCCAAAGGATCTGCTATATTCAAATCTGTATGTATCTTGCACATCTTAATTTTATCTCTTTTAATGAAGTCTCGAATGAGGTGAAATTTCCGCAGTACATGTTTGTTCTTCTGGTGATTCCTTGGCTCCTTAGCCTGCGCGATCGCCCCATTGCTATCACAATGTAGAGACAATGGGCTGGACACATTTGGAAACACACCAAGATCAATGAGGAACCTCCTCATCCAAACACCTTCCTTTGCAGCTCCACTAGTTGCAATGTACTCGGCTTCTGCTGTAGAATCGGACACGGTCTCCTGCTTGGAACTTTTCCAACTGACTGCACCACCATTTATTGTGAACACAAAACCTGACTGAGATTGTGAATCATCTGTGTCAGTTTGGAAGCTAGCATCGGTGTAACCATTTACAACGAGCTCCTCCTCACCTCCATAGCATAGAACACATCTTTAGTCCTTCTCAAGTACTTAAGGATGTTTTTAACAAGTGTCCAGTGACTCTCACCTGGATTAGCTTGATATCTGCTCGCAACACTTAGAGCATATGAGACATCTGGGCGTGTACATATCATGGCATACATGATGGAACTAATAGCCAAAGCATATGGAACCTTACTCATGCGCTCTCGTTCATCAGATGTCGAAGGACATTGTTTCTCGCTAAAGCGCATGCCATGTGACATAGGCAAGAACCCTTTCTTGGACTGTTCCATGTTGAACCGTTTCAACACCTTGTCAATGTCGTTTCTTGGCTTAATCATATTAGCCTCTTTGACCTATCTCTATAGATCTTAATGCCCAGAATATATGTTGCTTCTCCTAAATCCTTCATAGAAAAACTATTATTCAGTGAAGTCTTTACGGTTTGCAACATCGGAATATCATCCCCAATCAACAGTATGTCATCTACATACAAGATTAGAAACACAACAGCGCTCCCATTTTCCTTCTTGTAAACACAAGGTTCTTCTTCACTTTGACGGAAGCCAAACCCTTTGACCACCTCATCAAAATGAATATTCCAACTCCGAGATGCTTGCTTTAACCCATAAATAGATTTTTTAAGCTTGCATATTTTTCCAGCATTGCTAGGATCAACAAAACCTTCGAGCTGTATCATATACACGTCCTCTTCCAAATTTCCATTTAGAAAGGCTGTTTTAACATCCATCTGCCATATCTCATAGTCATAATAGGCAGCAATTGCTAGAATGATCCGAATAGATTTAAGCATCGCTACCGGCGAGAAAGTCTCGTCGTAGTCAACTCCTTGAACTTGCCGAAAACCTTTTGAAACAAGTCGAGCTTTATAAACTTGGACGTTTCCATCCATATCCTTTTTCTTTTTATAGATCCATTTGCACTCTATGGGTCTTACCCCATCAGGCGGGTCAACCAAGTTCCAAACTTGATCGGCTCCCATGGAATCTATCTCGGATCTCATGGCACTATGCCATTTTTGGAATCTAGGTCCATCATTGCCTCGGCATAAGTCGCAGGTTCGTCATCGTCTAACAATAACACATCCCCACGCAACTCACGGATTCTTGCCGACCTTCATGGTTGAGGCGGGGTGTTTGTTGCCATAGGTAGCTCAACTTGTTCTGCTACATTAGCATTACTCGTGGAGTCAATCCCTGTTGGCTCATCCTGAACTTCTTCAAGATACACCTTCTGCCCTCTCTTGTCTCTTTTGAGAAACTCTTTCTCTAAGAAAACACCGTTTCGAGCAACAAACACTTTGCCCTCTGAGCGGTTGTAGAAGTAATACCCTAAAGTTTCCTTTGGGTATCACACAAAAAAGCACTTGTCCGATTTGGGTGTTAGTTTATCTGATATAAGTCGTTTGACATAAACTTCACAACCCCAAATGTTTAGAAAAGACAAACTAGGATTCTTATCAGTCCACATCTCATATGGTGTCTTAACTACGGACTTGGACGGTACCCTATTTAATGTGAAAGCGGTTGTTTCTAGAGCGTATCCCCAAAATGATAAAGGAAGGTCTGACTGGCTCATCATAGACCGAACCATGTCTAACAGAGTTCGGTTACGTCGCTCGGACACGCCGTTTCTCTGAGGCATTCCAGGTGGCGTAACTTGTGGAACAATTCCGCAACTCTTAAGATGATTGCTAAATTCGTGGCTCAAATATTTGCCTCCACGATCAGATCGCAAGGCCTTAATTTTCTTGCCACGTTGATTCTCTACCTCATTCTGAAATTCTTTGAACCTTTCAAATGTCTCAGATTTATGCTTCATCAGATAGACATAGCCATATTTGGTAAAATCATCAGTGAAGGTTATGAAGTATTGAAATCCGCCTCTAGCTGTCGTACTCATTGGTCCACATACATCAGTATGTACAAATTCCAACAAGTCAGACGCCCTCTCAGGAAAACCTGTGAAAGGCGACTTGGTCATTTTGCCCAGCAAACAAGCCTCACATGTCTCGTATGATTCAAAATCAAACGAAGTTAGAAACCCATCAGCTTGGAGCTTCTTCATGCGATTCTCACTTATATGACCCAAGCGACAATGCCACATATAGGTAGGACTTAACTCATTAAGCCGAGGCCTTTTAGCAGTAACATTACAGATAGACATAGGTGCATCATCAAGATTTAAAATAAACAACTCATTCGCAATGGATGCAAAAGCCACAAACATATCATTCTTAGAGATTACACAACCATTGTCTTTACTCGCAAATGAATAGCCATCCTTCATCAAACATGAAGGTGACACAATGTTTTGACTTAAACTTGGAACAAAATAACAATTATTCAACTCCAAAATAAATCCTGATGGGAGGTGTAGTTGCATCGTCCCGACGTTCAATGCAGCAACTCTTGCATTATTGCCCACTCGGAAATCAACCTCCCCTTTTTCAACGCTTCTACTTCTTATCATTCCCTGCATCGTATTGCAAATATGAGCAACCGAGCCGGTATCAAATACCCAAGAATCAATATAAGAATTAGCGAGGAAAATATCTATAACGTAAACAACAAGTGTATGAGCAGCGGGAGTACCTTTACCACCGCCATCGTTCTTCAAGGATGCTAAGTACACCTTGCAGTTTCTCTTCCAGTGAACTTTCCCCTTACAGTGGAAGCACTCAGAATTAGGAGTTGGTCCAGCAGTGTCTGGCGCAGGAGGGTTTGGCTTAGAGATCACATCTTTGGCCTTGCCCTTGCCCTTCCTATTCTTCCAAAAGTTTCCCTTCCTTTTAAAGTTAGGCTTGTTTTGGATCGCCATCACATGGCTGCTGCCAGCACCTTTCTTGATGTCTGCCTCTCTGTCTTAAGCATGCCACATAGCTCATTCAAGCCCCTCTCCGCACCAAGCATATGGTAGTTCGAGATGAAGTTCCCATAGCTAGGTGGGAGAGAAGAGAGAATGAAGTCAGTAGCCAGTTCTGGACCAATTGGGAAGCCTAGCTTCTCCAACCTCTGAGTGTAACCAACCATCTTGATCACATGTGGTCCAACTGTTGCGCCCTCTGCTAGCTTAGTCTCAGCAAGAGACTTAGAGACATTGAACCTTTCAGTCCTAGCCTGAGTCTAGAACATCTCATCCAGCGCCACGATCATATCGTAGGCTGTATGGTTATTATCAAACTGCATCTGCAGATCTGGTTCCATGCTAGCAAGCATCAGGCATCCCACTTCAAGATCAGCATCACATGCTTTCTTGTAAGCGGTTTTCTCAGCAGCAGGCGCATTATCAGCAGGTTCCTCTGGTAGTGGGGTGTCTAGAATATCTTCCTTTTTCTCAGCCCTAAGAACAATTCTCAGGTTGCGGATCCAATCCACATAGTTTGTTCCAGTCAACTTATCTTTCTCAAGTATCGAACGTAAAGTAAATGGTTGAGGTGCGGGTGCCATTTATCTACAACACAAGTAAATGCAAAATACTAAGACAATGTATCCAAGATAGAGTAAATGATATTAAAACTTTAATAAAATTTACTCCCACTAAGATCAATATCCCTGTATTGAATCTTAGTGATTCAAGACCCAAACTAACAAGTCTACTAGTGAGCTTTAGCATCACCGCTAGTGGACATGGTAGATCGGTAAGCAACTCTTTGCTAATCATATCACATATGACTCTTCTGCAGTAAGTATCCGATACGAACCTGCCTAGTCAAGGAAAATCAGTGACACCCTAATTTCATAGGCGCGCCATCGATTGTACAAGACATATGACAGTGCAAGGTTTGGGGAAGTATATGACTTGAACATTACTGAGGGATCGTTCTACACTTTCACTACCGCATGTAGACAATAAACATGAATCACACGTGAAAGTAGAACATAGTAAGAGAATAGCATCAACACAGATATGACTTGGTATAGCCTAGTGTCCCTTTGGAGATCTTCATCTCCGCCAATCTGTTCACCAAGATGATCTCCATCTACATGGTACATGTATGCCATCCTCCAATGATGAATCCGACTAGCTACAACTAGCGTAATTAATAAAACAATTACATAGTCGTGAGTAGGATCATCACAATTTGGCACACAGGCCATTACATCAAATGGACAATATATATGTGGCTCCAGCCATGTTGTCATAATCACGACATGCAAGTCATGAAACAATTACATACATGCATCACATACACATAAGGGCTATACCAGTCATCAATCCCTGCAAAACAGAGTTAAACGTTCCCGAGGTCTAATCTTGAATCATAGAAAACATAATTTTCCCAACCTTTTTTCGCAAATCTGAATTCGACGAAACCGGCAAGAGCCGGTAAAAATTAGATGTAAAATTTTTTGTAGATCAATTTTCGTTTAAGATCGTCTCAATCCGAGGTCGTATGCAAAAGTTATGGCCGTTTTACTAAATAGCCCTCCTTTTGCAGATCTCCTCATGCCGACGCACATCTCATGCACCCGGCTCTTGACCTAGATTCGATTTGATCAATCTGATTGATCTCCATCTTGCCAGATTGGATTTACACGTATCACTTAACTCTGATGACGGAATTCCGACCGGTAGGAGTAGATCGTTACATGATCAACACAGCAAGATCACGAATCAAGATCAGAAACTGATCTACAACCGTGCATATCTCTATATGCACACAACCGAATCTATAACGAGGCAGTAAACGGCTCCGATACCACTGAAGGGTTACGATGAACCTACGCTAGCTGGAAAACAAAATTTTTGACCACATAAATGAGGAACTACTGCTAGTTATAGATCACAGGATTACCACTAGACGCGTAGATGCAGCGGAAGACATCTCGGTGTGGACGTACGCGTCGCAGCGTTGCCGTGCAGTTGCTCACGTCCGTCCTTCACGTCTCCATGTGCGGTTCGTCTTTGTGCTCCAGATGCAGCACCTCCGAGGTGTCCCACACGTACAGGGAGGTAGCAGCGCACCTCCGGATTGCTAGGTCCGCGAGGAGCAGCGGACGTAGGTGAAGGGCGACGACGACAACTGTCTAATGACGTGGTGCAAACCCTGGCCGCCCCACCCCTTTATTTATAGGTGTCCCTAATGAGCCCGCCGACCTGGAGGCCCATTAGCAAACCCTAATCCCAGTCTGATTCGAGTCCAACTCGAATCAGGCTTCCAGCCCCTTAAGCGTGCGACCCTATGGGTTCACGCACACATAGACACAGCCCGAGTACTCCTACTCGCCCGATAGTTGACAGCGGCCTCTAGCAAGACGTGTCAACTCCTATGTACGCGCAAAGATCATATCAGACGAACCACCATGATCACATACACGTAATTCCCTTGTCACACAATATTTGGTCCAACTCATAGGTTAACACTTAACCTAAGCACGGTCATGCATTTTATGATCCAATCATTTGAGTGGTCCAGTGATATCTCTCTCACATGGAGAGGGGTCAATCTCATCTTGATCGTCTATGTCTCACAGCATACTTCCTGACAAACCCGAAGACTATCTTTATAACTACTTTGTTACGAAGTAGCGTTTGATAATCCCTAAGTAAGTCGATTCATATCTTAAGTACATACCACAATCTCAGGTCTAAGGACATAACGTACATGATGTGTAAAGAGATAATAAGAACATCTCATGTTGGGTCAGTCCAGCCCCATGTCATACATGTGCCCACATTATTAGTTCGACATCTCTATGTCTATGACTTTGTAAAACATAGTCATCAACTAATACATGTGCTGATCTAATATTCATGTGTGTCCTCACATGAACTCCGATCAGGGACAACTATCGAAAAAGAGTTTCACAGACAATTCATATAATCGTCAATCAATACAAGTTGTCATGTGCTGATCTAATATTCATGTGTGTCCTCACATGAACTCCGATCAGGGACAACTATCGAATAACCATACAAGTAAAAGAGTTTCACAGACAATTCATATAATCGTCAATCAATACAAGTTATCTTTAATGGATATTCAATGAACATATAATAAATCATGGATACAATAGAAATATCAATACAATTCATATAATCGTCAATCAATACAAGTTGTCTTTAATGGATATTCAATGAACATATAATAAATCATGGATATAATAAATCTCTATGATTACCTTTAGGGCATATTCCCAACAAAAAGATGGTCTGAAATAATGAAACAAAAATAAAAAAAAAATGAGTACTAAACGATAGCGTGTTTCTCATCACACTAATTTTAGCATTGCACGTGTTTTCATTATTATTTTAGTTAAAAATATAGGTTACGAAAGCTCAGCGACTCCTCTTGTTTATTCGCACTGTAGAGATACGTAGTACATGTCGTACGACCAGCTCTTGAAGGACGCATGATCTAAGGAAGTGCAAAGAAGAGGGAAAAAATAAAGTATAATATGTGCAATATATTGGACCAGGGTGCTAACTTAATATTTGTAAGGACTTGCAGTTTATTTGAGTACCCCATGCATGGAACAAAAATGAATAGACACAAAAAAATTACTTGGTTGGTAGATGTTATCATGCATGCTACTCCCTGGTAGTTGTCTAGGGTTTTGTATAGGTCAAATTTTTTAAGTTTGTATAAGTTTGTAGAAAATATAACAATATTTGCATCTCCAAATAGGCTTAGCTTGTTATGAAAATATATTCAACTATTAATCTTATTATTTATTATGTATAATAAATATTAATAGCTTCTCATATGTATTCAATCAAAGTTAAAAATACCTAATTTTCCAAAGAATAAAAGAATATTTTTTATAGGATGGAAGGAGTAAGTAATAGGAAATAGTATTTTATTTTTAATGAATCCTTCATTAGAAATTTAAGTTAGCTGAACAGTTTGAGCTAAAGAAATAGTTTTTGATATAAGATATTGCTAGTATTAAAATCTTGTACCAGCCAGGCTAGAGGCTAAAGGCTTTTACTTTGGCTGCCAGCAACTTAAAACAGCGCGAGAGCAAAAATAATTACGATGTATTGAAGATTATGCAACAGAGGCTGAGAAGCCGCGAAATCTCTCGCAGTTATAGATTTTTATTATTAAAATCAAGGGAAAAGGATCAGTTACAACACATGACGATATTGATTGACTTACAAAGAACAAGGCCCAGCAACAGTTGATCCCTTATGGGCCGTGGACCGAGCCTGCCCAAGCCTGCTCAGGTGGCTGAAGTCGAACTACATAGACACAAGACACAAGCAAACCCAGTGAAGGGGTTTTTGCATGCCATGCGGCTATCCACATATGTAGATCCATGATATGCCATTAATTCTCCATCTTTATATGCTGGCATGTCATGCCATCCATCGTTCCTCAGCCACACGCTGGGTTCACTCAACTTGTTTTTATAATTAATAAAGAATGATATAGATAGCTTGCGTGAAAGGATTATAAGTTAGTGGGCACTTAGTGGGGAATGATGTTATTGTTTTTTTTTTTGAAAGGAAGACTTTATTTCATCCCAACATTGGTACATTGAGTTGATGCACGGGCTTGGAATAACCTCCCAGCATCTAACTAAGTGATGGACGCACAACTTAAGATTAAAAATATTCTTAGTATACTCTAGTGACATTTAATCCTAAGACTAGATCACCACACATATGTTCAAAGAAAGATATCTTCCATCACTTACTCCAATGTCCCGATGCCGCCACAACCGTATCTAGGAACTCCTGTCGGGCTAAAGGATAGCCCACGAATGGAGCATGTGGGAAATTGCACAGATAACCACCAAAGGAGAGTGAATTTTTTCTTTTTAAAAAAAATTTATTTCTGTGCAACCATATAGACAAACAAGTCATTGCTGCCCTAAGTAGTACTAATAATTTCAATTGTTTTGTCAATCCATTTAACCCACCGCTAAACAAATATGCTACACTTTGGGTTTTTGTTAGATTGAAAGCAACTCGAGGAAAACTCCATGTGTATCACCAGAGCGATAATTCAAAAACAAGACCCGGATTGTCTCGACGAAAGCAATAGGTTTTGCTCTCATCCTAGTTATGCTTAATTAAATTATTTTATTAAAACCCCCCTCCTAAGATACGTATCATAGAAAAACTTTAACTCAAGAGGCACTTTTAGTTTTCATAAACATTTATTCAAATTAGGAACAGGGGTTTGTATCATTCCTTTATGATGCGATTTCACCAAAAATTGCCCATTTGAGTGTGAAGACTAGTGGAATTCATCATATCTTTGTGTATTACCTAGACATGCTAATAGGTGATTCCACTCCACTAATTGGGACCTATAAGGTCTCGTCTCCAGGACAACGTACTTAGGTGGATAGGAGCTCAATGCTTCTGTGATTGTGACAAATTTTTGTCTAACAATTTTGTATAAACAAACTAGGTAAAGACTTATTCCTGGCCGTCCGTCCGTCCGTTTGTCGCAACGCACGCACATCTGATCCCTGTTCGTGGGCTAGGATTCCATGTGTGCCTACCGGCTGACCCATGATGGTTGTTTCATAAAGGCCGATTTTTTGTGTGTTCTGATGTTGATCGAAGAAAAGATTTTGTATTGTTTTACTTTTTGGTGTTCCGTTGTTGACTGGAGAAAAGATGTTACCATTCTTTTTTTTATGTAGACATATCATGATCGGAAATAAAAGGACGTGGGGTTGGAGATTTTTTGGCTTATTAGGATAGATGCATATGATGATTTATCGAAGTCCTGCAAAATAAATGCATAGTGTTCTGCACTTCAATTATAATGAAAAATTGTGATACATATTTTATCGTACTTCAACAAGAAAATTATTGGAACACTTGCTCTAATCATTACCTCATCACAAGTTTAATCGTGCAAACCACTACATGTTCACTAGAAAAAGATTCTCACAATGTGTTTTCAAACCATAGAATTACTACAGCTGCTAATTCACACCACATCTCATAGCATATTTCGACAAACTTGACAGACATGCACCTTTTTCAGCTGATATATGAGTCAATACCTCGTGAACACAATGACAGACATCATTTAGCAACGAACTGAGAATGTAACTAATGACCAGCAATTATGATTTGATGCCAACCGCAACTAATAATATAATTCAAGTGACTACTTCACATATGAAATCACTTAAGGGCATCAAGATTGTTGACATGGCCATCAAAACCCTTTCCCTCGAAAATCGTTTGTCTGATGTGGTTCTATTACTCTTCATCATGAGTTTTTGCCCTACAACATACAAGTTATCATTAGTGCTAAGCCTCCAAGCACAAAATTCAATATAGCATTATCATTTCTACAATGGAAAAGTCTCCTAATAATTAAAAAATCAGGATATAAACTGAAGCTGCTTTATGTTTTGCCACACACATGCACCAACAATTATTTGTGGAAAATACAGAACAGGAAAGAAACCGATTGTACGATACACTATAAGTACTTAGACAGACTGATATAATCTTCAGTTGAGAGCTCAAATCTCTGCAATCCATGATTTAGATGGATTAATTGAAACAGCAAGAAGGCACAAACAAAAAGAAGTTAATGTCAAAGTAGAATGGAAAACTCACCTGACTTGTAAGTTATGTAGTAAATTGCACATGACCATGCCCTGAATAGGTTACTTATTTAACCTATGCACCGAAGTCTATCTAAAACAGGAAAACAATAAGTAGTACAACTACTGCACTAATCACACAATAAACTAAATCAATCAAAAAATTAAGGCCATTGATGAACCAGTGAGCAGACAGAGAGCCAGCGTCATCATCAGATGGCACAAATGTATACCTAGAATTCTAGGTGCCTGAGTAAAAACTACTGTAGTAACATAAAGTTTTGACTCACTTTCATACCGCACTCTTTCTAAATTGCAGGCTCCTCAGCAGAACCAGTTCTCTGGATCAGGAGGATGAGTTCATCCTCAATGCACCGGAAGTTATGGCAGCAGAGACAATGGAAATTGAGGCCAAGGAGCACGGAAGCTGGCAAAGGCATCGAACCAACCAGCAGGAGCAAGGACCGAACCAAATTACTCCCGCAACAACGACACCAAATTCATCCTCCCTAACCTCCAGGCAATGGCGTTGTTGCACCCGTTGCCTCTTCTTCGCCAAGATCCTCTCGACGGGATTCACATTCGTGAAGTTTAGTGTGGGCATCACCACCGTTGTCCTGGCTGTGTTGCGCTTGAGCCGGCAGGACTACGTGGACCCAGCGGACCAGAGCAGCAACGATCACAAGAGCATCAAGGGGTCCCTGAACGTGTTCTACGGCCTGGTGCTGGTGCAAGGTGTCTCCTCCTTCCTCTCTGACACCATGCTCCCCGTCGACCTCTCGCGGGCGCTGAAGTTGAGCATGACGTACAAGCTCGGCCACTCAGGGCTGCCGATCATCAAGCGCTACGCGCAAGACACCTACATGAAATGTTTTGGTGGAAGAGTCCGTGAAGCAATGGACATGGACCTGGTCACCTTCGCCATGGAGATGGCAAGGTCCTCCTCGGTGGCTGACCGACTCGTCGGTGTCCGGGTTCTCGATCGCGTCCTCAGCGTGGAGAAGTACAGAGAGCTGGCGCTGATGAGGCTTCGAGCTTCCATTGACACCGTGGGGAACGTGATCACCATGCTAGGGCTGAAGAACAAGACCAAGGAGGAAGAGAACACCAGAGGGCACGCGGCGAACGTGGTGCTGAAGCTCTCTTCGAACCTCCAAGTCGAGAGCTTCCCAGAAATGTTGCAGATGGTGTCTTCACTGCTTTTTGTTGCGAAGACGACGACGACAACGTCGGCGTCGAGCAGTGTCAGCATCGAGCTTACATGGCTCGGTGTGAAAATCCTCAACAAGATCATGGACAATCCGGACAACTGTAAGGAAGTAGTGAAGGATGACGATGACCAGGTGATATCAAGCATTGTGGACCTTATAGCTCTTAGTGATGATGACACTAATAGCTCTTCAATCTCATGGTCTCCAGTAACAGAGGAGATCATCGTGGAGGCCGTTCAAGTCCTACACAAGCTAGTCAGAACAACCGGCGATGCCGGTAAGACACTTAGGCGCAAAATCTCTGAGAATCTCTATGTTCTAAGGAACATCAGAAAGATCCTAGAACATCCAAGGAGCCATACAGAGCTACTCACTGAAGCAATTGGAGTTCTTGCTTGCCTAGCTTTGGATGAGACGACAGGAAAGGAAGAGATTGGGAGTTCGCCAAGGATCATTAGAAAGCTTGTTCCATTCCTTGTTGTGGAAACTCCATCCCCATCCAACAGGGTTAAGCTAGCAGAGTCTGCTGTTGAAGCATTGCTTGTTCTCGCCGTGGACAGCCAAAGGAATGCCTTGAGGATCCTTGAAGAACTGAAGATTGAAGACATGCAGCAACTTGTTGATATGCTTTCTTCTGACTCGACACACATAGAGCTCAGAACTATGGCTGCAAAACTCTTGGCGGTTTTACGTGTCAATACTATAACAGAACATGCTCATTATAACAGGACAGTCGACAATGTGCTACCTCTGGTAAATTCATATGTGCACCTTTGTTTATGTTTTTTTTTGGTGTAGTATATGTTACTGCAGATTACTTGTTCCCTTTCAACCAAATTCCATGAAAAGCATTATTAATACACAATACACTGCTATGTTTTATTTTTTTAATCCTAGAATGATTTCTTACTGTGGAATATATACTGCTTGGAATATTTAGGATCACATGTATAGTACTCTTACAATTTATCATCATACATGCAGCTGCTGAAAGCAATCAAGTTAGAAGTGGAGAAACTAGATGCCCTGGTACCTACTGCTGGAGAACTTCGTGCCCATGCTGATGTATGAAATTTAGCCTTCTCATCACACTGCACCTCTGTGCAAATACATTTATTTATATCACGTATCATTTTATACCTGCACCCTAACTGCCTGCATTGCATTGAAAGGATCTCATCCTCATTTTTTGCCCAGAATTTGGAAGAATGGAGGACCAAGCAGGGCGCACTACTGGAGAGCATTGTTGGCCTCACAGTTCAGATCTGCACATTCATTCAGGCAAGCTGAGTTCGGCGACGCGCTCCGGAATGCCAACCTTACAGTGGATTTGCTGATGCATAAGCTTAACAGGATCCTTGATCTGTACAAGTCACCAGACACTAATTACCCAGGTATAAGAAGGGTTACAGTTGAGCTAATCATTTGGATGCTGCGGAGCAACAGACGCTGCATTGAGTTTTCCATTCAGCACCAAGTGGGCAATGCAGTGAAAGAAGTCGCAGAGACAGAAGAAAGGCTTGAAACATTTAAGATGTTCTGCTGCGGCATTGGTGTCGTTAAGCACAGAGAGCCCATTTCTTCTCTTGTTGCTTCTGCAGCCTCTGCTCTGCCTAGCATTGCTACAAGGTTCCAAGGCCAAGTGTCTGCAGAGAACACAATGGCAATTGCTTAATTGCAGGTACATGAATGATTCCTTGCTAAGTGGCTATGTACTACGTGATTGCTAACTATACTGAATTATTCCTGTCATTCTATGTTATAACTTTTTGGGTGTTAAACTTTGTAATAAGTTTGGCCTGATTCCTCAAATGAGGGGATGAAGCTGGATGTTTCATTCCATTATCTAAAAAAATATATGTATACATTTGGGTGATCAGAATTCAATAACTTGTCGCCAACCATGCATTTTCACCACTTGAAATATCCGAGCTATTTTGTTTTCTACTTTATCCAACTTTTTAGTATTCCTGTTAACTCGATCATTAGTTGTAACATTTGGAATGGTATGGTTCATATCGAGGCTTTGAAAATGCTATATGTATTCAGTATGTCTTCGTTTTGTTAGCTTTTGTATTCATCATATATAGGTAACTACATATTAATTTCACATTTTTTTTGAAGACCTCGGAACCGGAGTATTTGGAGAATCTCTATGCAGAAATCGTAGGCTTATCGCATTCGTGATAGTCCTATGTTTGGAAAGCTATTAGGTGCACTATTACACATTTCACTAATTTAACATACATACTCAGCGTTATGTAAATTGATACTACCTCTGTCCCCAAAAGAATGCAATTATGGGATGCATGCCGGTCAAAGAATCTCGAGTTTGACCAAGTTTATAGCAAATATGATTAGCATTTTTGTCTCCAAATAAATTTATTATGAAGATATATTCTAAAACTAATCTGCCCGTACTTATTTTGTATCAAGAATCTTTGCACATTTTTATATAAAATTAGTCAAAGTTTAAACGGTTTGCCTTCTCGAAAAGCAAGAATTGCATTCTTTTGGGGACGGAGGGAGTATATTTTAGTTGAAATGTTGTAACATGTATTTTAATTGAAATGTTGTGACATATTTTTTTTAGAATTTTAGGGCTGAGCCCCCAAGTATTAACCAAAAGTCAACAAACAATGTAAGGTTATTACAACACGACAGATGGGGGAAAACCATCTGTTTACCATCTAAAAGCAGATGCCAGAAAACTCCATCACTACACCAAACTAGAAAAGGAGAACAACTACAGCAACACCAAAATTGCACATCGGCAAGCTATTCAGCAACCAGTGACAAAACCCAACGAAGATTCAGTGTCTCTAAGTCACCACCCAAATTTCTGAAAATCTTCAGGTGAACAACTCCTGAGAGACGTTATTCCGAGAGTCCTCCCGCCATTGCCAAGAGCTTGCAGCCTTCACTTCCAACGAAGCCAAAGCATCTGGGCAGCAGTCTCCTTGATCATCCCCACTTTCTGTTGTAGAATTGTCTTCTTCTCGTCTGGGCAGAGGATTTCCCATTTTTGCACCATCACGGCCAGTTTGTAAAGGAGCATAGCCATACTCCTCCACGATGATCTCTGAAAACATGTCATTTCTAAGTTTCTAGATGCTCCAAACAGCAGCAGAAGTAAACATATTTAGTACTCTAGTGTGTTTATTACTTAACCAAAATTTACCTATAGAATCTAAAGAACCACCTAACTGTACATCAAAGATGTTAGACAGAACAGCCCAAAGTTGTTGGGCCGCAATACAGTGAAAAAACAGATGAATGCAAGAGTCATGCTCATTACAAAAAAGACATGTAGAATCCTCCACCTGTCTTCTTTTACTAAGATTATCTCTAGTTAGTAGTTTGTTTTTACTAAGTAGACTCTAGGGGGAATCTTGATCTCCCAAATTGAAGAAACTAAGACAGGTTGGATGCCTCTAAAATTGACAATTCTATATAACTACTAAACTGAATAAATGTCATTTGAAGAAAACTGCCATACCAGGGAGTCTTCTTCCTCACTAAAACTTATGGTTGAGGCAATCTGAAATACCTCATCCCACAGTTCTAACATATTATCAACACCCATCCTACTAAAAGTACATTTAAGGGAGACACCATCCCATAAACTAGCTCAAATTTACTTTTCTCATTGACAAACTTATAGAGTCTCCAGTATTGAATAGCTAATAAGCTAGAAGACCCTAACTAGTTATCTTCCCAAAATCTCACCTTCTCTCCATTCCCAATAACCCATCTATAACCCATCCTGGTTGCTTGTGCAGCCCACATGAAACTTTTGAAAAAAGGAGAGACCCCTACAGATTTAGATTGAAAAATATTGACGTACTCTACTAGTTCTGTATATGTAATCTACTAACTCTTTCCAGAGTTTTTCCTTATCTTGTTCATATCTTCTTAGCCAAGAAGCTAAAAGACAGATATTAAGGTATCTCACATTGGGAATTCCATGAGCACCAAAATCTTTAATCATAGCTACAGATTCCCAATTGGCTAGTTGATACTTGTGAGCACCTTCTCAGTCATTCCATAAACAATTACTCATTTGAGAATTTAGAAGTTTTGTTTTATATAGCCTATTTGGGGAACTTAATGTACAAAACTTCTAGCAATTCTCAAATGAGTATTTGGGGAACTTAATGTACAAAACTTTTGTCCATCTAGCAAGCTAAGCAGGTTTTAATCAATAAGGTCTAGCAGCCAGGGACAAAAGTTTTCCTTTCCATCTAGCAATTCTTTGTAGTAACTTATCCAGAGGTGTATTTCAAAGGAAAGGAGCAAGTCGGACAGTTAAAGATACTAGCAGCCCTCTGTGTATCCTCATCATCTAAATTTAGAGTAATAAGCTCACTTTTATGAAAATTGACTCTCATCCCAGAAATATGTTCGGACCACATAATCAGTGTTTAAAATTTATCAGATGGGACAACTCTACACAAAAAATAAAATTGTGTCATCAGCATACTGAAGAGATAAAACACCTCCCTCTCTAAAATCTTGTAGTATGCCTTGAATAAGACCTTTCCTAGCTACTTTGTCTAATATTCTAGACAAAGCATCCCCAACTAAGTTAAATAACAGGGGTGACAAAGGATCTCCATGTCTTAAAGCCCTTGCTAAACTTAAAGTAGGAGCTATCTTCTCCATTAACCAAAATCCCCAAAGATCCTCCAGTAACTAACTGTTTAATAATCCAATGGTTTCATTTACTAGAAAACCCTCTAGATTCAAGAACCTCAAACAAGAAACCCCTCTCTCCTTTGATTTGTGTAAATTATGTACTAATTAAACTGTTAGAAAGTAGAGAGCGAGAGACAATGAGAGGATGCAAATGATGTCTATGTATTCCCATAAACAGTGTGTATATATATATACAAGGTCCATGTGGGCGGTTACAAGTATGAGAGAGAGGGGTGAAAAGACATCCCTTGGATTAATCCCTAATTGAGCATTAATAATAATTCTCAACACTCCCCCTTGATCAATTATCTCCTTGTATCTTGACTGTTCATCCATTGTGCATCTTTATGAATCTTTGGAAAACCCTGTGGGAAAAACCAAAGTAATACCGGTATACCAGGCAAAACTCCTTAAAACCTAGTGGGAAAAATAAAGAGAAACACCATGATATACAATCGCCGATGTTATTAGACACGTTAAGATAAACTCAAAGCCTTAGTCTAAAAACACCTTGACCATAGGGTCAATATGCTTCAAATATCATATTCCAAAAATCCCAGTGGGGAAAATTAGATGATATAGCATATACCTTTGTATTTACATTGCCTCATCAAAAACTTTATATGAGAAACCTCAAAGGGAAAACTCACATAAAGAAAAGAGTACAATGCATCTTATGTACAATATCGTCCATCAAAAAACCCTGTGGGGAAAAATAGATGATATGACATAGGCTTGTGTTGATATTGCCTCATTAAAAACTTTATATGAGAAACCATAAATGGAAAATTCATACAAAGAAAAGAGTGCAATATGATGTTTGCAATAAATTATTAATTAGAGAGACACTCCCCCTGAAACTTGCAAATCTCAAAGTAAATTCATACCACAATGCACTCAACACATATGAAATGTGGAGTAGGGTAGACTTTGTGAATATCTCTGCAAGATTATCACAATACTTAGTTTGCAAATGTTCATATGCCCATATGACCTATGGAACAGAACCATCTAAATGCAAAATATTGCATTAAATGTAACTTGTCTCCATCTACACAACACAAGTTGCATTACCTTTATAGATAATGACCATTGGTTCATAGAATCAATACCACATAACTTCAGTATGTGATATATCATTCTGTCAAGCTATACACATTCATGTGAAGCCTTGTACAATACAATGTCAGAATGATTAATGGAATTGACCATAAAATGTCTATTTAAAGACTATCACAAAATGGTCTTTTCATATTCATTTAAAGCCTATTTCAATGATCTAGAATTTGGGGATCTTATAGATGACCAGAATCATTATATCCATATAATCGGATCATGAATTACACCAAGACCGCATGTGCTATTTGGGATATCAAAAGATATTTTGAACTTCAATCCACCAACATTTGGTAGGAGAAGCGCTGCTAGTAGATAGCAAATTATTGCAAAAATAATATCCGGCCGGGAACTTTTGCAAGATATATTAGCGCATAAATAACACAGAGATAATGGACCATATGTCCCAATATCTCATCTCAGTCACTATGGCATAGAACAATCTTCCTCTTCCTAGAGGTAGAACAACCATAGGATATACCTTCATATTAAATCTCTCAATATGATCTGGATATATATAGCTTTTGTACAAAAACCTAAGAGAAGATGCTTGGATCATAAACACAAAATAAAATTTTGGTTTAGTCCGTATCTTTCATCTCAAACTCGTCTTTGGATTACAATGTGCTATTAACATGTGTTCATCACTAATGATGTCAAGGTTGTTGACCATCATGTGACACTAAGAAATCCAATCAAGGACTTCAAAATGAACACCACATGTAATCAATCATGTATCTCTTCAGTTTAGAGAATACACACAAAGTCGATTGTACCATTCGACATAACTGCTTTAAGCCATATACTGACTTAAGCAATACACAATATGTGTTGTGATTTTTATATATGAGGGTTGGGTATGTGAACTCCTTACTGGAAGCTTCACAAATACACCAAATCAAGTGATCATATAAATATATGCAATCACTACATCTATCAAATATCAACTGCAATGATAGATGCTTTTGTACTGCTAATCAAAAGATAGTATCAAAAATTTAAAACTTACTATGGAGAATATTATGCATTGAAAATCAATGCTTGGGCTTTGCGTAAATCCCTTGTGCTACTAGTCTTGTTGTGATCTCACCACCACATTGTTCTCAGTCCATTCTAGGACGAAAACACTTTTGTACCCACAGTAAAGGTACCATGAGGTGTTGGCATCATAGCCCAAAACACCTCTTTTCTGGTGAGCAAGAGTATCTCTGCATGTATTACATCACTCAACAAGTTCTAGTAAGAGTGAAAAAGTCACTCTGCCATGGTCTTATTAACTGGACGACTTGGAATGTTGTATACAATTTATTCAGAGAATTATGTGCCGACACGTGTAGCCTTTTCAATCATATAGTTCTCCAGTCTATCAAAACTTAAAGTATCCTGAATGACTCATCATGACTTCCCGAAACGAGAGTTAGGGCTTTCCGATATCCCAACATCAGTATTTAGGTGCACCTCTGAGCTAGGTTTGTGGATGACATCCATCCACTGGGTAATAACCAATATTTACCTACAAGGTGTCGCCAACCATAGGTTGACCTGCATTTACTTCTATAGAAGGAAACCTTCTATTGCTAGCATGAATAATCCTACTTTATGGCCATACTTCTCCCCCTCTTGTTTAAAATTGGAAGTTGAGTGGTTTTACTTGGTACCACCACTTATTCTAGTACATACTTGCAACAAATTAATAAGTTTAAAAGACATCTTAGTAATCAGTAAATGCATTTGACAGTTTATTTGCAATATTATGCAAATTAACAATTCTTTGAACTCAAAATTCAGTTCATTTAGTACGTGATCCTGAGCTTGAAATGGCATGCATTCCAAATAATTTCCTCGCATTATTTATGGTACTTCAAATCTCCCCCTAATGCCTGAAAAAGCTCGTTATCTAAATAAAACTAACATACGGGTTGTAAATAGATCCTCTGTAAGAGATCTAGATACTCAATAATCGACGGAAATTGAAATTTCTCAGTGATCCCTAGTTTCCTGTGTGAACCCATCAATGTATGTTGTGGTGGTGAGATTGGTACGTATACAACGTAACCCAATCTTACACAAATAAGGAAATCTTCATGGATTTCCACGTACTAAATGTATATAGGGGATATGCAGTTAATCACAAGTCAGGAGTGTGTAACTCTACCTGACCTCAACACAAATTTGGCAAATAGCAATTCACTGACAATGGTCCTACTATGACCTTGATGTCATAGTCATAGATTCCACTTATCCTTTCTGGATATGTAACTAAATTCTTATTATACCAAACAATCGTCATTATAGGCACAAAAAAATTAGTAGTGTTCAGGATAATGAGCTCACAGCAAGAGCCATTATCTACCAAATGCATGGCTGAGTGTGGATACTACACACACTCTAGATCATCTTTTAGATGTATCTTCACAACCATGAAATGCCTGAACTGTCCATACAATCTTTGTATCAGACCCACATATATTCTCTTGAATATGGTCAAGGAATCTATGATATTTAATCTGATTTTAAGATAAGAGGGTCTTAAAATCGGTTTCCCTATGGCACTTACTGTATCCACACTTTGGGAAAATCATGACCAAAAGAATTGCCAATAATTTTTCACGCATCCCTCTGGATGACCAAGTTGATCATTCCAAATCTTGAATGCATCAATAGTGTGAAAAATTCTTATACGCAACATGTTGTATGGGGATGGTTGTATGCATAATACAACCAAAATGAGACCTATCTCATTACTTATATGTCATATCCAATGTTGTCCTTTTGTGTTTCCATACGAAAACACATTTGAATATCTATATAACTTGGTAAGGTACGAGTTTAATTAGGACATAATTAAATATCCTCAATTACTAACTCAGTATCCATTGGAAGAATGATATTGGCAAAATAGGCCAAAATATCATTGCATCGCATCAGCGATGGCCAAAATTATTCCCTCTTCTTGTCATAAGAACCATGAACATTTTGCTTCCCTAATTATAGAGTTTGTGGTACAAATGTACACTAGGCACATATCATTCCTAAAATAGAATGGTTCCCGTACAATCTATATATGACAAGAATTCAATGAAATTCGTGTCTAATATATAGAAATCCATAAATATTATCGAGTATCAAATACATCAATATGATACCCACAATAGTTATGCGTTGACAACAAGTATTATAATAACCATCTTTCGATGGACATTATCACATATTATCAATGGACCATGAGATTATTCCAAATCTCAAAACAAATCATTCGAAGCATATTCGATGATCATGTTGTCCATCTATGTGATGTTCTCTTTACGAGAAAAGGAGAATTGTTGTTATGTGATCCCATAAGATCCAACATAAACAACCTCCTATGTAGCTTCAGATTTTAAGATTGAAGCACCCTTCATATCTTATTTATGTAGCCCCTGTTTCATCCCTTATAGAATGTTGATATAGATCAACACAAATTCAAGAGTACGACATTGTTTAGCGCTATGCTAAACACAACCACATATATGACATTACTTTTTGTTATTCTTGGGTTCATATTGCCATCACTCATATTGCACATTAGGCTTTTGCTTTTACCGATGGAAGCAAATTGTATAAACAATATGATCATAGTCTTTCGTAGTTCAAAAACTACAGACATGATCCACTCATGATTAGCCTCAAGCTATATGAGTTTTCTAATTGTTCATAATACTCCTGAAGAGTGAGCCATAAAGTATGTGCATTTCCTTCCATAAGATAGTCTTATCAAATATCTTTACGGACCTAGTACCTTATCAACAGTAAGGCATAATTTTCTTTGGTCTATAATGAAAGCAACCCCTAATTGAAGTTCATTAAATGCTTGCATTAGCCAATTAATGAGATTTAACTAAGACTAATGTCCACTGTCCATGTGGGATAGTGATACCATCAAGAGTGAGTTCATCAAACTCCTCTGGAGTTAGTATCCACAACATGTGATGAACCATTGATTTAATTAATTTACAACTAAGGTAAATTAAAAATCACTATGGTGGTGTTGTAATTTCTAATACAAAATTTATGGGGTTTCATATCTTATCACTTTGTTTTGGATAGTTGGAGGTAATAACCTCACGACAATTAAAAGTACTCACAAAATATGTAGACCTCACAAACGATCATTATTAATGTTGGTACACACATTGTAGATAGTCTCTATGTCCAAGACATAGAGTAGATCTCTCAGCAGTAGGCAAATAATTTGCTTCTATAGGCACGATCTCTGGGCTGATATATTCGTATGAATATACCGCAGCCAATGCATACATTCAATTATTTGGTGCTGGTAGTGCATGCATGCATTCATTTAATTATTGGCAGTCCATGCATGCATTCATTTGGTATTAGCAACACATGCATGCATGCATTCAATTATTTGGTGCTGGTAGTGTATGCATGCATTCATTCAATTATTGGCAGTGCATTTACTAATTGCATGCATTTATTTGATATTAGTAGTATATGCATGCATTCAATTATTTGATACTGGTAGTGCATGCATACATTCATTTGATATCGACAGTACATGCATGCATTCATTTATTTGATGTTGGTAGTGCATGCATGCATTCATTCGATGTTGGCAGTGCATACATGTATTTATTTAATTAATGTTGGCTTAGTTGTACAAGCAGAGAGAGGAGAGGAAGTTGGCAGTGCATGCATACATTCACTTAATTAATGTTGGCTTAGTGGTACAAGCAGAGAGAGGAGAAGGAGTTGACAGTACATGCATGCATCCATTTAATTGATGTTGGTTCAGTCGTACAAGCAGAGAAAGGAGAGAGAGAGCTGGCAAAACATGCATGCACACACTCGCAACACACATACACACATGCAACACTCTTGCATGCAGCCTTCCCTCTGCTGCTGCTGTCTTGGCCTTTAAAGTCTAGCTCAGTCGACATCGATCCACACACTCCTTGCCAAGCAACTAAGGCTTAATCCACCTAGACCGCAGCACACCCCTAGCTTGATTGCTTGCACTGTCAAGCCGTGGACGCGGGCGTGTCCACCTTAAGGACGCCGCCGTGTTTTTGGATCACTGACAGCCAGCCTTCCCCAGCCTTCCTCTCGCCCAATCGCTTGCTCAGCCAGTTCGTGGTAAGTTACTGGTGCTCTTATGCTAGTCCTTTATGTCAATAGGTTCTAGAACTTGTCGGCTCAGTGCCGCCGTCTCACGCGAGCGTTAGCTGGGTATTAGTGCCAGCTTGTGTTTTTTTTCTTTTCGCAGAATCATATCAATTCCTGTGAGTGTCCTAAAATGGTAAAATAAATTTTATTAAGTTCGAAAATCTTGAACTGTCCATTGATATATTTTGTTTCTATGTATCTGTTATATCTCTAAGACATTTAAATCTTTTTAAAATATTGTAAATAGTTAGAATAAAAATTATGAGAATTTTTGTAATCTAGCTAGGACCCTAAAATTTTTATGGTAGTTCTTGGTAATATTTTAGGTTTACCGTAATTTTTGTAGTGCTAAAATAGTTTGTTGGCTCGCATAGCTAAATAATTATTAGAATATTAATTTTAATAAGGGTTAAGTGAGAGAATAAAATATCTTTTGCTCTAAGGTTTAAACTTGGTTGTAGGAGTGAGGTCCAGTAAAGTTTCTTAGTCCTTAGAGCTAGTCTGGTAGTTGGTCTTTACGTGTTCTTATTTTAAGAACTGTTGTTGTCATCCGTATTAAAGCATTGCATCATTATCACATGCACGTAGTGAATGAACCTGCAGAGATCGTGAGCCCCGACTACTAGGAATACGAGGAGATCATCGAGGTCTTCGAGGAGGAGCTCTTCGTGCCGGAGGAGACCTAGGAGCCGTCGCCAGCTGACTTGACTGACACCGCGCCTGCCCAAGGCCAGCCCCGGTGCATAACCCTTATTTTTATACTTATTATTATATATATATATATATATATATATTGTGCATTTACGTTTGAGGAGTATACTGAAAACCCACCTGCATATATATATATATATATCTACCTATGAGTCCTACTAGTATAGGATCGTGTAGCTGCCATGCTTAGGATGATCGGTAGCGTGAGTAACTTGTCGTCTCTCACAAGTAGGTAACCTTACTCACATGATGATGGTGGAAAGAAATCAAGATCGGGCAGGGAAGTGGTTAGTTTCTGGTGGGTGTGACGAGTTATGCCCCACGGCCATGGGGTTAGCTTTGGTTACACTGTTTCCCTGTCTGTGTCGCTTAGGAACCGTCTGTTGCTGTGGATGGTAGCCTTGTCAGAGACTTCTTACCTTGAGCACATACTTGCTTATGGGAGCGGGAAGGTCATTCACTCTCTTGTCTTGGGTTCCGGCTCGTTTCGGACCGACTGATTGGAGGCGGAGATAGGTGGAGGTCCTTGCACCACTGCAGCCGGGCTGTAGAGTTGGGGGCTTGGAGCCCAAGTTGGACGGAGAACTGGAATCCCGGATGAGAGTGGGAAAGACTGGTCTTGTTTATACCTGGGGTGCAGACGAGACGTGTGTCTTGGGGTACCTAGCTGAGATACATTGATTTCGCGAATCATCGTTGGATGACGGTACGACTTGGTTATGGTCTAGTACCGTAGTAAGAACTGTCACACCCAATTTTAAGAACAAAATTGAATGTATAAACTTATGTGCGCCCAGGAAACAGTCGCACACATAAGGGACAAATTACCAAGAAGGCATCATCACTGTGCTTATTACATAGCGTATTTAATACAACTCATCAATAAAACTAAACATAAACAAGCGGAAGATAAATAACTCTTGTCGAAGCTCCATTCCACAGGGACGTCGACTGGTGGTCCGCAAGACTAGAAATCCTCTGGGAACTTATCTTGCTCATACTCAAATCCATCTGTTACCCATCCGGGATTTTATCCAGAAAGAAGAAAATATAACAAGCGTAAGTACATCTCGTACTCAGCAAGCAACATGGGGTTATGCAGCTCAAAAGGCTTGACACGGGTTTACTGCGGTTAGCACTTTTAGTGGGTCAAGATTTTAGCATTTATTAATCATCATGTTGTGCTTGCAAACCCAATTAAACCACATGAAAAATAATTATAATATGGCAACATCGTCCGGAAACATAAATATGATGGTAACGTGAACAAAAGTAAATTTCGTTTAAGTGGTTAGCCTGCAAGTTTTCCGAGCCGCTCGTGACCGTGAGCACGGCTGATATATCAGTTTATTACTCTGCAGAGTTTGTACAACTTTACCCGTGAGCCGTGATCCCCATGTGCCAGGGGTTGCAAATCCCATATCACCTCTTCCAAGGAAGTGCGGCAGGGTACACTATGAAGTCTTTCGAGGTTCCCCTAACAAGATAGTGGCCACTAGGTTTCCAATCGGCAAGCAGATATAGGAACCCCCTTTCCGATGGCACATTCCTTCCCGGCTATACACATGAGACCAGAGGCTGTCCTATACCCGAGTCGTCGAGCCCCTTTTGTGCCCTTTCAGGTAACCACCATCAAGCGAGGAGAGGTCCTCGAACCAACTAAAACCAGAGCCATGTAGCCCTCACGGTTGTACTGTATGTCCCAGCTTTTGCCCGCAGAAGATCATTTAGAGGGGCCAAGAGCACGATGACTCCCACGCCCGGGTCCACATTACCAAGAACAAGATAAGAACAGACGTTGCGCATATCATTAATTATTTTATTAGATCATAGTTATAGGTTTATAGCACTAGCAGATCTACCAAAATGCACATATATGCCACGGTATCAAGGTACAGGTTGAACATCTAGGTATATCCTATGGATATCATTTGACACATGCACATGATTGGTAGATTATAGTGCGTAGGTAACAAGGATGATCCCATGTATACTTGCCTTGGTTTGCGTATTCCTGGTTCTGGTCCTCCTGCTGGTCGTAGTAGATCTGATCTTGGTCACCCACGTACTGCTCACCGTCACAACCAAAAATCGGAGTCGGAGATCGACCGAGGTTGGCGCTAGACGGAGCTTGGCGGTCGGCGGAAACCGGCACGACGAAGCTTCGGATGAGGACCAATTCGACGGTCAACCGTCGAATCGCGGAGAGGAACTCGGCGGCGGCGGCTAGGGTTTCGGTGATGGCGGAGAGCTCGGCTGACGGCGTTGGCGGCTAGTAGATGGGAAAAAGAAAAGCGGCTACGATGCAGGGCTCTTTATAGAGCTCGAGCCCCCGAGGATAAGCGTCCACGCCGGAGAAGTCGGACGTGGAGCGGCGGCGGCTCGCGGCGGAGAAAGCGGGCGGAGGTTGGGGACGCTCCTGACAAGCGGGCCCCACCTGTCATTGAGCGTGCGCGCGGGGCCGAGCGGTCAGCGAAACGCGGCGCTGAGGGCGCGGCGGCGCTGCCGCGCTGATGGGCCGGCCCGGCTTGATGGGCCGCGCGGAAACGAGACGGAGGCAGAGAGAAGGCAGGCCGAAAGAGAGAGGAAGGAGAGAAGGAAAATGTTTGCTCTTTTCTTTTTATCTGCAAATGTTTTTCCAAATCCTTTCCAAAACAAATTTTGAATTCCAGTTTTCAAATTTGAACTTCACTCAAACAAAAGAATGCAGCAGCATGTATGCATCAACTTGTTACTAAACTAGGATAAATTTTATTTCCCCATCATTTATTTATTTTGCCTATGTTATAATGCCACAGTGAATTAAAATAAATCATTTTAACCTATTTTGAACTAAAGAAAAATTTAGGGTGTTACAAACCTACCCCCCTTAACATGAATCTCGTCCTCGAGATTCGGCTGATGCTTACTCGAACAACTGCGGGTAAGCCTTTCTGAGTTCATCCTCTCTTTCCCAAGTAGCCTCTTCTGCGGTATACCGATTCCACTGCACTTTGCACATCTTAATAGCACGGCTCCTGGTAATCCTGTCAGCTGTCTCCAAAATTTTCACTGGATACTCCTTATATGTCAGATCTTCCTTCACAGTCAGTTCCTCTAGCGGTATTTGTTCCTCTGGAACCCGTAAACACTTTTTCAACTGGGAGACATGGAACACATCGTGTACTCCTGACAAACTCGCTGGTAACTCCAACTGGTATGCCACTTCCCCACGCCTTTCTAAAATCTGGAATGGTCCCACATATCTGGGTGCTAACTTGCCCTTCATGTTAAACCTCTTTACACTGCGCATAGGAGTTACCTTTAGGTACACAAAGTCCCCTACCTTAAAGGTTAAGTCCCTTCTACGAGTGTCAGCATAGCTCTTCTGTCGGGACTGAGCTATCCTCAAATTATCCCTGATTTTCCTTACATGTTCCTCAGCATTCCTGAGCACATCTGGTCCGAACACTTGGCTCTCTCCTGTTTGATTCCAGAATAACGGAGTCCTACATTTCCTTCCATACAAGGCCTCAAATGGTGCCATTTTGAGACTCTTTTGGTAACTATTGTTGTAGGAGAACTCTGCATATGACAAGCTCTTGTCCCAACTGGTACCATACTGCAGAGCACAGGCTCTCAACATGTCCTCTAGAATCTGATTAGTCCGTTCCGTCTGTCCATCTGTCTGAGGGTGGTAAGCTGTACTAAAAGTCAACTGTGTCCCTAACGATTCGTGGACTTTTCCCCAGAAATGTGAGGTGAACTGAGTGCCTCTGTCAGACACAATCTTTTTGGGAACTCCATGCAAACACACTATTCTTTCCATATATGGCTCTGCCAATCTTGCCCCTGTATAAGTGGTCTTAACTGGTAGAAAATGAGCAACCTTAGTGAGTCGATCCACGATCACCCAGACTGAGTCATAACCTCGTTGGGTGCGTGGTAAACCAACTATGAAATCCATGCCCACTTCTTCCCATTTCCATTCTGGTACTTTCATAGGTTGTAGCAAACCGGCAGGTCGCTGGTGTTCAGCCTTGACTCTCTGACAGGTATCACATATTGCCACATATTCTGCTACATCTCTTTTCAGGCCATACCACCAATACTTTTCTTTCAGATCCAAATACATCTTAGTGCTACCCGGGTGAATGGAGTAGGCTGACTCATGTGCCTCTTTCAAGATAGCCTCCTTAAGGGACTTCACATCAGGTACACAGATCCTCTTACCAAACCACAAGGTACCATCCTCATCTAGCTTGAAACCGGGTGCCTTCCCAAGTACTATATTCTCAGATATCTCCTTTAACTTTTCATCCTGCAGTTGAGCTTGACGTATCTCCTTCTCAAGTGTGGGCATTACTTCCATCTCCACTGCACTAGCGACAAAACCCAGATTTAGATATGCCATTTCCTCACATAATTTCTCGGACCATTCTGTGATTAAGAGTTCATTCACATGACTCTTCCTACTCAGGGCGTCTGCTACAACATTCGCCTTCCCTGGATGATAATGCACCTCCAGGTCATAGTCCTTAATTAACTCCAACCATCGTCGTTGTCTTAGGTTCAAATCTGGCTGAGTGAAAATGTATTTCAAGCTCTTATGATCTGTATAGATGTCACTAGGGTGTCCTATCAGATAGTGTCTCCAGATCTTCAATGCATGGACCACTGCGGCTAACTCCAGATCATGGGTAGGATAATTCAACTCATGTTTCCTCAACTGCCTAGATGCATAAGCAACAACTCTACCTTCCTGCATCAGAACACATCCCAGGCCCATACGGGAAGCATCACAGTAGATAGAGAACTTCTTACTCAAATCAGGTAAGACTAGTACTGGAGCTGTAGTCAACCTCTTCTTCAACTCCTCAAAACTGTCTTGGCACTTTTCAGTCCATAGGAATTTGGCATTCTTCTCTAATAGGGCGGTCATAGGTTTAGCTATTTTAGAAAACCCCTCAATAAACCGTCGATAGTATCCTGCCATTCCTAGGAAACTACGAACCTCACTTACATCCACTGGTGGATCCCAATCCAACACATCCTTAACCTTGCTTGGGTCCACAGCTATTCCTCCATTTGAGATAACATGACCCAGAAAAGCAACTTCTTTCAACCAGAACTCACACTTACCCCGTTTTGCATACAACTTATGCTCACGGAGTTTCTGCAAAACCAGTCTTAGGTGTTCTGCATGTTCCTCCTCATTCTTAGAGTATATTAAAATGTCATCGATGAACACTACCACGAACAGATCTAGGTACTCCATGAAAACCTTATTCATCATGTACATAAAGTGTGCGGGGGCATTAGTCAATCCAAAAGACATAACAGTATACTCATATAGCCCGTATCTAGTAACAAAGGCTGTCTTAGGGATGTCAGTAGCTCGAATCTTGATCTGGTGGTATCCCGATCGAAGATCGATTTTAGAGAATACACAAGCACCTTTTAACTGGTCAAAGAGGTCATCAATTCTAGGCAAGGGATATTTGTTCTTAATTGTGACTCTATTCAGGGTCCGATAATCAACACACATACGCTGGCCCCCATCCTTCTTATCAACAAAGATAACTGGGACCTCCAAGGTGAGGAACTAGGACGAATAAAACCCTTTTCTTGTAACTCTTTTAATTGTTTCTTTAGTTCTTCTAGTTCATCTACCCCCATTCTATATGGTCTTTGAGCTATAGGTGCAGTTCCAGGCAATAACTCAATAATAAACTCAACATCTCGGTCAGGCGGCATACCTGGTAGATCATCGGGAAAAACATCCTGGAATTCTTCCATCAGTCGATCTTGTGGTTGGTTATCTTTCTCTAACTGGTTCACCACAGCCTTCGGCTGCTCCTTCATGACCACATCAACTCTAAGTCTGTCCCCACCAGGAGTTGTCAACGTCACTACCTTCTCCTGGCACTGAATCTCTGCCTGATGTTGCATCATCCAATCCATTCCGAGAATTATATCTATCCCCGCTGTCCTCAACACAATGGGTCTCACTTGGAACTCTACCCCCCTTAAAGTCACACTAGCTGAAAGACACTGATATGTGGCTCTCATGTACCCCCCAGGTGAATTTACTGCTATAGGATTGTTCATGGCACACAAAGGCACACTATGTATTCTAACAAAATCTTGCGAAATGAAAGAATGCGAAGCACCGGAATCAAAAAGAACTGTGGCAGGGATGGAATTAATACTGAACGTACCCATCATTACTTCTGGTGCCTCCTGTGCAGTTTCAGCAGCCACGTGGTTCACCCGTCCAACATTAGGTGCCACCCTCTGGTGGTTCCCCTTCTGGTTGTTCTGCCCCTGAGGTGCGGGTTGATTCTGCTTCCGAGGACAATGATTAGCATAATGTCCCTGTTCTCCACAATGAAAACACACATTGGGGTTATTTGGAGCTCCCCCTCTTGCTTGATTGTTGGCAGGCACTCCCTGACGAGGCACCTGTTGACCTCCCTGCATCTGTTTCTGTTGTCGTTGCTGTTGGAACTGATTCCGCTGCTGGTTCTGTCCACCTCCCCATTGGTTCGGGGGTCCTTGAATACGCAGTTGGTTTTGGGGTGGGGGATTCATGCGGGGGCGAGTGTTGTTGTTGGATGTCTGCCCCAAGAACTTCCTTTTCTTGGCCTCCATTTCCCTGCGCTTATTGTCTATAACAATAGCGCGATTGACCAGTGTCTGGTAATCAGCATATACATTGGCCATAAGCTGCAGCTGTAGGCCATCCTGCAACCCCCTTAGGAAACAGCGTTGCTTGTCCTTGTCCTCTGCCACATCTTTGGGAGCATAACGTGACAGCTGTGAGAACTTGTCACGGTACTCCGCCACGGACATTGACCCTTGCTTCAGGGCCCTGAACTCTTCTTGCTTCAGTTCCACTAGACCTTCCGGTATGTGGTAGGAGCGGAACGTTTGCTTGAATTCTTGCCAGGTAAGTGCAGGCGCATTGTTGGGACGTCCATCCTCGAAAGACTCCCACCACTCCTGGGCAGCTCCCTGCAGTTGCCCTGATGCATATAGGACCTTCTCGAGGTCAGTGCACTGAGCTATGTTCAGCTGCTTTTCCACTGCTCGCAGCCAATCGTCAGCATCCAGTGGGTCTACTGCGTGGGTGAACACTGGAGGGTGCCCCTTCAGGAACTCTCCCCTCTTGTCCCTCACATGCAATGGCGGTGGTGCTCCTGCTGGCTGGTTGTGCATGTGTTGCATCATGGTTTGCATAAACTGGGCCTGGATGCCCATCAGTTGTTGGATGTCCACTGGTGGTGGTGGTGGTGGTGGATTCACAGGTGCTCCACGACCACGGCCTCGTCCACGTCCACGTCCACCTCCAAAACCAGCCCCTCTGGCAGCCATCTGTGATCCAAAAACATGCAAGTTTATTTAGTGATCAAAGAGTAGCATTGGGGTAAGCATATGGAATAGAAGTGAAACAGTTTCAGCAGTAGCAGTCAGGTAAATCAGTCATATCTTGAGTTCCAGATATCGGATTAAGTCGTTCTTTAAACCGTTGGAAAGATACTAAAATTATCTACAACTTTTATTCAGGTCATGTTCCCAGATTCTGTCGTTATCTTACCCAAAAACAGCACACAAGCGAAACTGTTCTGTCTTCCAGACTGCGCAGAAACCTTAACTTGTGACAACCATATCTCTCAATCGAAAAATGCTTTTTAGGTGATTCCAGTGGGGTTTGTTAGATATGGAAGTCTAGTTGTTACCATAAAAATTTCACTGTATTTGATCGTACGGATCTGGAGATATGTCGAAGGGAACGCAGACTGCTCCAAGCAGAACAGCAGAAACAGCACATATGAAAACCCAGAAACTTTACTAACTCACATGAAAACTTAACTAAGAGATTTGCGGACAAGCCCACAATCTCACAAACATATAAAGATCCAAATCAATCATGTTTCATAATGACAAGCAAATGATCATCAAGTTCCACAACTCACTAAAAGACACGACTATCGAACTACTAACGATTATTACAAAGCATGGCACTAGTCTATGGCGCAGTGTCGATGTAGGTGTAGGGTTCCTCATTCTCCTTGTAGAGTGGGGGCATCCCTAGCTGTGCCCTGAGGTGGTCGATCTCATCTTGATGTCGCCGTGCAGCAGCTTGAGCATTGCCTAGCTCAATCATCAGATTGTCCTTGTGAACCTGCACCTCACACAGGTGATCCACCGCAGCGTCCATGGCGGTGTTGACGCCAGGGGTCATCAACACAGCCCAGGTGTCCTCCTCGGGTCTGTTGCGCGGCAGGTACCGGTACTTGTCATGCCTCATGGCCTCGAAACGACGACCATGGTAATGCAAGTAAGCCACCTCCGCAGCATCTTCTAAGCTGGAGTGCAGTGTCTGACGTCTGGCTCCATGGGTGTGGGTAGACTCATGCTGCTCAGAGCCCAGACCTTCATTCCAGGAGGTGATGGTCAAGAAAGTCTCCCAGCAGGTAGCCTCCACTGGGTGGTAATGCTCAACACTCATGTAGCGAAATTTGGCCTTCAAATCAGGGTAGTACTTCCCTAACATCTCCTTCAGCAGCTTGTGGTAGTAGGCGTTGCCGGAGGGCTTCGGGAACAGGGTCCTGCGGCGCCAGCCTGCCTCGTCGTCTTCCGGCACAGGAGTTGGCGACGGAGTTGGTGTACGTGTAGACACCACGGGGTACACCGGCACAACTGGTGGCGCCGACGCAGGTGCAGGTGTCGGTGTAGGCAACGGCGTCGGGGCAGGTGCTGAAGCAGGTACTGGAGCAGGTGCCGGCGCAGGTGCTGGAGCGGAGGTGTACTCTGGTGATGCATCTGGTGTCAGGTACCATTCCTCGCCGTCACGTCCAGTGATGTCATGGACCAACACCATATCCTCCACGGGCTCCTCCTCCATGGGTTCCATCTCTTCCTCATCATCAGAGATCATGATGATGTCGTCCTCCTGAGGCACGTAGGGGACTGAAGGTGGAAGCTGTCCTCCTGGGCTGATGCGGGCAGTCTTCTGGGCACGAGGCATCTATCAAAGTTTTTAAGAATAAGTTGAGGTTAGATCAACAATTTTATAATAGAATATGAGGAAGTAGAATAAAATTTTGACAATTAACAAGAGTAAAATGCAAAAGCATGATCCAGAAGAGTAAAAAGAGACTAACACGACCCTTTCTACCTAGGCTTGCGTCCTACAGTCAACATGACTTTGATACCAATTTGTCACACCCAATTTTAAGAACAAAATTGAATGTATAAACTTATGTGCGCCCAGGAAACAGTCGCACACATAAGGGACAAATTACCAAGAAGGCATCATCACTGTGCTTATTACATGGCGTATTTAATACAACTCATCAATAAAACTAAACATAAACAATCGGAAGATAAATAACTCTTGTCGAAGCTCCATTCCACAGGGACGTCGACTGGTGGTCCGCAAGACTAGAAATCCTCTGGGAACTTATCTTGCTCATACTCAAATCCATCTGTTACCCATCCGGGATTTTATCCAGAAAGAAGAAAATATAACAAGCGTAAGTACATCTCGTACTCAGCAAGCAACATGGGGTTATGCAGCTCAAAAGGCTTGACACGGGTTTACTGCGGTTAGCACTTTTAGTGGGTCAAGATTTTAGCATTTATTAATCATCATGTTGTGCTTGCAAACCCAATTAAACCACATGAAAAATAATTATAATATGGCAACATCGTCCGGAAACATAAATATGATGGTAACGTGAACAAAAGTAAATTTCGTTTAAGTGGTTAGCCTGCAAGTTTTCCGAGCCGCTCGTGACCGTGAGCACGGCTGATATATCAGTTTATTACTCTGCAGAGTTTGTACAACTTTACCCGTGAGCCGTGATCCCCATGTGCCAGGGGTTGCAAATCCCATATCACCTCTTCCAAGGAAGTGCGGCAGGGTACACTATGAAGTCTTTCGAGGTTCCCCTAACAAGATAGTGGCCACTAGGTTTCCAATCGGCAAGCAGATATAGGAACCCCCTTTCCGATGGCACATTCCTTCCCGGCTATACACATGAGACCAGAGGCTGTCCTATACCCGAGTCGTCGAGCCCCTTTTGTGCCCTTTCAGGTAACCACCATCAAGCGAGGAGAGGTCCTCGAACCAACTAAAACCAGAGCCATGTAGCCCTCACGGTTGTACTGTATGTCCCAGCTTTTGCCCGCAGAAGATCATTTAGAGGGGCCAAGAGCACGATGACTCCCACGCCCGGGTCCACATTACCAAGAACAAGATAAGAACAGACGTTGCGCATATCATTAATTATTTTATTAGATCATAGTTATAGGTTTATAGCACTAGCAGATCTACCAAAATGCACATATATCCCACGGTATCAAGGTACAGGTTGAACATCTAGGTATATCCTATGGATATCATTTGACACATGCACATGATTGGTAGATTATAGTGCGTAGGTAACAAGGATGATCCCATGTATACTTGCCTTGGTTTGCGTATTCCTGGTTCTGGTCCTCTTGCTGGTCGTAGTAGATCTGATCTTGGTCACCCACGTACTGCTCACCGTCACAACCAAAAATCGGAGTCGGAGATCGACCGAGGTTGGCGCTAGACGGAGCTTGGCGGTCGGCGGAAACCGGCACGACGAAGCTTCGGATGAGGACCAATTCGACGGTCAACCGTCGAATCGCGGAGAGGAACTCGGCGGCGGCGGCTAGGGTTTCGGTGATGGCGGAGAGCTCGGCTGACGGCGTTGGCGGCTAGTAGATGGGAAAAAGAAAAGCGGCTACGATGCAGGGCTCTTTATAGAGCTCGAGCCCCCGAGGATAAGCGTCCACGCCGGAGAAGTCGGACGTGGAGCGGCGGCGGCTCGCGGTGGAGAAAGCGGGCGGAGGTTGGGGACGCTCCTGACAAGCGGGCCCCACCTGTCATTGAGCGTGCGCGCGGGGCCGAGCGGTCAGCGAAACGCGGCGCTGAGGGCGCGGCGGTGCTGCCGCGCTGATGGGCCGGCCCGGCTTGATGGGCCGCGCGGAAACGAGACGGAGGCAGAGAGAAGACAGGCCGAAAGAGAGAGGAAGGAGAGAAGGAAAATGTTTGCTCTTTTCTTTTTATCTGCAAATGTTTTTCCAAATCCTTTCCAAAACAAATTTTGAATTCCAGTTTTCAAATTTGAACTTCACTCAAACAAAAGAATGCAGCAGCATGTATGCATCAACTTGTTACTAAACTAGGATAAATTTTATTTCCCCATCATTTATTTATTTTGCCTATGTTATAATGCCACAGTGAATTAAAATAAATCATTTTAACCTATTTTGAACTAAAGAAAAATTTAGGGTGTTACAAGAACTGGAACTTGAAGAAGGAATAAAATGAGACTAATTACTTACCACTTGCTTGATCCTGGAACAAATGCTTATCTAGATTGGTGAGGTAATTCAACTAAAAATAGCTGCTAAAATTGGAAAATAGGATACACTCTTAGTAATGCTTTTTCGCCAAAATTTAAATGAACCAGCAAACCAGATAGCCCCAACATATCCTTGAGAGTCGGGAATATATATATATCCCTATCTGGGTAAGTCTTGCGAGTACATTGAGTACTCAGAGTTATTTACCCTTGGTTGCAGGTGCAGCTTGAGGAGCAGTCTTATGTGGAGGACTCATCTAGTGGGCACAGACCGAGTCCTTGTTTCGTGGCCGCTAGTATTTATTTTCTGTTGTTTAATTTCCGTACCCTGAACCTTATTATTGTAATAAATAATTTCTAAGATTCCTGTTGTATGAAATGGATTATGTATCGTAAGCTTGCACTCATTATTGGATCCTGGATGGAAAATGTGGATCGTTTCGAGTCCTCCTTCGGGTGTACTCGACGGAACTGCTTAGTTAATGCATTTTCAAGTGTAGTTAGTGCCTAATGAAAGACGAGTGCACTTGATAGTGGATTAATTCAGATGGTTCTGCCACGAAGACTCTACCACCTGTGTGTAACCTTTAATAATGAACGATGGTTGTCACATTTTCTAAAACTCTTAATTTGGGATAAGATGATGTAGATCTCTCAATGATGGGTGAATACTCACTGCCATAGGCACAATCTCTGGGCCGAATAATTCGATATGAATTAAGCGCAGCCAATGCCTAGGACTCCATCACTCGTGTTACAATCCTAAATCCCAAACATATCCAAGATATGAATATAACAATTTTGCATAATCCATCATTAATTAAGAAGATCTTAATTAAGAGAATCAACCATTGTTAAAATATAATTTATAGATAAATTATTATCAAATTAACAAGGTTAACAAAGTACAAGAATAACCACGCTACTATACTAAATTTACTAATCGTATAGTGCTATAGTTGGATGGTGGCATAACTATGCAAAATCCCGTAGGATCAAAGCAAAATCCACTTCCTATGTTAGCCTCACTGACAAAATAGTTTGGCTATCATTTTGTTTTTCCAAAATAGACCAATACGGGCCTAAAATCATCCATCATTAATTAACCATCAATTAATTAAGAGGATATGGTTAATTAATTGATGGTTATGTTAATTAATCATCAATTAATTAAGAGGATATGGTTAATTAATTGATGGTTATGTTAATTAACCATCAATTAATTAACCATCAATATGGGCCTGGCGCGCACCCGCCGACCCTGGCCGAGTGTGCACCATCTCTGGTCGGGCGCCACTGTTAGTCCGAGGCCATGGCGCTCTGTTCCCGGCGTCACTCGTCGTTCCCGATTCAATCATCAGATATGTTTTCTCTTGATGTCGAGAACGAGCAATTTGTTTAATCGAGGCCGTTTAGCATCCATAGGCCCATCTCCTTTTCGAGGTAAGAACAACATCAATTGACGAAAATTCAATTGCGTGTTACCGTGCTTTCATGCAGTTTAGGACATGAACGTGATGAAGAACAGCGCGGTTGATCATCGTTGCGCCATTGTCTCGTCGATGACTGGAAAGACATCGTGATGACGGAGATCGCCGGCTCCTGGTTCCGTTGAACTGCTTGTCAGTCTTGTCGGCCTTTCCTCTCAGGGAAGAAGAACGTACTGATAACGTGTTAGAAAGTAGAGAGCGAGAGACAACCAGAGGATGCAAATGATGTCTGTGTATTCCTATAAACAGTGTGTACATGTATATACGAGGCCCATGTGAGCGGTTACAAGTGTGAAAGAGAGATGGTGAAAAGACACCCCTTGGATTAATCCCTAATTGAGCATTAATAATAATTCTCAACATAAACTCTGCTTTCTCTAGATAAGTGCTGTGACATATTTATATGCTTTTATTTATGTTTTTTTTTATAAATAAATATTGCTACACGTATACTGCTTTGATAAGAATATTCAGCATCTTGACTTCTTGAGTAGTGGAGAAGGTTATTGCAGACCAAACGTGGATAATAAAATATACAATAAATAAGAGAGTTTTAACTTAACTTGATTTGTTGTCAAAAAACTTAACTTGATTAAAAAAAATATGTACCACCAAACATAAATTTCATCAAAATCTATATTCACGGTGTCCTGAGAGATAGGTTACAACAACGGCCCCGTAGTTTAAACCAATATTTCAACTAGATGGATATTGAAGATCCATACATAGAGAGAAAAATTGTAGATATGGATGTGAATGGTAAGCATATTTTGATCCTAGAAAAGTCAAATGTAATAGATTTTAATAATTAATTTCTCATACTATATGTTGTCATTTGCTAAAGAACCAGTGTCATCATACTGGCACTTTGAACACAAGTCTAATGGTACAAGTTTCATCCTCTAAACATATATATAATTTGAATAACTGTAGGACAAAGTTTGTATATAAGTTGGCTTTTATTAGTACAAAAATATGATTATCATTCTCCAATGGAAGCAGTAATATATAAGTTTATCATATCTAACTATATGAATATTGATTATCGGTAATGTTTATTAGTTATGGGTATAAAACACGAACTTCTATTGTTTTTCTATACTTTGTTAAGATTATTATAGTCCGTCCGTCCAAGGAGCACGAGTAGATGGACCAATCAAACTTAGGCCTCGTTCGTTCTTCCACTTTAAAAATAGGAATATTTATTTTTCTGGACCTGGTCTCATTCAAAATCCAAGTATTCATAGATGTGGCTCCAATCCGGGCTGAGGAGTAAGGCGGAAAGGCCTGAAATGGCTTGATTCCATTCTGAATTGGGCCTATTAGAACAGCAATTTCGGGTTGGTCCCAATTCTAATCCAGGCCAAATGCCAAATAGTTTTGGTGGAACATGCCGTGTTTGAGGCGCCGAACCGGACGAGGAGGCCTTAGGGAGCGAGGACGAGCTAGGTGGGACGTGGGAGACTATAACAAGGAAATGAAACCGTACAAACAACCCAACCCAACCCATCAAAAGGGCTAGATTCATTCATTGCTGATTATATATTATACTGTAATGATAATGAAACCCAGAGAGGCAGAGCTCCACTGATGTCATCATCATCAGAAGAACTCTGTTAGCTTCCCTGGCGGTTTATTATATTATATTATACTGATGAAGGAGGAACAAATTAAAAGAGAAAGCTCGCAGTAGCTGGTTGCTGGTAGCTGCTCATGAGTACTTGATGACGACGAGACGACGAACGGATCGGATGCAATCCAAATCCAATCACGCAATCAGCAGCACCTCCTGGGGATGCAGAGGTGTCCGGTCATGTGCCAGCTCTCGCCGCCGTCCGGGTACGCGTAGGGGCACGCCGGCGTGTACGAGTCCTTCTTCACCAGCACGTTCCACTGCGCGTTGGGGTCGTCGGTGGCGAACGGCGTCCACGCCGGCGTCGAGTACTCGTAGCGGCTGTGCGTCACCCGGTGGAACCCCTTGACGTCCTTGTTCTTCTTCCCCGCGGCGTCGTCCGGGTCGATGTCCACCGCGAAGATGTCGCCGTAGGGCCGCACGGAGTGGACGAAGAGCGGCAGCGAGATGGGGTCGGCCGACACGGCGGCGAGGTCGGCCGTCACGGCGATGCTCCGGCCGTCCGGGCTGAACACCGGGTGGTTCACGTGCCCGCCGAGGTCGTCCCCGCCGCGTATCACCCGGACCACCACCGTCGGGTCGCTCGCCCTCACCATGAACACGGCGAAGTAGCCCGGGTCCAGGCCGTTGTCCAGCTCCGGCGCGCCCCTGGGCTTGTCCCGTGTCGACGAGAAGACGATCCACTCCCCGCTCGGCGACCACTGGCAGTGCGTGTCCGTCCACTCCCCGTTGGTCAGCCGCGTCACCGTGCCGCCGCTGTACTCGCCGACCTCCGCGTCCTCCGCGATGTACAGGTTCTTGTGCTTCCTGTCGCCGCCGTCCCTGGTGGACCGGAACACGAACCGGCTCCCGTCGGGGCTGCTCGACGGGAACGCGTTGTTGAACCTGCCCTTGGTGAGCTGCCGCCGCTGCCGCGCGCCGCTGGACGCGTTGGGGATGGCGCAGATCTCCACATCGGCGAGAAGATGTTGTCGGGGCCCTTGGTCTCGTACACCACGCGCAGGCCCTGGCTGTCGGCCACCCACACCGCCTTGAACTCGTTGTCCACGAACGCCAGCTTCGACCCGTCCCTGGAGATGGTCGGGAACACGCCGGACACCCGGAACAGCCCCACCTCCTCCACCGGCGACTCCATCTTGTGGAAGTTCCGGGGCACGTCCTCGCCGGGCTTCAGGAGGTCGCTCCTGGCGCGGTGGTACCCGACGCGGACGCGGCCACCGTCGTCCTGCAGGACGAAGGGGTTGAAGTGGTCGGCTTTCGGCCTCGTCTTCTGGGTCACCTGCACCGGCGGCTGCCCCGCCGTGTCGAAGATCTCGATGTGCCGGTACTGTGCCTCCACGCGGACGTCCGTGAACTTGGACTTCTGCCGGATGGTCGCCACCGCCACCTTGGTCTCGCTGATGGCCGCCGGCGTCACCGCGTCGAAGGCTTCCGGCGTCACCTGCACCGTCTCGTCCGTCCGCGAGTCGTGGCGAAACACGCCCCACGTCTCGCCCACCTTCCTGTGGAAGAAGATGACGTCCTCGCCGGCCCACGACGGCCACCCGCCGTTCCTAATCAGCCGCTTCCGCATCGGCGGCCTCTCCACGTTCATCACGAAGATGTCCGTCTGCAGGTCCTCGATCTCGCCTTCCCAGCCCTCCGGCCGGAACGTCGCCATCGCCACCTTCTTCCCCGACGGCGACACGGCTGGGCTCAGATCAAATTGACCTTTGGGAGTGAGGCGCTCGGTCTTGCCGGTCCTAAGGTTGGTCTTGTACACCACGGTCCACGGGCTGCGCCGCTCTTTCACCGGCTCCTTGGTGGATACGTAGATGAGCGAGTGGTCCACGGTGCGAGAGCCGCCCACCTTGTAGCCGCCGCCGATGCAGCCGCTGTCCTCGAGGCGCACGCCGCTGAAGTCCGCGGCGCCGAACACGTCGGCCAGGGAGAACACCTTGCATGCGGCCTTGCTGCCGCCGCCGTCGTTGAAATTGAAACGCAGGGCCACGCGGAGCGTCTCGAGGCCGCCGTCCCGCTCGGAGACGAAGAGCAGGCCGGAGACGCGGCCGCTGTCGACGTCGGCATCCGTCGCGCCGCCCTCGGCGGCGAGCTTGGGGCGCTTGAGCAGGGACTTGAGCGCGTCCTTGGGGATGGGGCGGCAGTTGTAGTTGTAGGAGACGCCGTCCGTGAGGTGTACCTCGTCGCGGATCGAAGACGGCGGGACGGGCACCGAGAAGATGTCCAGCGGCACCGGCGGCCGGTACGTGGCGAAAAAGGCGATGCTACCGCGGCTCTCTCCCATGGTCGACGGCGTCTAGCAGCAGATTACTCTATTCCGCTTCTTCCCTCAGTCAGTCTCTGCACACTCATACATCGAGATGCCACATTTATTTATAGTGATATACCTCAGGGTTTACAGCGGTATACCTCATTCTTTCTTCAGTCGATCTCTTGAATATTGTTGCAGACAAACCTTGCAGACTCTTTTTTATATTCGGTCTCAGGGTTTATATTACTTTAGATCAGTAGCGGATCTTGGATATAAGTCTAGGAGGGGGCTAACTTCAAATTATTTTAGCAAAATTGAGGTCTAAATCTCTGCTATGTATCATCATCTTTCACCTCACGCTCTTTCTAACCTTCTCTTATGGCTAAAAATTTATGGAGGGGCTCTATGGATGTGACTGCTGTAGGAGGGCTGGAGCCCCGGCAGCCCTGGTGGTAGATCCGCCCCTGCTTTAGATAGATTTTAAGTTATATTGTTATTGTTGTTTTTTATAAAAAAAATGAGTTGAAATTAATTTTTTATTACTCCCTTCGTCTCAAATTATAAGTCATTCTAACTTTTTTTAGATCAAAACATCTCAAGTTTGACTAAATTATAACAGAATAATAATAATAATTAAGATACCAAACAAGTTTTATTATATTCTTCGTTAATTACATTTTCATAATATACATATTGATGTAAACAAATCTTTGTAGTTTTATGTATAGTTTTGGTCAAGCTTGAAATGCTTTGAACCTCCAAAAAAATTGAATTGACCTATAATTCAAAATGGATGGAGTACTTCATATCACAATTGTCTATACTCTCCCTTCCAAAAATTAATGTTTTCATAGCTATATATTTAGATAAGTACTTGCTCACATAGTAGACTGAACACAAGGTTGATATGTGACCTTGTGGTTCGTCCTTATGATGAGTGATTGATCAATAGACTCATGGGTTGGCATGAGTGTGTGACATGTTGAAAGCCCTAGTTTGTTTTGATAATTGATGAAACCTATTTGGTCTAATCTATGACTAAGCATGTGTGTAGCTAATAAGAAGGGATTAAGACCAAGTCCAGTGGTGGAGCTAGCAAGGTGGCAACCATGATGGAGATGGTGATGACCACACGCAATTAAGTGATCAAGTGCTCCACACTTGGTGAAATGGAGATAAGAGAAGAGGTGAGATAAAGAGGCCCAAAGGCAAAGGTATAACCAATAGGGCTCTTTTATTTTGGTGATCAAAACACTTAGCAAGTGTGATCACATTTAGTATAGATAGCCGTACTATTAAGAGGAGAATATTCACTGTTTATGCAGTGTTCAAGTGCCACTAGGTGATCGCTAACATGTTGATGCATTAGATCTAGTGAGTGACTAATAAAACCCTTGGAAAATACTTTGAAAAATGCTAACACACGTGCACAAGTGATAGAACACTTTAGTGTTGGTGCATGGAAGCAAAGACGGAAGTTAGAAAGCGAGAGGTGCTATTTTAGGGGCATTGGACGCTCCCTGCGGGAGCATCAGACACGTCTGGTGGCAAACCCTAAGTGCTATCAGATGCTGAGGTAGCATTGGACGCAGCACCGGACGCACAGGTAGCACCGTGCATGCATCCGGTGCTGATGACGTGGCGCGAGCTGAACTGACCAGAGAGGCATTGGACGCTCCCAGCGTCCGATGGGGTTCCAGCTGATGCGTCTGATGTGTTCGGGCGCTCTCTGAAACCTCTCTGCATAGACATTGGACACTGCCCTGGTGCGTCCGATGCGTGCGTCCGATGATAGACCAGCGAGGTGTGAAATCAAGGCAGAGGGCATCGAACGCGTCCGATGCTAGGGCATCGGTGCGTCCGATGTCCCATTAACCAGCGCGGGAAGATTTTAGCCGTTGAGATCGGGTGGATCATATTCAAAGGCAGAGAACACGTGGCATAGATCTGGGCATCGGACGCTGGGAGTGCGTTCGATGGTCCCGACCTAGAACGTCCGATGCCAGGCAATTTTGCCCAACGACTAGCCCTTGTGTGTGAGGGCTATTTAAAGAGGTTGGCTGACTTGTGGATGTTCGCTCTTGCACATTTTGATCCTCTAGCATCCTTGTGAGCATTGGCAACCCTCCCCACTCATCTCTTGACTTGAATTCTTGATTCTATGTGAGATTGAGTGATCTAGTGCTAAGATTTGATAGTGATTCGATCTAGTGGCACTAGTTCTTCGCATCGGCTGCGGATTTCTTGTTACTCTTGGCATTTGCTGATGCCTAGATGGCTTGGAGGTGTTTGGTGGAGTTGGCAAGAGTTGGAGATTGTTCTTGGCCACCACCGACCGAGTTGTGAGGGGTTTTCGGGCCTATTCCCCGCCGGAGTGGCGAAAGGCACCTCTAGTGGATTGCTCGTGTCATTGAGCTACCTCTCTTGTGGTAGATTCTTGCGGTGCTTGTGTAGCTTGGCTTGGTGCCAATTAGCCACCGAATCACTAAGAGTTGGTCGACACAATGGGGAGTAGCGTGCCGGCAAGCACGTGAACCTTGGGATAAATTGTCGTGTCATTGTGTGTTGATCTTTGTGGCGATTGTCTCTTGGCATTCTTGGTGATTGAACTTCACTTATATATTTGGTGATCGGCTCTACACTTGGATATTCACCGGTGATTGGTACTTCAAAGGCGATCCCGAAGGCTCGGTGAAATCCTCCATCTAGCTCATTTACATATTGCATTTACATTTGAGCTAGCTACTTGTATCGTTCATCTTGTGCTATCCATTAGTGTGAAATTAGTTTATACACTCTTTTCATAGTTGTTTTATAATTGTGTTATAGCTATCTCATATTTGTTGTATCTTGAGTAGCTCTATTTGATTGAGTGGTATAGAATTATTAGGTAGAATTGTTGGATAGGTGGCTTGCAACACAACCTTTAGGCTAGTGCAAAAAGCTTCGCCATTTGTGTTGCTAATTTAATTTTCCTAAGTGTTTTGTAGATTCTTAATTAGGCTATTCACCCCCTCTAGCCAATTTGGACCTTTCACATGTCTCTTGGTTGTGTTGGTATGAAGGTGTGGAGCTCGGAGGCAATGGTTGATGGCGAGGTGAAGGTCAAGTAGAGACATGTCGTGCCAATGGACCGAGAGTGGCGAAGGGCGGATGTGAGGCTTGGACTGAGAGACCAGGAGGCTGGAAGACTAGTTGTGGTAGCTGACACATGGCATCGACAAGGAAGAGTACATGGGGATGAAGACGGCATCGGTCGAGTCAAGATGGAAGGCAATGGCATCGTGGCACCTGGCGGAGGCCGGACACGGGCTTGCATGGGAGATGCAAGTGTCGTCGGTCGAGTTAGGGAGGAAGGCGAAAGCGTCTTGCTTGGCGAAGGCTGGACATGCATCGACGTCGGTGTCAGCAGTCAGGCGTAAGACCTACGCTCCTTCTACGACACAGGTTTGGTGGTTGAGCCTCAGAAAACCATCCACAATGGTTTCTAGGTTTGGCCCTCAAAACCTAGGGTGGCCGGTTTCTGAGTTTGGGCCTCAAAACTCAGGCTGGCAGGTTCGCCGGTTTGGGCCTCAAAACCCAGCGGAGGTTTCAAGGAGAAATGAGGCAACACGTGGCGACACCACGAGGCTTGCGTCGAGGCGAAGCTAGCAGTGAGAAGGCTTATGGTTGTCGGGGCAGCACGTGGCTGCATCGTGAGGCTTGCGTTGCGGTGAAGCTAACGATGAGGAAGGCATGCGACCGTCAATGAAGGAAACCTGACAGAGTTGGACTGGAATGCCCCTGGGCTAGCTAGTTCACCCTTTGTATCCTAGGGATAGAAGGGGTATTATGTAATAGGCTATAAATAAGGGATGACACACTGTTGAGATCCACAGAGTAATCAATCCTCTGTGTACTCGGATTCAAGGAAAGGTGACCGTAATCACCTTGTCTCCTCGTTGGGGATTCTGTTGAATCTTTTGTCTCATGTTTTGTTCTTCACGTTCTTGTGTTCTCCCCTTTCTTGGATTCACGAGATCTTTTATTTTGACGGATGGATTGCGATTCTGTTTGAACTATCTTGTGCTTTGTCATGAGAGGCATCTTTTCACTGAAGGATTTACTCTAATTCCTCATGAGCACATAGATCAGGCGGATTTCATTTTGGATCTCGTTTTGCCCGTTCTTCTCCGATTTTCTTCGATTCCCTGATTTACAGTTAGGTTCGAGCCATGATCTTGTAGGATTAGCTCACTAACTTGCTTATGATCCCTTGTGCAAAGTTTGAGCCAAAATGCTCGAGATTTGAGGGAGATAAGGTTGATTTGGTGAAAGAACAGTGTTACGTCAAGGGCATCGGACGCGTCCGATGCTTGCTCACGTGCTATCCAGTTCTACACTGAGCATCGAATGCTGCAGGCTGAGGCATCGGACGTGCCTACAGTAGCATCCGACAGTCACTTAGAGGGCTCCAGAACACTCTATTTCTCATCGGATGCGCCTGGTCAAGTGACATCAGACGCTGGGAGAGTCTGATGTTTTTCAGGCAGGCATCGGACGCGCCGGTGACACTGTTCACGCATCCGATGACTATACAGTAAGGTTCTAGAGAGGCCCTGATCACATCGGACATGTCCTGTGCTGCACCATCGGATGCTGGGAGAGTCCGATGCTCTCTGGAGCTGTGTTGTTTCGTCCGTAGCTTTTTTGTTTGGTCTTTGGTTTGTGATCCATCTTTTACATTGGATTCCTGACTTCCGTGCCTTACAGAAATCGGGCTTCCCACTTTGGAAAATAAGTTGAGGTAGCCCAAAGTTCATCTAGTCACTAGTTGGCTCGCGTGAACTGGGGCGTGGGAGTTTTGTGGTGTCCCACTGTGCTTCTCGTAGCATCCACCCAATCATTTGGGTCGTGGATATCACGTGTGCTGGCTTTGCTTTTGGGGATTGATTTTGGGACAAAGGCTATCTATTTCTAAGAAGAAATTAGAGGCTCCCATTCATCCCCCCTCTGGCCGCCATTTTTGGCTTTTCAATTGGTATTAGAGCGGGTTAAGGATCTTTCCACCTTAACTGGTTCTAGATCCACGAAGGCGACATGGAGCGTGGTTCAGGCAAGCCACCATTTTTTGATGGGTCCAATTTGCCATATTGGAAGATTCGGATGTGTGTTTATCTCAATAGCATCGATTCTTCTGTTTGGGAGATTTGTGAGGATCCAGATTACAGGGTCCTTGCTGCTCGTGTGGGTCAACACTAGATTGATTAGCACAATACGAATGCAAATGCCCATAATGCTCTTTTGGCCAATATCTCCCTTCCTGAGTTTGAGCGTGTTTCTGAGCTTGAGACTGCTCGAGAGATCTAGGTGAAGCTTCAGAGCTATCATAAGGGGACCATTCAGGTCAAGACCAGACTCTTCGAGATGTACAATTGGGAGTACAAGAACTTCACGCAGTTGAGGGAGAGTCGGTTGATGCCATGTTCGCTCATTTCTAGACGGTAGTGAACAAGATGAGGGCCAACCGGGCCAACCTACCTTATGACGATCATGAGAGGCCACTCAAGCTTCTATATGCCCTAGATCGAAAGGTATGGGAGGTGAAGGTGTCGACTATCATTGAGTTGCCCAGCTATGACACCCTCACCGTGGATGAGCTATTCAGCAAGCTCAAGTCCATCGAGATCGACCTCCAGACCCAGGCCAAGCTCAAGAACCCTTCCGCACACACCATGGCCTTGGTCTCAGGCAAGCACGGGTCGACTCTTTCCGCTAACTCTTCACCATCATCTTTTACTTTGTCCTCTTTGCTTTTAGTGACGGTGGAGCAGGTGGAGGAGTTAGGCGATGACGAGCTGGCGCTCATCATCAGCCGGTTTTCGTGGATTCACAACAACCGCATGAACCATCGGCGTGGTGTCATGAAGGTTCGCTGCTTCGAGTGTGGTGACCCCGACCACTAGGTTGTGAATTGCCCCAAGAAGGACAAGGTCTTCCCTAGCAAGCATGACTACTCCAAGCGCAAAGACAAGCGCGGGTACACCACTGGCAAGAAGAAGAACAAGGTCAAGTTCGACAAAGAGGCCATCAAGAAGTACTTTAAGCAGGCCAAGTCACAAGAACGTGCCTTCCTCGCGTCTCTCAGCGACCTCGATGATGACTTCAATGACCGCACCACTCTCTCTAGTGACGATGAGTCCGAGAGGAAGACAGAGGATCACCTCAATGACCTGTGCTTCTTCAGCAACTTCACAACCGGAGGTCTCTACACCATGGCGCTTGGCGAGGAGGCGGGCACTCACTCAGACGGGCTTCACGGTGATGACGACACATCTTCCGAGGTATCTACCTCCCTTACCACCGATGAGCTTTCTATCGAGCTTGAGACTTTGAATGCTGCTTTGTCTAGCCACGATAAGTTACTTAGGCACGCTGCTAGGGAGAGAAAGGAGTACAAGGAGAAGCTAGTTGTAGCGCTTAAGGATCTTGAGTTTGCTCGCTCTGTGGTGCATGTGACCGATGACAAGGAGTGTGATGAGTGTTTGGTGCATGTGACCAACTTTACCACCCTTCAGACCAAGTATGCCTCTTTGATAGATGTGTATGATGAGCTAAAGTCGAGGCTTGACTTGGTGGGTGATTGTAAAGTGTGTCCCACTTTGAGGAAGGAGCTTGAGGAGGTCAAGGCTAGACCTTCCTTGTTGGATGCATTCAAGTCTTGTCTAGGCTTGTGAACTGAGTTGGCAGAGAAGGATGCCAAGCTTGCCTCGCTTGAGAAGGCCAGCTCAGTTAGCACTAGTGTAGCTCGATGTGAGCTTTGTGAGGGTTTGGAGCTTGAGATTGCCAACTGCAAGCATGACAAGATGAGAACTGAGGAAGAAAACACATACCTTCGGTCCATCTTGAGTTGGGTGTCAGGGCAAGAGCCACAGTTGGGTGTGATGATTAGTCAGCTCAAGAAGGGAAGTAACAATCAGGGTGTAGGTTTTGCTATAGGTGGGAAGAGTGCAAATTCTTTTGGTAAGATTGGTGAGTGCAGCGGTGTGAACCCGAGTAAGAAACCTTCCACCACTCCCAAGCTAACCAAAATTGATCCACTTAAGCTTTTCAGGCTATCAACAAGGATGGGATCTTTTAAGAACCCACGAGAGCTCCACCTCAAAAATAAGTTTGGATTCCAAAACTGAACCATCTTCGGAACCCACTTGACACTCTACCCGACATCTCTAGTGATCCCCTTCCGAGAGGCAAGCAACTAGCTAGAGTGCGCAACCCCCGCAAGAGAGCAAACCAACAACCAAGGAAAGAGGTGAGGTTCTAGTGCGAGTATTGCCATCGTGAGGGTCACCTAGCTGAGTTTTGCTATCAAAGGAAGAGAGATGCTCGGAGGGAGTTGGAGATGAACAACCAGGCTATGCACCACCCTTTCCATGGTGTACATGCTCTGGATGTTCAGAGGCAGTGGGCTAGGCCTAGAGGTGCTCAGCCTCAAGTTGCTAGGCCCCAGGCAGCGAGACCATGAGGTGGTCGTGCCCGGCGTGGTTCCGGTCTTGCTCCATACAGCCGTGAGCTTCATGGCAGTGGCTTCGCTTTTCTATCCCATAGCGGACCAAGTTTTCAGCATTGTGGTGATCGCTATCCTCCCATGGGACGAGAGTCATTTGGTGTTTTTCCTCACACCTTCTCTGGGCCAATGACACAACACTAGTATTCTGCTCAGTTTACTAACCCCAGTGTTATGCCACTTGCTCATCCCCTACCTTTTTATTGATGCAAGATCTCGGGTTGGAGAACACGTGACTCATTGATTCTGGCTGTTTGCGCCACATGACCGGAAGTTCTAAATGGTTCTCCACCCTCGACCCCGTGCCCCAGAAAGAATTCATCACATTCGGGGACAATAGCAAAGGTAAGGTTGTTTCTCGTGGATCCGTCTGGCTCAACGAGAATTTTGTTCTCAAGGATGTTGCTTTGGTTTCAAACTTGCATTTCAATTTGCTTTTGGTTTCGCAACTCCTTGGGGATGGCTTCGAAGTACGCTTTAAGACCGGCTTGTGCAGAGTTCTTCATTCTCAGGGTGATCTTGTGTGCCAGATTTTGCCTTTTGGCCATGTCTTTCAAGCTAATTTTTCTCGCTCTTTTGGCTCTTTTCGGTGTCTCATGGTGGGTTCTTCTTTTGATTTGTGGAAGTGGCATAGGAGACTTGGTCATTTAAGTTTTGACTTGCTTGCAAGGCTTAGCTCACTTGGCCTAATCCAAGGATTGCCCAAGTTGAAGTTTGAGAATGACCTTGTCTGTCACATTTGTCGCCACGGGAAGATGGTAGCCGCTTCTCACCCACCTGTGAACCAGGTGATGACTAAGCGACCCGACAAGCTTTTACACATGGACACTGTTGGTCCAACTCGGGTCTGCTCGGCGGGTGGAAAGTGGTACGTACTCATGATCGTGGGTGCCTTTTCTAGGTACTCATGGGTTTTTTATAGAGGGCAAGGAGAGGCTTTTTTGTTTGCTCGAGATTTGATTTTAAGGTTGAAGACTGAGTTACCCCAGGATACCATTCGAGCTATATGCAGTGACAATGGTACAAAATTCAGAAATACTCAGTTTAAAACCATCTATGCTTCTTTGAGTCTCGAGCATCAGTTTTTCTCTCCCCATGTCCCTCAGCAGAATGGTGTTGAGCGCAAGAATCGGACCCTTGTTGAGATGGCAAGGATGATGCTTGATGAGCATAGGACTCCTAGGTGTTTTTAGGCGAAGCAATCAACACCGGTTGCCATGTTTCAAATCACATCTTTCTTTGGGCTTTCATGAAGATGACTTCGTATGAGCTGTGGTTTGGACGACCACCCAAGGTGAGTCACTTTAGGGTGTTCGGGTGCAAGTGCTTTATCCTGAAGCAAGGTAATATCGATAAATTCGAATCCAGGTGCACTGATGGTATCTTTCTTGGGTATGCTACTCATTCGAGGGCTTATCGTGTGCTTAATCTGAAGACTAACCGTATAGTAGAAACCTGTGAGGTCACACTCGACGAGACAATGCCTTATGTGTCTTCTGCTTTTGAGCTTACAGGAGAACAGGAGCTGGGAGAGACCATTTTCGTGGAGGAGGAGCAGGAAGACGTAGATTGGGGTGATCCCGAGTTGACTCCACCGGCTGCCCCCGTCGACCCTGCGATGATGACTTCGGCTCACGGACCCGATCCCACTTCTTCCACCACTTGGGGTCTGTTCAAGCAGCCTCTCCAGCGAGCACAAGCTACACCTGAGGGAGCGACAACATCTAGTGAGGGGGAGGCGACTTCGGCGAGACAGGTGCCTCAGAGCATTCAGTAGATTCACCCCCCTCAGCAGATGATCGACGGCATCGACCAACGTGTGACGCGGTCTAGGTCTTATCACATCTCTCATTTCGCTCATTCTGCATTTGTCGCTTCTTTCGAGCCCAAAGATGTTGCACGCGCACTTTCTGATCCTAATTGGGTCAATGCCATGCATGAGGAGTTAGAGAACTTTGAGCGAAACCATGTTTGGGTACTAGTTCCACTTCCACCAGAATGCCACACTATAGGTACCAAGTGGGTCTTCAAGAACAAACAGGGTGAGGATGAGATGATAGTGAGGAACAAGGCTAGATTAGTGGCCCGGCTTTTGTCAGAAGGAGAGAATAGATTATGAGGAGACCTTTGCCCCTGTAGCTCATTTAGAGGCCATTAGAATCCTTTTAGCTTTTGCTGCTTCAAAAGGGTTCAAACTTTACCAAATGGATGTCAAGAGTGCCTTCCTAAATGGGTATATAGAGGAAGAGGTCTATGTCAAGCAACCTCTAGGTTTTGAGAACCCCAAGTTTCCAAACCATGTGTATAAACTGCAGAAAGCTTTGTATGGTTTGAAACAAGCCCCTAGAGCGTGGTATGAGTGTCTTAAGACCTTTTTGCTCTCTAAGGGTTTTAAAATGGGGTCAGTTGATAAAACTTTGTTTCTCCTCAAGCACGATAATGACACCCTTTTAGTCCAGATTTACGTGGATGATATCATATTTGGTGGCTCCTCTCATGCACTTGTTGCCAAGTTTACAGATCTTATGAGCAGGGAGTTCGAGATGAGCATGATGGGTGAGTTAATCTTCTTCCTCGGGTTGCAAATCAAGCAAACTCAGCATGGGACGTTCGTGCATCAAGGCAAGTACATGAATGATATCTTGAAGAAGTTCGACATGGGCGAGGCCATGCCTCTTACGACGCCCTTGGCGATGATGATTGCGATGGATGCAGATGAGGACAGAGAGCCCATGGACCAGAAGGAGTATAGGAGCATGATGGCTCCCTCCTGTACTTGAAGGCAACGAGGCCAGGCATACACTTCGCAGTGTGTCTATGTGCTTGCTTTCAGGCGTCCCCTTAGACTTCACACAAGCAGGCGGTCATGTGCATCATGAGGTACCTCCAATTCACTCCTGAGTTCGGGCTTTGGTACTCTTCTTCTTTGACCCTCTCACTTTGTGGTTATTCCGATGCAAATTTTTTTGGTTGTCATTTGGAGCGTAAGTCTACTTCTGAGACTTGTCAGTTTCTGGGTTCTTCTCTTGTATCTTGGTCCTCTCGCAAGCAGTCTAGCGTAGCCCAATCCACCACTGAGACCGAGTATGTTGCTGCCGTGTCGTGTTGTTCCGAGCTATTGTGAATGATTGCTACTTTATGTGATTTTGGTCTGGATTATGCTAGGGTCCCTTTTCTTTGTGATAGCACAAATGTCATTAGTGTTGCAAAGAACCCACTTCTTCACTCCAACACGAAACATATCGATGTTCGCTTTCACTTTCTTCGTGATCACTACGAGAAAGGTGACATCGACTTGTAGCATGTAGACACCCACAACCAGCTTGCAGACATTCTTACCAAGCCTTTGGACCAATCAACTTTTGCTAGGTTGAGAGGTAAGCTTGGTGTTTGCTTCCCTTTGTAGGTGAGGGGAGCTTTGGTTGTTGTTGTTGTACATAGAGTTTTGGTTATTTTAGTTTACCTTTTGTCTTGCTTTGTGTATCATAGTTGCATTTGCATTGCATTTGCCATTTCATGTACTTTAGTGCATTTTAGAGCACCATGTCTATGGCGATGAGATTGAGATTATGCTCTATTTGGTATGCCTTGTGAGTACATGATGATGCTTTGTAGCTTAGGCTCTTTTTGATCAGTGGATACATGTTATGAGCTATGCTTTTGCAATTGTGAACTTGACTAATCAACGCTAAAACTTGAAACTTGTTCACCATTGAGATTGGCAACTAGCATGGATAGGATGTGTTGAGATCACTTGAGCTATCTTTTCTATGCTAGGTTTCTATTTCTCTTGCTTTGAGTCATTCACTTCTTTGGATTGACCATTATGAACTTGTGCTAAAATTTGATCCAAGATAAGTGAATTGAAAAGATCGAGATGGGATTGCATTTGTCAGCACATCACTGTATCGAGACTGCTTCTCATTGCACATTTGAGTTGAACTTGAACAGTGTAGTGTAAAACCAAAACCGTGGCTTTAAGCTTCCGATTGCTTTTCTTGCATAGGCATAGCCCGCTGGAAAGTTAGGCAATGACAATGCTTTCAACCTCTCGCAATCACATGCTTTAATTTGAACTTGTGTTAGATGCTGCAAACTTTGATAAAATCTGATGTTAACACAAGTCTCTGCTTCATCTTTGGCATGATGATTGAACTTTGCTAGGGGTAGTTCACCTTTCATACTTGAGTTAGCACTTGTTTGATTTCTTGTCTATTCATGCTTAGTGCTATTGTTGTGATGAACACCTTTTATAATGGCTTAAAACTGCTCAACTTGCTTAATTGCCATATTTCGTATTCACTTGATCAATTTGAGCCTTTGCTAGCACTTGTATTTGTTGCTACACTCACCGGTTAGCACCCACTAGAGCATCTTTTCACTCTGATTGCTATATACTTGAAGCTTTTGCATTGTGCATTTCATGAATTTTAGCTAGTAACCCCCCTCTGGTCACTCCTTAGTGCTTTTTAGGCTCCCATGTGCTTTTGTGTGCTCTCTTGATTTGTGCATGTGTCAACAAGGGGGAGAGTGTTTCACATAAACCCGTCTTGTAACAAGGGGGAGAGTTCACCCTAAGGGCACCTTTGTTCAACAAGGGGGAGAGTTCACCCTAAGAGGGAGAATTGTTGGCACAAGGGGAGAGCGTGCACATTTTCAGGGGGAGTGCTTAGCGCTTTTTAGAGGTTGTTTGTTTCCAATTGGTGTTTAGAGCACTTGCTTAGTCTTTGTGTCTAGGCTTGCTTTCAGTGGGAGTAGCACCGTTTTTAGCTACTTTGCTAGTTGTGTTGAGCCTTTGCCTCTTTCTGGAGGGACTAGCAGTTTTTGGTGCTTTGAGTTTTGAGCTAGTAGTGTTGAGCCTCCTCTGCCTCTTCTTGAGCACTAGCTCGTTTTGACTTGGTTGCATGGAGCCGTTGACCATGTCTTTGGGAACCAAGTTTTTGTTCTTTTGATTGAGTTTTTGCTCCGAGTGGAGTTTTGCTATGATCTTTTGCTTGGTTGCGGTGAGCCATTGCCCATGTCTTTGGGGACCAAGCTTTGCTTATTTTGAATTGCCCCTCTTCGGCTTTTCTTTGACTTTTTGGGCATTCAGATGAGCATCCTATTTTTTTCTTGCTTTATTTTAGTGTTTGTGTGCTGTGTTGACAATGCACTCATCAAGGGGGAGATTGTGAACACAAGGTTGATATGTGCCCTTGTGGTTCGTCCTTATGATGAGTGATTGATCAACAGGCTCATGGGTTGGCGTGAGTGTGCGACATGTCTCTTGGCTGTGTTGGTGTGCAGGTGTGGAGCTCGGAGGCAATGGTCGATGGTGAGGTGAAGGTCAAGTAGAGACATGCCATGCCGATGGACCGGGAGTGGCGAAGGACGGACGTGAGGCTTGGACTGAGGGACCAGGAGGCCAGAGGATCAGTTGCGGTAGCTGGCACATGGCATCAACAAGCAAGAGTACATGGGGATGAAGACGGCATCGGCCGAGTCAAGACGGAAGGCGATGGCATTGTGGCACCTGGCGGAGACCGAACACGGGCTTGCATGGGAGATGCAAGTTTTGTCGGTCGAGTCAGGGAGGAAGGCGAAGCCGTCGTGCTTGGCAGAGGCTGGACATGCGTCGACATCGGTGTCAGCAGTCGGGGCGTAAGACCTACGCTCCTTCTACAACATGGGTTTGGTGGTTGAGCCTCAGAAAACCATCCGCGACTATTTCTAGGTTTGGGCCTCAAAACCTGGGGTGGCCGGTTTCTGAGTTTGGGCCTCAAAACTCAGACTGACGGGTTTGTTGGTTTGGGCCTCAAAACCCGGTGGATGTTTTGAGGAGGAACGAGGAGACACGTGGTGGCACCGCGAGGTTTGCGTCGAGGCAAAGCTAGCGGTGAGAAGGCTCGTGGTCGTCAGGGCAGCACGTGGGTGCATCGTCAGGCTTGCGTTGCAGCGAAGCTAACGATGAGGAAGACACGTGACCATCGATGAAGGAAACCTGACAGAGTTGAACTGGAATGCCCCTGGGCTAGCTAGTTCGCTCTTTGTATCCTAGGGGTAGAAGGGGTATTATGTAATTGGCTATTAATAAGGGATGACACCCTTCATCCCTCTTTATCTCTTCAGTTAGACTATTTTGCAGTTCTCTTGTTAGGGCTTCCCTTCCCTGTAGCTACTGTTGAGATCCGCAGAGTAATCATTCCTCTGTGTACTCGGATTCAAGGAAAGGTGACCGTAATCACCTTGTCTCCTCGTTGGAGATTCTGTTGAATCTTTTGCCTCGTATTTTGTTCTTCGCGTTCTTGTGTTCTCCCCTTTCTTGGATTCATGAGATCTTTTATTTTGATGGATGGATTGCAATTTTGTTTGAACTATCTTTTGCTTTGTCGTGAGAGGCATCTTTTCACCGAAGGATTTACTCTAATTCCTCATGAGCACATAGATCAGGCGGATTTCATTTTGGATCTCATTTTACCCATTCTTCACTGATTTTCTTCGATTCTCTGATTTGCAGGTTCCAGCTATGATCTCGTAGGAGTAGCTCACTAACTTGCTTGTGATCCCTTGTGCAATGTTTGAGCCCAAGTGCTCGAGATTTGAGAGAAATCGGGTCGCTTCGGTGAAAGAACAGTGTTGCATCGGGGTCATCGGACACGCCTGTTCTTGGCATCCGACGCGTCCGACGCTTGCTCACGTGCTGTCCAGTTCTGCACTGAGCATCAGACGCTCTAGGCCGAGGCATCGGACGCGCCTATAGTAGCGTCCGACGGTCAGTCAGAGAGCTCTAGAATGCTTCGTTTCTCATTGGATGCGCCTGGTTGGGTGGCATCGGACGCTGGGAGAGTCCGACGTTTTACAGGCAGACATCAGATGTTGGCATTGGACGCAATGGTGATGCTGTTCGCGCATCCGATGACTATACAGTAAGGTTCCAGAGAGGCCCTGATCGCATCGGACGCGTCCTGTGCTGCACCATTGGACCCTGGGAGAGTCTGATGCTCTGCGGAGCTGCACTGTTTCGTCTGTAGCTTTTTCGTTCAGTCTTTGGTTTGCGATCCGTCTTTTGTGTTGGATTCCTGACTTCTGTGCCTTACAGAAATCAGGCTGCCTGCTTTGGAAAATAGGTTGAGGTAGCCCAAAGTTTATTAGTCACTAGTTGACTCACGTGAACTGGGGAGTGGGAGTTTTGTGGTGTCCCGCTGTGTTTCTAGCGAGCATCCACCCAATCATTTAGGTCGTGGACATCACGTGTGCTCGCTTTACTTTTGGGGATTGATTTTGAGACAAAGGCTATCTATTTCTGAGAAAAAATTTGAGGCTCTCATTCACCCTCCCTCTGGTCTTCATTTTCGGCCCTTCATAGATATTTATATTTTTTTAGGACAGATAGAGCATCAAAGATACACACTGACATTTGGCTAGGCTTTATGGTCTACTTTTGTTCAGCTATATGCTATGAAAAAGTTATCATCACTTGTATAAAAGCTGCTATGAGTTACGTGTTACAAAAAAGTTGTAATCTATTAGGTGAAAATAAGTATATAACTTACTCCCTCTCTATCTCTCTCCAAGCAACCATTAGCACGTATCATTCTACTTCCACCCCTTTATTGGAAAAGCCCACCTTGCCACCTTGGCCATCGCCCAACTAATAATCGGCCCAGCATCAACTAATAACCGCTCACGGCTAGCGGTGTGTGGCGCGCGTCTGGCAGGCGCGCGGTGCATCCGGCACGTGGCGGCAGGAGCAGAGGAGTTAGGGCGCTGCCTGAATTTTATGATAATTTTAGATAATACAGTATTTCTATAATTTTTTATTTGCCTTTATGTTATGATATATCAATTTTTTGTTATATGTCTAACTATAGAATTAATTATAAATTTTTAAATTGTCTTAGTGCTAACACATATAAGATTTTATCAGGTTTGTGATTTTGCTTGATGCTCGGAACAAAAATTGCAGATTGTGTCTATAGAAATTGCAACAAACTAAAACTGCGATTTTAATATACAACATATGCAATAAACGTCGTCTAAAAGAAAATTAAAATTCAGACACATGAAATTTAGAAAATCCCAAACTAAATACAGCGTTAATATCTTCTACTGTCTCCAGCAATGGGCCTATACTACACGGATGTGTTCCACGTGGACGAGTGTGACCCACACTAAAGTCCAAAGGCTCATGCATTTGCTCGACATGAAATTGATCTCTTCCGTTGTTGTGGGCCAAAAAACGAGTGTCAAGACAAAACACAAAAGTTACTCAACCCGTCAGAGCATCTCCAAGAGTCTTCTTCTTAAAATCCACTTTCATAAAAACGATGTCTATATATTTTCACTCTCCAATAGCTTTTTCATGTTGTCTACACTCTAGAGAGTCAGTTTTGCTATCTATCTTTGGCTAGCGATGAATTTCGAATAGATAATTTCATTCAAAAAAATTGGAATAGAGAATGATTATATTTGGATAGCTACATAAAGAAGTTGTTAGAGGGTATTTTTTTCATCATTCTTCATTTATGAGCATAAATAGGATGTTGTTTTTTATTAATATTTCATAATCTTGTATTAAATATTTTAATAATAAATGATCACAAATAAAGAATGCTGCACCTACAAAGTTTTAAATTATGTCAAGCACTACAACTTTAGTATAGGACATGATTTAGTTCAGCTCACACGATACCTCTCTTCCACTATACTACACACCGAGAGATTGTTTCAAAATCTCAAAAATTTGAATCCCAAAATATGAGACTTTAAACAAATATATAAGACTCCAAACAACATCAGATCAAAAACTTATCAATTGCAACATGTAGATAAGGTTGACCACTCAAACTTTAGTATTAATCAGGTGAACATGCATACAAGGTGATTTAGAAGTTTGAAATTTTAATTTCAAAATTGAAGGACTTTAAACACATATTTTGGACTCTAAATTACTTTGAATAAAAAAATATGAACTAGAAAGTTGTAGATTGTATCGAGAACTATAACTTTGGTATATACCATGTCAACAACTGAGATGGTTTCAAAATTCTAAATTGTAAAAGCTGAGAATTTCAAACAAAATGTTTGGACTCTAAACAGTTTCAAATCAAGAAATTATTAACTAAAAAATTGTAGACTATGTTGGAGCACTAGAATTTTGGTATAAGGTTTGTTTTTTATTTGACTATTTATCTATAAGTTATGATTTATTTTTAACACAACTCTTGTAGAGGTGGGTCTTTTAAGGGGTGCCATCTCTATTAATCAATTTCTAGAGACAGGCGGTTATAATGTCTATCTTTATTAATTGATTAATAGAGACGGACATCCTAAGATGATCCTATTTGTAAATTATTGATTAATAGAGGTAGATTTCTTATGATGCCGACTTCTAAAAATGAGGTGGGTATTGGTGTGGAGTCCGTGTCGTCATTTTCAGAGACAGTGACTAGAGAATATCTGTTTCTATTAACCTGAGGGTCTATCTCCTAATAAATGCTTTTTGTGGTAGTGGATTGTGTTAATTTTCTGCCACATAAGGATGTTTCTAACAATATAAGTTAGCACTTGGTCTAAACCAGCAAACGTAAAAGGAGAAGACACAGATACCGTATTGCGAGAGAAAAGAACATCATAAAACATGGGAAACTATCTTTTGGCTCTATGCTTAGCTTTTAATTTCCGCACTATTAGTTAGCAAGTAAAAGTTTGAATCGGCTAGCTTAAGTCAGAACATTGGAACGGCCTAAAACAAATCTTTGGCTCAGCTAGTTTTTAGGGCAGTCTCAATGCTAGAAACTATATCTAGTTTATATGCCTATTAATTTACATAGACACTACGTATAAAAACTATGGTCCCAATAGATAGTTTCTCCGTAATTATCTTTTGTCCAATTAAGTATCTTCTCTCTCCATCCTCTATCAATCACATCTTCTCATATCTTGGTTGACATGTAGACATGGTTTCTTATCTAAAAAATCATTTTCTTATCTCTCTTCTTTAATTAGGGTGTCATATCATTATTTTGTTTAGTTGGTACCATAATTAATGAAAATAAAAATCATCTAGTTTTATAGTTGAGAGTGCCCTCACCAGCTCGGTTCATTACGTGGTCCTTGCATAGGTAGGAAAATCCTCAGTGTCAAATTAAATTTGTGTAGGTAGGAACTAAGGGTGGGCAAATTACCCAATGCCCAATTCCTGAACCCGGACCCAAAGTACCCGAACCCAAAATACCCGATCACAATTTCAGATAGTAATCTTAAAAACCTGAATTTAGTTTGGATAGTTCAGATAATATTCCCCAGTACCCAAACTACCTGAAATATATCAAATATTTGCTGTTATAATTATAATATAAAGACATTAAGGGCTTATTTGGAAGGCCGGTTTTAAACTCAAAACCTGTGTAAATTACATGTCCGGAATTTATTACAGGCTAGTCTTCAAAATGTTGTTTGGATGAGGTGTGAGCCTAGTAATTTTACCCTTGGCCAAAACCGTTGAAAAAAATAATCGTGTGAGGGGATTTGGAAAAAAAACACGACAACTATCGGGCAACATGTCTCGCTCCGGTCCCTCTTCGTCCTTCGCTCCCTCGACCGTGAGCGTCGCCCCCATCGCCTACATCATCACGTGAGTCCGCTCGAGGAGGGGCCCTCGCCCGTGACGCCGGCAGCTCAAGGCCATGGCTGACGTCCGCGACGCCTATCGCCGTGGCCAGGGCCTATGCCCGTGACGCCGGCCTGCTGGGCAGCATGCCACCAACTGTCTGCTAGGCAGCACGAGCCCTACCCTGCCGGCCAGTGCTTGGAGCAGCGCTGAAAGCCCTAGTTTGGTTTTGGTTAATTGATGAAACCTATTGGACTAACCCTATGCTCAAGTGTGTAGGAGATAGGTTGGTCCAAAACCAAGTGATGTAGCTAGATAGATGGTGATGTCCACATGATGATGATCAAGTGCTCCAAAAGGCTTGGAAAAGAAGAAAGAGAAAAACAAAATGGGCTCAAGGCAAAGGTATAACCATAGGGCCATTTTATTTTGTGATCAAGACACTATAGAGAGTGTGATGACATTTAGGATTGATAGCCGTATTATTAAGAGGAGTGAAACTCGATTGTGAAATGCGGTTATCAAAGTGCCACTAGATGACCTACACCTTGCATATGCATTTAGATTCTAGTGAGTGCTAACTTTCCTTAGAAAAGTGCTTGATAAATGCTAACTCTCATACATAAGTGATAGAAACTTGGTGGAGTTAACACATTTGCACAAGGGATGAAGTGGAGAAGGATTCAGAGCTCTTAGAGGAGCACTGGACGCTGCACCGGACGCATAGGGTGCACTGTGCGAGCGTCCGGTGCCTATGACGTGGCTCAAGCAGAGCAAACAGAGTAGCATCGAACGCTTGGTGCGTTCGATGGGGCCTCATCGGACGCGTCCGACATCCGCAGGAGCTCTCTGGATGCTCTCTGCATAGACATCGGACGCTGCCCCTGGCGCGTCTGATGCATTCTTGTAGCTATGTCCGATGTAAGCGCAGAGAGCCATTGGAATGTCTGACAGGGCATCGAACGCTGGAGCATTGCGTCCGATGGGTGCGTCCGATGCCACATAAAGAGCCCGAGGTTAGTTCTAGCCATTGAGATCTGACGTTCGCCATTTAATTGAGGGGACGCGTGACGACCATCTTAGCATCGGACGCAGGGGGTAGAGTCCGATGCCTTCGGGTCTAGCGTCCGATGCCCTCGCAGAAACTGAGGTTTGGGGGGCAACGGCTCTATCCTTTGAGGGGGCTCTATATATTGGTATTGGCCGGCTTGGGCTCTAACTCTTAGACATTTTAATTGCCTAAACTTCATTGTGAGCTTAGCCATCTCTCTCCCACTCAATTTGATTGATTGTTCATCATTTAGTGAGAGTTTGGGAGATCCAAGTGCATTGCATGAGTGTGTTCATCTAGAGGCACTTGGTGATTGTGTTTCACTATGGATTTTGATTGTTACTCTTGGTGTTTGCTGACACCTAGACGGCTTGGAGCAGCGAGGATCGTTGAACGAAAGTTGGTGATTGTTTCCGGCTCTGATCGGTGGATTGTGAGGGGTTTCTTGTACCTTCCCCGCGGGAGATCACAAAAGGTAACTCTAGTGGATTGCTCTTAGCTTGTGGATCCCCATCTTGTGGTGTGATTGTGCGGCACCCTATTGAGGGTTTGGCCTGTGATGCCAATTAGCTCATGAACCTCCAAGTGGGTGTATCGCTACAACGGGGACGTAGCTTGTCAGCAAGCAAGTGAACCTCAGAGGAAAAATCATTGTGTCATCTTGTCTTCGTGGTTTTCATTGGTATTCATTGATTGATCTCTTACATGACTCAGTATACACATTTCTATCACTTGTATTTACTTTTGTTACATTCTTGCAAGTGATAATTGTATCTTCTTGTTGCTAGTCAAAGTTCTTATCTTGTGTAGTTGTAATTATTCTTGCTCATTTGATCACTTAGTTATAGAATAGCAACCTAGACTTTCTGTGACATATAGATCATAATTAACTAGTATTGTGGATAGGTGGCTTGCACTTTTGTAGAGCTAGCGTAAAATTCGCTTTGCCATTTAGTCTTCTAACAAAGTTGTTCAAGTGTTGTTGTAGAAATTTTTATAGGCTATTCACCCCCCTCTAGCCATTTAGGACCTTTCAAGTGGTATCGGAGCTGAGGTCACCATTAATTTGAGGCTTAACATCCTTCGGTGTCAAAATAGCTCAAATCAACAACACCAAAAGACCACCCCAATTTGATGGCACCAACTATGGCTATTGGAAGGCAAAGATGACCACACACATAAAGTCAATCAATAGAAAGATATGACAAGTTGTAGATATCAAGATTGAGATTACAAACCCGGAGAGACTCACTCCCATCGAAGAAGAAAAGATGCAAAACAATGACATTGCTCTTAGTGCTATCCATGAGGCCATCGATGAGAGAGTTTTTGAGCAAATCAAGAATTTGGAGATGGCATATGATGCTTAGAAGAAATTGAAAGAATCATATGAGGGCACTCAAGCGGTGAAGGGAGCAAAGACATTCATTCTTAAAGAAAAGTTTGCTAGGTTCAAGATGAATGAAGATGAGAGTGTGCCGGAGATGTTCCATAGGCTTCAAGTGCTTGTCAATGATCTCAAAGCACTTGGAGAAGAGGTGAAGGACAAAGACTTCTCTCATAAATTCTTGAGATGTCTTCCCAAGAGATTTGGTATGTTGGTCACATTGCTTGTGAAGAGCAGTTTGGACACTATGACACCAAACCAAGTACTTGGAGATGTGATGACCGATGACACCTATAGGGAAGAAAATGATGAGGAGAAGAAGGATGAGAAGAAGAAGAGTGTTGCATTCAAGGCCACATCATCATCAAAGAACAAGGGCAAAGCAAAGAAGGAAGAATCAAGTGAATATGATAGCTTCATTGCTTGTGATGATGAAGATGAAGAGATGGCTCTATTTGTCAAAAGATTTGGCAAATTCATGAAGAATAAGGGCTACCGAGCAAGAAGGAAGAAGATCTCTTCCAAGAACAAGGAAGAACCAAGAAGGTGCTTCAAGTGTGGTAGCAAGGACCATCTTGTTTGCTCAATGTCCATACAATAGTGAGAATGATGATGATAACAAGAAGGGCAAGAAGAAAGAAAAGAAGGAGAAGAAAGAATACATCAAGAAGAAGAAGGGTCATTCATATGTGGTCACTTGGGATAGTGATGCTTCCACAAATGATAGTGATGAAGAAAGTGATGATGACCGCAAGACAAGCAAGAAAAAGGCACTTGCAAGCATTGCCATCAATGACAAGCCTTCTATCTTTGACACTCCATCATGCTTCATGGCTAAGGCCACTAAGGTACAATCCGATGATGATGAGAGTGATGATGATGATGATGAACCCACTAAAGATGAACTAATTGAAATGCTTGATGATGCTAGAGAACATTTTGATAAAAAGAGAAAGGAGTGCAAAGAATTGCAAAAGGGACTAAAGGCTCTTGAGCAATCCTTTGAGGAGCTCAATGCATTTCATGGGAGGCTTGTGGAAGCCCATGAGGAGCTTGACAATGCTCACACCAAACTTAAGGAAGCTCACTCCTCTCTAATTGATCAAGCTAAAATTGAGGAAAGGGAGAAACAAATGACATAGGCATAACTTATGATATATATTGATGAATCATTATATGAGCCTATTGTTATTGCCTCCTCTAACCCTTCATATAGCACATCCACTACTACCTCATCTATGGATGATGGCTTAACTTGTGATGTCTCACTCATGGTTGAGAATGAGACCTTGAAGAAGGAGGTAAATGAGCTCACTAACGCCTTAGGTAAAGCCTATGGTGGTGATGAAACGACCTGATTTCCTCGAAGGGAAAATCCACAGAGTCATAGTGTAATTTGACCTTGGTAGATCATATTACCCGAATTCCAGTTCAAATATCACAGTCTTACATCGATAAGAGTACATAAATTTATTACATCGCCACACTGGCGGAAAGCAGAAAAATAGCTATCATCCAGAAAAGCCTTGTAGAAGCGGTAGCGTCCTTTCTCCGACTTGAGCGTAGGCACGAAACCCTACTCGTCAAACTCCTCCGAGTGGAACTCCTCCTCAGAACCTGGAACCCAAGTTTCAATACGATTTGTACTGGCCACATTTTCCCATCCTAATATGCTTGTTATGTGGAAAGTGGATGCAACAGGATATACAAAACAGACCTATGCAGGCTGGGGTTTCCTATGCATAATAAGTATTTAGTTATAGTAGTAATTATCAGGTTTCCATCATCATACCACCATGTCCATCATCATACCCATAACCATCACCATCTCATACACACACACTCATCCGCTCAGAGGCCAGCTCCCTTCCAGCCTTGTCTCAACGGCCCGCAGCCTCGCACCAGGCTCACGGCCGGCACTCTCATACCAGAGGGAGAAAAGAGAAGGACTCATCTCACTAATCAGTACCACAGACATCCAGGAAAGGTCCATAGCCAACGAGTTGGCATATGTATCGATCGATCAACCATACACTCTGCAGAGGTTTACTACGCCACAAGATGTGCCATCCTCGTTGGATATCACCAACTAGGCTCATTCCGACCGTCCGGTCTAGCTTAGGGGTTGCCACTCTACCTTTCAGCCCTGGTACACCCCAAGTCTAGTCTGGGGTGGCTGAAACTGTGAAGTCCTTGTTCCGTCTCCCGAAGTGGGAGACAAGACATGTTCCCGCTCCCGAAGTGGGAGCCATGACATGTTCCCACTCCTGAAGTGGGAGCCATGTTCGTCTTAGAAGGGTGTGGGTCCCCGTGCCCGTACCTTCCTCACACTCTCTAGCCAAGCAGTAGTGGCAACTCCTACGTGGGGGTCTGGCCGTCCCGTCCCATTCCAGGCGAATGGTTTCATAAGGCATCCTGTTTGTAGCTGAGTACCACGAACGGGTCCTAAGGGTGACCAAGCCAAAATGTCTTCTGGAGGGTTTCCATTTACCATGCCACCATAGCACCTCCACCTCGGGCTCCACCTCCTCGAGGCTCACACCCGAGCCACCTCATCCTATACCATCACATGCCCGCCACATGCTTAAGTTACCCCTCAACGGGTATTCCACATTCCAGGTGCCCAGGTAGCACCTCGGCATGACTTGCCCCATTGGCTCGTCTTATATCTCAGCATGGTCGACTCAACCCTCACCACCATACTCACCCAATACACACGCAGCACACTCCCCGGAATCATCAGTTATCATCATCCATCGAATTCCATAACACAATATTTCCAGGTTTAATAAGCATGGAAGAGTAATATCATATAAGCATGGCGTGTGACTAATCTATCAGCAGAGTAAGCAGGGGATTGGTTGCATCAAGGTATAGGCTCGCAAGTAATCTATTATGCAACCTAGCATAGTTTATTTGCAGAAAGTAAAAAGTGCTTGCATGTCTAATAGGATTCTATGGAGTTGGATGGGCTGTGTGGCACCTTCGTGGTGTAGTCATCCCAGGTATTCCTCGCGGTACTCACGCCCTCGTTCTCTGGGTCCTCCGCTGAGTCTGAAATACAAGCGATATATGTCGCGTTAGCGACATATAAAACATAGCAAAAAGATATGATAAAACCCAAAAGATCCAAATACAATAAAAAATAACTCCATTGTATAGAGCTTGATTTTAGATGAATTTTGGTCATGGTCTCGTATTTTTCTGAGCTTGTATGAATTTATTATGAATTTCCAAAGAGTGCTCGAGGGGTGCCTCTCGAGGGTTCCTGAGGAGTGCTTGAGGGGTGCCTCTCCAGGGGTGCCTGAGGAGTGCTCGAGGGGTGCCGCAGACTGAGTCGTTGAGGCATGCTTCGTTCGCTCGGAAGGGTTCCGTAATCGAGGGGTACCTCGAATGGGTCTGCACTCGAGAAGGGACTTCTCGAGGGTGCCGCAGACTGAGCTGTCGAGGCATGCCTCGTTCGCGCGGAAGGTTTCCGTAATCGAGGGGTACCTCGAAAGGATCTGCCCTCGAGGCCACGGAGAGGGCTGCGGCGCGAGTCCGCTGGGGCTTGTGGTTTGGGTGTTGATAGCCTCCGATGCCTCAATTGGTAGGTCGTGCTGCTCCACCAGTCCATGGCTAGTCTCGTGGGGCTTCGGTGTGGTACTCGTGAGCTCCGATCATGGCTGGCCATGGAGGCGACGGCAGCTCGAGGTCGGCGGACGAAGATGGCCAGGTTCTAGGCACCGTGGAGTCAAATTGAGGCCTCGGCTCGTTGATTCCGTGTTCAGGGCAGGCTATAAGTCTAACGCCGATGTTCACGGTGCTTGGGAGAGGCTCGTTGCATGACGGTGGCTCCGGCGAGGCATCGGTCTTCATGGCCTGGTGGTTATGGTGTTCCTTGGGCTGATCCATCTAGGTGGTTGGGCTCGGGACGTCACGATGAAGCTCGACGGCATTCCTCGTCTAGCGAGGCAGCCGAACTTGGCTGGAACGTAGTTGCCATGGTGGCGCACAGTGGTGACGCGGCGACGGCATGATGGCTTAGACCATAGTCCCGGTGCTTGCGCTCAGGTTCTATCAAAGCATGCCGTGTGTGCGGGGCTACGACGAGTCTTCTGGCGAGATGGAGACCTCCTACGGCTACAAGCTTCGCCAGAACGGCGTCCTTGCCATGGCAACGCGGTTCATGGCGGCGACGCAGTGACCAGGCTCATCACGTCGTGTTCTTCCTGTTTGGTTAAGGTCAGTCTCGTGTCCGTGCTGTGCCCGGTGTTCTTGAGCCGGTAGCGGCTCGGTCTACGTGCTCGGGTGCAGAGCGCCATGACTAGAGAAAGGGCATGGAGGTTTGGAACGGTGGTAGGGCAAGCTCACCGTCGATGTTGAGGAAGTTAGGGTAGCGGGGCAGTGACGATTCGATGCAGTGCAGGGTGATCGCAGTGCCGTGCCGCTCCACGGAGTTCTCCTTGCCTTGGCGGCCCTTGCTCGGGCTTCCTTCTTCTTCTCCGGCGTGCTCCGCGGTGGCACAGTGCTCGGCTCGCCTTGCTCCGGCCTCCTTGTCCCTCTTCTTCCGAATTGGCGGTGCTGGTGTGGCCACCGAGTGGCGGCGAATTGGTTGGGAAACCCTAGGGGGGGGCTTGCGCTGGCTTTTATAGGCCGGGGCGTGATCATGGCCGCGGCGGACGGTGATCGGAGCATGACCTAGATCATGCGGCTATGGGGGCTCTCAGGGGCCTTCTTGGGCGCCAAGATGATGCCGACATGGGGGCGACAAGGTCTGACACGGTGTGGGCTAGAGGTCATGTCCCTTGCGTGGGATTGTCGGGCGGTTCACGCGGCGTGGGCGAGCGGCGAGGGGAGGAAAAAAGCACTGTGCTGCGTGGCTGACAGGTGGGGTGTCGAGGTGCATGAGAGTTTCCGTGAGCGTCGAGGGGCCTTCGTCTCGAGCCAGCCTAGGTCCAGGTGCGGGCGTGCGGCGTGGGGCGAGCGTCGAGGGGAGGAAGATGACTCTGTTCCCCTGAGGTCGACGGGTGGGGCTTCCGAGTCAGGCAGAGAGCGTGCGCGTGCGGACGCTTGTCTCGAGCTGGCCAGTCCAGGTGCGGGGGGCGCGTCGAGGGTTCTAGCGTGGGCCAGCCCAGGTGCGTAGCGTGGGGGGTCGAGCGGCGTGCGCGCGGTTGGGCCGAGCAGTCTGGGCCTGCGAGGCTGGTTTGCCTCCCTTTCTCTTTTTCTTATTTCCATTTGATTTTGAATTCCAATTCAAATGGGTTTGAATTCCTGGTTTGTGCATTTAGGTCATGACTTGATAGGGCCTCTATAGGCTTTGCTTGTAGGTAGGGCCCACATACTTAGGTGGTGCCATAATGAGGTTTAATATTTATGTCAATAAATTTAGTGTATTAGTGAGTTGATCAAACATACAAAGAACTTGAACACCAAATCATTCATGCACATTTGTTGTAAGCTAAACATGAAATTTAATGCTCATGACCTAATGTCTATGTGTTCCTATCATGGTTGGCTATGGTTGGTGCCCTAGGTATGCACACTCATCACAAAATGTTTTCAAAAATTTTCTGGGTGAGATTTTGAGTGTGGTGTTTTTAGGTTGTTACAGACCTACCCCCTTATCAGGATCTCGTCCCCGAGATTTAAAGTGGTACGTACCCATCGAACAAGTAAGGATACCGTAGTCGGAGTTCTGATTCCTTCTCCCAAGTAGCTTCCCTTTCAGTGTGGTTGCTCCATTGAACTTTGCACATAGGAATGGTCTTGCTTCTGGTTTCTTTAGTGTCTCTGCCCAAGATTCGTATCGGGTGTTCCCTGTATTCTAGTGTATCTTGGATGTCGAGTACCTCTGCTGGTATTGCCTCCTCGGGTACTCGCAAGCATTTGCGTAGCTGAGATACGTGGAAACACGGGGTGTACTCCGGTTAGTTCCTGGGTAGTTCCAGCTTGTAAGCCAGCCTCCCAACTTTCTTTATAATCTTGTAGGGGCCAACAAATCTCGGTGCCAGCTTCCCTTTTACATGGAACCTGATGGTCCCTCTCAGGGGAGATACCTTTAGATATACAAAATCTCCTTCTTCAAACTCAAGTTCTCTCCTCCTCTTGTCTGCGTAACTTTTGTATCGGCTTTGTGCACTTTTCAAGTTCTCCTTAACTCGTGCCACACCTTCTTCTGCATCCTGAATCTTGCGGAGCGGAGACGAAGATGATCTTTCTCTTGGTTGCGACCACATCAGAGGTGTCTTGCAGGGTCTGCCATACAGTGCCTCAAATGGGGACATCTTGATGCTTGCCTGATAACTATTGTTATATGAGAACTCTGCATATGGTAGGCATTGCTCCCAATCTGTCCCAAAATTTAGTACACTAGCCCGAAGCATGTCCTCTAAGACCTGATTTACTCGTTCTGTCTTCCCATCTGTCTGAGGATGGTATGCTGTACTGAAATCGAGTCTTGTCCCAATTGACTCATGCAATGCTTCCCAGAATCTGGATACGAATTGAGGTCCTCGATCAGAGATGATGCTAGAGGGTGCTCCGTGTAATGTGAGAATGTGCTCGATATACAAGTCTGCAAGCTTTTCTGCCCCTGTTGTGCTTTTAACCGGCACAAAGTGTGCAACCTTGGTCAGTCGGTCCACAATCACCCATATTGAATCGTGACCTTTCTGAGGGCGGGGTAAGCCTACTATGAAATCCATGGATATGCAATCTCATTTCCATTCGGGAATGTCCAAGGGATTGAGTAACCCTGCGGGTCTTTGATGTTCGGCCTTGACTCGATTACAGGTATCACATCGAGCCACATGCTCCTCAATATCTGTTCTCATGCCCTTCCACCAAAAATGCTTTCTAAGATCCCAGTACATCTTTGAACCTCCCAGGTGTATGCAGTATTTAGAATCGTGAGCTTCCGACAAAATTTCCTTGCGTAGTGCTGGTTCAGTGGGCACACATATTCTATTCTTCCAGATGGTTCCTTGATCATCTTCTGTGTGGTTGGTTCGGTAACCTAGCCTCATCAATCCCGGAGATATTCTGTCTCCTCACAATTTTTCTGAGCTTGCCTGATGCGATCAGTGAGATTATACTCTATTCGGAGCTCATTCAACACTCCATGTGGCAAGATTTCAAGCTGGAGGTCATCAATCTCCTTACTCAGTTCTGGGGGTACAGATTCCGTGATCAGGCTGTGTGACAGTAACTCTTGCGACTAAGTGCATCTGCCACCACATTAGCCTTGCCCGGTGATAATGAATCTCTAAGTCATAATCTTTGATCAATTCTAGCCATCGGCGTTGCCTCATGTTTAGGTCCTCTTGGGTGAAGAAATACTTTAGACTCTTGTGGTCGGTGTAGATATCACATTTGTTGCCTATCAGATAGTGCCTCCAGATTTTCAGAGCATGTAACACTGCTGCCAATTCAAGATCATGGGTAGGGTAGCGCTGCTCGTGCTCTTTCAACTGTCGGGATGCATAGGCTATGACCTTCCCATTTTGCATTAGTACACATCCAAGACCTTGACGGGATGCGTCACAGTAGACCACAAAGTCCTGGTTGTTATCAGGCAGTGCTAAAACAGGTGTAGTAGTGAGTTTCTGTTTCAGTCCCTGGAAGCTTTCCTCGCACTCAGGCGTCCATTCAAACTCTTTAGTCTTCTTCAAAAGATTTGTCATTGGGCGAGCTATTTTGGAGAATCCTTCTATGAATCTGCGATAGTAGCCAGCCAGTCCCAAGAAGCTTCTGACTTCTGTCACATTCCGCGACTGTCCCACTCTTTTACTGCTTCAATCTTGGCTGGGTCAACAGCAACTCCTTCCGTGATAGCACATGTCCCAGAAATGCAACTTCTTGTAGCCAAAACTCACATTTACTGAACTTGGCGTAGAGCCGTTGTTGGCTTAGCCTCTCTAACATGGTCTTAGATGATGTTGTTCTGTCAGTCGATAGTAGCGGAGTAGACAAGGATATCATCAATGAATACCACCACAATTTGTCCAACTCCTCCATAAATACCTTATTCATCATGTTCATAAAGTATGCGGGGGCATTCGTGAGCCCGAATGATACCACAGTGAATTCAAACTGCCCGTATCTAGTTACAAAGGCGGTCTTGGGAATACCACCTTCTCGGATTTTCATCTGATGATAGCCTAATCTCAGATCAATCTTGGAGAAGTATTTGGCACCTCGTAGCTGATCTAGCAGGTCATCAATCCTGGCAGAGGATACTTATTCTTGATGGTGACGGAATTCAGATTCCTGTAGTCAATGCACATCCTCATTGTCCCCATTTCTCTTTACGAACAATACAGGAGAACCCCAGGGTGATGCACTGGGTCTGATAAATCCTTTGCCTATAAGTTCATCTATCTGCTTCTCGAGTTGCGCGAGTTCATCCACAGACATACGATACGGCCTTTTGGCAATTGGCCCTGTTCCTGGTACGAGATCGATTATGAATTCCACATCTCGGTCTGGTGGCATACCAGGGAGCTCTTCGGGAAATACATCAGGATAGTCTCTGACCACTGGTACATCATGTACGGTCTTTTCCTCCTTCTGTGATTCCTTACCGGTGCTTAGGGCACATAGGATAGAGGTGGTTTTGCCTGACTGGGGTTACATCTAATGGCTTGGCCGGTGGGGTGGGTTATTGGACATATCTGGGTGAACATGATATAATACCCCGGTGTTGGGTCAACCAATCCATTCCTAGGATGACATCTAGGTTGTGAAAGGTAGTAGGGTTAGGTTAGCTTAAAGACAAGACCCTCGATGGTAAGTTTCACTTCCTCACAGATGTGGGTGCAGGTTAGGTTCCCTAGAGGTGAGCTAGTTATTGTAGGTTCTAGTCGGGGTGTAACTGGTAGGTTATGTTCTCATGCAAACTTAGATGATATGTATGAACAAGTAGCTCCAGAATAAAAGAGAACTGATGCGGTATGACCATTAACTAAAAACATACCGTACACAACGTCAGGTGCAGTCTGTGCCTCCTCAGCATCCAGATGATTCAACTTTCCCCTGGTTTGTGTCCTCTGGGGGTAGTTAGCGACCTTGTGCCCAGGTTGGCCGCACGAGAAGCAAGTGAACAGTACATTGCCTGTGGGTGCAGCTGCCTTCCAGTTCCCAGCGTTCTGAGGTGCACGGGTTGATGCTGGACGGTCATTGGTCCGACGGGGGCGGTTGACACGGTCCTGAGTGTTTTGGTTCTAAACAGTGCGACCTTGAATATTACGGTCTTGAGGGTGGCGGTCCTGGGTATTGCGATCTTGAGCATAGCGGTCCTGATCTGGTCGGGGGTACCTAGCTGTGTAACCCCTGTTCTGTTGGCTTGATCGTGGGTTACCATTCCTGCCATGGTGTGGGAGTTCCCTGAATGATGCCTCCCTACAAAACCTCTTCTGATCACGTCCATGAAAAGTTTCCTCAGCCTTGCGCTTCTTTCCCCTGAACTCTTCTTCAGCCTCTGCGCGGTCTCGTTCGAGCTGGATGCAGCGATCCACCAGATCACGCAAGGTGCGACTCTTGATGCCTCCCAACTTTAGCTTGATGTGTGGACTTAATCCCTTGCGGAAGTAGTACAACCTCTCTTTCTCAGAGTTCACCACATTGGGCGGTGCATAGCGTAGGAGGTTGGTGAAACGGGTGGTATATGCTGCCATCTTGTCAGTTCCCATCTTAATGTTGCAGAACTCCTTAGCTTTAGCTTCCATGACTCCCTTGGGAATGTGGTACTCAGTGAATGCTTCCACAAACTCTCCCTAGGAAATGCTAGCGGGGTCCTCATGTGCTTCATTGTAGCTGTCCCACCATGAGCGTGCTGCTCCTGTCAGTTGATGTGCTGCAGCTCCAGCACATTCTTCATCTGTGAAAGTGGTGAGGTCTAGCTTCTTCTCCATCTCACGGAGCCAGTCATCTGCCACAAGTGGGTCGGGGTCGGTGCCATCATAAGATGGTGGCCTTAGCTTCAGGAATCCTTCCAGCTTTCGTGAGAAACCATTCTGCGGACCACCCTGACGACGGTTGTTTCCGTTGACGAGAGCAGCAAGGAGCTGGGTCTGTAGGGCCATCACCTCAGCAAGATTTGGGGGCGGTGGCTCTTCCTCGTGTCCATGGTTCTCCTCATGGCCCTGATTGTCTCCTTCCACCCTGGGTGGGGTTTGCTCTTGGTCGTAGGGAATCCTTCTACCTCCGCGTCCATGTCCACGGCCACGGTGGTTACCCCTCAGTTCTCTGAATGGCTCATTCTCAGGCTCTTGACGCATCAGGCGAGCAGAGCGGTGATGCGACATCTGTATACGTAGGAGTGAAGGATTTTAGTGTATGTGCTTAAAAATGTTTTAATTCTTTAGGGTAGGTTTACATGTAATAGATTAAAACATTTGAGCTATCCTACACTCATTCAAAGAAGCAATAATATCCATAAGATGCATAAAGATCCAGACACTCATTACATGGGGTTTATTACATAGCATCGTCTCCAGTAGCTACACTTGAAGACTCGCGGAATCACGCTATTCGTGCTATCTTATGAGGGATACATCAGGGGGATACATAAGTATGGTCTACATGGGGTAACTACTCCTGTGCGTAGATAGCCTCGGGGAAACGACTGTCTTCAGCTTCGATATCATCGTCTGACTTGTGGAGTCGTGCTATGTACTTTAGAGCTTCAGCTAACTCCTCAGTGGGCTTAGCTCCGGGAAGAGTAGGGCAGGCGTCAAGGTTGATTCGAGTCGGTGCTAACTCGAAAGCTTCAAGCCTTGGTCTGGTCTTGACTTGCTCCTCCTTAGGTAGCTTCTCCCACATGCTCTTCATCTCTCTGAGTCGCTTCCTGTCAGACTTCTACCAAGCTTCCCAAGTTCTCTCACACTTGTCCTGTAAGTACTCAGTGGATCTGACGTACTCAATCAAGTGTCCCTGGTTGCGTAGTGCCCTCTTCTTTACCTCCTCTAGGTTCTTTGTTAGTGTCTTGTTTGCAGACTTCAGCTTCAGCATCTCAAGTCCCTTGGTCCTCCCTCGATCTCCCCTGTGGTGGGTCTCGGTCTTTCTGTCCTCCAGATCTTACTGTAGTCCTAGGACCATGCTGTCCAAGTAGCAGTTCCTGTTTCCCAGATCCGTAGCCTTGTCCTTTAGATCGGCAACCTCAGCTTTGTGGGCCTCTTTCTGACGCAGGAGTCTCTCCTGAAGCTGAGTAATCTCATCTGTCAGTTTGTCCCATGTTTGGGTGTCCCTCTGGAACCTCTCCTGGTACTCCCAAAGAAGTGCTCTGTCCTGGCGCCTCTTCTGCTCAAGCTGTGCTACGTGCTTGTCCTGCTCTAGTAGGTAAAGTGCAGTGGTGCGAAGGCAACGGTCACTTTCTGCAAAGATCACCTTCCCTGTAATCATCATCTGCTCCGCAGGGGGGGTGAGTGTGAGGTCGAGAGCCTGTGGAAGTAGTCGGAACTCAGTCGTCTTCAGGTACTCGTAGTGGTCTCTCATCACGGTGCGGAGTGCCTGAAGGGAAGCAGAGTGGAGTCCCTCCACAACAGTATCCTCAGTGACTGTCCCCTCGGTAGCTGGTACAAGTGGTAAGGTGGTACTTGCGGGTATCTTGAAAGTAGTGACAACTGGTCCTTCAATATCCCCATCTGCTGCAGGCTTGCCTGAACAGGTGATCTTGGCGTGCTCAACAGGTACTCCAAGTGTGGCTAGGATTCGGCAGAGCGAATCCCTCCAACTCGGACAGGCCAAAGGTCAGCTTGGTGGACTCGAAGGGTAGTGGTCCAAGAGGTGGTAGTCCAAAAGGTGGAGCCATCTGCAAAAAGGTTTTTAGGTGTCAACAAGTCCAAATAATAGATAAGCCTTGCATAAAAATAAATGCAGGGTCAGTATATAATCGAAAGAGGTGTAGGTTTATCCTATCTAAGTGTCCATTTCTACGGGTTTCGTCCTAGGGTCAAGTAAGGCATTGATACCAACTAAAACGACCTGATTTCCTCGAAGGGAAAATCCACAGAGTCGTAGTGTAATTTGACCTTGGGTAGAATATTACCCGAATTCCAGTTCAAATATCACAGTCTTACATCGATAAGAGTACATAAATTTATTACATCGCCACCCTGGCAGAAAGCAGAAAAATAGCTATCATCCAGAAAAGCCTTGTAGAAGCGGTAGCGTCCTTTCTCCGACTTGAGCGTAGGCATGAAACCCTACTCATCAAACTCCTCCGAGTGGAACTCCTCCTCAGAACCTGGAACCCAAGTTTCAGTACGATTTGTACTGGCCACATTTTCCCATCCTAATATGCTTGTTATGTGGAAAGTGGATGCAACAGGATATACAAAACAGACCTATGCAGGCTGGGGTTTCCTATGCATAATAAGTATTTAGTTATAGTAGTAATTATCAGGTTTCCATCATCATACCACCATGTCCATCATCATACCCATAACCATCACCATCTCATACACACACACTCATCCGCTCAGTCGACTAAGACCAGCTCCCTCCCAGCCTTGTCTCAACGGCCCGCAGCCTCGCACCAGGCTCGCGGCCGGCACTCTCATACCAGAGGGAGAAAAGAGAAGGACTCATCTCACTAATTAGTACCACAGACATCCAGGAAAGGTCCATAGCCAACGAGTTGGCATATGTATCGACGATCATCAACCATACACTCTGCAGAGGTTTACTACGCCACAAGATGTGCCATCCTCGTTGGATATCGCCAACTAGGCTCATTCTGACCGTCCGGTCCAGCTTAGGGGTTGCCACTCTACCTTTCAGCCCTGGTACACCCCAAGTCTAGTCTAGGGTGGCTGAAACTGTGAAGTCCTTGTTCCCTCTCCCGAAGTGGGAGACAAGACATGTTCCTGCTCCCGAAGTGGGAGCCATGACATGTTCCCGCTCCCGAAGTGGGAGCCTTGTTCGTCTCGAAAGGGTGTGGGTCCCCGTGCCCGTACCTTCCTCACACTCTCTCGCCAAGCAGTAGTGGCAACTCCTACCTAGGGGTCTGGCCGTCCCGTCCCATTCCAGGCGAGTGGTTTCCTAAGGCATCCTGTTTGTAGCTGAGTACCACGAACGGGTCCTAAGGGTGACCAAGCCAAAATGTCTTCTCGAGGGTTTCCATTTACCGTGCCACCATAGCACCTCCACCGGGCTCCACCTCCTCGAGGCTCACACCCAGGCCACCTCATCCTATACCATCACATGCCCAGCACAGGCTTAAGTTACCCCTCAACGGGTATTCCACATTCCAGGTGCCCAGGTAGCACCTCGGCATGACTTGCCCCATTGGCTCGTCTTATATCTCAGCTTGGTCGACTCAACCCTCACCACCATACTCACCCAAGACACACGCAGCACACTCCCCGGAATCATCAGTTATCATCATCCATCGAATTCCATCACACAATATTTCCAGGTTTAATAAGCATGGAAGAGTAATATCATATAAGCGTGGCGTGTGACTAATCTATCAGCAGGGTAAGCAGGGGATTGGTTGCGTCAAGGTATAGGCTCACAAGTAATCTATTATGCAACCTAGCATAGTTTATTTGCAGAAAGTAAAGTGCTTGCATGTCTAATAGGATTCTATGGAGTTGGATGGGCTGTGGCACCTTCGGTGTAGTAGTCCCCGTATTCCTCGTGGTACTCACGATCCTCGTTCTCTGGGTCCTCCACTGAGTCTGAATACAGGCGATATATGTCGCGAGTTAGCGACATATAAAACATAGCAAAAAGATATGATAAAACCCAAAAGATCCAAATACAATAAAAAATAACTCCATTGTATAGAGCTTGATTTTAGATAAATTTTGGTCCTGGTTTTGTATTTTTCTGAGCTTGTATGAATTTATTATGAATTTCCAAAGAGTTCTCGAGGGGTGCCTCTCGAGGGGTGCCTAAGGAGTGCTCGAGGGGTGCCTCTCGAGGGGTGCCTGAGGAGTGCTCGAGGGGTGCCTCTCGAGGGGTGCCTGAGGAGTGCTCGAGGGGTGCCGCAGACTGAGTCGTTGAGGCATGCTTCGTTCGCTCGGAAGGGTTCCGTAATCGAGGGGTACCTCAAATGGGTCTGCACTCGAGAAGGGACTTCTCGAGGGTGCCGCAGACTGAGCTGTCGAGGCATGCCTCGTTCGCTCGGAAGGTTTCCGTAATCGAGGGGTACCTCGAAAGGATCTGCCCTCGAGGCCACGGAGAGGGCTGCGGCGTGAGTCCGCTGGGGGGTGTGGTTTGGGCGTTGATAGCCTCCGATGCCTCAATTGGTAGGTCGTGCTGCTCCACCAGTCCATGGCTAGTCTCATGGGGCTTCAGTGTGGTACTCGTGAGCTCCGATCATGGCTGGCCGTGGAGGCGGCGGCAGCTCGAGGCCGGCGGACGAAGCTGGCCAGGTTCTAGGCACCGTGGAGTCAAATTGAGGCCTCGGCTCGTTGATTCCGTGTTCAGGGCAGGCTATAAGTCTAACGCCGATGTTCCCGGTGCTTGGGAGAGGCTCGTTGCACGACGGCGGCTCTGGCGAGGCATCGATCTTCATGGCCTGGTGGTTATGGTGTTCCTTGGGCTGATCCATCTAGGTGGTTGGGCTCGGGACGTCACGATGAAGCTCGACGGCCATTCCTCGTCTAGTGAGGCAGCCGGAGTTGGCTGGAACATAGTTGCCATGGTGGCGCACCGTGGTGACGCGGTGACGGCATGATGGCTTAGACCATAGACCCGGTGCTTGCGCTCGGGTTCTATCAAAGCGTGCCATGTGTGCGGGGCTACGGCGAGTCTTCTGGCGAGATGGAGACCTCCTACGGCTACAAGCTTCGCCGAAACGGCGTCCTTGCCATGGCAACGCGGTTCATGGTGGCGGCGCAGTGACCAGGCTCATCACAGCGTGTTCTTCCTGTTTGGTTAAGGTTAGTCTCATGTCCGTGCTGTGCTTGGTGTTCCTGAGCCGGTAGCGGCTCGGTCTACGCGCTCGGGTGCAGAGCACCATGACCAGAGAAAGGGCATGGAGGTTTGGAACGGCGGCAGGGCAAGCTCACTGTCGGTGTTGAGGAAGTTAGGGTAGTGGGGCAGTGATGATTCGATGCAGTGCAGGGTGATCGCAGTGCCGTGCCGCTCTGCGGAGTTCTCCTTGCCTTGGCGGCCCTTGCTCCGGCTTCCTTCTTCTCCGGCGAGCTCCGTGGTGGCGCAGTCCTCGGCTCGCCTTGCTCCGGCCTCCTTGTCCCTCTTCTTCCGAATTGGCAGTGCTGGTGTGGCCACCGAGTGGCGGCGAATTGGTTGGGAAACCCTAGGGGGGGCTTGCGCTGGCTTTTATAGGCCGGGGCGTGATCATGGCCGCGACGGACGGTGATCGGAGCATGACCTAGATCATGCGGCTATGGGGGCTCTCAGGGGGCTTCTTGGGCGCCAAGATGATGCCGACATGGGGGGGGCGACAAGGTCTGACACGGCGTGGGCCAGGGGTCACGTCCCTTGCGTGGGATTGTAGGGCGGTTCGCGCGGCATGGGCGAGTGGCGAGGGGAGGAAAAAAGCACTGTGCTGCGTGGATGAGGAAGGGGGTGTTGTGGTGCCTGAGACTTTCCGCGAGCGTCGAGGGGACGCTCGTCTCGAGCCGGCCTAGGTCCAGGTGCGGGCGCGCGGTGTGGGGCGAGCGTCGAGGGGAGGAAGACGACTCTGTTCCCCTGAGGTCGACGGGTGGGCTTCGAGTCAGGCAGAGAGGTGCACGTGCAGACGCTCATCTCGAGCTGGCCCAGGTCCAGGTGCGGGGCGCTGTGGCGAGGGTTCCAGCGTGGGCGGCCCAGGTGCGTAGCGCGGAGGGGTCGAGCGGCGTGCGCGGGTTGGGCCGAGCAGTCTGGGCCTGCGAGGCTGGTTTGCCTCCCCTTCTCTTTTTCTTTTCTTTTTCTTATTTCCATTTGATTTTGAATTCCAATTCAAATGGGTTTTGAATTCCTGGTTTGTGCATTTAGGTCATGACTTGATAGGGCCTCTATAGGCTTTGCTTGTAGGTAGGGCCTACATACTAGGTGGTGCCATAATGAGGTTTAATATTTATGTCAATAAATATTTAGTGTATTAGTGAGTTGATCAAAATACAAAGAACTTGAACACCAAATCATTCATGCACATTTGTTGTAAGCTAAACATGAAATTTAATGCTCATGACCTAATGTCTATGTGTTCCTATCATGTGTTGGCTATGGTTGGTGCCCTAGGTATGCACACTCATCACAAAATGTTTTCAAAAATTTTCTGGGTGAGATTTTTGAGTGTGGTGTTTTCTAGGTTGTTACAGGTGAGGCCCTCTTGCTTAAGTGCTTGGGGAACCTTTCTCAACAAAGAGGGATTGGGCTATACCCCCAAGAATGGCAAGGCGGCTTTTGCTACTCACAAGACTAGTTTTGTGAGAAGTAATGGTGGGTTTTGCACCAAAAGCAAGCAATCCGGGCATGTAGAGCAATATTGCAAAAGTAAGAACAAGAATGCATTTGTATCCTCAATTCAATTTGATTCTTGCTATTTGCTTACCAAGGGTGTTAATGGTGTGAAAGCTAAATTCATTGGTGCACAAATTGTGGGCTCAAAGAAGAAAGCCATTGGGTACCAAAGAATTTGGTCACTAACCTTGGAGGACCCAAAAGGGTTTGGGTACCTAAAAATAATTGATTTGTTCTTGTAAGTCAATTACAAAGCCGGAGGAAGGCATTGGGTGCTTGATAGTGGGTGCACTCAACATATGACCGGAGATTCAAGAATGTTCAATTCAATCAATTCAAGTGGTGATCATGGATTTGATTCTATCATATTTGGTGACAATGGCAAAGGCAAGGTCAAAGGTCTTGGTAAGATTGCAATATCAAATGACATGAGCATATCCAATGTGTTGCTAGTTGAGAGCTTGAACTTTAATTTGCTATCGGTTGCTCAAATATGTGACCTTGGTTTCAAGTGCATTTTTGGAGTTAATGATGTAGAGATCATAAGTGTAGATGACTCTAACTTGATGTCGGTGTTTAGAACCGGGGGGGGGGGGGTCCTAACACCAGCGAGTGAGATTGTTTCTGCGTGTTCCTAGCTCCGGATGGTGATGCAAGAAGGACACTCGATGTATACTGGTTCGGGCAAAAGAAGGGCCTATGTCCAGTGGGGAGAGAGGAGATCGTGTTATCTTGCACCGGGGTGCTCGTAGTAGGGGTTACAAGCAGGTGAGAGAGGGATCGAGCCCCAGGTCTCGAGCGAGTGGGAGTGTGGGTGTGTGCGTGTTCTGGAAGATGACAACGAGGGCGTCGTTGATCGTCCAGAGTCTGTGGGAGATCCCCACCTAGAAAGGCCCCTGGTCCTCTCCTTTTATAGGCTCAAGGAGAGGCCAGGGTACAATGGAAGTACTACAGGAGGGTCCCTTCCTTTAGAAGGAAGGTTCTATGCCCTGTAGCGTCATGGGGGTGGCATGGTCGTCGTCCTTGTCATCATGGCATTATGGGGGAGCACGTCCGGTACTATGGCGCCCCATGTTGAGGTCGTGTGCTCCCAGGAAACCCGCTGCCAGGGGCGTGCTCTCTCCCGAGGCTTTGGCTTGAGGCCTCGGGGGCACTGTGCTTCCTTTGTCAGACGTCCCAGGAGAGCTACGTCGAAGTTGAGCCTCTAGGCGGCTCCGAGGCCTCGGAGTGGTCATAGTGCGCAGAGTGGGCGGAGAGTCCCCATCAACCCCCGTCTAGTCCCATCCAGGGCGTGTGAGCGGAGGTCGTGATGTCAGGTACAGTGGATATGGTGGAGTTCCCGATGGGAGATCGTGCGGACTGGATGTCCACGGCAGATGGCGTTCTTGATAATCAGGAGGTTTGACTCCCGGAGAGAGCGGAGGCCTCGATGGTGCTGTAGCTTGTCAGTGGTCGTGTGCTGCCGAGGCCCTAGAGTGGGTACAGTGTGCAGAATAGTGGCGTTGGGTACGGTTCCCCATACCTGGTTCTACGGGTGGTGGGAAAAAGAGGATGTGACTTTTGTCCCGTCTCCCCATGCCTCCTGCACACCCCTGCCCTATCCTGACAGCACCTGTCAGCGCGTGCCAGGGAGTTGGTAGGAAGCCCTGTCTGATGGGACAGGGGCGTAGCGAGCGGTGGAACGGCTGTCAGGGTCCTTGGGAGGAGTGGAAAGTTTACTTTTTGCGGAAGCCTGACGTGGAGCCTCGGGCAAGTCGGAGAATGGAGCACCTCATGAGAGGATGGCGAGAAGGCCTCGGGCGAGTCGGAGATTTGGTCATTCGTCTGAGCCCTGGCGAGAGGGCCTCGGGCGTTGGGTTGCCTTGGTCCACTACCGTTCGTTGGGTTCGCGGGCTTTGGCTTGGTGGGCCAATTGGGTGTTGGCTGTCTTCTTGGCCTGGGTTATGTTTTTCGAATGTGTATTTAGTACCTCTGGTTAGGGTACCTATTATTTCAATACTCGACAGTAGCCCCCGAGCCTCTGTGGGAGTGGGGGCACTCCCTCAGAGGTTTGGTTCGTCGCTTGGTGCCGCACGAAGTCAGGATCCTTGTTGAATTTGGACAGACTTTTCTCTGGTGGGTGTGCGCGAGCACACCCACCGGGTGTAGCCCTTGAGTCCTTGGTGGAATGAGGCATTCACCCAAGGACTGAAAATCTTGCATAAAAAGAGGTTAGTCGTGTTTCCCGAGCCCCCGAGCCCCTCGATTGCCGATCGGAGACGACCGATGGCTTCGGGCTTGGGAGTAGACGAAGGTTTTTTTGACCTTGTCTCGGGTGCGAGGCAAGCCCCCGAGCCCCTTTTCGCAAGGGGTCGGTCAGGAGCGGCCTCGTCTTGGTTTTCTCGACCCTCACGCATCCCTTTCGCAAGGAGGAGGGGGGGGGGTGTCGTGCTACCCTCGATGGGCATCGGCTACGACATCCCCGGTGAGCTGTTAATGGGTAGGTCCGAGCGTGTGCTCGTGCCCCGTTCGCTAGGGGTCGGCTAGAGGCCCGGAGGCGCACATCGTAGAGCCAGAGGGTCATCACCAGGACGTGAACTATGAGGTTCTTGTGGCTCACGTTGGTCAGCACCAGATTGATCAGCACAACGTGAACGCCAAGACCCGTAACGCGCTTTTGACCAACATCTCTCTTCCTGAGTTTGAGCGTGTCTCTGAGCTTGAGACGGCACGGAAGATCTGGGTGAAGCTTCAGAGCTATCACGAGGGGACCGTTCAGGTCAAGACCAGACTCTTCGAAACATACAAGCGAGAGTACAAGAACTTCACTCAGTTGGAGGGAGAGACAATTGACAACATGTTCGATCATTTCCAAACGATTGTGAACAATATGCGTGCCAATCGGGCCAACCTACCTTATGATGATCATGAGAGGGCACTCAAGTTGCTATATGCCCTAGATCGAAAGGTATGGGAGGTGAAGGTGTCGACTATCATCGAGTCGCTAGGCTATGACACCCTCACCGTGGACGAGCTATTCAGCAAGCTCAAGTCCAGCGAGATCGACCAGCTTACCCAGGACAAGCTGAAGAACCCATCTTCACATACTATGGCTTTGGTCTTAGGCAAGCATGGGTCAACTTCTTCCGCTAACACTTCACCACATTTCTTTGCTTTGTCCTCTTTGCTTTCAGTAACAGAGGAGCAGGTAGAGGAGTTGGGCGATGACGAGCTCGCCCTCATCATCAGCCGGTTTTCGTGGTTTCACAAAAACCGCTTGAACCACCGACATGGTGATGGGAAGGACGGGGTTGTCGGGTGCGGTGACCCCAACCACTTCATCGCAAACTGCCCCAAGCGCAACAAGGTCTTCCCCGGCCGGAACAACAACCCCAGGCGCAAGGACAAACGCGACTTCAACGCCGGGAAGAAGAAGGCGAAGGGCAAGTTCGACAAGGAGGCCCTCAAGGAGAAGTACTACAAGAAGGCCAAGGAACAAGAGCGTGCCTTCCTCGCGTCGATCAGCGACCTCGACGATGACTCCGACGATCGTGCTACTTCGAGCGACGATGAGTCCGAGAGGAAGATGGAGGACTGCTTCAATGGCCTATGCTTCTTTAGAAACTCCACCTCCGGAGGCTTCTGCACCATGGCCTTGGGAGGAGGAGGCGAGCACGCACTCGGGACAGCGCGGCGACGATGACACCACTTCCGAGGTATACACTTCTTCCACTGTCGATCGTCTTTCTGCCGAGCTAGAGTCCATGAACGAGACGCTGCTCAGTCAGGACAAGTTGCTTAGGCGTGCGGCTAGAGAGCATAAGGAGTACAAGGAGAAGTTAGCCGTGGCACTTAAGGACTTAGAGTTTGCTCGCTCCGAGGTGCGTGTGACTGAGGAGGAGGAGTGTGAGGAGTGCACGATGCACATGACCAACTTTGCAACCCTCCAAACCAAGTATGCCTCCTTGATCAAAGTGTATGATGAGTTGAAATCAAGGCTAGACTTGGTGGGTGATAGCAAAGAATGTCCCTCCTTGAGGAAGGAGCTTGAGGAGGTCAAGGATCGACCTTCCTGGTTGGGTGCGTGCAAGTCTTGTCCAGGCTTGCGAACTGAGTTGGCAGAAAAGGATGCCAAGCTTGTCAAGTTTGAGAAGGCCAGCTCAGTTAGCACTGTTTCCGCATGCTATGTGAGCGTTGTGTGAGGGGATGGAGCTTGAGATTGCCCGGTGAGGGGTGAGTTGAGATTGCAAAACTGCCGGCATGCCAAGATGCAACCGAGGAGGAGGAGGAAAACACATACCTTCGGTCCATCTTGAGTTGGGTGTCATGCAGTGAGCCGCAGTTGGGCATGATGATCAGTCAGTTCAAGAGGGGAACTAGCGGTCTTGGAGTAGGCTTTGCTTCAGGTGGGAAGGGCGCAAACTCTTTTGGGAGGATTGGTGGGTGTAGTGGCGTGAACCCTAGTGAAAAACCTTCCACTACACCCAAGCTAACCAAGATCACTCCACCTGAGCCTCCCAAGCCTATTACCAAGGATGGGGTCCTTGAAGAGCCCCCCAAAGCTCCACCTCGCAAGCAAGTGTGGGTTCCCAAAACTAACCATCTTAGGAACACACTTGACACTCTACCCGACGTCTCTAGTGATCCCATTCCGAGAGGCAAGCATCCAGCCAGAGTGAACAACCCCCGCACGAGAGCGAACCAACAACCCAAGAGAGTGGTAAGGTTCCAGTGCGAGTACTGTCACCGTGAGGGTCACTTGGCTAAGTTTTGCTTTTGGAGGAAGAGAGACGCTCGGAGAGAGTTGGAGCTGAACAATCAGGCCAGGCACCACCCTTTCCATGGTGTGCAGGGTCAGGGAGTTCAGAGGCAGTGGGCTAGACCTGATGGTGCACCCCCTCAGGTAGCTAGACCCTAGGCGGCTAGACCACAGGGAGGTGGTCCTGCCCGGCGTGGTTCCGATTGTGCTCCATACGGCCATGAGCCCCGTGTAAGAGGCTTTGTTGCACCGTCCCATAGCGGGCCACGTTTCAGCAACGTGGTGATCGCTACCCCCAGATGGGACGAGGTATGGTTGGAGGCTTTCCGTTCCATAGCGGACCACCCCTTCAGTTTGGTGGTGATTGCTATCCTCCCATGGAACGAGGTCACTTTGGTGTTTTTCCTAACACCTTTTCTCGGCCAATGACACAGCACTGGTATCCTTCACAGTATACTAACCCCAGTGTTGTGTCATTCACTCATTCCCTGCCTTTCTACTGATGCAGGAACTCAGGTTGGAGAAAATGTGGCTCATGGATTCCGGGTGTTCGTGCCACATGACCAGAAGTTCTAGATGGTTCTCTAGCCTGAACCCCGTGCCCCACAAGGAGTATATCACATTCGGGGACAACAGTAGAGGTAAGGTTGTTTCTCGTGGGTCAATCCGACTTAACGAGAATTTTGTTCTCAAAGATGTTGCGTTGGTTTCGAACTTGCACTTCAATTTGCTTTCTGTGTCGCAACTTCTTGAGGATGGGTTTGAGGTGCGCTTTAAGATCGGCTTGAGCAGAGTTTTGGATTCTCAGGGCAATCTTGTTTGTTGGATTGTCCCATTTGGCCGTGTCTTTCGAGCCGACTTTTCTCGTGCTTTCGGTCCTTCTCGGTGTTTGGTGGCAGGTCCCTCTTCTGATTTGTGGAAGTGGCATAGGAGGCTTGGACATTTGAACTTCGACTTGCTTGCAAGGCTTAGTTCAATTGGCCTAATCCGAGGATTGCCTAGGCTTAAGTTTCAGAAGGATCTTGTCTGTCACCTTTGTCGCCATGGGAAGATGGTTGCCGCTTCTCACCCACCTGTGAATCAGGTGATGATTAAGCGACCCGGCGAGCTTTTACACATGGACACTGTTGGTCCAGCTCGGGTCTGCTCGGCGGGTGGGAAGTGGTACGTTCTAGTGATCGTGGATGACTTTTCGAGGTACTCTTGGGTGTTCATTATGGAGGGCAAGGATGAGGCTTTTTCGCATGCTCGAGATTTGATTTTGAGGTTGAAAACTGAGTTCCCCCAGACACCATTAGAGCTATATGCAGTGACAATGGTACAGAATTTGACAATTCTCAGTTTGACACCTTCTGTGCTTCTTTTGGACTTGAGCATCAGTTTTCCTCTCCTTATGTCCCTCAGCAGAACGGTGTTGTTGAGCGCAAGAATCGGACCCTTGTTGAGATGGCCAGGATGATACTCGATGAGCATAGGACTCCTAGGCATTTTTGGGCCGAGGCGATCAACACCGCTTGCCATGTTTTAAATTGCATCTTTCTTCGTGCTTTCATGAAAAAGACTTCTTATGAGTTGCGATTTGGACGGGTACCGAAGGTGTCTCACTTCAGGGTATTCGGGTGCAAGTGCTTTATCCTGAAGCAAGGCAACCTTGATAAGTTTGAGTTCAGGTCTGCTGACGGTGTTTTTCTTGGTTATGCATTGCATTTTCGAGCTTATCGTGTTCTTAACCTTGAAACTAACCGTATAGTGGAGACCTATGAGGTCACATTCGACGAGACTATGCCTTGTGCTTCTCCTATTTTTGAGCATGCAGGAGATCAGGAGCTGGGAGAGACCATCTTTGTGGAGGAGGAGCAGGAGAATGCCGATTGGGGTGATCCCGAGCCGACTCCACCGGCTGCCCCCGTCGACCCTGCGACGATGACTTTGACTCGCGAACCCGATCCCACTACTTCCACTACTTGGGGTCCATTCGAGCCACCTCTCCAGCGAGCACCGGCTGCACCTGAGGGAGCGACAACATCTGGCGAGGGGGAGGCTACTTCGGCAAGGCAGGTGCCCTGAAGCGTTCAGCAGATCCACCCTCCGCAGCAGATGATCGGTGGTATCGACCAGCTTGTCATGCGGCAGCGAGCGTGTGAAATCTCACACTTTGCTCATTCTGCATTTGTTGCTTCTTTTGAGCCCAAAGATGTTGGACACACACTTTCTGATCCTAACTGGGTAAATGCCATGCATGAGGAGTTAGAGAACTTTGAGCGAAACCATGTTTGGGCACTAGTTCCACCTCCACCAGAATGCCACCCTATAGGTACCAAGTGGGTTTTAAAAAACAAATAGGGTGAGGATGGGATGTTAGTGAGGAACAAGGCTAGGTTAGTGGCCCAAGGCTTTTGTCAAAAGGAGGGGATAGACTACGAGGAGACCTTTGCCCCTGTAGCTCGTTTAGAGGCCATACGAATCCTATTAGCCTTTGCTGCTTCTAAAGGGTTCAAACTTCACCAAATGGATGTCAAGAGTGCCTTCCTAAATGGGTATATAGAGGAAGAGGTCTATGTTAGGCAACCTCCTGGTTTCGAGAACCCCAAGTTTCCAAACCATGTTTATAAACTCCAGAAAGCTTTGTATGGTTTGAAACAAGCCCCTAGAGCGTGGTATGAGAGATTAAAAACCTTTTTGCTCTCTAAGGGTTTTAAAATGGGGACGGTAGATAAGACTCTGTTTCTCCTCAAGCAAGGCAATGACACCCTTTTAGTTCAGATATACGTGGATGATATCATCTTTGGTGGCTCTTCTCATGCGCTTGTTGCCAAGTTTGCAGATCTTATGAGCAGGGAGTTTGAGATGAGCATGATGGGTGAGTTGACCTTCTTCCTCGGGTTGCAAATCAAGCAAACCCGAGACAGGACGTTTGTGCATCAAGGCAAGTACATGAAGGACGTCCTGAAGAAGTTCGACATGGGTGAGGCCAAGCCTCTCACAACGCCCATGGCAATGACTATTGCGTTGGACGTGGATGAGGACGTAGAGCCCGTGGACCAGAAGGAGTATAGGAGCAAGATCGGTTCACTCCTGTACTTGATGGCGACGAGGCCGGACATACACTTTGCAGGCGTCCCCTCGGACTTCCCACAAGCAGGCGGTCAAGCGCATCATGAGGTACCTCTGATACACTCCTGAGTTCGGGCTTTGGTACTCTTCTTCTTCGACCCTTTCGCTTTGTGGTTATTCCGATGCGGATTTTGCCGGCTGTCGGCTTGAGCGCAAGTCCACTTCTGGAACTTGTCAGTTTCTTGGCTCTTCACTCGTTTCTTGGTCCTCCCGCAAGCAGTCTAGCGTAGCCTAGTCTACCACAAAGGCCGAGTATGTCGTGGCCGCTTCTTGTGCGTCGTAGTTGTTGTGGATGGTTGCTACATTACGTGATTTTGGTCTAGCTTTCAGTTGGGTCCCTTTGCTTTGTGATAGCACAAGTGCAATTAGTGTAGCAAAGAACCTAGTCCTTCACTCTAAGACCAAACACATCGATGTTCGCTTTCACTTTCTTCGTGATCACTACGAGAAAGGCGACATCGACTTAAGGCATGTAGACACACACAACCAGCTTGCAGATATCTTTACCAAGCCTTTGGATCTCTCAACTTTCACTAGGTTGAGAGGTGAGCTTGGTGTGTGTTTCCCCTTTAGATGGGGGAAGCATTTTGTTTGTTGTACAGAGTAGTAGTTTTCTCCGATACCCTTTTAGTTCTGTTTTGCTCTGATAGATTAGCTTTGCATGCATTTCATCATGTATATTATTGCATTTTCGAGCTGCATGTCTATAGCCTTTAGAATGAAATTATGCACTTGTGGTTATGCTTCGATGATATATGATGATGCTTGTAGCTTAGGCTCTTGTTGATCACTTGATACATGTTATGAGCTAAGCTATCTTTTGTAAATGGTGAATTTGACTAACCAACTATGCAATCTTTAAATTGTTCACCATTGAGATAGGCACCTAGCATGATTAGAATGGTTTGAGTTCTCTTGTGCTATTCCATATATGCTAGGTTGCTATGTCTCTTGCACTGAGTCCTTCAGTTGCTTGGTTTGTTCATATTCTGCTTATGCTTAAAATTTGAACCAAGTTAGTGAATTGAAAAGATCGAGATGAGATTGCTTTGTCAACACATCACGATATCGAGACTGTTTCTCATTGCACTTTTGAGTTAAACTTGAGCCGTGTAGTGTGAGACCGAAACCGGTGCTTTAAGCTTCTGATTGTTTTCTTGCATAGGCTTAGCCCGGTTGAAAATTTAGGCAAAGACATTGCTTTCAACCTCTCACAATCACATGCTTAATTGAAAACTTGTGTTAATACCACTGCAAATCTCCGATAAAAATTTGATCAACACAAGTCTATGTTTCATTCTATAGCATGATGATTGAACTTTGCTAGGGGTAGTTCACCTTTCATACATGTTTTAGCACTTGTTTGACTTCCTGTCTATTCATGCTTAGTGCTATCTTAGTGGTGAACCCCTTTCTGAATGGCTTAAAACTGCTCAATGCTTACTTGTTCATTTTTTCGTATTCATTTGATCAGTTGAGCCTTTGCTAGCACTTGTTCTTGTTGCTAAGTTGTCGGAACATCACTCACTAGAGCATCCTTTCGCTCTATTTGCTATAAACTTGAAGCTTTTGCATTGTGCATTTCATGCATTTTAGCTTAGAGTGCAGCCTATTTTGCTCTGGTACACATGCTCTTGCTCCAATACAGCTAACTTGGCTTAGCTCCGATACTCTTTTATGCATTTCCTTGTTGTCTTATCACCTTCATATGCCAACAAGGGGGAGAAATTTTCTGATGTGTTGATGTTGGCAAATGAAGTATATAGGCTCCTTTCTAGGGGGAGTTTTTGGTGTTGGCACTTGTCAAGGGGGAGTTTGGGTAACCAACTGGTTTAGAACGTTGTTGCATAGCCTTTGTGTCTAGGCTCGCTTTCAGGGGGAGTCGCTTCTTTGTTCTTGTTGCCTCTCTATTTGTTCTTTCAAGTGGTATGGAGCTTTCAGCTAGTGGTGTTGAGCCCGTTCTGCCTCTTCTTGAGGACTAGCTTTTTCTTGACTTGGTTGCGTTGAGCCATTGCCCATGTCTTTGGGGACCAAGTCTTTGCTCTTGTGATGAGTTTTCGCTTCGATCTTGTTCTGTGTGATCGAGTTTTGCTCTTTGAGAGTTGTGGCTCTGATCCTTTGCTTGGTTGCATCAAGCCATTGCCCATGACTTTGGGGACCAAGCTTTGCTTATTTCAAATCGCCCATTTTTAGCTTTTGGTTCTTGGCTTTTGGGCATTTGAGTAAGTTTTCTCTCTCTCTCTTCTTCTTTTCCCTTTTATTTTTGATTATTGGTACGGAGTGTTGACAATGCACTCATCAAGGGGGAGATTGCGAACACAAGGTTGATATGTGCCCTTGTGGTTCGGCCCTTTGTGATGAGTAATTGATCAACAGGCTCACCGGGAGGGGTGAGTGGCAACATGTCTCTTGGCGGTGTTGTTGTGCAGGTGTGGAGCTCGGAGGCAGTGGTCGATGGCGAGGTGAAGGTCAAGTAGAGACGTGCCGTGCCGATGGACCGGGAGTGGCGAAGGGTGGACGTGAGGCTTGGACTGACGGACCGGAGGGCAGGAGGACCAGCTATGGTAGCTAGCACTTGGCTTCAGCAAGTGAGAGCACATGGGATGTGCGACTGCATCGGCCAAGTCAAGACGGAAAACGATGGCGTCGTGGCACTTGGCGGAGGTCGGACACAGGCTTGCACGGGGCAAGTGTCGTCGGTCGAGTCAAGGAGGAAGGCGAAGGCGTTGTGCTCGACGGAGGCTGGACATGCATCGACATCAGTGTCGGTGGCCGGGGCGTGAGACCCACGCTCTATCTTCGGCGCGGGTTTGGTAGTTGAGCCTCAGAAAACTACTTGCTACGGTTTCCGAGTTTGGGCCTCAAAACTCGGGGTGGATGGTTTCCTGGTTTGGGCCTCAAAACCTGGGCTCGTGGGTTTCTGAGTTTGGGCCACAAAACTCAGGGTGGCGGGTTTGCCGGTTTGGGCCTCAAAACCTGGCGGAGGTTCCTATGCGGAACGAGTCGACGCGTGGCGGCACCGCGAGGCTTGCGTCAAGGCGAAGCTAGCGGTGAGAAGGCACGGCGGTCAACGAGACGGCATGTGGCGGCATACTGGAGCTTGCGTCGAGGCGAAACGAAGGATGAGAAGGCGCGTGGCCGTCGGATGAAGACCTAATAGAGTTGGACTAGAATACCCCTAGGGTTAGCTAGTTTGCTCTTGTATCTAGGGGTAGAAGGGGAATATGTATTAGGACTATAAATAAGAGAGGCAGCCCCTCCTCTCTCGCTATCCAAGTAGCCATCCTTGCAGCATTCATTTTTATAGACTCTACAATTCATCTGTTAGGGCTTTCTTCCTCTAGCTGCTTGTGATCCGCAGAGACGGCAATTCCTCTATGTATTTTGTGATTCCAGGAAAAGGGACCGTAATCCCTTTGTCTCCTCGTTGGGACGTTTGCTGAAATCTTTGATTCACGTTTTGAGTTCTTCGCGTTTCTCTCTTGCCCCTCTTTTGATCTTTCGCGTTTCTCGTTGATTTGAGGGATGGATTGAAAATCTGTTTGAACCATCTTGTGTAGCTTCGTGAGAGTCTTCTTTCTACCAAAGGAATTTCTCTAATTCCTCATGAACTCACAGATCGGGCGGATTTCGTTTTGGATCACGTTATTGCATTTTTGCCTCGGATTTCTTCGATTCACCGATTTGCAGTTAGTGGAGAGCCATGATCTCATAGGAGTAGCTCACTAACTTGCTTGTGACTCCCCTCACCAAATTTGAGCCCTAGTGCTTTTGATTTGAGGGAGATCGGGTTGAGTCGACGGATGAACAACATAGTTTCAGGGGCATCGGACGCTCGAGTTCTTGGCATCGGACGCTGACCCGAGTAGCATCGGACGCTCCGTTGCCACATGTCACTTTCTATGTTTTTTAAGGGGCATCGGACGCTGGCATCAGACGCTACAGTGCAGTGTCCGATGGTCATGCAGTGAGGTTCCAGAAACCCTCATTTTGCATCGGACACGTCCGTTATCAGAACATCGGACGCTGTCTTTTCATCGAACGCACCGGCACTACATCGGACGCTAGCATCGGACGCTGAGTGATCACTGTAGCAGCATCTGATGGCTACACAGTAAGGTTCCAGAGAAGTCCTATTCACATCAGACGCGTCCGACGTGAACACATCGGACGCTCCCAGCGTCCGATGCAGCTGGTTCTGCACTGTTTCGTCCGTTGCTCGTTTGTCTGACTTCGGATTTGGTTTCTGGTTTTTGCGCTGGGTTCCTTGACTAGTGTAGTGTCCTGCTGTGCTTCTTGGAGGCATCCACCCTACATCTAGGGTTGTGGACACTAGCAAGTCTTGGTCTTGCTTGTGGAGTTGAATTTGGGACAGCGGCCGTTCATTTCTCGAAAAGAAATTTGAGGCTCCCATTCACCCCCTCTGGTCGCCCTTTTTGGTCCTTCATAGACTAATATATCATCAGTGAACACTACCACGAACAGATCTAGGTACTCCATAAACACTTTATTCATCATGTATATAAAGTATGCAGGTGCATTAGTTAATCCAAAGGACATAACAGTATACTCATACAGCCTGTATCTAGTAACAAAGGTTGTCTTTGGGATGTCTGTAGCTCGATCTTGATCTATTGATAACCCGATCGAAGATCGATCTTGGAGAACACACAAGCACCTTTCAACTGGTCGAACAGGTCATCAATTCTAGGCAAGGGATACTTGTTCTTAATTGTGACTCTATTTAAGGTCTGGTAGTTAGCACACATTCTCTGACCCCCATCCTTCTTATCAACAAAAATGACTGGTGATCTCCAGGGTGAAGAACTAGGATGAATAAAACCTTTTTCTTGTAATTCTTTTAATTGTTTCTTAAGTTCTTATAGTTCGTCTACCCCCATTCTATATGGCCTTTTAGCTATAGGTGCAATTCCAGGCAATAACTCAATAATGAAATCAATATCTCGGTCAGGTGGCATACGTGGCAGATCATCTGGGAACATGTCCTGGAACTCCTCCACCAGTCGATCTTGTGGATGGACACCTTCTTCTAATTGATTCACAACAACTGTCTGTTGCTCCTTCATTACCACATCAACACTGATTCTATCCCCACTAAGAGTTGTCAACACCACTACCTTCTCTTGACACTGAATTACTGTCCGGTGTTGTTTCATCCAATCCATACCCAGAATAATACCTATTCCAGCTGTTCTCAATATAGTGGGTCTCACTTGGAACTCTACCCCCCTTAGGTTTACACTAGCTGAAGGACACTGATATGAAGCTTGCATGCATCCCCTAGGTGAATTTACTGCTATTGGGGTTTTCATGACACGCAAAGGCACACTACGTATTCTAACAAAATCCTGCGAAATAAAGGAATGCGAATCACCGGAATCAAAAAGAACAGTAGCAAGGATGGAGTTGAGACTAAATGTACCCATCATGACCTCCGATGCCACCTGTGCTATTTCAGCAGACACATGATTCACCCGTCCAGTATTTGGTGCTGGCCTCTGGTGATTCCCTTTCTGATTGTTGTTCTGCCCCTGCGGTGCGGGCTGGTTCTTCTTGGGACAGTGGTTAGCATAGTGCATGGCTTCTCCACAACGATAGCATACATTAGGGTTATTAGGTGCACCCCCTTTATTGGGAACTCCCTGATGAGGTGCCTGCTGCCCTCCTTGCAGTTGCCTTTGTTGGCGCTGCTGCTGGAACTAGTTCCTCTGCTGGTTCTATCCACCACCCCATTGATTTGAGGGTCCTTGCATCCTCTGCTGGTATTGCTATGGGGGATTCAGGCGGGGGCGAGTGTTGCTGCTGGAAGCCTGCCCCTGAAGCCCTCTCTTCTTGGCCTCCATCTCCTTGCGCTTATTGTCAATAACAATGGCGTGGTTGACCAATGTTTGATAGTTGGGGTACACGTTGGACATCAATTGTAGTTGTAGGTCATCCTGCAAACCCTTGAGGAAGCGGCGTTGCTTGTCCTTATCTTCAGCAACATCATTAGAAGCATAACATGACAACTGAGAAAATTTGTCACGGTACTCTGCCACTGTCATGGACCCTTGCTTTAGGGTCCGAAACTCCTCCTGCTTCAGCTCCACTAACCCATCAGGAATATGATAGGAGCGGAAGGCATCTCCGAACTCCTGCCAGGTGATTTCAGGTGCGTTGTTAGGACGCCCATACTGGTAGGATTCCCACCAGTCTTGTGCTGCTCCTTGTAACTGCCCTGAGGCATACAACACCTTCTCCAGGTCAGTGCACTGGGCTATGTTCAGCTGCTTCTCCACCGCACGCAGCCAGTCATCAGTGTCCAGTGGTTCCACAGCGTGATTGAACATCGGAGGGTGTCCTTTCAGCAACCCTCCACGCCGGTCTCTCACTTGAAGTGGTGGTGGTCCTCCTCCAATAGGCTGGTTATGCAGGTGCTACATCATGGTCTACATGAACTGGGCCTAGATGCCCATTAGCTGAAGGATGTCCACAGGTGGTGGTGGTGGTGGGTTCATAGCTGCACCATGGCCACGGCCATGGCCACGTCCACGTCCACGTCCACCTCCTCTGGCGGCCATCTGTTTTCCAAAATATGCAAATTCATTTAGAATTTCTCAGAGAATATCATTGGAGGTAAGCATATTAATAGAACTGAAAGTGCTTCAGCAGTAATAGTTAAGTAGAACAGTCATAACATGAGTTCTAGAAATCAGTTTTAGGTGTTCTTCAAGCCGTTGGAAATATAATGAAATTATCTACAACTTTTGTTTAGATCATATTCCCAGATTCAGTCGTTAAGTTTCCCAAAAATAAAGAACAAGAGAAACTGTTCTGCTTTCCAGACTGCACAGGAATTTCAACTTGTGACAGCCATAACTCCCAAATGAAAAATGATTTTTGGGTGATTCTAGTGGGGTTTGTAAGATATTTAAGTCTAGTTGCCACCATAAAAATTTCATAGCATTTGGTTTTATGGATCTGGAGATATGACGTAATGAACACAAACTGCTACGAACAGAACAGCAGGGACAGCAGATAAGTAAACCCACTAACTTCATTAAACTTCCAAAAACCTTACTAGGGGATTTGCGGACATGCCCACAATCCCACAATCATGCAAAGATCCAAATCATTCAAGTTCATAAGGACAATCATCTAAACATTAAGTTCCACAAACACACTCACAAGACGCAACTGACGGACTACTATCGTTTATTAACACACTGTGGCATGCTACCCTATGGAGCGGTATGGAGCGGTATCGATGATGGTGAAAGCCTCCTTCTTCTTCTTATAGAGTGAAGGTGAACCCAGCTAAGCTCTCAAGTTGTCTATCTCCCCTTGGAGACGCTTCTGAGCGACTTGGGCATTATACAGCTCCACCTTAAGGTCATCATTGGAGGATTGCACCTCATACAGGTGCCTCACTGAAACTTCCAGAACAGGATCTCCACTAGGAGGAGCCTTCACTGTCCAGACCTCCTCCTCAGGGTTGAAGCGAGGAAGAAACCTGTAGCTGTCCTCCTTCATGGCCTCATAACGGCGGCCATGGTAGTGGATGTAGGCGGCCTCGGCAGCATCCTCCATGCTAGCGAACACTGTATGTCGCATTGGGATGGAGTGAGCAGATTCCTGAACCTCCGCATTCTGGCCATCATTCCATGTGGTAACAGACACATAGGTCTTTCAGCAAGTAGCCTCCAGAGGATGTGTATACTCGATACATATGTAGCGGATGTTCACCTGCAGGTCGGGGTAGTACTTCTCCAGCATGTCCTCAAGCAGCTTGTGGTAGTAGGAGGTAGCTAGGGCCTGCTTGTATGAAGTCTTGCGGTTCTAGCCCACCTCGTTGTCTTCCTCTAGTACAACTGGTAGTGGCGATGCCGGTAGTGGTGAAAGGACCACAGGGTATGCCGATGCAACTGGTGGCGTCGGGACAGGTGCTGGCATCGGGGTAGAAGGGGGGCGACGCTCACCAACACATTTGTCTGTGTAGCTGCTGGGGCAGGTGTCGGTGCTGGTGCAGGAGCCGGTGGTGGTGTAGGGGATGTAGTTGGCATCAGGTACCAATCCTCGCCTTCATGTCCCGTGATGTCATGAACCAGCATGGTGTCTTCCATGGGCTCCACCTCTTCCTCATCATCAGAGATCAGGATGATGCCCTCCTCCTGGGGCTCCATTGGCGCATATGAGGCCATCGGTGGGTAGTAACCTCCAGTGCTGATGCGAGCGGTCTTCTTGGCACGAGGCATCTATTAAAATTTTAGAAGGGGATGAAGTTAGATCAACCATTTTATAATAGAATAAGAGAAAGTAGCATAAATTTTGGCAATTAACAAGACTAAAAGTAAATCAAGAACCAGAAGAGTAAAAAGAGACTAATCATGACCTTTCCTACCTAGGCTTACGTTCTACGGTCAATACGGCTTGATACCAATTTGTCACACCCAATTTACAAACGACAAGACAAAATTGAATGTATAAAACTTATGTGCACCCAGAAAACAGTCGCACACATAAGGAGATAAATTACAAAAGATGGCATCATTACTGTGCTTATTACATAACAACTTTATTACAACTCAAAGTTCAAAACATAAAGCAAGCGGATGCCAATTCGACGCTAGGAGGCACGATTCAACACAGGAAAGGTACCAGGAGAGAGAGGGAGTGACGGCGAGCTCACCAGACACGAAGCCGAGGACCGGGAGGGGCTGGAGATGGTGCTCGGCGGAGATTGGTGGACGGCGGTGCTCTGCAAACGCCGGTGACCACGATTAGCGAACTGAGAAGGAGAAATAAAAGGGGAAAAAGGGTGCTGGAGCATCCTACGACACGGTGAAGCTCCGAGGGGGCTCGGATTCGCCGGTGATGTGACAATTCAAGGAGATGAGCTCGACAATGGCGGCGGCTAGGTTTTGCGGCGGTGCTCGAGCTCGCACTAGCGGCTGGCAGCTGGGAAAAATGAAAGTGGCGGCGGAGCGGTCTCTTAAATAGGCCCACGCGTGGATGGGATAAGCATGGGAGGCCGGGATGGGCGAACGTGGAGCTGTGGTTGCAGTGGCGGCGTCAGCCCGACTTCCCTGGACGGAGGTTGGGGATGGTCCTTACAAATGGGCCCCACCCGTCATTGAGTAAGCGGCAGGGGCCACTGGCCGGTGAGAGAGTGGGGAGGCGAGAGCGCTGTGGCTCTATGCGCGACATGGGCCGGCCCGACAAGACTGGGCCACAGGGAAGTGAGGCGTGTGCGCGGCCCGGAGGTAAAAGAAGACACGCCGAAGGGGAGAAAGGAGTAGGCTTTCGGGTCAGATTGGAGAAGAAGGGGAAGTGGAAATATCTTTCTCCTTTTCTTTTTATTTTACACAGATTTTAAAAGCATTTTCAAAATGAAATTTGAATTCAAACCTGGTTTTGAAACTTCACTCAAACAAAAGAGTGCATCAGCATGTTTGCATCAACTTGTTGCTAGGCTAGGATAAATTTTAATTTCTCCAGAATTATTAATTTCGTACATTGCATGCTAACAAATAAAAAATAAAAACCAATTAAATCTATTTTAAAGTCAAGAAAAAAAATAGGGTGTTACAATATTATGCTCACTCAAGGAATGTAGATGTAGATAGGGGCTTATACCCTTAGAAAAAATACACTAGCTTCTTAAATTAAAACATAAAAAATTTTTTGTTATGTCGGGATAATTTTTCCAGAATAACCAATGTCTGTTAGGCACTTAATCCATATGTAATAATAGATTCGAACACTTGCCTCAGATTGACTTCAATATATATTGCTCCAGTGAATAACTAAAAAAATAGAAGGACGATAGATAGTAAAGAAAGGGCTAATCATAATATCTATCTTTAAAAGATTCAATAAAAAGACAGTTGGCGGGTCTCTTTGTATGTTTTGTCCAGAAAGAGGAGGACTTAATGATTATTCGTCCGTCGGAACGAGAAGTTAAAATTGCTGTGGATAGGGATCCTGTAAAAACATCTTTTGAGGAATGGGCCAGACCTGGGCATTTCTCAAGAACAATAGCTAAGGGCCCCGATACTACCACTTGGATCTAGAATCTACATGCTGATGCTCACGATTTCGATAGTCATACCGATGATTTGGGGGAGATCTCCCAAAAAGTCTTTAGTGCTCATTTTGGCCAACTCTCCATTATCTTTCTTTGGTTGAGTGGCATGTACTTCCACGGTGCCCGTTTTTCCAATTATGAAGCATGGCTAAGCCATCCTACTCACATTGGACCCAGTGCTCAGGTAGTTTGGCCAATAGTAGGACAAGAAATTTTGAATGGTGATGTAGGCGGGGGTTTCCAAGGAATCCAAATAACCTCTAGTTTTTTTCAGATTTGGCGAGCATCCGGAATAACTAGTGAATTACAACTCTATTGTACCGCAATTGGTGCAATGATTTTTGCATCATTAATGCTTTTTGCCGGTTGGTTCCATTATCACAAAGCCGCTCCCAAATTGGCCTGGTTCCAAGATGTAGAATCCATGTTGAATCACCACTTAGCGGGGTTATTAGGACTTGGGTCTCTTTCTTGGGTGGGACACCAAATCCACGTATCTTTACCGATTAACCAATTTATCGACGCTGGGGTTGATCCTAAAGAGATACCACTTCCTCTGAATTTATCTTGAATCGCGACCTTTTGGCTCAACTTTATCCAAGTTTTGTTGAAGGAGCAACCCCCTTTTTCACCTTGAATTGGTCCAAATATGCGAAATTTCTTACTTTTCATGGATTTCATGGAGACTAGATCCAATAACCGGTGGTTTATGGTTGAGCGATATTGCACACCATCATTTAGCTATTGCTATTCTTTTCCTAATCACTGGTCATATGTATAGGACCAATTGGGGTATTGGTCATGGACTTAAAGATATTTTGGAGGCTCATAAGGGCCCATTTACAGGACAAGGCCATAAAGGTCTCTATGAAATCCTAACAATGGTACGGCATGCTCAATTATCTCTTGACCTAGCTATGCTAGGCTCTACAACTATTGTTGTAGCTCATCATATGTACTCTATGCCCCCCTATCCATACCTAGCTACTGGCTATGGTACACAATTTTCCTTGTTCACACACCACATGTGGATTGGTGGATTTCTAATAGTTGGTGCTGTTGCACATGTAGCTATTTTTATGGTAAGAGACTATGATCCAACTACTCGATACAATGATCTATTAGATCGCGTCCTTAGACACCACGATGCAATCATATCCCACCTTAACTGGGTATGTATATTTCTAGGTTTTCACAGTTTTGGCTTGTACATTCATAATCATACCATGAGTGCTTTAGGCCGTCCCCAAGATATGTTTTCGGATACCGCCATACAATTACAACCCATCTTTGCTCAATGGATACAAAATATCCATGCTGGCACGCCTGGCGTAACAGCTCCTAGTGCAACAAGTACCAGCTTAACGTGGGGAGGCGGCGAGTTAGTAGCTGTAGGTGGCAAAGTAGCTTTGTTACCTATTCCATTAGGAACCGCAGATTTTTAGTCCATCACATTCACGCATTTACCATCCATGTGACTGTATTAATACTTTTGAAAGGTGTTTTATTTGCTCGCAGTTCCCGTCTGATACCTGATAAAGCAAATCTTGGCTTTCGCTTTCCCTTGCGACGGACCTGGGCGAGGGGGAACATGCCAAGTATCCGCTTGGGATCATGTTTTCTTAGGTCTATTCTGGATGTACAATTCTATTTCGGTAGTCATTTTCCATTTCAGTTGGAAAATGCAGTCAGATGGTTGGGTACTATAAGTGATCAAGGGATAGTAATAACTCATATCACAGGGGGAACTTTGCGCAAAGTTCCAATACTATTAATGGTTGTCTTCGAGATTTCTTATGGGCACAGGCATCCCAAGTAATTCAGTCTTATGGTTCTTCATTATCTGCATACGGTCTTTTTTCTTAGGCGCTCATTTTGTCTGGGCTTTCAGTTTAATGTTTTATTCAGCGGCCGTGGTTATTGGCAAGAACTCATTGAATCTATCGTTTGGGCTCATAACAAATTTATAGTTGCTCCTGCTACTCAGCCTAGAGCCTTGAGCATTATACAAGGACGTGCTGTAGGAGTAACCCATTACCTTCTAGGTGGAATTGCCAACATGGGCATTCTTCTTAGCAAGAATTATTGCAGTAGGAAGATAGTGGCTAGGAGGATTTGAAAGGCATTATGGAATTAAGATTTCCCATGCTTAGCCAAGGCTTAGCTCAGGACCCCACTACTTGTCGTATTTGGTTTGGTATGCTACCGCACCCATGATTTTGAAAGTCATGATGATATCACTGAGGAACGTCTTTATCAGAAACATTTTTGCTTCTCACTTTGGGCAATTAGCAATAATCTTTCTGTGGACGTTTGGAAATCTGTTTCATGTAGCTTGGCAAGGAAATTTTGAATCATGGATACAGGATCGTTACACGTAAGAACTATTGCTCATGCCATTTGGGATCCTCATTTTTGGGCAACCCGCCGTGGAAGCCTTTACTCGAGGAGGTGCTACCGATCCAGTGAATACCGCTTATTCTGGGGTTTATGAGTGGTGGTATACAATTGGATTGCGCACCAATGAAGATCTTTATACTAGAGCTCTTTTTCTATTATTTCTTTCTACGCTATCCTTATAGGGGGTTGGTTACATCTACAACCCAATGGAAGCCAAGCCTTTCGTGGTTCAAAAATGCCAAATCTCGTCTGAATCATCATTTGTCAGGACTTTTTGGAGTAAGTTCTTTGGCTTGGTGTAGGGTCGAGATGGTGGACTAGAGGGGGGTGAATAGTCCTTTCTGAAATTAATTGCACCGGCTAACCGAAACGAATGCGGAATTAAATCTAGCGGTCTATCCAAGACTACACCCCTCTATCTAGGTTCTCTAGCACCTTATAAAGATTCTAATTAAGCAACAATGGTGTCGGGCTAGCTAGAGCTCACCTAATCAATCTAGCTTGCAAGGTCACACAAACCTATGCAATTAGCACTTTAATCAAACCGGGAGCTCCTAATCAATCTAGTAATGCAAAGCGCACAAAGCCTAAGCTCACTGGCAATGTCTCATAACAAGGCTACACAAGCCAAATTAGAGAGTGCACTTACTTAGCTACACAAACTAAGCAATGTGACTAACAAAGCTACCAAGGCCAAATAGCCACGCACGGGATCTCTTTCTATGCTACACAAGCTAAGAATGCAACTTGCAAGCTACACAAACTAACAAGAAGCGCAAGAGCAATCTACACTAGCACAAGTATATGAATGACTAAATATGAGCTAGTGAATGGAGTTTGCAAACCACCGAGAAGATGAACACGAAGTTGACATGGTGATTTTTCTTTCGAGGTTCACTTGGTTGCCACCAAACTAGTCCCCGTTGTGTCGACCACACACTTTGGTAGTTCGGCGGCTAATAGGCACCACACCTAGCTCGACACTCGAGCACCGCAAGAACTCACCCACAAGTGAGGGTAACTCAATGACACGTTCTACTAGAGTTGCTCTTCATGATCCCCACGGGGCGAGCACAATGCCCGTCACAAAGCCTTCTCCAGAGCCACGCACAATCTTCTTGCGAGCTTCATGATGGAGACACAATCACCAAGCCATCTAGGAGGTGGCCACCTCCAAGAGTAATAAGCACCACTGGCTTATAACACAAACACCTAGTGCCACTCGATGCAATCTCGCAATGCAACGCAATAGAAATCGCTCTCTCACCCAATTGGATGATCACTATCAAGCATATGTGAGTTAGTGGGCTCCCAAGCACTCCTAAGCATGGACACAAAGTCCCTAGGGTGCTCAACCCTAGCCAAGGCTGGCCACGACTCCCAAGCTCCCAAGCACTCCTGATGGACACAAACCCCCAATGAAATAGAGTCATTGCCCTCTTTCATTGGGCTGACTGCGCCACCATCGGACGCGTCCGATGGTTGGATGCTCGCCACGTGTCCCCCATGTTCAACCTTGGCTGAGTGATCCCAATAGCTATTTTTATTCCTACGCACATCAATGCTACATTGGACGCACTGCATGCTACCATCGGACGCATAGGGCCAGCGTCCGATGCCCATACGGTCGCTTCAATGGCTCTCTGACAAGCCAACGGACGTACCAACATGAAACCATCAGACGTGCCACCACCGGCGTCTGATGTCTATGCAGAGAGCTCCCTAAGAGCTCTACTCAGCAACGGACGCGTCAGCACCGACCCATCGAACGCGCCCAGCATCCGATGCCTACTGCCAGAGCAGCTACCGCCATGTCAGAGCCATCGGACGCACCACCCCCGCGTCTGATGCTCATGCCACCAGAGTCTAATGCCCCTCTGAGCATCATACAGGCTAGGGTTAGGTATTGGACGCGTCCGATGCCCATTAGGGGCGCGTCCGATGCCTTTGCAGACCCTATCCTTTGCCTCCTGAGCAACACAATTTCTTCCCCTTTGCAAATATGCTAACACCACCAAGAGAACACCATCATGTGCAAGTGTGTTAACATTTTCACAATCATTTTTCAAAGGATTTTCACTTGCACTCACCACGCCACTCGATCCTAGCAACATCGCAATGTAGATTGCTCAGTGGCACTAGATGACCGATATGCAAACAAGTTGCTCCTCTTGATAGTACAACCATCTATCCTAAACCCCGGTCATCAACTTATCTACACACCTATGACCGGTGAAATGTAATGCCCTACAAATATACCTTTATCTTGCACATTCCATTCCATCTCCTCCAATGTCGATGCAACACATGCACCAACCATATCACCAAATGATATGATCCACTTCATATCATCACATGGCCTCCATGGTCCATCGATCTTGACCTTACATGCTCTTCACCATTGCTTCGGTCCCTTGGCACCAAGTCTTTGCTCAAGCCTCCCGACACTCGGTACCAACGGCTTCAAGGCCTCCAACTTGCCCTTCACCTTCGCAACCGGTCCATCAAGCCAAGTCTTGCCTTGATCTTCTCCATCTTAGCCATATGACTCCATGTCATGTCACATATGCAATAAGTTCCTCCATTACATGCATGAGCCTTGCAACATCCTCCATGTCATTTCACCTCTATGGCATATGTTGCTCATACATGATCACATGTGGACTAATCACCTATGTATTACACTTAAACACATATTAGTCCACCTAAGTTGTCACTCAACTACCAAAACCCAACTAGGACCTTTCACTTGGATAGGACATTTAGTTCATGTTGCTATTCCCGGATCCAGGGGGAGTACGTTTGATGGAATAATTTCTTAGATGTATTACCCTATCCCCAGGGGTTGGTTCCCTTCTGACAGATCAGTGAATCTTTATGCCCAAAATCTGATTCGAGTAATCATTTATTTGGTACCACTCAAGAGTGGGAACTGCCATTCTGACCCTTCTTGGGGGATTCATCCACGAACACAAAGTTTGTGGCTGACCGATATGCTCATCATCATTTAGCTATTGCATTATTTTTTCTCATTGCCGATCATATGTATCGAAACTAACTTCAGAATTGGGCACAATATCAAAGATCTTTAGAAGCACATACTCCTCCGGGGGGTCGATTAGGACGTGGGCATAAAGGCCTTTATGATACAATCAATAATTTGATTCATTTTCATTAGGCCTTGCTCTAGCTTCCTTAGGGGTTATTACTTCCTTAGTAGCTCAAACATATGTACTCTTTACCTGCTTATGCATTCATAGCACAAGACTTTACTACTCAAGCTGCTTTATATACTCATCACCATACATTGCAGGGTTCATCATGACAGGGGCTTTCGCTCATGGAGCTATTTTTTCATTAGGGATTACAATCCGGAATAGAATGAAGCAATGTATTGGGCAAGAATGTTAGACCATAAGGAATCTATCATATCTCATTTAAGTTGGGCTAGCCTCTTCCTAGGATTCCATACCTTGGGCCTTTATGTTCATAACGACGTTATGCTTGCTTTTGATACTCCAGAAAAGCAAATCTTGATCGAACCTATATTTGCCCAATGGATACAATCTGCTCATGGTAAGACGACATATGGGTTCGATATACTCTTATCTTCAACAAATGGCCCCGCTTCAATGCAGGTCGAAACATATGGTTGCCCGGATGGTTGAATGCTATTAATGAGAATAGTAATTTGCTTTTCTTAACAATAGGACCTAGGGATTTCTTGGTTCATCATGCTATTGCTCTAGGTTTGCATACAACTACATTGATTTTAGTACAGGGTGCTTTAAATGGACGCGGTTCCAAATTAATTCCGGATAAAAAGGAATTTGGGTATAGTTTTCCTTGCGATGGCCCAGGGCGCGGTGGTACTTGTGATATTTCATACCATTGGATGGGTTACTTTTTGTTGGCATTGGAAACACATTACATTATGGCAGGGCAACATTTCACAATTTAATGAATCCTCCACTTATTTGATGGGATGGTTAAGAGATTACCTATGGTTAAACTCTTCACTACTTATTAAGGATATAATCATCTTTGGGATGAATAGTTTATCAGTATGGGCTTGGATGTTCTTATTGGACATCTTGTTTGGCTACAGGATTTATGTTCTTAATTTCCTGGCATGGATATTGGTAGGAATTAATTGAGACTTTAGCATGGGCTCATGAACGCACACCTTTGGCTAATTTAATTCGCTGGAGAGATAAGCCCGTAGCTCTTCCATTGTGCAAGCAAGATTGTTCGATTAGCCCACTTTTCCATGGGTTATATATTCACTTATGCAGCTTTCTTGATTGCCTCAACATATGGCAAGTTTGGTTAATTTAGTTATTTTTTTGTACTGTATCAGACCCCAGTTCATTGCTCTTGATGGAGAGGGAGGATCCGCCTTTTAGATTTTTTCTATTTATTTTTCTATCTAGGATTGAACCATATACTTGGTAATAATAGGAACGACACATTATGGCAAAAAAAGTTTGATTCAGAGGGAGAAGGCGGCAGAAATTAGAACAAAAATATCATTTGATTCGTCGATCCTCAAAAAAAAGATAAGAAGCAAAGTTTCCCCTTTGAGTTTGAGCAAAAAACAAAAATGCAAGAAAAATTGCAATCCCTACCACGTAATAGTGCACCTACACGCCTTCATCGACGTTGTTTTTTAACCGGAAGACCTAGAGCTAACTATCGAGACATTAGGCTATCCAGACACATACTTCGAGAAATGGTTTATGCATGTTTGTTACCGGGTGCAACAAGATCCAGTTGGTAAGGATAAAATACCCTTTCTTTCAAACTTGTATGGTTTTCTCGAATTGATGATCGTAGAAGGGCCCTCTTTACCATTCTGTATAAATGGACTATTCTATTTGTATAGATATGGTAGAGGGGCCTATCCAACCCCCTTTTATCCACCAGTTCCCCGCTAAGAAGGTAGAGCAGTTTGGTAGCTCACAAAGCTCGTAAGCTTGGGGTTACGGGTTCGATACTGACTACCTGCTCCATATTCCTTCTTTATGATATATGTATCATCCATTTGTATATGGTATATGGATTTGTTTTTCTTTCCTAAAAGAGTTTCGGTCTAATAATTTTTTATTATTCTCTTGTTCCGAGAAATTTTTAAAGAAAGAATAAAATACGAAAGAGAAGCATCCATTGTCTAATGGATAGGACAGAGGTCTTCTGAACCTTTGGTATAGGTTCAAATCCTATTGGACGCAATCTTTTTCTATCTATTCTTTAAATAACTATAGTAAAATGAAAATTTATTGCATGATTCAAATGAAAAATCTTTCTCAATGATTCCTCTTCTACTAACACGAGTTATACTAATAAGAGTAGACATCTATATTTATGTTTGTTCCTGAAGGGAAAACCGTTCAAGCTGTTCTTGAATAGCTTCCTTCAAAAGGGTTTCTGCTTGCTCAATGAATGTCTTACTAGAAGATATAATTTCTTGGAATTGAGATTTAGTATCTTTTAGGTGTTTACGTAACTCATATAGAAATTTCTTTCCTTTACTATTCAATTTCTAATGAATCAAGATATCCTCTTGTTCCGGTATAAATAGTAGCTACCTGCTCTTCCACTGGGAGAGGGTTTGATTGGGATTGTTTAAGCAATTCCCGTAATCGTCGACCCCTTGCCAATTCTGACTTGTTTTATCCAGAGCAGAGGCAAATTGTGCAAAGGCTTGTAATTCTATGAATTGAGCTAGTTCCAATTTTGATTTGCCAGCTACTTGTTTCATTGCTTTAATTTGAGCTGCGGATCCCACTCTGGAAAATGAAATACCCCATTAATAGCAGGGTCGAATTCTGGCATTGAATAGATCCGTGAATAAGAATATTTGTCCATCTGTAATTGATTACATTAGTAGGAATATAGACAGAAACGTCTCCAGATTGAGTCTCCACTATTGGTAAAGCGGTCATACTCCCTTCGCCTAAAAGAGAATTTAATTTAGCACTTTCTAAAAGACGTGAATGCAAATAAAAAACATCCCCTGGACAAGCTTCGTGGCCGGGAGGTCTTCTTAATAGAAGAGACATTTGGTGATAAGCTTGTGCCTATTTGGAGATATCATCATAAATTATAAAGTATGCTGTTCGCGGTACATAAAATACTCAGCCAGGGCTGCTCCCGTATAAGGAGTGAGATATTGTAATGTAGCGGGTGAATCCGCCATTTCAGCTACTACAATAGTGTATTCCATGGCCCCCTCTTTGTGGAAAGTAGTTACTACTTGAGCCACGGAGGATGCTCTTTGACCGATAGCTACATAAACACATATTACATCTTGCCCTTTTTGCTTGAGAATTGTATCTGTGGCTACTGCTATTTTGCCAGTCTGTCTGTCCCTAATAATTAACTCTCGCTAACCGCGCCCTATGGGGATCATCGAATCGATAGCAATAAGCCCTGTTTGAAGGGGTTCATATACGGAACACCTAGAAATTATACCCGAGCAGAAGATTCAATTAAGCAAGATTCTAAAGCGACAATTTTGCCTCTCCCATCAATAGGTTTAGCGAGAGCATTTATAACATGACCCAAGTAAGCCTCGCTCACGGGTTCTGAGCAATTCTTCCTGTTGCTTTTACAAAACTTCCCTCTTGTATCATCAACCCATCACCCATTAATACAGTCCCAACATTTTTTTATTCCAAATTCAGAGCAATACCCCTCGTCCCTTCCACAAATTCGACTAATTCACCTGACATTGTTTCACCATACGAGCAATCCCATCCCCCACTTGCACTACACGACCGATATTCTCAATCCCTACTTTCCTATTATATTGTTCAATACGTTCACGGAGAATTTTATTAATTTCGTCGACTCGAAGGGTTTCCATTAGTTTTTCTTTATTTTTTTGGAAGCAAGGGAAAAATAATGCCTAAATTCTAAACAAAGTAGAAGTTGAAAACCTAATAAATTTAATTATCTCTTCCATTCTACAGCCACGAGAATGCCAATATTAGCACGAATCGTACGGACATGTAACTCGGTATTCAAACAATTATTCAGAGTTCCTAGTGCTCCGTGTACAGCTTGTTGGAAAACCCATTGTCGGACCTGATTCAACGCCCTTTGTTTTTCAAAATAAAGGGTTTCATTTTTAGACTTTTCTAATTGTTCCAAACTAATAGAAGTAGCATTAATCAAATTTTCTTTTTCTCATTCTATTTCAGAGTATCCATTCATTCGATACTCATCTGCTTCTAGTTTGACTTTCTGTAATCGAATACGAGCTTTTTCGAGTTGTTCAAGGGTCCTCTGCAATTCTTTCGAATTTCAAATAGTACTTAAGATCCTCTGTTTTCGATTATCTAATAAATCTTTAATGAAAAGTAGATTATCTTGCTGCTATTAAGTTACAATTTTTTATATGATCTCTTCCCGAACCAAACATGAATCTTTCGATTCATTTGGCTCTCCCGCTCCTTTTTTTCTTTTTGTTATGTATATGGCTATTTCCATATCTTTTTTTTATTTAATGAGCCTATCCTCTATCCTCTCTTTCTGTTTGTATTTCTATATACACTCAAACTTATATAAGACTAGGTGAATATTAAGAGGAACTCTTCAACTAGATAAAAATTCTATCATGGTCAGCAAAGTTGTTTCTTTATTTGAGTTTGCTCGTTAGTGTCACAACTAAAATTTCTGATTTGGGTTGTGAATAGAAAACACTAAATAAATAAATAATTATTAATATTTGTATAAATTGATCAAGTTTAGTTTGAGCTAGCGCCACTTTATTTAAGTAAAAATAAGAATTTTTAATTTTTGTTCCAAAACTAATTTGATGAGTTTTTGCTTAATGTGTGTTGCATGTTGTTGGACCTTGTGTTGTGAGTCGGTAGAGTTTTCAAAATACGTTTCGTAGGTCGTTTATCTTTATCCGGCCTATTTCCGTCTTCTTCTAAAATCAAATTTATTGTTCCCAACTCCATCCTCTTGTTAGAGTTTTCCAAGATCCTTTTTCTTGTGCTCCAAAATCACTTCTTTGAGTTCACATCCATCGATCTATCTATAAAGTCTTCTTGGGATTTTTCCAGCTTTTTTTTGAAACATCTCTCATTTTTTCTACGAAGCTTAATTTAATTTTTAGATGCTCCAAAATATTTTGTCATTAGCTGCTCCAAATACTTTATTTAGGTTCATCATATTCCAAAGTGTCTCTAGAATTTTTTCCCAATTTTTGGAGCTTTTGGAATATTTTTTCGGGGCATAAAAAGTAATTATGGGCTTTTCTTAGAATTATTTTTATTCACGGAATTAAATAATCCCGAAATATAAAAATATCCCATTTTCCAACTTTTCCAAACCCTACATATATATATACATGCTGGTGTTCGTCTCGGCGCAAGGATTCTAAAAGTACGGCCCGTTTTCGCAGCCGTCACTCCTATCATCCAAATCTGAAGCCGAAGTTTCGAAACCCTAGAGGAATGAAGTTTCGAAACCCTAGAGGTCCGACGAACTTTCGGTGAACATTCGGTGAGCTTTGCCGACCAAATCATCGCGTTCCGGTTGAAACCGTCACCACCACAAGGTACCTCTCGTCGTTCTCTACGCTGTCATATCTTGCTTTTTACGAATCCATCGTGGTTTGATTGTTCCCTAACTTTGTGTTCTCTTTTTCCCACGATGTCTCCATGGATGAGCTCGAGCTCGTTGGTCCTCCCTCCCCGCGTCCGTTCGGTTGGGCGAGGCCTGAGGCTGGGCCACTTGCCACCTGGGCGCCGACCCGTGGCTCCGCCCCCACAGTGCTGGCGCCCCCACGGCTCTGCTGCAAGGCCAAAGAGGGGGCCGTTGGCACCCTACAGGTGCTGCACCTGCACCGGCCTTGTTCGTGTGTGCCGCGTGGGTCTCGTGGGTGCGGCCTGGCGCCGCTGCCGTGCCGCCGGCCGGCCGGTCGACCGAGGCCCTCTTCCCAGCACAAGTGCAGCTACTGCTCTCCTCCATGACTGCACGTTGAGAAGTCCTGAAGAAGGAGAAGACCTAAGGTACAAGATGATGGTAATTACAGAATTGCCACTGTTCGATAATCCTTCGTCGTTCAATCATCTTAACTCCGATTCGAGTAGTTCTAGTTGCATTAGTTTCGTGTCCATACGCTCTACGCAGTGTTTAAGGCTTTTCAGGTCACATGTTTTTCATATAAGTTAATATTAATTGATTAATAAGCTACAACCGATTTATAATTAAAATCAATATAGGTTTATACTTCGATATTTATACATAAATATTCACATGATTAATTGCTAACAAAAACATATTTTTAGTTGGTAATTTGCTTAGGCTAAACAATGCCGCATAAAATACGTTTAGATACTCTCACATGCTTCTTTCTTTTACTACGATAAAGTTTATTTGATTACATTATATGATAATAATTATGAATAAATATGGTTAGTCTGACCCGACTTTGAAATTAAAATATAACTTGACTAATCTAAATTTATAGCTTTCATATGGTTTTTCTTAATTAAATTAAATAAGCATGTAGACTTTTTCTTCTTTTGTGTAATATAAACTCTTGGTAGACATTCTTTTCGATCGTAGCTTTATTTCCGGCGTCTCTTGCCTTCCCGCGACTATAGTAGCGAGCTCTCTTTTAGTTCGTTATTTTATCTCGTCTTGCGTTATTCTTAGTTATCATTTTTGTTTACTTAGATGTTTGTCTATGTGTGGTGCTTGCTATGAGTAGACGAGGACCGTTTGCGGGCGCTGAAGACCAGAAGGTGATGACCAAAAGCTGATGGTGTGAGAGTTGAACAAGAGTAATAGGCAAGTATAGCATAGGATCTTCCTTGTTGCTTATTCACTTTAATTCACTAAATACTTATTGCATGGTTCTACCTTGAGATCTGTGAGGACAACCTAGTGATTTGTACCGTATACCTTGTTACCATGGGAAATTATACATTGGGTAGATGAATGCTAGTGCTCAACAAATACCTATGATCTGGTAATGTGATTAATGGTATATGCAACGAATAACTAAAAGATGCTTTTTAGAAACATAACTTATCTATCTGTAAGTGGATTCTCTCGGGACTTACAGTACAACCGGGAGAGCTACATGGCTCTAGCTTACTTACAGTACAACCGGGAGAGCTACATGGCTCTAGCTTTAGCTCAGTATGAGGACCTTTTCTAGCTTGTTAGTGGTTACCCAGAAGGGTGCAAAAGGGACTTGCCACGTTGGGTATAGGACGACCTCTGTTCCTATGTGTATAGCCATGAAGGAATTGTGTCATCCAAAAGGGGTTCCTATATCTGCCTGCCGATTGGAATCCTAGCGGCACTAACTTGTTAGATGAATCTTTGAAAGGCTTCATAGTGAAACCCCGCTGTGCACGTTGTCAGTGTGATGTGGGATTAGCTATCCCTGGCAAACGAAAATCATGACTCATGGGTAAAGATGTATAACCTCTGCAGAGTGTCTTTAAACTGATATATTAGTCGTGCTTACGATTACGTGCGACCTGAGCTCTTTATGGAATAATAGCTTATGAAATTGATTATTAATTGTCTATGTTCTTGCTATACGTTATTCATGTTCAATTGATCATATGGTTATTTGGGTTGGTGCTTACTTTGTTGCTACTCAATTGTTTAATAAGATGACTTATTAAAATCTAACCACAATTAAAACCGTGTCAACCTTTTGAGCCTCATGAACTCCATGTTGTATTTGCTGAGTATGATATGTGCTCATTCTTGCTATTTCCCAACCTCCCGTCATTAGTAAAAGCTGTTTAGAAGATAGATTATGGTTAAGAAGACTGATAGAAGTGCTAGGCGTATGTACCCCAGTCAACCGTCCCTGTGAAGAATGAAGCCTGAAGAGAAGATTAGTACCTATTTCGTCGTACTTTGATTTGATGTAAGTGCTAAATATAGTTATGTTACCGCTATATGAACACTGCTTTTGATATCTTTTCCCTCAGTGGTTGTATATGTGAACTTTCTGGGCACACATATGGCATACCTGGTTTTATTTTTAAAACCGGGTGTGATAGATTGGTATCAAAGCAATGTTGATTGTAGGACGTATGTCTAGTTAGCACCGGTCGCCTTCTGAAGCTTATTTTGCTATAAAATATTTTTTCTACAACTTTGTCCATTGAATTGACTGTTTCCCAATCCTTGTCCAATTGTCTCCTCTCCTTGATAGCTTCCTTTGAGCTATTGGTTTCTTGTCTCCTTGAAATTTGTTTTAGTTGTTTTACTAAATTTTCTGGTCTCATATTATATTAAATCTCAACGGCCCTTCATCATCTATAATCCACACCTTAGGATGCCCGCCATTGCTATAGAAGCACGTGTAGTGTCGCTGTTAAGTTGTATGTTTGTCTTGCTTGGTGTGTTGCTTGTGTGCCGTCTCCATCTTTGTGTTCTGAAGAAGGCCCTGAAGGTCAAGTTTTGAAGATAAGCAAGCCCTTTGTTGAGTGGGGTAGCGCCTACTGTCACCAATAGCAAGCTCTAAGGATCTCAAGCGATGAGACACAAAGAAGTAAAGATCAATCTTTATCTTTTTTTTTCTTTTGGCTATCCTCGATCCATGTCTTATCTCTCATCAATCTTGAATCAAGGAATACGTGAAGACTTCAAGATCGGATTTATCTTTCTCCCTAGTCTCTCCGAATCTCGGAACGAGATTCCTATTAAGTGGGGTAGTTTGTCACACCCCAAAATTTCTGATTTTGGGTTGTGAATAGAAAACACTAAATAAAATAAATAATTATAATATTTGTATAAAATTGATCAAGTTTAGTTTGAGCTAGCGCCACTTTAGTTGCAGTAAAATGAGAATTTTTAATTTTTTTCAAACTAATTTGACGGGTTTTTGCTTAATGTGTGTTGTATGTTGTTTGACCTTGTGTTGTGAGTCGGTAGAGTTATCAAAATGTGTTTCGTAGGTCGTTTATCTTTATCCGGCCTATTTCCATCTTTTTCTAAAATCAAATTTATTGTTGCCAACTCCATCCTCTTGTTGGAGTTTCCCAAGATCCTTTTTCTTGTGCTCCAAAATCACTTCTTTGAGTTCACAATCCGTCGATCTATCTCTAAAGTCTTCTCGGAATTTTTTCAGCTTTTTCCGAAACATTCTCTCATTTTTTCTGCGAGCTTAATTTAATTTTTAGATGCTCCAAAATATTTTGTCATGAGCTCCAAATACTTTATTTGGCTTCATCATATTTCAAAGTGTCTCTAGGAGTTTTTCCCAAATTTTTGGAGCTTTTGGAATATTTTTTAGGACTTAGAAAGTAATTATGGGCTTTTCTAGAATTATTTTTATTCGCGGAATTAAATAATCCTGAAATTATAAAATATCCCGTTTTTTTAACTTCTCCAAACCCTACATCTATATACATACCGGTATTCATCTCGACCCAAGGATTGCAAAAGTATGACCCGTTTTCGCAGCCACAACACCTATCATTTCAGATCTGAAGCCAAAGTTTCGAAACCCTAAAGGTCCGGCGAACTTCTGGCGAACCTTCAGCAAGCTTTTCCAGCTAAACCATCGCATTCCAGCAAAAACAGTCACCACCACGACATAGCTCTCATCCTTCCCTACGCTATCATATCTTCTTTTTTTTTAATCCATCGTCGTTTAATTATTTCCTAACTTTGTCTTCTCTTTTTCCGGCGTGGATGAGCTCGAGCTCGTTGGTCCTCCCTCCCTGCGTCCTTTCGGTTGGGCGAGGCCTGAGGCTAGGCCACTTGCCACCTGGGCGCCGACCCGTGGCTCCGCCCCCACACAGCGTTGGCGCCCCCACGGCTCTGCTGCAAGGCCGAAGAGGAGGCCGCTGGCACCCTACAGGTGCTGCACCTGCACCGGACTTGTCCGTGTGTGCCGCGTGGGTCTCGTGGGTGCGGCCTGGAGCCGCTGCCGTGCCGCCGGCCGGCCGGTCGACCGAGGCCCTCTTTCCAGTGCAAGTGCAGCTACTGCTCTCCTCCATGACTGCACGTTGAGAAGTTCTGAGGGAGGAGAAGACCCAAGGTACAGGATGATGGGAATTACAGAATTGCCACTGTTCGATAATCCTTCGTCACTTAACCATCTTAACTCCAATTCGAGTAGTTCTAGTTATGTTAGTTTCGTGTCCATGCGCTTTACGCAGCAGTGTTAACGCTTTTCATGTCACATGTTTTTCCATATAAAGTTAAATATTAATTTGTTTAATAAGCCTACAACCGATTTATAATTAAAATCAATATAGGTTTTATACTTCGATATTTTATACATAAATGTTCACATGATTAATTGCTAACATAAACATATTTTTAGTTAGTAATTTGCTTAGGCTAAACAATATCGCATAAAATACGTTTAGATACTCTCACATGCTTCTTTCTTTTACTAAGATAAAGTTTAATTTGATTACATTATATGATAATAATTATGAATAAAATATGGTTAGTCTAACTCGACCTTGAAATTAAAATATAACTTGACTAATATGAATTTATAGCGTTCATATGGGTTTTCTTAATTAAAATAAATAAGCATGTAGTCTTTTTCTTCTTTTATATAATATAAACTCTTGGTAGTCATTCTTTTCGATCGTAGCTTTATTTTCAACGTCTCTTGTGTTCCCGCGATCATAGTAGCGAGCTTTCTTTTAGTTCGTTATTTTGTCTCGTGTTGCGTTATTTTTAGTTCTTCTTTTTGTTTATTTGTATGTTTGCCTATGTGTGGTGCTTGTTACGAGTAGACGAGGCCTGTTTACGGGCGCTGAAGCTCAGAAAGTGATGACCGAAAGCTGATGGTGTGAGAGTTGAGCAAGAGTAATAGACAAGTATGGCATGGGATCTTCCTTGTTACCTATTCACTTTAATTCACTAAATAAATATTGCATATGTCTACCTTGAGATATGTGAGGACAACCTAGTGATTTGTACCGTGTACCTTGTTACCATGGGAAATTATGCATTGGGTAGATGAATGCTAGTGCTCAACAAATAGCTATGATCTGGTAACGTGATTAATGGTAACGTGATTAATGGTATATGCAACGAACAACTAAAATATGCTTTTTAGAAATATAACTTATTTGTAAGTGGATTCCCCCGGGACTTACAGTACAACCGTGAGAGCTACATGACTTTGGCTTTAGCTCAGTATGAAGACCTTTTCTAGCTTGTTAGTGGTTACGTAGAAGGGCGCAAAAGGGGCTTGCCACATTGGGTATAGGATGACCTCTCTGTTCCTATGTGTATAGCCATGAAGGAATTGTGCCATCTGAAAGGGGTTCCTATATCTACCTGTCGATTGGAATCCTAGCGGCCCTAACTTGTTAAACGAATCTTTAAAAGGCTTCAAAGTGAAACCCCGCCGTGCACCTTGGCAGTGTGATATGGGATTAGCTATCCCTGACAAACGGGAATCATGACTCACGGGTAAAGATGTACAACCTCGGCAGAGTGTCTTTAAACTAATATATCAAACATACTCACGGTTACGAGCAGCCTGGGCTCCTTATGGAATAATAACTTATGAAATTGATTATTAATTGTCTATGTTCTTGCTATACGTTATTCATGTTCACTTGATCATATGGTTATTTGGGCTAGTGCTTACTTTGTTGCTACTCAATTGTTTAATAAGATGACTTATTAAAAGTTAACCGCAGTTAAACCCGTGTCAACCTTTTGAGCCTTATGAACCCCATGTTGTATTTGCTGAGTACGATATGTGCTCACTCTTGCTATTTTCTAACTTCTAGTCATTAGTAAAAGCTGCTCAGAAGATGGATTATGGTTAAGAAGACTGATAGAAGTGCTAGGCGTATGTACCTCAGTCAACCGTCCTTGTGAAGAATGGAGCCTGAAGTGAAGATTAGTATCTATTTCGTCGTACTTTGATTTGATGTAAGTGCTAAATATAGTTATGTTACCGCTATATGAATAGTGTTTTTGATATCTTTTGCCTCTATGGTTGTATGTGTGAATTTCGTGAATACACATATGGCATACCTGGTTTTGTTTTTAAAACTGGATGTGACAGTTAGTTAATAATTTCAATTTTATTAGGAAAAACAAACTAAATAAATGGAAAATAAAAATTGATAGAATTCCTTTTATTTTTTCTTCAAATCCAAAAAATTTCTCTTTTTTTATACATAGGTCATCGATTTGGCATTGGAAAAGGACTGTTCCAAAAAATTTCTCTTTTTCTTCAAACTATTTTATCGATATGAGTGTTCTATATCAGATAAATTCTACACTAGCTATTTCCTGTTTAAAGCATTTCGAGACTAATACTAATGTAGTTGTAGAAAGAGTACCCTTTTTGTCCGGACTTCAAGCAGTTTAGCTTTAACTGTGTTAATGGTCTCACATTATTGGTCTATAGAGAATCAAAGTAAATTTACCAATGAATCACAAAATGCTATGGTTCTTCCATATGACTTCTTAAGTTATTCAGAAGTAATTCGTCGAGATCGTGCACCTTTTCTTATTTATCAAAAAAATACTAAAAATATTCTAAAGTGCAGCCGGATAGATCCAATCTATTCTTGAAATAGACAACTCGCACACACCCCCTTTCCAAAAAAAATCAATACACCAACCACTACAGCTAGATTTATTAGATTTGTTGCTAAAATATCGGTATTAAGCCCGAAACTCCCAGTGAATGGCCAGTGAGCTAAAAAAAATGAAAGAATGAGTTACATTTTTTATATGCTCTCCTCTTGTAGACAAGACGAACAAAGAAGAAAGTTTTTCGATCACTTACTTCGCTCGTCCTTTTTTGATCGGTTTTTTTAATGCATTTTTTAATGCAAATAGATTCAATCTAATAATTTCTTTTAGATTAAACCTTAGGTCTCGTTTGACCTGTGAAAGATCTCCTTTGTTGAAATATTCCCAAAATTCCTAAAATAAAAGAAAAAATACTTTCCACTATCCTAAACTAAGGATGGGAAGGAAGAGGGCGAGCATATCCTCTAAATTGATCATGCTCAAATCAGCCCTTCTTGGGGTTCCTAAAAAAGAAAAAAGTATCTAATCTAAAGGACTCATTTTCGTTTTTAGGATTAAACAAAAGGGTTCGCAAATAAAAGCGCTAGTGCCACAACAAGTCCATAAATTGTTAAAGCTTCCATAAAAGCTAGACTAAGCAATAAAGTACCTCTTATTTTACCTTCTGCTTCTGGCTGTCTCGCAATACCTTCTACAGCTTGTCCTGCAGCAATACCTTGACCAACTCTAAATCCAGTAGAAGCAAGCCCTACGGCCAATCCAGCAGCAATAATGGAAGCAGCAGCAATTAGTGGATTTATGGTGAGTTCCTCGTGTCAAAAAAAAGAAATGGTTAAGGATACAATCAACCAAGAAATTATTACTTCCAACTTCTAAGCTCTATCGGGTAGAAGTAACTAATAAGTACAAATAAATGATAATCGAAATCGTTCGAATTACATCGAGATCTTGTTTTTAGTTTCTAATCATTAGAGGTTTATTTGTGTAAATCCATATGATTCTCATTATTCTATTTCTCTTTCTTTTCAACCAATCACTCTTTTATTCCATCCTTTTTTTACTCTTCGATATCTTTGAGTTCCCATTTTTCCCCTTCATCTAACATAATAAAAGATGAAATACAGGAAGAACCCCTATTGAAATCAAACTAATCCAAATCCAATAGGAATCAAATCAAGATATACAATTGGTAACAATATGCTGCATAGAACTTGATATGGAATCCAGTTCCATATAGAAGGGAATTCTATATATTGGATTAGATAATGAATCTAACTTAGGAATAAAAAGATCCCATATACATCTGTTTCTTCTATTTTGTTTGTGTATTTTCTCATTTTCTATTGAATCCAATTCTAAAATCATTCCTTAGAAAGCCACACAAAAGATGATTGTCTTATAGGCATTAAGCATATATAGATCTAACCTGACTCCACCCCCCTAAATGCATATATACTTTACCTCTTCCATAATATAGTCTATTCTCTCTCCTACAACTCTAGGTTGTATATTCATACGCCTTTCGAACTATTTAGTTTTCCAACTAAGAGGATTATCCGGAATCATGCATGAATTGGGCTAAGCTAAAAAAAGACTATTTCAAAAACTAGTTAATTCAATGATGACCTTCCATGGATTCACCTATATAGGCTACGGCTAACGTTGCAAAAATAAGAGCTTGAATACCGCTTGTAAATAATCCAAGAAACATGACCGGTATAGGGACTACTAAGGGGACTAAAGAAACAAGAACAACAACGACTAATTCATCCACCAATATATTTCCAAAAAGTCAAAAACTAAGTGATAATGGTTTTGTGAAATCTTCTAGGATGTTAATAGGTAAAAGGATTGGGGTTGGTTTAATATATTTTTCGAAATAACTCAATCCTTTTTTGCACGCATCAGACGCGTCCGATGAGTGCAGGAAGTGCACAGTGAGTCTGACCTGTGGCATCGAACGCGCCAGGGGGCTGTGTCAGACGCATAGGTGGCACTATGCACTAGGGTTTGGTTTTAGCGCAGCATCGAACGTTGGCATCGGATGCGCTGGGGGTACGTCTGATGCCTGTTCAGAGAGGTTCCAGAGAGGACAGAACGCCATCAGACACGCCCGATGGGGTGGCATCGGACGCTGCCAGCGTCCGATGTCACTGTGTCATGTGCTGTCAGAGACAATACACGTTACCGTTACTGTTGCAGGGACACGTCCGATGCCCCCATCGGACGCGTCTGATGCCCCTTTAAAAGCTGTAGTTTACCCCTTCGTGAGTGGCTTGTGTGTGGGGGGAGTATTTATACTCCACCATCTCGTCCATTAGGGGTCTCTTGCTCATTTGAACAGCAGCCAAGACACTTGAGAGTGGAAGGGAGTGCAAGATCCTAGTGAGGTTGAGAGATTTGATAATCACAAGATTAGAGACCTCATTAGCATGTAGAGAGTAGCAAGTGTGCATACACCTTTCTCATTAGCCTTGTTTGGGAAAAATTGCAATATCAAATGATCACTCCATTTCAAATGTGCTTCTTGTTGCCTCATTGAGTTTCAACTTACTATCCGTTGGGCAATTTTATGATCTTGGCTTCCAATGTTTATTCACCAAGAAAGAAGTGATAGTGTCAAAGAAGGATGATGCACAAGTGATATTCCAAGGCTTTAGATATAACAATCTCTATCTAGTGGGTTTCACCTCTGAAGATGCCAATTTGAAGACTTGCTTATTCACGAGGACATCTCTTGGTTAGTTATGGCATAGGAGGCTTGCTCATATTGGAATGAATACTCTCAAGAAGCTATTGAAGGAGTTGGTTAGAGGCTTGAAAGATGTCAAGTTTGAGAAAGACAAACCTTGTGGTGCATGTCAAGCCAGTAAACAAGTTGCAAACACTCATCCCACCAAAGCTTATGTTTTAACATCAAGAGAGCTAGAACTTCTACACATGGATTTGTTTGGGCCAACTACCTATGCAAGCTTGGGAGGCAACCTCTATTTTCTAGTGATTGTTGGTGACTATACAAGATACACTTGGGTACTCTTTCTTCATGATAAATCCGAAGTTGTTGCTTCATTCAAGAAGTTTGCCAAGAGAGCACAAAATGAATTTGATGTGAAGATCAAGAAGATTAGAAGTGACAATGGCAAAGAATTTGACAACACAAACATTGAAGTATGTCATGATGAAGTTGGGATTAAGCATGAAGTCTCCGCAACTTATACTCCACAACAAAATGTTGTTGTAGAGAGGAAGAACCAAACATTGATTCCCCTAGTAAGAACAATGCTTGATGAGTACAACACACCAGAGAGGTTTTGGGCGGAAGCAATCAACACCGCATGATATGCATCCAACAGTCTATTTCCTCAGTGGCTACTTGGGAAGACTCCCTATGAGTTGCTCAATGACAAGAAGCCGGACGTCTCATTCTTTCGGGTGTTTTGTTGCAAATGCTACATCTACAAGAAGCGCCAACATCTAGGGAAGTTCCAACGTCATTGTGTTTCTTGTTGGTTACTCATTGAAGTCCAAAGCATATCGAGTATTCAACCATGCCACCAGCTTGGTAGAAGAAACATATGATGTGGAGTTCGATGAATCTAATGGCTCCCAAGGAGCACATGAGAATCTTGATGATGTAGGTGATGAACCATTGAAGGAGGCCATGAAGAACATGTCGGTTGGAGCCATCAAGCCCAAAGATGATGATGATGATGATGTGCAAGTCATTATCAAGCCATCCTCATCAAATGTACCACAAGATGATGATAAAGATGGGAGAGAGCCAAATGAAGATACTCATGTCTCATGATCAAGTGGTAGTACAAGCACAAGATGTTGATGGTCCACAACCTCCTCCCTAAGGGGTTGATAGAAGAACAACTCCTCTACTTCAAGAACATCCACAAGATCTCATCATAGGGAGTCCAACAAGGGGTGTAATAACTCAATCTCAAAAACTTGCTTTATTTATTGAACATCACTCTTTTTTCTCTTGTTTTGAGCCCACAACCATAGATAAAGCTCTCAAGGATCCGGATTGAGTAAATGTCATGCATGAAGAATTGAACAACTTTACCCGCAATGAAGTTTGGACCCTTGAAGAACAACCACAAGGTGCAAGAGTCATTGGAACAAAATGGGTGTTCCGGAATATGCAAGATGATCAAGGCGTTGTTGTGAGGAACAAGGCAAGACTAGTTGTAAAGGGGTTCTCTCAAGTTGAAGGTTTGGATTTTGGAGAGACCTTTGCACTGGTTGCAAAACTTGAAGCCATTTGTATCCTCCTTGCAGATGCATCCCATTATGACATGAAATTATATCAAATGGATGTTAAAAGTGCATTTTTAAATGGCTTCATAAATGAACTAGTCTATGTTGATCAACCTCCTGGGTTTGAAGACCCTAGATATCCTAATCATGTTTATAGGTTGTCCAAGGCGTTATATGGGCTCAAGCAAGCCCTAAGAGCTTGGTATGAGCATCTTCGGGATTTCCTTATTGAGAAGAGATTCACCATTGGGAAGATCGACACTACACTATTTACCAAGAACCTTAATGGAGAGATCTTCATTTTGAAGTCTATGTTGATGTATCATATTTGGCTCCACAAATGAAGACTATTGCAAAGAATTTGGTGATTTGATGTCGAAGGAGTTTGAGATGTCCATGATTGGGGAGCTCACCTTCTTTCTTGGCTTTCAAGTGAAGCAATTGAGAGCAGAGACATTCATCTCTCAAGAGAAATATACTAAAGACCTCCTCAAGCGCTTCAACATGGATGATTGCAAGCCTATCAAAACTCTCATGCCATCAAATGGACATCTCGACCTAGATAAGGGAGGTAACTCAGTTGATCAAACTCTCTACCGTTCTATGATTTATAGCTTGTTATATTTGACCGCATCTAGGCTCGACATCATGTTTAGTGTGTGCATGTGTGCTAGATTTCAAGCCGGCCCTAAGGAATCACACTTAGTTGCCATCAAAAGAATCCTTAGGTATCTCAAGCACACACCAAGCATTGGCCTTTTGGTATCCTAAAGGAGCTAACTTCCAACTCATTGGGTATTCCGATTCAGATTACGCGGGTTGCAAAATAGATAGAAAAAGCCCATCTGGAGGGTGCCATTTGCTTGGTAGATCACTAGTGTCTTGGACCTCAAAGAAGCAAAATAGTGTGGCCTTGTCAACCACCGAGGTGGAATACATAGCCGCGGGTGCTTGTTGTTGTGCACAAATTCTTTATATGAAACAAACCTTGCTAGACTATGGTGTAGTTCTCGAGAAGGTGCCTTTGTTGTGTGACAATGAGAGCGCGGTTAAGGTTGCTAACAACCCGGTTCAACACCCTCACACCAAGCACATTGATATCCGTCATCACTTCCTTAGAGACCATGTGGCTAAGAAAGACATATCCTTAGATAGTGTGAGGACAGAAGATCAATTGGCGGATATCTTCATGAAACCATTAGATGAGAGCCGGTTTTGTAAGTTGTGAAGTGAGATCAATGTTCTTGATCTAAGCAACTTTGTTAAAAGATAAGCTTGTGTTGTCCCTTGCATTGCATTGTATCATATGTCTTGTTTAATTACTTGCTATGCATGTAGGCTTGTCTAACGTGGTTAAGATAACTGCCCTAAAAAACGAGTGAAGAAGCTTACCCATGAGCAAACTTGACAAGCAACCTAGATTCAAATTCCGTATTGCATTGCATATGCATGTGTGTTGTTTGTCATTTCTTTTTGGTTAAGCTTGAGCAACCGCTGTGTTCGTCCACCAATAGGGGGAGCATTTGATGCTCCTAATGGTTAAGTCCCCTATGTGGTGGCCACATGTTGTCTCCTCACCCTTTTGTCGCTTATTTTCATAAAAATATATCTAGCCTATAGCAAATTATTTTGAAAAATTGAGGGTTTGAGAGAGGTCTCTCATATCATGTTCCAACTGGTGTTTATTTGCTTCTCATTTAAGTTGGAACTTGGTTGGGAGAAAGAGCCACAAAGGAGAAATTCAAAATAGCCCAAAATGTAGCAACGAACGTTGCATCGGACGCGCCCTGCAGCGCATCCGATGGTGCAATATAGGCAGTCCCGGCTGAAACAGTGTCACCATTGCGTCCGATGGTGGGGTAGCGGCGTGTTCGATGCCCCATTGGACTCTGTCAGAGTCTGATGTGATGCCATCTGACGCGTCCGATGCTCTCACCAGGCGCGTCTGATGCCACATTAAGCGGCGCAAATTGATCTCTTATGCTGACACGAGGGGCCCGCTCTCTTTCACTCACCTTCATCTTCACGTCATGCCGCCCATTTCCTGTAACCCTAACCGCTCGCTCATTGTTTCACCGCCGCCCAGCCGCCTCGCCCGCGTCATTGTGCCGCCCTCCTCTTTCATGCCCGACCCGTGCCTCCGCTCTACTGTCTCATCGTGCTCGCGCCGCTCTCGCTCAGGTGCCTCGCCGCCCCGCGTCGCCTGTCAGCGCCGCCTGTCAGCGTCGCTAGCTTTTGCCGGCGTTCTTCACCGGAGCAATCCATAGTCATGCCCAAGCTCATCCTCGCTGTCTTCGTGCCTATCTCTGATGAGCTCCTCCTCTGCCCAATCCTCGATTGCCAGTGAGCACCTCCCTTCTCTATTCTTCATGCCCGCGAGGTGCTCGGTGATTTGCCTAAACAGCTGAAATCGCCGTTTAACCTCATTTTTTGATCGTGTTCCTTTGCAGACCCTTTCGCTGAGCTCGTGGGGTCCCCTGCATTGTCAGCGACTTATCTCTTCATAGGTTTTCATCGGTTGAGGTAGCGAGCCCCTGTCTTCCGTTCTCTCCTTGTGCTTGCTTCCGATAGGGTTTTTGCTTCTCTAGAATATAGTGCTTATATGTATATCCATCTATTCTACTGCAGCAAGTCAGGATAGTCCGTTGGCAGTGACAGTTTGGTAGTGTTTGTTAACTCGGGGCCAAGCCCGTAGGTACGGATCGAGGCCAAGCCTCATGAGTGACAATGTCAGTCGGCAGTTGGCAGTCATAGGGGGTTTCTATTAGTGGCAGTGAGTCTTGTGGCAGTTGGACTTGATACTTGATAGTGGTACTCTTGTCAGAGGTAGTTGCTCTTGATCTTGTAGCCATGCGCTGCAAGAACATCGGTGGTGCTCCAAGCAACTTGTCTCCTCCTCCTCCTCCCCGAGACACCTGTAAGGGGAAGGCGAAGGTGGTCACGAAGAGGAAGCGTTCCAAAGCTAAGAGAAAGGCAGAGCAGGCACAGGCAGTTGCAGACGCCACAGAGCATGCCGAGGGAGGTGGCCGAGCGGGTGGGGTCTCTGGATTGTTGACACCCTGACCTCTGCTCAGCGAGAGGCCCTTAAGAGGACAGAGCAGACTCTTGGCAGTCCTCCCAGCACCATCATGATTGGTGGTCATTGGGTGTCTCTTCAGTCCGAGGTTGAGGAGCCTGAGCAGCCAGAGCAGGCAGAGCCAGAGCAGCCAGAGGGAGCTGAGCAGGTTGAGCAGGCAGAGGCAAAACCAGCAGAGGAGTAGCCTCATCGTTGGTCCTCTTGTAGTCTCATCGCTGAACCGAGGTGCCACCTAGGCCCGAGGGTCCCCGACGTGGTGCATGTCCTCCTCCTCCCCGACCATGTGCTCCACCACTGGTCGTGCACCTAGACTTGAGGTTCGTGACATGTCGCCAAATACAGGAGTTCATACTAGTGCCAGTTGACCAATGGTTTCTGCGAGTCAGAGACCCTCAGGCAGCTCCTGACTTCTACATAGTTCTGCAGGAGGACTTCTACAGAGGCTACAGGAATAGTGGTGTCGCTCTCAGGTCTCAGCGCGTCTATTCACTGGAGGCCATTGTGGCAGTAGAAGGAGAGCAGGTCTGCCCCCACCTCACTTACCTACCCAGGTTGGTAGATCTTCTAGGACAATCTGGTTCATATATTGAGGATTGGGTTCTTCAGTTCTATGCTTCACTCTGGGTGGATCTGGACCATGAGTTCATTCACTTTGCTTTCAGAGGGTAGAACTACAAACTCTACTCTTTAGAGGCCCAAGACTTGTTTAGGTTGCCAACGTCAGACACCAGAGTTCACAGTTTGTGCTACGGTCAGACAGAGCCACCATGTCGCCCTCACGGTGGGGAGTAGCCAGCTACTGACTTTGTCTGTCCGTGCTTCACTGAGCCATTCAGAGAGAGCTCGAGCCGTACACCTAAGGATCTCACTCCCACGGCCCATCTCCTAAATGAGGTTATGAGGTGGACTATTCTTCTGAGGGTTGGCTGCAGGGAGGGGATCACGAGGATCCAGCTATGGTTGCTTGCACACCTAGTTCACCAGGAGCAGTTCGACATCTGGGGTGTCATTCTGTCAGAGATGGAGGACATAGTTGCTGACGGGATCAGAGGCCACAGATAGCTCCCGTATGCACACTGGATCTCCTACCTGCTCTTCAAGCTTACAACTCGAGTAGGGGTTCCAGCCGGTCAAGACTTGGTGTCTTCACCTACTATCTTTCCAGCCTATGACATGCGTCAGCTGACCAAACAGCGCTGCGACCAGAGAGTACCACAGCGCTGAGGAGCAGGACGAAGCCATCAGGGTCATGGCTGAGCGTTAGCTCAAGGACCTTGAGGGTGGTCAGGGGTTTGTTACTGAGGACTTGTCGTCGGATAGCACCGACGAGGACTATGAGCTCCCGCCGAGGATGCCTCCATGACCACATGACTCTGAGGCGGGAGGCTTCAGCATAGCTCTGACCATGTCTAACCCCGTTTTGCTTGCCATACTTGAGAGCATCAGAGACGAGCAACTGCGTTAGGTTGAGGAGCAGAGGCGTCAGGCCCAGGAGCAGCAGCGGCTAGCAGAAGCTCAGGCACTGGCACTGGCACTGGCACTGGCACTAGCTCAGGAGCGCTCCGATGCTATTCAACAACAGCTCCTTCAGGTTCAACAGTAGACTCTAAAGTTTATAGAGCAAATGATGAGGATGACCAGCTTGCCTCCACTGCCTCCGCAGTTCAATCGTGCAAGGCCGTCTGCCACGTCTACAGCGCTTTAGCTCTCAGGCTTTCAGAGTCAGTGGTAGCCCCCACCGCAGTTCGCCTCCTTCCCGTCTCGCTCATACCAGATGACACAGTGGTTTTCCACTACTCCAGGGATGGGACAGGGTTTCCCACCACTAGTCACTGGGTTCACCTCTCGTCCGACAAAGTCGCTCTTTGCGACTACTACTTCGTTGACCCGTGACTTGTTAGTGATGTTCAGTGAGCTCACCGGGCACCCCACTCCTCTAGACCTTCAGGGGCCCATGCAGACATCTACAGCTCCCGCTACTGGCACGATAGAGACTCTTCCGTGTTCTGTAGCGTCTTCAGAGCCACTAGTGCCCGAGAGTCAGCCACTTCTAGCTCCTACAGTTCCAGAGACTCAGGGCCCATAGGCAGACCTGACTACTGAGACAGAGATAGCAGAGCCAGCTGAGCAGACCTAGACCACTTCTCCTACTCTACCAGAGATAGAGGTTCAGACAGCTTTAGCTTCCACATCAGACTCCAAGGCTTTGTGAAGGACCAAAAATGGCAACCAGAGGGGGGGTGAATGGGAGCCTCAAATTTCTTTTCAGAAATTGATAGCCTCTATCCCAAATTCAAACCCTAAAAGCAAGAGCCGCTCGGTGTGACGCCCATGACCCAAGAGATTGGGTGGATGTTCCATTGGAACACAGCGGGACACCACAAAACTCCCACGCCCTCTGTTCACGCAAGCCAACTAGTGACTAGATGAACTTTGGGCAACCTCAACCTCACTCGAGCAACGCGAGGGGGATTCAGGCCTTTTGGCAAAGCGAGAAGCCCGATTTCTGTAGAGCACAGAAGCCAGGAATCCAACGCAAAAGCCGAAACGCAAAACCAAAGCCAAACGAACAAGCTACGGACAAATCAGTGCAGTTCCAGGAGCATCGGACGCTCGGAGAGTCCGATGCCTGTGCGTCGGACGCGTCCGATGTGAAATGGACCTCTCTGGAACCTTACTGAGTGGCCATCAGACGCAGGACTGTAGTGTCCGATGTTCTGGTCAGAGTGTCCGATGCTAGTGTCCGATGCTGGTCAAAAGGACCTCAGACCAGGTCAGCGTCCGATGCCTCTCTCCCTGACGCGTCCGATGCCAAGTGAGGGTTTCTGGAATCTCACTGAGTGACCATCAGACGCTGGACTGTAGCGTCCGATACTCTGGCCCAGAGCGTCCAATGCCACGTATAGAACTGGATAGTACGTGGGAGGCGTCGGACACGCGTCCGATGCTAAGAACTGCAGCATTTGATGCCCCCGACGCAGTACAGTTCTTCCACCGATTCGACCCGATCTCCCTCAAATCAAAAGCACTTGGGCTCAAACTTTGCATGAGGGGTCACAAGCAGGTTAGTGAGCTACTCCTAAGAGATCATGGCTTGAACCTAACCGCAAATTGGTGAATCAAAGAAATTTAGTGGAAAGGGGCAAGAACGAGATCCAAAACGAAATCCGCCCGATCTGTGTGCTCGTGAGGAATTAGAGAAAATCCTTTGGTGGAAAGATGACTCTCACGATCTAGCACAAGATGGTTCAAATGGATTTTCAATCCATCCCTTGAAACGAAAGATCTCGTGAAAGAGCCAAAGGGAGAAAATAAAGAACGCGAAGAACAAAACGCGAACTCAAAGATTTCAGCTAAAATCCCCAACGAGGAGACAAGGAGATTACAGTCTCCTTTCCTGAAATCAAAATACACAGAGGAATGATTGTCGTCTCTGTGGATCACAAGCAGCTAGAGAGAGGGGAGCCCTAACAGATGAATATCTGGAGTCTGGAATGAAATGCTGCAAGGATAGGTGGGATGAGGGGTGTCATCCCTTATTTATAGCCTATTACACAATACCCTTTCTACACCTAGATACAAGAGCAAACTAGCTAGCCCTAGGGGCATTTTAGTCCAACTCTATCAGGATCCTCATTGACGGTCACGCGCCTTCCTCATCGGTCGCTTCGCCGCAACGCAAGCTCCCTGATGCCGCCACGTGCTGTCCCGACGACCGCCGCGCCTCCTCACCGCTAGCTTCGCCTCGACGCATGCCTCGCGATGCCACCATGCATCGTCCCGTTCTGCATAGGAACCTCCACCGGGTTTTGAGGCCCAAACCGGCAAACCCGCCACCCTGAGTTTTGAGGCCCAAACTCAGAAACCGGCCACCCCAGGTTTTGAGGCCCAAACCTGGAAACCGTCTTGGTAGTTTTCTGAGGCTTAACTACCAAACCCGCGCCAAAGATGAAGCGTGGGTCTCACGCCCCGTTGCCAACACCGATGTCGATGCATGTCCAACCTCCGCCAACCACGATGCCTTCACCTTCCTCCTTGACTTGACCGATGGCACTTGCCCTATGCAAGCCCGTGTCCGGCCTCTGCCAAGTGCCATGACACCATCGCCTTCCGTCTTGACTCGACCGATGCCGCCGACATTCCCACGTACTCTTGCTTGTTGCCGCCAAGTGCCAGCTACCGCAACTGGTCCTTCGGCCTCCTGGTCCCTCAGTCCAAGCCTCACATCCGCCCTTCGCCACTTCCGGTCCATCTGCACGGCACGTCTCTACTTGACCTTCACCTCGCCATCAACCATTGCTTCCGAGCTCCACACCTGCACACCAACACAGCCAAGAGACATGTTGCCCACTCACTCCAACCCGTGAGCCTGTTGACCAATCACTCATCACAAAGGGCCGAACCACAAGGGCACATATCAACCTTGTGTTTGTGATTCTCTCCCCCTTGTTGACAAATGCACAACATAAGACATCAACCAAATGCACATGGGAGTGTATCAGAGCTAAAAGATACCATAAGACCAGAGAGGAGGTGAATAAAAAGGCATCGGAGCCTAAAGCTACATATTCATGAAATGCACAATGCAATAGCTTCAAGTGTATAACAATTAGAGTGAAAAGATGCTCTAAAGGGTGCTGCCCTCAAAGTGTAGCAACATACACAAAGGCTAGCAAAGGCTCAAACTGATCAAATGAAGACGAAATATGAACAAGTAAGCATATGAACAGTTTTAAGCCATTTAAAAAGAAGTTCACCACTTAACTAGCACCAAGCTTGAATAGACAGGAAATCAAACAAGTGCCACCTTAAGTATGAAAGGTGAACTACCCCTAGCAAAGTTCAATCATCATGCCATAGAATGAAGCATAGTCTTGTGTTATTATCAAATTTTATCAAAATTTGCAGTGGATTAACACAAGTTCAAATTTCTAGCATGTGATTGCGAGAGGTTAAAAGCATTGTCATTGCCTAACTTTCCAACCGGGCAAAGCCTATGCAAGAAATGCAATCGGAAGCTTAAGGCACCGGTTTTGATCTTACACTACACTGCTCAAGTTCAACTCAAATGTGCAATGAGAGACAGTCTCGATACAGTGATGTGCTGACAAATGCAATCCCATCTCGATCTTTTCAATTCACTAAACTTGGTTCAAATTTTAAGCACAAGTTCATTATGATCATTCCAAGGAAGTGAAAGACTCAGTGCAAGAGACATAGAAACCTAGCATACAAAAGATAGCCCAAGTGATCTCAACACATCCTACCCATGCTAGTTGCCATTCTCAATGGTGAACAAATCAAGGGTTTCATAGTTGATTAATCAGGTTCACCATTTGCAAAAATAGCTTAGCTCGTAACATGAATCAAGTGATCAACAAGAGCCTACGCTACAAGCATCATCATGTACTAACAAGGCATACCACAAAGAGCATAATCTCATTCTCATTGCTATAGACATGAAGCTCTAAAATGCACTAACATACATGATGAAATGCATGCAAATGCAACTAAGCCAAACAAAAAAACAAATTTAAGCCTAAAGCTATCGGAGCAAAATGTACATCAGTCAAAGGCTCCCTTCAACTAAAAAGGGAAACACACACCAAGCTCACCTCTCAACCTAGCAAAAGTTGATAGATTCAAAGGCTTAGTGAAAATATCGGCAAGCTGGTTGTGGGTGTCTACATGCTGCAAAGCGATGTCGCCTTTCTCGTAGTGATCACGAAGAAAGTGAAAGCGAACATCAATGTGTTTGGTCTTGGAGTGAAGGACTGGGTTCTTTGCTACACTAATTGCACTCGTGCTATCACAAAACAAAGGGACCCTAGCATAATCTAGACCAAAATCACATAAAGTAGCAACCATCCACAACAACTACGAACAACAGGATGCGGCAGTGACATACTCGGCCTCAGTGGTAGACTGGGCTACGCTAGACTGCTTGCGGGAGGACCAAGACACAAGAGAAGAACCAAGAAACTGATAAGTCCTAGAAGTAGACTTGCGCTCAAGCCGACAACCGGCAAAATCCGCATCAGAATAACTACAAAGCGAGAGGTTCGAAGAAGAAGAAGAGTACCAAAGCTCGAACTCAGGAGTGTATCGGAGGTACCTCATAATGCGTTTGACCGCCTGCTTGTGTGATGTCCGAGGGGACGCCTGAAAGCGAGCGCACAGACACACTGCGAAGTGTATGTCTGGCCTCGTCGCCATCAAGTATAGGAGAGAGTCAATCATGCTCCTGTACTCCTTCTGGTCCACGGGCTCTCTGTCCTCGTACACATCCATCGCAATCGTCATTGCCATGGGCGTTGTGAGAGGCTTGGCCTCGCCCATGTCCAACTTCTTCAGGACGTCCTTCGTGTACTTGCCTTGATGCACGAACGTCCTATCCCGGGTTTGCTTGATTTGCAACCCGAGGAAGAAAGTCAACTCACCCATCATGCTCATCTGAAACTCCCTGCTCATAAGATCTGCAAACTTGGCAACAAGTGCATGAGAAAAGCCACCAAAGATGATATCATCCACGTAAATCTGAACTTAAAGGGTGTCATTGTCTTGCTTGAGGAGAAACAAAATTTTATCTACTGTCCCCACTTTAAAACCCTTCGAGAGCAAAAAAAGCTTTCAGACAATCATACCACGCTCTAGGGGCTTGTTTCAAACCATACAAGGCTTTCTGAAGTTTGTACACATGGTTTGGAAACTTGGGACTCTCGAAACCTAGAGGTTGCCTAACATAGACCTCTTCCTCTATATACCCATTTAGGAAGGCACTCTTGACATCCATTTGGTAAAGTTTGAACCCTTTTAAAGTAGCAAAAGCTAAAAGGATCCGTATGGCCTCTAAACGAGCTACAGGGGCAAAGGTCCCCTCATAATCAATACCCTCCTTTTGACAAAAGACTTGGGCCACTAATCTTGCTTTGTTTCTCACTACCATCCCATCCTCACCCTGTTTGTTCTTGAGAACCCATTTGGTACCTATAGGGTAGCAATCTAGTGGAGGTGCAACTAGTGCCCAAACATGGTTTCGCTCAAAGTTCTCTAACTCCTCATGCATGGCATTGACCCAATTAGGATCAAAAAGGGCGTGTCCAACATCCTTAGGATCAAAAGTAGCAACAAATGTAGAATGAGCAAAGTGAGAGATTTCATACGAGAGCGACAGCGTGACTCACTGGTCGATACCACCAATCATCTGCTGCGGGGGGAGGATCTGCTGAATGCTTCGAGGCGCTTGCCTTGCCGAAGTCGCCTCCCTCTCGCCAGATGCTATCGCTCCCTCAGGTGCAACTCGTGCTCGCTAGAGAGGTGGCTCAAATGGACCACAAGTTGTGGAAGTAGAGGGATCAGGTCCGTGAGTCGAAGTCATCGTCGCAGGGTCAACGGGGGCAACCGGTGGAGTTGGCTTGGGATCACCCCAATCGGCATTCTCCTGCTCCTCGTCCACAAAAGTCATCTCTCCCAGCTCCTGTTCTCCTGCAAGCTCAAAAGCAGAAGACACACAAGGCATTGTCTCATCGAATGTGACCTCACAAGTCTCCACTATACGGTTAGTTTCAAGATTAAGCACATGATAAGCTCTAGAGTGAAGAGCATAACCAAGAAATATACCATCAGAGGACCTAGACTCAAACTTGTCGAGATTACCTTGCTTTAGGATAAAGCACTTGCACCCGAACACCATGAAGTGACTTACCTTGGGTACCCATCCAAAACGCAGCTCATAAGAAGTCTTCTTCATGAAAGCCCGAAGAAAGATGTGATTTGAAACATGGCAAGTGGTGTTGATGGCTTCGGCCCAAAAATGCCTAGGAGTCCTATGCTCATCGAGCATCGTCCTGGTCATCTCAACAAGGGTCCGATTCTTGCGTTCAACAACACCGTTCTGCTGGGGGTCATAAGGAGAGGAAAACTGATGCTCAAGACCCAAAGAAGCACAGAAGGTGTCAAACTGAGAGTTATCAAATTCTGTACCATTGTCACTACGCATAGCTCTAATGGTATCGAGGGGAAACTCAATTTTCAACCTCAAAATCAATTCTCGAGCATGCAAAAAAGCCTTATCCTTGCTCTCCATAAAGAACACCCAAGAGTACCTCGAAATATCATCCACGATCAATAGAACATACCACTTCCGACCGGCCGAGCAGACCCGAGCTAGACCAACAGTGCCCATGTGTAAGAGCTCGTGGGGTCGCTTAGTCATCACCTGGATCACAGGTGGGTGAGAAGCAGCAACCATCTTCCCGTGGCGACAAGGGTGACAAACAAGGTCCTTCTAAAACTTAAGCTTGGGCAATCCTCGGATTAAGCCAAGTGAACTAAGCCTTGCTAACAAGTCAAAGTTCAAATGTCCAAACCTCCTATGCCACTTCCATAAATCAGAAGAAGGACCAGCCACCAAACACCGAGAAGAGCCGAAAGAGCGAGAAAAATTGGCTCGGAAGACACGGCCAAAGGGAACAATCCAACAAACAAGATCACCCCGAGAATCAAGAACTCTGCACAAGCCGGTCTTAAAGAGCACTTCAAAGCCGTCCACAAGGAGTTGCGAAACCGAAAGCAAATTGAAATGCAAATTCGAAACCAAAGCAACATCCTTGAGGACAAAATTCTCGTTGAGTCTGACTGACCCACGAGAAACAACCTTACCTTTGCTATTATCCCCGAATGTGATGAATTACTTATGGGGCTTGGGGTCGAGGCTGGAGAACCATTTAGAACTTCCGATCATGTGGCATGAACAGCCAGAATCAACAAGCCATGTGTTCTCTAACCCAAGATCTTGCATCAATAGAAAGACAGGGAATGAGCAAATGGCACAACACTGGGGTTAGTAACTGTGAAGGATACCAGTGTTGTGTCATTGGCCCAGAAAAGGTGTTAGGAAAAACACCAAACGATCCTCGTCCCATGGGGGGATAGCGATCACCACGAGACTGAAAATGTGGTCCGCTATGGGACGGAAAGCCTCCATCCATACCTCGTCCCATCTGGGGGTAGCAATCACCACGCTGCTGAAAACGTGGTCCGCTATGGGACGGTGCAGCAAAGCCACTTACACGGGGCTCACAGCCGTATGGAGCATGACCGAAACCACGCCGAGCACGACCACCACCCCGTGGTCTAGCTGCCTGGGGCCTAGTAACCCGAGGGGGTGCACCTCTATGCCTAGCCCTCTACCTCTGAACACCCTAAACATGCACACCATTTAAAGGGTGATGCATGGCCTGGTTGTTTAGCTCCAACTCCCTCCGAGCATCTCTCTTCCTCCGAAAGCAAAACTCAGCTAGGTGACCCTCACGGTGGCAGTACTCACACTGGAACCTCACCTCTTTCCTAGGTTGTTGGTTTGCCCTCTTGCGGGGGTTGCGCACTCTAGCTGGCTGCTTGCCTCTCAGAAGGGGATCACTAGAGATGTCAGGTAGAGTGTCAAGTGGGTTCCTGAGATAGTTTAGTTTTGGAACCCACACTTGCTTTTGAGGTGGAGCTCTCGGGGGTTCTACAAAGACCTCATCCTAGGTGATAAGCTTGGATGGCTTAGGTGGGGTGATCTTGGTTAGCTTGGGAGTAGCAGATGGCTTCTCACTCGGGCTCACTCCGCTACACTCACCAATCTTACCAAAGGAGTTAGCACCCTTCCCACCTATAGCAAAGTCTATACCGGGTCCACAAGTTCCCCTCCTGAACTGACTGACCATCATGCCCAACTGCGGCTCGTTGCATGACACCCAACTCAAGATGGACCGAAGGTATGTGTTTTCTTCCTCGGTTTGCATCTTGTCATGCCGGCAGTTGGCAATCTCAAGCTCCAACCCATCACATCGCTCACATCGAGCGGCATAAGTGCTAACTAAGCTGGCCTTCTCTACCTCAGCAAGCTTGGCATCCTTCTCTGCTAACTTAGTTCGCAAGTCTGGACAAGACTTGCACGCACCCAACAAGGAAGGTCTAGCCTTGACCTCCTCCATCTCCTTCTTCAAAGTGGAACATGCCTTGCAATCACCCATCAAGTCTATCCTCGACTTCAACTCATCATAAACTTCTATCAAAGAGGCATACTTGGATTGAAGGGTAGCAAAGTTGGTCATGTGCACCACACACTCCTCACACTCCTCCTCCTCAGAGATCCGCACCTCAGAACGAGCAGACTCAAGATCCTTAAGATCTACAGCTAGTTTCTCCTTGTACTCCTTATGCTCTCTAGCTATGCGCCTAAGCAACTTGTCCTGACTAAGCAAGGTGGCGTTCATGGACTCAAGCTCAGCAGAAAGATGGTCGATGGTAGAAGAGGTCGATACCTCCGATGAAGTGTCATCATCGCCGTGGAGCTCCCCTGTGGGTGTACCCGCCTCCTCGCCTAGTGCCATGGTGCAGAAGCCTCCGGGGTGGTGTTGCTGAAGAAGCACAAGCCATTGAAGCGATCCTCCGTCTTCCTCTCGGACTCATTGTTGCTGGAGCGAGCAGTGCGATCATCGAAGTCGTCGTCGAGGTCGCTGATCGACGTGAGGAAGGCGCGCTCTTGCGCCTTAGCCTTCTTGTAGTAGTTCTCCTTGAGTGCCTCCTTGTCAAACTTGCCCTTGGCCTTCTTCTTGCCGGCGGTGTACTCATGCTTGTCCTTGCGCCGGGAGTGGATGTTCTTGCCAGGGACGACCTTGTGCCTCTTGGGGCAGTTCGCGATGAAGTTGTCAGGGTCGCCACACCCGAAGCATCCGTCCCTCACGCCACCACGCTGATGGTTCAAGCGGTTGTTGTGAAACCGTGAAAATCGACTGATGATGAGCGCGAGCTCATCGTCACCTAACACCTCCACCTACTCCTCCGTCACTGAAAGCAAAGAAGACAAAGCAAAAGATGGCGGTGAAGTGTTAGCGAAAGAGGTTGACTCATGCTTCCTAGAAACCAAAGCCATGGTATGTAAGGATGGGTTCTTCAGCTTGGCCTGGGTCTGCAGGTCAATCTCGGTGGACTTGAGCTTGATAAATAGCTCGTCCATGGTGAGGGTGTCATAGCCTGGCGACTCAATGATAGTCGACACCTTCACCTCCCATACCTTCCGATCAAGGGTATATAGAAGCTTGAGAGCCCTCTCGTGATCATCATAAGGTAGGTTGGCCCGATTGGCACGCATCTTGTTCACAATCGTCTGGAAACGAGCGAACATGCTATCAATTGACTCTCCCTCCAGCTGAGTGAAGTTCTCGTACTCTCACTTGTATGTCTCGAAGAGTCTAGTCTTGACCTGAATGGTCCTCTCATGATAGCTCTGAAGCTTCACCCAGATCTCCCGAGCAGTCTCAAGCTTAGAGACATGCTTAAACTCAGGAAGAGAGAAGTTGGCCAAAAGCGCGTTACGGGTCTTGGCGTTCATGTTGTACTGGTCAATCTGGAACTGACCCACATGAGCCGCAAGCACCTCATAGTTCGCTTCCTCACAAATCACCCAAATAGAAGAACCGATGTTGTTGAGATAACCACGCATCTGAATCCTCCAATATGGGTAGTTCATTCCATCAAAGAACGGAGCCTTGCCTAAACCACGCTCCATGTCGCCTTCACGAATCTGGAACCGGTTAAGGTGGAGAGATCCTTAACCTACTCTGATACCAATTGAATGACCAAAAATGGCGACTAGAGGGGGGGCCAATGGGAGCCTCAAATTTCTTTTCAGAAATTGATAGCCTCTGTCCCAAATTCAAATGATAAAAGCAAGAGCTGCTCGGCATGACGTCCATGACCCAAGAGATTGGGTGGATGTTCCCTTAGAACACAGTGGGACACCACAAAACTCCCACGCCCTCTGTTCACGCAAGCCAACTAGTGACTAGATGAACTTTGGGCAACCTCAACCTCCCTCGAGCAACGCGAGGGGGATTCAGGCCTTTTGGCAAAGTGAGAAGCCCGATTTCTGTAGAGCACAGAAGCCAGGAATCCAACGCAAAAGCCAGAATGCAAAACCAAAGCCAAACGAACAAGCTACGGACAAATCAGTGCAGTTCCAGGAGCATCGAACGCTCGGAGAGTCTGATGCCAGTGCGTCGGACACATCCGATGTGAAATGGACCTCTCTGCAACCTTACTGAGTGACCATCGAATGCAGGTATATAGCGTCTGATGTTCTGGTCAGAGCGTCCGATGCTGGTCAAAAGGACCACAGACCAGGTCAGCGTCCGATGCCTCTCTCCCTGACGCGTCCGATGCCAAGTGAGGGTTTCTGGAACCTCACTGAGTGACCATCGGATGCTCGACTGTAGCATCTGATACTCTGTCCCGGAGCGTCCCATGCCACGTATAGAACTGGACAGTATGTGGGAGGCGTCGGACACACGTCCGATGCTAAGAACTGCAGCGTCCGATGCCCCCGACGCAGTGCAGTTCTTCCACCGATTCAAACCGATCTCCCTCAAATCAAAAGCACTTGGGTTCAAACTTTGTATGAGGGGTCACAAGCAGGTTAGTGAGCTACTCCTAAGAGATCATGGCTCGAACCTAATCGCAAATTGGTGAATCGAAGAAATTTGGTGGAAAGGGGCAAGAACGAGATCCGAAACGAAATCCGCCCGATCTGTGTGCTCGTGAGGAGTTAGAGAAAATCCTTCGGTGGAAAGATGACTCTCATGATGCAGCACAAGATGGTTCAAACGGATTTTCAATCCATCCCTTGAAACAAAAGATCTCATGAAAGAGCCAAAGGGAGAAAACGTAGAACGCGAAGAACAAAACGCGAACTCAAAGATTTCAGCCAAAATCCCTAACGAGGAGACAAGGAGATTACGGTCTCCTTTCCTAAAATCAAAATACACAGAGGAATGATTGCCATCTCTGTGGATCACAAGCAGCTAGAGAGAGGGGAGCCCTAACAGATGAATATCTGGAGTCTGAAATGAAATGCTACAAGGATAGGTGGGATGAGGGGTGTCATCCCTTATTTATAGCCTATTGCACAATACCCCTTCTACCCCTAGATACAAGAGCAAACTAGCTAGCCCTTGGGGCATTCTAGTCCAACTTTGTCAGGGTCCTCATCGACGGTCACACGCCTTCCTCATCGGTCGCTTCGCCGCAACGCAAGCTCCCTGATGCCGCCACGTGTCGTCCTGATGACCGCCGCGCCTCCTCACTGCTAACTTCACCTCGACGCAAGCCTCGCGATGCCGCCACATGTCGTCTCGTTCCACATAGGAACCTCCGCCGGGTTTTGAGGCCCAAACCAACAAACCCGCCACCTTGAGTTTTGAGGCCCAAACTCAGAAATCGGCCACCCTAGGTTTTGAGGCCCAAACCTGGAAACCGTTGGGGTAGTTTTCTGAGGCTCAACTACCAAACCCGTGCCAAAGACGGAGCGTGGGTCTCATGCCTCGTTGCCGACACCAATGTCGATGCATGTCCAGCCTCCGCCAAGCACGACGCCTTTGCCTTCCTCCTTGACTCGACCGACGGCACTTGCCCCATGCAAGCCCGTGTCCGGCCTCCGCCAAGTGCCACGACGCCATCGCCTTCCATCTTGACTCAACCGATGCCGCCAACATTCCCATGTACTCTTGCTTGTTGCCGCCACGTGCCAGCTACCGCAACTGGTCCTCCGGCACGTCCGCTCTTAGCCACTCCCGGTCCATCGGCACGGCACGTCTCTACTTGACCTTCACCTTGCCATCGACCATTGCCTCCGAGCTCCACACCTGCACACCAACATAGCCAAGAGACATGTGGCCCACTCACTCCAACCCGTGAACCTGTTGACCAATCACTCATCACAAAGGGCCAAACCACAAGGGCACATATCAACCTTGTGTTCGCACTTTGCTAGCTCAGTTTGAGGTGCTTTCGCGCTCTCCGCAGACTTTAGCTCCCGACTTGTCTGCCCTAGTCCCTCCTTCAGACCCTTAGGCTTTGGTGCTTGACGCCAAAGGGGGAGAGAGAGTCGAGTATAGATTTAGGGGAAACGTGTGAGAGGGTTTTGCTCTTTTGATGTGTTATATACTTTGGTGCATGCATCATGTTACTTTTGTCGCATTTGTATTATATGTGCGCTCTTGATGGACTCCTATGACATGTTTTGTGCTCACTCTTTTATATTATATATGACATGTCATGTTTATCGCTCGTTTACTTATGCGCTTATTCCATATTTTATGAGTAAATGAGCTCCTACTTCATGTACATGTATTTCATTCATATACTTTGAGTACATGATGTTGTCATAGTATGTATGAACTTGCCTCTAACCCATTTTCTCTTATTCTTAGCAAGTTCATACAAACCATGAATTTGAAAACCTCTTCTCTCTATACTCGAGGACGTGTTGTCATCAATCACCAAAAAGGGGGAGATTGAAAGCATCTAGGCCCCTATTGGGTTTTGGTGATTACTGACAATATAAGATTATTGTGACTAATGTGTGTTTTGCAGAAACAAATGAGTGAGGTCATGATAATGGCGATTGTATGGGCAATATGGTATTCATGCCCCCTGGCGATGGAAATTGTTTCGATTTTCAAAGGATGGACGACAAGGTTGAGATAGGCTAGTTCTAAGTGTCGATTGACGTTGGAGAGACTTAGAGTAGCTTAGGACTTTGTTTTCCTTTAGCCATACTATTAAGGGGAGTATGGTCTAGTAGCTTGAACTAGGTGAGTCTAATGTGTTAGGTGTGGTGCAATCTTGTCTAACATAGCTCTAGGTAGCTCAGGGATAGCCCATAGATTGAGTGGATCGAATGTCCCTTAGGTAGCATCGCGATTCGGAGTTGATAAAACCTAGAAATAGGCATCGGACGCTACCCCAGCATGCATCGAACACGTCCGATGAGTGCAGGAAGTGCACAATGAGTCTGACCTGTGGCATCAGATGCGCTAGGGGGCTGCGTCAGACGCACAGGTGGCACTGTGCACTAGGGTTTGGTTTCAGCATAGCATCGGACGCTGGCATCGAACGCGCCAGGGGGTGTGTCCGATGCCTGTTCGGAGAGGTTCTAGAGAGGGCAGAACGCCATAGGATGCGCTCGACGGGGTTGCATTGGACGCTACCAGCGTTCGATGTCACTATGACATGTGCTGTGAAAGACAATACACGTTACCGTTACTATTGCAGGGGACGCATCCGATGCCTCCATCGGACGCATTCGATACCCCTTTAAAAGCTACAGTTTACCCCTTCGTGAGTGGCTTGTGTGTGGGGGGTATTTATTCTCCACCATCTCGTCCATTAGGGGTCTCTTGCTCATTTGAACAGCAGCCAAGACACTTGAGAGTGCAAGTGCCTAGTGAGATTGAGAGATTTGATAATCGCAAGATTAGAGACCTCATTAGCAAGTAGAGAGTAGCAAGTGTGCATCCACCTTTCTCATTAGTCTTGTTTGGGTCAAGTGAGAGTTCGTGCTTGTTACTCTTGGTGATTGGCAACACCTAGACGGCTTGGTGGCGACCGGGAGCATGGTGATCATCCGATGGAGCTTGTGGATGACCCATCTCATGTTGTGACCAGTAGTGGGCGATTCACCGGGCCAGAGAGGCAAAAAATCAGCCCGGAGTGAGCACTTGGTCCTTGTGCGGACCAAGGGGGAGCGATACCCTTGCGCGGGTGCTCCAACGAGGACTAGGGGGTGTGCCGACACCTCCATATCTCGGGAAAACATTACGGTTTTCCTTTCCTCTCTTTACATTCCGTATTTACTTTGAGCATTTCAATTCTTGTCTATTACTTTCCTAGAATTGCTATGCTAGAGTAGGATTGGAACCTAGGATGCTAAACTTTTGTGCGTTAGAAGATAGAACACACTTGTAGGCACTAGGGGTGAAATGAGCTAGTGATTAGGGCTTAATTATTACAAGAAATTTTAGAATAGCCTAATTCACCACTCCCCCCCCCCTCTTGGGCATCTTGATCCTTTCAATCAGCTGACTTATCAACCGGCTTATCCATCAGCCGAATATGGCCCTTGAATTATGAGGAGAGATATAGAGTTTCATAAAGTTTTATTTGGATGAAATCCATTATCACTATAATCAACACAAAAGCTAATGTGGTAGCCTTGGTAATTATGCTTGAAACTCACTACTGAGACTAGACTAAGGGCATGTACAACTGATAGACAACACATTGTTCATAAGTTCTCAAAACCCACATACAAACAACAAACAAGCTACAAGTTGTTTAATGCTTTGTAGATAGTCATGATCAGGTATGCATATATGATCTTTGTATTATTAATGTGTTGCTGATTGATAGAATAAAATCTGGCTCGCCATAGGATCAAGCATGCACACCTCTACCTGACGCATCAACTATTAGCAAAATATGGTCTATAGTCCATCGAGTGGTATACCCAGCCATGATGATAGATTGGGTGGTGACGTGCGTGTGACCAAGAACCATATGGGAACACATACCCAAAATTTTAGATAGGTTTAGGCCTAATACACATGATCATAGTGAGATGCTAATTGCTAGATGAAGCAACCATAAGCTAGCCACCGATTGAAATGGAGAGGTTCGTTCTTCAGCTGCATATACTGAACCTTCACATGAAAAGGCCAGAAATCTTTTTCCATGACATACACAGATGCAATAGATTAACTACTTGTTCCTAGAACTAATATGGTTAACTATTTTGAGGGCTTAAATGCAGATAGATCTCGGAAGGTTACTGCGATTAGGACTCATGCATTATACTTGTTCCTTCCATTTGACCTGCAAAATGTTGAGAAGTAACAAATGTAAGATGGACACGCACAGTCGACTCTATAAAAGTTATCATCCTGGTCATCATACTTGTTAGCCAAAAGCTATGTAGACAAGCTTATCATGCCAAGTGCAAATTGTGACCAAATTCGCTGCACATACAGTACCTCCATAAAACATAAAGGACATGAAGGACCAGAAACAGCGACCAGAGGGGGGGCGAATGGGAGCCATAAAATTTCTTTTGAAATATTAGGCCACTGTCCCAGAAAATCAACCCCAAAAGACAAGAGCCACAACCGTGATGACCACGACCCTAGAGATAAGGTGGATGTTCCCTTGGAACACAGCGGGTCACTACAAAGCAAAAGCGGCAAGCGCCTCAAACACTCGATCCTCCGAAAACGGAACACTACACTCGTATAGAGAAGAAGGAAGTGTCCGACCAAAAATACTTAGACCAACTAGTGGTAAAAGTACCTTGGAAAGATCCCTAGGAAGTTAGAAGACCAATGCAATAGACGGATCTCAAATTGGAAGTTGAACGTAAAAACTACAGACGAAACAACACTGAACAAGCGAGCATCGGACTCTTCCAGCATCCGATGTCTGAGTCCCTGACACGTCCGATGTGAACAGGATGGTTCTAGAACCTCACTGCATGAGCATCGGACGTATAAACAGTGCCACCTGTGTGTCCGATGCCAGCGTTCAATGCTTGCCCAAAAGGCCTCTAACTCACCCAACGTCTGATGCCACTCCGCTTGACGCGTTCGATGTGAAACAGAGCATTCTGGAGCTCTCTGAGTGAGCGTCGGACGCTACTGTAGGTGTGTCCAATGCCACAGCCTGGCATGTCCAATGCCACGTGCAGAACTGGACAACACGTGGATGAGCACCGGACGCGTCTGATACCAAGAACAGGTGCGTCCGATGCCCCCGACACAACACTGTTCTTTCACCGAATCGAAACGATCTCCCTCAAATCGAAAGCACTTGGGCTCAAACTTTGTAAGAGGGATCACAAGCAAGTTAGTGAGCTACTCCTATGAGATCATGGCTCGAACCTAACCGCAAATCAGGGAATCGAAGAAAATCGGTGAAGAAAGGGCAAAACGAGATCCAAAACAAAATCCGCTCGATCTGTGTGCTCGTGAGGAATTAGAGAAAATCCTTTGGTGGAAAGATGTCTCTCATGATGATGCACAAGATGGTTCAAACGGATTTTCAATCCATCCCTTGAAACGAAGGATCTCATGAAAGAATCGATGGGAGAAAACAAAGAACACGAAGAACAAAACGTGATCTAAAAGATTTCAGAGCAAAAGCCAATGAGGCTAGAAGGAGATTACGGTCTCCCTTCCTAAAATCCAAATATACAGAGGAAAGATTGTTGTCTCTGTGAATTACTACAGCAGCTAGAGAGAGGAACCCTAACAGATGAATATTTGGAGTTTGACATGAAATGGCTGCAGCGATAGTGATAGAGGGGGATGAGGGGTGTCATCCCTTATTTATAGCCTATTACACAATACCCCTTCTACCCCTAGATACATAGAGCAAACTAGCTAGCCCAGGGGCATTCTAGTCTAACTCTGCCAGGATTCTTCATCGACGGTCACGCGCCTTCCTCATCGGTCGCTTCACCGCAACGCAAGCCTCTCGATGCCGCCACGTGCCATCCTGACGCACACCGGCCTTCTGAAAGCCCTAGTTTGGTTTTGGTTAATTGATGAAACCTATTTGGTCTAATGCTATGGCTAAGCATGTGTGTAGCTAATGAGAAAGGATCAAGACCAAGCCAAGTGATGGAGCTAGTAAGGTGGCAACCATGATGGAGATGGTGATGACCACACACAATCAAGTGATCAAGTGCTCTACACTTGGTGGAATGAGAGAAGAAGAGAAGTGGAGGAGCAAAGAGGTCCGAAGGCAAAGGTATAACCTATAGGGCTCTTTGTTTTAGTGATCAAGACAATTAGAGAGTGTGATCACTTTTAGGGTAGATAGCCGTACTATTAAGAGGAGATAATTCACGGCTTATGTGGTGTTCAAGTGCCACTAGGTGATCGCTAATGTGCCGATGCATTAGACTTAGTGAGTGACTAAAAAACCCTTGGAAAATGCTTTGAAAAATGCTAACACACGTGCACAAGTGGTGAAACACTTTAATGTTAGCACATGGAAGCAAGGGTGGAAGATAGAAAGTGAGAGGTGCTAAAAAAAAGGGCATCGGACGCTCTTTGTGGGAGCATCGGACGCTGCCCTGGTGCGTCCGATGGTAAACTCTAACTTAGTCTGAGGCTACAGGTAGCATCAGACGCTGCACCGGATGCCAAGGAATCATTGTTCAAGCGTCTGATGCATGCGTCCGATGCGAGGGTGATTTGCGCTGGAATGAGTGTGAAGGCATCGGTGCGTCTGATGCTTGGCGTCGGCGCGTCCGATGCCACTTTGACTGGCGCGGGAAGTGAAGTAGCCATTGGGATTAAGTGGTTCATGTTTATAGTTGCTGGACACGTGGCTCCATCAGGAGCATCGGACGCTGGGCCAGCGTCCGATGCCCCCGACCGGAGCGTTCGATGGCAGGCTGTTTTAGCCCAACGGCTAGCCCCTTGTGTGTGGGCTATTTAAGTAGCTTGGCCGGCTCACTTGGGTTCCCTCTTGCACATTTTGATCCTCTAGCATCCTTGTGAGCATAGCCAAGCCATCCCACTTATCTCTAGACTTGATTTGATCAATTCCAAGTGAGATTGAGTGTTCTAGTGCTAAGATTTGAAAGAGTTCATTCTAGTGGCACTAGTTCTTCGCATCAACAGCGAGTTTCTTGTTACTCTTGGCATTTGCCGGTGCCTAGATGGCTTGGAGGCATTTGGTGGAGTTGGCAAGAGTTGGAGATTGTTCTTGGCCACCACCGATCGAGTTGTGAGGGGTTTTTCGGGCTTATTCCCTGTCGGAGTGGCGAAAGGCACCATTAGTGGATTGCTCGTGTCATTGAGCTACCTCTCTTGTGGTAGATTCTTGTGGTGCTTGTGTAGCTTGGTGTGGTGCCAATTAGCCACAGGATCACCAAGAGTTGGTCGACACAACGGGGAGTAGCGTGCCGGCAAGCACGTGAACCTTAGGATAAATCGGTGTGTCCCTTGTGCTTCATTGTGATTGGTTGATCATCTTGTGTCGGGGGTCCACAAAAGGGGTACCCCCAATCAACGCGAACAAATAGGTTAAACCAATTACACCGGTAAATAACAAACCTAACTAGCCTAACCCCCTAAAGAGACCAACCCCTCGAGGCCCACAACGCTGGCCCGCCAAGCCAGGCCTCGGGCGAGCGCTCCACTAAAACCTCGAGTCCTAGCATATAGGGCTCGAGCCCCCCACAGCCGAACACCGCACCTCGAGACCCCACGCGGGGACCTCGGGCCTCTCTGGCACGGCAGCCTATCCCTCGAGACGCTTATGCTTCCCTCGAGCGGCGCAGGCATCGGATGCCAGCCCCATACCGCGCATTTAATGTCTTCACCTACGCCAGTCACGTCCTCTGCAGCCCGACGTGTACCACAGTAACCAGGGCAGAGTCAAGTCTCGTTTTCACCACAAGCATGGGCAAAAAGGCGCCAGTACAGCACTGTTAGGCCATGCCCTGCACTGACGCACGCTCGAACCCCATCCCGGAGCCTGGGTTCCCGCTGTACGCCCGGGCGTCCCGGGACTTGCCCATACTCGCGGGGGCTCGAGCCCCCCTCGTAGGCGCCACCTCGAGGCCGGCTCCGCGCCCCTCGAGCCCTAACCGCTTTCATGCTATTGGAAGACAGGTACCCCAAGATCCGGAGTGACCCCGCCGTGTCCTGTACATGCCGGAATGGGTGCTGTACGACTTCAGCATCGTCACGCCATCACGTCCGCGCCCGGGATGGAGGCCACGCCCCAAGGATGCCTCAACAGCGACGCCCACAATGGCTCCAGTGGCCCCGACAAGACAGGATTCCTACCCTACGCCATATCGAGCGCTGTACATATCTAACCTGTGTAAACCCTGGCCTCCTCTTGTTCTATAAAAGGGGACGCCAGGGCCCTTCGCGCGAGGAGGACAAGAGACAGGTCCGCGATTACAAAACTCCGAGAGACAACACACAAGTCCACCCCACGTACACACTCGAGTCCGGACTCCGGTCCACGCTCATTGAGCTTGTATTCGCCCCTGTACAAGCACTTAGGTGCAAGTAATACAAGAACCTCCTCCCCCGCTGGACGTAGGGCCTTCTTTGCCTGAACCAGGATAAATCCTTGTGTCATCTTGCATCACCATCCAGGAAGAGAGCACGCGATCACATTACTCGTTGGTGTCATACCCCCGGGTTCGAAACACCGACAGTTGGCGCTCCAGGTAGGGGGCTTCGCGTGTCGAGTCGGTTTCTCGCTATTTCCTGGATGGCTGCTTCGACCCCTTCGTTCTTTGCCGGTGCCGTCATCTGGTTCGGGAGCCTCGAGTTCCTGGCCACCGACAACGGCAACGAGCAGACCTTGCTCTCCACGGAGGGCCCGAGTGGAGGGCGTGTCACGCCACCCCGTGCGAGGAGCATGGCATGTCGTCCACACCACCACGTGTTGCCACCCCGTGAGCGGCGCCGTCGTCACCATCGTCGCCAGGCACAGGCGGTGCCGGCGGCATACACCCACTTCCCTGCGGCTGGCGCGGAGTTCCCAAGGAGGAGCCTACCCGGCGCACGACCGGAGACTTCCCGGGCGCGCCCGCGCCCGCCCAGCGACTTCGCGTTCATCATGCGCACGGACCAGGAGCCAGGCCAGAGGCCTCCGAGCCGTGCACCGTCGACGCCACCCAGCTGAAAGGTCCTTGTTTGGTTTTGGTAATTGAGTGACAACTTAGGTGGACTAATATGTGTTTTAAGTGAAATTACACAGGTGATTAGTCCAGAGGTGATCATGTGTGAGCAACATATGCCATAGAGGTGAAATGGCTTGGAAGATGTTGCAAGGCTCATACATGTGATGAAGGAGCTTATTGCATATGTGACATGACATGGAGTCATATGGCTAAGATGGAGAAGATCAAGGCAAGACTTGGCTTGATGGACCGGTTGCGAAGGTGAAGGGCAAGTTGAGGCTTTGAAGCCGTTGGTACCGAGTGTCGGGAGGCTTAAGCAAGACTTGGCGCCGAAGGACCGAAGCGATGGTGAAGAGCAAGTGATGTCAAGATCGATGGACCATGAAGGCCATGTGATGATATGAAGTGGATCATATCATTTGAAGATAGGTTGGTGCATGTGTTGCATCAACACCAAAGGAGATGGAATGGAATGCGCAAGGCAAAGGTATATTTGTAGGGCATTTCATTTCACCGGTCATAGGTGTGTAGAGAAGATTATGACCGGGTTTAGGATAGATGGCCGTACTATTAAGAGGAGCAAACTTGTTTGCATATCGGTCATCTAGTGCCACTTGAGCGATCTAACTTTGCGATGTTACTAAGATCGAGTGGCGTGGTGAGAGCAAGTGAAAATCCTTTGAAAATTGTTTGTGAAAATGCTAACACACTTGCACAAGATGATGAACACTTGGTGGTGTTAGCACATTTGCAAAGGAGAAGTTGTTGGAGTTGGTTTGGATCAACTCGGAGATGAAAATGAAGTTTTCTGTGTGTTGTCGGTGGTACCGACCCTGGGTTGTCGGTGGTACCGCCCAAGGAGGCAGCGTGCAGACCTCTCTGTGATGGGGCGTTTTTGGCCTAGCGGTGGTACCGCCATTACCCCGGTAGTACCGGCGGCGGTGGTACCGACCAGGGGTCGGTGGTTCCATGGGCATGAGGTGTTTTGCAGAGCTCTCTGTAGTTTTGAAAAATAGCCTAGCGGTAGTACCGCCATTACCTCGGTACTACCGCACGCGGTGGTACCGACGCAAGGTCGGTAGTGGCTGATTTTTCGCAGAGCTCTCTGGTCGCGGCGATTTTGGCCTGGCGGTAGTACCGCCATGACCTCGGTACTACCGACCTCGGAGGAAACCGACCAGGGGTCGGTGGTTTGCCTAAATCTGCGCGATGTGAGGTAACGGCTAGTTTGACTAAGCCGGTAGTACCGCCCAGGAGGGGTCGGTACTACCGACCGGAGCGCAGAATGCCCAGTGAAGGGGCATAACGGCTAGTTGGCCGTTGAGGCTATATATAGTCGTTGAGGCCGGCTTTGGGCCGGTGGCTGGTGCACTCCAAAGCCTTGGTGGCTTGTGTGGATGTGCTTGGGAGCCCTCTAACTCGCTTGTGCTTGCTAGTGTGCGAATCTATTGCGAGTGAGCGATTCTAGTGCGTTGCTTTGAGAGATTGCATCGAGTGGCACTAGGTGTTCGAGTTGCAAGCCGGTGGTGCTTATTACTCTTGGAGGTTGCCACCTCCTAGACGGCTTGGTGATCGAGTCTCCGTCGTGAAGCCCGCGTGAAGATTGTGCGTGGCTCCGGAGAAGGATTGTGAGGGGCATTGTGCTCGCCCCGCGGGGATCGCGAAGAGCAACTCTAGTGGATTGCGCGTGTCATTGAGTTACCCTCACTTGTGGGTGAGTTCTTGCGGCGCTCGAGTGTCGAGCTAGGTGTGGTGCCTATTAGCCGCCGAACTACCAAAGTGTGTGGTCGACACAACGGGGACTAGCTTGGTGGCAACCAAGTGAACCTCGGGGAAAAATCACCGTGTCAACATTGTCTACTCTTCTCGGTGGTTTGCAATCTCCATACATAAGCTTATATTTACTTTCATACATATTGTGCTTGTGTAGCTATCTAGTTTGTGTAGCTAAGTTGAGCTCTCTAATTTGGCCTGTGTAGCCTTGTTATTGAGCATTGCTAGTGAGCTTAGGCTTTGTGCTTTGCTTGCTAGTTTGTGTAGGAGCTCCCTCGTGCTTAAAGTACTAGTGGCATAGGATTGTGTGACCTTGCTTCTAGAATTGGTTAGGTGAGCTTTAGCTAGCCCGACACCTTATTTGCATTGTTTAGGATCTTTTATAAGGTGTCATAGAGTATAAGTAGAGGGGTGTAGTCCTGGCTAGATCGATAGTTTTAATTCCGCATTTATTTCGGTTAGCCATTCCGCTGCAATTAAGTTTAAGTTTTTAAAAAGGACTATTCACCCCCCCCTCTAGTCCGCCATCTCGACCCTTCAATTGGTATCAGAGCAAGGTCTCTCATTTGTGGTCTTCACCGACCCGAGAGGATGGCGAACTATGGGCTAGATGTTGAGTGTCCACACATTTTTGATGGCACACACTTTGCACAGTGGAAAAATTGGATGATATGCAATTTTAAATTTATTAGTCCTCAAATGTGGTGGATCGTAGATGTGGGCCTTTCTCTTGTGTTGGATAGAAAGAATGCAACTCAAGCGCAAAAGAAATGCCTACATCTCGATTGCCAAGCTACTAACATTTTCTATCAATCTATGGAGGATAACATATTTGGTGAGATCATGGACTTGAAGTCCGCCCATGAGATTTGGATTTATCTCAATGAGAAATATGGGGCGATCTCCGATGAAGATGATGTTGATGAGCCCAAGGAAGAGGCACGCGAGGTGGATGAGCAAGGCCACAACTTCGTGATTGTGGAAGATTGCTCCGCCTCAAGCTCAAGTGATGCAAGTGATGATGATATTCCAAGCACACTTGATGATGATGGTTCATGCTCCGGCCATGAGAGTGATACTTCATCGAGCTCTCCAACCACTACATCACATTGCTTCATGTCACACGATGACACTAAGGTTTGCAAAGCTAATGTGATTGATCTTAATGCATATGAGGAGCTCTTGAGTAAATATGCTAGCATGACCATCGCTTTAGAAAATGAGATGTCTAAAAATGCAAAATTGGAAAAAGAAAACTCATTTCTTAAGTATGCATGTGAACAACAAAAGCATCTACTTTATGTCACTACTTGTTCACATGATGAGCTTAAATTGACTCATGAGGAACTATGTGTTACTCATGATAATTTGGTAAAAGACCATGCTTTTCTCATTAGTAAGCTTTCTAATGAACAAATTAAAACTAGTGAGAGCTCATCACATGGGACAATTGATCAATCGCATACTTGTGCTAACCCTTGTGATGAAGAAAAGAAGCATGTATCCACCTCTTGTGATGATTTAATATCTATGCCATGTTCTTCACAATTAGATGCTTGTTCTACTTCTTTGTCTTGTGAGACTAACCTTTTGAAGGAGAACAATGAGCTCAAACTTGAAGTGAAGAACTTGAGCAACAAGTTAGAGAGGTGGTGTAAATCAAAAGTCACCCATGAGCACATGATGAAGAATCAAAGAAGCTATGGTGACAAGAGTGGCATTGGCTTCAACAAGAGCAATGTCAAAGGCAAGAGATGGGGCAAGAAAAGATATGAAGAAGAGATGAAGAAGCAAGAACAAGAAAAGCTATCTCATTTCATGTGCTATCGGTGCCATGAAATGGGACATCTTGCAAATGCTTGCCCCAACAAGAAGAAGCCTCAAGTATTGCCACAAGAAAGGAAGCCCCAAGTTCATATCAAGAACAACCATCATGATGGTGACTTGATGAAGAAGAAGAAAACAAGAAGGGGCGGAAGAGCAAGGCATCCAAATCACATCCATGATGCCAACAAGATTGTGAGCAACATAAAAGATCAAGCTCACATCAAGTGCTACAATTGTGATGAATTGGGCCACCTAGCTTCGGGTTGTCCAAACAAGCTTGAGAAGAAGGATCAAGCAAACAAGAAGAAGCAAGGCAATGAGAAGCAACAAATGAGCAAGGAAGAAAAGGCTCAATCCAAGAGAAGTTGCTACTCATGCCGGGAAAGGGGACACATGGCTCATTCATGTCCCCTAGGTATGACCCCTAAGCCTATTTCAATTATTAATGATTCTATGCTTAGGAAGGATGAAAATGGTACCTCTAAGGCTACTATTGCAACTCATCCCGCTACTCATACTAAGGCTATGCCTAAGTATGTTGCTCCTAACTTGAGAGGACCCAAACTAGTTTGGGTACCATCAAAAAGTGGATGAATGTGTGTAGGTACCATGGCATTGGAGGCTTGATTCAATTGACTTCACATTATTCATCATGTGATTGAGTCAAGTAATGAAGCTTAGTGCACATCCAAACCCAATGCCAAGTCAAGAGAAGTCCAAGTGCAAAACATACAAGTGCAAAAGATCAAGTTGTGGTGATTGATTGGAAATATTTGAAGGCTTGCAATCAAGTTGAGTAGAAGCTTGCTATTTCATGATCATGAGCTACTAAGGTATATCTCTAGTTGATCATGTTCTTTTAAATTGAAGGACCGAGAAGCTAACCGAAAGCGACCAGAGGGGGGGTGAATGGGAGCTTCAAAATTTCCTTACGGAAACTAGATGCCACTGTCCCAAAATCGACCCCAGAGCGAACCCTAGAACTTGCTAATGTCCACGACCCTATATGTAGGGTGGATGCTTCCTAGAAGCACAGCGAGACACTAGACAACTCTAGAAAGCCAACGCAAAGACGAAATCAATTCCGACAACGAACGAGCGAACCGCGGACGAAACCGTGCGAAACCAGTCGCATCGGACGCTGGCCTGCGTCCGATGCCAGACCACCGGACGCGTCCGATGCAGACTGGGCGGTCTGGAACCTTACTGTTCCACCATCGGACGCTGTGAACAGTGATCACCCAGCGTCCGATGCAAAGACTCCGGCGCGTCCGATGGACAACGGACGCGTCCGATGCCTAGCGTCCGATGCAAACTAAAACGCTGAAAACGTGACACGCGTCACCGAGCGTCCGATGCTAGGAACCCTAGCGTCCGATGCTCCCGTGATAGCGTCCGATGCCCCGAAAACAGCGCTGTTCTTCATCGATTCAACCCGATCCCTTCGAATCAAAGCCCTAGGCCTAGGATTCGATTTGAGGGGTCACAAGGATGTTAGTGAGCTATCTCTAAGAGATCATGGCTCGAACCTAACTCCAAATCGGTGAATCAAGAATTTCGGGGCATGGAGGCAAGAACGCAATCCAAAACGAAAATCGATCGATCTCCTAGACCGTGAGGTTAGAGTTTAATTCCTTCGGTGGAAAGGAGAGCCTCACGATCTAGAACAACTTGGTTCAAACGGTTTTGCAAAAGATGAACCGAGCAAAGAGATCAAGCGACGGAAAATCGTGGAGAAAAAGGATTCCGCGAAGAACACAAAGAAAAACGCGAATCACAGCCACGAACTCGAATTAAGGACGCAAATCAAGCCATCGATCTGTGCTCCAAGTGAGGATACGGCCTCACTTCCTCAATCAACAGTACACAGAGTGGAGTCTCTCTGCGGATCTCAACTAGCTAGAGCAGGGGATGGGAGAGTGGAAACCCTAGGTGCTAGAAGCAAATGACTGCGCTAACTGAGATTGAGATAGGGAGGAGGGTGTCTCCCCTAGACTACTTATACTAACCTAGCCTAAGTCTATTTCCTACTCTACCCCTCTCTACTCTAATTACAGAGCGGACCAGCCTAACCCTAAGGCTATTCTAGTCCACCCGCTGGTGGTAGGTAGATCCGACGGCCACGCCCGCACGGTCTTCCGCGTCGCCTCCACGCAACCTTCAGATCGCCGCCACGTGCCGCCACCACTCTGCACCCCCGGTTTTGCGGCCCAAACCGGGAAACCAGCCTTTTCCATCAGCCCCCGTTTTGAGGCCCAAACCGGAAACCAGCCTCCAGCCCGATTTTTGTGGCCAAACTCGGAAACCGTCCGCGCCCGAGTTTTGAGGCCCAAACTCGGAAACCGGCCCACGCCCAGGTTTTTGGGCTCACCTGGAAACCGTCGCGCCCAGGTTTTGTGGCTCAACCTGGAACCCCAGCACCCAGGTTTTGAGGCCCAAACCTGGAAACCGTCCACCGTTGGTTTTTCCCGGGCTCTACCAACAAACCGGCGTCGTAGAGGGATGCACCGCCTGTGCACCCCTTCCACCGACATGATCGCACTTCTCCGCCTGTCGCTGTCGCAGGCTGCCAGCCACCACAGCTGATCCTCCGGCCTCCAGTCCATCAGTCCAAGTCCACGTCCGCCCTTCACCGTCCGATACATCGGCATGGCACGTCCGCCGCACGGCACGCCCATCCTTCATCGCGCCCGGTCCGTCGGCACGGCACGTCGCAACTTGACCTTCACCCGCCATCGATCACTGTCTCCGTGCTCGACACCTGCACAACACAAGCCAAAGAACATGCGCATCATCTCCATTGACAATCACTCATCACACAGAGACTCGGCATACACCCATGTATCCGCAATCTCCCCCTTGATGAGTGCATTGTCAACTCCACAACAAATCATGAATAAGAAGAAGGAGGTAGGAAGGAGTGGGAAGAGAAAACCCAACCAAATGACCCAGAAGCCTTAACAAAAGCCGAAGAAGGTCAAGTGGATGAAGCAAAAACTTGGTCCCCAAAGACATGGGCAACGGCTTGACGCAACCAAGCAAAGCAAGCTAGCCCTCAAGAAGAGGTAGAACAGGCTCAACACCGCTAGCAGATAGCAATTGAAGATCGGAGGACAACAGAAGCAAATGCTAGTCCCTCAAGATAGAGGCACAGAGGCTCAACACAACTAGCAAGAAAATCACTCCGAACCAATTGAAAATCAACCCAAACCAAATGGGAAAGCACACCAGACGATACCAATTGAAAGCCAATGAAAAAGCTTATGAAGCTCATGAGAAGCTAGGAACGTTTGCTAGTCCCTCAAGACAGAGGCAACGGCTCAACACAACTAGCAAACTCCCCCTCGACAAATGCAAGCAACTAGGACAAAAGATTTTCAGGGCATATGATTTGCGTAAATTTCTCCCCCTAGTTGAAAATGCACTTATCAAGGCCAAAAGGTATCGGAGAAGCAACTCTCTTCACATAAACTCCCCCTGAACACAAGATCTCCTTCCACAATGCATATGAAGTCAAAATGCAAGTTAGGAGCTTCAAGTATATAGTCAAAAGAGTGCAAAGATGCTCTAATCAGTATAGCTCCAACATCTCAATTAAGCACTCAAATAGCAAAGGCTCAACTGATCACTTATACGAAATATGAAGCATATGAGCATGTGAGCAGTTTTAAGCCAAAAGGATAGTCACCATCAAAATAGCACTAGACATGTATAGAAGGAATCCAAACAAGTGCTAAGCATATATAAGGTGAACTACCCCTAGCAAAGTTCAATCATCATGCATAGGAATGAAGCATATACTTGTGATTTCAAATTCATATCGGAGTTGCAGCGGTAAAAGCACAAGTTCATTTTTAGCATGTGATTGCGAGAGGTTGAAAGCTTGTCATCGCCTAACTTTTCAACCGTGCGAAGCCTATGCCGAAGCAATCAGAAGCTTAAAGCAACGGTTTCGGTCATACACTACATGGCTCAAGTTTAACTCAAAGTGCAATGAGAAACAGTCTCAATACCATGAGGTGTTGACAAGCAATCCCATCTCGATCTTTTCAATTCAACAATACTTGGTTCAGATTTTAAGCAAGTTATGAACAACCAAGCAAGTGAATGACTCAGAACTAGAGACATAGCAACCTAGCATATATGAAAAGCAGGAATGGACTCAACACACCCTACACATGCTAGTTGCATATCTCAATGGTGAACATTTTCAGATTTATATACATTAGGCATAAATTCACCATTCCAAAAATAGCTCGCTCATAACATGTAACAGTGATCAGAAAGAGCATAAGCTACAAGCATCATCATAAGTATCGGAGCAATACTAACAAGAGCATAATTACATTCTAGTGAATATAGACATGAAGCTCAGAATGTAAATGCGTATGCCCGACACAAAACTGAAGAAAGAAGATACCAAAAGGAGAGACTCAAGAAACTCAAAAGAAAAGAGCCTCAAAATAAAAGAGTCAGTCTGTACATCTCAAAATGCTTCCCCCATCTAAAAGGGGAAACACACACCAAGCTCACCCCTCAACCTATTAAAGGTTGATTCGTCTAAAGGCTTGGTGAAAATATCAGCCAATTGGTGATGAGTATCGACATGGCGAAGGTCGATATCACCCTTCTCCTGGTGGTCTCGCAAGAAATGAAAGCGCACATCAATGTGTTTGGTTTTCGAGTGAAGCACAGGGTTCTTAGCAACGCTAATGGCACTCGTGCTGTCACAAAGCAAAGGAACTCGAGTAACTCAAACCAAAATCACGCAAAGTGGCCATCATCCAGAGTAACTGGGAACAGCAGCTAGCCGCAGCAACATATTCAGCCTCCGTGGTAACTGAGCGACACTAGACTGCTTGCGAGAAGACCACGACACAAGAGAAGATCCAATAAACTGGCAAGTCCCTAAGTAGACTTGCGCTCAATGCGACAACCAGCAAATCAGCATCAGAAAAGCCACAAAGCGAGAGGGTGGAAGAAGCAGAATACCAAATCCCGAGCTCAGGCGTGAAACGAAGGTACCTGAAGATGCGCTTCATCACCGCCTGACGGTGAGAAGTGCGTGGCGAAGCCTGAAAGCGCGCGCACAAGCACACGGCGAACTGAATGTCCGGCCGTGTCGCCGTCAGGTAGAGCAGCGATCCAATCATGCTGCGCTAACTACTCCTTCTGGTCCACTGCTTCTCCATCCGTGTCAGCATCCAGGGCATCGTCGTCGACATGGGCGTTGGAAGAGGCTTGGCCTCACCCATGTCGAACCGCTTCAGCAAGTCCCTTGTGTACTTGCCCTGGTGCACAAACGTCCCCTCTCGGGATTGCTTAATTTGCAACCCGAGAAGAAAGTCAGCTCGCCCATCATGCTCATCTCGAACTCCCTGCTCATAGTATCTGCAAACTTGGCAACCAAAGCGTGAGAAGAACCACCGAAAATGATATCATCCACGTAAATTGGACCAAGAGAGTATCTTTGCCTTGCTTGAGGAAAAGAGCGTTTTATCTACACAATCCCATTTTAAAACCCTTAGCTAGCAAAAAGGTTTTTAATCTCTCATACCAGGCTCTAGGGCTTGTTTCAAACCATACAAACTTTGTGGTTTTAAAGACATGGTTTGGAAACTTGGGATTTTCAAAACCGGGGGTTGCTGGACATAGACCTCCTCCTCAATATAGCCGTTTAAGAAGGCACTCTTGACATCCATTTGAAAAAGTTTGAAACCCATGGATGCAGCATAAGCCAAGAGTATCCTAATAGCCTCCAAACGAGCTACAGGAGCGAAGGTCTCCTCATAATCTATCCCCTCCTTCTGACTATAACCCTTCGCTACAAGCCGGGCCTTGTTTCTCACAATGTGGCCCTCCTCTCCTTGCTTGTTTTTAAAAACCCATTTTGTCCCAATAGGTTTACAGTCAGGAGGTGGTGGCACTAGAACCCAAACCCGATTTCGCTCAAAGTTCTCTAGCTCCTCATGCATGGCATTGACCCAATCCGGATCCGTCAATGCGTGTCCAACATCTCGGGCTCAAAAGACGCAACAAAAGCAGAATGAGCAAAGTGCGAGATGTGCTGTGACCTGGAGCGAGTAACTCGCTCGTCGATGTCGCCGATCATCTGTTCAGGGGGGTGCTGGCGCTGGATGTGTCGTGGCGCCTCCCGGGAAGAAGTAACCTCCCCCTCAACAGTAGCTGGTTCCACCCCGGGTACAAAAGGTCCGCGCGAGGTGGATCCCACGGCCCCCAGGAAGAAGACGTCTCGGGGCCACGGGTCGTCGTCGAAGCCGCTCCCGGCGGCGCGGCAGGCGAGGGGGTGCTGGATCATCTATACCTTCAGCACCCTCCCTCGTCATCGAAAAGAGGCTCTCCAACCTCGTGATCACCTGCACGCTCAAAACGAGAAGAAGGAGAAACAAGAGTCTCGTCGAAGGTGACATCTGATGTCTCCATGACTCGGTTAGTGTCAGGTTAAGTACACGATAAGCTCGAGTGTGAGTGCCATAACCCAAAACACACCGTCAGAAGAACGAGACTCAAACTTGTCTAGGTTGCCTTTTTTCAATATAAAACAGTGGCAACCAAAGACTCTAAAATAACTCACCTTGGGCTGGCGACCAAAACGCAACTCATAAGAGGTCTTCTTCAAAAACACTCTCAGAAAAATGCGATTCGAAATATAGCATGCAGTGTTCATAGCTTCGGCCCAATAGCGCCTAGGAGTCCTATGCTCATCAAGCATCGTCCTGGCCATCTCAACAAGGGTCCGATTCTTCCTCTCTACAACACCATTTGGGGTGGTGTATAGGGAGAAGAAAACTGATGCTCCAAACCAAGGCATTTACAAAACTTCTCAAAATCCGAATTTTTAAACTCGGAACCATTATCACTTCTAATCGCTCGCATCGAGTTCAAAGGAACTCGTTCTGAAGACGCAAAATCAGATCGCGAGCGAAGGAGAATGTCTCGGACTTCTCAACTAAAAAGAAGACCCACGAATACCTCGAAAGTCGTCAACAATAACAGCACATACCACTTCCCACCAACCGAGCTCACCCGAGCCGGACCAACAAGGTCCATATGCAAAAGCTCTCCGGGGTGCGAGGTCATAACCTTGGTCAAAGGATGGTGGGGAGCAGCAACCATCTTTCCATGCCGGCAAGCATGGCAAACTAGATCCTTCTCCAACGAAAGCTTGGGCAATCCTCGGATTAAGCCAAGTGAGCTAAGTCTTGCAAGCAAGTCAAAACTCAGGTGACCGAGCCTCCTATGCCACTTCCAAAGATCAGAAGAAGAAGGACTAGCCAAAGACAGCGAGAAGATCCAAACGACTTTGAGAAATTCGCGCGAAAGACATTCCCAAAGGGTGAAATCAGACATACAAGATCACCCTGAGGATCTAAGATCCGGCTAAGGTTCGGTTTGAAACGAATCTCATAGCCTTCACGAAAAAGTTGCGAACAGAAAGCAAGTTAAAATGCAGGTTAGAAACAAGAGCAACCTCGCGCAACACAAAGTGCTCATTAACCCGCACTGCACCAACGGACAATACCTTGCCCTTACCTTTGTCGCCGAAGGTTATGTACTCCTTTCCGGCGACCGGACTATGGCTGGAGAACCATTTGGCATTTCCGGTCATGTGCCTCGAGCAACCGGAATCCACAAGCCAAATGTCCTCCAACCGCTCCTCCTACATCAATAAAAAGACATAGGGTGAACATACGGTCCAACACTGGGGTTAGTAAGATAAGAAGGAAACCAGTGTTGGGCCGGCTGCTCAAAAGAACGGTCAGTGTAAAAACCATCCTGTCTAGGGGGATAGCGATCACCACGCACAGGAAAACGTGGTCCGCTGGGGAAGAAGCGCTCACCGCGAAACTCTACCTGCGGTGGGACAAAGCGCTCAACAAAGCCTCCGCCACGGGGTCCGTTACCTGCAAAGCAGGACCCCGTCGGGCACGCTCTCTACGAGGTCTACGCCTAGGAGCCTGCTGCTCAACTCTAGCGTCTCTCCTCGGAGCTCTCTCCTGCCTAGGCCTCACAACTGAGGTGCTCTACCTCTAGGCCTAGTCTCCCTCCTAGGGGCTCTCTCCTGCTGCCTAGGCTGGGTATGCTTCCCTCCAGACCTAGCAGCTCTCCCCTGAGGCTTCGGAGCATGTCCACCACGAGCTGGGTGAAACATGTCCGGGTTCTGCATCTCCCTAGCACGGCGCGCCTCTCTCCGCGCCTAAAGCAGAACTCACTCAGGTGACCATCCCGCCCACAAAAGTCACACTGAAACCTCACCGCGCGCAAAGGGGTTGTTGGTTTGCAGGGATGTGGGTATGGTTCACCTTGCCCTTGCCCTTCTGTGGCAACTCCTCTCGGATGGGTGGCATTGTGTCAAGCTTGTTCTTTAGGTGATTGGGCTTGGGTTGCCATTGTGGATTCTTGGGTGGAGCCTTGGGGGTTCAACTATAACTCCATCCTTGGTGACAGGCTTGGCAGGCTCTTTGGGTGGAAGCTTGGTTAGTTTGGGAGTAGTGGTGGAGTTGGCTTCTCTCAGGGGTTCAGACCACTAGACTCTCCAATCTTACCAAAAGCTGAAAGATCAACACTCTGGCCAAGACCTACACCAGGAGCCCCAGCAGCTCGCTTGAATTGGGAGATCATCATCCCGAGCTGAGGCTCACCACAAGACACCCATGACAAGACGGTCCGAAGGTATGTGTTTTCCTCCTCCTCGTACGCACCTTGTCATGCCTCACATTGGCCATCTCCTGCTCCAGGCCCTCACACAAAGCACACCTCTTGACACAAGTGCTATCCGAGCCGGCCTTCTCAAAAGACTCAAGCTTGGCATTCTTCTCTGCCAACTCGGATTGCAAGACAGGACAAGTCTTGCACGCACCCCACAGCTGCGGTCTAGCTCGGAGCTCATCCACCTCATCTACCAGCGCAGCATACTTACTCCTCAGAGTGAGAAGATCCGTCATGTGCGCGGCGCAACTCTCGCACTCCAACTCCTCCGACACAACCACGGTGGACCGAGCGAACTCAAGCTCCTTCACCGTGTCCTCCCACTTCTGCCTAAACTCCTTGCGCTCTCTAGCGGCACGCCTAAGCAACTTGTCTTGACTAAGGAGGGCAGCAGTCAACTTCTCAACCTCGGAGGAAAGCTCGTCGTAGGTGAGAGATACCTGGGAGGTGTCGTCGTCGTCGTCGTTCCGAGGGGTACGCTCCGGCTCGCCGTCGACCTCATCTCCGAGCGCCATGGTACACAGGCCTTCGTCGCCGGCGAAGAAGCACAAGCCGTTGAACGTGTCCTCCAGCTTCTTCTTCTCGGACTCGTCATCACTCGATCGAGCGGAGTCGTCATCCGAGCCGTCGACGTCGCTGAGCGTGGCGAAGAACGCTCGCTGCTCAGCCTGCTGCTTCTCCAAGTACTTCTTCTTGATGTACTCTTTGTTAAGCCGCCCCGCTTCTTGTGCCTTGGGGAACGTGCTTCTCCTTGTACTTGGAGTCGCGCCCTGTGGCCGTGATCACCCTTCCCAAGATGCTTGTTCTTCTTCTTGGGGCAGTCGGCGATGAAGTGGTCGGGGTCGCCGCACTCGTAGCATCCGGTGCGTCCTCCTCCGCGACGACGGTTCATGCGGTTGTTGTGGAACCGCGAGAACCGGTTGGCAAGCAAAGCCAACTCGTCGTCTCCCAAAGACTCCAGCTGGTCCTCTGTCACAGAGAAGAGAGAAGAAAGCGCAAAGCCAGCTGAGGGTTAGGGGAAGAGCCGGAAACCAAAGCCATGGACGGGCGAGAAGGATTTTCAAAAGAAGCCCTCGCCATAGCATCAATCTCACTGGACTTGAGCTTACTGAAGAGCTCGTCGCAGGTGAGGGTCTCATAGTTCGGCGATTCGATGATTGCCTGAACCTTGGAGTCCCACACCGAACGGTCAAGAGTGTGCAAAAGCTTCAAAGCACGCTCATGATCGTCAAATGGCAACTGCTCTCTGTTAGCCCTCATCCTGTTGACAATCACCTGAAAGCGAGCGAATAAACTTTCTATGCTCTCGCCAGGTTGATGTCTAAAGTTCTCATACTCTCGCTTGAACGACTCGTAGAGTCGGGTTTTGACTTGAGAGGTGCCCTCATGAAAACGCATGAGAGTGTCCCAGATCTCCCGAGCCGTAGCGAGGTGAGAAACACGATCAAACTCACCCATGCTCAAACAAGAGAAAAGAGCATTACGGGCTCGGCTATTGGCATCGTGCTCATCGACCTGCTGTTGAGTCACACGAGCAGCCAAGACCACGTAATCAGGGGAGTTGCAAATATCCCAGATCGAAGCGCCCAAGCTCTGCAAATAGGCCGACATACGTATCTTCCAATACGCATAGTTCGTCCCATCGAAAAACGGCGGTTTGCCCACGCCGCGATCCATGTCGCCTTCGGTGGATCTGGAACCGGCTAAGGTGGAAGATCCTTAACCCGCTCCGATACCAATTGAAGGACCGAGAAGCTAACCGAAAGCGACCAGAGGGGGGTGAATGGGAGCTTCAAAATTTCCTTACGGAAACTAGATGCCACTGTCCCAAAATCGACCCCAAGAGCGAACCCTAGAACTTGCTAATGTCCACGACCCTATATGTAGGGTGGATGCTTCCTAGAAGCACAGCGAGACACTAGACAACTCTAGAAAGCCAACGCAAAAGACGGAAATCAATTCCGACAACGAACGAGCGAACCGCGGACGAACCGTGCGAAACCAGTCGCATCGGACGCTGGCCTGCGTCCGATGCCAGACCACCGGACGCGTCCGATGCAGACTGGGCGGTTCTGGAACCTTACTGTTCCACCATCGGACGCTGTGAACAGTGATCACCCAGCGTCCGATGCAAAGACTCCGGCGTGTCCGATGGACAACGGACGCGTCCGATGCCTAGCGTCCGATGCAAACTAAAATGCTGAAAACGTGACTCGCGTCACCGGAGCGTCCGATGCTAGGAACCCTAGCGTCCGATGCTCCCGTGATAGCGTCCGATGCCCCCGAAAACAGCGCTGTTCTTCACGATTCAACCCGATCTCCTTCGAATCAATTGCCCTAGGCCTAGGATTCGATTTGAGGAGTCACAAGGATGTTAGTGAGCTACTCCTAAGAGATCATGGCTCGAACCTAACTCCAAATCGGTGAATCGAAGAAAATTCGGGGTATGGAGGCAAGAACGCAATCCAAAACGAAAATCGATCGATCTCCTAGACCGTGAGGTTAGAGATTAATTCCTTCGGTGGAAAGGAGAGCCTCACGATCTAGAACAACTTGGTTCAAACGGAATTGCAAAAGATGAACCGAGCAAAGAGATCAAGCGACGGGAAAATCGTGGAGAAAAAGGATTCCGCGAAGAACACAAAGAAAACCGCGAATCACAGCCACGAACTCGAATTAAGGACGCAAATCAAGCCATCGATCTGTGCTCCAAAGTGAGGATACGGCCTCACTTCCTCAAATCAACAGTACACAGAGTGGAGTCTCTCTGCGGATCTCAACTAGCTAGAGCAGGGGATGGGAGAGTGGAAACCCTAGGTGCTAGGAAGCAAATGACTGCGCTAACTGAGATTGAGATCGGGAGGAGGGTGTCTCCCCTAGACTACTTATACTAACCTAGCCTAAGTCTATTTCCTACTCTACCCCTCTCTACTCTAATTACAGAGCGGACCAGCCTAACCCTAAGGCTATTCTAGTCCACCCGCTGGTGGTAGGTAGATCCGACGGCCCACGCCCGCACGGTCTTCCGCGTCGCCTCCACGCAACCTTCAGATCGCCGCCACGTGCCGCCACCACTCTGCACCCCCGGTTTTGCGGCCCAAACCGGGAAACCAGCCTTTTCCATCAGCCCCCGGTTTTGAGGCCCAAACCGGGAAACCAGCCTCCAGCCCGAGTTTTGTGGCCAAACTCGGAAACCGTCCGCGCCCGAGTTTTGAGGCCCAAACTCGGAAACCGGCCCACGCCCAGGTTTTGAGGCTCAACCTGGAAACCGTCGCGCCCAGGTTTTGTGGCTCAACCTGGAAACCCAGCACCCAGGTTTTGAGGCCCAACCTGGAAACCGTCCACCGTTGGTTTTTCCCGGGCTCTACCAACAAACCGGCGATCGTAGAGGGGATGCACCGCCTGTGCGCACCCCTTCCACCGAAATGATCGCACTTTCTCCGCTCTCCTGTCGCTGTCGCAGGCTTGCCAGCCACACCACAGCTGATCCTCCGGCCTCCAGTCCCATCAGTCCCAAGTCCAGTCACGTCCTTCCCTTTCACCGTCCGATACATCGCATGGCACGTCCGCCGCACGGCACGCCCATCCTTCATCGCGCCGGTCCGTCGGCACGGCACGTCGCAACTTGACCTTCACCCGCCATCGATCACTGTCTCCGTGCTCGACACCTGCACAACACAAGCCAAAGAACATGCGCATCATCTCCATTGACAATCACTCATCACACAGAGACTCGGCATACACCCATGTATCCGCATAAATGCATATGAGATGATTGAATCGGATATATATGCATATGTTGCTTGCTATAAGGTGATTGAATGGATAAATTGCTTAGTGATCAAAATTGAGTTAGTTTGAATGGATATGTTCATGAGACTTCTTTTAGTAAGTGATTTGAATGGATATATGTCTTGTGAGAGTATTTCAAACATGTTAGCTCAAGTTTGATTCATATTGGTAGAGTATAGCTCATTGCTCAAAAGTTGTCAAAAAATCTGAAATCTGAGCTAGCTGTGATAATAGCCATGTTGAATGATCAAATCTGTTTGGATTGGCTTGAAATTTGGTACACATGCTCTACACTTGTGATATAGTCGCTGTGCAAATTCATGATTATTGGATAAGATGTACTTTGGTTTGGAGTAGATCTTGTCAACTATTGTGCAGCAGTTTTCAGCATGTAGTACTATGGAAAGAATTGAATTCTGGTAGCAATCTAGAAAGCCAATGAAGCTCAATTTTTATGGCTGCTAGAACACTTATAGAGGCACATCTCCACCAAATTTCATAGTCATTAGACTTATATTTTGGGAGATAAGCATGTTCTTTGAGAAGGACAGACAGAATCTGCCAGAAAAGTGACAATTATTGGATTAATCTAGAGTCACTTGATTGAAAGGTCCCAAGTTAGAATCATGTTTATAAGTGGTTGAGGGACCTATGTTTGGTTTTGAAATGAGCTAGAAGCATGACAAAGATGAGTACAAGTTCATTTGATTAAGAAGTGTATTGGCACACATTTGGTACTCAATTGAAGATCAAGACCAACATCAAGATGAAGAGAAAGATGAAGTCCTAGTATCAATTGAAGATCTTTTGGAAGAAAGAAAAGGACTCAAAAAGGAACTCAAAGAGGAATTCAAAGTCACATTTCAATAAGAGTTCAAATGGATCAATCAAGCAAAGTCAATTCAAGTGAGTATCAAGGATGATTCTTTGGAGAGAGATCACTTCTCCCTTTGTAGGGGCTTGCCGCCTTTTGTAGGTTAACCGAGCATGATGCTTGGAAGGCTAACATGGAAGTGGTGATCTAAAGTGTCATTGGAGATGCTTAGTTGAAGAAATCAAAAGGGTTGATCTAGAGAGCAAGCAAAAGAGAGCAAATCATGTCAATTCAAGTGGTATTCATATGCAAGCTATGTGCAAATGAAGAAGCAAGCCAACCACAACAAGATAGTGCACTTGATCATATGTGTGAAGATTTGTTCTAATTAATTGGTATCTATTGGTCTTCACCATGGACTTCACATTGCTATTTGGAGCTTAATTGGAATCAAATGACTATCCCTACTCTCAAGATAGCAAAGGTATCATTGTAATGTGCATGATTATTTCATCCCTTACTAGTATGCGGTTAGTGCATTAGTACATGCTAAATAGGATCATGCATAACAATTGAAAAGTTTAAATTCATAGCCTACCACTATTGCTTGTTTGATTATATGATCTAGTGGTTAGTATGTGAATTTGTTCATGAGCTAGTAAACCCAAGTACTTGATCTAGAAGATGAACATTCAAGTGTCTAATTCAACATGAGTTAGATAACCATTGAAAGATGTGTGAAGAAGCTTACTCTAGAGCAACCGAGTTAGATATCTTGTGCAATATTGCCTAGTTCAAGTCACAATGAGAAGCTCATGAAGACGACAAGAGTTCAAGAAGAAGACAATAATGCAAATGGATATCAAGTTTAAACTTCCATTCAAGTGGTATCCTACAAGACTTCAAGTGATCCTCAACTTTAAGTGATCAAATCAAGCAAAGATCCATCACCAACCAAAGCTCAAGCTTTCAAGGGGAAGGTGCCCCACCAATTGGTATCAAGGTCAACGATCCTACACATGGTATCGTTCCAACACATATGGTGGTGTCCATCAAAATGAAGACTCAAGTATCAACCATCTACCCTAGTCCAACCCTTTGTATCAAGAGAAGCATGCCTTTTTATGGTCATTGATGACAAAGGGGGAGAAATTGTGACAAAGATATGTCATTTATGATATGTCAAGGACAAAGGGGAGAAGTCAAGAAAAGAAGATGGACATGGATCAAAAAGGGAGCAAGATTGAAGGATCAAAATTCTTGGACGATGAGAGCACACAAGTAGGGGGAGCAAGCTCATGAACTTGTTCGTTGCATTTGATATGTGCATAATCATGTGCTTGCTTGCATTGCATAAGTTTTAAAAATTTTATATGCATGCTTGTGTGGTGTATGCTAGTTATAGGATTTAATTGATGAATTGATAACTAGCATGCATAGGTTAATAGCTAGACTTGTGCTCTTAATGCAAAACTAGACCCTTGCTATTAATGTTGATCTCACGGGGTTTTCTAGTTTTTATGATGTCTAGCTACTCTTCGATGCTAAGGATGAATCAAAATGTGGTATGCATGCTTCAAAGGTAAAATTTCATTATGTATACCTTAGCATCACTTAGTAGTGCTAACACTCCCACAAATTTCATATTTATGCATGTGTGCAAGCTTGAAACCAAACCATTTGAGCACACATGTAGGGGGAGTTAACACTACAAAGTCGGGTTGTATGGTGCTTATCCAAATTCTCTTATATGGTCTTAATGTTGGATAAGTAACATAGAATCCAAAGAGCTTAATTTCCATATCTTTGTAGAGTTGTCATCAATTACCAAAAGGGGGAGATTGAAAGGTCCTTGTTTGGTTTTGGTAATTGAGTGACAACTTAGGTGGACTAATATGTGTTTTAAGTGAAATTACACAGGTGATTAGTCCATAGGTGATCATGTGTGAGCAACATATGCCATAGAGGTGAAATGGCTTGGAAGATGTTGCAAGGCTCATACATGTGATGAAGGAGCTTATTGCATATGTGACATGACATGGAGTCATATGGCTAAGATGGAGAAGATCAAGGCAAGACTTGGCTTGATGGACCGGTTGCGAAGGTGAAGGGCAAGTTGAGGCTTTGAAGCCGTTGGTACCGAGTGTCGGGAGGCTTAAGCAAGACTTGGCGCGAAGGACCGAAGCGATGGTGAAGAGCAAGTGATGTCAAGATCGATGGACCATGAAGGCCATGTGATGATATGAAGTGGATCATATCATTTGAAGATAGGTTGGTGCATGTGTTGCATCAACACCAAAGGAGATGGAATGGAATGCGCAAGGCAAAGGTATTTGTAGGGCATTTCATTTCACCGGTCATAGGTGTGTAGAGAAGATTATGACCGGGTTTAGGATAGATGGCCGTACTATTAGAGGAGCAAACTTGTTTGCATATCGGTCATCTAGTGCCACTTGAGCGATCTAACTTTGCGATGTTACTAAGATCGAGTGGCGTGGTGAGAGCAAGTGAAAATCCTTTGAAATTGTTTGTGAAAATGCTAACACACTTGCACAAGATGATGAACACTTGTGGTGTTAGCACATTTGCAAAGGAGAAGTTGTTGGAGTTGGTTTGATCAACTCGGAGATGAAAATGAAGTTTTCTGTGTGTGTTGTCGGTGGTACCGACCCTGGGTTGTCGGTGGTACCGCCCAAGGAGCAGCGTGCAGACCTCTCTGTGATGGGGCGTTTTTGGCCTAGCGGTGGTAACCGCCATTACCCCGGTAGTACCGGCGGCGGTGGTACCGACCAGGGTCGGTGGTTCCATGGGCATGAGGTGTTTTGCAGAGCTCTCTGTAGTTTTGAAAAATAGCCTAGCGGTAGTACCGCCATTACCTCGGTACTACCGCACGCGGTGGTACCGACGCAAGGTCGGTAGTGGCTGATTTTTCGCAGAGCTCTCTGGTCGTGGCGATTTTGGCCTGGCGGTAGTACCGCCATGACCTCGGTACTACCGACCTCGGGGAACCGACCAGGGGTCGGTGGTTTGCCTAAATCTGCGCGATGTGAGGTAACGGCTAGTTTGACTAAGCCGGTAGTACCGCCCAGGAGGGGTCGGTACTACCGACCGGAGCGCAGAATGCCCAGTGAAGGGGCATAACGGCTAGTTGGCCGTTGAGGCTATATATAGTCGTTGAGGCCGGCTTTGGCGGTGGCTGGTGCACTCCAAAGCCTTGGTGGCTTGTGTGGATGTGCTTGGGAGCCCTCTAACTCGCTTGTGCTTGCTAGTGTGCGAATCTATTGCGAGTGAGCGATTCTAGTGCGTTGCTTTGAGAGATTGCATCGAGTGGCACTAGGTGTTCGAGTTGCAAGCCGGTGGTGCTTATTACTCTTGGAGGTTGCCACCTCCTAGACGGCTTGGTGATCGAGTCTCCGTCGTGAAGCCCGCGTGAAGATTGTGCGTGGCTCCGGAGAAGGATTGTGAGGGGCATTGTGCTCGCCCGCGGGATCGCGAAGAGCAACTCTAGTGGATTGCGCGTGTCATTGAGTTACCTCACTTGTGGGTGAGTTCTTGCGGCGCTCGAGTGTCGAGCTAGGTGTGGTGCCTATTAGCCGCCGAACTACCAAAGTGTGTGGTCGACACAACGGGGACTAGCTTGGTGGCAACCAAGTGAACCTCGGGGAAAAATCACCGTGTCAACATTGTCTACTCTTCTCGGTGGTTTGCAATCTCCATACATAAGCTTATATTTACTTTCATACATATTGTGCTTGTGTAGCTATCTAGTTTGTGTAGCTAAGTTGAGCTCTCTAATTTGGCCTGTGTAGCCTTGTTATTGAGCATTGCTAGTGAGCTAGCTTAGGCTTTGTGCTTTGCTTGCTAGTTTGTGTAGGAGCTCCCTCGTGCTTAAAGTACTAGTGGCATAGGATTGTGTGACCTTGCTTCTAGAATTGGTTAGGTGAGCTTTAGCTAGCCCGACACCTTATTTGCATTGTTTGGATCTTTTAAAGGTGTCATAGAGTATAAGTGAGGGGTGTAGTCCTGGCTAGATCGATAGTTTTAATTCCGCATTTTTTCGGTTTGCCATTCGCTGCAATTAAGTTTAAGTTTTTAAAAAGGACTATTTCCCCCCCTCTAGTCCGCCATCTCGACCCTTCACCAGCTTCCTCCCGCACGGGGTGACCGCGCTCGACGCGGCTTTCCGTTCGGCCTCGACAGCTCCGCGGCAGGGATCCTACTCCGCTCCCTCTGTCAACGAGCGCAGTCGGGCCGACTCGGCGGAGCAAGAGGAACGACCCGGCGTGTTACTAAGGCCATGGACAACCTGGAATTGTCCACCCCGCGCGCGGCGTCACGTCGGCCTCATCATGAGCCCTCTTTCCACCTCTTCCCTCCACCTCCGACGATCCACTTCTTCTTCTTGCGCATCACCAGCTCCGACTCCGATGAGTACGACTACCATGACCCTGACCCACTCTGGACCCTACCAGGGAGTGTTTCCAGCTCGAGGGGTCGCTGACGATGCCGGGACGACGACGACGACGAGCACCAGCCGGCGGCTCAACTCGAAGGGCCCGGAGAGTGGCTTGTAACAGAACCGACCAATTTATAAGAGCACAAGTACGAAATTCCGCCGAGGCAGTAAATTTGTGGCACTTGAGCCCCTATAAACCCGGTAGTCCGTGAAATCACGAAGGATTTCAAACTTTCTAACAACATCAACACATAGGATCGTAATATTCAGCATCGACCGTCACACGACAGAGATTACATAAATAGTTCGGAGTAGCAACTTAGTTATTACAAACCAGGTTTGAAAACAGTAGCGGAAGCTTAACTTGAAACGTTGTTCCGAAATTCACCCACACACACTTAGTGATTACAGTGCCATTTAGTAGTCATCCTTAACATAGCAAAAGATACGAACAGAAGAGGTCATTGCCCGTGACCTAGAAATCACCCGAGGCTGGAAAGAGACAATTGATGCAATAACCATGGAAGACCTGGCCATCTGCAACAACAAAGGGTAGAACCCTGAGTACGAGAAGGTACTCAGCTAGACTTACCCGCCTTAAACCAGAAATAAGTTGACCTCAAGGAGTATGCAAGGCTAGTATATAGTGGAGGCTGGTAATAGACCACATTTTTGCATAAAAGCCATTTGTTAATTAAGTAGTTCTCCTGCCTTTAGCTGTCAATTTAAATAGTAATTATCCTATTTACTAGATTAGCAAACTGCACTATAACAAACATGGTAGTGATCCAACAATCACCAAAAATGTAACAAACAGACCGAGTAACCATTTCCAAAAGTATTATGATAGCTGTCTCGTGTTCCACATTTTTCAGTATCAAGGTCGATCAGCGTTCGAGTCAAGTGCTCACTATCCAGGAGCGATGGCGATTATAATCGATTCCTAACCAGCTGGTGATTTATTTCCCACACAAACCACACCCACCCGTCGGTGAGCTACAGATGACCACAACATTGTTCCAGGAGTCGCGGTTTCAACCGCCACCATCACACCCGGAGGCAAGCCCGACTGCCAGGAGTTGGACTTAACCACCATCACCCGGGTCTTACTATTCGCGCCCCCGCGTCCCACTAACTCTCCACCGTGGCTTCGGCTGATGCGTAGGACCTGAGAGCCGGCCTGGAACAATGAGCGGCTTCGCGGTCGGAACGAGTTATCCTTCCAGCTAAATGTGGGACATGCGTTCAACATGACAAGAAGTCTATCTTACAAGATACTGATTCCCATAAAACACGGCTAGAAATACTGTAGCATACACTACAGGAATCTGCCGATCTCCATTTTCCACAACACTCAGTTATCCCACTTAATGGAAATATCCGGTTAATCGCCAAGTAACCACCTATTACTCGCGGGTAACATGAAGGTTGCCCGACTTCTACCGGTCTAAGCAATTCTAAGCATAACTCGGACCTGATTCTATATAGGTATCAAGGATAATATTTCAAGATAACAAGGTATGAATAGTGATGCATCAACGGTAAAACAACTCCTATACTTAATGCAACAAACATAACAGATTAAGTTATTATAAAACTGTAGGTAGTTAGAAATGCTCCGGGGCTTGCCTTTCTCGAAGGTGCTCGGTTGGTGATTCGGGCACTCCGGAAGTTCTTCTTCAAACTCTTCCCCGATAGCTCCTGTTCCTGCTCCTGGGGCTGCTCCTCGTTTTCCTCTGCTATCACTGTCTCTTCTACCGAACCTGTTATGATGCATATGCGAGAATGAATGGATGATACATGGGCATAGAAAATGCATTGCAATTGAATTGACCGAATAGGTGCATATTTCCTCTCCGGTAGAGTACAACATTCTATTTAGAGAGAAGCTACACCACTCATGCAAAAACAGTCAACATGCATACACTGAAAAGACTATTTTTTTCTCTGCTGGTTTCCACATAAAAGAGACATAAAAGCTTAATTAAATAAACTAATTATTCTACTAAAAACAAGCTTATAACTGCACCTTATAGCTAACAGCTTCAGAAAAATCTACAAAAATTACTGTAGGTTCCTAACAGAAAATAAAGCATATGTACAAATTTCAGGACAATTGCATATCTACATAATTCTGTATGAAAAAGACAAATATCAGGGTGAAAAGATACTTTGAACTACACCCTATCTTAAAAGTGTCAAACAACAAATTTCATATTTTGTTTAGAACTTTTTAGCATAAGAGCAGTCTATAAAAATTATGAGACTCAAATTCCATATATTTTAATTACTACAAATTATACAAGAAAACAGCATTTAATTAATTTAAAGGTTAACTTCAAATTATTTCACAACCAAACAGTAGTTATCATTTTTCTGTGACTCTACATCACTTACACAGTTCATCAAAACAAACTCCCATATTTTTTGAGCAAAACATGATTTATTATACATTAAACAAGATATCAGCCTAAACATAAATTAATTACTACTGCACATAAAAATTATATAACAGGGCATATTATATTTTTCATGTACAGATCTCATCAAAACAAACTTAACAAAATTGGTTTCACATTTATTGGATTAACAGAACTTAAGTTATGATTTAAACAAGCATTATCAGCATTTCTGAAAAACATATATTCAAAAACACTAAACCCTAACTGCTACATGCACCCGACACAACTGCACCCAAGCGACTGACAACCGGGGCCCGTGGTCAAAGCGACCCCACCTGTCACACACAGAAAAACAGAGGAGGCGTTGACCTCGCCGGAGCTCGCCGACGGCGGCTCCTCCGGCGAAACCATCACCACCTAACGACTCTACTCAACCATCCGCGTCGAATGGTACCCCCACTCGACCCTAGCGACACGACGGATCGAGCACGACGCCGGCAATGGCGGCCACGGCGGCGCGGGCTCACCACGCCGGGCAATCCGGCCATGCCGAGGCTAACCAACCACGATTCCTACTCCTCGAACTCCCACGGATCTAGCGCAAGGCTCAGACGCCACTGATTTCACTCCGAAAGCTCGGGACCACGCCATGCCATTCTCCGGCAACAATGGCGGACGGCGGCGATGGCGGACCGAGGCAACCAAACCCTAATCGGCTAAACCGACTTCACTACCTTCTTCCTGGACGCGCACTGACTGACGAACGCTAGCTAAAACATCTTGGAACCCACGGGAAGGGAGCCGACCACGGCGGACCGAGCTCGGCGGTCATGGCGGCCATGGCGGAAGCTCGTCCCGCGGCTTACCTAGGCACTTCTAGCGAGAGCTGGCTACGGCACGCGAAGCAGGAGGTGGAGGCGAGGTTGGCGGTGGTTTTGCGGGGAGAAACACGGCGAGACGACGGCGGACGGCGACTTCCCCCCCTTTTCGCCCGCGCGGTCGCGCCGGCGAGAGCGCAGGCAAGGCAGAGAGGGAGAGGAGCGCGTCTGGGAGGAGGAGAGCGTGCGCGGGCGCTTAAGCACGCCACGCCGCGCGCGCTGGCTGGGCTGGCCGGGAATCGGCGCCACGCGGCGTTCTTCCTGCGCGCGGTCGGCCACGACGCCGACGATTTCAAACTGAATCCGCGATTCAGTTAACTCCCGGCCGACTGACGGCCGATTTTCAACACGATTAACTCACTAACCACTCCATCAAACGCTAAACCAACTGCACCACTGGTTAGAGCTATACACCGACTGCAACTTTGGTTACAAGATCGATCACTGGTTCGGCTTGGGTTGGGCTCAGATCGATGCCAAACATGGCCTGACCGAACTGGTTTTCAGAGTTAGGACTTAGGAAAATTTCCAAGTCTAAAACCCTTCCAATTCTGTCTTGTGGACCCTAAAACACCATGCTAAACCCATTTTCATGAGTTGGTCCTTAAACAACTTTTGTTCTATACTAAATTCTACACACTTTTGCTTAAGGGCCCACAGCCATGCAAAGCTTCTATCAAGGAGGTCTTTGTTAGTCAAACAAAAGGACTTTAGAGGCTCTATAGGGTTTAACTACTTGATTAGGCAAAATGTCCAGCATAACCATGCCTTCATTTTGACTCCTCAACAAAGTTAGATGGTTAGAAAGACTTAACCACTCCAAAGCAAGACAAGCAACACTTCATCAAAGCAAACTTATAAGCAAGCAAGCACATGAAATGACATTTTATGTGAGAAAAAGAATAACATATGAATGCTTCATGATCATGAGATGATTATGCATGATGAGAAATGATGTCATGCTAGCTTAACACCAGAGGTGTTACAGCCCTTCCCCCTTAAAGAAATCTCGTCCCGAGATTTACTGACCATTGCTTATGGAACGATGGATAAACTTTCTGGAGATAGTCTTCCGTTTCCCAGGTTGCATCTCCGTCATCATGACGACTCCATAGAACTTTATACACCTTTACTAAGCGATTGCGAGTTACTCTTTCTTTGCTGTCCAAAACTCGCACGGGTTGCTCTTGATATGTGAGGTCTGATGCTAGCTTCAACTCTTGAGGTTCTATTCTTTCTTCCGGTACACGTAGACACTTCTTTAACTGTGAAACATGAAAATGGAAAGATCGAACTCATAGCTTCGGGTAACTGGAGTTGATAAGATACTTCTCCTTTCTTTTCAAGATACGATATGGTCCAACATATCTCGGGCTAGCTTCCTTTTAATGCCGAACCTTTGTACTCCCCTCATCGGAGTTACTTTTAGGTAAACATGATCTCCCTTCTTAAACTCCAACGGCCTTCTTCTTTTATCGGCATAACTTTTCTGTCGGGATTGTGCTGCTTGTAAGTGTTGATGGATGATCTGGACCTTTTTCTCGGCTTCTGCCACGAAGTCTATTCCAAAATATCTCCTTTCCCCTGGTTCTATCCAGTTTAACGGAGTCACACACTTACGTCCATATAAAGCTTCAAATGGTGCCATCTTGATACTCTCTTGATAGCTATTATTGTACGAGAACTCTGCTAACGGTAGCCATGATTCCCATGATCCTTTGGAGGATAACACACAAGCTCTGAGCATATCTTCAAGCACTTGATTCACTCTTTCGGTTTGACCTGCGGTCTGAGGATGATAAGCTGTACTGTGAATCAACTTCGTTCCCAAACCTTTATGTAACTGCTGCCAAAAGTGCGCGGTGAACTGAGATCCACGATCTGAAACAATTGTCTTTGGTATTCCATGCAAACGCACAATCTCTTTGATGTAGATATCTGCATACCGAGGCGGTCGATATCCGGTTTTGACTGGAATAAAGTGAGCAGATTTGGTCAAACGATCCACTATTACCCAAATAGAATTATTTCCTTTTTCTGAGGTGGGTAATCCGGTTATGAAATCCATACTGATGTCTTCCCATTTCCAAACAGGCACAGATAACGGTTGTAACAACCCTGCAGGTTTCATATGCACTGCCTTAACTCTGCAACAAGTATCACACCTTGCAACATAGGCTGCTATCTCTTTCTTCATCTTGGTCCACCAAAAACGAGATTGTAGGTCATGATACATCTTACTGCTTCCTGGGTGAAGAGATAACTTAGATAAGTGGGCCTCATCTAAGATTTTATCCTTGAGATCTTTGTTCTTTGGCACGACAAGACGATCCCTGAACCATAACACTCCTTGTTCATCCAACTTAAAAGAAGTTAAAGGATCTTTTAACATCTTTCGCTTGATATGAGCAACTCCTTTATCTGACTTCTGAGCTTCCATGATCTGACTCTCTAGCGAGCAACCTAACTGAATGTTGAACAAACTTCTGGATGTATCAGGTTAAACTTTTCTTCAAACAACGGTTGCACCACAACACAGTGCGATTTCCGACTTAAAGCATCTGCAACCACATTGGCCTTTCCTGGGTGATAGTGAACTTGCAAGTTATAGTCCTTTATCAGCTCCAGCCATCTTCGCTGTCTCATGTTCAACTCAGGTTGAGTGAAGATATACTTCAGACTTTTGTGATCGGTATAGATGTTGCACACATTTCCCAACAAGTAGTGTCTCCATATCTTTAGAGCATGCACTACTGCCGCTAATTCCAAATCATGTGTAGGATAGTTAACCTCATGTTTCCTCAACTGTCTTGAAGCATACGCTATCACGTCCATCTTGCATGCACACAGCACACAGCCCAACCTATCTTGGATGCGTCACAAAACACATCAAAAGGTTTCTCTATATCCGGTTGAGCCAAAACAGGGGCAGTGGTCAACAGTTCCGTAAGATTCGGAAAGCTGCTTCGCACTCCTCTGTCCAAACAAACTTCACATCCTTTTGTAGCAACGATGTCATCGGTTTTGCAATCTTGGAGAAATCCGGAATGAAGCGACGATAGTAACCAGCCAAACCTAGAAAACTTCTGACTTCCGTGACGGTGGTTGGTGCCTTCCAATCCATAACCTCTTGTACCTTTCCTGGATCCACTGAGATTCCATCTTCAGATAACACATGTCCAAGAAAATGAACTTTCTTCAACCAGAACTCACACTTACTGAACTTAGCATATAACTTATGCTCTCGAAGCCTTGTTAGAACTATCCTCAAGTGTTCCGCATGATCTTCTTCGTTCTCTGAATATATCAAGATATCATCCAAAACTATCACAAACCGATCCAACTCAGGCATAAACACAGAATTCATTAGATACATAAAGTATGCAGGAGCATTTGTCAAGCCAAACGACATGACAAGATACTCATACAACCCGTACCTAGTGGAAAAAGCCGTTTTAGGTATATCCTTAGGTCTGATCTTGATCTGATGGTACCCTGATCTTAAGTCTATCTTGGAAAACACTCTAGCTCTCGTCAACTGATCAAAGAGGATATCAATCCGAGGTAAAGGATACTTATTCTTGACTGTTACTGCATTCAAAGGCCTGTAATCCACACACATACGCAGACTTTTATCCTTCTTTTTCACGAAGAGCGCAGGACATCCCCACTCGGATGAACTTGGTTGAATCAAACCCTTATCCAACAACTCTTTCAACTGAACCTTCAACTCCGCTAACTCATTAGGAGGCATACGATACGGTCTTCTGGATATAGGTGCTGTTCCAGGTATCAACTCTATTGCAAACTCCACATCCCTATCCGGAGGTAAACCAGGTAGCTCATCTGGAAACACATCTGGAAACTCACATACTACAGGGATTTCCTGAAGATCTGCCACTTGCACTGCACAACTCATAGCACTGAGATTAAGACGGTCAGGAAGAAACACTTGAAATCTTTTGTTTTCCTCGGGGTCCTTCAAAGAGATTATCCTTCTTCCGGTATCTAAGACCACTTCCCACTTTTTCATCCAGTCCATTCCGAGGATAACATCCAAGGATAGACCTGGCATAACTACTAGGCTTACTCGATACGCTTACCTTCCAAACTAAGAGTAGCTCCACATACCACTTGATTAGACAACACACTTGCACTAGCTGAGTTTATTCGAAACCCAAAATCCATTGTTACCATTTCCTGATTATGCTTAAGTGCAAATGCTTGACTTACAAAAGAATGGGATGAACCAGAATCAAACAAAACAACTGCAGAGATATTGTTGATAGAGAACATACCAGCTGTTACAGGCTCACCCTCTGAGATGCCTTCCAAAGAGGTATGATGCACACGAGCTTGCACTGGATTGGTCTTCTTTCTTGGGCTAGGACATGTCCTGGACAGATGCCCTTCTTTGCCACAGTTGTAACATGGCCCCTTGACGTAGCTGCCTGCGAAGTTCTGATTTCCCTGTCCTGCTTTGTACTGCGATGTCTGACCTTTTGCCACTTTCTGGACCTTAGCTTGCTGCTGATTTCCAGGAAAACGACGCTGAGGAGGCTTGAACCGTGCTCCCCGTGCTGCTACATGAAACTGAGGACGATTCGCCACTTGATTTCTGTTCTGCTGTGCTCCTGTATCAAAAGTTCGCTTGCGGCTTTAGATGCACTATAGAGATTGTTGTGGTTTTCTTGAGTCAAACAGTCACTGACGAAGTCATTGAACTGGGTTCTGGAAGAGTTTCCCATCGACTTCAGGAGCTTTGGACTTAGGCCCCTCTTCATACAAGCAATCTTCTTTGCATCGGTGTTGACATACTCAGGCGCATAACGAGCAAGATTGTTGAAAGCATGAAGATATTCAGCCATTGTTTTGGTACCCTGAGTCAAACTCAAAAACTCTGTTACCTTCATAGCCATTAAACGGGAGGAATATAATGGCCCCGAAAAGCTGCTGTAAACTGTTCCCAAACTATAGGTTGAATTGCCGGAAAAGCGGTACGGTGATGTGCCCACCATATACCGGCTGGTCCCTGCAACTGATGAGCCGCGTATTCCACCTTCAGAGATTCCGTCAGACGGAGCAACCTGAACTTCTGTTCGACAGTGTTGATCCATTCGTCTGCTTCCAAGGTTCCACTGCTTCCTTAAAGATCGGAGGTCTAGTGTCCAAGAAGTCCTTAAACGTGCTGTACTGATTAACATCTTGACCACCCAGACCTGCAGCCCTGCGGGTATTCTCAGCGATGTTTCGGAGATTTGCTTCCATGTTGCGTTGCATAGCTTCCATGCTACGCTGACTTCCCAAAACTGAGCAAAGAACTGCTCTGCCGTATAAGGAGGAGGAGGAGGAGGATTGGCTTCCTCGCCCTGTCCACTCCCATCTGCACCACTGGCACTGCCGGCTCCACGACGAGTGTTCACCATCTGCATAGCCAATCAATAATCGATGAGTGATGCCATATATATAGATCAAAATGCGTAATGACTGCAGTACTGTATTCGAACATAGTTCATACAATAAGGCACATTCACAAGTTGTTCCACACAAATAACATCACAAACAGATTATACGAAAAGCGCTTAAAACTCGCATGGACACGAACGGATAAGCACAACGATAGCCTGATACTTAAAACGGTTCAAAGGTAGCAACGAGGTTCTTAAGCTTACAACACATCAAAGGTTCCACAGATCCAACATAACCGATACACAAGACCACGACGATAAACATCGAGACCTAAACTCTAATCGCTCTCAGCATCTGACACATGACCCTCGACATCATCGGCTCCATCATCTTCCTCTTCTTCTTCGTCTTCTTCTTCCTGATTAGCGAAGAGCATTCCTCCATCTTCATCACCGCCATCAGCAAGAACAACTCCCAACTCCCCATCCATCTCGGCTGCACCTGGAGGATGGTATGGATGAAGCTGGTTGTGAAGACGATGCACTTCCTCATGGAGGTTGTTGTTGTAGGCTTCAGATGTCGCCAACTGCTGCTCCAAGGCCACGATACGAACTCTCATATCCACTCTTCTTCCCATGCTTGATTTCGCTGCTGAAGAAGCCTTATCATCTGATTCTCCGCACTCCGATTAGCATGCTTCTCACGCCCTAGCTGCTCTGCAGCCTGATGATCTCTTGAGCTGCGACTACATTCCTGCGAACCACCTGATCCTTCTCTATGGTCATCTGCTTCAGCTCTTCCTGCATCTTTTCCACTTCTTCATCGAACTCGCGCTGAGCTTGCCTTTTCTCATCCCTGACATGGTGATAGGACTCAGTCATACTGCACAAGCTGTGTTGCATGACCGCGTACCCCTTCATTACCGCATACATGGCACTTGCTGCTGGGCCATCACATGCCTGAAGCTCACTAGGACTGCCCTCAATAGCTTCCTGCTTGGTCTGCACCCAAACATCCTTGAACGGGTCAGCCCTCGGAAACACTCCTGCCAGAGCCCTGAGGTCTTCCGGGAACCGCTCCATGATGTCCTGGAGAATGAGGAACGCTGCTGACTGCGCACCTTCCCAAGGATCCCTTCCTTTGCTCTCATACATCCAACCGGACCACACAGATCCATCTTCCCTGGGCTTCACCACTGCGGTAACATACACCAAGTGGTGTTTTCCAGAGGCTCTTTCGACCAGAAGTAGCGAGGCTCTCGACCATCCGGGTATCCCACAGAACGCAGAACCCTCCAGAGCAACGTAGGTGTCCCAAACACATCCAGAAACTTTGCCTTGCACCTCTCCGACCTAGGTGCCAACTGGTGTCTGGGAACCCTGCCGCCCGTTGACTTACGTGCGGTTTCCTTAGTCCGTCCCATCTGTAGCAGGATTATCATGATAACATAAGCATAGGTCTTCCAACTCGAGCAATGAATCCATAAAGGGTGGAAGTAATGCAAAAAGGAAAGAAAGCATTATGCCATGATATGTATATGTATGAAAACGTTCCGTACGTCCTTTCTACTACATAAGAACTATGCGGTGGCAAACCACGATACTCTCATACGTTAACTATTTCGTTCTAACGGTGCGTAGTTAGTGTACCTGCAGAAGATCCATTTCAGCCCTGCCCCACAGTATGATAATCATGCATTGCTGAAATTTAAATCTAGATACTCACCTAGGTGTACACCCCGTATACACGTAAGCAGTATATGCACCCATTTAACAGTATCACCCCCGTTACCGCGTACCTTCCCCGCATTCGTGTGTTGACGTACGCAGGTTTCAGTCTCAACTAACACTCCCCTAGGTCGACGGTTGTTCGACCATGCTCTCACAACTTTCCTTACCTTGGCGTAGAGGCAACTGATCCATACATTACCATTCCGAAGAATAGCACCCATACAATTTCACCCTTGCCGTATGGACGACAGAATAAACGAAAATCAAGTATGATGCAAGACCCCTCCAAGTTAGTACTTAAATAAGCCACCTGAGATCCTATGGGCATAAAGGATATGACCACTGGCACACTTATATATTTTTTTTAAAATTTTTCCTTACAACACCGACTTTGTGAATGTTTGAAAATAATTTTTGGACTCCAAATTATTTTTATTACCAAATTTTTAGTCCTATGAACAGTACCCGCTGAATTATGCTCCGATGCCAGCTGTAACAGAACCGACCAATTTATAAGAGCACAAGTACGAAATTCTCCGCCGAGGCAGTAAATTTGTGGCACTTGAGCCCCTATAAACCCGGTAGTCCGTGAAATCACGAAGGATTTCAAACTTTCCAACATCAACAACATAGGATCGTAATATTCAGCATCGACCGTCACACGACAGAGATTACATAAATAGTTCGGAGTAGCAACTTAGTTATTACAAACCAGGTTTGAAACAGTAGCGGAAGCTTAACTTGAAACGTTGTTCCGAAATTCACCCACACACACTTAGTGATTACAGTGCCATTTAGTAGTCATCCTTAACATAGCAAAAGATACGAACAGAAGAGGTCATTGCCCGTGACCTAGAAATCACCCGAGGCTGGAAAGAGACAATTGATGCAATAACCATGGAAGACCTGGCCATCTGCAACAACAAAGGGTAGAACCCTGAGTACGAGAAGGTACTCAGCTAGACTTACCCGCCTTAAACCAGAAATAAGTTGACCTCAAGGAGTATGCAAGGCTAGTATATAGTGGAGGCTGGTAATAGACCACATTTTTGCATAAAAGCCATTTGTTAATTAAGTAGTTCTCCTGCCCTTTAGCTGTCAATTTAAATAGTAATTATCCTATTTACTAGATTAGCAAACTGCACTATAGCAAACATGGTAGTGATCCAACAATCACCAAAAATGTAACAAACAGACCGAGTAACCATTTCCAAAAGTATTATGATAGCTGTCTCGTGTTCCACATTTTTCAGTATCAAGGTCGATCAGCGTTCGAGTCAAGTGCTCACTATCCAGGAGCGATGGCGATTATAATCGATTCCTAACCAGCTGGTGATTTATTTCCCACACAAACCACACCCACCCGTCGGTGAGCTACAGATGACCACAACATTGTTCCAGGAGTCGCGGTTTCAACCGCCACCATCACACCCGGAGGCAAGCCCGACTGCCAAGGAGTTGGACTTAACCACCATCACCCGGGTCTTACTATTCGCGCCCCCGCGTCCCACTAACTCTCCACCGTGGCTTCGGCTGATGCGTAGGACCTGAGAGCCGGCCTGGAACAATGAGCGGCTTCGCGGTCGGAACGAGTTATCCTTCCAGCTAAATGTGGGACATGCGTTCAACATGACAAGAAGTCTATCTTACAAGATACTGATTCCCATAAAACACGGCTAGAAATACTGTAGCATACACTACAGGAATCTGCCGATCTCCATTTTCCACAACACTCAGTTATCCCACTTAATGGAAATATCCGGTTAATCGGCCAAGTAACCACCTATTACTCGCGGGTAACATGAAGGTTGCCCGACTTCTACCGGTCTAAGCAATTCTAAGCATAACTCGGACCTGATTCTATATAGGTATCAAGGGTAATATTTCAAGATAACAAGGTATGAATAGTGATGCATCAACGGTATCAAACAACTCCTATACTTAATGCAACAAACATAAACAGATTAAGTTAATTAAAACTGTAGGTAGTTAGAAATGCTCCGGGGCTTGCCTTTCTCGAAGGTGCTCGGTTGGTGATTCGGGCACTCCGGAAGTTCTTCTTCAAACTCTTCCCCGATAGCTCCTGGTTCCTGCTCCTGGGCTGCTCCTCGTTTTCCTCTGCTATCACTGTCTCTTCTACCGAACCTGTTATGATGCATATGCGAGAATGAATGGATGATACATGGGCATAGAAAATGCATTGCAATTGAATTGACCGAATAGGTGCATATTTCCTCTCCGGTAGAGTACAACATTCTATTTAGAGAGAAGCTACACCACTCATGCAAAAACAGTCAACATGCATACACTGAAAAGACTATTTTTTTCTCTACTGGTTTCCACATAAAAAGACATAAAAGCTTAATTAAATAAACTAATTATTCTACTAAAACAAGCTTATAACTGCACCTTATAGCTAACAGCTTCAGAAAAATCTACAAAAATTACTGTAGGTTCCTAACAGAAAATAAAGCATATTGTACAAATTTCAGGACAATTGCATATCTACATAATTCTGTATGAAAAAGACAAATATCAGGGTGAAAAGATACTTTGAACTACACCCTATCTTAAAAAGTGTCAAACAACAAATTTCATATTTTTGTTTAGAACTTTTTAGCATAAGAGCAGTCTATAAAATTATGAGACTCCAATTCCATATATTTTAATTACTACAAATTATACAAGAAAACAGCATTTAATTAATTTAAAGGTTAACTTCAAATTATTTCACAACCAAACAGTAGTTATCATTTTTCTGTGACTCTACATCACTACACAGTTCATCAAAACAAATCCCATATTTTTATGAGCAAAACATGATTTATTATACATTAAACAAGATATCAGCCTAACATAAATTAATTACTACTGCACATAAAAATTATTATAACAGGCATATTATATTTTTCATGTACAGATCTCATCAAAACAAACTTAACAAAATTGGTTTCACATTTATTGGATTAACAGAACTTAAGTTATGATTTAAACAAGCATTATCAGCATTTCTGAAAAACATATTCAAAAACACTAAACCCTAACTGCTACATGCACCCGACACAACTGCACCCAAGCGACTGACAACCGGGGCCCGTGGTCAAAGCGACCCCACCTGTCACACACAGGAAAAACAGAGGAGGCGTTGACCTCGCCGGAGCTCGCCGACGGCGGCTCCTCCGGCGAAACCATCACCACCTAACGACTCTACTCAACCATCCGCGTCGAATGGTACCCACTCGACCCTAGCGACACGACGACGGATCGAGCACGACGCGGCAATGGCGGCACGCGCGCGCGGGCTCACCACGCCGGGCAACTCCGGCCATGCCGAGGCTAAACCAAACCACGATTCCTACTCCTCGAACTCCCACGGATCTAGCGCAAGGCTCAGACGCCACTGATTTCACTCCGAAAGCTCGGGACCACGCCATGCCATTCTCCGGCAACAATGGCGGACGCGGCGATGGCGGACCGAGGCAACCAAACCCTAATCGGCTAAACCGACTTCACTACCTTCTTCCTGGACGCGCACTGACTGACGAACGCTAGCTAAAACATCTTGGAACCCACGGGAAGGGAGCCGACCACGGCGGACCGAGCTCGGCGGTCATGGCGGCCATGGCGGAAGCTCGTCCCGCGGCTTACCTAGGCACTTCTAGCGAGAGCTGGCTACGGCACGCGAAGCAGGAGGTGGAGGCGAGGTTGGCGGTGGGTTTGCGGGAGAAAACACACGGCGAGACGACGGCGGACGGCGACTTCCCCCTTTTCGCCCGCGCGGTCGCCGGCGAGAGCGCAAGGCAAGGCAGAGAGGGAGAGTGAGCGCGTCTGGGAGGAGGAGAGCGTGCGCGGCGCTTAAGCACGCCACGCGCGCGCTGGCTGGGCTGCCGGGCGGGCGGGCACGCGGCAGGGGATTCCTGCGCGCGGTCGGCCACGACGCCGGCGAGTTCAAACTGAACCCCGCGATTCAGTTAACTCCCGGCCGACTGACGGGCGATTTTTGAACACGATTAACTCACTAACCACTCCATCAAACGCTAAACCAACTGCACCACTGGTTAGAGCTATACACCGACTGCAACTTTGGTTACAAGATCGATCACTGGTTCGGCTTGGGTTGGGCTCAGATCGATGCCAAACATGGCCTGACCGAACTGGTTTTCAGAGTTAGGACTTAGGAAAATTTCCAAGTCTAAAACCCTTCCAATTCTGTCTTGTGGACCCTAAAACACCATGCTAAACCCATTTTCATGAGTTGGTCCTTAAACAACTTTTGTTCTATACTAAATTCTACACACTTTTGATTAAGGGCCCACAGCCATGCAAAGCTTCTATCAAGGAGGTCTTTGTTAGTCAAACAAAAGGACTTTAGAGGCTCTATAGGGTTGACTAGGGTTTAACTACTTGATTAGGCAAATGTCCAGCATAACCATGCCTTCATTTTGACTCCTCAACAAAGTTAGATGGTTAGAAAGACTTAACCACTCCAAAGCAAGACAAGCAACACTCATCAAAGCAAACTTATAAGCAAGCAAGCACATGAAATGACATTTTATGTGAGAAAAAGAATAACATATGAATGCTTCATGATCATGAGATGATTATGCATGATGAGAAATGATGTCATGCTAGCTTAACACCAGAGGTGTTACATGCTGCGGCAGGCGGGTCAACGCGTTCACGGGAGGAACGAACCCCCGGCACGTCTGCACCATCCCATCACATTGCGAGACCGAGCGGCGCACTTCGCAGCTGCTGGAGGCCTCGCCAAGGCTGAGGAGGACCGACAGCGCCTGCTGCAGCTCGAGAAAACCCTAGCACAAGAACCAGCCCAGCCTCGAGGCGCCGGCGTTCGTGGCCGAGCTCGAGAGGTCCACCGGCAGATCCTCGAGGACGGGGCGCCAGCACGCCCCGAGGCGCGTTTCCCGCGAGCCGGGCAGAACGTGGTGGCGGCGGCGATGCTGCTCCGTGATCTACCCGCCGTCTCCAACCCTGACGCCAGACGCATGCTTGGGGAAATGAAGAACCTCCTCGAGACAGCCGCTGTGCAGCAGGCCGAGAGCTCGGCGTCACGACGGCGCGGAGCAGCCTCGGTGAAGCCGGCGGACACGCCCCGCAACGAGCGCGAGGCATCCGTCCACCAACCTGACGCCTCTCGAGCTAGGCCAGTCCGCGAGCGGATCATCGACAACCGGCCACCTCGAGACCCCAATGACGCCCGTAACGACATCAACCGACGGCGCAAGGACAAGGGGGCCCAAGAGCGCGGCTATAGCGCCCATCGAGGGGGGCGCTACGACAGTGACGAGGACCGGCAAGTCCTCGAGCCCTCGGGCCCCAGAGTCTTCAGCCGGGCCATCCGCAGCTCAACCCTCCCCGACCGCCTCCGACCGCCGACCAACATCGTGAAGTATGACAGGGAGGTCGAGCCCAAGCTCTGGCTCTCGGACTTCCACCTAGGCTGCCAACTGGGCGGAGCGAAGAACGACGACCGTGTGATCATACGCCAACTCCCACTTTACCTCTCGGACACCGCCCGCCGGTGGCTCGAGGGGCTCCCGCCGGATCGGATCGACGACTGGGCTGACCTAGTCAGGGTCTTCGACGGGAATTTCAAGGGGACTTGCGTGCGCCCAGGCAACCCCTGGGACCTACGGCGTTGCAGGCAGGCGGCGGACGAGCCCCTCCGCGACTTTGCTCGACGGTTCTCGAAGCAGCGCCTCGAGCTCCCCCACGTGCCTAATGAGGACGTCATCTCAGCGTTCCTCGCGGGCACGACATGCCAAGAGCTAGTTCATGAGCTAGGACGCTACCGTCCCAGGACGGTCGAGGACCTGATGGATCGTGTCACCAGCTTTGCCTTAGGCGACGAGGCAGTAGGGGCCTTCTTTGGCCGTTCCACGGACAAAGGTAAGGCGGTGACCACGCCGGAGGGCTCAAACAAAGGCAACGACGCCAAGAACGACAACAATAACAGCAACAAAAAGAAGAAGAACAAACGCAAAGGTCAGAAGGCGAAGCGCAACGCCAATGACGACGACGACGAAGAAGTGCTCACAGGCGCCCTCGAGCCTAAGAAGCCCCAAGGCCCCCCTGACGGGGCTGTTTTCGACCAGATGCTCGAGGACCCCTGCACTTATCACAGGGGCCCCATAAATCACAAGTTAAAGGACTGCCGACTGTTGAAAGGCTACTACTCCAAGCTCGGCGATAAGAGAGAAGACGCGCCTAAGGGCAAGGATAACAATCGGCGCGGCGGTGGGGACGCGGACGACAACTTCCCCCCGGTGCGCGACTGCTACATGATCTACGGGGGGCCGACCGTCGGGCTCTCAGCTCGAGAAAGAAAGAAGGAGCGCCGGGAGATCTTTGCGCTCGGCCATGACGCCCCCCGGTATCTTGACTGGTCTGATGCGCCAATCACGTTCGACCGTGACGACCATCCGGACCGTGTCATAAACCCGGGGGCGTACCCCCTCGTCGTCGACCCCATCATCATCGACGTACGGTTCTCCAAGGTGTTGATGGATGGGGGCTCGAGCCTCAACATCATATACCTCGAGACCCTCGACCTCCTGGGGATTTCAGAGGGTCAGCTCTGACCCAGCGTCGGGGGATTCCACGGAGTCGTGCCAGGGAAGAAGGCCCACCCCCTCGGGCGCATTGACCTGCCGGTTTGCTTTGGCACGCCGGCTAACTTCTGCCAGGAGACGCTCACCTTCGAGGTGGTTGGATTCCAAGGGACCTACCATGCCATCATCGGCCGGCCATGCTACGCCAAGTTCATGGCGGTTCCCAACTACACGTACTTGAAGCTCAAAATGCCGGGGCCAAAAGGGGTCATCACCGTCGACACATCCTACGAGCACGCGTACCACTGCGACGTGGAGTGCGTCGAGCGTGGGGAGGCAAACGTCCAGCTCGACTCGCTCGAGGCCCTAGCCGCCCTGGCCACCGAGGAGGCCCCTGAAGCGAAGCTCCACGCTGGCACCTTCGAGCCGGCGGAGCACACAAAGCGGATACCAGTCGACCCGACCTCGACCGATGGCAAGACGCTGGCCGTCAGTGCCAGCCTCGAGCCTAAATAGGAAGCAGTGCTCGTCGACTTTCTCCGCGCGAACATTGACATGTTTGCGTGGGGCCCCTCAGACATGCCGGGCATACCGAGGGAAGTCGCCGAGCATGCCTTGGAAATCCGGGCTGGGTCCAGACCGGGGAAGCAACGCCTGCGCCGCTTCGACGAGGAGAAGCGCAGGATCATCGGCGAGGAGGTGCACAAGCTTTTGGCGGCCGTGTTCATCAAGGAGGTATTTCACCCAGAGTGGCTAGCTAACCCTGTATTAGTTAGGAAAAAGAATGGAAAAATGCGGATGTGTGTAGACTACACTGGTCTGAATAAAGCATGTCCAAAAGTTCCATTTCCTTTACCTAGAATTGATCAGATTATCGATTCCACTGCTGGGTGCGAAGTGCTTTCGTTCCTTGATGCGTATTCCGGCTACCACCAAATTAAGATGAAAAAATCCGACGAACTCGCAACCTCTTTTATCACGCCATTTGGTATGTATTGCTACGTTACGATGCCCTTCGGCCTACGAAACGCCAGGGCAACGTACCAACGATGTATGCAGCACATCTTTGGCGAGCACATAGGCAAGACCGTCGAGGCCTATGTCGATGACATCGTGGTTAAAACCAAGAAAGTCGGGAACCTCATCAGCGACCTCGAGACCACGTTCGAGTGCCTCCGGGCCAAGAATGTGAAACTCAACCCCGAGAAGTGTGTCTTTGGTGTGCCTCGAGGCATGCTACTTGGCTACATTGTCTCACAACGGGGGATCGAGGCAAACCCTGAAAAAATCTCAGCAGTCACGAGGATGGGCCCGATTCGAGACCTCAAGGGTGTGCAGAAAGTGACAGGCTGCCTAGCCGCTCTCAGCAGATTCATCTCGAGGCTAGGGGAAAAAGTGCTACCCCTCTACCGCCTGCTAAAGAAGACAAAACACTTTGCGTGGACTGCCGAAGCCGAGGAGGCCTTAACCAAGTTGAAGGGGTTGCTGACTTCCGCACCAATCCTCGTGCCTCCGCAACCAGCCGAAGGTGGCGATTCCCCCGAGCCTCTCCTCCTCTATGTGGCCGCAACCACTCAGGTGGTCAGCGCGGTCATAGTCGTCGAGAGGCACGAGGAGGGTCATGCATCGCCGGTCCAACGACCGGTGTACTTCACCAGTGAGGTACTCTCCAAGGCCAAGGTCCGGTATCCGCACATCTAGAAGCTGCTCTACGGCATCATCGTCACAAGGCGCAAGCTCCAGCACTACTTCCTCGCTCATCCCATAACGGTGGTGATGTCCTTCCCCCTCGGTGAGATCATCAACAATCGGGGGGCCACGGGGCGCATCGCCAAGTGGTCCGCCGAACTAATGGGGGAGACCATCACCTACGCCCCGCGAAAGGCCATCAAGTCGCAAGCGTTGGCGGACTTTGTTGCTGAATGGACCGACACTCAGCTCCCGCCGGCGCAGATTCAAGCCGAGCTCTGGACCATGTACTTTGATGGATCCCTCACGAAGACGGGGGTAGGCGCAGGCCTGCTCTTCATCTCACCCCTCGGAGTCCACATGCGCTACCTGCTACGCTTGCACTTCCCCGCCTCCAACAACGTCGCCGAGTACGAGGCCCTCGTCAATGGGCTGTGCATCGCCCTCGAGCTCGGGGTCCGATGCCTCGACGCCCGAGGAGACTCGTAGCTCGTCATCAACCAGGTTATGAAGGCTTCAAGCTGCATCGATCCTAAGCTGGCAAAGTTGGCGTCCACGCGCGGCACGGTTCCACCAGACGTCTTCTCGAGGGACGTTTTCGAGCCATCCGTCAAAATCGACCCGGGGGCTGGCCCCTCGATGCCACCCCTCGAGCTAGACATGGGGGCTCGACTTTCAACGCCACCCCTCGGGAATGACCCCTCGACATCCGCTGAGGCGATGCAGGTCGACGCACCCGCCTCTTCTTCACCACGACCCCTCAACTGGCGCACGCCCTACCTCGACTACCTGACGCAAGGCGTGCTACCGGAAGACAAGACGGAGGCCTGACGCGTCGCTCGAAGGGCCAAGACCTACGTCATCTACGGCGACGAACGGGAGCTGTACCGTCGAAGCCCATCAGGAATCCTTCAACGCTGCATCCCCCTTGAGGAGGGACGCAGGCTCCTCGACGACATGCACTCGGGGGCTTGCGGCCACCACGCAGCACCAAGGACCCTGGTCGGGAAAGCCTTCCGTCAAGGCTTCTATTGGCCGACCGCCATTGGAGACGCCAAGCGCTTGGTCCGGGCATGCCAGGGGTGTCAATTCTACGCCAAGCAGATGCACCAACCCGCACATGCCCTGCAGATGATCCCAATTACTTGGCCATTCGCCGTTTGGGGGCTCGACCTCGTAGGTCCCCTCAAAAAGACAAGTGGAGGGCACTCACATGTGCTCGTGGCCATCGACAAGTTCACCAAGTGGATCGAGGCTAAGCCGATAGGCGACCCCACCTCCGAGAAGGCTGTCGAGTTCATCGCCAACATCATGTACCGGTTTGGGGTGCCTAACGTCATCATCACCGACAATGGCACCCAATTCACGGGCAAAAAGTTCACCAACTTTTGCGATGACAACAACATTCGCGTGACCTGGGCCTCGGTCGCATACCCTCAATGCAATGGGCAGGTCGAGTGCGCCAACGGCATGATACTCCATGGGCTGAAGCCGAGGCTGTTCAAGACTCTCAAAAATTTCAGAAAGGGGTGGGCCGCAGAGCTCCCCTCGGTGCTGTGGGGCCTCAGGACTACGCCGAGTCGAGCCACCGGGTTCACTCCGTTTTTCCTAACCTACGGCGCCGAGGCTGTCTTGCCTACGGACCTCGAATACGGCTCCCCTCGACTTCGAGCCTACAACGAGCAAACCAACGATGAAAGGCTCGCCAACGCCAAGGACCAGCTCGAGGAGGCCCGAGACGTGGCGCTCATCAATTCCACGTGCTACCAGCAAACGCTTCGACGCTACCACGACAAGCACGTGCGCAAGAGGGACCTGGCGGTGGGGGACCTCGTGCTTCGACGACTGCAAGACAATCGAGGGCGCCACAAGCTTACCCCTCCATGGGAGGGCCCATACACCATAGCTGAAGTGTTCAAGCCAGGAACGTACAAGCTTTACGACGATCAAGGCAGGATCCTGGCGAACGCGTGGAACATATCTCAGCTACGTCGCTTCTACCCTTAAAGGCCTCGAGACCTCATTCATTTTTGTTGCTTTGTACAAACACGCCCAAGATGAATGAACAAACTCGTGCATGGTCATTCATTTTGCTTAGCATCTTAAGGTAGCCTCGACCCTGCTTTGCTCAGGGTCAAGCCTCCCTCGGGGGCTGACAAGGGGGTAACCGCCCCCCAGTCTCCGGAAAAAATGCGCGTTTTCTTTTAAAAAATTCGACCCTCGTCTCGACTCGTGCCTCGAGTGAACTAGCGACGCCTAAATCCTAAAATACCTCGAGCCTCCAAAGGTCGGGAGGCGTCGACGTAGACGGCCACCTACGCCCCCGGGCTACGGTGCCCTACCTACGCCTCCCCTCGAGGGGCTCGTGACGTATCGATGGAACACAGACTAAGTTAGCAGAAACTCGAGCTTGCAACAAAGAGAAGTGGTCAAACGCATTTGAAAAGAAAACAACTCCTTTAAACAAACAAGCCGTATATACGTACGGGTCTCGACGGACCCTCATCCATGTCATAAAATTCTAACAGGGGCCTCGACGCCCAAATTTGGCACGCAGGCCCTAATCTTCGTCGGTGTGGTACTCCTCCCCGAGGTCTTCCATGGCGGGCTCAGCCTCGACACCCGAGCTAGAAGGAGGAGGGCCCTCGACACCGCTGCTGGCGTCAGGAGGCAGCACGTCCTCCTCGAAGATCTTCGCGAGCGACGTCCCCGGCCTCTCCATCTTCTCCAAAATTTTGTCGACACGGCGGTTGTTCCACTCCTCGTCCTTCCCCTCGATCTCGATGAAGCCGTTGGCGACAACGTGGACCGGGAAGCGGAAGCCGGAGCGGACAACCGCGAGCGTCTGCTTTACGCCATGATGGAGAGCTTGCCGGACACGGTCCCGCGTGGCTGCGTCGAGGAAGCACAAGGCGTCGACCAAGGCGTCGCCTCGGGCCACCGCACCTTCTGCCGCAGCCACTGGAGGAGCACCCCACATGGGGCCGAGCCGGTCGAGGGAGGTGCGAGCCCGCTCCGCCACCATCGTCTCGTCTTGGAGTTGGTGCAAGAGAGGCTGGTTCGTCCCGCGGAGCTCCTCGACCGTCTTCTCGACCCCTGCGCAACGAACGAGAAAGAGTGAGACTGCGGCGTAACAAAAAACTTCGAGACCCGAACAAGGACAAGGTGTAAGCCTCACCATCGCAATGTTGCCCCAGTGCGGCGAGGTCGCTGGTAAGGTCCTCAGCGCGCTGCTCGAGCCTGCGCTTCTCGGCCAGCATGAGGAGCCTCTCGGACCTAAGCTCCTCGATCAGCCTGCCCGCCTCCATGAGGGCCAGATCCTTTCGGATCACCTTCTGCCGTGCCGCCCCCTCGGCAGCTCGGGCGATGGCGACACCACTCTCGGCGTCTTCGGCCTCCTTCTTCGCCACCTCCGCTGCGGACCGAGCGGCGGCGGCATCGCATTGAGCAACCTCGGCCTCTTTTCTCGCCGCCTCCGCTGCGGTTTGGGCGGTGGCAGCCTCGCCACGGGCGTCAGCGGCCTCCTGCTTCGCCGCCTCGGCTTCAGCCCGGGCAGAGGTGGCCTTGCTTCGGGCGTCCGCGGCCTCCTTCCTCGACGCCTCAAGAGCGGCGGCGGCCTCCTCCTTGGATCGAGCGACCTCACCTCGAGCCGCCCGGACCTCCGCCTCCGCCTCGTTGAGCCGGCTCGCCATTTGGGCGTTCCGGCTCAGCTCAGCGCGGAGATCTTGAAGCTCCGCCTCAGCCCTCGCGAGGGCGGCCGACACCTGTGCGGACCGGCCCGCCTCCTCGGAGCAGGACTGCTCCGCCTCCGCCATAAGCTCGGCCACCTCCCGGAAGATGGACCGCACCTCGCGCGGGGCCCCCCGCTGGGCCGGCTGCTCGACGGGGACCATGGCAAGGGGCGGGCTTGGCGCGTCGGGAAACGGCCATACTGGTCGGTCAAGCTCGATTTTGGGAAGATCCTCCTCTGCCCCGAGCTGCCCCAGCTGCGGACCGCCGCCCGACGACACGGGCCCCGGCTCCCTCCGTCCCTCCGGCGCCTTGTCAGCGCTAGCCGGCGCCTCGGGCGCCTCCACCATCATCGGGCCCGCGGCGAGGGGCGGCCCCTGCTCCAGCTCGTTCAGGAGGTCCTCCACCGTCGGCTCCTCCTCCGCCAATGCCTCTCCCCCCTTTCCCTCCTCCGCAGCCTGGCTCGTGTCGGTCGGGGCCTCGAGGGGCGCAGTCTCCTCGGCCCCAGACACCGGCGGGGCCGTGCTCGCCCTAAACGCTTCCCCCGGAACAGCCGCCGTGGTGGGGGGAAGGGTGGCGCTCCCAACTGGCGCCATCACGGGAGGAGGAGGAGGGGGAGGCAGCGCCTCAATGGGCGTGGTAGTGGCGAGCTCGATGCCGTGAGCTGTGGCCCCTGCAATACGAGATGACAGTGATATCAGAACCGGGAGGAATACCTCGACCCCTGCGGTCGATGGCGACGGCCTCACCAAAATTCGCGACGATCATCTGGCCACCTCGAGCCATGGCAGCTCGAGCCTTCTCCAGCCAAGCGGCTTCTCTAGCGGAGGAGGGTGCCATACCTCGAGGTGCTTGTGCCTCGACGGGGCTCGAGGTCTTCGCCCGCTTGGACGCAGCGAGGTCCACCTCCTGGTAGGAGCGCTTCCCCCTGAGAAACCAGAGATGGCATGCATCATCAAAAGTAAAGAGGCAAAGCCCCACTACCGACGAGATCCAAGAAAATTGCTCACCCGAAGCGGCGGCTGGGCTTCTTCCCGGAATCGCCGGACCCACTCGGGGGCATCGAGCCCACCTCACGGCTCGAGCCCTGCGCCTGGGCCGTCTCTACAGGGTTGGGATGCGGGGAGGGCTCCCGACGCCTCCCATGGCTCGACCTCGAGGGAGATCCCTCCTTCCGCCCCACATCGCGGGAGGGCGACCGCACCTCCCTCGTGCTGTCATCGTGGCGCCCGCCCCGGCGCGGGCTCCGGGACTTGCTCCGGCGCTTGCGCTGGCGGTCGCGCCCTCCCGCATCCGCTTCTGTGTCCCGGCGGCGATGCGGCGATGGACTCCGGGGACGCTCACGCCCCTGGTCACGAGACGCCCGGGGGCTCCCTCCCCGACGCTCGTGATGGTGCGGGCTCGACGCCTCCTCCTGACGCCCGCCCCTCCGCGGGCTCGACCCCGACCTAGATGGCTCGCGGCGGTCGGACCCGGAGCCCCTCCCGACGTGGTCACTGCCCCTCGAGGCTCGACCCTTCTCGAGACCTCCCGCCTGGGATGACGCGGGGGCGGCCTCCGTTGGTGCTGTGGCAGAGGCGCTCCGGGTTCGGGGCTTCCTCACGACCGGGGGCACGTCCGGCGCAGAGCTCGACGGACCTCGGGCCCCCGACGAGGCAGGGATCGGCGCCGCCTTCCGCGGCTGCGTCCTGCGCGGTCCCTTCGCCGGGGGGACCTCCAGTATACCCTCCTGCACAGAGGAGCGGTCAGCCCTGTCATCGACGACCCCCGCGTGCCTCAGGCGCGCATCCATCCCCTCGTTGTCGCTCTCCTCCTCATCATCGCTCTCCTCCTCCGAGCTCGAGGAGCTCAGCTCGGGGGACCCGTCTCCAGGCTGACGGTTGCGACGAGCCTTCGCCAGTCTCTGCTCCCGAGCCAAGCGACGCAAGTTTTTGTTTTTCTCTTTCTTCTTTCTGGCATCCTTGCTCTCCTTGTCTTTCTGAGCAGAGAGGCGCCTCACCTGAGTATCCGCGGCGTCCTCCCTCACCGGGGGCCTCGACGCGCGACAAGTAAACGCCCCCTGAAAAAAGAAGAAGCGTGACGAGACAAACCACAAGAAGAATGCAAAAGGTTCGAAGGAGGAGAAAGGGGAAGGAGGCTCGGGACAGCTCAGCTCGAGGGAGGCTTACCAGGTCAAGACACCCCTCGTCGGGTGCCATGGCGACCAGGTCGGTGTACTCAGGGATGAACGGCCCCTGGATCATGATTGACACCCGGGAGACGCCCTCGTTCCGGGACAGCCTCTCCTCGGCCATCCTCGATCGATTAAGCACCTCGAGCTGGGCCTTCGGCCCCATCTCGTGCATAAGAAGGGGGCGGTCCGCCAGCGGGAGAACTCTTCGCTGGTGGAACGCCCAAATGACCGCTTGCACGGTCAACTTCTTCTCATCCACCAGCGTCTTCATCATTTTCATCAGCGGGGCCAGGTGGCGTTGCCTGTCCGCCGCGACGCCCCAGGTCCACTTCTCCAGGCGTTGAGTGAGGACCCTACCGGTGTACTGCGGAAAGAGACCACCTTCATTCCACAGATAGAACCAATGGTCGTCCCACCCGGCCTGGTTGGTGGAAAGCTTGTATCGCAGGTATTTGCGGGGGACATTGGTCGACGAGGTCCCAGCCCTCGCAGTGATGGCGAGGGAGCCCATGCGCACGAGCCGCCTCCCGCTGGGCTTTAGGCCCTTGATGAAGAGCTCGCCCCGGAAGAGATGGACGAACATCTCCCAGTGCGGCTCCATCTTCAGGTACCCCTCGCACACCGCGGCGAATATGGCGGCGTGCGAGATGGAGTTGGGGGAGAAGTGCAGCAGCTCCACCTCGAAGTGGTGGGCCAGCCCCCGCATGAAGCGGCTCGGCGGGACGTCGAGCCCCATACGGTGGTAGTGCGTGAAGCTCACCACGTACCCCTCCGGCGAGTGCGGCTCCTGGTGCTCCGCCGACGGGATAACCCACCACGCGGGTCCCTCCTCCGGGTTGGGGCGCAGAAGCCCCTGGGCCACCAACGAGTCCATCTCGCTCTGCGTCACCTTCGACGGGCTCCAGTCTTCGGCCGGCAGCACTTGTGTCTGGGCGGCCATGGCGGTGGCGCGGCGCGGACCCGAGCAGCGGACGGGCAGCCGGAAAATCCCCAATCGACTAGCTCGAAGGAGAGGGCGCGTGAAGGCTACGGCGGCGGTGAAGCCAAAGGCAAAGTAAAGGGTTCCTTTTCCCCTCTTTCGATATTTATAAGGGGAAACCCCGACGGGCGGGGTCTCCCACGACGTAAAAAGGTAACCACATGCATTTAATGCGCCCACCTAACCGCGTCTCGAGCCGGATGCAGGGTACACGCGGCAGCTCTCCATTCGCTCCACTACTCGGGCCCGCCACGACCGTCGCTCCGGCTTCGCGTCCGCCGCCCTCCCCGATGGTTTCCGCCTAAAAAGGCGCGCCCAACGGGCAGAAGGATTCCCAGACGACGGAGGCTTCTTCACGAAGGTAAAAATGGGCCCCGGCCCTAAGCCTCGAAGCAGCGAAGGCTGGCCCTCGAAGAGGGTTCGACAGCTGGCTTCGAGCACCCGAGTCAGGGACACCAAGGGGCGCCACTCGCGGCATCACTCGAGGGCCAAGCCCTCGAGGCCCCTCCCGTGTATCCAAGGCAGGGAGCACGACGTGCAGTGAGATCCCCTCGGAGGGAGGCATCGAGCCACCGGGCCCTATCGAATGGACCCGGCACTCCTGAAGACTGAGCACCCATGCTTTATGAGATCGCCTCCGGGCTACAGTCGACCCCTATCGAATGGGGCACGAGGTCTCACTTGGATTCCCCGTTACCAGCTCGCCGGGAACCTCGATACTCGCCCGCTCGTGGTAGTACGAGGCATCCCCCCTCGCATCCGATCGAAAGGACTCGCGGGATGACAAGCCAGGGCAACCGGCGTGCCGGACAGCTCGAAGAGCCGGCCGGCCGGTTCAGCCTGGCACCCCTCGATGAAAGAGGGTCTAAAAAATTCGGGGGCTCAACACTCCCTGACCTAAAAAACGCAACTAAAACTCGCAAAAAGCCCACGAGGGAGTTTTAACCACTCCCCCGTGGCCTCGGGGGCTACACCCGCGGGTGTCGCTCGCACGACACCCACGGAATCAAAACGACCAAACCCTCGAGACCAGTTAGCTAACCTTCGAGTTCCCAGTCGGGAGCCCCTGCTCGAGTGCAAGCACTCGAACAAGGGCTCGGGGGCTACTGTCGAGGGTCCACAAAAGGGGTACCCCCAATCAACGCGAACAAATAGGTTAAACCAATTACACCGATAAATAACAAACCTAACTAGCCTAACCCCCTAAAGAGACCAACCCCTCGAGGCCCACAACGCTGGCCCGCCAAGCCAGGCCTTGGGCGAGCGCTCCACTAAAACCTCGAGTCCTAGCATATAGGGCTCGAGCCCCCCACAGCCGAACACCGCACCTCGAGACCCCACGCGGGGACCTCGGGCCTCTCTGGCACGGCAGCCTATCCCTCGAGACGCTTGTGCTTCCCTCAAGCGGCGCAGGCATCGGATGCCAGCCCCATACTGCGCATTTAATGTCTTCACCTACGCCAGTCACGTCCTCTGCAGCCCGACGTGTACCACAGTAACCAGGGCAGAGTCAAGTCTCGTTTTCACCACAAGCATGGGCAAAAAGGCGCCAGTACAGCACTGTTAGGCCATGCCCTGCACTGACGCACGCTCGAGCCCCATCCCGGAGCCTGGGTTCGCGCTGTACGCCCGGGCGTCCCGGGACTTGCCCATACTCGCGGGGGCTCGAGGCCCCCCCGTAGGCGCCACCTCGAGGCCGGCTCCGCGCCCCTCGAGCCCTAACCACTTTCATGCTATTGGAAGACAGGTACCCCAAGATCCGGAGGGACCCCGCCGTGTCCTGTACGTGCCGGAATGGGTGCTGTACGGCTTCAGCATCGTCACGCCATCACGTCCGCGCCCGGGATGGAGGCCACGCCCCAAGGACGCCTCAACAGCGACGCCCACGACGGCTCCAGTGGCCCCGACAAGACAGGATTCCTACCCTACGCCATATCGAGCGCTGTACATATCTAACCTGTGTAAACCCTGGCCTCCTCTTGTTCTATAAAAGGGGACGCCAGGGCCCTTCGCGCGAGGAGGACAAGAGATAGGTCCGCGATTACACAACTCCGAGAGACAACACACAAGTCCACCCCACGTACACACTCGAGTCCGGACTCCGGTCCACGCTCATTAAGCTTGTATTCGCCCCTGTACAAGCACTTAGGTGCAAGTAATACAAGAACCTCCTCCCCCGCTGGACGTAGGGCCTTCTTTGCCCGAACCAGGATAAATCCTTGTGTCATCTTGCATCACCATCCAGGAAGAGAGCACGCGATCACATTACTCGTTGGTGTCATACCCCCGGGTTCAAAACACCGACAAGGATTCCCAGACGACGGAGGCTTCTTCACGAAGGTAAAAACGGGCCCCGGCCCTAAGCCTCGAAGCAGGGAAGGCTGGCCCTCGAAGAGGGTTCGACAGCCGGCTTCGAGCACCCGAGTCAGGGACACCAAGGGGCGCCACTCGCGGCATCACTCGAGGGCCAAGCCCTCGAGGCCCCTCCCGTGTATCCAAGGCAGGGAGCACGACGTGCAGTGAGATCCCCTCGGAGGGAGGCATCGAGCCACCGGGCCCTATCGAATGGACCCGGCACTCCTGAAGACTGAGCACCCATGCTTTATGAGATCGCCTCCGGGCTACAGTCGACCCCTATCGAATGGGGCACGAGGTCTCACTTGGATTCCCCGTTACCAGCTCGCCGGGAACCTCGATACTCGCCCGCTCGTGGTAGTACGAGGCATCCCCCCTCGCATCCGATCGAAAGGACTCGCGGGATGACAAGCCAGGGCAACCGGCGTGCCGGACAGCTCGAAGAGCCGGCCGGCCGGTTCAGCCTGGCACCCCTCGACGAAAGAGGGTCTAAAAAATTCGGGGGCTCAACACTCCCTGACCTAAAAAACGCAACTAAAACTCGCAAAAAGCCCACGAGGGAGTTTTAACCACTCCCCCGTGGCCTCGGGGGCTACACCCGCGGGTGTCGCTCGCACGACACCCACGGAATCAAAACGACCAAACCCTCGAGACCAGTTAGCTAACCTTCGAGTTCCAAGTCGGGAGCCCCTGCTCGAGTGCAAGCACTCGAACAAGGGCTCGGGGGCTACTGTCGAGGGTCCACAAAAGGGGTACCCCCAATCAACGCGAACAAATAGGTTAAACCAATTACACCGGTAAATAACAAACCTAACTAGCCTAACCCCCTAAAGAGACCAACCCCTCGAGGCCCACAACGCTGGCCCGCCAAGCCAGGCCTCGGGCGAGCGCTCCACTAAAACCTCGAGTCCTAGCATATAGGGCTCGAGCCCCCCATAGCCGAACACCGCACCTCGAGACCCCACGCGGGGACCTCGGGCCTCTTTGGCACGGCAGCCTATCCCTCGAGACGCTTGTGCTTCCCTCGAGCGGCGCAGGCATCGGATGCCAGCCCCATACCGCGCATTTAATGTCTTCACCTACGCCAGTCACGTCCTCTGCAGCCCGACGTGTACCACAGTAACCAGGGCAGAGTCAAGTCTCGTTTTCACCACAAGCATGGGCAAAAAGGCGCCAGTACAACACTGTTAGGCCATGCCCTACACTGACGCACGCTCGAGCCCCATCCCGGAGCCTGGGTTCCCGCTGTACGCCCGGGCGTCCCGGGACTTGCCCATACTCGCGGAGGCTCGAGCCCCCCCGTAGGCGCCACCTCGAGGCCGGCTCCGCGCCCCTCGAGCCCTAACCGCTTTCATGCTATTGGAAGACAGGTACCCCAAGATCCGGAGGGACCCCGCCGTGTCCTGTACGTGCCGGAATGGGTGCTGTACGGCTTCAGCATCGTCATGCCATCACGTCCGCACCCGGGATGGAGGCCACGCCCCAAGGACGCCTCAATAGCGACGCCCACGATGGCTCCAGTGGCCCCGACAAGACAGGATTCCTACCATACACCATATCGAGCGCTGTACATATCTAACCTGTGTAAACCCTGGCCTCCTCTTGTTCTATAAAAGGGGACGCCAGGGCCCTTCGCGCAAGGAGGACAAGAGACAGGTCCGCGATTACACAACTCCGAGAGACAACACACAAGTCCACCCCACGTACACACTCGAGTCCGGACTCCGGTCCGCGCTCATTGAGCTTGTATTCGCCCCTGTACAAGCACTTAGGTGCAAGTAATACAAGAACCTCCTCCCCCGCTGGACGTAGGGCCTTCTTTGCCCGAACCAGGATAAATCCTTGTGTCATCTTGCATCACCATCCAGGAAGAGAGCACGCGATCACATTACTCGTTGGTGTCATACCCCCGGGTTCGAAACACCGACATCTTGTGATTGGACTTCATCATTATTCTTGGTGATTGGCTCTACACTTGGGATATTCACCGGTGATTGGCTCCTCAAAAGGCGATCCCGAAGGCTCGGTGAAAAACTTCCCAACTAGCTCTCTTCTTATTGCTTCCTTATTCATTTGAGCTAGGTCATTGTATTTCTTGTGTTATTCATTTTGTTAGATATATCTTGTGTAGATAATTTCTTGTTCATCTTCCTAGTCATTGTGAATATCTTGTGTCATCTTGTATAGATAGCTTGTTGCTTATCTTTCTAGCAATTAATCATTTGTGCTACACTTTGTTTCTACTCTTGACTACTAGTGTAGACATAATTGCTCTTGTGTGACATAGAGATATTAGATAGAATTGTTGGATAGGTGGCTTGCAACACACCCTTTAGGCTAGTGCAAAAAGCTTCGCCATTTGTGTTGCTAGCATGTTTACCCAAGTGGTTTTGTAGATTTTTAATTAGGCTATTCACCCCCCTCTAGCCAATTTGGACCTTTCAAGTGGTATCAGAGTCGTGGTCACCGTTTGTTTGAGGCTTAACATCCTCTGGTGTAAAAGATGGCTCAAATCAACTATATGGGGAAGCCACCACATTTTGATGGCACCAACTATGATTGTTGGAAGAGAAAGATGTGCACGTTCACAAGAGGGATGAACCACAAGATTTGGGAAGTCATTGAGAATGACTTTACGGTGCTCGATGCCGATAGTCCCACTCCAAGAGAAGAAGAGAAGCTTCAATAAAATGATGTGGCAATCAACTTATTCTATGAAACATTTGACACAAAGGTGTTTGAGCAAATCAAGAATCTTGAGAGAGCAAGTGAGATATGGGAGAGGCTTGAGGAGACATATGAGGGCACCAAGGCGGTCAAGAGTGCAAAGCTATACATCCTCAAAAACAAGCTAGCCACCTTCAAGATGCAAGAAGATGAGAGCATACCAGAGATGTTCCACCGGTTGCAAGTCATCATCAATGACTTGAAGAGCTTGGGTGAGAAGATGGAGGACAAGGACTTTTCTCACAAGTTCTTGAGATGTCTACCACCAAGGTTTGATACCTTGGTGACAATTCTTGTGAGAGAAGGATTGGAGACGGTTACCCCAAACCAAGTACTAGGTGATGTTGTCACATAAGACACATACCGTGTGGAACGGGATGGGGGAGCCCAAGAGGAAGAGAAGAAGAAGAAGACCGTGGCATTCAAGGCTTCATCTTCTAAGAGCAAGAGCAAAGGCAAGGCCAAGAAAGAAGAAGGTAAAGATGAAGCTAGCACAAGTGGTGGTGAGATTGATGATGAAGAAATGGCTCTCTTTGTCAAGAGGTTTGGCAAGTTCATGAAGAAGAAGGGCTATGGAGCAAGAAAAAGAAGAGACACCACCAAGAGCTCAACTAGAAGATGCTTCCGATGCAAGAGCAAGGACCATCTCATTGCGGATTGTCCTTATTCAAGTGATGAAGATGATGATCACAAGAAGAGCAAGAAGAAGGACAAGAAAGAAAAGAAGGAAAAGAAGGAGTCCAAGAAGAAGGGTGGATCCTATGTTGTGACATGGGATAGTGATGCTTCCTCAAGTGATGATGATGATTCAAGTGATGATGAGAGGAAGACCACCAAGAAGAAGGCTATGGCAAGCATTGCTATCTCAAGCAAGCCTTCTATCTTTGACACTCCATCGACGTGCTTCATGGCTAAGTCCACTAAGGTATCATCCGATTGAAGGACCGAGAAGCTAACCGAAAGCGACCAGAGGGGGGGTGAATGGGAGCTTCAAAATTTCCTTACGGAAACTAGATGCCACTGTCCCAAAATCGACCCCAAGAGCGAACCCTAGAGCTTGCTAATGTCCACGACCCTATATGTAGGGTGGATGCTTCCTAGAAGCACAGCGAGACACTAGACAACTCCAGAAAGCCAACGCAAAAGACGGAAATCAATTCCGACAACGAACGAGCGAACCGCGGACGAAACCGTGCGAAACCAGTCGCATCGGACGCTGGCCTGCGTCCGATGCCAGACCACCGGAAGCGTCCGATGCAGACTGGGCGGTTCTGGAACCTTACTGTTCCACCATCGGACGCTGTGAACAGTAATCACCCAGCGTCCGATGCAAAGGCTCCGGCGCGTCCGATGGACAACGGACGCGTCCGATGCCTAGCGTCCGATGCAAACTAAAACGCCGAAAACGTGACACGCGTCACCGGAGCGTCCGATGCTAGGGACCCTAGCGTCCGATGCTCCCGTGATAGCGTCCGATGCTCCCGAAAACAGCGCAGTTCTTTGATGATTCAACCCGATCTCCTCTAAATCAAAAGCTCTAGGCCTAGGATTCGATCTGAGGGGTCACAAGGATGTTAGTGAGCTATCTCTAAGAGATCATGGCTCGAACCTAACTCCAAATCGGTGAATCAAGAAATTTCGGGGCATGGAGGCAAGAACGCAATCCAAAACGAAAATCGATCGATCTCCTAGACCGTGAGGTTAGAGTTTAATTCCTTCGGTGGAAAGGAGAGCCTCACGATCTAGAACAACTTGGTTCAAACGGTTTTGCAAAAGATGAACCGAGCAACGAGATCAAGCGACGGGAAAATCGTGGAGAAAAAGGATTCCGCGAAGAACACAAAGAAAACGCGAATCACAGCCACGAACTCGAATTAAGGACGCAAATCAAGCCATCGATCTGTGCTCCAAGGTGAGGATACGGCCTCACTTCCTCAAATCAACAGTACACAGAGTGGAGTCTCTCTGCGGATCTCAACTAGCTAGAGCAGGGGATGGGAGAGTGGAAACCCTAGGTGCTAGGAAGCAAATGACTGCGCTAACTGAGATTGAGATAGGGAGGAGGGTGTCTCCCCTAGACTACTTATACTAACCTAGCCTAAGTCTATTTCCTACTCTACCCCTCTCTACTCTAATTACAGAGCGGACCAGCCTAACCCTAAGGCTATTCTAGTCCACCCGCTGGTGGTAGGTAGATCCGACGGCCACGCCCGCACGGTCTTCCGCGTCGCCTCCACGCAACCTTCAGATCGCCGCCACGTGCCGCCACCACTCTGCACCCCCGGTTTTGCGGCCCAAACCGGGAAACCAGCCTTTTCCATCAGTCCCCGGTTTTGAGGCCCAAACCGGGAAACCAGCCTCCAGCCCGAGTTTTGTGGCCAAACTCGGAAACCGTCCGCGCCCGAGTTTTGAGGCCCAAACTCGGAAACCGGCCCACGCCCAGGTTTTGAGGCTCAACCTGGAAACCGTCGCGCCCAGGTTTTGTGGCTCAACCTGGAAACCCAGCACCCAGGTTTTGAGGCCCAAACCTGGAAACCGTCCACCGTTGGTTTTTCCCGGGCTCTACCAACAAACCGGCGTCGTAGAGGGGATGCACCGCCTGTGCACCCCTTCCACCGACATGATCGCACTTCTCCGCCTGTCGCTGTCGCAGGCTGCCAGCCACCACAGCTGATCCTCCGGCCTCCAGTCCATCAGTCCAAGTCCACATCCGCCCTTCACCGTCCGATACATCGGCATGGCACGTCCGCCGCACGGCACGCCCATCCTTCATCGCGCCCGGTCCGTCGGCACGGCACGTCGCAACTTGACCTTCACCCGCCATTGATCACTGTCTCCGTGCTCGACACCTGCACAACACAAGCCAAAGAACATGCGCATCATCTCCGTTGACAATCACTCATCACACAGAGACTCGGCATACACCCATGTATCCGCAATCTCCCCCTTGATGAGTGCATTGTCAACTCCACAACAAATCATGAATAAGAAGAAGGAGGAAGGAAGGAGTGGGAAGAGAAAACCCAACCAAATGACCCAAAAGCCTAACAAAAGCCAAAGAAGGTCAAGTGGATGAAGCAAAAACTTGGTCCCCAAAGACATGGGCAACGGCTCGACGCAACCAAGCAAAGCAAAGCTAGCCCTCAAGAAGAGGTAGAACAGGCTCAACACCGCTAGCAGATACCAATTGAAGATCGGAGGACAACAGAAGCAAAATTGCTAGTCCCTCAAGATAGAGGTACAAAGGCTCAACACAACTAGCAAGAAAATCACTCCGAACCAATTGGAATTCAACCCAAACCAAATGGAAATGCACACCAGACGATACCAATTGAAAGCCAAATGAAAAAGCTTATGAAAGCTCACGAAAAGCTAGGAACGTTTGCTAGTCCCTCAAGACAGAGGCAACGGCTCAACACAACTAGCAAACTCCCCCTCGACAAATGCAAGCAACTAGGACAAAAGATTTTCAGGGCATATGATATGATTTGCGTAACTTTCTCCCCCTAGTTGAAAATGCACTTATCAAGGCCAAAAGGTATCGGAGAAGCAACTCTCTTCACATAAACTCCCCCTGAACACAAGATCTCCTTCGAAAATGCATATGAAGTCAAAATGCAAGTTAGGAGCTTCAAGTATATAGGCAAAAGAGTGCAAAGATGCTCTAATCAGTATAGCTCCAACATCTCAATTAAGCACTCAAATAGCAAAGGCTCAAACTGATCACTTATACTGAATATGAAGCATATGAGCATGTGAGCAGTTTTAAGCCAAAAGAATAGTCACCATCAAAATAGCACTAGACACGTATAGAAGGAATCCAAACAAGTGCTAAGCATATATACAAGGTGAACTACCCCTAGCAAAGTTCAATCATCATGCATAGGAATGAAGCATATACTTGTGATTTCAAATTCAGATCGGAGTTGCAGCGGTAAAAGAATTCACAAGTTCATTTTTAGCATGTGATTGCGAGAGGTTGAAAGCTTGTCATCGCCTAACTTTTCAACCGTGCGAAGCCTATGCCGAAGCAATCAGAAGCTTAAAGCAACGGTTTCGGTCATACACTACATGGTTCAAGTTTAACTCAAAGTGCAATGAGAAACAGTCTCAATACCATGAGGTGTTGACAAGCAATCCCATCTCGATCTTTTCAATTCAACAATACTTGGTTCAGATTTTAAGCAAGTTATGAACAACCAAGCAAGTGAATGACTCAGAACTAGAGACATAGCAACCTAGCATATATGAAAAGCAGGAATGGACTCAACACACCCTACACATGCTAGTTGCATATCTCAATGGTGAACATTTTCAGATTTATGTACATTAGGCATAATTCACCATTCCAAAAAAAATAGCTCGCTCATAACATGTAACAGTGATCAGAAAGAGCATAAGCTACAAGCATCATCATAAGTATCGGAGCAATACTAACAAGAGCATAATTACATTCTAGTGAATATAGACATGAAGCTCAGAATGTAAATGCGTATGCCCGACACAAAACTGAAAGAAAGAAGATACCAAATGGAAAGACTCAAGAAACTCAAAAGAAAAGAGCCTCAGAATAAGAGAGTCAGTCTGAACATCTCAAAATGCTTCCCCCATCTAAAAGGGGAAACACACACCAAGCTCACCCCTCAACCTATTAAAGGTTGATTCGTCTAAAGGCTTGGTGAAAATATCAGCCAATTGGTGATGAGTATCGACATGGCGAAGGTCGATATCACCCTTCTCCTGGTGGTCTCGCAAGAAATGAAAGCGCACATCAATGTGTTTGGTTTTCGAGTGAAGCACAGGGTTCTTAGCAACGCTAATGGCACTCGTGCTGTCACAAAGCAAAGGAACTCGAGTAAAGCTCAAACCAAAATCACGCAAAGTGGCCATCATCCAGAGTAACTGGGAACAGCAGCTAGCCGCAGCAACATATTCAGCCTCCGTGGTAGACTGAGCGACACTAGACTGCTTGCGAGAAGACCACGACACCAGAGAAGATCCAATAAACTGGCAAGTCCCAGAAGTGGACTTGCGCTCAATGCGACAACCAGCAAAATCAGCATCAGAAAAGCCACAAAGCGAGAGGGTGGAGGAAGCAGAATACCAAATCCCGAGCTCGGGCGTGAAACGAAGGTACCTGAAGATGCGCTTCACCGCCTGACGGTGAGAAGTGCGTGGCGAAGCCTGAAAGCGCGCGCACAAGCACACGGCGAACTGAATGTCCGGCCGTGTCGCCGTCAGGTAGAGCAGCGATCCAATCATGCTGCGGTACTCCTTCTGGTCCACTGCTTCTCCATCCGTGTCGGCATCCAGGGTAGTCGTCGTCGACATGGGCGTCGGAAGAGGCTTAGCCTCACCCATGTCGAACCGCTTCAGCAAGTCCCTTGTGTACTTGCCCTGGTGCACAAACGTCCCCTCTCGGGATTGCTTAATTTGCAACCCGAGAAAGAAAGTCAGCTCGCCCATCATGCTCATCTCGAACTCCCTGCTCATAGTATCTGCAAACTTGGCAACCAAAGCGTGAGAAGAACCACCGAAAATGATATCATCCACGTAAATTTGAACCAAGAGAGTATCTTTGCCTTGCTTGAGGAGAAAGAGCGTCTTATCTACACATCCCATTTTAAAACCCTTAGCTAGCAAAAAGGTTTTTAATCTCTCATACCAGGCTCTAGGGGCTTGTTTCAAACCATACAAAGCTTTGTGGAGTTTAAAGACATGGTTTGGAAACTTGGGATTTTCAAAACCGGGGGGTTGCTGGACATAGACCTCCTCCTCAATATAGCCGTTTAAGAAGGCACTCTTGACATCCATTTGAAAAAGTTTGAAACCCATGGATGCAGCATAAGCCAAGAGTATCCTAATAGCCTCCAAACGAGCTACAGGAGCGAAGGTCTCCTCATAATCTATCCCCTCCTTCTGACTATAACCCTTCGCTACAAGCCGGGCCTTGTTTCTCACAATGTGGCCCTCCTCTCCTTGCTTGTTTTTAAATACCCATTTTGTCCCAATAGGTTTACAGTCAGGAGGTGGTGGCACTAGAACCCAAACCCGATTTCGCTCAAAGTTCTCTAGCTCCTCATGCATGGCATTGACCCAATCCGGATCCGTCAATGCGTGTCCAACATCTCGGGGCTCAAAAGACGCAACAAAAGCAGAATGAGCAAAGTGCGAGATGTGCTGTGACCTGGAGCGAGTAACTCGCTCGTCGATGTCGCCGATCATCTGTTCAGGGGGGTGCTGGCGCTGGATGTGTCGTGGCGCCTCCCGGGAAGAAGTAACCTCCCCCTCAACAGTAGCTGGTTCCACCCCGGGTACAAAAGGTACCGCGCGAGGTGGATCCCACGGCCCCCAGGAAGAAGACGTCTCGGGGCCACGGGTCGTCGTCGAAGCCGCTCCCGGCGGCGCGGCAGGCGGAGGGGGTGCTGGATCATCTATACCTTCAGCACCCTCTTCCTCGTCATCGAAAAGAGACTCTCCAACCTCGTGATCACCTGCACGCTCAAAACGAGAAGAAGGAGAAACAAGAGTCTCGTCGAAGGTGACATCTGATGTCTCCATGACTCGGTTAGTGTCAAGGTTAAGTACACGATAAGCTCGAGTGTGAGTGCCATAACCCAAAAACACACCGTCAGAAGAACGAGACTCAAACTTGTCTAGGTTGCCTTTTTTCAATATAAAACAGTGGCAACCAAAGACTCTAAAATAACTCACCTTGGGCTGGCGACCAAAACGCAACTCATAAGAGGTCTTCTTCAAAAACACTCTCAGAAAAATGCGATTCGAAATATAGCATGCAGTGTTCATAGCTTCGGCCCAATAGCGCCTAGGAGTCCTATGCTCATCAAGCATCGTCCTGGCCATCTCAACAAGGGTCCGATTCTTCCTCTCTACAACACCATTTTGGGGTGGTGTATAGGGAGAAGAAAACTGATGCTCCAAACCAAGGCGTTTACAAAACTTCTCAAAATCCGAATTTTTAAACTCGGAACCATTATCACTTCTAATCGCTCGCATCGAGTTCAAAGGGAACTCGTTCTGAAGACGCAAAATCAGATCGCGAGCGAAGGAGAATGTCTCGGACTTCTCAACTAAAAAGAAGACCCACGAATACCTCGAAAAGTCGTCAACAATAACAAGCACATACCACTTCCCACCAACCGAGCTCACCCGAGCCGGACCAACAAGGTCCATATGCAAAAGCTCTCCGGGGTGCGAGGTCATAACCTTGGTCAAAGGATGGTGGGGAGCAGCAACCATCTTTCCATGCCGACAAGCATGGCAAACTAGATCCTTCTCCAACGAAAGCTTGGGCAATCCTCGGATTAAGCCAAGTGAGCTAAGTCTTGCAAGCAAGTCAAAACTCAGGTGACCGAGCCTCCTATGCCACTTCCAAAGATCAGAAGAAGAAGGACTAGCCAAAAGACAGCGAGAAGATCCAAACGACTTTGAGAAATTCGCGCGAAAGACATTCCCAAAGGGTGAGATCAGACATACAAGATCACCCTGAGGATCTAAGATCCGGCTAAGGTTCGGTTTGAAACGAATCTCATAGCCTTCACGAAAAAGTTGCGAAACAGAAAGCAAGTTAAAATGCAGGTTAGAAACAAGAGCAACCTCGCGCAACACAAAGTGCTCATTAACCCGCACTGCACCAACGGACAATACCTTGCCCTTACCTTTGTCGCCGAAGGTTATGTACTCCTTTCCGGCGACCGGACTATGGCTGGAGAACCATTTGGCATTTCCGGTCATGTGCCTCGAGCAACCGGAATCCACAAGCCAAATGTCCTCCAACCGCTCCTCCTACATCAATAAAAAGACATAGGGTGAACATACGGTCCAACACTGGGGTTAGTAAGATAAGAAGGAAACCAGTGTTGGGCCGGCTGCTCAAAAGAACGGTCAGTGTAAAAACCAACCTGTCTAGGGGGATAGCGATCACCACGCACAGGAAAACGTGGTCCGCTGGGGAAGAAGCGCTCACCGCGAAACTCTACCTGCGGTGGGACAAAGCGCTCAACAAAGCCTCCGCCACGGGGTCCGTTACCTGCAAAAGCAGGACCCCGTCGGGCACGCTCTCTACGAGGTCTACGCCTAGGAGCCTGCTGCTCAACTCTAGCGTCTCTCCTCGGAGCTCTCTCCTGCCTAGGCCTCACAAACTGAGGTGCTCTACCTCTAGGCCTAGTCTCCCTCCTAGGGGCTCTCTCCTGCTGCCTAGGCTGGGTATGCTTCCCTCCAGACCTAGCAGCTCTCCCCTGAGGCTTCGGAGCATGTCCACCACGAGCTGGGTGAAACATGTCCGGGTTCTGCATCTCCCTAGCACGGCGCGCCTCTCTCCTGCGCCTAAAGCAGAACTCACTCAGGTGACCATCCCGCCCACAAAAGTCACACTGAAACCTCACCGCGCGCAAAGGGGGTTGTTGGTTTGCAGGGATGTGGGTATGGTTCACCTTGCCCTTGCCCTTCTGTGGCAACTCCTCTCGGATGGGTGGCATTGTGTCAAGCTTGTTCTTGAGGTGGTTTGGCTTGGGTGCCCAAACTGGGTTCTTGGGAGGAGCTCTCAGGGGTTCCTCAACCACACCATCTTTGGTGATAGGCTTGGCTGGCTCTTTGAGTGGAAGCTTGGCAAGTTTGGGAGTAGTGGTGGAATTGGGCTTCTCACATGGGTTCAGACCACTAGACTCTCCAATCTTCCCAAAAACTGAGAGATCAACACTCTGAGCAAAACCTACACCAGGGGCACCAACAGCTCGCTTGAATTGGGAGATCATCATCCCGAGCTGTGGCTCACTACTGGAGACCCATGACAAGATGGACCGAAGGTATGTGTTTTCTTCCTCGGTTTGCATCTTGCCATGCTTCACATTGGCAATCTCCATCTCCAGGCCCTCACACAAAGCACACCTCTTGACACAAGTGCTATCCGAGCCGGCCTTTTCTAAAGACTCAAGCTTGGCATTCTTCTCTGCCAACTCGGATTGCAAGACAGGACAAGTCTTGCACGCACCCAACAGCTGCGGTCTAGCTCGGAGCTCATCCACCTCATCTACCAGCGCAGCATGCTTACTCCTCAGAGTGAGAAGATCCGTCATGTGCGCGGCGCAACTCTCGCACTCCAATTCCTCCGACACAACCACGGTGGACCGAGCGAACTCAAGCTCCTTCACCGTGTCCTCCCACTTCTGCCTAAACTCCTTGCGCTCTCTAGCGGCACGCCTAAGCAACTTGTCTTGACTAAGGAGGGCAGCAGTCAACTTCTCAACCTCGGAGGAAAGCTCGTCGTAGGTGAGAGATACCTGGGAGGTGTCGTCGTCGTCGTCGTTCCGAGGGGTGTGCTCCAGCTCGCCTCCGACCTCATCTCCGAGCGCCATGGTACACAGGCCTTCGTCGCCGGCGAAGAAGCATAAGCCGTTGAACGTGTCCTCCAGCTTCTTCTTCTCGGACTCGTCATCACTCGATCGAGCGGAGTCGTCATCCGAGCCGTCGACGTCGCTGAGCGTGGCGAAGAACGCACGCTGCTCAGCCTGCTGCTTCTCCAAGTACTTCTTCTTGATGTACTCTTTGTCGAAGCCGCCCCGCTTCTTGTGCCTTGGGGGAACGTGCTTCTCCTTGTACTTGGAGTCGCGCCTGTGGCCGTGATCGCCCTTCCCAAGATGCTTGTTCTTCTTCTTGGGGCAGTCGGCGATGAAGTGGTCGGGGTCGCCGCACTCGTAGCATCCCGTGCGTCCTCCTCCTCGACGGCGGTTCATGCGGTTGTTGTGGAACCGCGAGAACCGGTTGGCAAGCAAAGCCAACTCGTCATCTCCCAAAGACTCCAGCTGGTCCTCTGTCACAGAAAAGAGAGAAGAAAGCGCAAAGCCAGCTGAGGGGTTAGAGGAAGAGCCGGAAACCAAAGCCATGGATGGGCGAGAAGAATTTTCAAAAGAAGCCCTCGCCATAGCATCAATCTCACTGGACTTGAGCTTACTGAAGAGCTCGTCGCAGGTGAGGGTCTCATAGTTCGGCGATTCGATGATTGCCTGAACCTTGGAGTCCCACACCGAACGGTCAAGAGTGTGCAAAAGCTTCAAAGCACGCTCATGATCGTCAAATGGCAACTGCTCTCTGTTAGCCCTCATCCTGTTGACAATCACCTGAAAGCGAGCGAATAAACTTTCTATGCTCTCGCCAGGTTGATGTCTAAAGTTCTCATACTCTCGCTTGAACGACTCGTAGAGTCGGGTTTTGACTTGAGAGGTGCCCTCATGAAAACGCATGAGAGTATCCCAGATCTCCCGAGCCGTAGCGAGGTGAGAAACGCGATCAAACTCACCCATGCTTAAACAAGAGAAAAGAGCATTACGGGCTCGGCTATTGGCATCGTGCTCATCGACCTGCTGTTGAGTCACACGAGCAGCCAAGACCACGTAATCAGGGGAGTTGCAAATATCCCAGATCGAAGTGCCCAAGCTCTGCAAATAGGCCGACATACGTATCTTCCAATACGCATAGTTCGTCCCATCGAAAAACGGCAGTTTGCCCACGCCGCGATCCATGTCGCCTTCGGTGGATCTGGAACCGGCTAAGGTGGAAGATCCTTAACCCGCTCCGATACCAATTGAAGGACCGAGAAGCTAACCGAAAGCGACCAGAGGGGGGGTGAATGGGAGCTTCAAAATTTCCTTACGGAAACTAGATGCCACTGTCCCAAAATCGACCCCAAGAGCGAACCCTAGAGCTTGCTAATGTCCACGACCCTATATGTAGGGTGGATGCTTCCTAGAAGCACAGCGAGACACTAGACAACTCTAGAAAGCCAACGCAAAAGACGGAAATCAATTCCGACAACGAACGAGCGAACCGCGGACGAAACCGTGCGAAACCAGTCGCATCGGACGCTGGCCTGCGTCCGATGCCAGACCACCGGAAGCGTCCGATGCAGACTGGGCGGTTCTGGAACCTTACTGTTCCACCATCGGACGCTGTGAACAGTAATCACCCAGCGTCCGATGCAAAGGCTCCGGCGCGTCCGATGGACAACGGACGCGTCCGATGCCTAGCGTCCGATGCAAACTAAAACGCCGAAAACGTGACACGCGTCACCGGAGCGTCCGATGCTAGGGACCCTAGCGTCCGATGCTCCCGTGATAGCGTCCGATGCTCCCGAAAACAGCGCAGTTCTTTGATGATTCAACCCGATCTCCTCTAAATCAAAAGCTCTAGGCCTAGGATTCGATCTTAGGGGTCACAAGGATGTTAGTGAGCTATCTCTAAGAGATCATGGCTCGAACCTAACTCCAAATCGGTGAATCAAGAAATTTCGGGGCATGGAGGCAAGAACGCAATCCAAAACGAAAATCGATCGATCTCCTAGACCGTGAGGTTAGAGTTTAATTCCTTCGGTGGAAAGGAGAGCCTCACGATCTAGAACAACTTGGTTCAAACGGTTTTGCAAAAGATGAACCGAGCAACGAGATCAAGCGACGGGAAAATCGTGGAGAAAAAGGATTCCGCGAAGAACACAAAGAAAACGCGAATCACAGCCACGAACTCGAATTAAGGACGCAAATCAAGCCATCGATCTGTGCTCCAAGGTGAGGATACGGCCTCACTTCCTCAAATCAACAGTACACAGAGTGGAGTCTCTCTGCGGATCTCAACTAGCTAGAGCAGGGGATGGGAGAGTGGAAACCCTAGGTGCTAGGAAGCAAATGACTGTGCTAACTGAGATTGAGATAGGGAGGAGGGTGTCTCCCCTAGACTACTTATACTAACCTAGCCTAAGTCTATTTCCTACTCTACCCCTCTCTACTCTAATTACAGAGCGGACCAGCCTAACCCTAAGGCTATTCTAGTCCACCCGCTGGTGGTAGGTAGATCCGACGGCCACGCCCGCACGGTCTTCCGCGTCGCCTCCACGCAACCTTCAGATCGCCGCCACGTGCCGCCACCACTCTGCACCCCCGGTTTTGCGGCCCAAACCGGGAAACCAGCCTTTTCCATCAGTCCCCGGTTTTGAGGCCCAAACCGGGAAACCAGCCTCCAGCCCGAGTTTTGTGGCCAAACTCGGAAACCGTCCGCGCCCGAGTTTTGAGGCCCAAACTCGGAAACCGGCCCACGCCCAGGTTTTGAGGCTCAACCTGGAAACCGTCGCGCCCAGGTTTTGTGGCTCAACCTGGAAACCCAGCACCCAGGTTTTGAGGCCCAAACCTGGAAACCGTCCACCGTTGGTTTTTCCCGGGCTCTACCAACAAACCGGCGTCGTAGAGGGGATGCACCGCCTGTGCACCCCTTCCACCGACATGATCGCACTTCTCCGCCTGTCGCTGTCGCAGGCTGCCAGCCACCACAGCTGATCCTCCGGCCTCCAGTCCATCAGTCCAAGTCCACGTCCGCCCTTCACCGTCCGATACATCGGCATGGCACGTCCGCCGCACGGCACGCCCATCCTTCATCGCGCCCGGTCCGTCGGCACGGCACGTCGCAACTTGACCTTCACCCGCCATTGATCACTGTCTCCGTGCTCGACACCTGCACAACACAAGCCATAGAACATGCGCATCATCTCCGTTGACAATCACTCATCACACAGAGACTCGGCATACACCCATGTATCCGCACCGATGAGAGTGATAGTGAGAGTGATGATGATGAGGAGTACTCAAAGGAGGACCTCATGAGCATGCTACAAGATGCTCACTCTTACATTGAGACTAAAAGGAAGGAGTGCAAAAAGTTGCACAAGGCCAACAAGGCTCTTGAGCAATCCTTTGATGAGCTCAAGTCCACTCATGAGAGGCTTGTGGAAGCCCATGAGAAGCTTGATCAAGCTCACACTAGACTTAATGAAGCTCACTCCTCCCTCCTTGATCAAAGTAAGATTGAAGATGTTGTAGAGACATGCAACATAGGAGTTACATGTGATATATTTGATGAATCATTCTATGCTCCTATCATTGTTGCTCCCACTAATGCATCATGTAGCTCAACCAACACTAGTACTTCTACTATGAGTGATGGTTTCACTTGTGATTCCTCACTAATGGTGGAGAATGAGACTCTCAAGAAAGAGGTCCATGAGCTCACTCTTGCCTTAGGCAATGCCTATGGAGGAGATGCTCGCTTGCTTAAGTGCTTGGGTAGCCAACGGTTTTCACTCAACAAAGAGGGAATTGGCTATACCCCTAAGAAAGGCAAGGCGGCCTTTGTCACTCACAAGACTAGTTTTGTGAAGGGCAATGGTCGGTTTTGCAAGATATGCAAGCAATCCGAGCATATAGAGCAACATTGCTTAAACAAGAATAAAAACAAGAACCATGCTAATGCATCCTCTATTCGCTTTGATTCACCAGGCTAAGTACATTGGTGCACCCATGGTTGGCTCAAAGAAGAAGGCAATTTGGGTGCCCAAGAGCTTGGTAACTAATCTTGGAGGACCCAAGAAAGTTTGGGTACCTAAGAAGAATTGATTTCTTTTGTAGGTCAATTACAAAGTCGGAGGAAGGCATTGGGTACTTGATAGTGGGTGCACTCAACACATGACCGGTGATGGAAGGATGTTCAAATCAATCAACACTAGTGGCAATGATCATGTTGATGCTATCACATTTGGTGACAACAAAAAAGGCAAGGTGAAAGGCTTGGGCAAGATTGCAATATCAAATGATTTGAGCATCTCCAATGTGCTATTGGTGGAATCTCTCAACTTTAACTTATTATTTGTGGCACAATTGTGTGATTTGGGATTCAAATGCATATTTGGAGTTGATGATGTTGAGATAGTGAGTGTTGATGGGAGTGACTTGGTATTCAAGGGATTTAGATATGAGAACCTCTATTTGGTGGACTTTGATTCTAGTGAAGCTAAATTGACAACATGCTTGTTCACCAAATCAAGTATGGGTTGGCTTTGGCATAGGCGCTTGGGACATGTTGGAATGAAGCAACTAAAGAGGCTAGTCAAGCATGACATGGTGAGAGGGCTAAAGGATGTTCACTTTGAGAAGGACAAGCTATGTAGTGCATGCCAAATGGGAAAGCAAGTTGGAAATACTCATCCCAACAAAGGAATGATGAGCACTACAGATGCACTTGAGTTATTGCACATGGACTTGTTTGGACCAACAACATATGCTAGTATTGGAGGAAATAAGTATGGATTTGTGATCGTGGATGACTTCACAAGATACACACGGGTCTTCTTTCTCGTTGACAAGAGTGAAGTGTTTGGAATATTCAAAACCTTTGTCAAGAGAAGCCAAAATGAATTTGATAGAAGAATCAAGAGAGTGAGAAGTGACAATGGAAGTGAATTTAGAAACACAAGAGTTGATGAGTTATGTGATGAGTTTGGAATCAAGCATCAATTCTCGGCCAAGTATACACCTCAATCCAATGGGATAGTTGAGAGGAAGAATAGGACACTCATTGACATGTCAAGATCAATGCTTAGTGAATATAATGTGAGTGATTTTTTTTGGGTCAAAGCAATCAACACGGCATGCTACTATAGCAACCAGCTCTATTGTCACCCTCTATTGAAGAAGACACCGTATGAGCTCCTCAATGATAGAAAGCCCAACATTGCATATTTCTGGGTCTTTGGGTGCAAGTGTTACGTATTGAAGAAGGGCAAAAGACTTGGCAAATTTGAGAAGAAATGTGATGAAGGGTTCCTACTTGGTTACTCCACTACAAGCAAAGCATATAGAGTGTGGAACAACACAACAAGAATAGTGGAAGAAGTCCATGATGTTGAGTTTGATGAAACCAATGGCTCTCAAGAAGAACAAGACAACCTAGATGATGTGAGAGGAACACAATTGGTGGAAGCTATGAAGAACATGGACATTGGTGACATTAGGCCAAAGCAAGTGATTGAAATTGAAGATGATAAAGATCAAGTGCTCTCTCCCACAAGAATGCATGGCAACAATGATGCAAGCACTAGTGGCTCTCATGATCAACAAGATGCTAGTGACTCTCAAGTGGCTCAACCAAGTACAAGTGCAAGTGTCCAACCGCAACAAGTGCTCCAACCAACACATATTGCAAGAGATCATCCTCTAGATCAAATTATTGGTGACATAAGAAGAGGTGTGCAAACAAGATCAAGATTGGCTTCATTTTGTGAACACTACTCATTTGTATCATCCATTGAGCCAACCAAGATTGATGAAGCTTTGATGGACATTGATTGGGTAAATGCGATGCATGAAGAATTGAACAACTTTACCCGCAATGATGTATGAGAGTTAGTGGAAAGACCAAAGAACACAAATGTGATTGGTACTAGATGGGTCTTCCGGAACAAGCAAGATGAAGATGGCATAGTTGTGAGGAACAAGGCAAGATTGGTAGCACAAGGTTACACTCAGTTTGAAGGGATTGATTTTGGAGAAACCTATGCACCGATTGCTAGATTGGAGGCCATTAGAATTCTACTTGCATATGCTTGCTCTCAAAACATCAAGCTCTATCAAATGGATGTCAAGAGTGCTTTTCTCAATGGATTCATCAATGAGCTAGTATATGTTGAGCAACCTCCCGAATTTGAAGATTTGAAGAAGCCCAACCATGTGTACAAGCTCAAGAAGGCGTTCTATGGATGGAAACAAGCACCTAAAGCATGGTATGAAAGATTGAGGGACTTCTTGCTATCAAAAGGGTTCAAGATGGGGAAGGTTGACACCACTCTCTTCACCAAGAAGATTGGAAATGACTTGTTTGTGTTGCAAATCTATGTGGATGATATTATCTTTGGATCAACCAACCAAGACTTTTGTGAAGAGTTTGGAGAGATGATGGCAAAAGAATTTGAGATGTCTATGATTGGAGAGCTTAGTTACTTCCTTGGACTACAAATCAAGCAAATGAAAAAAGGCACATTTGTTAGTCAAGGCAAGTACATCAAGGACATGCTCAAAAAGTTTGGGTTAGATGAAGCCAGGGCAATAACCACACCAATGGACACAAATGGATATTTGGATAGTGATTCTAGTGGTGGCATGGTAGATCAAAAGCTATATCGGTCAATGATTGGAAGTTTACTCTATGTGACCGCATCAAGGCCGGATGTCATGTTTAGTGTGTGCATGTGTGCAAGATTCCAAGCCTCACCATGAGAAACTCATTTGAAGGCAACCAAAAGAATATTGAGGTATTTGAAGCACACTTCAAATGTTGGACTATGGTATCCCAAGGGCTCTCAATTTGAATTGATTGGATATTCGGATTCCAATTTTGCGGGATGCAAGGTGGATAGGAAGAGCACATCGGGCACTTGTCAATTGCTTGGAAGATCACTTGTCTCATGGTCATCAAAGAAGCAAAATAGTGTTGCACTCTCTACCGCCGAAGCTGAATACATATCTGCGGGTTGTTGTTGTGCACAATTGCTATGGATGAAGGCAACATTGCAAGATTATGGAGTCAAGTTTGGACAAGTCCCATTGCTTTGTGATAATGAGAGCGCCATCAAAATAGCCACCAACCCAGTTCAACACTCAAGAACCAAGCACATTGACATAAGGCATCACTTCATTAGAGATCATCAAGCAAAGCAAGATATATCTATTGAGAGTGTGGGCATCGATGATCAACTTGTCGATATCTTCACCAAGCCACTAGATGAAAGAAGATTTTGCAAGCTACAGAATGAATTGAATATCCTAGACTTCTCCAACATGAGTTGAATGCACCCCCACTTATGACATGCCTCTCCTTCGACAAAGCAAAGGTGAAATTGCTTGGCATATGCATTCATTCTTGCTAGGATATGCTTTAGATCATATAGACATGACTATGTTTAATTAGGCTCATTCATGGAAAATCAAATGAATTTGAAAGTTTATATGGTACCACTATTGCTTCTATGTTTGACTTTATCTAGTGGTAGCATATAACTTGTTTGTAAGCGTGTAACTCTAGTGTTTGATCTAGTAAATGAGCAATAAGTGTTTAACCGACGTGAGTAAGATAACCTGAAGGACCGAGAAGCTACCCGAAAGCGACCAGAGGGGGGGTGAATGGGAGCTTCAAAATTTCCTTTCGGAAACTAGATGCCACTGTCCCAAACTCAACCCCGAAAGCAAAACCTAGAGCTTGCGAATGTCCACGACCCTAGATGTAGGGTGGATGCTTCCTAGAAGCACAGCGGGACACTAGACAACCCTAGAAAGTCAACGCAAAAGACGGAAATCAAATCCGTCAACGAACGAACGAGTCGCGAACGAAAATGCGCGAAACTGGATCGACCGGACTCTGGCCAGCGTCCGGTCAGCAGGGACCGGACGCGTCCGGTCAACAAAAATCGGCTCTGGAACCTTACTGTTCGCGACCGGACTCACGAGTACGGAGCGTCCAGTTGAGACCAGTGCGTCCGGTCAGAATCAAACACGCGCAGTGAACAGTAACTGAGGCGAGTCCGGTCACCCAAAAAGCAGAGCGTCCGGTCGCGTGCGTCTGGTCAAGCACAAAGACTTTGCACGAAAAGTTCAACCACCGGACGCTCGACTGGTGCGTCCGGTCAACCCGAGGCAGCGTCCGGTCACCCCGCGAATTCACTGTTTGTCCACCGATTCGACTAGAACTCACCCAAAACAAATCCTCTAGGGATCAAACTTGATGAGTGAAGTCACAAGGAGGTTAGTGAGCTATCTCTAAGAGATCACGGCTCGAACCTAACTCCAAATCGGTGAATCGAAGAATTTCGGGGGAAGGGAGGAAAAGTGACCCGAAACGAAAAATCGATCGATCTCCTAGACCGTGAGGTTAGAGGATGATTCCTTCGGTGGAAAGAAGTGCCTCACGATCTAGAACAACTTGGTTCAAACGGAATTGCAAAAGATGAACCGAGCAAAGAGATCAAGCGACGGGAAAATCGTGGAGCAAAAGGATTCCGCGAAGAACACAAGTAAAACGGAAATCACAGCCACGAACTCGAATCAAGGACGCAAATCAAGCCATCGATCAGTGCTCCAAGGTGAGGATACGGCCTCACTTCCTCAAATCAACAGTACACAGAGTGGAGTCTCTCTGCGGATCTCAACTAGCTAGAGCAGGGGATGGGAGAGTGGAAACCCTAGGTGCTAGGAAGCAAATGACTGCGCTAACTGAGATTGAGATAGGGAGGAGGGTGTCTCCCCTAGACTACTTATACTAACCTAGCCTAAGCCTATTTCCTACTCTACCCCTCTCTACTCTAATTACAGAGCGGGCCAGGAAAACCCTAAGGCTAATCTGGTCCACCCGCTGGTGGTAGGTAGATCCGACGGCCACGCCCGCACGGTCTTCCGCGTCGCCTCCACGCAACCTTCAGATCGCCGCCACGTGCCGCCACCACTCTGCACCCCCGGTTTTGTGGCCCAAACCGGGAAACCAGCCTCCAGCCCGAGTTTTGTGGCCCAAACTCGGAAACCCTCAGCGCCCGAGTTTTGAGGCCCAAACTCGGAAACCGGCCCACGCCCAGGTTTTGAGGCTCAACCTGGAAACCGTCACGCCCAGGTTTTGTGGCTCAACCTGGAAACCCAGCACCCAGGTTTTGAGGCCCAAACCTGGAAACCGTCCACCGTTGGTTTTTCCCGGGCTCTACCAACAAACCGGCGTCGTAGAGGGGATGCACCGCCTGTGCACCCCTTCCACCGACATGATCGCACTTCTCCGCTTGTCGCTGTCGCAGGCTGCCAGCCACCACAGCTGATCCTCCGGCCTCCAGTCCATCAGTCCAAGTCCACATCCGCCCTTCACCGTCCGATACATCGGCATGGCACGTCCGCCGCACGGCACGCCCATCCTTCATCGCGCCCGGTCCGTCGGCACGGCACGTCGCAACTTGACCTTCACCCGCCATTGATCACTGTCTCCGTGCTCGACACCTGCACAACACAAGCCAAAGAACATGCGCATCATCTCCGTTGACAATCACTCATCACACAGAGACTCGGCATACACCCATGTATCCGCAATCTCCCCCTTGATGAGTGCATTGTCAACTCCACAACAAATCATGAATAAGAGGAAGGAGGTAGGAAGGAGTGGGAAGAGAAAACCCAACCAAATGACCCAAAAGCCTAACAAAAGCCAAAGAAGGTCAAGTGGATGAAGCGAAAACTTGGTCCCCAAAGACATGGGCAACGGCTCGACGCAACCAAGCAAAGCAAAGCTAGCCCTCAAGAAGAGGTAGAACAGGCTCAACACCGCTAGCAGATACCAATTGAAGATCGGAGGACAACAGAAGCAAAATGCTAGTCCCTCAAGATAGAGGCACAGAGGCTCAACACAACTAGCAAGAAAATCACTCCGAACCAGTTGGAAATCAACCCAAACCAAATGGGAAAGCACACCAGACGATACCAATTGAAAGCCAAATGAACAAGCTTATGAAAGCTCATGAAAAGCTAGGAACGTTTGCTAGTCCCTCAAGACAGAGGCAACGGCTCAACACAACTAGCAAACTCCCCCTCGACAAATGCAAGTAACTAGGACAAATGATTTGCATAAAATTCTCCCCCTAGTTGAAAATGCACTTATCAAGGCCAAAAAGTATCGAAGAAGCAACTCTCTTCACATAAACTCCCCCTGAACACAAGATCTCCTTCCAAAATGCATATGAAGTCAAAATGCAAGTTAGGAGCTTCAAGTATATAGTCAAAAGAGTGCAAAGATGCTCTAATCAGTATAGCTCCAACATCTCAATTAAGCACTCAAATAGCAAAGGCTCAGACTGATCACTTATACGAAATATGAAGCATATGAGCATGTGAGCAGTTGTAAGCCAAAAGGATAGTCACCATCAAAATAGCACTAGACATGTATAGAAGGAATCCAAACAAGTGCTAAGCATATATACAAGGTGAACTACCCCTAGCAAAGTTCAATCATCATGCATAGGACTGAAGCATATACTTGTGATTTCAAATTCATATCGGAGTTGCAGCGGTAAAAGAATTCACAAGTTCATTTTTGGCATGTGATTGCGAGAGGTTGAAAGCTTGTCATTGCCTAACTTTTCAACCGTGCGAAGCCTATGCCGAAGCAATCAGAAGCTTAAAGCAACGGTTTCGGTCATACACTACATGGCTCAAGTTTAACTCAAGGTGCAATGAGAAACAGTCTCAATACCATGAGGTGTTGACAAGCAATCCCATCTCGATCTTTTCAATTCAACAATACTTGGTTCAGATTTTAAGCAAGTTATGAACAATCAAGCAAGTGAATGACTCAGAACTAGAGACATAGCAACCTAGCATATATGAAAAGCAGGAATGGACTCAACACACCCTACACATGCTAGGTGCATATCTCAATGGTGAACATTTTCAGATTTATATATATATTTGGCATAATTCACCATTCCAAAAATAGCTTGCTCATAACATGTAACAGTGATCAGAAGGAGCATAAGCTACAAGCATCATCATAAGTATCGGAGCAATACTAACAAGAGCATAATTACATTCTAGTGAATATAGACATGAAGCTCAGAATGTAAATGCGTATGCCCGACACAAAACTGAAAGAAAGAAGATACCAATTTGAAAAACTCAAGAAACTCAAAAGAAAAGAGCCTCAAAATAAAAGAGTCAGTCTGTACATCTCAAAATGCTTCCTCCATCTAAAAGGGGAAACACACACCAAGCTCACCCCTCAACCGATTAAAGGTTGATTCGTCTAAAGGCTTGGTAAAGATATCAGCCAATTGGTGATGAGTATCGACATGGCGAAGGTCGATATCACCCTTCTCCTGGTGGTCTCGCAAGAAATGAAAGCGCACATCAATGTGTTTGGTTTTCGAGTGAAGCACGGGGTTCTTAGCAACGCTAATGGCACTCGTGCTGTCACAAAGCAAAGGAACTCGAGTAAAGCTCAAACCAAAATCACGCAAAGTGGCCATCATCCAGAGTAACTGGGAACAGCAGCTAGCCGCAGCAACATATTCAGCCTCCGTGGTAGACTGAGCGACACTAGACTGCTTGCGAGAAGACCACGACACAAGAGAAGACCCAATAAACTGGCAAGTCCCAGAAGTGGACTTGCGCTCAATGCGACAACCAGCAAAATCGGCATCGGAATAACCGCAAAGCGAGAGAGTGGAGGAAGCAGAATACCAAATCCCGAACTCAGGCGTGAAACGAAGGTACCTGAATATGCGCTTCACCGCCTGACGGTGAGAAGTGCGTGGCGAAGCCTGAAAGCGCGCGCACAAGCACACGGCGAACTGAATGTCCGGCCGTGTTGCCGTCAGGTAGAGCAGCGATCCAATCATGCTGCGGTACTCCTTCTGGTCCACTGCTTCTCCATCCGTATCGGCATCCAGGGCAGTCGTCGTCGACATGGGCGTCGGAAGAGGCTTGGCCTCACCCATGTCAAACCGCTTCAGCAAGTCCCTCGTGTACTTGCCCTGGTGCACAAACGTCCCCTCTCGGGATTGCTTAATTTGCAACCCGAGAAAGAAGGTCAGCTCGCCCATCATGCTCATCTCGAACTCCCTGCTCATAGTATCTGCAAACTTGGCAACCAAAGCATGAGAAGAACCACCGAAAATGATATCATCCACGTAAATTTGGACCAAGAGAGTATCTTTGCCTTGCTTGAGGAGAAAGAGCGTTTTATCAACACAACCCATTTTAAAACCCTTAGCTAGCAAAAAGGTTTTTAATCTCTCATACCAGGCTCTAGGGGCTTGTTTCAAACCATACAAAGCTTTGTGGAGTTTAAAAACATGGTTTGGAAACTTGGGATTTTCAAAACCGGGGGGTTGCTGGACATAGACCTCCTCCTCAATGTAGCCGTTTAAGAAGGCACTCTTGACATCCATTTGAAAAAGTTTGAAACCCATGGATGCAGCATAAGCCAAGAGTATCCTAATAGCCTCCAAACGAGCTACAGGAGCGAAGGTCTCCTCATAATCTATCCCCTCCTTCTGACTATAACCCTTCGCTACAAGCCGGGCCTTGTTTCTCACAATGTGGCCCTCCTCTCCTTGCTTGTTTTTAAATACCCATTTTGTCCCAATAGGTTTATAGTCAGGAGGTGGTGGCACTAGAACCCAAACCCGATTTCGCTCAAAGTTCTCTAGCTCCTCATGCATGGCATTGACCCAATCCGGATCCGTCAATGCGTGTCCAACATCTCGGGGCTCAAAAGACGCAACAAAAGCAGAATGAGCAAAGTGCGAGATGTGCTGTGACCTGGAGCGAGTAACTCGCTCGTCGATGTCGCCGATCATCTGTTCAGGGGGATGCTGGCGCTGGATATGTCGTGGCGCCTCCCGGGAAGAAGTGACCTCCCCCTCAACAGCAGCTGGTTCCACCTCGGGTACAAAAGGTACCGCGCGAGGTGGAGGATCCCACGGCCCCCAGGAAGAAGAAGTGTCGGGGCCGTGAGTCGTCGTCGAGGCCGCTCTTTGCGGCACGGCAGGTGGAGGGGGTGCTGGATCATCTATACCTTCAGCACCCTCGTCCTCGTCATCAAAAAGAGGCTCTCCAACCTCATGATCACCTGCACGCTCAAAACGAGAAGAAGGAAAAACAAGAGTCTCGTCGAAGGTGACATCTGATGTCTCCATGACTCGGTTAGTGTCAAGGTTAAGTACACGATAAGCTCGAGTGTGAGTGCCATAACCCAAAAACACACCGTCAGAGGAACGAGACTCAAACTTGTCCAGGTTGCCTTTCTTCAATATAAAACAATGGCAACCGAAGACTCTAAAATAACTCACCTTGGGCTGGCGTCCAAAACGCAACTCATAAGAGGTCTTCTTCAAAAACGTTCTCAGAAAAATGCGATTCGAAATGTAGCATGCAGTGTTCATAGCTTCGGCCCAAAAGCGCCTAGGAGTCCTATGCTCATCAAGCATCGTCCTGGCCATCTCAACAAGGGTCCGATTCTTCCTCTCTACAACACCATTTTGGGGCGGAGTGTAGGGGGAAGAAAACTGATGCTCCAAACCAAGGCGGTTACAAAACACCTCAAAATCCGAATTCTTAAACTCGGAACCATTATCACTTCTAATCGCTCGCATCGAGTTCAAAGGGAACTCGTTCTGAAGACGCAAAATCAGATTGCGAGCGAAGGAGAAAGTCTCGGTCTTCTCAGCTAAAAAGAAGACCCACGAATACCTCGAAAAGTCGTCAACAACAACCAAAACATACCACTTGCCACCAACCGAGCTCACCCGAGCCGGACCAACAAGGTCCATGTGTAAAAGCTCTCCGGGGTGCGAGGTCATGACCTTAGTCACCGGATGGTGGGGAGCAGCAACCATCTTCCCATGTCTGCAAGAATGGCAAACTAGATCCTTCTCCATCGAAAGCTTGGGCAATCCTCGGATTAGGCCAAGTGAGCTAAGTCTTGCGAGCAAGTCGAAGCTTAAGTGACCGAGCCTCCTATGCCACTTCCAAAGATCGGAAGAAGAAGGACTAGCCAAAAGACAGCGAGAAGAACCAAACGACTCCGAGAAATTCGCGCAAAAGACTTTCCCAAAGGGCGAAATCAGACATACAAGATCGCCCTGAGGATCTAAGATGCGACTAAGGTTCGGTTTGAAACGAATCTCATAGTCATCATCAAAAAGTTGCGAAACAGAAAGCAAGTTAAAATGCAGGTTAGAAACAAGAGCAACATCGCGCAACACAAAGTGCTCATTAACCCGCACGGTCCCACGAGACAATACCTTACCTTTACTATTGTCGCCGAAGGTTATGTACTCCTTTCCGGCGACCGGGCTAAGGCTGGAGAACCACTTGGTGTTTCCGGTCATGTGCCTCGAACAACCGGAATCCACCAACCAAACGTCCTCCAACCGTCTTACCTACATCAATAAAAAGACATAGGGTGAGCATACGGTCCAACACTGGGGTTAGTGAAATAAGGGGAAAACCAGTGTTGGGCCGGCTGCTCAAAAGAAGGGTTAGTGTAAAAACCATTCCTAGTACGTCTACGAGGGAAGCGATCACCACGCTGAGGAAAACGTGGTCCGCTAGGGAAGAAGCGCTCACCGCGATACCCAAACTGCGGTGGGGGAAAGCGCTCAACTAAGCCTCCGCCACGGGGTCCGTTACCTGCAAAAGCAGGACCCCGTCGGGCACGCTCTCTACGAGGTCTACGCCTAGGAGCCTGGGGCTCAACTCTAGCGTCTCTCCTCGGAGCTCTCACTTCCTGCCTAGGCCTGGGAGCCTGACCTCCAGACCTAGCTGCTCTCCTCTTGCCCTTCGGAGCATGTCCACCATGAGCTGGATGGTACATGTCCGGGTTCTCCATCTCCCGAGCCCTGCGCGCCTCTCGCTTGCGCCGAAAGCAGAACTCACTCAAGTGACCATCTCTCCCACAGAAATCACACTGGTACCTCACCGCACGCAAAGGGGGTTGTTGGTGACCAGGGCTGTGGGTGTGGCTCACTTTGCCTTTGCCCTTCTGTGGCAACTCCTCACGAATGGGTGGCATAGCATCAAGCTTGTTTCTGAGGTGGTTTGGCTTGGGTGCCCAAACTGGGTTCTTGGGAGGAGCTCTCGGGGGTTCCTCAACCACTCCATCTTTGGTGATAGGCTTGGCTGGCTCTTTGAGTGGAAGCTTGGCAAGTTTGGGAGTAGTGGTGGAATTGGGCTTCTCACATGGGTTCAGACCACTAGACTCTCCAATCTTCCCAAAAGCTGAGAGATCAACACTCTGAGCAAGACCTACACCAGGGGCACCAACAGCTCGCTTGAATTGGGAGATCATCATCCCGAGCTGCGGCTCACTACTGGAGACCCATGACAAGATGGACCGAAGGTATGTGTTTTCTTCCTCGGTTTGCATCTTGCCATGCTTCACATTGGCAATCTCCATCTCTAGGCCCTCACACAAAGCACACCTCGAGACACAAGTGCTATCTGAGCTGGCCTTCTCTAAAGACTCAAGCTTGGCATTTTTCTCTGCCAACTCAGATTGCAAGACAGGACAAGTCTTGCATGCACCCAACAGCTGCGGCCTAGCACGGAGCTCATCCACCTCTCCAACCAACGCAGCATACTTACCTCTCAGAGTGAGAAGGTCAGTCATGTGCGCGGTGCACGACTCGCACTCCGTCTCCTCCGACACTACCACGGTGGACCGAGCGAACTCAAGCTCCTTCACCGTGTCCTCCCACTTCTGCCTAAACTCCTTGCGCTCTCTAGCGGCACGCCTAAGCAACTTATCTTGGCTAAGGAGGGCAGCAGTCAACTTCTCAACCTCGGAGGAAAGCTCGTCGTAGGTGAGAGATACCTGGGAGGTGTCGTCGTCGTCGTCGTTCCGAGGGGTACGCTCCGGCTCGCCGTCGACCTCATCTCCGAGCGCCATGGTGCAGAAGCCGTCGTCGTTGGCGAAGAAGCAGAGGCCGTTCAGCTTGTCCTCGATCCTCTTCTTCTTCTCGGACTCGTCATCGCTCGAGCTGGCGGAGTCGTCATCCGAGCCGTCGACGTCGCTGAGCGTGGCGAAGAACGCGCGCTGCTCAGCTTGCTGCTTCTCCAAGTACTTCTTCTTGATGTACTCTTTGTCGAAGCCGCCCCGTTTCTTGTGCCTTGGGGAGACGTGCTTCTCCTTGTACTTGGAGTCGCGCTTGCGCCCATGTTCGCCCTTGCCCAAGTGCTTGTTCTTCTTGGGGCAGTTGGCGATGAAGTGGTCGGGGTCGCCGCACTCGTAGCATCCCGTGCGTCCTCCTCCTCGACGACGGTTCATGCGGTTGTTGTGGAACCGCGAGAACCGGTTGGCAAGCAAAGCCAACTCGTCGTCTCCCAAAGACTCCAGCTGGTCCTCTGTCACAGAAAAGAGAGAAGAAAGCGCAAAGCCAGCTGAGGGGTTAGAGGAAGAGCCGGAAACCAAAGCCATGGACGGGCGAGAAGGATTTTCAAAAGAAGCCCTCGCCATAGCATCAATCTCACTGGACTTGAGCTTACTGAAGAGCTCGTCGCAGGTGAGGGTCTCATAGTTTGGCGATTCGATGATTGCCTGAACCTTGGAGTCCCACACCGAACGGTCAAGAGTGTGCAAAAGCTTCAAAGCACGCTCATGATCGTCAAATGGCAACTGCTCTCTGTTAGCCCTCATCCTGTTGACAATCACCTGAAAGCGAGCGAATAAACTTTCTATGCTCTCGCCAGGTTGATGTCTAAAGTTCTCATACTCTCGCTTGAACGACTCGTAGAGTCAGGTTTTGACTTGAGAGGTGCCCTCATGAAAACGCATGAGAGTGTCCCAGATCTCCCGAGCCGTAGCGAGGTGAGAAACGCGATCAAACTCACCCATGCTCAAACAAGAGAAAAGAGCATTACGGGCTCGGCTATTGGCATCGTGCTCATCGATCTGCTGTTGAGTCACACGAGCAGCCAAGACCACGTAATCAGGGGAGTTGCAAATATCCCAGATCGAAGCGCCCAAGCTCTGCAAATAGGCCAACATACGTATCTTCCAATACGCATAGTTCGTCCCATCGAAAAACGGCGGTTTGCCCACGCCGCGGTCCATGTCGCCTTCGGTGGATCTGGAACCGGCTAAGGTGGAAGATCCTTAACCTGCTCCGATACCAATTGAAGGACCGAGAAGCTACCCGAAAGCGACCAGAGGGGGGGGTGAATGGGAGCTTCAAAATTTCCTTTCGGAAACTAGATGCCACTGTCCCAAACTCAACCCCGAAAGCAAAACCTAGAGCTTGCGAATGTCCACGACCCTAGATGTAGGGTGGATGCTTCCTAGAAGCACAGCGGGACACTAGACAACCCTAGAAAGTCAACGCAAAAGACGGAAATCAAATCCGTCAACGAACGAACGAGTCGCGAACGAAAATGCGCGAAACTGGATCGACCGGACTCTGGCCAGCGTCCGGTCAACAAAAATCGGCTCTGGAACCTTACTGTTCGCGACCGGACTCACGAGTACGGAGCGTCCGGTTGAGACCAGTGCGTCCGGTCAGAATCAAACACGCGCAGTGAACAGTAACTGAGGCGAGTCCGGTCACCCAAAAAGCAGAGCGTCCGGTCGCGTGCGTCCGGTCAAGCACAAAGACTTTGCACGAAAAGTTCAACCACCGGACGCTCGACTGGTGCGTCCGGTCAACCCGAGGCAGCGTCCGGTCACCCCGCGAATTCACTGTTTGTCCACCGATTCGACTAGAACTCACCCAAAACAAATCCTCTAGGGATCAAACTTGATGAGTGAAGTCACAAGGAGGTTAGTGAGCTATCTCTAAGAGATCATGGCTCGAACCTAACTCCAAATCGGTGAATCGAAGAATTTCGGGGGAAGGGAGGAAAGTGACCCGAAACGAAAAATCGATCGATCTCCTAGACCGTGAGGTTAGAGGATGATTCCTTCGGTGGAAAGAAGTGCCTCACGATCTAGAACAACTTGGTTCAAACGGAATTGCAAAAGATGAACCGAGCAAAGAGATCAAGCGACGGGAAAATCGTGGAGCAAAAGGATTCCGCGAAGAACACAAGTAAAACGGAAATCACAGCCACGAACTCGAATCAAGGACGCAAATCAAGCCATCGATCAGTGCTCCAAGGTGAGGATACGGCCTCACTTCCTCAAATCAACAGTACACAGAGTGGAGTCTCTCTGCGGATCTCAACTAGCTAGAGCAGGGGATGGGAGAGTGGAAACCCTAGGTGCTAGGAAGCAAATGACTGCGCTAACTGAGATTGAGATAGGGAGGAGGGTGTCTCCCCTAGACTACTTATACTAACCTAGCCTAAGCCTATTTCCTACTCTACCCCTCTCTACTCTAATTACAGAGCGGGCCAGGAAAACCCTAAGGCTAATCTGGTCCACCCGCTGGTGGTAGGTAGATCCGACGGCCACGCCCGCACGGTCTTCCGCGTCGCCTCCACGCAACCTTCAGATCGCCGCCACGTGCCGCCACCACTCTGCACCCCCGGTTTTGTGGCCCAAACCGGGAAACCAGCCTCCAGCCCGAGTTTTGTGGCCCAAACTCGGAAACCCTCAGCGCCCGAGTTTTGAGGCCCAAACTCGGAAACCGGCCCACGCCCAGGTTTTGAGGCTCAACCTGGAAACCGTCACGCCCAGGTTTTGTGGCTCAACCTGGAAACCCAGCACCCAGGTTTTGAGGCCCAAACCTGGAAACCGTCCACCGTTGGTTTTTCCCGGGCTCTACCAACAAACCGGCGTCGTAGAGGGGATGCACCGCCTGTGCACCCCTTCCACCGACATGATCGCACTTCTCCGCTTGTCGCTGTCGCAGGCTGCCAGCCACCACAGCTGATCCTCCGGCCTCCAGTCCATCAGTCCAAGTCCACGTCCGCCCTTCACCGTCCGATACATCGGCATGGCACGTCCGCCGCACGGCACGCCCATCCTTCATCGCGCCCGGTCCGTCGGCACGGCACGTCACAACTTGACCTTCACCCGCCATTGATCACTGTCTCCGTGCTCGACACCTGCACAACACAAGCCAAAGAACATGCGCATCATCTCCGTTGACAATCACTCATCACACAGAGACTCGGCATACACCCATGTATCCGCATAACCATTGAAACATGTGTGAAGAAGCTTACTCTAGAGCAAACCGTGTTAAATATCTTATGTTCATAAGCTAGATTAAGCCATAGTTTGAGCTAGTTTGATCCCTTCACTTATATGAATCTCATGATAAGATGTCTCTACCAAATAAAATTTGCCCACCCTTTATGATAATTGTTGACAAAGGGGGAGAAAATGTACAAAGAAATGTACAAGATATAAGAAGGGACTTCATTGTTGACAAGGGGGATAGAACATGATGAAAAATCAAGTAATAATACAAGTGGTTTGGGGCTTGGTCACCATAGAGGGATCATTTAAAACTTGAGCACACAAGTAGGGGGAGCAAGCTCATAAACTTGATTGATGCATTTGAAATGTGCATATTCATATGTTTGATTGCATTGCACAATTTGTTAATTTGATATTCATGCTTCTATGATGAATGTTGGTATTAGAACTTGACTGATGATATGATATACTAGCATGATTAGGATAGTGTCTAGACATTTATGTTCTTCAGGTGGATCAAGAGCCTTTCCTATAATATTGATCTCACAGGGTTCTTGAGTTTTTTTGATGAATGTCTAACTACAAATGGTGCTAAGGATGGTGAAAAGTATGCACTCCGATTGGTATCACGCTTCAAAGGTCCATTCTTATGCCTTAGCATCATTTTGATAGTGTTGCTCACCCACATTTCATATCCATACATATGTGCCAATTTTAGAACCAAACTCTATAGCACATATGTAAGGGAAGCTAATACTATCAATGTGGTTACTTAAATTTAAATCACATATCATTATAAAGGTTGTCATCAATTACCAAAAAGGGGGAGATTGAAAGCCCTAGTTTGGTTTTGGTTAATTGATGAAACCTATTTGGTCTAATCCTATGGCTAAGCATGTGTGTAGCTAATGAGAAAGGATTAAGACCAAGCCAAGTGATGGAGCTAGTAAGGTGGCAACCATGATGGAGATGGTGATGACCACACACAATCAAGTGATCAAGTGCTCTACACTTGGTGGAATGAGAGAAGAAGAGAAGAGGAGGAGCAAAGAGGTCCGAAGGCAAAGGTATAACCTATAGGGCTCTTTATTTTAGTGATCAAGACACTTAGAGAGTGTGATCACTTTTAGGGTAGATAGCCGTACTATTAAGAGGAGATAATTCACGGCTTATGCGGTGTTCAAGTGCCACTAGGTGATAGCTATCTTGTTGATGCATTAGACTTAGTGAGTGACTAACAAAACCCTTAGAAAATACTTTGAAAAATGCTAACACACGTGCACAAGTGGTGAAACACTTTAATGTTAGCACATGGAAGCAAGGGTGGAAGATAGAAAGTGAGAGGTGCTAAAAAAAGGGCATCGGACACTCTTTGTGGGAGCATCGGACACTGCCCTGGTGCGTTTGATGGTAAACCCTAACTTAGTCTGAGGCTACAGGTAGCATCGGACGCTACACCGGACGCTAAGGAATCACTGTTCAAGCGTCCGATGCATGCGTCCAATGCGAGGGTGATTTGCGCTGAAACGGGTGTGAAGGCATCGGTGCGTCCGATGCTTGGCGTCGGTGCGTCTGATGCCACTTTGACTGGCGCGGGAAGTGAAGTAGCCGTTGGGATCAAGTGGTTCACGTTTATAGTTGCTGGACACGTGGCTCCATCAGGAGCATCAGACACTGGGCCAGCGTCCGATGCGCCCGACCGGAGCGTCTGATGGCAGGCTGTTTCAGCCCAACGGCTAGCCCCTTGTGTGTGGGCTATTTAAGTAGCTTGGCCGGCTCACTTGGGTTCCCTCTTGCACATTTTGATCCTCTAGCATCCTTGTGAGCATAGCCAAGCCATCCCACTCATCTCTAGACTTGATTTGATCAATTCCAAGTGGGATTGAGTGTTCTAGTGCTAAGATTTGAAAGAATTCATTCTAGTGGCACTAGTTCTTCACATCGGCAGCGAGTTTCTTGTTACTCTTGGTATTTGCCGGTGCCTAGACGGCTTGGAGGCATTTGGTGGAGTTGGCAAGAGTTGGAGATTGTTCTTGGCCACCACCGATCGAGTTGTGAGGGGTTTTTCGGGCCTATTCCCCGTCGGAGTGGCGAAAGGCACCATTAGTGGATTGCTCGTGTCATTGAGCTACCTCTCTTGTGGTAGATTCTTGTGGTGCTTGTGTAGCTTGGCGTGGTGCCAATTAGCCACCGGATCACTAAGAGTTGGTCGACACAACGGGGAGTAGCGTGCTGGCAAGCACGTGAACCTCGGGATAAATCGGTGTGTCCCTTGTGCTTCATTGTGATTGGTTGATCATCTTGTGATTGGACTTCATCATTATTCTTGGTGATTGGCTCTACACTTGGGATATTCACCGGTGATTGGCTCCTCAAAAGGCGATCCCGAAGGCTCGGTGAAAAACTTCCCAACTAGCTCTCTTCTTGTTGCTTCCTTATTCATTTGAGCTAGGTCATTGTATTTCTTATGCTATTCATTTTGTTAGATATATCTTGTGTAGATAATTTCTTGTTCATCTTCCTAGTCATTGTGAATATCTTGTGTCATCTTGTATAGATAGCTTGTTGCTTATCTTTCTAGCAATTAATCATTTGTGCTACACTTTGTTTCTACTCTTGACTACTAGTGTAGACATAATTGCTCTTGTGTGACATAGAGATATTAGATAGAATTGTTGGATAGGTGGCTTGCAACACACCCTTTAAGCTAGTGCAAAAAGCTTCGTCATTTGTGTGGCTAACAAGTTTGCCCAAGTGATTTTGTAGATTTTTAATTAGGCTATTCACCCCCCCTCTAGCCAATTTGGACCTTTCACCTTCTCACCGCAAGCTTCGCCTTGATGCAAGCCTCGCGGTGCCACCACGTGTCATCTCATTCCGTATAGAAACCTCCGTCGGATTTTGAGGTCCAAACTGGCAAACCCGTCAGCCTGAGTTTTGAGGCCTAAACTCAGAAACTGGCCACCCCAGATTTTGAGGCCCAAACCTAGAAACCGTCACCAATGGTTTTTCGAGGCTTTACCACCAAATCCGCGCCGAAGACGGAGCGTGGGTATCAGGACATATATTTAATTTTACGGCAGATATGTTACTCCTAGGTTGAAGATGAACATTTTTATTACCTGCCAACCACATGTGTACGTGTGGGGCAAGTTGCACTATCTAGCAGCAGTGGTATTAATGTTATTATTAAGACCTTGTTTAGTTGTGTGTAAAAAAATTTGGGGAGTGTCACATCGGAGTTTGCGGCACTAATTTAGTCTGTTTAAAATAGATTAATTATAAAACTAATTACACCATCGCACAGTACTTAACGAGACAAAGCTATTAAGTCTAATTAATCTATCATTAGCACATATTTACTGTAGCATCACATTGTCAAATCATGGACTAATTAGGCTCAATAGATTCGTCTCGGGAAGTAGATTCTGGCTGACAAATTAGTTTTCTAATTAGTCTATATTTAGTACTGCATGTATGTGTCCAAATATTCGATGTGATAGGTGAAAAAAAATTGGGAAAAAAACTAAACAAGGCATAAGGCCCTGTTTAGTTCCTCAAAGTTTCCCAAAATTTTTCTAGATTCCCCATCACATCAATCTTTAGACGCATGCATAGAGTATTAAATATAGGTAAAAAATAATTAATTATACTTTTAGTATGTACATGTTGAGACGAATCTTTTGAGCCTAGTTGGTCCATATTTAGACAAAATTTGTCAAATAACAACGAAAGTGCTACACAAACTTTTCCAAAAACTTTCCGGAACTGAACGCGGCCTAAGTATCTTCCAGTGTCTCGAGCAATAATGCAGGCTCTGCGTCGCCACACGTATGGTTGTGTTTCACGTGGTCAAGAGAGCGTGACGTGACCACTGTGAGATGAATGGACGATGCATCATGTCCGTATATTTGTGCTCGATGGCCTGGACAGTCAAGTCAATGTCCCTCTTGCTTCATGCAGTAATTCTTCAGTCATCTCATAGTAAAGAGAGATACCAGTAGATTTGATCATATATACCAACTCTGTTTCATCACAGCGGATATCAAATAGTCTCAGCACAGCAGCACACGCTAAGCCCTTGTTCACTTCCATCGAATTAGAATAGGTTCCGGAATCATTCTAGATCAGGAATCAGTGAATCAAAGGGATTCACTTGGTCCGGTTGTTTTCGTTCCTGGACTCAAGAGGTGGGGAACAAATCCGGATCTTAGAGCATAATAAATAAGCTAAATTCAAACCAGGTCATATCAATCCGTCCGGAACGAAACCTCGACCGAACGGCTATTTTGCTATGGACCGGATTCAAAACCGGATGAGATCAATCTGGCCAGAATGGCTCCGTTCCGATGGAATCGAACAAGGCCCAGAGCAGTTCCCATTACAGTAGAATAATTGACGATTAAACCAGCGGGTGTAATAGCAGCACAAACAATCAAAAATTTATAGCTTGTCCTCAAACTCAGAAAGAGGGGTCATCTGTTTAAACCAGCGGGTATAAACCAGCCGAGTAGGCTGAGAGCCAGCCTCCAAGAGCTTATACGAATAGAGGAGGAAGTCTTATCTTAATAGAAAACTTATTCTATTTTTAATTCATATTTTTTTTTACAAAATCGGGTGAGTTTACAAAGGAAAAATACCAATTTGGGCTCAGCATACAAAAACCGGCTTAGACAGATTTGTAAACCTGGCGGCCAGTTACTAACGGGCCGATCTGTATAGGACATGATGATAGAGGCTCTGTTCCCTTGAACTTATGAACCAACTTATTAATCGTTACTACGGCTTATTCTCTAACACAGAACACTATTCTACAATGACCCAAATAAGTTAAGCGAACAGAGGCCCAGTGTCTGCCAAAACCGACCTAGGCCCAATTTCTAGGATTTGTAAACTTTATCCAAATCACTCTAAATTTGACCATTTTTTCCCTTTTTCTTTTTTGCTCATGTTTTCCAACACTAGTACAGACACATACTATACAGGCGGTTCATAACCCATTTCCACTAGCGTTTTTCAGCACCGCCTACGCTGGAGGCCAGTGGAAATGGGACCACAGCACAGACGGTTGCTTGTGAACCGCCTGTGGAAATCTATTTCTACAGGCGGTTCACTTAGCGAACCGCCTGTGTACGACCATTTACACAGGCGGTTCGCTAAGTGAACCGCCTGTAGAAATAGATTTCCACAGGCGGTTCACAAGCAACCGTCTGTGCTGTTGCAGACCATATGTATATATATTTTTATTATTTTTATATATATATTATATATTATTAATATTAAATGTACACATATACATTGATATTGGAACTACTAAACCCTATTGGGGTTCAAATATAGCAACATGCAATTTAAATATTTCATACATATATTTATATACATCAAAGTTTCGTGCTCACAAACATAAAGTTACACATATTACGTCACACATTATATACAACAAAGTTTTCAACAGTTCTCTAATAACCGCCTCGACTAAGTTGTAGCCTACTAATTTCTGTGAGTATTCTATACGGTGGGCTTGCTAAGACGCTTGTAGCATCGTGATATTTCCCATCGCATGGAATGACTTCTTTCAAGATGAATGAGCACAGGTCCTCAACTATGTTGTATAAAGCATGTTCGTTCATGTGCTTCACCTTTTGTAGATCAAATTTCTGGAAAAGAGGTTTATAAACATCATATATTTACACTTGATAATACATTTACAACTTTAATGTCAGAACTACATACGTGACTATTACTTATATTACCTTAGAAGAGTTCTTGATGTATCGTTCGTTCTCTCTCATAAACTCGCACACGTAGAATCCACAGTGGACCGATCCGAGTGGTTGCTTGTGGCACTATATAATGGGAAAGTAGTTATTTACTTGCAACATCATCCTATGTATTGTACATGTATGATATGTATTCATAAATTTCCATACGTACCGGCCAGTTATGATGTATTTTCAATGGTTGCCCTGGTATTGATGACTCGCATCTTTCACCTTTAAGCTTGTAATACCTATATGCCCTTTAATCTCGAATAGAATCACCATGTTAATTATTCTGAACATCTCATCGATTAAAGTATGTATGCAAAATCTCGACTTACCGCTCTAAGTGCCTCACGAATGTTGCATAGCTTGTAGTCGGGTAATCTAAGGAGTCACAAACCAACACCTTTCTAGCCCTAGGAAAAATAATGAAGCAGATCCAGTGGTCCCTGCACGAATCAAATTTGTGATGCATGTGTGTATTAGAATAATTAATTTGATATATGCAAACTCACACTTACCCAAAGTTATACGGGGCCACTATGCATTCCCTGTGTTGAAAATGAAGCATTGCATGTCCTAGGTAGAAGGCGTATCTGGTTTCAAACTCCATCTTCATTTGTTGTATTTTCTTCTCCCGTTCTTCACCTTCTAAACCCTGTAAGTCTTGGTGGTCACCCCCGATTCTGAATGTGTGCTGCTCCTCACATATTTTCATTGGGTTCAAATACCCAACCCTTTGGCTGGCATTAGAATTAGGATCTGGACCGTAACGCATCTCCTGCTGATCATATTGCATTCTGCAAGGCGCACGTACATGTAAGATATTGAAAATTGATACAACTCACTGATAATAACACATGCATGTATAAGTATGAGTGACACTTACAATGCAAACACCGTTACGATCTGTACATCGAGTCTCTGGAGGTTCATCATCAACCACATGTCCTCGAAGGTAATAACAGCTATTTGTCTGCCACTAACAAATGCACTTGGTGGTATAGACACATTGATGGTGTCAATGCCAACAGAGGATGCTCTCATGTACCAGTCATGCAGCCTTTTAACACCAGCTGGGATCTTCTTGAGTGTATCCCACTTGAGTAGAGGTCTTCTAGGCACATACTTATCAGGGACCTTTTTGTAATCGTCCTTCGTTGGCTTCCTGAAACTTACGGTAATTACCTTAGCCTTTTGCGCTGACTTCTCCTGCTCAGCTAAGTCAAGGGTACGTGTAGTGCAGGTGAGTGCAATTCCTGACAAAAATTTGGCCGTGCCAGCAGACTTTTTCTTCGGCTCGAAGGGGGAAACCAATTTGGGTACTGGAAATTTCTTCTTTGGCTGCTTTGGTGCCTCCCTTGTTTGTTCAAGATCTTTGGGTGGTGGGGAAGGTGTAGCTTGTAATGGAGAAGGTGGAGAATTTAATGGGGAGGGTGGAGAATTAAATGGTGGCAGAGATGATGGGGGGTCAATAGAAGCCACGATCGGTGGCGATGGTGGCTTAGGAAGAGGATCGGCAGGTGCTGACAAGTCCTGAGTGAGTGGCGGGGCTTCAGAGGATGGTGGTGGCTCACTCAACTGGACGTCTCGTCGAGGCCAAAGGATGAAGTTCTTGACAGCCTGTCCGAGTTTCTCAATGCCCTCGGGACCGGGGATGTCTAGCATATCGTCCTCGTATCCTTGGACGATCGTTGACACTTCTACCTTGCAGTAGTCTTCTGGAATGTCGCTCCCATGGTACTTGCGTCCTGGGATCGCAAGGCCTACGGCTACTTCCCTTGTACGATGATTGTTAATATCGTATCTTATGACTAGGGAGCAAGTCACCGGCCTATCAATGTCGTCAACTGGATAGTGAACCTTGTTTGTCGTTGACGCGACACTGCTTGGAATGGTTGTTGTACACTGTGTCACCAACGGTTGTGTTGTTGGGACTAGCTGCATTTGGGGAGCCTGAGTGCTCATCTGTTGAGCAGACATCGCACTTGCCAAATGCTTCATCAACTCTGGAGGAGGATCGGATAGAAGTTTGGACATCATCTCTTGGAAGTCTTTCTTTGCCTCCTCCTTAAAATAACTTTCCATTTCTTCCTTGTATCGATCACGTTTCTTGTACTCACCCTCCCACTCCGGTCCGAATCCTTCTTTCGATGAGATGCCTCGAACACGACCAGGGTGCTCAGGGTTACCCAGGCCTACAGTAAGGATGTCCCTCTCTCTTCGTGGCTTAAATAATCCTTCGTGCTGCTTAGCTGCTACTGCAAATATGCTCTTTGCTGCTTCATCGAGCATTGGGTCATCAAAGGACACACCGGTCTCAGTTTCCCTCGGTTTCCGAGCACGAATCCAATTTGCGGTCCTTTCTCCAAGTTGATCGGACAGCGTTGGCAACCCTGCCGCTTTCTTGGCAGCCTCTTCTTGCCTCCACTTGGGAACCTGGCGTTGGTAACCACCTGTGCCTAGGTGGTGCTGGTACTTGTTCTTCATTGCGAGCTCGGTATTGGCTTCACTCCGAGCTAAGACCTCTGTCTCTCTCCTTTGCTCTAGAAAAACCGCCCATTGCCCCGTCGTGATCTTGTACCTTTTTGTTGGGTCCAACCCTTTCTTTGCCCACTTGGTATTCATCTCGGACCTCCAGTTTCGGAACATGATCGTCCACTGCTTCATGGCATATTCCTTCACGAGTTGTTCTGAGCCCCGAGGAAAAATGAACCTGGTCAGCAGCTGATCTCAAATTTTTGTTTTGTCATCATCTGACATATCTTTCCACTGTCGGACTGTGATGTCAAGATTGTCCCTAACTAAGAAACCAAGGGCGTTCCAAAACTTAGGTCGGGCTTCCTCAGGAGCTAGGGGTTGTCCTTTCGGGCTCACTTCTGAGATTCTATATGTAGCATCTGGCCACCTCTTCAGTCCTCTGTCACCTCGTTTTCGGTCACTCCGCTTCCTTTTCCTTGAACTCTCCGTGGTCGTCTCAGTCGGGTTCGGTGCATCTTCGTGTGCCACTTCTTCTTGAGCTACTATCTCTTTGAACTGAGACAACACCTCCTATTCATAAAAAAAGGTACACACAACAAATTATCGATTGGTACATATAGATACAAACATGAAAATCATGGATGCGTAGTTTACCTCTTTAGCTTCTGGATTGTAATCAGGGTCACGTGCCAATTCACGACGAGCCTTCCTTGCTTCGGGAGCCTCCATGTCGTCACTAACGCTTTCGTATGAAGGTGTGGCAGCCCCTGATGCTTGGCCCGTTTGGTGGGTCCCTTCTACTTGCTCCATGGGGTGGGACGACCCTAGAGCTTGGTCCGTTTGTTGGGACCCTGGGGTTTTTCCGTGTGTTCGGACCCTGGGGCTTTTTCCGTGTGTTCGGCCCCTTCTGCTTGGTCCGTGTGTTCAGCCCCTTCTGCTTGGTCCTTGAGCGGAGAACTCATCGCGAAAATCTGACATATAAATATATAATGATATCATAATTATCTAATGATATTAAGAAATAATAATTACATCATACATATATATTTATAAAGAAATAATAATTACATCATACATATATATTTATAAACAAATAATAATTACATCTTACATATATATTTATAATGAAATAATAATTATATCATAAAGAAATAATAATTACATCATAAAGAGCACATCACAATAATTACATTATACATACATATTTATGGATAGAGCACATCACAAGGATCACAACAAAATTTATTTCATAATTTTTAGAGCAGTATTCAATTAATTATGAATTTTGCAAATTCATCATCAAATAAGTATTTCTGAAAAGGAAAAATGGAAACCCTAATGCTACTAGGCCTATACCGGCCCAAACCACAGGCCAGAGGACCCGGCCCACTCGGTCCTGCCCGAGCAGAGGGCTGGCGGCGCTACTCGTCGCCGGCGTCTCTTCCGGCGACGGCGATGCCGAAGGGACCGAACCAATATATTAATTACATCATATATATATATATAGAAACAATAATTACATCATACATATTTATAAAGAAATATTAATTACATCATACATATATATATATAGAAATATTAATTACATATATAAAAAGAAATAATAATTACATATATAAAACTAAGCCTTATACACACATATTAATTACGAGTTTCTTTATACAATATTTATACACACATATTATAAAGAAACAATAATTACATATTTATAAAGAAACAATAATTACATCATACATATTTATATAGAAATATTAATTATATCATACAATTACATATTTATAAAGAAATAAGTAATTATACATCATACATATTATTTATAAAAAACAAAACAAAATAAAAAAAAGTCCACCAAGCAAATTGGGCCGGCCCAACTGCTCGGCCACCGCCACCGCGCCACCTCCGCCCCCGCCACCGCGCCACCTCCACTGCCCCGCCACCGCACCACCGCGTCACCGCGCCACCACACCACACCGCACCGCTGCCTGCCACCGACACGGGCCGCCGCCGCCACCGACACGGGCCGCCGCCGCCACCAACCAATTGCATAGAGAGAGAGAGGAGGAGGAGAGAGGAGGCGAAAGAGACCTCACCGACGCGACGATGATGGCGAGCGCAGCGCGGAGGGGACGGCGTGGAAAATTTCGACAGCCTGCCGGCGTAGGTTCGAATGCACTGGCGCCAGGACATAGAAAAATTTCGGGCCAAACGAGCGGGATATATATGGGAGGCTCTTTTCTACACGCGGTTGGTATTGACCACCGCCTGTAGAAATGATTTCTACAGGCGGTTGGTATTGACTTTCTACAGGCGGGTGGCATTGAGCACCGCCTGTTGAAATGATTTCTACGGGAGGGTGGAGTTGACCGCCGCCTGTAGTAATGTATTTCTAAATTTGTTTCTGGTTTTTTTAAATGAATTTGCAGAAATTGTTTAAAAGCTTCAAAAATTCATATCTTGAGAAATATTGGTCCAAAATTAGTGAAAAAAATTTTGTGGAGTTTCTCTTGAGAAGATCATCATGTTAAAAATATGAAATGCCATGTTTGAGAAACTTTTATATGTAGTTTTTTTTTAAGTTCTAGGAATTTTAAAGCCCGGCAGCTCGCAAATAAAATTTGGGACACTAAATGACCTCTAGTGAGGAAGTGTTGACTACCAAAGTTGTAGGTAACAACATCATGCACATCTTTTGTGTAGGCCATCCCTTCAGTTGGCACTTTTTTTATGATCAAAGATTTGAAATTCAAATTTTAAGAGAGTTTTGTGCGGCTAAGGGATTTAAAAGTGGCTCTAATGAGAAAGTTTTGAATACCAAAGTTGAAGGGGACAACATGATCTACAAATTTTGTTTTGGTCATTCCTTCATTTGATACTGTTATAGCACACATTCTCCACATCTACTTTAATCTTTCATAAAACTCACTTAAACTCTATTAGAGATGTGTCCACTTGTGAAGCATCTATGATGCCACTTTATTGAAATCATTTCATTATTTTTCCTGGAGTTTAGTTGGCCAATACATGTCATCACACCAAATTTGAGGAATTTTTGAAAAACTAGTGAATTACTGAATTTTTTTAAATTCTAGGAATTTTAAAGCCCGGCAGCTCGCAAATGAAATTTGGGACAATAAATGACCTCTAATGAGGAAGTGTTGAGTACCAAAGTTGTAGGTAACAACATCATGCACATATTTTGTATAGGCTATCCCTTCATTTGGCACTTTTTTTATGATCAAAGATTTGAAATTCAAATTTTGAGAGAGTTTTGTGTGGCTAAGGGATTTAAAAGTAGCTCTAATGAGAAAGTTTTGAATACTAAAGTCGAAGGGGACAACATGATCTACAACTTTTATTTTGGTCATTTCTTCATTTGACACAGTTGTAGTACACATTCTCCACATCAACTCCAATCTTTCATAAAACTCACTTAAACTCTATTAGAGATGTGCCCACTTGTGAAGCATCTATGATGCCACTTTGTTAAAATTATTTCATTATTTTTCCTGGAGTTTAGTTGGCCAAGGCATGTCATCACACCAAATTTGAGGAATTTTTAAAAAACTAGTGAATTACTGAAGTTTTTTTAAGTTCTAGGATTTTTAAAGCCCGGCAGCTCGCAAATAACATTTGGGACACTAAATGACCTCTAATGAGGAAGTGTTGAGTACCAAAGTTGTAGGTAACAACATCATGCACATCTTTTGTATAGGCCATTCCTTCATTTGGCACAATTTTTATGATCAAAGATTTGAAATTCAAATTTTGAGATAGTTTTGTGCGGCTAAGGGATTTAAAAGTGGCTCTAATGAGAAAGTTTTGAATACCAAAGTTGAAGGGGACAGCATGATCTACAACTTTTGTTTTAGTTATTCCTTCATTTGACACTGTTGTAGCACACATTCTCCACATCTACTCTAATCTTTCATAAAACTCACTTAAAGTTTATCAGAGATATGCCCACTTGTGAAGCATCTATGATGCCACTTTGTTGAAATCATTTCATTCTTTTTTCTGGAGTTTAGTTGGCCAAGGAATGTCATCACACCAAATTTAAGGAATTTTTGAAAAACTAGTGAATTACTGATTTTTTTTTTAAATTCTAGGAATTTTAAAGCCCGACAGCTCGCAAATAAAATTTGGGACACTAAATGACCTCTACTGAGGAAGTGTTGGGTACCAAAGTTGTAGGTAACAATATCATGCACATATTTTGTATAGGCCATCCCTTCATTTGGCACTTTTTTTATGATCAAAGATTTGAAATTCAAATTTTGAGAGAGTTTTGTGCGGCTAAGGGATTTAAAAGTGGCTCTAATGAGAAAGTTTTGAATACCAAAGTTGAAGGGGACAACATGATCTACAACTTTTATTTTTGTCATTCCTTAATTTGACACTGTTGTAGCACACATTCTCTATATCTACTCCAATCTTTCGTAAAACTCACTTAAACTCTATCAGAGATGTGCCCACTTGTGAAGCATCTATGATGCAACTTTGTTGAAATCATTTCATTCTTTTTCCTGGAGTTTAGTTGGCCAAGGCATGTCATCTCACCAAATTTGAGGAATTTTTGAAAAACTAGTGAATTACTGAATTTTTTTTTAAGTTTTAGGAATTTTAAAGCCCGACAGCTCGCAAATGAAATTTGGGACACTAAATGACCTCTAGTGAGGAAGTGTTGAGTACCAAAGTTGTAGGTAACAACATTATGCACATCTTTTGTATAAGCAATCCTTTCATTTGGAACCATTTGTTATGATCAAAGATTTGAAATTCAAATTTTGAGAGAGTTTTGTCCGGCTAAGGGATTTAAAAGTGGCTCTAATGAGAAAGTTTTGAATACCAAAGTTGAAGGGGAGAACATGATCTACAACTTTTGTTTTGGTCATTCCTTCATTTGACACTGTTGTAGCACACATTCTTCACATCTACTCCAATCTTTCATAAAACTCACTTAAACTCTATCAGAGATGTGCCCACTTGTGAAGTATCTATGATGCCACTTTGTTGAAATCATTTAATTCTTTTTCCCGGAGTTTAGTTGGCCAAGGCATGTCATCACACCAAATTTGAGGAATTTTTGAAAAACTAGTGAATTACTGAATTTTTAAGTTCTACGAGCACGAGTTGATACATAGCCATTTAGTATTGACATGAAACGCTCATACGTCCACATCTCATGCAAGTACATGGGACCCAGTGCCTCTATTTGTGGAACCAAGTGCACCACAAGGTGAACCATGATATCGAAGAATGCTGGGGGAAAACACATCTCAAACTGTGACACTGTCTCCACTGCGAATTCCTTAAGAGACGCCAACTCATCACGGTCAATCACCTTCTGTGAGATGCTATTGAAGAAGTAGCACAACCATATGACTGCAACCTTTATCCACACTGGATTTATAGCTCTGATGGCAATAGGGAGGAAAGTGTAACACCTCTGGTGTTTAAGATGTAATTAACCTGACATGTCATCATCATTAGTCATTAATCATTCTTGCCTTGCATTTATGTTTGCTTAGTACTTGTGTAGCAATCTCTTTTCAAAAACCCTAAAGCCCAAATCTTCCTATAAGGGCAAAAATGGTAATTTCACCTCTGTGTCTAGCCTTGTTTAATTCTTGTTCAGTTTTGTGTCTTGAAGCTTTGTTGTGTTGTTCAAAAACCCAAAATCAAAAACAGATTTCAAATCCCTTTCGAAAAGCCCTAATTTCCAAACCCTAATTTTTACCCCTCTTTTAATACTTTAAAAACTATTCAAAATTTGGATTTGGTTCAAAAGGCAAAGTTGTAAATCTTGTCAAGAGGGACAACTTTGGTATTTACAGATTTTCGAGTTCCAATATAAAATCTGAAGTAACTTTGAATTTATTCAAATCCCAAAAGTGTTCCCTTTTCTGTTTTCGAATACAATTCAAAAACTGTTTGGAATTTGAAAATGTTCTTATTGACAAAGTTGTAGATCTTATTTTTCTACACAACTTTGGTGTTTTGAGTTTTTGCTGCTCAGTTCAAATTTTGAGAGTAATTTGCGAAATACAGAAAGTCAACACCTAGACCTAGCCCTGTTCATCTCCTACCTAGGGTCAGAGCAGAGCAGGGAGGGGGGGCCCGGCCATGGCCGCTCGCCGGGGCTGCGTGCGCCGCGCGCCTGGCAGCCGCACGCCCGCCCCCGACTTGTCGCCTGCGCCCGCGCCATCATTCCGCCCCCGCACGCGCAAGCGCTGACCTCCGCCCCCGTCCCCCACTGCTCCCCGACGTCACCGCCGCGTGGCCGTCACCGGCAAGCACGACGCCCGGGTCCCAAACTGTTTTCCGTCCTTCTTCATCATGAGATCGCAAGCACGCGTCGCGGGCAACCTCATCCGCACCCCCGCGCGCTCCCTAACGGCCCCTGGCCGCGGCTATAAAAGGCCCGCAGGTGGCCGGAGCTCCGCACTCACCCCGCCACCGTCGCCGGCTCACTCCAGAGTCTCCGCAGCTCAACCAACTAGCCCAGCAGCTCCGCCTTGAGCCCGTGCAGCTTCCCAGCTCCTCAATTCCACCGCTACCGCCTCCCACCGCCGAGTGCGAGCCCTTCTTCCTCAGCACCGGTGAGAGACCGACCGGCTCGGGTCGACGGAATTCGTCGCCGTCGCTCCACCTCTCCTCCCTCTGACCTTTGATATTATTTCCTTGCCTTCTTGCGCTCCTAACCGGCTACTGGTGGCCGTGCCTAGTGTACAGGGTCGCCGGACCGCCAGAGTTCCGCCGCGGTCGTCTCCTTCCTCGAGCCGCACCCTCGACCGTATCGAGCCCCAAGCCTCGGGCGAATCGCACTACCCTCGAGCGCGTTCCCGAGCCACACCCTCGAGCACATCTTCGAACCGCGCCCTCGAAGAAGCCGAGACTAGCCTCGGCCTCGGGCGAATCGCAGCTACCCTCGGGCTGTAAGCCTCGAGTGAGCCGAGGCCACCCTCGAGAGGCTAGCCGCAAGAGAACCCCGCCGAGGCCTCGCCCGTCGAGCCCTCTTTTCCATCCGCCTCGTCGAGCCTTGCCTCTGACTCTCGGTGAGCCCAGCCTCCGTTTTCTCAGCCGAGCCTCGAGCCTCGACGTCGAGCCCGCTCCGACTCGAGCTCAGTGCTCTTTTCCTTTTCAAAGATATGAATAGTCTTGTTATTTCATCTTTTTGTATGATTTTCTGTATTGCTCTAAAAATTCTGAAAATTTTACAGTTGAGTCTTTATACCATGCAGTATTTTATAAAAATATGAAACTTGACTTTTCTGCAAGAATTTGAAAATGTAAAATCCCTCTTTTAATTAATAAATGGACGGTTTTGGATTTTTAGAAAATCTTTTATAACTCCAAAAATCATGAGATAAATTTTTGTGAGCTTCCTATGCCATGTTTAGTCTCTGGCGAAATTTTGAAGTCTTTTGGAACAAGTTGATTTTTGAGCTTTATTTTTAATTGTTAAATAGTGCCTTTTGTTAATTAATGTCTGATTTTATTTGAGCACCTTAATGACCTCCAAAAATTATGAAATTTGTTTTGCCATCTATCTACACCATAATGAACTTATGTGATTAATTTGGTAATTTTTGGAGCAACTGCATAAAATGACCTTTTTAAATAATTAGGAAAAGAAATAGAAAATCAAGAAGAGTTCATGTTGTATGCCCTGTCATGTGACTTTTGGGATTGTTTGCTGTTCATAGACCCCCACCCCTTTGGTCTATGATGGTTGTGATGACATGCTTGTTTTGTGTTTAGGTCCGATAAATGATGCTTAATAGATTGATTAATTTTGCTTAGGGATCAAGATAAGTAACTTTGTGTCTGTTCTAAAAGTTAATTACACGATAGAGAGTTGTACTCTAGAATCAGTAGTTTTGTCTTGTGCGGTATTGTTCATGTCAGCATCCTCATAAGCATACATCATTGCATACGTATAGTGACCGAAGGAGAAAACGTCGAAGTCGAAGCAGCCGCTGACGGACCTACCCCTGAGGCGACCCCGAGCTCCGACGCCTGCACTGCCGACCCCGAGCCTGTCCTCTTTGCTCTTCAAGGCAAGCCCCGGTGCATTTAACCCTTCCTTGGTTTTATAAAATGTTTTCCTTAAATGCTTTTGAGTTAAACTACTGCATTAGGTTATAGGAGTTGTGTGATGACCTATTACCTGCATTATTTACCTCCACTAGAAGATCCACCAGCCCTGCTTTAAAACTATTTGCAAAATGCTTAGTAATGCTATACTATAGATTTGCAATAAAATGCCATTTTCAAAAGTGTGATCACTGAAAGAATCTTTATGGGAATTTGGCTTTACTCCTTGCCTGTTGGCTAGGTATCTGATCCGTACCTAGTCAACAGCGAGGAGAGGTTGTCCGAGCGTACGGTGCCGTCATGTTGTAGTCCGGGACTCAACAGTTGACACCGACCGGGACAGGGTTGAAAAACTGACAGGACTATTACGCTTGGGTGAGATATAACCAAGGTGTAGTTCTGGCTGGAAAATTAGGGACCATCCGTATGGGGGCCTGCTGGTCAAGACTTGTAACTATTCACATACTTCGGAAAGCTCTGGCTCCGAGGAATCCTTTATTGGACCGACAACCGCGCACTGGGAGTGGAGAGATGGCGGAAGTAGCATGTACCCACGTGGTCGTCGTACCTGGATAGGAGTGGTGTACTGTACTTCCGGGTGGCGTAGGACCGGGCCCAATCTTGGAGGAATCGTGGTAGACGAGTTGGCATATGCAAGCTTGGGTGCTACATATGCAGTGTGGATAGGGATCCTCAGCTGAGTATTATTTATCCGGATTAACGTTGCTCCTCGGTTATGGAGACTTGGTCCACTGACAGTCAACGGAGAGTGGTTCTCAACTAGGAATGTTTTGAAATGTAAAATGAATCATGAACGATGAAGAATTGAGTAATACTGAATCTTTCCAAAGTAAAATAAGGTTTACAAAAATGCTTTTCTGCAAAATACTTGATCTTGCTTAAGCCTTACCTTGACTACCCTAAGCCTCTCATTCCTGAGTCTTCTCCCTTTTTCTTTAGTCGAGTAAGTCTTGTTGAGTACCCCAGTACTCAGGGTTTGTTACCCATGCTGCAGGTATGACAGAGTCCCCGATGTGTCTTGCACCCTGCTGCGCAACCATCGTCCAGGAAGAGGCCGATGAGGCTGAAGAATAGTTGTACACCCTCGGGCTGGGTGATTATAAGTATCTTTGCTGTTCTCCACTATGTTGCCTATGACTATCTCTATTATCAGAACTTGGTTTGTAATAACTGCACCTTAATTTCTATTTGGAACCCTACCTTGTAAAACTATTGTCATTTAAGTCTTCCGCTCTTTATTCCGATGTTATTTGTAAAAGTATGCAATGCTGTAACCGAATTATGAGATGATCCTGCGGACATTGGGCACTGATGTAGCCCGGTGGCGAACAGGTCTTAATCACATGGAACATGGGTTCGGCTGTCAGAGGTTGACAGGGACACGTGGGCCATGGGATTAGGGTCGTTCCGTCACAGAAAGTAGTCAGCATGACATGACAATCATGTGAGTTGTAGTTAGTGAGTGTAAGGTCTTTCATTGACACAATACTCCGTATGCTAGAGCAGAATCTAGATGAGACTTTCAAATTCTTCAACCACACACACATCGCATGTTTCTCATCATTGTTGAGGTTGTAGCTTGCTGCCGGGAGGTGGTACTTCCCATTTTCTTGAAGAACAGGGTGAAGTTCTTTTTTTATGTCTAACTGTACCATGTCAATGCGTGAATTTAGTCCTTCCTTTGTCTTGCCCTTCATGTCTAGCAAGGTTCCAATTAGGCTTTCAAACACGTTCTTCTGAACGTGCATACCATCGATCGTGTGGCGGACATCTAACTCTGGCCAGTATGACAAATACTCGAAGAAAATAGACTTCTTCTTGAATGTAGCCCCTGGAGTTGGTTTGACATCCTTTCTTGGTTTTCTGTCTTTTGTCTTCTTCCCGAAATTTTTTTTGAGTTTGCTAACTATGTTGAAAACTCTTTTGCCTTTACTGTTACCTAATGGCGCAGTAGACTATAGTTCAACGTTATTGTCGAAGTACTTATCCATCTTTTTCTGGCGGTACCCGTGTCCTTTCGATAAGAAGCGTTTGTGTCTCATGTACACTATCTTCTTAGATGCAGTAAGGGACATGTAAGCGGTTCCATCTATGCATACCACGCAACCAACCTTTCCCTTGAACTGCCCTGATAAAGTGAAAAGAGCAGGGTAATCATTGATCATAACAAAGATAATTGCTCTTAGCGTGAATGATTCTTTGCAGTACTTGTCCAATATTTTAACACCTGTTTCCCATAATATTTTCATGTCCTCCATTAAGGGCTCCAAGAAAACATCCATGTCAACTCCAGGCTGTGTAGGTCCAGAGATAAGGATGGTTAGCAAAAGGTATTTTCTCTTCTGCATCAACCATGGAGGAAGGTTGTAGATGGTGAGGATCACCGGCCATGTGCTGTGCTTGCTACTCCTCTCAACAAATGGATTCATTCCGTCAGTACTCAGTGTGAACCTAGCATTTCTTGGTTCCTTTGCAAAGTCCTTGTGGTTTTCATTGAAATCTTTCCACTGCTGGCCATCGGCTGGGTGCCGAAGCTTCCCATCATCTTTGTGCTCATCAGAAGCATGCCAGCTCATAAGTTTGGCATCCTCTGGGTTAGCGAACAAACACCTCAATCGATCGACCACAGGCAGGTACCACATCACCAAAGTAGGAATCTTTTTCTGCGCATAATAGTCTACTTCTTGTTTTTCTTTGCTGGTGGGTTTTGAACTACTCTTCTGGGTCTTCTATTGGGTCCTCTTTCGCTTCTTTCCTTTACACAAGGAGGCAACACAATCTTCCTCTCTGTAGTCTTTATTCGTCTTGTACCAACTTGCACCATAATTTGGACAGCTATCCAAGTCCCTATAATCAGCACCTCGATATAGGATACAATGATTTCTACACGCGTGGATCTTCTCAACACCCATCGTCAGTGGACTGATTAGCTTCTTGGCATAGTACGTGTTAGCAGGCACTTTGTTCTCCTTAGGAAGCATGTCTGCGATAATACTCAAGAACGCATCAAAGCCAGCATCAGAAAGACCATACCTAGCTTTGCACACCAACAACTTTAGCACAGACCACAGCGTCGTGAACTCTTTGGTGCAACCCTTAGACTCATCGTACAAAGGCTCTTCTGCTGCCTTCATCAGGGCCTCCATACCTTTCATGAAGAACATTGATGGATCTTCCGCATGACGACGCAACATTGCCTCTAGGAATTCTGCATCTTCTGCAGCCATATTATTTGGCAGGACATTAGTTATGACATCTTCATTTCCTCCAGCGAAACCATGATCTCCAACATTTGGCACAACATGTTCGGCGTCTGGACCATCGGCGTCAGGTTGTTGTGTCTCCTGTACGAACTGAAACCCGCCAATAAGCATATCTGGACCATCGACGTCGATGTTCGCAGGGTTTCTAGTTATATAAGGCACAGAGCTACCCTCTCCATGCTTTTTCCAAATCAAGTAATCCTTCATAAATCCTCGGTGGACCAGATGAGAAAGGATTTGTTGAGTGTCATCAAATACAACAACATTTCTGCAGTCCATGCATGAACAATGTATGTGCGTCTTCTTTGTTCTCCTTGCATGGTTCTTAGTGGCATCAATAAACCTATGGACCTCGGGTATGTATGATGGATCTAGTCTTGATAACTTGTACATCCAAAAGGACCTCTCCATCATTACCTGTAAAAATCATGACAATGTGGATCTCGGGTATTGTAATCAATGCAAAACAAGTAACCATATATATATCTAGAGATATTTAATAGCACCTTTTGATGTGAGGTAGGGTATAGGTATGGTTTATTAGCTAGGGTATAGGATTTATGCGAGGTTTTAGCTAGGGTTTAGGTAGGGATTAAATTAAAAAACCTAAGTAGCATAATTAAAAAACCTAAGTAGCATAATTAAAAAACCTAAGTTGCATAATTAAAAAACCTAAGTAGCATAATTAAAATAGATACATGTGGATAAAATAAATTGAGAAATAAAGAGAGAGAGTAAGGGAAAAACCCTAATGAGCGTAATTAAAAAATAACAAAAAACCCTACATTTCTCTCTCTACATAAATACACAAGAACACACCTTTGATGGAATATATATCTTGCATAAACTAGGTAAATTGAGAGGCAAACATGAAAAGGGAGAGAGTAGAGACATTATGTAAACATCTTAAGCAACCTCATTAGAAGAAATAAAGACAAGAAGCTAGGTTTTCTTCTCTCTAACTCATGGTGAAACCCTAGATCCAAAAAGTAGCTCAAATTAAGCAAGAATGAACAAAAGGATGCTATAGGCACATAAACTAACCTTTCTTAGCAACCTCCTTCCAAAAAATCAAGATCAAAACTTCTCCCCTTATATTTTGAGAGATCTAGACCTCCAAAATGCCCTCCAATGGAAGGTGGCTGCGATGAACAGTTCTGCTCGGGGAGGAAGGAGGGGTATATATAGCAGAAACATCACTGGTGGTTGCCTTAAGAAACCGCCTGTGGAAATGGCACATTTACATAGGCGATTGTCTTATGTGAACCGCCTGTGGAAATAGATTTTCACAGGCGGTTTGTAAGTCGTGGCCCACCCATTTCTTTACACAGCCGGCCCTAAAGTGAAACCGCCTGTAAAAAAAGAGGACCGCCGGCTTAGAGCTCTTTTCTACTAGTGCAATCCACCTTGAACTCTCCAATCCCTTTTAGTTGTTGACAAAAAAGCTACGTAGACAAGCACAACAATGCCTACCGCAAATTGTGACCAATTTTCCTGCTATGTCCCATGATAGATGACGTTTTTAACTTATATCATGTTTGACCATTGGTCTTATTAGTTTTTATGAAAATAGCAAAATAAATAAGTTATTATTAAAATATCTAAAATAAATCATTACCATAACAAAAATAGACATCGACCCATGTGACTTTGGATTTTGGTGTTTGATGATCAACACAACCAAATTGGACTATTGTGTTTATAACTATTTGTTTTGTAGTTCAATAGGATGCAAATGTGACTTCGACGAAGGTGACGTGGCGATCTGATGATCAACATCTCAAGCCGGACCTTAAGAAGCTCAAGTGAAGATTTGCAAGATCAAGCAAAGTCCAAGACACGAAGATGCAAAGATGGAATCAAGCAAAGTCCAATGCATACTTCACTATTACATAAATGATTTTGTAAGACGGTGTCCTTTTATTAATGGAGACAGTCACAAAATTCAACTGCCTTGGTTAATGCCCGCGATTAATGGAGGAGAACATTATTTATTTACCGAGGCAAGCACTTTTGGTCGTCTCCTAAAATAGATTTATGGAGGCAGGCATACTAAACAACTACCTCTAAAAATTCATTTCTGGAGGCGGGCACTCTAAAAAGCCTGCCTCAGAAAAAAGCTGAGGCCTAAGAGACCCAGGCGAGGCCCGATACTCATGTTTGAGTATAAATACAAAAGTTAGGGTTTAGGAGGCCATTTCCCTTCCCTCTCCCAGTAAGCGACGACGCCTCTCCCTCCCTCTCCCGTGGTGCTCTCCCACCCTCCGTCCGCTGCTCTCTCTCCCTCCCTCTCTCGTGGTGCTCTCCCTCCCTCCGTCCGCTGCCTTCTCTCCCTCCATCTGCCCCTCCCTCTCCCAAGCCCAAGCAGCGGCCCTCTCCCTCTCTCCGTTGCTCTCCCTCCCTCTGCCCCTCACCCACAGTGATGGTGCCACCTCTCCCTCTCCCCAACAACTGTGGTGGCAGCGGCACCTCTTTCTCTCCCCACAGCAATGACGGCGACTGACGGTAGGAGAGGGGAGGGCGGATCCGGCCACCTCCGGGCTCGATGGCGCAGAATCTGGCTCCACCGAGCTCGACGATGGTGGATTAGGCTACATTGAGCTCCTCGTTGGCGGATTAGGCTCCACGGCGGTGACGGGCTATGCCCCGGCGGCAGCGTGGGCATGACGTGGGCTCACGATAAATGGGCTCGACACAGGGCCTAGGTGGGCTCAACGTGGATCTATCGGTGGCATGGCACGCGGGGCCCCTCTCTCCTCCCTCGACGTGGCCATCGACGATGATGGCTCGTGCCTCCAAGATCAAGGCCCGTGCGGCCCAGATCTTGGCCTGTGTAGGCTTTGCTTTTTTTATTTATTTTAATTGATTTATGTAGTCGGGCAAAAAGTAATCGCCTCCATTAATATGGATATATGGTGACCTTTGGTTGGAGGCAGTTGCAATGGCCACCTCCAAAAATAAAAAATGCCGGCCTCCATTAAGTTTTATGTAGTAGTGCTTTTAGAGGGAGTTCACTCTACAAATCGGAAGCTTTGGGACTAACATTCTTTTCAAGTTTATTATGTGTATAGTAGTCCTAATGCAAGGAAAATGGAGTCCTCAGAGGTAAGCATCATGTGTTCAAAATCCACCACCCATTACTAGTGGTGATAATCCAATTGGTTTCTACATGTGGTATTCCTAAACTGATATCATTATGTTGATCTTATTTTGGTAACTTTATATGCTTTCTCCATGCATTATATAGATTAAACTCCCTTGTGTATTAATTTGCCGGTTATGCATATGCTTTGCCTTACACCAAATGTTTGCATACACTTAGGGGGAGCTTAGTCTATATAATGTGAGAGTCAAGTTTTGTGGTCAATTCTAGTCCACATAAAAAGGATACAAAATTACCCCTCCCTTGTGCTCTAATGTCTTCTTTGTCGATGTTTGATTCCAAGGGGAGAATTTGAGGGACCAAAAACAAGTCCAACCCAAAATTCAAAATTTTTGTGGTTATTGATCAGTGGAGTTTCCTATTTTGAGAATGGTCCGAGAAAGGGAGGTAGTAGCTTATGGAGTTAGGGACAGGCTTAAGTCCATATTGCCATTAATGGGGACATAGGCAAGGGCAAGATATGTACTCCTTGTGTTTTACATATGGTATCTTTTAGCATCATATGACCCTGCCTTTGCATTGCAAGCTAGCAAGTAGATTGCATTTTACTTTTTGTATCTATTATTTGCTTGCATTGGTTGTGTTGTCATCAAACACTAAAAAGGGATAGATTGTTAGGAAAATGGGCCTCGACCTATGCATAACTTTGGATTTTGGCGTTTGATGATCAACACAACCAAATTGAATTAATGTGTTTGCTTTATAGTTTAATAGGATGCAAATGTGACTTGGACGAAGGTGACATGGCGATCCAATGATGAACACCTCAAGAAAGACCTTAGGAAGCTCAAGTGAAGACCTACAAGATCAAAAAAAGTTCAAGGCACGAAGATGGAACCAAGTCGAATGCAAAGCTCGCGAAGAAACAAGTGAAGAAAGGGTTTGCAAGGAGACCGACACTACTACATTTTTTATTTTTTTGACACTTGGGTTTTGTTAACAGAGGCAGACGCCTTTTTTGCCCGCCTCCATTATTCCCAGGCTAGCCACGGCCGGCCAGCCCCAAAATGACCGCCTCTGTTAATAGTTAACGGAGGTGGGCGCCTTACAATGCCCACCTCCGTTAATATATATTAACCGAGGCGGGCATGGTACATCACCCGCCACGGTTAATAGATTAACGGAGGCAGTCGTTATAATTTAACTGCCTCGGTTATTGTCCATTAACCGCGGCGAGCATTTGTTATTTGCCCACCTCCAATGTTCAGTGCCAATAAATACCCAGCCGTGGCCCTCTTCTTCCTCCATGGAACTTTCTCTTCCATCTTGTAGGAGGGGTGGTTTTGCCCTAAAAATTGAGCAAATCATTGACAAGAGGTTTTGCCCTTGGATTTGAGGAAAGAGGACTCCGGAAGAGGTAGATGACGGCTCTCCCATCCTCATTCCTCTCTCAATTTTATTATTTTAGGTGCTCTAGATCTAGATCTAGATCCATTTTCATGAAGGAGAGAGAAACTTCTAATTTTTAGATCTATATTTATTCTAATCTGTGGTGCTATTTTTCCTTATTATGCTTTTATCGCTCTCATTATGTATAAGGTTCGTAGGTATGGACAAGTTCGAATGGATGTACCGGTGGTCGAGACTGGATCATCAGTACCTAGTTCAAGTGAGAAAGTTTGTTGCCACTGCGAAAACTCACAGTGAGAGCTTGAATCGGACCACAACCATATGTTTGTGTTCTCACTGTAAGAACATGAAAGCCCATGGAAACAAAGAGGTGCAATCTCATTTGATTAGGTTTGGTTTTATCAAGGATTACACGGTCTGGACTTTTCACAATGAAAAAAATAGATGCGAGTAGCAGTGCATCTGTAGAGAAATCATCCACGACGACAGCAGTGAATGCAGATCCTGTAGGAGAACCCGCCTCATCATCATCAACAACAATAACAGTAGCAGCCACCAACAACAATGATGTTGCTCGTGATTACATCACGATGGAGGATTTACTCCAAGACATGGCTGACGACGGCAGTGGGGATGGCCAGGAGGTTACTGTGATGGAACCCGAAGATTTGCAACTTTTTGAGGATTTAGCTAACCATTTAGATGAAGACAACGTTCTGTTTGGTGGCCCAAGGTGGCTGGAGAATTTCAGAGAGATGAAGCAGACGACAATTGATCCTCTCTATAAGGATTGTCCAAAGCAGTGGACGACGCTGTGTTTTAACCTCCAGATGCTGATGTTGAAGGCTCGACATGGCTAGTCTGATACTAGCTTCAATGAGCTCTTAAGTATCCTTGGTACCACATACCCAATGCCTAACAAGGTGCCCATCAATACCTATAGAGCAAAGAAGCTGATCCGGCTAGTGGCAATGAAACTTAGAAAGTTTGATGCCTATCCTAACCACTGTATCCTGTATCGGGGCCAAGAGTATGAGAAGTTGGAGAGCTATCCCCACTACTACGCGAGTCGATACAAGAGAAATGCTGGCTGTCGCATGGATGCAAATGACGAAGAAGCCTTGGGTGGGTTGAAGAAGAAGAAAGGGGCCAAGAAGAGCAGTGTGAAGCAGATCTCATCTTAACAAGATGAGGAAGAAGAGGGTTACACGCAAAAGAAAAGTCCTACCCTGTCGCTGTGGTACATGCCTATCATTGATCGCCTGCAGGCTATATTTGGCAACCCCGAGGATGCCCAGCTGATGTCTTGGCATTCATCTGGTGATCGTATAAAGGACGATGGCAAGCTGCGAGGATTTTAACACCATATTTTCAGAGGTGACAAAGAGGCGAGGAACGTTAGGTTTGCGCTAAGTACCGATGGGATGAACCCGTTCGGTGACCTTAGCAGCTCGCACAACACTTGGTTAGTCATCCTCACCATCTACAACCTACCTCCATGGTTGTGTCAGAAGCGCAGGTACCTTATGCTGACCATGCTTATTTCTGGACCAAAGTAGCCTGGCAATGATATAGATGTGTTCTTGGAGCCGCTTATGGAGGACATGAAGATACTATGGGGAAATGGGGTCGAGATGGTGGATGCATCCCTAAAGAAGAAGTTCACTCCAAAATCCATCATCTTTGTCACCATCACCGATTACCCCGATCATTTTTCACTGTGAGGCCAGATCAAAGGGAAGACCGGTTGTGTAGTTTGCATCGATAGTGTCGGTGTTTCGAACCCGGGGGTATGACACCAACGAGTAATGTGATCGCGTGCTCTCTTCCTGGATGGTGATGCAAGATGACACAAGGATTTATCCTGGTTCGGGCAAAGAAGGCCCTACGTCCAGCAGGGGAGGAGGTTCTTGTATTACTTGCACCTAAGTGCTTATACAGGGGCGAATACAAGCTCAATGAGCGTGGACCGGAGTCCGGACTCGAGTGTGTACGTGGGTGGACTTGTGTGTTGTCTCTCGGAGTTGTGTAACCGTGGACCTGTGTCTTGTCCCCCTCGCGCGAAGGGCCCTGGCGTCCCCTTTTATAGAACAAGAGGAGGCCAAGGTTTACACAGGATAGATATATACAGCGCTCGATATGGCGTAGGGTAGGAATCCTGTCTTGTCGGGGCCACTGGAGCCGTCGTGGGCGTCGCTGTTGGGGCGTCCTTGGGGCGTGGCCTCCATCCCGGGCGCGGATGTGATGGCGTGACGATGCTGAAGCCGTACAGCACCCATTCCGGCACGTACAGGACACGACGGGGTCCCTCCGGATCTTGGGGTACCTGTCTTCCAATAGTATGAAAGCGGTTAGGGCTCGAGGGGCGCGGAGCCGGCCTCGAGGTGGCGCCTACGGGGGGGGCTCGAGCCCCCGCGAGTATGGGCATGTCCCGGGACGCCCGGGCGTACAGCGGGAACCCAGGCTCTGGGATGGGGCTCGAGCGTGCGTCAGTGCAGGGCATGGCCTAACAGTGCTGTACTGGCGCCCTTTTGCCCATGCTTGTGGTGAAAACGAGACTTGACTCTGCCCTGGTTACTGTGGTACACGTCAGGCTGCAGAGGACGTGACTGGCGTAGGTGAAGACATTAAATGCACGGTATGGGGCTGGCATCCGATGCCTGCGCCGCTCGAGGGAAGCATAAGCGTCTCGAGGGATAGGCTGCCGTGCCAGAGAGGCCCGCGGTCCCCGCGTGGGGTCTCGAGGTGCGGTGTTCGGCTGTGGGGGGCTCGAGCCCTATATGCTAGGACTCGAGGTTTTAGCGGAGCGCTCGCCCGAGGCCTGGCTTGGCGGGCCAGCGTTGTGGGCCTCGAGGGGTTGGTCTCTTTAGGGGGTTAGGCTAGTTAGGTTTGTAATCTACCGGTGTAATTGGTTTAACCTATTTGTTCGCGTTGATTGGGGGTACCCCTTTGGAGTTCTCCCGACAGATAGTACGTGCTACACTTACCTTAAGGGATCAAACAAGATGGTGTACGCGAGGTACAGATGATTCCTTATCAGAAAGCACATGTATAGAACAAGCATGATGAATAAATACTTCGACAACCAGGATGAGCCGCAACTTGACGAACCCCCATAGACTAGGTATGGACAGAAGGTGTTTGCCATGGTGAAGGACATGGAGGTTGAGTTTGGAAAGAACAAGAAAGAGAAAGAGGGGAACAGGACAAGGAAGAGGAAGCGGGATAAGATGGAGGAAGCACCGTCGCCTGTCCCTCCTGTTGCTTTCATGAAGAAGTCAATTTTCTTCAAATATCTGTTGTACTGAAAAACACTAGATACACCCCATGCCATCGATTGCATGCACCTAGAGAAGAATGTCTTCGAAAGCACGATCGATGTCCTACTAGACATCAAGGGTAAGACGAAGGATGGTCTCAAGTCATGGATGGATCTTGTCAACCAGGGCATCAAGCAGGACCTTCACCCTGAAGCACCTCAGAACAGGAAAGTCAAAATCCCGGGTGCTGCCTACAACCTAACGAAAGATGAGAAGAACGTTGTGTGCCAGTGGCTTAGGGGTGTCAAGGTGCCTACCAGTTTCTCTTCCAACATTGAGAGTCTGGTCTCGATGAAAGACCTCACAATGATGAACTACAACTCACACGACTGCCATGTCATGCTCACAATGTTCCTTCCAATTGTGATCAAGTCTATCAGTCTAGAGTACGTGAAGATGGTGATCACACGGATGGCATACTTCTTTAATCGCATCACCCAGAAGGTCATCGATGAAGTTGAGCTGCCAGCCCTCAAACAGTTCATCGTGGAGACTCTTTACTAGCTTCAGATGTGCTTTCCACCATCTTACTTTGATATTAAGCCACACCTGATGATGCACATGGTTGATCAGATACAACAACTAGGCCCCATGTACCTACACTAGATGTGGACTTATGAGCAGTTCATGTCGACCCTCAGTAGATATGTCCTTAATCGTGCTCACCCGGAGGGATCTATGATCGAGGCATACATGACCGAGGAGGCCGTGAATTGCTGCACGAAGTACATAAGAGATGAGTGGGCAACTGGGCTGACCGTCCATCAGCACAAAGGCAGAACCTCAGGTGTGGGGTGTACGAGCCGAAAAGTATGCACCAATGTACCAAATGAAATGGTGCAGCAAGCTCATTACAACATCCTTCATCAGTTAGTGGTCATGGATAAATACATTGAAAAGCACCTGGAAGAGATTCGCACCGCTCATGATGGACAGCGCACGGAGGCATGGGTCCATAAAGAGCACAAGAGCAGTTTCATGGCATGGCTTAAAGAGCAGGACATACCCCATGAAGGATCGAATGAAGCAGGGACCGTTGCGAGGCTTGTGTCCGGCCCGTCCACCCAAATCACCACGTGGCAAGGGTATGACGTCAATGGATATAGATTCCAAATGAAAGAGAAGGACAAGAAGAGCATGACACAAAACAACAGTGTTCGATATGAGGGCATCGATGAGTCCACGGGACAGAGGAGGCCATACTATGGGTAGGTTGAAGAGATATGGGAACTTGACTATGGCGGTGAGCTACAAATAACCATCTTCCAGTGCCAGTGGGTCAAGCCGAAGGGGGTCATCGTGGACAATTATGGGCTAACCAAAGTGGACCTCCAAAGTATTGGCAACAAAGATGATCCGTGGGTACTAGCAACCTAGGTCGCTCAAGTAGCCTACTGTATCTATCCAGAGGACACAAAAAGGCATGTGGTTGTTTCAGGAAAGCAACAGATCATGGGGGTTGATGGGGTCTAGAGTCTTGAGAAATACAACTACGAAGAGCTACAACTTTTTACCGATCATCCAAAGAAGATCAAGGCCGTTGAGGACCGATTCAACAAGACCAAGATTATGCCATGGGCCCGCATCAATGGTGAGAAGATGACGGTGAAAGCATCTGCAGCAAAATCATATGTATGCCACATATATATGTAATAATGTTGTGACTTTTTGAACCTGAACTTCTTCTGAGTGGATTTTGTAACTTGAAGACTTAATTAATATAATTAAGTGTTACTCTACCTACTACTACTACGGTGCCACAACACTACTATACTCTTTCAAATACTTATATGTTAAATACCAATTTTAAAAGAAATTAAGCAAGCCATTTCAAAACAAAAAATGAAAAATATTAACCAAGGCAGGCAACCCAATCCAACCGCCTCCATTAATACTAACCGAGATAGGCAACCTAATTTGCCTGCCTCCAATGTTAACCGAGGCGGGCGCCCTAATCTGCACGCCTCGGTTAATCCCGGTGATATATGTACCCCAGCGCCGTCCTCCAAACCCTAACTCTTCTCGGTTGTTTCAGAGTCGACCCCTAAGGGCTGCTGCCGCCGCCATCGCTGTGGCCATGGTCGGTCCCACCTGTGACCCCTCGTTCCCGGTTGCCGAGCTCCATCCGACCGCTAAGCTCCACCCCAGCCCCGCCACCGGCCCTGACATCTCAGCTCTGCCCCCTGCTCCCGGCTCTGCCATCGTCGAACTTCGGTCCTCCTGCTCCTCCGTCACCGAGCTTCGGTCCCCCTCGTCCCTTGCTATCGGCTGCGCTGTAATCGAGCTTCAGTCCCCTTGCACCACCCCCTGCTCCTCCACTATCGAGCTTCAGTCCCCCTGCTCCGCCCCTTGCTTTGGTCCCGGCTGCCGAGCAAGTTCCTCCGCCCTTGCACCCGGCTCCGCCGTCGTCGAGCTTCGGTCCCCCTGCTGCTCCGCCCCCGAGCTTCGGTCCCCCTACTCCGCCCCCTACTTCAGTCCCAGCTGCTGAGCAAGTTCATTCGCCCCCCTGCTCCCGGCTCCGCCATCGTCGAGCTTGCTCCTCTAAGCCCCTAGCTCTGGCCTCATCTGTGGATCATTCTTCTTCTCCGCCAAGCAAGTTCCTCTGCCCTGTCTTCAGATCCTTCTTCTCCCATGGCTCCATCGTCACCTCGGCCCCCCGAGGTTCATCCTGTGATGCTAATTGTTTTTTCCTACGTGATGCCATTTCTTTTTTTTCCTGTGATGCTGCCTGTGATGCAACACTAGCTCGATTTGTTGAAATGAACTGAGCAGGCGATGCCACTACCAATGATGCCTAATCTATTTCAAATTTTGAACTGAGTAGATGCAACTGCCAGTGATGCCTAATCTATTTCGAATTTTGAACTGAGCAGATGTCATTGCCTAATCAAAACTATATTTGGTTCATAATGAATATTTAATGGATATGTGCTTAAGTTTTTTTGCATTCTATGATGCCCATTGCCTAAATTTTGAATTTAATGATGCTCTTCTCTCTATACTCTCTACTAATATCCTCTCTACTCTCCTATATCCTCTCCTACTATACTGCTACTACTACTATTACTACACTTACTACTACTATACTATTACTACTACTCTCCTATTGCTCTCTACTCTTACTCCTATTGCTTTTCTCTCTATACTCTCAACTAATATCCTCTCTACTCTCCTATATCCTCTCCTACTAAACTGCTACTACTACTACACTTACTACTACTATACTGTTACTACTAGTCTCGTATTGCTCTCTACTCCCATTCCTCTTCTCTCTATACTCTCTACTAATATCCTCTCTACTCTCCTATTTCCTCTCCTACTGCACTTACAACTACTCTAATGTGGCAGCCTGCCTCGGTTAACCGATTTCGCCCACCTCATTTAAGTTTTTTGCTTTGATAATGATTGAGCTTCTCTATGGCATATGCAATGATGAACTTTCTAAGCTTTTAAAAATGTGTTGAGACAGTGGCATATGCAACGATGTGAACTATTTGATGCTAAGGCAGCGGCTATGATAATCAAATGGCCCCCTACTTTTGAAAGCTCGTAAACTAGGATGGCTTCTATAGAAGCAACCACTTTATAAGCGATGTGATGACAATGGGGCAAATCTGAGCCAACTATGTACATGTAACTATGTATACTATATAAATATTTTTTTGTATTCAATACTTTTGTACTTTTCTTTCTACAATTTTGTAATTTTCTTCAACAATTTTGTACTATCCTTCTATGTATGTATCCCAATTCAAAATGTTAATGAAAAAATTGTGTACTAAGTGAAATGTACATATAAATCTATTCAAGTGAAATGTCCATATAACTCTAGTCTTTGTAGCTTCCAATGGTGAACAAACTGGAGCCTAGTCACGAATGGCGCGAGCCGACCCCTGATAATAGTGACGAAGAGTCATCCAGCTCAGACGGGAGCATCGAGTACGAGAGCGAGGAGTTGACACCGAGGCCACAGAAGAGACGTCGTGGAGAGGAGGAAGATGATCCAGACTTTGACCCATTAGCCAAAACACAAGGCTCTCGCGTGCAACCATGGGTGCCATGTCCAGATGAGGATACCAAAACACCAAGGCTCGAGGTACTTGCATCAGTGCACACGTTAATTAACACTATCATTAATGTGGGTGCATAAAATTAATGTGAGTGCTTTTCCTCGGTAGTTACCGTGGTGCCTCGGTCATTGGACTTCAACGTGGAGGAGGAAGGAGAAAGGGAACCAGAACCACCGGCTCCATCCACGACTACCTCTTCAACCGTAGCTGCCAGTGAGAATCCAAAGCTGAGAAAGGGGGAACACGGGAGGCACAAGAAGCACAGTGATGTCCACGTGATAGCATAGGTGGGGCCGCAGGGAGAGCCCTTGCTGCCAACACAAGTCCTCGGCAAGTTGAGCAACCAGTGCTCCTGTCTAGTCAAGGAGAAGGTGCCTATCTCATATGAGAATTGGAAGGATGTCTCAGAAGACTTCAAGGAACATGTGTGGAAGGAGATGTTGAGGCGGTTCACGTATCCAGAGAACTCTAATATGGCCAAGTGCAAGGGGCATGTCATGTTTGTGGCAGGAAAAGCACATTGAAACTTTAGGTACAAAATCAACAAGGACTTCCTGTAGAAATGCAAGACACCCTTCACCAAATACAATTTCATCTAGCGTGAAGATTAGGAAGTGTTTGTCAAAAAAAAGACAAACCCCATAAGCAAAGGCTAAGAGCGAACAGTTCACCGTGCTCGCGAAGAAGAACCAACACCACCACCACCTGGGAATGACTAGGTATGCCGCAAAGAAGCCAGGGTGGCAGGCGGAAGTAAGGGCAAGTGCTGAGGTCGGGGAGTCAGATCCGTACGAAGGCTGTGATGAGAGGGCACGAGACTTCCTCTATGCCCGCCAGCCAAAAAAGCTAAAGGATGACAAGGCCAAGTTCAACGAGCCACAAATTGAGGAGGCAGAGAAGGCTATCCTCACGGTCACTGCGGCCAAGGACAGCGAGAAGTTTGAACCTCCTAGGGACATGGACGTGTTGACTACGGCACTAGGAAACCCCAAGCACTGCAGCCGCGTCTGTGGCATGTCCTCTAGGAAGAGCTGGAAGGAAGTGGATTCATGGCAATTCGACGCAGGCACGTACCACACGAGGCAGAGGTACAAGGAAGGCCTCGTCTAGAGAGGCTGCAATGAGGCCATCCAGGAAATGATCAGGGGGTCGATACAGGAAGCTTTTACTAGCATCGACCCCCTGCGGTCGCAGATGTTGCGCCAAGCTGGCATGCAACTGCCACTTCAAGGTCCAACCGGCGTACAAGGGCAGATGGTGGCGGGGACCGAACAACTCCCAAGATACCCGGTCGATGACATCGCAGAACCAACAACGTGTGGACTCCAAGTGCCATTCGGCAGAATGGGGAGGATCAAGAAGGAAGTGCCACGTACAACGGCAAGCTCATCCCGCTCGACTATGCCATGGTGGACGTGGCATGAACGAACCATGATTTTGAGGAGGATGAACTCGACATTCCCACTGAAGAGGGAATCAGATTCATCAGCGCTACTCTCGGTTGTCAGGTGCTATGGAACAAGAGCGATATCGTCTTGGAAGTGCCGACGCCGGCGTCAGGTCGCACACAGTCGTCTCCCCCTGGTGACCCGGGTGACGACGACAACAACAACAACGGCGATGACAAGGGTGACGATGACACGGGTGACGATGACGATGTTGGCAGCCCAGGCAACAGTCCTCGAGATAGCCCGCCTGCTGACAACAGCAATCCACAGGGAGGCATAGGGGCAGCACCAGTGAAAGGTCCTAGTTTGGTTTTTGGTAATTGAGTGACAACTTAGGTGGACTAATATGTGTTTAAAGTGAATTACACAGGTGATTAGTCCACAGGTGATCATGTGTGAGCAACATATGCCATAGAGGAGAAATGGCTTGGAGGATGTTGCAATGCTCATGCATGAAGATGAAGAAGGAGCTTAATGTACATGAAACATAACATGTGATCATGTGGCTAAGATGGTGAAGATCAAGGCAAGACTTGGCTTGATGGACCGGTTGCGAAGGTGAAGGGCAAGTTGAGGCTTTGAAGCCGTTGGTACCGAGTGTCGGGAGGCTTAAGCAAGACTTGGCGCCGAAGGACCGAAGCGATGGTGAAGAGCAAGTGATGTCAAGATCGATGGACCATGGAGGCCATGTGATGATATGAAGTGGATCATATCATTTGAAGATAGGTTGGTGCATGTGTTGCATCAACACCGAAGGAGATGGAATGGAATGCGCAAGGCAAAGGTATATTTGTAGGGCATTTCATTTCACCGGTCATAGGTGTGTAGAGAAGATTATGACCGGGTTTAGGATAGATGGCCGTACTATTAAGAGGAGCAAACTTGTTTGCATATCGGTCATCTAGTGCCACTTGAGCGATCTAACTTTGCGATGTTACTAGGATCGAGTGGCGTTATGAGTGAAAGAGAAAATCCTTTGAAAATGATTGTGAAAATGCTAACACACTTGCACAAGATGATGAACACTTGGTGGTGTTAGCACATTTGCAAAGGAGAAGTTGTTGAATTAGTTTTGGATCAACTCAGAGATGAAAATGGAGTTTTCTGTGTGTTGTCGGTGGTACCGACCCTGGGTTGTCGGTGGTACCGCCCAAGGATGCAGCGTGCAGACCTCTCTGTACCGAAGCGTTTTTGGCCTGGCGGTAGTACCGCTATAACCTCGGTACTACCGCCCACGGTGGTACCGACGCAAGGTCGGTAGTGGCTGGTTTTTCGCAGAGCTCTCTGTTCGCGGCGATTTTGGCCTGGCGGTAGTACCGCCATTACCTCGGTACTACCGACCTCGGAGGTACCGACCAGAGTCGGTGCCTCGCCTAAATCAGCGGGATGTGAGGTAACGGCTAGTTTGACCAAGGCCGGTACTACCGCCCAGGAGGGGCCGGTACTACCGACCAAGCGCAGAAAAGGGGAAACGGCTAGTTGGCCGCTCCCCTCTATATATAGTCGTTGGGGCCGGCTTTGGGCCGGTGGTTGGAGCACTCCAAAGCCTTGGTGGCTTGTGTGGATGTGCTTGGGAGCCCTCTAACACACATATGCTTTAGTGCTCATCCGATTGTGTGAGAGAGTGATCCTAGTGCGTTGCTTTGAGAGATAGCATCGAGTGGCACTAGGTGTTCGAGTTGCAAGCCGGTGGTGCTTATTACTCTTGGAGGTTGCCACCTCCTAGACGGCTTGGTGATCGAGTCTCCGTCGTAAAGCCCGCGTGAAGATTGTGCGTGGCTCCGGAGAAGGATTGTGAGGGGCATTGTGTTCGCCCCGCGGGGATCGCGAAGAGCAACTCTAGTGGATTGCGCGTGTCATTGAGTTACCCTCACTTGTGGGTGAGTTCTTGCGGCGCTCGAGTGTCGAGCTAGGTGTGGTGCCTATTAGCCGCCGAACTACCAAAGTGTGTGGTCGACACAACGGGGACTAGCTTGGTGGCAACCAAGTGAACCTCGGGAGAAAAATCACCGTGTCAACTTCGTGTTCATCTTCTCGGTGGTTTGCAAACTCCTTTCACTAGCTTGTATTTACTTGTTCATATACATGTGCTTGTGTAGTTGCTCTTATGATTAGTTAGCTTGTGTAGCATGCTAGTTACCTTCCTTGCTTGTGTAGCATAGAAGTTGATCCCATGAGTGACTAGTTGACTTGTAGTCTTGCTAGTCACATTGCTTAGTTTGTGTAGCTAAGTTGAGCTCTCTAATTTGGCTTGTGTAGCCTTGTTATTGAGCATTGCTAGTGAGCTTAGGCTTTGTGCTTTTGCTTAGTGGCATGAGTAGGAGCTCCCCCGTTGTTTGAGTACTAGTTGCTTAGGTTTGTGTAACCTTGCAAGCTAGAATTGTTTAGGTGAGCTCTAGCTAGCACGACACCTTATTTGCTTTGTTTAGGATCTTTTATAAGGTGTCATAGAGTATAAGTAGAGGGGTGTAGTCTTGGCTAGACCGATAGTTTTAATTCCGCATTTGTTTCGGTTAGCCGCTCCGATTAAGTTTAAGTTTTAAAAAGGACTATTCACCCCCCCTCTAGTCCGCCATCTCGACCCTTCAATTGGTATCGGAGCAAGGTCTCTCATTTGTGGTCTTCACCTACCCGAGAGGATGGCGTCTAGTGGGCTAGATGATGTGTGTGATACACATATTTTTGATGGCACACACTTTGCACAATGGAAACACCATATGCTTGATCATTTTCGTGCAAAGGGGCCAAAGTTTTGGTGGATTATCACTAGTGGTCTCACTCATGTTTTGGACCATAGAAATCTCACCAGAGCTCAAAAGGATCTCTTTGAACTTGATGCAAATGCTTATTGTTATCTAATGGATGCATTGAGTTTTGAGTTGTTTTATAAGATCAACTCCAAAGGGACCGCCCATGAGATGTGGGAATCCATCAAGACCACCTTCGGTGATCCCTCCACGTTTGATGATGGCAAGTTCATAAAGGAGGATGAACCGGTGGCATATGAGGATGTTGAGCAAGACCACAACTCCGTGATTGTGGAAGATTGCTCCACCTCACGTTCAAGTGATGCAATCAATGAAGATACTTCAAGCACACTTGACAAGATGGAAGATGATGCCTCAAGTGATGCAAGCGATGATGATATTCCAAGCACACTTGATGATGATGGTTCATGCTCCGGCTATGAGAGTGATACTTCTTCGAGCTCTCCAACCACTACATCACATTGCTTCATGTCACACGGTGACACTAAGTGTGGCGGAACCGTCCTGATTATAAGAGCTCAAGTATTATCTTAGTCAAATCTGTCTGACTTCGATCCACACTTGAACCCATATAACCCCGGTAGTCCGGAAATCTCGAAGGATTTCTTACACCAGAACATACAGGATCGCATCGTTCAAGGTTACATTCGTAAAGATACATTACAGCGAAACGAAATCGAATTTAAAACATCAGAGTGCGGAATTTAAAACGGAGTTATTACAACATTGAGTTTAAAAGTGCGGAAGCTTAAATAAGTTTAAAACACGACCACAACACACGTGGTCCAAATAAAATATTGTTTGATAAACCAACTCAACACAAGTCATTCCTCTTTTTTAAGATAGTGTGCCACCAGTAGTCTCAGTCCGGCAAAAGAAGGAGGAAAGCTTCTAGACGACCCTGCCCTGGGCCTACTCCTCATCACCTTCCACTGGGTAGAGGCAGTGCTTACAATAGCCAAAGTAGACCTGGCCATCTGCAACAAACGGGATAAACCCTGAGTACGGGAATGTACTCAGCTAGACTTACCCGTCTAACTGAAAATAAAAGACTCCAAGGGTATGCCAGGCTTTTGAGGTGGAGCTGGGATCTCTTAGTTGCGAAAAGGCTCAAATCCAGATAAGGGATAAATAATGATGATGATGAGCTGTTACTTTTAAGCCTATTCCTTAGTTCTAGGTTATTACCTGTACTAGAGCACTCACTTGAATCTAACAAACAATAAATATAACCATATCCAGTTGACTTATCCACATTTAGTTGAACCTTTAAACATCACATGGAGTTGTATCGTGGTGAAGCTCGCCATAGTTTCCCACTAACCGGGGGAGACGGCGACTCGAATCGAATTCCAAACCAGCTGGTGAAAGACCTTTAATACCAGCCCACACTTTCCCCGTCGGGTCCATGCATTGGGCAACCGCTCGACGCTTGTTCGTGGTGGTAATCGTCGCGGCTCAAGCACGGACCCGCCCAATCCAGAGTCTGGCGATGGCCTCACGCGGCAGATCGCAACTTCCGTACTAGAGGGCACGACACGGGTTGAGACCGGCCCCGAACAGCTTCTAACCGGCTTTGGGGTCGATGATTACGGCACCGACATATCCCTAAGTAAAAGGGCGCGTTCAAAAATGAACGAGGGCCAACATCGATACAAACCTACACGATCCAACGGACGGACTGCCCCAAGTTTCCAAACTTGTGCCTTGCCTTCCAGTTGACCGTATTTCATTACTTACTCAGGTTCTTTTCCACGATAGCAAATATAGCCAACCGTGATCCGGTAAGTACCCATCGGGGTATTACGGAAACATCCTTAACTACTACTTTTATTAAGCAGGCTAAGCAATTCTACATTAATTAAGCAGTAGCAGGATAACAAGGCAGGTAATAATCAATAATCAAGGAATGGTAATGCAAGCAAATAGGATTCAATCAACTCCTATACCTAATGCAATCACAATATAAAAGGACTCAAGTAAATTAATTGCAAAAACTGGGAGACTTAGAATGCTCCGGGGCTTGCCTTGAGTGAAAACCGAGGCCTCGTGGGAGGGGCACTCGGGCAGGTTAGTGTCGTGGACGGGGTCGACTTCCTCTGGCTGCTGCAGCTCCTGGATCTCCGGCTCGGCGTTTAGCTCCTGCTCTTGGTGAAGCTCCGGCGGGGTCGATCCTATTGCGTGCGATGAATTATATTCAATAAATGCGGTGCAAGATGAAGTGGCATGAAAAGAATAACTCTTGCAAACCAACAAAGCCAACTTGTTGAACCACTTTTAACATTGGGGCAATATCTCATTTATTTCATAAAACAAAATCTGAGTATTCAACTCTTTCTTATTTAAATACATCAAAGGAAACTCAGATTTGAACTGCAAGTGTATTTTTCTGGGCTCAGAAAAATCCACAAAAATTCCAGAAGGGTAAACCACACTTGCTGGACTCTACTGAACAAGTTTCGGCCAAAGATAAAATACAGAGCTGCAGATACAAAAAATGACAAGCAAACTGCCTAAAAAGGTACTTTGAACTACAACCCTACTGTAAAAGAGTGCATAGCTCTATTTCCTATTTTTCCCAGATTCTACTTCACATTTCATATTATCCAGGAAGTTCCATGACCAGAACCATCATATATTTTCTTACATGAATTTTCTAAAGATCTATACAGAAAAGCACAGTTGTAAAGCAACTACAAACTTTTTCCATAAAACAGATCAAGTTCATACTTTTCTTAGATTCTACAAGGCATACAGAGACTGTACAAATTTTCCCATATTTTATTTCAGCATATAAAACACCTTAACACTTATTCTAAGAAATCAGCAAAAAGAGACTTTTAACTATAACAGTAACTTTTTCTACATAAACAGTGCATCATATATTTTTCACAGGTGCCAAACAGTATAATAAACTTACACAAAATTTCCCAGGAATTATCTCAACCAGAAAACACTTATAATCATTTATCTAAACAAAAGCATATAAACTGAAATAAATGAAAACAGTAAAATAAACTGCTATCAAAAATACATTCATATTTTCCCATGATAGATCTATTCATAAGAAAGCTAATAAAACTGGAAGCACTTTCATTTGGATTTATAAAACAGGCTACACAAAAATAACAAGCATCTCTGGAAATTAAACCGAAAAGAAAAACATTTAATTTCTCCCGGCTGGCTTGCGAGAACTCGGTCTATGGACCGGTAAGGGGCTGACGCGCGGGACCCGTGGGTCAGCAGAACCCATTCGGCTCGGGCGCACGGGCGGAAAGCGAATGCCGAGACTTGGCTCGACGAAACCGCGGCCGAGGGCTCGGCTCGGGCGAATCGGAAAACGCACGCTCGTCCGAGGCCTGGCTCGGGGCTCGGGCGAGACGGAACACGCACGCTCGTCCGAGGCCTGGCTCGCGGGCTCGGGCGAGACGGAACACGCACGCTCGTCCGAGGCCTGGCTCGCGGGCTCGGGCGAGACGGAACACGCACGCTCGTCCGAGGCCTGGCTCGCGGGCTCGGGCGAGACGGAACAGGCGCGCCGTCCGAGGCCTGCTCGGGGCTCGGACGACGGAACGCGCTCGTCCGAGGCCTGGCTCGGGGCTCGGACGAGACGGAAACGGCGCCGTCCGAGGCCGACTCGGGGCTCGGACGAGACGGAAACAGGGAGGGATTGGTCCGGCGATTTCTCGCCGTCGGTGAGGTCGCCGGCGGGGAGGCTGGGCCCTGCGGACTCGTCTCGACGAGGCGCATCCGGCGGTACTGGTGGATTGGCCAGCGCACGGCCGTAGCGTGCCGGCGGCGAGCGGCAGCGCACGGCGGCGACGGCATCGCGCGGCTACGCCGTTTCCGGCGGTCGCCGGCTAAACTGGCGGGCGTGTGAGACTCAGTGAACCTAGAGGGGAGTCCTAGGGGTGATGGTTTGGGCCGGAGGTGCGCTGGTGCGTGCTGGCCACGTGTGAGGTCCGCGATGGCGGCAATGGCGCTCGGCGTGGTGAACAGAGAGATAGGGAACGGTAGCGTTAGGGCTAGTTGGTGTTCTCACCTTGCCTTGGCTTGGCGAAGCTGGAGGAGGAAGAAGGGAGGCGGTGGAGCTCGGGTCGGGGACGAACGGCTCCGGGCTCCGAGCGGCGCTGAAAGCTTCCGCGCGGGGCTCTTCGGACTTCGGCGTCGGTGGAGCTCGGCGGATGGCGCGGGGGTGCGCACCGTGTGTCCGAGACGAAGGCGGGGCAGTGGCCGGGGTTAATCGGCCGGTGATGGAGGTGGTGACTGGAATTTGGGAAGGGGCCTTGCGGCGGTGGTTGCCAGCGAGCGGAGAGTGCTCAGTTTCGCTTCGTGCGCGGGTGAGAGTGGGGAGCGAGAGCGAGAGTGAGTGTGCGAGTGAGTGAGGGAGTGGGAAAGGCGCTCGGGCTTTTGCCCGGCGGAGCGGAGGGCGGCCGGTCGTGGCGGGGGCCACGGCGGCTCGGTCAGCGAGGCGGCGGCAGGCGGCTCGGCAGACGAGGATGCGCGGAGTGGCCGGCGAAGATCGCTGGCGTGCTCCGGTGGGAGAAGATCGGAAGGGGAGTGGTCAGCGTGGATTTGGCGCAGAGAAGGGGCGCCACGCGGCAAGCCGGCCGGCGTACGGCGCGGCAGTGTCGGGTGGCCGGCGCGCGGTGCGCGGGGCGGCGTCGCGCGCGGGCGAGGCGGCGAGCGCTGGGCCGAGGCGGCGAAGTGGGCCGAAAGGCCGGATGGGCCGAAAGGTTGGCGCCGGGAAAGAAAATTATTCTTTTTCTTTTTCCAGAAATTTCCAAAGTTTGACTTCTCAAAAACAGTTTGAAAAACTCCAAACCAGGCTTTGACCCAAATATAAAAGTTGCTCAAAATATTTTTCTCTACAACTTTCATATAGAACACTTTTTCTGAAAACCATTTTTAAATCCTCCTCAAGAATAAAGCCAAAATCAAAGCATCAAGTCAAATAGAAATCCAATTTCAAATAAACAATCAAAAGATCAAAGGCATACTTATACACATGAAATGATGCAATGCATTGCTTATGCTTTCTTAGTGGCTAATTGCAGTGCCTAATGCAGTGCTTGACACCAGGGTGTCACTAGCCCTTCCCCCCTTAAAGAAATCTCGTCCCGAGATTTAAGTTACGTACCAATCTTTATAAAAAGCGGGGTAGTTTATGCTTAGGTACTCCTCGGTTTCCCATGTAGCATCGTTGGGTCCGTGATTACTCCAGAGAATCTTGTAAGTCTTCACTGTTCGGTTACGAGTCTCTCGAGTCTTGGTATCCAAAATCTCCTTAGGTTGTTCGTAGTACTCCAGATCTGATCTGATCGTGACATCCGGGACTCGAACTTCCTCTTGTTCGGGAACTCGAAGGCACTTCTTCAGCTGTGATACGTGGAACACTGGGAAAACTGCACTCATCACTGGGGGTAACTGTACTTCATATGCCACTTTTCCTTTCTTTGCTATGATCTGGTAAGGTCCCACATATCGAGGTGCTAGCTTCTTTTTAATTCCAAAGCGTTGGACCTTTCTCATAGGTGAAACCTTGAGAGTACACATAGTCTCCAACTTGAAATTCCAAAGGTCTCCTTCGGGTGTCAGCATAACTCTTTTGTCGAGACTGTGCTACCTTGATATGTTGCTGTACTGTTCGCACAATTTCCTCGGCATCTTTTACATAATCGGATCCATAGAATCCTCGATCTCCAGACTCAACCCAATTTACTGGGGTTCTGCATCTTCGTCCATATAAAACTTCAAAAGGTGCCATTTTTATACTTTCTTGATAACTGTTATTATATGAAAACTCAGCAAGGGGTAACCATTTCTCCCATGACTCTCCTGAAGACAAGACACAAGCTCTCAGGATATCTTCTAGAATCTGATTTACTCTCTCTGTTTGCCCTGCGGTTTGGGGGTGGTAGGCGGAACTTCTTACCAACTTGGTTCCTAATTCCTTGTGCAACTGTTCCCAAAAACGTGCTATGAACTGGGGTCCTCTATCAGAGACAATCCTTTTTGGAATCCCATGCAATCTCAAGATATTCTGTATGTACAGGTCTGCATACTGATGCGGTCGGTGGGTAGTTTTGACTGGTATGAAGTGAGCCACTTTAGATAACCGATCCACAATAACCCAAATCGAATCATTCCCTTTTTGAGTAGTGGGAAGACCTGTGATAAAGTCCATACTGATCTCTTCCCATTTCCACTCTGGAATCGATAATGGTTGTAATAGTCCGGCGGGTTTCAGATGTATTGCCTTTACTCTGCAACAAGTATCACATCTGGCGACATAGGCTGCAACTTCTTTCTTCATCTTTGACCACCAATATCTGGTTTTCAAACCCTGATACATCTTACTACTTCCTGGGTGGATAGACAACTTTGAATTGTGAGCTTCACCCAGAATTCTTCCTTTCAGCTCTGCATCCTTAGGAACGACTAACCTCTGGTTATACCACAAGATTCCCTGATTATCAGTCCTGAAGTTCAAAGAACTATTGGTTTCTAACCTCTTCTTTATCTGACAGATTTCTGCATCGGACCTTCTGTCTCTCGATGATGTCACTTTCTAAGGTGCACTGAAGAGTGATATTGTTTAACATGACAGGGTGCATAAGATTAAATCCATCTTCCAACAGTGGTTGTAGAGAGTTGCAATGAGTCTTGCGACTCAAGGCATCAGCTACAACATTCGCTTTTCCAGGGTGGTAATGCACTTCCAGGTTGTAATCCTTTATTAATTCTAACCATCTTCTCTGCCTCATGTTCAACTCCTGGCTGGGTGAAGATATACTTCAGACTTTTATGATCCGTGTACACATGACATAGATTTCCCATAAGGTAATGTCTCCAAATCTTGAGTGCATGCACGACGGCTGCTAGTTCCAAATCATGAGTGGGGTAATTCTCTTCGTGTGGTCTCAACTGACGAGAAGCATAGGCGATAACTCTTCCATTTTGCATGAGTACACATCCGAGTCCAACCTTAGATGCGTCACAAAACACATCAAAAGGTTCCTCCAAGTTTGGCTGAGCCAAAACTGGTGCGGAAGTCAACAACGTTCGCAGAGTGCGGAAAGCTGTTTCACACTCTGGAGTCCATTCAAACTTCTTGTTCTTCTGTGTCAAACGGGTCATAGGCTTGGCTATTCTTGAAAAATCCGGAATAAACCGACGGTAATATCCTGCCAAACCTAAGAAGCTGCGAACCTCGTGTACGGTGGTAGGTGCTTGCCAATCCATAACTTCCTGTACTTTAGAAGGGTCTACGGAGATTCCTTCCTCCGAAAGGATATGACCAAGGAAAAGTACCTTCTTCAACCAAAACTCACACTTACTGAACTTAGCATACAACTTATGCTCTCTAAGTCGGGTCAGAACAACTTGTAGATGCTCTGCATGATCCTTCTCATTCTCAGAGTATACCAAAATATCATCGATGAACACTACGACAAACTTGTCCAACTCTGGCATGAAGACGGAATTCATCAGGTACATGAAATGTGCCGGTGCATTAGTCAACCCAAAAGACATAACCAGATACTCATACAGTCCATATCTAGTAGAGAAAGCTGTTTTCGGTATGTCCTCACGTCTGATCTTGATCTGATGGTAACCTGACCTTAGGTCGATTTTGGAGAACACTTTTGCTTTAGACAACTGATCAAACAAGACATCAATCCGGGGTAAGGGGTACTTGTTCTTTATAGTTACTGTATTAAGCGGCCTATAATCCACACACATCCTCAGAGTCTTATCTTTCTTTTTCACAAAGATAGCGGGACATCCCCAAGGCGACGAACTAGGGCGTATCAAACCTTTATCCAAAAGCTCTTGCAATTGAATCTTAAGCTCTGCTAACTCTTTAGCGTGCATTCTATACGGTCTTCGCGATATGGGTGCCGTTCCAGGGATTAACTCGATAGCAAACTCCACATCCCTATCTGGCGGTAGTCCAGGCAATTCATCAGGAAAAACATCTGGAAACTCACATACTACTGGAATCTCAGCTATCTGTTTTGCCGTGACATTGAACAATACTCCGATCTCATGGGGGTTTCGAGGTAACTTGAACCTGAAAGAAGATCCATTCCTGGGACTAACCATGGACACTATTCTCTCTGCGGTGTCTAGATTAACCTTCCATAGTTTCATCCAACCCATACCCAAGATTACATCCAGACCTAGACCAGGAATGACTATGGGGTCCACTATGGCCTTTTTATCCCCAAAGGTCATTTCTACTCCTTTAGCCATTTTTCGCGCGGAGAGAACGGCTCCGGCGGAACTTATCTGATATCCCTCGGTCTAACTCTATCAACTCAAGATTACTTCTTAAAACAAAATTCTCACTTATGAAAGAATGTGATGCTCCAGAATCAAACAACACAACTGCGGGGCATTGATTAACAAGAAACGTACCAGCGGTGACAGGCTCTCCTTCTGGCACTTCTTCCACAGTGGTGTGGTGCACATGACCGGTACGAGGCTGGGGCTGAGTGTACTGCTTCTTCGGTCGAGGGCACTGACGTGACAGGTGTCCGGTTTGACCACAGTTGTAGCATGGGCCAATTACGTACGGAGTCCTGGGACCTGCTGCATTTCCTGCTTTGCTCTTGTTTTGCATCATGGGGGCGGTGTAGGGCTTCTGGAAACTAGGACGGGGACGGTTGGTGGTGATCTTTCTCTGTGGGGGACGGTACCTTGCTCCAGTGACAGGCGGGCGGTACGGGGCGCGTGCTCCGAAAGTGGTCCTCTGCTGGGACGAACCTCCTTCGTTCGCACGACGGCGTGTCTCTATTGCTAGCCGGCTGTCATTGGCCTCTTGGTTGAGACAGTCACTGACGAAGTCACTAAAAGGTGGTGCGGTGACTGTTACCCATCTTGGATAGCATTGTGGCATTCATGCCACGCTTGAAACTGGCAATCTTCTTGGCCTCAGTATTTACAAAATCTGGGGCATAGCGAGCCAGATTGTTGAAGCTGTGGAGGTATTCTGATACGGACCGGGTCCCCTGGGACAACCTCATGAACTCGGCAATCTTCATTTCCATCAGACCACTAGGGATGTAGTGGTTGCGCATAGCAGTAGAGAATTGATCCCAAGTAACACGTGCATTAGCTGGCAGAGATGCACGGTACTGGGTCCACCACAAACCTGCGGGTCCTTCCAACATGTGAGCGGCATACTCCGCTTTAAGCTCTTCCGTCAGACGAAGCAGACGGAACTTCTGTGTGATAGAGTTGAGCCATTCATCAGCTTCGAGCGGCTCGGTGGCTTCCTTGAACACTGGAGGACGAGTGTCCAAGAAGTCACGGTAGGAGCTATACTGGTTGGGCTCCGGGCCTTGGCGCTGCTGATGCTGTTGCGCGGTGTTGTTGGCGATGTTGCGGAGGGTGGCCTCCATGTGCCTCTGCATTTCTTCCATGTTCCTCTGGCTACCTAGGAACTGTCCAAAGAACGCTTCAGGCGTCATTGGCGGCGGCGGGGGAGGTGGCAAGTTCTCCTCCTGTCCTGCTCCCTGTCCACGCTGGCTGCGGGTGTGTGCCGGCATCTGCATATCCCATTAATAAGCAATCATTAGGTGATGTTACACCGATCATGAATAAGTACTGTGCTGTACATAAATTCGGAAATTTAGCACACGTCCAAGTATAATTACTCATTTCCATACAACATCACAGAATAATCGCTTGGAATTAGACATGCAAACGACGGATTTCCATAAAAGAGGTGCCGGATCGAAGTCCGGACTTTGTCCAAAAGCCATTACATGCCATCATAAGTTAAACATAAAACCATCACATGTTTGGATCATTACATCACTTAGCGAGCAAGCTCAAGCTATACAAAAGAAAACGATCCCTAACAAACTAGCGCTCAGGGATCTCCAGCGGCGGATGCGGCGTCCTCGATGTCAAGCATCGATCATAGGCTCATCTGCATGAGCCTCCTCTGGTGGGGCGTCGGGACCAAGGACCTCTCCGTCCTGGGGATCTGGGGCCTCTGCTGCGGGAGCTGCTGGTGCTGCTGCCTCCTGTGCTGCATGATGGAACTCATGGACGGCCTCATGGAGCTGCTCGATGTAGACCTGCTGTGCGTTGATCTGCTGAACCAGAAGATGGGCTCCCTCTCTGAGGTGGTCAAGTGCGGCACGGGCCTCATCTCTCTGCAGAGATGCGGTCAGGTACATCTGCTCGGCGACTGTCCTGGCGGTAGACTGGGCTGCGGCAGTAGTGCGGGCGTCGTCGCGCTCTAGAGTGAGCTGCTGAATCCTCTCCTGCAGACGAGTAACCTCGGCGTCAAAGTCCTGCTGAAGTCTATCCTTGTTCTGATAGGTGGCGGCGAGAGTGAAGGACACGCTCTCGAGAGTGCGCTCCAGGCTCTCACATACACCCAACAGAGCTCCAGTGGCGCTCATCGCAGGTGTCTCGCAGTAGAAACGCTCCTCAGGGCTCCCTGTCAAGGCTGACTCTGGAGTCTGCTTCCAGCGCAATGGGAAAAGTGATCCACGGGGAAACACTCCTGCCATCGCACTGGCTAAGTCGGCGGGGAAACGGGCGATGATATCCTTCAGCACCCGATATGCTGCCCTGTTAGCTCCATCCTTGGCACACGTGCCTCTGGTGATCTCTGTCCATCCTGTCCAGTGGGGCTTAGCAGGTAGAGCCTTGACCTTGATCTCCACCATGACCAAGGAATCCTGCCCGTAAATCTCCTTCTGCCACGAGTATCTGGGCTCCTGTCCTTCCTCGTAGCCAACGGCCTGCAAAATCCTCCAAAGGATAGTCGGCAACCCGAAGTAGGACAAGAACGTCCTCCGGGTCAGCTTGGTGGCCAAGCGGTGACGCGGAACTCCTCTGCCTCCGGTGGCCTTGCGAGCAGTCAACTTGGTCCGGGCCATCTGTAGAAGCAAAAAGGGTTTCGAACTCTCGTGAGACAGATATTAAGTTGGCAACTTTTATAGAAAAGAGACAACTTTTAATTAAGGGGAGGTAATGTAAATGCAAGAATTTAAACATGATGCATGATCGTACTTACGTTCTCACTCACTATTAATGACTCGTAAGTCCTAACGTTCTAGTCGGTGGCAAGAACGATCTCTCATGCGTTATCTACACGTTCTACTCGTTCGCATAGTTAGTGTACCTGCAGAAGATTCATTTCAGCCCAACAAAATTCCCAATGATAAAACAACTGAGTATTGGCCAATATGCGCAAAATACATAGAAGCCAATACTAAACACCATGCACCAATAGAAATCACCCTTAAAATCATTGATACCCTCATATGTGTCTGCGTGGAGCTCGCACATACTTGGTATAAGAACTCTCACCTAGACCGACGGTTGGACGGTCATGCTCTCATATCTCACAAAATCATTTTATGCATGTTTTCGCAATCGACGCATTCTCTTTTCCCGAGAATGGACCAGCAAATAAAGATCCAGCATGAAGCAAAACCCTGAACCCTGTTAGCAGTTAAGCCACCTGAATCCTAGTATAGGGCTTAAGGACGAGACTGGGCACACTTAGTAATTAAAATAGTTTTGAAAATAGTTTCGAAATACCCATTTTAGTTCGAAAATAGCTCTTTACAAAGGTAATCACTTGAACAATGCTCTGATACCAGCTGTGGCGGAACCGTCCTGATTATAAGAGCTCAAGTATTATCTTAGTCAAATCCGTCTGACTTTGACCCACACTTGAACCCATATAACCCCGGTAGTCCGGAAATCTCGAAGGATTTCTTACACCAGAACATACAGGATCGCATCGTTCAAGGTTACATTCGTAAAGATACATTACAGCGAAACGAAATCGAATTTAAAACATCAGAGTGCGGAATTTAAAACGGAGTTATTACAATATTGAGTTTAAAAGTGCGGAAGCTTGAATAAGTTTAAAACACGACCACAACACACGTGGTCCAAATAAAACATTGTTTGATAAATCAACTCAACACAAGTCATTCCTCCTTTTTAAGATAGTGTGCCACCAGTAGTCTCAGTCCGGCAAAAGAAGGAGGAAAGCTTCTGGACGACCCTGCCCTGGGCCTACTCCTCATCACCTTCCACTGGGTAGAGGCAGTGCTTACAATAGCCAAAGTAGACCTGGCCATCTGCAACAAACGGGATAAACCCTGAGTACGGGAATGTACTCAGCTAGACTTACCCGTCTAACTGAAAATAAAAGACTCCAAGGGTATGCAAGGCTTTTGAGGTGGAGCTGGGATCTTTTAGTTGCGAAAGGCTCAAATCCAGATAAGGGATAATTAATGATTATGATGAGCTGTTACTTTTAAGCCTATTCCTTAGTTCTAGGTTATTACCTGTACTAGAGCACTCACTTGAATCTAACAAACAATAGTATAACCATATCCAGTTGACTTATCCACATTTTAGTTGAACCTTTAAACATCACATGGAGTTGTATCGTGGTGAAGCTCGACATAGTTTCCCACTAACCGGGGGAGACGGCGACTCGAATCGAATTCCAAACCAGCTGGTGAAAGACCTTTGATACCAGCCCACACTTTCCCCGTCGGGTCCATGCATTGGGCAACCGCTCGATGCTTGTTCGTGGTGGTAATCGTCGCGGCTCAAGCACGGACCGCCCAATCAGAGTCTGGCGATGGCCTCACGCGGCAGATCGCAACTTCCGTACTAGAGGGCACGACACGGGTTGAGACCGGCCCGAACAGCTTCTAACCGGCTTTGGGGTCGATGATTACGGCACCGACATATCCCTAAGTAAAAGGGCGCGTTCAAAAATGAACGAGGGCCAACATCGATACAAACCTAGACGATCCAACGGATGAACTGCCCCAAGTTTCCAAACTTGTGCCCTGCCATCCCATTGACCGTATTTCACTACAACTCAGGTTCTTTCCACGATAGCAAATATAGCCAACCGTGATCCGGTAAATACCCATCGGGGTATTACGGAAACATCCTTAACTACTACTTTTATTAAGCAGACTAAGCAATTCTACATTATTAAGCAGTAGCAGGATAACAAGGCAGGTAATAATCAATAATCAAGGAATGGAAATGCAACAAATAGGATTCAATCAACTCCTATACCTAATGCATCACAATATAAAAGGACTCAAGTAAATTAATTGCAAAGACTGGGAGACTTAGAATGCTCCGGGGCTTGCCTTGAGTGAAAACCGAGGCCTCGTGGGAGGGGCACTCGGGCAGGTTAGTGTCGTGGACGGGGTCGACTTCCTCTGGCTGCTGCAGCTCCTGGATCTCCGGCTCGGCGTTTAGCTCCTGCTCTTGGTGAAGCTCCGGCGGGGTCGATCCTATTGCGTGCGATGAATTTATAATTCAATAAATGCGGTGCAAGATGAAGTGGCATGAAAAGAATAACTCTTGCAAACCAACAAAGCCAACTTGTTGAACCACTTTTAACATTGGGGCAAAATCGCTTTTATTTCATAAAACAAAATCTGATTATTCAACTCTTTCTTAATTAAATTCATCAAAGGAAACTCAGATTTGAACTGCAAGTGTATTTTTCTGGGCTCAGAAAAATCCACAAAAATTCCAGAAGGTAAACCACACTTGCTGGACTCTACTGAACAAGTTTCAGCCAAAGATAAAATACAGAGCTGCAGATACAAAAATGACAAGCAAACTGCCTAAAAAGGTACTTTGAACTACAACCCTACTGTAAAAGAGTGCATAGCTCTATTTCCTATTTTTTCCAGATTCTACTTTACATTTCATATTTATCCAGGAAGTTCCATGACCAGAACCATCATATATATTCTTACATGAATTTCTAAAGATCTATACAGAAAAGCACAGTTGTAGAGCAACTACAAAATTTTTCCATAAAACAGATCAAGTTCATACTTTTCTTAGATTCTACAAGGCATACAGAGACTTTACAAATTTTCCCATATTTTATTTCAGCATATAAAACACCTTAACACTTATTCTAAGAAATCAGCAAAAAGAGACTTTTAACTATAACAGTAACTTTTTCTACATAAACAGTGCATCATATATTTTTCACAGGTGCCAAACAGTATAATCAACTTACACAAAATTTTCCAGGAATTATCTCAACCAGAAAACACTTATAATCATTTATCTAAACAAAAGCATATAAACTGAAATAAATGAAAACAGTAAAATAAACTGCTATCAAAATACATTCATATTTTCCCATGATAGATCTATTCATAAGAAAGCTAATAAAACTGGAAGCACTTCATTTGGATTTATAAAACAGGCTACACAAAAATAACAAGCATCTCTGGAAATTAAACCGAAAAGAAAAACATTTAATTTCTCCCGGCTGGCTTGCGAGAACTCGGTCTATGGACCGGTAAGGGGCTGACGCGCGGGACCCGTGGGTCAGCAGAACCCATTCGGGCTCGGGCGCACGGCGGAAAGCGAATTGGCCGAGACTTGGCTCGACGAAACCGCGGCCGAGGGCTCGGCTCGGGCGAAACGGAAAACGCACGCTCGTCCGAGGCCTGGCTCGGGGGCTCGGGCGAATCGGAACACGCACGCTCGTCCGAGGCCTGGCTCGCGGGCTCGGGCGAGACGGAACACGCACGCTCGTCCGAGGCCTGGCTCGCGGGCTCGGGCGAGACGGAACACGCACGCTCGTCCGAGGCCTGGCTCGCTGGCTCGGGCGAGACGGAACACAGGCGCGCCCGTCCGAGGCCTGGCTCGGGGGCTTGGACGAGACGGAACACAGGCGCGCCCGTCCGAGGCCGGACTCGGGGGCTTGGACGAGACGGAACACAGGCGCGCCCGTCCGAGGCCGGACTCGGGGGCTCGGACGAGACGGAAACAGGGGAGGGATTGGTCCGGCGATTTCTCGCCGTCGGTGAGGTCGCCGGCGGGGAGGCTGGGCCCTGCGGACTCGTCTCGACGAGGCGCATCCGGAGGTACTGGTGGATTGGCCAGCGCACGGCCGTAGCGTGCCGGCGGCGACGGCATCGCGCGGCTACGCCGTTTCCGGCGGTCGCCGGCTAAACTGGCGGGCGTGTGAGACTCAGTGAACCTAGAGGGGAGTCCTAGGGGTGATGGTTTGGCCGGAGGTGCGCTGGTGCGTGCTGGCCACGTGTGAGGTCCGCGATGGCGGCAATGGCGCTCGGCCGTGGTGAACAGAGGGATAGGGAACGGTAGCGTTAGGGCTAGTTGGTGTTCTCACCTTGCCTTGGCTTGGCGAAGCTGGAGGAGGAAGAAGGGAGGCGGTGGAGCTCGGGTCGGGGACGAACGGCTCCGGGCTCCGAGCGGCGCTGAAAGCTTCCGCGGCGGGGCTCTTCGGACTTCGGCGTCGGTGGAGCTCGGCGGATGGCGCGGGGGTGCGCACCGTGTGTCCGAGACGAAGGCGGGGCAGTGGCCGGGGTTAATCGGCCGGTGATGGAGGTGGTGACTGGAATTTGGGAAGGGGCCTTGCGGCGGTGGTTGCAGCGAGCGGAGAGTGCTCAGTTTGCTTCGTGCGCGGGTGAGAGTGGGGAGCGAGAGCGAGAGTGAGTGTGCGAGTGAGTGAGGGAGTGGGAAAGGCGCTCGGGCTTTTGCCCGGCGGAGCGGAGGGCGGCCGGTCGTGGCGGGGGCCACGGCGGCTCGGTCAGCGAGGCGGCGGCAGGCGGCTCGGCAGACGAGGATGCGCGGGAGTGGCCGGCGAAGATCGCTGGCGTGCTCCGGTGGGAGAAGATCGGAAGGGGAGTGGTCAGCGTGGATTTGGCGCAGAGAAGGGGCGCCACGCGGCAAGCCGGCCGGCGTACGGCGCGGCCGTGTCGGGTGGCCGGCGCGCGGTGCGCGGGCGGGCGTGCGCGCGGGCGAGGCGGCGAGCGCTGGGCCGAGGCGGCGAAGTGGGCCGAAAGGCCGGATGGGCCGAAAGGTTGGCGCCGGGAAAGAAAATTATTCTTTTTCTTTTTCCAGAAATTTCCAAAGTTTGACTTCTCCAAAAACAGTTTGAAAAACTCCAAACCAGGCTTTGACCCAAATATAAAAGTTGCTCAAAATATTTTTCTCTACAACTTTCATATAGAACACTTTTTCTGAAAACCATTTTTAAATCCTCCTCAAGAATAAAGCCAAAATCAAAGCATCCAGTCAAATAGAAATCCAATTTCAAATAAACAACAAAAGATCAAAGGCATACTTATACACATGAAATGATGCAATGCATTGCTTATGCTTTCTTAGTGGCTAATTGCAGTGCCTAATGCAGTGCTTGACACCAGGGTGTCACACTAAGGTTTGCAAAGCTAATGTGATTGATCTTAATGCATATGAGGAGCTCTTGAGTAAATATGCTAGCATGACCATCGCTTTAGAAAATGAGATGTCTAAAAATGCAAAATTGACAAAAGAAAACTCATTTCTAAAGAATGCATGTGAACAACAAAAGCATCTACTTTATGTTACTACTTGTTCACATGATGAGCTTAAATTGACTCATGAGGAACTATGTGTTACTCATGATAATTTGGTAAAAGACCATGCTTTTCTCACTAGTAAGCTTTCTAATGAACAAATTAAAACTAGTGAGAGCTCATCACATAGGTCATTTGATCAATCACATATTTGTGCTAACCCTTGTGATGTAGGCAAGAAGAATGTATCCACCTCTTGCAATGATTTAATAGACATGCCATGTTCTTCACATTTAGATGCTTGTTCTTCTTCTATGTCTTGTGAGACTAATCTTTTGAAGGAGAACAATGAGCTCAAAAATAAAGTGAAGAATTTAAGCAACAAGTTAGAGAGGTGCTACAACTCCAAAGTCACCCATGAGCACATGATGAAGAATCAAAGAAGCTATGGTGACAAGAGTGGCATTGGCTTTAACAAAAGCAATGTCAAAGGCAAGAGATGGGGCAAGAGAAGACATGAAAGAGAAATGAAGAAGCAAGAACAAGAAAAGCTATCTCATTTCATGTGCTATCAATGCCATGAGATGGGACATCTAGCAAAGGCTTGCCCCAACAAGAAGAAGCCCCAAGCTCAAATCAAGAACAACCATCATGATGGTGACTTGATGAAAAAGAAGAAAACAAGAAGGGGCGGAAGAGCAAGGCATCCAACTCACATTCAAGATGCCAAAATGATGATGAGCAAGAATGAAGAAAAGAAGAAAGATTTGGCTCACATCAAGTGCTACAAGTGTGGTGATATGGGACACTTTGCCTCGAAGTGTCCTAACAAGCTTGAGAAGAAGGCTCAAGCAACTCATGAGAGGCAAGGCAATGAGAAGCAACAAATGAGCAAAGAAGAGAAGGCTCAATCAAAGAGAAGTTGCTACTCATGCCGGGAAAGGGGACACATGGCTCATTCATGTCCCCTAGGTATGACCCCTAAGCCTATTTCAATTATTAATGATTCTATGCTTAGGAAGGATGAAAATGGTACCTCTAAGGCTACTATTGCAACTCATCCCGCTACTCATACTAAGGCTATGCCTAAGTATGTTGCTCCTAACTTGAGAGGACCCAAACTAGTTTGGGTACCATCAAAAAGTGGATGAATGTGTGTAGGTACCATGGCATTGGAGGCTTGACTCAATTGATTTCATATTATTCATCATGTGATTGAGTCAAGTAATGAAGCTTAGTGCTATCCAAACCCAATGCCAAGACAAAAGAGTGAAGTCCAAGTGCTACAACGAACAAGTGCAAAAGATCAAGTTGTGGTGGTAGATTGGAATATTCGAAGGCTTGCAATCAAATTGAGTTGAAGCTTGCTTTTGGATGATCATGGGCTACTAAGGTATATCTTAGTTGATCATATTCATTTGGATGCATATGAGTTGATTGAATTGGATATATATATGCATATGTTGCTTGCTATAAGTGATTTGAATGGATATATGTCTTGTGAGAATACTCAAACAAGTTAGCTCAAGTTTGATTCAAATTGGTAGAGTATAGCTCAATTGCTCAAAGTTGTTCAATATTGCAAAATCTGAGTGAGCTGAGAAGATAGCCATGTTTGAGTGATCAAATCTTTTTGGATTGGCTTGAAATTTGGTACACATGCTCTACACTTATGGTATTAGTTGCTGTGCAAAATTCATAATAATTGGATAAGTGATGCTTTGGTTTTGGAGTGGATCTTGTCAACACAAGTGCAGCAGTTTTCAGCATGTAGTAGTGTGGAAAGAATTGAAATCTGGTAGCAATCTAGAAAGCCAATGAAGCTCAAATTTTTATGGCTGCTAGAACACTTAGAGAGGCACATCTCCACCAAATTTCATAGTCATTAGACTTATATTTTGGGAGATATGCATGTTTCTTTGAGAAGGATAGAATCTGCCAGAAAAGTGACAATTATTGGATTAATCTAGAGTCACTTTGATTGAAAGGCCCTCAAGTTGGAATCATGTTTATAAAGTGGTTGAGGGACCTATGTTTGGTTTTGAGATGAGCTAGAAGTATGGCAAATATGAGTACAAGTTCATGTGATTGGGAAGTGTATTTGGCACACATTTGGTACTCAAATTGAAGATCAAGACCAACATCAAGATGAAGATAAAGATCAAGCTCTATGTCGCACCCGGTTTTAAGGACAAAACCAGGTATACACCATATGTGAGCCCAGGAAGTCAAATCTCACATATAGCCACAAATAAAGGGGTAATATCGAAAGACAATACTCATATATAACGTATAAACACAAAGAGCTTAACCTCAAGGAGCAGACAGCGGAAAGACACTCTGATCTTCAGATGGAGACACCAACTTCACAGGGAACAACTGACTGGTTGACCACAAGCCTAAGCTTCTCCAAAGCTTAACTCTCTGAGGTGTGGGGAAAAACAAGAGTGAGTCCATGTCGAACTCCACAAGTATAGCAACAAGTGATATAGAACCCAAGTTTCATGATCAATGTAACATAACTAATGAATAGCATGAAATGGTAAATAATGAACATGTTAACCAACAAAAGTCATAATCTTAATGTAAAAGGTCTGCAAGGCCGCTCGTGACCGTGAGCACGGCTGATATATCAGTTTAATAAACTTTGCGCAAAGGTGTACACTTTCACTGTGAGACGTGAATTGCCCTTTCGCCCGAGGTGATCAGCCTTTTAACTCACTTCCAAGGAGAGTCGGCAGGGTTCACGATGAAGCTTTTCAAAGGTTCGTCTAACAAGTTAGGGCCGCTAGGTTTCATTAGTCAGTCTGGGTGATTCAACCAGTCACAGGGAATCCCCAGTCTGCTATCCCCCATTTGCGCCACAAGGGTAACCTCTAATAAGCTAGAAAAGGTCCTCATACTGAGCTAAAGCCAGAGCCATATAACCCCCATCAGTTGCACTGTAAAACCCGAAGGCACTTGTACAGATAATTTCTTAAATTGCTAGCAAGTCATTTTTATCATTCGATGCATACCTTAATTAAGTAACATGATCATGATTTGCGAAGAGAAAACTCGATTGCTATACTTGCCTTAACTCAAGATCCTTCTTCAATTGACTTGTATACTTCCAAAGGTTGACTCTTGATCTTGAACTCTTGATCACAAACTTCTTCTTGATCACCAACGCATAACTCACCGACTGGACATACGATCATAGAACACCACACATGCATCCAAAAGCAATTCATGCAAAGCAAACATAGCCTATGATTAGAACAGTACATCAATCATAATAAAACAAAAATAAAACTTTTATAAAACAGAAGTACTCGATCCTACGATCACGACGATATTTGGTTCACTGAAAACGGAGTTACGGCACGAAAGATACGACTGAAACGGGGTTTCTAAAGGCCTAAACGAGATTAACTTGGACCCTGAAACTAAACTGACCTAAGCTGACTAACAGAGGCATAAACGGGTAGAGAACTAAATTACGAAACTAACGCAATTTGAACGGATCAAATCGGAGCTAAAACGTGGGTTTTATAAGCGTTTTAGTGTAATGGCAAAACTGTAAATAACTGGAAATTCGTTTAGACTCAAATCTGATTTTAAACGGAAATTAAATCAATTTTAAATATGATTTCAACTGGCTGAAGGACTGCGGGTTGATTCCTGAGTTTCCCGGGGTCTCTTTAGCAAATTTTCCACGAAGGGGTATCAACCGACCGGAGCCATCGGATCAACAAAGGAGGGCTGGGATTAGATCCCAGGGGGGAAAAGGGAGCCGGCGGCACCAGGCACGCGCACAGGCCGCGACGTCGCGGCGCCGCGTGACGCCGGGCACGCTCCCACCATGGCCGGGCAACAGAGCTCGACGGCTCGGCGAAGCTACGCCGGGCACTCCCGTGGACAGAGCTCAAAGGGGAGAGGTCAGGGAGAGAGAGGAGGACAAGGGGGGTCTCACCAGCGGTGAAATCGGGGTCGGGGAACGCGGCGGTTGTGCTCGCGACGGCGTGGAGCGGGTGGAGGTCGCCGGTGAAGGCTCAGCAGCGGCTTTCGAGCGCTCCGATGCGGTAGAGGTGCCAAGCTCGGGTGGCAGAGCTTCACGGAGGGGAGACAAGGGTCGTCCCGGCGGTTAATTGGCCGGAGACGCCGTGCTGCAGCAACTCGACGACGGCGGGCGGCAATAGCACACGGCGGTGGCTCGGGTGGTGCTTGGGGGCGGTTTCTGGTCGAATTGGAAGAGAGGAAATGAAGGGATAGGAGTGGGGAGCCAAGTTATGAAGCCAGGAGCGCGAGATATGCTCCCCACGTCGCCAATTTGAAGAAGCCGCGTGGGATGGGGTGGTTGCCGGCTCTGCAGGCGCGGGCGCGAGGGAGGGGAAGCAGCTGACAGGGGGTCCCGCTGCGCAGAGAGAGAAGAGGGGCGCGCGGGCTGCTGCGGTCACGTGGGCCGGCGTGGGCTGTGCGGCGCGGCGCTGCGGCTGGGCCAGGCCCAAGCGGACGGGGAGAGGGAGAGCCCGCGGGAGGAGAGGGGGACGGGGCTGGGCCGCCAGCTCTGCTGGGCCGAAAGGGGAGGAAGGGAAGGAGCAGCTGGAGGCTTTTCTCTTTTTATTTTATTTTCTTTTCTAAATCCATTTTCCAATCATTTTCAAATTCATTTTTGAATTCAGTTTTATTTTGAATAAAAACCACTCAAGCAATAATTTAAAATATGCTTCAGCATGAGTGCTTCACCACACTATGTTTTCTAACTTGGTTTTAATTTTTGTGAAAAGTATTTAAACCCTAGATTAAATGCACACCAAAAATTAAAATAAAACATTTTCACCTATTTTTAAATTGGGCAAATTTTAGGGTGTCACAAATCTACCCCCCTTAAGAGAATCTCGTCCCGAGATTCAGGAGAGACTCAGAGCACCGGAGAGAGACGAGAAAAGATCTTGATAACACTTTCACTTCACACTTATATACCAAGCTTATCAAACCACTGATGTTTCATGATCATAACTTGTGAACAAGGATTCCATGCAAAGATTATTACACTTGATTATCCCAAACTTATCTTGATCGCTAACTTGATTGGCCTACAACTCAAAGAGATGTGGAAACTTGGTCTGCAGTTGTTCCTCGGTTTCCCACATTGCTTCTTCTTCACTTAGGTTACTCCACTGAACCTTACACACTTTAAACATTCTTCCATTAAAAGTTCTCCAGACTGTTTCTAGTATCTTGACCGGATATCCTGCATTTGCCAGATGGTCTGTTGTATCGACTTCCGCTGAAGATGTTTGCCCATCTGTGTTCTTAGCTATATGCTCATCATTATCCACGATAGCATCCTTAGTCTGCACTCCATTGTGCAAGTCATCAGCTTTCTCAGATTGAAGTTGACAACCGTGATACTCAATTCTTTTCCCTGACGGTGCAGTTAGAAGCATTGTGCATTGAGTACCATGAATTACTCCTTTGTGCGCACACAACCACCCATTACCAAGAACCATAGGAATATTGAGTGACTCCAAAACAATGAAGGTTACGGTAAAGTTTTCCTTGTTTATGACAAGACTGACTTTCGGGCACATCTGATCTGCATGTATTTCTCCAACTGGGGTATGAACTATCAAGGGCCTCTTTGTTGGACACTTCGCCATCTTGTTCGTCTCTAAACACTCGACGGAGATGAAAGAGTGCGAAGCACTGGGATCAAACAGAGCAAAAACTTGTGTTGAGCTCACTTGAATGTAACCACCAACCATTTTTGTAGCACCTTGAATGTTATCCATATCCATATTGCTCAACCTTCCATTGGTATAATTGCGCTGTGCTCTACTTGCTTCAGTAAACTTCTTTTTGGCTTTCCTTTTTGGCTTTCGTTGTTGTGGATTCTGACTAGGATCACTCCCAACTTGAACTTCATCATTGTTGTTTTGATAGTGCTCGGCTTCATTGTACTCGTGATCATCAGTGAGAGGTGGCATAAAGGGATTCTGATTCATGGTGTGCCACATTTCCTGTCATCAGGTGACCAACAAAAGCAACATGAGCCAGGATAGATGATCATACTCATGAAGTACCATGAGAGACAACTCACAACTTCAATATCTGTTGATCAAAGCACTACCCCCCTTAAGAAAGGGCCGACTAGAGAACACAAAAGGGTAGCTTGCATATTATTCCCAGCATGTTGACAGCCATAACCAACTTCTGATATCCCAGAGAAATGCATATGTAAAGGTAAGAACAAGAATTCTGAAATTTCTCGCGAGTAGCAAAATAGCAGTGCAGAAAAACAGCCATAACTCGAGCTCTGTTTATCCAATGAAGTTGCAGTTTACCTTTCTCGAAAGCTTATAAAATCCTCTACAACTTTCATGTAGAACACTTTTCCAGATTCTGTAGTTAAGGTCGTCGAAAACAGCAGACAACAGAAACTATTCCAGGTTCCAGACAGCACAGATACATCAACTTGTGAATTTCATAACTCCAAAACCATAACAGCTATCAGGGTGGTTCTTGCGCTCAGAGAAAGATCATGAAGTCTACTTGTGTCCAGAATTGTTCCATGATTTTTGAACATCCACAAACAGAGATATAAGCTGATAAAGATAGACTGCTCCGAAAGGACAGGATAGAGGGAACAGAAGAAACAGAAACCCAACCTTCTATGCATGAACCTTAAACCTATCAACTAAACTTAAATGAGATTGTGAGGAAACCCACAAAATCATTGCACTCATTACAAAGATCCGAAACAAACATTATCATAAGGACAAACAACAAACATTACAGATTCACAGGCCACACATGGGCCAAAGACTTGACTTTACTTCGCTACTAACGTTTTATTACATAAGGGCTCAAGAACTACTAGAACACGATACATCTACAAGAACATCAAGGACAACTTTTCTTGTACACTCTTCATTTGTCATCTATTATCAGGGACTTCCTTTGCATCAGGCACTGACATCACATGTTGATGGCTACTCTGTAGTGACTGGGCTCGGGCCACTTCCATGAGTCGACTGTTGATCTTTTTGGGGCAGGATCTGATATAATGTCCTTCTTGTTGACAATGATAACATCTTCCTTTGGTTGGATCTGTTGCGATAGAAGTGTTGTTTGATGTGCTGCCATCTTGCTGACTCGGAGGATTGACTTTTACCAGTCTATTCTGCTTCTTAACTCGCTTCGGTGGTTGGAATTCTTTGTAGGTGATTGTCCATCCATCTATGTAGACCTCATGTGGAAAGTTCTTAACTGGAGGAACTTCTAAGTGCTGCTGATCTAGGCTTGTCTGAACCAGGGTTGAAACTGGATGTGGTACTGGAGTAGAACTCAACTGTTGGTGACGTATCAACGGTGGCTCGAATGAATTTGCTTTCCTCTTCTTATCTTCCTTGACTTCACCACTTGGATTCGCTTTGACCTCATCCTTGGTTGACTTCTCTTGAAGACAAGAATTCCCATAATGCTTGCAACAAAGACATCGATCGTGAACCTCTTGCACCTTACTAGTGCTATCTTCCATCAGACCTGCTTCACATTCATTGGGTGATAATGACATACCTCGATATTCAATCCTTTCGCCTGATGGTGTTCTTAAAAACACTGAACGTCGGGAATAATTGACCTCACTTTTACGACCCCTTAACCATCCCTGCCCAAGGATAACATCGATCCCTGAGAGTTCCAAAACATTCAGTTTCACTATGAATTCACTCTCTTTTACCTGGATTCTAACATCTCGACATTCATGGTTTGTCTCAAGTTCTCCAGTTGGTGTGCGAACTACTATGAGCTTCTTTGTTGGCCATTCCCTTATCTTCAGGCGAGCTACCAACTTGGCAGAGATGAACGAGTGCGAGGCACTAGGGTCAAAAAGAACCATGGCAGGTACTGAATTGACTGGGATCATGCCATACACAGCTTTCTTTGCTCCATGAATGGTGGTCATATCCACATGCTTCAATCTTCCATAGATGTAATCTTGATCCACTTTATCACCTTGTAACTGTTGCTTATGGCTTCCTTCCATGTTGGTTGGTCCTTGTGTTGAGTCTTGTTGTTGAGTCATTCTTCCCAAGTCTTGACTTTGCATAGCGATCAGCTTCTGTTTGTCAACTGCGGTCAGAGACGATATAGCTTGGTCAACGATCCATCTACTTAGACAGAGGGAAGTTTTCAAAAGCAATTCAAGGCAAGGAGTGAAGATGAGAGCAAATTTTAAAATTTAAGCAACAAGGAGGAGACAAATAACAAGGGTAGAAGATACAATAAAGAAGAAAATACCAAGATGGATAGAACAAGGGTTCTATAGCAATTTTCAAAAGCTTAAAACGACCAGTTTCTAACTAGGCTTGCGTCCTACAGTCAGCATTGCTCTGATACCACTTTGTCGCACCCGGTTTTAAGGACAAAACCAGGTATACACCATATGTGAGCCCAGGAAGTCAAATCTCACATATAGCCACAAATAAAGGGGTAATATCGAAAGACAATACTCATATATAACGTATAAACACAAAGAGCTTAACCTCAAGGAGCAGACAGCGGAAAGACACTCTGATCTTCAGATGGAGACACCAACTTCACAGGGAACAACTGACTGGTTGACCACAAGCCTAAGCTTCTCCAAAGCTTAACTCTCTGAGGTGTGGGGAAAAACAAGAGTGAGTCCATGTCGAACTCCACAAGTATAGCAACAAGTGATATAGAACCCAAGTTTCATGATCAATGTAACATAACTAATGAATAGCATGAAATGGTAAATAATGAATATGTTAACCAACAAAAGTCATAATCTTAATGTAAAAGGTCTGCAAGGCCGCTCGTGACCGTGAGCACGGCTGATATATCAGTTTAATAAACTTTGCGCAAAGGTGTACACTTTCACTGTGAGACGTGAATTGCCCTTTCGCCCGAGGTGATCAGCCTTTTAACTCACTTCCAAGGAGAGTCGGCAGGGTTCACGATGAAGCTTTTCAAAGGTTCGTCTAACAAGTTAGGGCCGCTAGGTTTCATTAGTCAGTCTGGGTGATTCAACCAGTCACAGGGAATCCCCAGTCTGCTATCCCCCATTTGCGCCACAAGGGTAACCTCTAACAAGCTAGAAAAGGTCCTCATACTGAGCTAAAGCCAGAGCCATATAACCCCCATCAGTTGCACTGTAAAACCCGAAGGCACTTGTACAGATAATTTCTTAAATTGCTAGCAAGTCATTTTTATCATTCGATGCATACCTTAATTAAGTAACATGATCATGATTTGCGAAGAGAAAACTCGATTGCTATACTTGCCTTAACTCAAGATCCTTCTTCAATTGACTTGTATACTTCCAAAGGTTGACTCTTGATCTTGAACTCTTGATCACAAACTTCTTCTTGATCACCAACGCATAACTCACCGACTGGACATACGATCATAGAACACCACACATGCATCCAAAAGCAATTCATGCAAAGCAAACATAGCCTATGATTAGAACAGTACATCAATCATAATAAAACAAAAATAAAACTTTTATAAAACAGAAGTACTCGATCCTACGATCACGACGATATTTGGTTCACTGAAAACGGAGTTACGGCACGAAAGATACGACTGAAACGGGGTTTCTAAAGGCCTAAACGAGATTAACTTGGACCCTGAAACTAAACTGACCTAAGCTGACTAACAGAGGCATAAACGGGTAGAGAACTAAATTACGAAACTAACGCAATTTGAACGGATCAAATCGGAGCTAAAACGTGGGTTTTATAAGCGTTTTAGTGTAATGGCAAAACTGTAAATAACTGGAAATTCGTTTAGACTCAAATCTGATTTTAAACGGAAATTAAATCAATTTTAAATATGATTTCAACTGGCTGAAGGACTGCGGGTTGATTCCTGAGTTTCCCGGGGTTCTCTTTAGCAATTTTTCCACGAAGGGGTATCAACCGACCGGAGCCCATCGGATCAACAAAGGAGGGCTGGGATTAGATCCCAGGGGGGAAAGGGAGCCGGCGGCACCAGGCACGCGCACAGGCCGCGACGTCGCGGCGCCGCGTGACGCCGGGCACGCTCCTGCTCTGATACCACTTTGTCGCACCCCGGTTTTAAGGACAAAACCAGGTATACACCATATGTGAGCCCAGGAAGTCAAATCTCACATATAGCCACAAATAAAGGGGTAATATCGAAAGACAATACTCATATATAACGTATAAACACAAAGAGCTTAACCTCAAGGAGCAGACAGCGGAAAGACACTCTGATCTTCAGATGGAGACACCAACTTCACAGGGAACAACTGACTGGTTGACCACAAGCCTAAGCTTCTCCAAAGCTTAACTCTCTGAGGTGTGGGGAAAACAAGAGTGAGTCCATGTGGAACTCCACAAGTATAGCAACAAGTGATATAGAACCCAAGTTTCATGATCAATGTAACATAACTAATGAATAGCATGAAATGGTAAATAATGAACATGTTAACCAACAAAGTCATAATCTTAATGTAAAAGGTCTGCATGGCCGCTCGTGACCGTGAGCACGGCTGATATATCAGTTTAAAAACTTTGCGCAAAGGTGTACACTTTCACTGTGAGACGTGAATTGCCCTTTCGCCCGAGGTGATCAGCCTTTTAACTCACTTCCAAGGAGAGTCGGCAGGGTTCACGATGAAGCTTTTCAAAGGTTCGTCTAACAAGTTAGGGCCGCTAGGTTTCATTAGTCAGTCTGGGTGATTCAACAGTCACAGGGAATCCCCAGTCTGCTATCCCCCATTTGCGCCACAAGGGTAACCTCTAACAAGCTAGAAAAGGTCCTCATACTGAGCTAAAGCCAGAGCCATATAACCCCCATCAGTTGCACTGTAAAATCCGAAGGCACTTGTACAGATAATTTCTTAAATTGCTAGCAAGTCATTTTTATCATTCGATGCATACCTTAATTAAGTAACATGATCATGATTTGCGAAGAGAAAACTCGATTGCTATACTTGCCTTAACTCAAGATCCTTCTTCAATTGACTTGTATACTTCCAAAGGTTGACTCTTGATCTTGAACTCTTGATCACAAACTTCTTCTTGATCACCAACGCATAACTCACCGACTGGACATACGATCATAGAACACCACACATGCATCCAAAAGCAATTCATGCAAAGCAAACATAGCCTATGATTAGAACAGTACATCAATCATAATAAACAAAAATAAAACTTTTATAAAACAGAAGTACTCGATCCTACGATCACGACGATATTTGGTTCACTGAAAACGGAGTTACGGCACGAAAGATACGACTGAAACGGGGTTTCTAAAGGCCTAAACGAGATTAACTTGGACCCTGAAACTAAACTGATCTAAGCTGACTAACAGAGGCATAAACGGGTAGAGAACTAAATTACAAAACTAACGCAATTTGAACGGATCAAATCGGAGCTAAAACGTGGGTTTTATAAGCGTTTTAGTGTAATGGCAAAACTGTAAATAACTGGAAATTCGTTTAGACTCAAATCTGATTTTAAACGGAAATTAAATCAATTTTAAATATGATTTCAACTGGCTGAAGGACTGCGGGTTGATTCCTGAGTTTCCCGGGGTCTCTTTAGCAATTTTCCACGAAGGGGTATCAACCGACCGGAGCCATCGGATCAACAAAGGAGGGCTGGGATTAGATCCCAGGGGGGAAAAGGGAGCCGGCGGCAGGCACGCGCACCGCACAGGCCGCGACGTCGCGGCGCCGCGTGACGCGGGCACGCTCCCACCATGGCCGGGCAACAGAGCTCGACGGCTCGGCGAAGCTACCCGGGCACTCCCGTGGACAGAGCTCAAAGGGGAGAGGTCAGGGAGAGAGAGGAGGACAAGGGGGGTCTCACCAGCGGTGAAATCGGGGTCGGGGAACGCGGCGGTTGTGCTCGCGACGGCGTGGAGCGGGTGGAGGTCGCCGGTGAAGGCTCGGCAGCGGCTTTCGAGCGCTCCGATGCGGTAGAGGTGCCAAGCTCGGGTGGCAGAGCTTCACGGAGGGGAGACAAGGGTCGTCCCGGCGGTTAATTGGCCGGAGACGCCGTGCTGCAGCAACTCGACGACGGCGGGCGGCAATAGCACACGGCGGTGGCTCGGGTGGTGCTTGGGGGCGGTTTCTGGTCGAATTGGAAGAGAGGAAATGAAGGGATAGGAGTGGGGAGCCAAGTTATGAAGCCAGGAGCGCGAGATATGCTCCCCACGTCGCCAATTTGAAGAAGCCGCGTGGGATGGGCGGTTGCCGGCTCTGCAGGCGCGGGCGCGAGGGAGGGGAAGCAGCTGACAGGGGGTCCCGCTGCGCAGAGAGAGAAGAGGGGCGCGCGGGCTGCTGCGGTCACGTGGGCGGCGTGGCTGTGCGGCGCGGCGCTGCGGCTGGGCCAGGCCCAAGCGGACGGGGAGAGGGAGAGCCCGCGGGAGGAGAGGGGGACGGGGCTGGGCCGCCAGCTCTGCTGGGCCGAAAGGGGAGGAAGGGAAGTAGCAGCTGGAGGCTTTTCTCTTTTTATTTTATTTTCTTTTCTAAATCCATTTTCCAATCATTTTCAAATTCATTTTTGAATTCAGTTTTATTTTGAATAAAAACCACTCAAGCAATAATTTAAAATATGCTTCAGCATGAGTGCTTCACCACACTATGTTTTCTAACTTGGTTTTAATTTTTGTGAAAAGTATTTAAACCCTAGATTAAATGCACACCAAAAATTAAAATAAAACATTTTCACCTATTTTTAATTGGGCAAATTTTAGGGTGTCACACTCTAGTATCAAATTGAAGATCATTTGGAAGAAAGAAAAGGACTCAAAGAGGAATTCAAAGTCACATTTCAATAAGAGTTCAAATTGGATCAATCAAACAAGGTCAATTCAAGTGAGTATCAAGGATGATTCTTTGGAGAAAGGTCACTTCTCCCTTTTGTAGGGGCTTGCCGCCTTTTGTAGGTTAACCGAGCATGATGCTTGGAAGGCTAACATGGAAGTGGTGATCTAGAGTATCATTGGAGATGCTTGGTTGGAGAAATCAAGAGATTGATCAAGAAAGAAAGCAAGCAACACCCAAGATAGAAAAGCAAATCATGACAATTCAAGTGGTATTCATATGCAAGCTAAGTTCAAGAAGAAGATAATAATGCAAATGGATATCAAGTTAAACTTTTTATTCAAGTGGTATCCTACAAGACTTCAAGTGATCCTCAACTTTAAGTGATCAAATCAAGCAAAGATCCATCACCAACAAAAGCTCAAGCTTATCAAGTGGATGACCCATGCTATGACATAGGGAAGGTGCCCCACCAATTGGTATCAAGGTCAAAGATCCTACACATGGTGTCATTCCAACACATATGGTGGTGTCCATCAAAAATGAAGACTCAAATGTCAACCATCTACCCTAGTGTCACCCTTTGTGAGAAAAGAGCATACCTTTTATGGTCATTGATGACAAAGGGGGAGAAGTTATGGAAAAGATATGTCAATTATGATATGTCAAGGACAAAGAGGGAGAAAAGAAGATGGACATGGATCAAGAGGGAGCAAGATTGAAGGATCAAAATTCTTGGACAATGAGAGCACACAAGTAGGGGGAGCAAGCTCATGAACTTGGTTGTTGCATTTGATATGTGCATAATCATGTGCTTGCTTGCATTGCATAAGTTTTAAAATTTTATATGCATGCTTGTGTGGTGTATGCTAGTTATAGGATTTAATTGATGAATTGATAACTAGCATGCATAGGTTAATAGCTAGACTTGTGCTTTTAATGCAAAACTAGACCCTTGCTATTAATGTTGATCTCACGGGGTTTTCTAGTTTTTATGATGTCTAGCTACTCTTCGATGCTAAGGATGAATCAAAATGTGGTATGCACGCTTCAAAGGTAAAATTTCATCATGTATACCTTAGCATCACTTAGTAGTGCTAACACTCCCACAAATTTCATATTTATGCATGTGTGCAAGCTTGAAACCAAACCATTTGAGCACACATGTAGGGGGAGTTAACACTACAAAGTCGGGTTGTATGGTGCTTATCCAAATTCTCTTATATGGTCTTAATGTTGGATAAGTAACATAGAATCCAAAGAGCTTAATTTCCATATCTTTGTAGAGTTGTCATCAATTACCAAAAAGGGGGAGATTGAAAGGTCCTAGTTTGGTTTTTGGTAATTGAGTGACAACTTAGGTGGACTAATATGTGTTTAAAGTGAATTACACAGGTGATTAGTCCACAGGTGATCATGTGTGAGCAACATATGCCATAGAGGAGAAATGGCTTGGAGGATGTTGCAATGCTCATGCATGAAGATGAAGAAGGAGCTTAATGTACATGAAACATAACATGTGATCATGTGGCTAAGATGGTGAAGATCAAGGCAAGACTTGGCTTGATGGACCGGTTGCGAAGGTGAAGGGCAAGTTGAGGCTTTGAAGCCGTTGGTACCGAGTGTCGGGAGGCTTAAGCAAGACTTGGCGCCGAAGGACCGAAGCGATGGTGAAGAGCAAGTGATGTCAAGATCGATGGACCATGGAGGCCATGTGATGATATGAAGTGGATCATATCATTTGAAGATAGGTTGGTGCATGTGTTGCATCAACACCGAAGGAGATGGAATGGAATGCGCAAGGCAAAGGTATATTTGTAGGGCATTTCATTTCACCGGTCATAGGTGTGTAGAGAAGATTATGACCGGGTTTAGGATAGATGGCCGTACTATTAAGAGGAGCAAACTTGTTTGCATATCGGTCATCTAGTGCCACTTGAGCGATCTAACTTTGCGATGTTACTAGGATCGAGTGGCGTTATGAGTGAAAGAGAAAATCCTTTGAAAATGATTGTGAAAATGCTAACACACTTGCACAAGATGATGAACACTTGGTGGTGTTAGCACATTTGCAAAGGAGAAGTTGTTGAATTAGTTTTGGATCAACTCAGAGATGAAAATGGAGTTTTCTGTGTGTTGTCGGTGGTACCGACCCTGGGTTGTCGGTGGTACCGCCAAGGATGCAGCGTGCAGACCTCTCTGTACCGAAGCGTTTTTGGCCTGGCGGTAGTACCGCTATAACCTCGGTACTACCGCCCACGGTGGTACCGACGCAAGGTCGGTAGTGGCTGTTTTTCGCAGAGCTCTCTGTTCGCGGCGATTTTGGCCTGGCGGTAGTACCGCCATTACCTCGGTACTACCGACCTCGGAGGTACCGACCAGAGTCGGTGCCTCGCCTAAATCAGCGGGATGTGAGGTAACGGCTAGTTTGACCAAGGCCGGTACTACCGCCCAGGAGGGGCCGGTACTACCGACCAAGCGCAGAAAAGGGGAAACGGCTAGTTGGCCGCTCCCCTCTATATATAGTCGTTGGGGCCGGCTTTGGGCCGGTGGTTGGAGCACTCCAAAGCCTTGGTGGCTTGTGTGGATGTGCTTGGGAGCCCTCTAACACACATATGCTTTAGTGCTCATCCGATTGTGTGAGAGAGTGATCCTAGTGCGTTGCTTTGAGAGATAGCATCGAGTGGCACTAGGTGTTCGAGTTGCAAGCCGGTGGTGCTTATTACTCTTGGAGGTTGCCACCTCCTAGACGGCTTGGTGATCGAGTCTCCGTCGTAAAGCCCGCGTGAAGATTGTGCGTGGCTCCGGAGAAGGATTGTGAGGGGCATTGTGTTCGCCCCGCGGGGATCGCGAAGAGCAACTCTAGTGGATTGCGCGTGTCATTGAGTTACCCTCACTTGTGGGTGAGTTCTTGCGGCGCTCGAGTGTCGAGCTAGGTGTGGTGCCTATTAGCCGCCGAACTACCAAAGTGTGTGGTCGACACAACGGGGACTAGCTTGGTGGCAACCAAGTGAACCTCGGGAGAAAAATCACCGTGTCAACTTCGTGTTCATCTTCTCGGTGGTTTGCAAACTCCTTTCACTAGCTTGTATTTACTTGTTCATATACATGTGCTTGTGTAGTTGCTCTTATGATTAGTTAGCTTGTGTAGCATGCTAGTTACCTTCCTTGCTTGTGTAGCATAGAAGTTGATCCCATGAGTGACTAGTTGACTTGTAGTCTTGCTAGTCACATTGCTTAGTTTGTGTAGCTAAGTTGAGCTCTCTAATTTGGCTTGTGTAGCCTTGTTATTGAGCATTGCTAGTGAGCTTAGGCTTTGTGCTTTTGCTTAGTGGCATGAGTAGGAGCTCCCCGTTGTTTGAGTACTAGTTGCTTAGGTTTGTGTAACCTTGCAAGCTAGAATTGTTTAGGTGAGCTCTAGCTAGCACGACACCTTATTTGCTTTGTTTAGGATCTTTTATAAGGTGTCATAGAGTATAAGTAGAGGGGTGTAGTCTTGGCTAGACCGATAGTTTTAATTCCGCATTTGTTTCGGTTAGCCGCTCCGATTAAGTTTAAGTTTTAAAAAGGACTATTCACCCCCCCTCTAGTCCGCCATCTCGACCCTTCAACCAGGCGACGTGACAGCACCGCCTACAAGTGGTCCAAACGAGGGCTCAAGCAAATGTCCTCCCCCACCGAGGAAGCCTACGGATGAAGAGGAGCCTATACCCCTGAACCACACCAAGACGAGTTGGGTGTCCTATAAGTTAGCCAACAAGCACTCATACTCAACTGCATTTGAAAGGTATGTATGATACTGACAAGCAATCATAGTTGAACCCATATATATGTTAGCTGGTTTTTCCACATCCTAACATTTCAAGCCCCGGTGTTGCAGGCCGAAAACACTGGTTCAAGCTTAGCCCTCTCAGATGACTGCCTCGACCACTACATCCATGGGAAGTTCATGGTAACCTTGGGCCAGCTGGTCAATGATGAGCCGTGGGAGGTACGGAGGTTCCATCTTTGGTATATGGAAGCGGCAAAAGTCGGCCTCTGAAATTTCATCGTCAACGTTCCAGTGGAGTACTTCCACTTGGACAAAGATGCTCAAGTGGTCGTAGATTTTCACGACATGCATAGACTACTGCGGCGACAAGACCTTGATGTCGCCCAAGTCACCTTGTTTGCTCTGTAAGTGAATTATGACTTTAACACCATTGCATCCCTGTAGGTACTTCAAGAAGACTACTTATGCCATGATGACTTGTCTTTGCAGGATACCGGCCTATGTAAGCAAGGAATTGTCAAAGAAAGAAGTCTATCTCTCTCCAATGCATCTTACAGAGCGAAACATCGTGGGTTATGATATACCAGACACCTCTGAATACCTGGTGAACTTTACTCCAGAAGAAAGAGGGGAATGCCAGAAAGATCAGTTCTGCGAAACCAGGTATCGAGCGGCAATGTACATATATAGAGGCATGAAGAAGATCCGGGGAAATGGGTGTGTCGTGGCCGCCCACCACTTCGGGTAAGTCATAAATCTATATATCTAGAACATATATATATATTATATATATATATAATATATATTATATATATAGCAACTAGCTAGGATCACCACTTCTCATTATTTTTGAAGATTTCAAATCTGTATTTTTGGAATGGCACAACAGGGACGTCATCGACCACTGGATTGGATTTATCATCTATCCTCAAGATGGCAGGGCCTATGTGTTTGACTCTTTGCAGAATTCAAACAAAGAAGGGTACAAGCACTTTGAAAGCTGCTTGAGATAGTAAGTAACTGAATTGCTTATTCATTAAAATTATCATGCATGTGTCTGAATTGTCGCCGGCATTAGTGCGCTTTTCGTACGGCGCTTATAAGAAGTACTTGGAAGATCCCGAGTGTTATGATCGAAGAACCGAGAAGTTTAAGAAGAAGCACGAGACGAAATTTAAACTTGGGCACGTTCCCGGTACGTATATCAAAAGTCGTTTATGCTATTATATCGCACATTCTCTCTATATATGTTCTAATGCTATATACACAAGTGTTATTCTACACCCTAGGTGTAGCATAATATTCTACACCAAACTGTTATACCGAATAAAATTTAGTAGTGTTCGGTAGTATTATTCAGTATTTTTGTGATACTGAAGCATAATATTGACTGATACTGAACGCGGTTCAGTATTTCGTCGTCAGTTTTTACCTCTTGATGTAGCTACACCTAGGGTGTAGAATAGCACTGTCGTATATATTTTTTTTATATATATATATACCAAACAACCGGTAGGATCACTCTTATGTGGGTTCTACGTTTGTGAGTACTTAAGGACGTGCCGCCAATATAGCCACAGCTGGCGGTAGCTCAAGAAGGCACACAACTGATGGTGAAAGGAAAAGGTCGATCATAGAAACATCACTCGAACGGTAGCGGACATATGTAAGTTCGTCACAGACTCCTGTGTGTATGAAGGGCAAAAGTTCTTCGACAAAGATAGTCTGTTAGCATTACTTTTCGAGTACGAGAAGATCAGAAACTGGAGCACCCAGCTATGTGTCCCGGATTATGCATTGCCAGACCTCTTTGGATTAGAGAAATTAAAGTAGCAGACATCTTAATTAGTTTCATCAAGACATGTTTGTAATAAATTTAATGATGTTAGTTTCATGATACGATGGTACTATGTTTATAAGAATGAGACAATCGGTTATGCAATGTATAAATGTTTGTGCTTGCTATGCGTATTGATCTTTTTAATTTGTGTTTGGTATGAAAAACTGAATTTGTTTTAAATTCAAATGAATTTGTCGATGTTTTTATTTTTTTAGAAAAAAATAATAACCAAGGTGGGCTAGTAACAATTGCTCGCCTCTGTTAATCTATTAACAGAGGCGGTTGCTTTAAAACAACCTCCTCGGTTAATATATTAACGGAGACGGCCAGTTAAGGACAACCGCCTCCGTTAATAGTAATTAGCTGAGATGGTTGGATTACAGTGTTCGTCCCCGTTAATGTATTAACCGAGGCGGGCAACTTAACCGCCTCCTTTAAGCTATCATTAACGGAGGCCTTTGATTGGAGGCGATTGCAATGTCCACCTTCATTAACCCGTTTTGCCCGTCTCCATTAAGAATTCTGTAGTAGCGGAGACGCATTTGGTGGGAAACCCTACATGCGCGAAGACGTCAGCAAGCGACTGGAGTACTGGACGCTATGGGGCAGCAACCAGACGCGCTGGTGACACTATGCTCGCGAGCCAGTGTTGACCAAATGCAGCAGCGGGACGACTGAACGCGATGAGAAGCAGAGTCTGATCGATTCCAGAAGGATTCCGGAACGTGTGGACGCGATCAGACGCGTTCGATAGTGTGTGACCAGACTCGACCAGAGTCCGATCAACACAGTAGTATGCTGCCATGAGCTGTTATTGGTCAGCGGTACATATTGGCCTTATTTGACACAGTTCACTGAGAGGGTGTTCAATTTCCAAAATTTTTTGTTTCGACATGTAATACTTTCGTTGTTATTTGACAAACTTTATCTAAATATGGACTAACTAGGCTTAAAAGATTCGTCTCGACATTTACAGATAAAAAAGTATAATTAGTTATTTTTTTTACCTATATTTAATGCTCCATGCATGCGTCTAAAGATTCGATGTGACGGAGAATCTTTAAAAATTTCAGGAAAACATGGCCTAACACCTTCGAGAGCTGTTGTGGACATTTTTTTTTTCCGAACATTCTTTTTTCGAAATATCTTCCTAGGTGAAGCTCTTTCTGCGCACTCCTCTCACAAAGTGACAGGGGGCTGAAAAAGATGGGCCCGCGGCTAGTCCCTTTCTCACATAACCCATCGTCTACACGCGAGCTCTTGGGTCGGGCAGTGCGGCGTCGTCGGGGCACATGCAGACGACGCAGCCGCCATAGCTGCTGGGTCACGAGCGCTGGGCCGCATGCGGGGGCTACTGCCGTGGGGACGTGGGGCGCGGCTGCGAGCGCATTGGCCGAGCGCGGCCGCAGGAACAGCTACTGGGGGCGCGGCCGCCGGGACCGGAGCGCGACCTGCTGGAGAGTGTGTGTCCACTGGGATGGGGGTCTTGCCTGCTGGCCAGCACGGCAATCGCGATGGGGGCGCGGCTGAGAGCGCCTTCACCGGGCGCAGCTGCAGGGACGGGGGCCGGCCTGCTGGGTGGGGCGCGGCCGTCGAGATGGGAGCGCGTCCGCCTATAGTAGGTGGAGACGCATGAATGTTTTGACCTGCCAACCACATGTGTACGTGTGGGGCAACAAGTTGCACCCTCTCTAGTGGTGTCTGGCTTGGCATTAGAGCAAGTATAGTAAGCTATTTTTAGCCGGCTGCAAGAGTCCACGTAAACAAAAAAAAACGGGCCACGTCGGAGAGAGATTAGGGAGCCGGCGATTCTCATCTCACCCGCCTCCAAAAGGTACGAGAAAAAGTTAATGCTCCCAGCCCTCTTCCAGCCCGCTACGAGCGAGACGCCGGCTCATTCTACATGATGACATTAAATGCTTGTATTTTTAATATATTACACCTCTCAGCCGGCTCATTGTATAGGTTGACTGTATGATTAGCTGTAAGTGATGTGGCAACTTCTCTCAGCCGGCAGTGGGCTAAACCATTAGCCTTGCTCTTAGGGGGTGTTTGGCTCTATAGACTACTCCTTTTATTTCTTAGAAAAAAGTCATTCTCACTATCAAAAAGTCAATAAATTTAACTTTGACCAAATATATATACCAAATATTAATATTTATGGTAAATAATTAGTATCATTGAATAGATCTTTGAATATAATTTCATAGTAAATTTATTTGGAGATATAAATGTTGCACATATTTTCTACAAACTTAGTCAAAGTTGAGAAAGTTTGACCAGCACATATCACATAGCGACTCTTTTTTTTTGACAGAGGGAGTAATTTTTAGTCCGTGTCACATCGGATGTTTGACATAAATTTGGATTATTAAATATAAATTAATTACAAAACTAATCACACAGATGGAGACTAATTTGCGAGACAAATCTATTGAGCCTAGTTAGTCCACGATTTGTTTCACGATGTATTCGATTTCAGGGACTAAAGTTTAATCCTTGTCACATCAAATGTTTGGATACTAGCTACGAGAACTAAACATGAACTAATTATAAAAATAATTATATAGATGGAGACTAATTCACAAGACAAATCTATTAAGTCTAATTAATCATCGTTAGCACATGTTTAGTGTAGCACCACATTGTCAAATCATAGACTAATTAGGCTTAATAAATTCATCTCGCAAAATAGTCTCAATCTGTACAATTAGCTTTATAATTAGTATATATTTAATACTCAAATTGGTGTCTAAACTTTTGATGTGACATGGACTAAAGTTTAGTTCGTAGAGTCCGAGGGACTAAAGTTTAGTTCGTGACACATCGAATGTTTGGACACTAATTTATAATATTAAATATTGACTAATTATAAAACTAATTACATAGATGGAGACTTATTTACAAAATGAATCTATTAAGCATAATTAATTCATCGATAGCACATATTTACTGTAGCACCATATTGCCAAATTATGGACTATAATTAAGTTTAGTAGATTCATCTCGTAAAATAGTCTCTATCTGTGCAATTAGTTTTATAACTAATCTATTTTTAATATTCTAATTTAGTGTTGCAATATCTAATGTGATAGGGACTAAACTTGAGTCGAGAGCCAAACACCCCCTTATAATGAACGATGCATCATGCATGTGTGTGCTCGACTGCTTGGAGTGATGGAGTCTACTCCTGCTCCAGCTATCTACTCCCATATAAAATCTGTAATTCTAGCTAGGCTGGCCTACAACATCAATTTGGTTTGTCATTGCCCAGCCTCTCACATTCTTAGGGTCTGTTTGGATCCTAGAGCTAAAAATAGGCCATCTTGTGAAAATGGTTTAAACATGAGCTAATTCTAGGCTAATAAGAGCTAATGGACTCTAACGACAAATTAGCCCTCATTAGCTCTTATTAGTCCAAAATTAGCCCACATTTTGACGTTCTTAGGGGGTGTTTAGATCCCAAAGCTAATAATTAGCCCACATTTTTAATACCAATTAGAACGTCCAAATATGGGCTAATTTTAGACTAATAAGAGCTAATGAGGGCTAATTTGTTGTTAGAGTCCATTACCTAAAATTAGTTCATGTTTAAACCATTTTTACAAGATGTGCTAATTTTTAGCTCTAGGATCCAAATAGGTCCTTAATTAGCTCTTAAATAAAATAGGGTACACGCTTGTTGCACATGCATGGTAGGAGTGCATAGCACAGTACAATACGTACGTGGTAATTGATCCATTTCAGTAGCATATCTTGCTACTTGTGGGCCAAAACCCTACCATCGTGCATTTATTTATATATACATAGTATTATATATCTCGTCAAGCGCGTCCATACCTATTGAAGCTGGACTATCTAGCTCTGGATGGATTTTTCTACGGTTGAGCTTTCATTTCTGGTACCACGCAGCCAACTTTATAATGAACTTTTATTCGAAGTTCTTATCTGAGTCTCGGTACTTACATTACAATTCATTGTCTGGTCCTTATAGAGTGATTAGGAACACACCTTACTTTCATTACCTGCTGTCATACGTGGATGTCTTCGATCTGACGCGAAATCTGACATGTTCCTCGACACTATATATGTCGTGCCAGGGAACGTATCCTATGCAAACTAGACTCCTGTGCAAACTATACAAACTCTAATCAAGACCACAAGAATCTAATCTGATGACTGGTAATTTTAACACTTAAACACCTCCACTCATGGGGTGTTTTGCAACAGCCGGATAGGATGAGTGGGGGTTTGCGTGCTAAAATTACCAGCCATCGGATTAGATTCTTGTGGTCTTGATTAGAGTTTGCATAGTTTGCACATGAGTCTAGTTTGCATAGGATACGTTCCCGTCGTGCCATTGCCATGTGAGCTATGGTCCATGCAAATAGGACTAGTACGCATGTATATAAGTCATGTAAACCCATGTCACGAGATCACGTCATAATAAATTAATTAATTACCTTGTGTGTCAAAGGTTATGCAGACACGAACTGAGCCTAATTTAATTGGTTATATTTTGTGTGATAGAACCTGCTCACTTGAGTTCAAAGTCCTTAATTTGGCACGGGTGTTTGTTTTTTTTCTGAATTTATGTTTTCAGTGATAGATGATGTACCGCCTATCGACAACGAGGCGCTTCGAGATGCTTATAGGGATAGGGTTTCCACACGTGCGTTCATAAAGGGTGAGTATGCATACGTATTGAGTGTGTGCGCGTCTATATTTGTGTAATTCGCAAAAAAAAAAGTTACGTACACAAACACACCGTGCCCGACGCAAATTGTAAGAGTAAGGATTATAAATACTACCGGCTGAAAAGAATTTACTATCAGCCTATCTATTTTGATATAGTAGTGTATCATTAGAAGATACTTCATCAATAATACAGTCTATTTTCTTCTCTCACAAAGTTTTTTTTAAGACTGTAAACTAATAGCCTATTTCTCTTGTTTGTAGCTTATCCACCTTAACATAAAGCTTACTTATAGTGATTTAGCATAATTATTGTTTTAAGGCCAGACCTAACCAAGAAACTATATGGTTTCTATGTTATAAAGGTATCAACTAAGCAAAATGATAACATGATATTATAATTATTAGAGTAAGAGGATGAAATGGTTTCTTAGAAAAGAAACTATGTTTACACGAAACCAAGATACGAAAAGATGTGACAGGAGACATGATACATAATTACACAAAATTTATGCAGAAGAAACTATCCGGTTTCTATGTGTACTGTATATAAAAATATGGCAAAGTTGAGACTGTCATATCTAACCTAGTAGTTCGCTACAATCTACGGTACCTCCGTAAAAAATAAAGGAAATATATTTATGTTATCAAAAGAAGAAGACACATATTTATGTTTAGGACAGATATAGTAGGTAGCAGATGCATAAATGTTTTGATCTGTCAACCACATGTGTACTCCCTCCGTCTACAAGGCCAGTTTTGAATGGCAAGTTTCACCTCCCGGTTTTCAATACGGTGAAACTTTGATATGAAAGAGAGGTTTCTCACAGTGCAAAGTTTCATGGCAGGGTTCATACCTTAATTTACTATTTTTTGGGTCCCACCTATCCCAATCTTTTGTCTTCCCTGCTTCCTCTTCTCCCCGCATGGAACTATGGCGAGCAGGGCGGCTCCCTCTTCTCCCCGCTTCCTCTTCTCCTCGGCTACACTTTACTCTTTTGCTTCCTCTTCTCCCTGCTTTCTCTTCTCCTCGGCCGAGCAGGGCGGCTCCCAGCCACGGCGGAGGCAAGCCCCGGCCCCGCCTGCGACCGGCGCTGGCCCCGCCCGCGCCCGTGACCGGTGCCCCGCCCTGCCCGCGACCGGCGGCCTCGCCTGGCGGCGGAGCCGCCTCGGCCCCGCCCGGGGCCTCTCGCCCGCGGCGGGCTAGGCTCGCGGCGGAGGCGCCCCGCCCGCGACCGGCGGCCTCGCCTGGCGATGGAGGCGCCCGGCCCGCGTCGCGCACACTCCTGCGCCCGGCCGAGCCTGTGCCTGGCGGCGCGGCGCCCATGGCCGGCGGAGCCGGAGCTCGCGACGGCGACCCTCCCGGCGGACCTCTGCTCGCACCGGCGGCCGCCCGGCGGACCTCTGCTCGCGACCCGCGCGCGCGGACCTCTGCTCGCGCGCACTGGTGGCCTCGTCCACAGGATGCAACGACGGATCTCCACGGGATGAAACAACCGAACAGTCTCAGTGCTGGTTTCGTTTCGGTTTCACGGTGTTGGAAACACCGCCCAGCTCGTGTCCTAGGGATGAAACAAATCTCTTCTCTCTCCTGCTTGTTTCATGCAAAAAGTACAAATTTGCTGATGTGACACCCTATTAAATGTGCATGATACTCCTCATGAAACCTCATTAAGACTGACTAAAAATATTGTTTTTGACTTTTATTTCTTGTTTGACCGTTCATCGATGTTATTTAATTTTTTTATTCAAATAATAAAATAAGTAAATTATTATTAATGTATCTTTAATAATAAAATAAAGTTATTACAAAATAAATAATATTTATATAAAAATTTTGAATAAGTTGAACGGTTAACTAGAACTACAACAAAATTCAAAAACGATATTTTTGAATAAGACGAAGAGAGTACGGTGTGTGTGACAACAAGCTGCACTATCTATAGTGGCTGGCTTGGCATTAATGGTGTGCTACACCAACCGTACGGATGTGTTTTCACGTGGTCAGTCAAGAGCGTGACCGCCACAGAATGGGACCATAATAATGGACGATGGATCATGCATGTGCGTGCTCGACGACTTGGAGCCATATATGGAGTCTACTCCTGCTCCCAGCTAGCTCTCCCCCTACTGTTCGGCTCTGATCTTTTTTACGGCTAATTTTGACTATTTTAATAGTATTCTGTGAGAGAAAGCCGAAGTACGACTGATAAGCGGCTAATAAGGTAAACAAACAGGACGAAAATATGTAATTCTAGGCTGGCCTGCAACATCAATTTCGTTTGTCATTGCTCGGCCTCTCACATTCTTAATTAACTCTAATAAAAAAATAGGGTACACCTTGTTGCACATGCATGGCAGTACTGAACCTCCAGGAATAATGCAAAACTTCCACGGCTAATGGATATGGATGAGATAAGGCTTGTTTAGATCCAAAATAAAAAACTTTACACCTATCACTTGAATCTTTGGACACATGCATGGAGTACTAATATAGATTAAAAAATAACTAATTACACAGTTTGCATAAAATCAAATTCAAGCTAAATTTTAAAAGTATGCAAATTTTCGGGTTTACAATAAAATCTCGGATGTGTAACAAATGACTTCGGATGTGGAGACTTTCCCGAGGATTTCTAGACTTGCGATCTCCCAGTTGGCAGTCCTGTGTTGGAGCCCGAGGAGAGAGTTAATAGATTTCTTTTTCCGCTGTTATGTAAGACTATGTTTTAACTATTATCGTGATGTAAATATACACTGTGATGGTACCCTCCTTTAATTTATCGACTTATGTGGTGCGACTGATCTCTGGGCACGCATGAGTTTTATGCTCTCAATTTTATCGTTAAATTGGGTGTGACACCTCTCTATTTAGATATAGTAGTGTATCATTAGAAGATACTTCATCAATAATATAGTCTATTTTTCTCTCCCACAAAGGTTTTTTTGAAGGCTGTAAACTTATAGCCTACTTTCCTTCTTTCTTATCCACCTTAACATGAAGCTTACTTATAGTGATTTAGTATAATTATTGCTTAAAGAGACCTAACGAGAAACTATATGGTTTCTATATATGTTTATTGATGAAGGTGTCAAACTGTCAACTATGCAAAATGATAATATGATATTGTAATTATTAAAGAGGATGAAATGGTTTCTTAGAAAAGAAACTAGTTTACACAAAACCCAGATACGAAGAGATATGACAGAAGACATGACACATAATGCACAAAATTTATTCAGAAGAAACTATCCGGTTTCTATATGTACTGCATATAAAATATGACAAAGTTAGATTAGATTCATGGGGGTGTTAACTAAACTACTGGCCCTGTGCTACAGCAATGCACGGTCCTGTGCTACAACCTACACGTACGGATGTGTTTCACGTGTCAGCGTGACCACAGAATGGGACCAATAATAATGGACGATGGATCATGCATGTGCGTGCTCGACGACTTGGAGCCATATATGGAGTCTACTCCTGCTCCAGCTTGCTACTCCCATACAAAATCTGTAATTCTAGGCTGGCCTGCAACATCAATATATTTCGTTTGTCATTGCCCGGCCTCTCGATCACATTCTTAATTAGCTCTAAAACAAAATAGGGTACACCTTTTGCACATGCATGGCAGTAGTGAACCTCCAGGAATAATGCAAAACTTCCATAGCTAATGGATATGGATGAGATAGTGTACGTACGTGGTCAATTATTGATCCATTTCAGTAACATATCTTGCTACTTGTGGGCCAAAATCGTACCATCTTGCATTTATATATACATATTATATATCTCGTCAAACGCGTCCATACCTATGAAGCTGGATTCTAGCTCTGGTTGGATATTTTTCCACGGTAGCTTTCATTTCTGGTACCACAGCCACTTTATAATGAATTTATTCTAAGTTCTTCTTATCTGAGTCTCGAGTCTTGGTATATACATTACAATTCATTGCCTGATCTTATTGAGTGATTAGGACCACACGTTACTTAAGTTGCTGTCGTCATATGTGGAAGTCTTCGATCTGATGGAAAATCTGACATGTCCCTCCACTACGGGAAAATCAATCTTTGCCGAGTGCCTGTGGCTTTGCCGAGTGCCAAATTTCGAGCACTAGGCAAAGAGCCTCTTTGCCGAGTGCCACGTGGCCGGCACTCGGCAAAGAACCCTCAGCTCTTTGCCGAGTGCCAGCCACGTGGCACTTGGCAAAGAGGTGCCTTTGCCGAGTGCCGGCCACGTGGCACTCGGCAAAGAATGTGGCCCCGAACTGTGCCACGTGGGCGGTTCTTTGCCGAGTCCACGTGGCTGGCACTCGGCAAAGAGGTGCCTTTGCCGAGTGCCAGCGCGTGGCACTCGGCAAAGAGCTCTTTGCCTAGTGTTTTTTTTTCTGACACTCGCCAAAGCCAGTTTTTAAATTACATTTTGATGTAGTAAATTAATCCAAATGAAAAAGTTTTTAACTACAAAGTTGGTTAACTATCAAGATGAACAATTTTTGTTTTGGTGATTTTTTCATTTGACAAACTTAAAATAAATTCGTTCACAAATCTTATATATCTCTCCAGTAGTTTATAAAACATACAAGAGTGATATATAATGTTTATGAATAATATTAGAACCACAATGTCAGATGCACAAATAGTCAAACAACCAAAATAAACTTTGTAGATCTTGACAAGTTATGAAAGTTTGTAGTTGATAACTTTTTAATTTGAAGTCATCTAGTTATGCAAAACTGCGTCGAATTTGAAAATTTTAAAATTCAAATTTTTCAAAATACCTCAGATGGAGAAATGATTAAAATGAAAGTTGTAGATCTCGAAAAGTTATGAAACTTTTGTGTTGACAACTTTTTGATTTGAAATCATCTTGTCAACGAAAACTACGTTTCAAATTGTAAAATTTAAAAATTCAAAGTTTTATAAACGACCTCGGATGGAAAAACTACCAAAATAAAAGTTGTAGATCTTGAAAAGTTAGAAAACTTTGTAGTTTACAAATTTTTGATTTGAATTCGTTTAGGGCCTCAAATAAGCAAGTTACACTTGGTTTAGTATATATATGGGTAATCGAAACGGAGATGGAACGTATATGAGTGTGTAGTGCAGTGGTAGAGGAGGCTCCGCGCGAACGAGAGGTCGTGAGTTCGAATCCTGCTGACTGCGTGAAAAATAGTAGAACTTGCGATTTCGAGGGCGACAAGTGGGGCGCTGCCCAGTGGGCCCCTCCTCCAATAAATAAAAAAATTTCCCTATTTTTTTGGTTTTTTTTATTTTTTTTTCTTGCGAGTGCCAATATGTCAGCACTCGCGCGAAGCCTTCGCCGAGTGCCCGATATTTGGCACTCGGCAAAGAACCCTTTGCCGTGAATTCTTCGCCGAGTGCCCTTCGCCGAGTGCGCACTCGGCGAAGCCTTCGCCGAGTGCAAAAGGCTCTTTGCCGAGTGCTGCCAGCACCTCGGCAAAGAGCGATTCTGCTGTAGTGCTCCACACTATATATGTCGTGCCATCATCTGAGCTATATGGTCCATGCAAAGATCACGCCATAAATTAATTAATTAATTAACTTGTGTGTCAAAGGTTATGTAGACCACTACTAGAGAACAGACTTTTGATCCGCACCCATATTTGGATTTAGTCTCGACATTTTTTGCGTCCGGACTATAGAAAGAACTAATCCCAGTTGGACACACCAATCGAGACTAAAGTCCCCTGCCCAACGGCTATAGCCGTAACTTTTGCAGCATGGCGGCCTTTAGCCCTGGTTGGAGGCTCCAACCGGGACTAAATGTCATCCTCTACACTTGGAGCACACGACCGGGACTGAATCTTCAGTTCCGGTTTGTGATTCCAACCACGATTAGAGGTTTATCTTTACTCCCCACAATATCTACTCCACGACGGTCCTCTGCCCTAGCCACATCCAGTTCAATTATTTCGTCGCGTTTGTTCTTGCTCGGGGGAGCAGGAGTTCTTGCTGCCGGCTGTTGGGGTGCCGTCATCGCTGAGTTAATCTCGCTCTTCTTCCTCCCATTTCTCTCCTTTGTAGAAGTACACTTGTTGCACAGCATGCATGTTAGGAGTGCAAAACTTCCACAGCTAATGGATATGGATGAGATAGCTAGCACAGTACAGTACGTACGTGGTCAATTGATTCATTTCAGTAACATATCTTGCTACTTGTGGGGTCAAAAACCTACTGTACCATCGTGCATTTATATACGTATTATATATCTCGTCAAGCGTGTCCATACCTATTGAAGCTGGATTATCTAGCTGATGGATTTTTCCACGGTTGAGCTTTCATTTCAACTTTATAATGAACTTATTCTAAGTTCTTATCTGAGTCTAAGGGGTGTTTAGTTGGTGGGTGAAAAGTTTTTGGTGCGACATCGGATGTTGTAGTACTAATTTAGTCTATTAAAAATAGACAAATAAAAAAACAAATTACATATTCCGTCAGGAAACCGTGCGACGAATTTATTAAGATAATTAATCCATCATTAGCACATATTCACTGTAGCACAACATTGTCAAATTATGAACTAATTAGGCTTAACAAATCATCTCATAGAGTTATCGAAATCTGTGTAATTAGTTATTTTTCGGTCTATATTTAGTACTCCATGCATATGTCCAAACATTCGAGGTGATAGGTAAAAGTTTTTTTGGGTGGACTGGGTGAAGATCCCCATATACTCACCCATGATACTCACATTCAATTTGTCTGGTCCTTATAGAGTGATTATGAACACACGTTACTTTCATTACCTGCTGTCATATGTGGAAGTCTTCGATCTGATGGGAAATCTGACATGTCCCTCCACGCTATAATGTCGTGCCATCTGAGCTATGGTCCATGCAAATAGGACTAGTACGCATGTATATATACGTCATGTAAACCACGTCACGAAATCAGGTCATAAATTAATTAACTTGTGTGTCAAAGGTTAGGTAGACGCAAACTGAGCCTAACTCAGTTGGTTATGTTTCGTGTGATAGAACTCTGTTCATCCGGGTTCAAAGTCCTCGACTTGTCACAGGTGTCTAATTTTTTGAATTGTGCTTTCAGTGGTAGATGATGTACCCGTCGACAGCGAGACGCTTCGAGATGTGCTGGTATAGTCTTTTCGGAGGTGCTCATAGGGATAGGATTTCCATACGTGCATTCATAGGAGTGAGTGTGCATATGTGTTGAGCGTCTGCGCGTCTATATTTGTGTAATTCACCCAAAAAAAGTTATTTAGACAAGCACACCATGACCGGGCGGAAATTGTAAGAGTAATTACTACTGGCTGAAAGAATTTTTACAATATACTATCAGCCTATCTATGTAGATATAGTAGGGTGTATCATTAGAAGATACCTCATCAATAATAAGTCTACTTTCTTCTTCTCTCAAAGGTTTTTTGAAGGCCGTAAACTTATAGCCTACTTCTCTTCTTTCTTATCCACCTTAACATAAAGCTTAACTACTTATGGTGATTTAATATAATTATTGTTTTAAGGCCAGATCTAACCAAGAAAATATATGGTTTCTATGTTCATATCGATGAAGGTGTCAGTTAAGCAAAATGATAATATGATATTGTAATTATTAAAGTAAGAGGATGAAATGGTTTCATAGAAAAGAAACTATGTTTACACAAAACCAAGATACGAAGAAATATGACAGAAGAGATGATACATAATTGCCAAAATTTATTCAGAAAAAATTATCCGGTTTCTATGTGTACTGTATATAAAAATATGAGATAGTTTAGACTGTCATATCTAACCTAGTAGTTCGCTACAATCTACGGTACCTCTAAAAAATAAAGGACACATGTTTATGTTATCAAAAAGAAGGACATATATTTACAGGGTGTTTAGTTGGTGGGTGAAAAGTTTTGGGGTGTCACATCGGATGTTGCGACACTAATTTAATCTATTAAAAATAGACTAATAAAAAAGCAAATTACATATTTCGTTAGGAAACCGTGAGACGAATTTTAAGACTAATAATCCATCATTAGCACATGTTTACTGTAGCACAATATTGTCAAATCATGGATTAATTAGGCTTAAAAAATTATCTCGCAAAGTTATCCCAATCTGTGTAATTAATTACTTTTTAGTCTATATTTAATATACTTCGTACATATGTCCAAACATTCGATGACATTCGATGTGATGGATGAAAAAGTTTATAGTGTGAGAACTAAACACCCCTTAAGTTTAAGACAAATAATAGTAGGTAGCGGATGCATGATTTTGACCTGCCAACCACATGGGTACTCCCTCCGTCTTGTCTTATTAAAAATATCATTTTTAACTTTTAGATTTCTGGTTTGATCGTTCTTTTTATTCAATTTTTTATGTAATAAAAATGAATAATTATTACTAAAGTATTCTAATGATAAAATAATTTATAATAAAATAAATAATATTTATATAATATATTTGAATAAAACGACTAGTTAAATAAGAAGTCTAAGAGTAAAAAATGACATTTTTAATGAGACGCATGGAGTACGTGTGTGGTAACAAGTTGCACTATCTATACTGGCTGGCTTGGCATGATGGCATCAATGTTACTGACTATAGGCCCTGTGCTACAGCAAAATACAGGTCGGATGTGTTTCACGTGGTCAAGAGCGTGACCACAGTATGGGACGAATAATAATGACGATGCATGCATGCATGTGTGTGCTCGACTCTACTCCTGCTCCAGCTAGCTACCCCCATATGAAATCTGTAATTCTAGGCTGGCCTGCAACATCAATTTCATTTGTCATTGCCCGGCCTCTCGATCACATTCTTAATTAGCTCTAAAATAAAATACGGTACACTTGTTACACATGCATGGTAGTACTGAAGCTCTAGGAGTGCAAAACTTCCACAGCTAATGGATATGGATGAGCTAGCTAGCACAGTACAATACGTACGTGGTCAGTTGATCCATTTCAGTAGCATATCTTGCTACTTGTGGGGCCAAAGCCCTACCATCGTGTATTATATATCTCGTCAAGCGCGTCCATACCTATTGAACCTGGACTATCTAGCTCTGGATGGATTTTTCTACGGTTGAGCTTTCATTTCAACTTTATAATGAACTTAAATTCTAGGAGGCTGTTTAGTTGGTGGGCGAAAAGTATTTGGGTGTTATATTGAATGTTGTGACACTAATTTAGTCTATTAAAGATATACTAATAAAAAATAAATTACATATTTCGTTAGAAAACCGTAAGATAAATTTATTAAGATTAATTAATCTATCATTAGCTCATATTTACTGTAGCATAACATTATCAAATCATGGACTAATTAGACTTAAAAATTCATCTCACAAAGTTATCGCAATTGTAATTAGTTTTTTCAAGACGACATTTAATACTCCATGCATATGTTCAAACATTCGATATGATAGTTAGAAAGTTTTTGTGGTGAAAATTAAACACCCCTTAAGGGTGCGTTTGGGAGCGCTCCATAGAGCTGATTCTCATGGAGAATCACACTACTATAGAAACCTTTTGTAGGGGTGTTTCTCTGATGGTTTGTAGGGGTGGGTTAGGCCAGTCGCCCCTACCCAACCGTTTCTACAAATTGTTGATTATCGGTGATTTGTAGGGGCGCCCTTTTCCAGAAACACGATTCCGGATTAAAAAATGCAAAAAAAAAATGCAAAAAAAACATTTTTTTAATCGGGGGAGGTCCCCACCAGTCGCAATATTTTTCGCATGATAATCACGCGCTTTACGGCCGGCAGCATTCGAAACCGTGACCTCACCTCGCATGTACCCTTCTCTACCACTGCACTGCTCACACTCACTTGTCTCTATATTTGTAACGCCCCAGAGTCCAAACGGCTCAGATCCACTCTGCACGTTGAGCGAACCACACCTACCACCACTACAAGAAAAAGTGGTATTAACGACAGGATATGTGGTCGTTAAAGGTCAACATGTGGTTGCTAAAAGTTTTTAACGACCACAAAAATATGGTCGTCCATGGTTGTTAAAAACTTCGTTGTTAATACAATTAACGACCACACATAATTTCCCGTCGTTAACTTTTCAACCAACACAATTAACGACCACACTAATTTCCCGTTGTTAAACTTCAACAACGGGGTCACAACGGGATAATATTTGGTCGTTGATACTACCACATTAACGACCACGTATATAGTAATAACGACGATATTTGTCATTGTTAATATTGTAGTGTCATCTAGCATGATGCATTACAACCACATTTGTGGTCGCTAGTTGTTTCTACAACGTACTATGGAGGCATTAGTGACCACTTTTATAGCATTAACAGCCACACGTTTATCACTAATAATTTATATTGAAATGGCACTTCTTTAGCATCAGCAACCAATATGCGACATAATCACATAAACAATGCCATACTTTCAAAATAGGCAATTATAAATGAATTAATTTGCAACATTCCACAATTCAACTTCACACTGATCTTGGATGGTTCATGTGACCAGGGAAAAATACAATCCAAACATGAAAACTATAGTGGCTGACTTAAGGCCAATCATACTGAAAGCTTCTAGGCCCCTAGTGGGTTTCGATGATTGGATGACAATATAGATTATTGTGACTAACGTGTGAACGCATCTTGGCCCCTAGTGGTTTCCGTGATTGGATGAAACACAAGATTACTGTGACTAACGTGTTTTGCAGAAACAAAGATGAGTTAGTCACGGTAATGGTGACGATACGGGCATATGGAGTTCATGTCCCCTGGCGATGGAATCGTTTCGGTTTTCAAAGGACGGACGACGAACGGTGGTAGGCTAGGCTAAGTGTCGCATGGTGTTGGAGGACACTTAGGTAGTCTTAGGTCTTTGTTTTTCCTTGGCCGTACTATAAAGAGGGTGTGAATCAGTAGCTTGACCTAGATGAGTCTATTGAGGTAGGTGTGGTGCACACTTGTTATTTCAAAGCCCTAGGTAGCTCAGAGAGATGCCTTATGTCGAGAGGAACAAAAGTCGTTAAGACCGCGTCGCGATCCGAGTTGGTCTTGCCCTTGGTATGGGCATCGGGATGCTGGATCAGTGGCATCGGAGGCTCCGATGCCCACACCGACCTAGGGTTGGTCTGGTGCTGACATCGGAGGCTCCGATGGTGCCACATCGGATCGTCCGGTGTCACTGTTCACTTGGGAGTGAACTGTGCAGGTCATCGGATGCTGGCATCGGACGCTGAGGGCCAGCGTCCGATGGCCATGCAGAGATTTCCAGGAGGTCTTTTCGGCATCGGACGCGTCCCGATGCAGGGGCATCGGACGCTCCCCAGCGTCCGATGCTTCATAAACATGTCTGACAAGAAGGTACAGTAGACCGTTGGACGAGGTCATCGGCGCGTCCGATGCCCCCGAAAAAATACCTGTCTTGTGCTGTTTTTGGATGGCCGGGTGGGGGTATATATACTTCCTTCCCTCCATCCATTTGAGTGTTCTTGCCATTTCCATCTGCTGAGAGACACCTTGTGAGTGTGAGAAAGAGCAAGAGCCCTAGTGAGGTTGAGTGATTGCTAATTGTGAGAATTAGACACCTCCTAGTGAGAATTGAGTAGCAAGTGTGCATCCTCCATCTCTTTGGCCTTGTCTTGGTCAGCTGAGAGTTCTAGCTTGTTACTCTTGGTGATCGGCATCACCTAGACGGCTTGGTGGCGATCGGAGTGCTTGGTGATCATCCGGAGGCTTTTGGATGACCCAAGCCATGTTGTGACCGGTAGCGAGCGATTCACCGGGCTGGAGTGGCGAAGAATCAGCTCGTAGTGAGCACTTGATCCTTGCACGGATCAAGGGGGAGCGATACCCTTGCGCGGGTGCTTCAACGAGGACTAGGGGGGTGTGCCGACACCTCGATACCTCGGCAAAAAGATCGTCGTGTCATCTCTACTCTCTTTACTTCGCATTACTTTTGAGCAATTCAATTCCGCATTTACTTGTTGTTCTTTCATGAATTGAATTGCCATGCTAGAGTAGAAATGGCGTAGCAATAGTCTTTTTGTGCGGTTGATTCTTGTTCACACACTTCTAGCACTAGGGGTTAATTGGCTTGATAGGTTTTAATTCTTGCAAGAAGTTTTAGAAAAGCCCAATTCACCCCCCCCTTTGGGCATCTTGATCCTTTCAATTGGTATCGGAGCCTCGTGCTCTTGATTTAGGCTTAACCGCCTAGAGTTAAGATGTCCGGGTGATGGACCACCGCCCATGTTCGAGGGAGACGACTTCCATATTGGAAAATCTGTATGGAGTCGTACCTAGAAGCGGTTGATGTTAAATGCCGCGATGCCGCTATCACCGGCTTTGCCAAGCCCAAGGAAGGCACGAGCCTTACTCCTAATGAGGAGGAAAATGAGAAATGGAATGCAAAAGCCAAAAACATCATCTTTAGAGGCATTTGCAAAGATGTGTTCAATCGCGTTCGGAACCACAAAATGCCCATGATCTATGGAAAAACATTTGTGCGCTCCATGAAGGAACCAAGAGTGAGCGTGAGGAGCGTTATCATTTGGTTATGCAAAAGATGAACTCTTTGAAATGGTTGCTCATGAAAATGCAAATGAAATGTACTCACGCTTGAATGTTCTTGTAGAGGAGCTCAATGGTCTTGGCCTCACACAAATGCAACCATCCGATGTGTGAGGAAGATTCTATGTGTCCTTCCCATTGACAAATATGGACACATTGTGACGGTGCTACATCAAGGTGATCTTTCCACATCCACACCAACACAAGTATTGGGGAAGATCAATGCTCATGAGATGTACATGCACATCACACCAAGTGGTGCTCTTCCACCGACAAGAAGAAGGACTGGCCTTCAAAGCAAGCCATGACAAGAAGGGCAAGTCCAAGGCTATTGAGGTGCATCATGAGAGCACAAGCGATGATGAAGATGATTCCAACATTGCTCTCATGGTGAGAAGGACCACCAAGATGTTGAAGAAGCTTCACAAGAATGGAGTCAACTTTGACTCAAGAAAGAAGAAGTTCTTCACAAGTAGCAAGAGGAGGCCAATCTCCGAAATGGACTGCTACAATTGCGGTGAACTTGGCCATCTTGCTCATCATGCACCAAGCCCAAGAAAGAGAGCTACAAGAACAAGAACAAGAGCAAGAAGTATGACTCATCAAGCGAAGATGAGAAGAAGAATGACAAGTCATACAAGAAGAAAGATGGCAAGAAGAAGCAATTCCACAAGAAAGGTGGGAAGGCTTACATGTTGGTGATTGGCTCACCGACATTGACTCCTCCGGGCCTCATCAAATGAAGATAGTGATGATGAGAAGGAGAAGGTGGCCGCTCTAGTCATTGGCTCCTCTACACCACCACCACCACCATCGCCATCATCATCTACACACCTATGCCTCCCTTATGGCAAGGGTGACCGAAGGTACAAAACGATGATGACTCTAGTGATAGTGATAGTGATGGTGAATTTGAGGCTCCCACTTATGATGAACTTGTCAAATTGCTAAATGACTACTCTAAAATCATAAGAAATACTAGAGCTAAAAATGAGAAGCTTGTTAATGAAAATGAATCTCTTGTTGAAAATGTGATCATGCTACTCATGTTAGTGATGAACTAAAAGATGAACTTGCTACTATGTCATCCACTATCAAGGAGCTCAAGTCCTCTAACAAGGAGCTCAAAGCTAAAAATGAAAAACTTGATAGATGCATAGTGACTTAACCACAAGTTATGCCTTGCTAAAAAGACAATACACTCAAGTGAAAGTTGACTATGATGCTCTCACCATTTCTTATGATATGCTTTCACATGAGACACATGATGCTCCTAACCTTGTTGTTAAGTGACATAGCAACATCTTGTGAGGACTTGGTAGTGAGCATGATGAGCAAAGAGCTAGTGGCCAAGCAAGAGTGTGGTTGTGGCCGATCACTATGATGATTACATCAAGATCAAGAATGAGAATGCAAAGCTCAAAGTTGATCTAGAGAAGCTTGCAACCACAAAGCAAGTCATTGTTGAGACCCAAGATGATGAGTATAGCATGACGTTGAGCTTGACATGTTAAAAGAAGAGAACAAGAGATTGAAGATGGAGAGAGATTACAAGATGACACCATCTCAATAGAGCTTCAACAAGAGAATGACAAGCTCAAGAAGGAAAAAGAACACCTCACCACCGGATTGAGGAACTTCACCAAGGGTCAATGTCTTCAAAGTGAGCTTCTCATGAACACCGTCATGAAGACAAATAGAAATGGCATTGGCTTTCTTGAAGATAAGATGAAGCAACACAAGAGCATCACTAAGCCAAAGAAGAAGAAGATTGAAGATGCTATGAGTGTGGAAAGAAGGACACTTGCTCATGATTGTGAAGAACCAAAGCCCACACCCTTGCCCAAGCATGCTAGGCCCTTTGCTTTCAATGCTCACTACATGCTTAGACAAGATTCTAGTGGCAAAGTGAAGGTTATGTTTATGGGACTACCTAACAAGAGTAGGCCAAAGCAAATTGGGTTGCTAAGTCACTAGTTGAGAAGGTTAAGGACCGCAACAAGTTTGGGTCCCAAAAGCTCAGCTTGATTTCTTGTGTGTGTAGGTGAACTACAAGACGGTGGATCACATGGGTAATTGATAGTGGATGTAACAACATATGACCGGAGATCCCCGGATGTTACCTCACTAGAAGAGAATGCTGATGACCAAGAAAAGATAACATGGTGACAACTCAAAGGGCAATGTCAAAGGATTGGGCAAAGTGGCTATATCAAATGACCATACCATCTCCAATGTGCTTCTTGTTGCATCTTTGAGCTTCAACTTGCTATCCGTTGGGCAACTGTCACACCCTGAAATTTGCATTTCTTGAATTAGAGTTAAAATGATTTATTTATGAATTTCTGTGCTCATAAAATATAGAGAAATAAAACTTTTCTATAAATTAAAAATTTATCCTAGGGTTTAGAAACATGTTTGTGCATTCATGTTGGAGCATTGAGTTTTGTGATGTGTGGTTTTGGTTAAAATTCAATTGAGTTCAAAATGATTTGCAAACAATTTGAAAATGATTTTCTTGAAAGGGGTTTGAAAATAAAGACTTTTTGTTTTTCAAAAAGTTTGGAAAAGTTAAAGTTCAAAAACTTGTTGTTTCGTTCTTGTTTGCGAGTGAGTAAAGTTTTCCAAAAACTCGTTTACTAAGTCGTTTTTATCTTTTTCTCCGCCTTATCCATATCTTCTCCTAAAATCAAATTCTTTGTTTCCTTGCTTAACCTTTCTGTTGGAGTCTCCCAAGAATCTTTTTTCTTCTGCTCTAATTATTCCTTGGTGCTCATCACTCTCATCATATCTCCAAAATCTTCTCGAGAAGTTTCCAGCTTTTTCCGACACTTTTTCCTATTTTTCTGGGATTATAATCTAATTTTTAGATTTTCTAAAATCTTTTCATGAGCTCCAAATATTTATTTGAGTTCCTCATGTCCCAAATGCTCTGAGAATTTTTCCTGAATTTTCGGAGCCATTGGAGTAATTTTTTTCCTGGCTTAAATATCAATTCTAGACTTTTCTAGAATTATTTTAATCCAGAAATTAATAATTTCGAAAATAATAAAATCTGTCTTTTTCCTCCCTCCCACAAAGCCCATGTGCAATAATTCTATTAAATTCCAAATATCAACGTCTTTATTTACTAATGGGCTTTTATATTTATTTAGGTCATTAGTAAATGTGGAGGTGCAACGTCAATTAGCACCATATCGCTAGTTGACGGGGCATAGAGTTTTTCTCCCTATATATGTGTCCCATCCCTGGCCAAAGCACCAAAACGGAAGCCCTAGTTTGGGAGTCCGAAAATTTTTGTGCTCTGTCAACGGCCGCCAAATTCGTCCCCAACTCCGGTTATCGATTTTTGCTCTCGTTCATCCTCACAAAAGCAACCTGCAGTCAATATTCATCGCCGACGTCCGTCAGCGCTCAAGTAAAATCTGATTTTCGTTTTTATTTATTTAATTCGTAATTAAGTTCGCTGTATTTACGTTTGCCACTGATTTCAAATGCCTATAAATTCTTCGTTTTAACTCCGATTTAGTCCGTTCAACTTGCGTTAGATTCGTTTCGAAAAGTTCTTTCAAAATATATAACTTTCACCACTGTTTTCTGTAATAAAATTTGAGTTAAATCTAACCTAGTAATTAGTGTCTTTAATCTTGTTAGTATATATCTTTTCCGTTATAGCTCCGATTAGAGTGATCTTCACGTCTGTGTGTTCATAGCGAACGTTTAGATCAGTTTTCAAAGATCTTTATTTTTGTTTTTATGTTTGATGTATTGTTCTAATTATAGGCTATTTGCTTTGCATAATTGCCTTTGGATGCATGTGTGGTGTTCTGTGATCGTATGTCCAGTCGGTGAGTTGTACGTGGTGATCAAGAAGAAGTTCGTATCAGAGTTCAAGATCAAGAGTCAACCTTTGAAAGTATATAAGTCAACAGAAGAAGGATCTTGAGTTTAAGGCAAGATAGCAATCGAGTGTTCTTTTCGCAATCAATGAATCATGTTTACTTAATTAATGTATGCATCGAATGACAAAAATGGCTTATTAGCAACTTAAGAAATGTATCTGTACGAGCACCTTCGGGATTTACGTGCAACGTTGGGCAAATGCTTGTGGCTTTAGTCAGTATGAGGACCTTTTCATAGATTGTAGATAAGGCTCAGGATGCGGCAAAAGAAGGAACACACTTAGCAAGGAGTTGTTAGTGGACACCTGTATAGGCGCGTTGGGACTTGCCGAGACGGGTATAGTGCGGCTTCTGTCCACGTGTGTATAGGCTGCGTGTTATTGTGCCACCTGGAAGGAGGGCTCTACATCCCCTTGCGTTAAGACCTAGCGGCCCTAACTTGTTAGACGAACCTTTGAAAGGCTTCATCGTGAACCCTGCCGACCTTCCTTGGAAGTGGGTTAAGAGGCTGATCACCTCGGGCAAAAGGGAAATTCACGTCTCGCAGTGAAAGTGTACACCTTTGCGCAAAGTTTATTAAACTGATATATTAGCCTTGCTCAAGGACACGAGCGGCCTTGAAGACGTAAAGATTATGACTTTTGTTGGTTAACATGTTCATTATTTACCGTTTTATGCTATTCATTATTTATGTTACATTGATCATGAAACTTGGGATCTATATCACTTGTTGCTATACTTGTGGAGTTCAACATGGACTCACTCTTGCTTTTCCCCACACCTCAGGGTGTTAAGCTTTGGAGAAGCTTAGGCTTGTGGTCAACCAGTCAGTTGTCCCTGTGAAGTTGGTGTCTCCATCTGAAGATCGGAGTGTCTTCCCGTTGTCTGCTCTTTAAGGTTATGTCCTTTGTTATATATACGTTATATATGAGCATTGTCTTTCGATATTACCCTTTATTTGTAGCTATATGTGAGATTTGACTTCCTGGGCTCACATATGGTGTATACCTGGTTTTGTTTTTAAAACCGGGTGTGACAGCAACTTTGTGATCTTGGCTTTCAATGTTTGTTCACCGACAAAGAAGTGGTTGTGACCAAGAAAGATGATGCACAAGTGATCTTCAAAGGATTTAGATACAACAATCTCTACCTAGTGGATTTCTCCTCCAAAGAAGCCAACTTGAAGACATGTTTGTTCTCTAAGCAATCTCTTGGTTGGCTATGGCATAGAAGATTGGCACATGTGGGAATGAACACTCTCAACAAGCTATTGAAGAAGGATTTGGTTAGGGGCTTGAAAGATGTCAAATTTGAGAAGGACAAGTTGTGTAGTGCATGTCAAGCCGGCAAGCAAGTTGCAAACACTCATCCAACCAAAGCCTTTGTATCAACATCAAGAGAGTTAGAGCTTCTTCATATGGATCTATTTGGACCAACAACATATGCAAGCTTGGGAGGAAATCTCTATTGCCTAGTAATTGTTGATGACTACTCTAGATACACTTGGGTATTCTTTCTTCATGATAAATACGAAGCAACCCCTTCCTTCAAGAAGTTTGCCAAGAGAGCTCAAAATGAATTTGATGTGAAGATCAAAAAGATTAGAAGTGACAACGGAAAGGAGTTTGACAACACCCATATTGAGGAATATTGTGATGAAGTTGGGATCAAGCATGAAGTGTCCGCAACCTACACACCACAACAAAATGGGGTAGTTGAGAGGAAGAACCGGACTCTAATCACCCTAGCAAGGACAATGCTAGACGAGTACTCTACACCGGAGAGATTTTGGGCGGAAGCAATCAACACCGCTTGCTATGCATCAAACCGATTGTTCCCCCATCGTCTACTTGGCAAGACCCCCTATGAGCTACTCAACAACAAGAAGCCGGATGTATCCTTCTTTAGAGTGTTTGGGTGCAAATGCTACATCTACAAGAAGCGCCAACACCTAGGGAAGTTTCAACGCCGATGTGATATTGGTTTTCTTGTTGGTTACTCATTGAAGTCCAAAGCATATCGAGTATTCAACCATGCCACCGGGATGGTAGAAGAAACATATGATGTGGAATTTGATGAATCTAATGGCTCTCAAGGAGAGCATGAGAATCTTGATGATGTAGGTGATGAACCATTGAGGGAAGCAATGAAGAACATGCCGGTTGGAGCCATCAAGCCTAAAGATGATGATGATGATGTGCAAGTCATTGACAAGCCATCCTCATCCAATGTACCACTTGATGATTACAAAGATGGAAGGGATCCAAATGAAGATACTCATGTCTCCCATGATCAAATGGTGGTACAAGCTCAAGATGTTGGTGCTCCACAAGCGGCCCCTCAAGTTGTTGATCGAAGGACTACTCCTCTACTACAAGCTCATCCTCAAGATCTCATCATAGGGAGTCCGACAAGGGGTGTAATGACTCGCTCTCAAAAACTTGCTTTATTTATGGAACATCACTCCTTTGTTTCTCTTGTTGAGCCTACCATTGTAGATGAAGCTCTAGGTGATCCGGATTGGGTGAATGCCATGCATGAAGAATTAAACAACTTCACCCGCAACCAAGTTTGGACACTTGAAGAGCGACCAAAAGGCGCAAGAGTCATAGGAACAAAATGGGTGTTTAGGAACAAGCAAGATGATCAAGGCACGGTTGTTAGAAACAAGGCAAGGCTAGTGGCAAAGGGGTTCTCTCAAGTTGAAGGCTTGGATTTTAGAGAGACCTTTGCACCGGTTGCAAGACTCGAAGCCATTCGTATCCTCCTTGCATATGCATCAGATCATGACATTAAATTATATCAAATGGATGTGAAAAGTGCATTTTTCAATGGCTTCATAAATGAACTAGTCTATGTTGATCAACCTCCCGGGTTTGAAGACCCTAGATATCCTAATCATGTTTATAGGTTGTCCAAGGCGCTATATGGGCTCAAGCAAGCCCCTAGAGCATGGTGCGAGCGCCTCCGGGACTTCCTCATTGAGAAGGGCTTCACCATTGGGAAGGTTGACACCACACTATTCACCAAGAAGCTTGATGGAGAGATCTTCATTTGTCAAGTCTACGTCGATGATATCATCTTCGGGTCAACAAATGAAGCCTATTGCAAGGAATTTGGTGACTTGATGTCGAAGGAGTTCGAGATGTCTATGATTGGCGAGCTCACATTCTTCCTAGCCTTTCAAGTCAAGCAATTGAAGGAGGGGACTTTTATATCTCAAGAGAAGTACACAAAAGACCTCCTCAAGCGCTTCAACATGGATGATTGCAAGCCTATCAAGACTCCAATGCCAACCAACGGACACCTCGACCTAGATGTGGGAGGTAACCCGGTTGATCAAACTCTCTACCGTTCTATGATTGGTAGTTTGTTATATTTGACCGCATCTAGGCCCGACATCATGTTTAGTGTGTGCATGTGTGCTCGTTTTCAAGCCGATCCTAGGGAATCACATCTCATAGCGGTGAAGAGAATCCTTAGGTACCTAAAGCACACCCCAAGCATTGGCCTTTGGTATCCCAAAGGAGCTAACTTCCAACTCGTTGGGTATTCCGATTCGGATTACGCGGGTTGCAAAATTGATAGAAAAAGCACATCCGGAGGGTGCCATTTGCTTGGGAAATCACTAGTGTCATGGAGTTTGAAGAAGCAAAATAGTGTGGCCTTGTCCACCGCCGAGGCGGAATACATAGCCGCGGGTGCTTGTTGTGCTCAAATCCTTTACATGAAGCAAACCCTTTTAGACTATGGTGTAGTTCTAGAAAGGGTACCTTTGTTGTGTGACAATGAGAGCGCGGTTAAGCTTGCTAACAACCCGGTTCAACACTCTCGCACAAAGCACATAGATATTCGCCATCACTTTCTTAGGGATCATGTTTCCAAGAAAGATATATCCTTAGAGGGAGTTAGAACCGAAGATCAATTGGCGGATATCTTCACAAAACCCCTAGATGAGAACACCCTTTGTAGATTGCGAAGTGAGCTTAATGTGCTTGATCTAAGTAACTTTGTCAAAAGGTGAAAGGGGTTGTCTCTGCATTACATTGTAATATATGCCATGTTTAAATTATGCTATGCACATAGGCTTATCAGACGTGGTTAAGATAACCGCCCTAAAAAGCGTGTGAAGAAGCTTACCCATAAGCAAACTTGACAAGCAACCTAGATTCAAAATTCCGTATAGCATTGCATATGCATGTTTGTTGCTTTGTCGTTTCTTTTCGGTTATGTTTTGAGCAACCGCTGTGTTCGTCCACCGCTAGGGGGAGCATTTGAGGCTCCTAATGGTTGAGACCCCTAGTTTTGGTGGCCACATGTTGTCTCCTCGGGATTTATCGCCTATTTTACCTAAAAATGATATGTAGCCTATGGCAAAATATTTATAAAATAGAGGGTTTATGTGAGGATGCTCATACTAGGTTCCAACTGGTGTTTATTTGCCTCTTCTTTGAGTTGGAACTTGGTTGGGAAAGGGAGCCGCAACAGAGATCTTCGAAACTGCTCACATAGAGCATCGGATGCAGCATCGGACGCTGCATCGGACGCTGGTTCAGCATCCGATGCCTGCACTGTAGGCAGCCCCGGCTGAAACAGTGAATTGCCCGCGTCCGATGTGCTCTCAACGGAGCCTCCGATGCCCCATCGGAAGCTGATCAGCATCCGATGGTCAGGCACCGGACGCATCCGATGCGTTTTCGGCGTTTCTGGAGCTCTCTGGACGGGCATCGGCGCGTCCGATGTGCTTTCATCGGAGCGTCCGATGCTCCTTTACGTGGCGCAGTTAGTTCTTCTGACGAGTCGGTCCCACACGTCATATCTCATCGTCTCCTTCTTCCTCGCGCTTCCGAACCCCCGCCGCCGTCGTGCTCCCCGCGCCCCAACCCTAACTCACCGTCGGCCACCCACCCTCGCCCGAGCCTTCGCCGTCGGCCGCTCGACCTCCGCCGCGCTCGTGCTCCTCCATGCCGGACCGCCCTCTCCTCGCTCCCGCGTGCGCGCCCTCGTCAGAATACCGCCGGCACGTCTCCTCCACCATCGCCGGAGCTCGCCGCCGTTCCAGGCCTCTTCACCGGCGATCGCTTCTCTCGCGCCTCTTCCACTCTCCGGCGCCTTCCTCGGCTGGTCACACCCCCAGTGAGCACCCCGCCTACCCCATCCATAACCTATGCTCCCCACGTGTTCGACAAAATGCTTCAACGGCTGTTCATCACGTTTTTGACCCCTGTTTCGACCCACCCTCTATGCAGACACCTTTCGTGTGACGTGTGGATCCAGGAACGTCAGTGCTCTCCTCCTTCTTGGGTCGTTTCGTCGAATCGCGAGCGAGTCAGTGTGCAGTTGTCAGCTTGGTCAGTGGGCAGTGTCAGTTAACCCGGGGCCAAGCCCGCGGGTAAGGTTCGAGGCCAAGCCTCGCGAGTGACAGCGGCAGCATTTGTGAGTGACAGGGGGAGTTTGTGCCAGTGATTTTCTTGTCAGTTGATTGTCAGGGGCTTTCAGCGTCAGTTGTTTCTGTTCAGTGGCAGTTTGTCTGTCAGCGCCAGTCCAGAGCTTCAGTTTCTCGTTCTTGTCAGCCATGCGCTGCAAGAACGTTGGTGGTGGCCCCGACGACTCTCCTCCCCGTCGTCCCCCTTCCGGTCAGCGACCCGGAAAGGCGAAGCTTATCACACACCGGAAGCGCACTCGTCAGGAGCGAGAGGCCGCTCAGGCTCAGGCAGTGGCAGACGCCGCCGAGCGTGCAGAGCGAGGTGGCAGTGCGGGCGGACTTAGGATTGAGGATCAGCTGTCCCCCGAGCAGTGCAGAGCGATCAAGGAGGTCGAGCGTCGCCACGGTTCGCCGACTGGCACGCTCATGGCTGCCGGTCGTCGGACGACGTTCACCTCGCCCGGAGTTGAGCCTGAGAGCTCAGGGCAGGGCCAGGCAGAGGCCGAGGCAGCAAGGGCACCTGAGGCAGAGGCTCCAGGGGCAGAGGCAGAGGAGGTTCCTGAGGAGGTTCCACGACGCCGGTCGACCCGTCGCAGGACTGCGGTGCCACCCCGGCCCGACGTCCCTCTGCGGGTAGCCCGTCCTCCGTCGCGGCGTGCACCTCCGCCGATACCGCGACTTGACCTCAGGGGCGCCACTTGCTCAAAGATCCAGACCCTTCGACTTGTGCCAGTGGAGCAGTGGTTTCCCAGGGAGCGACAGGAGCAGGCTGGTCCGTCCTTCTATACAGTGCTGCAGGAGGACTTCTACCAGGGTTACAGGAACGCCGGGATTTCTTTGCGACCCCAGCATGTCTGTTCCCTAGAGGCAGTTGTGGACGCCGCAGGAGAGCAGATTCGCCCCATCCTCACTTTCCTACCTGGTCTGGCAGACCTCCTGGGGCGGTCTGGCTCCTATATTGAGGACTGGGTATTTCAGTTTTACGCTTCGCTGTGGGTGCACCCCGACCGAGAGACTATTGAGTTTGCACTTGAGGGGGACCACTACAGACTGTTCTCGTCCGAGATCCGGGATTGGTTTGGATTGACACGATCACAGACCCGGATCCACGACTTGTGTTACGACCGGACAGAGCCACCACGTCGCCCTCACGGTGGCGCCCAGCCTTTGACAGATTTGGTCTGTCCATGCTTCACAGAGCCGTTCGGTGAGGGTTCGAGCCGCACTCCGAGGGATCTCACCCCTACGGCTCGGATCCTCAACGCGATCCTACGGCGGACTTTACTTCCTCGGGTCGGCTTCGGAGAGGGACTTTCACGGCTGCAGCTATGGCTTCTTGCATATATGGTCAGGCAGCAGGAGTTCGACGTCTGGGACGTCATCTTGTGTGAGATAGAGGACACAGTGGCAGAGGGCATTAAGGCCCGCAGGCAGCTACCGTACGCGCACTGGATCTCCTACATTCTTTGGAAGGTAGCTGCCACTACAGGTACTCGCCTTAGTCAGTCCCTCACAGGGTCAGCGACCGTATTCCCCGAGTATAACATGAGCCAGTTGTTGGGATACAGTCGGGACCGCAGACAGCCAGAGCAGCAGACACAAACTAGCACACGTCAGAGACCTGAGGTGCCAGAGTCAGCTCAGCAGCAGGACGAGGCCGTTCAGGCGCTCGCGGAGCAGGAGCTTGCCGATCTCGAGGGTGGTGACCCACACGTGGCCTCGGATCCCACAGACAGCTCAGATGAGGACTACCAGCTCCCGCCTCGCTACCAGTCGCGTGCACACGACCACCAGGCAGGGTCCAGCGGTACTGCTTCCTCCGATCCCGCGCTCCTTGCTATTCTAGCACGGATGGAGGAGCAGCAGAGAACTGTCACTCAGGACGTCTAGAGGCTTGCCCAGGAGCAGCAGCGGTTAGCCCAGCAGCAGGCCCTCGCTCAGCAGCAGGCACAGGAGCGGTCTGATGCTCTTCAGCGCCAGATGATGGCTCTACAGCAGCAGACCTTGAGCTTCATGGAGAGGCTGGTGAGTGGACCTCCCTAGTGGCAGTGGCAGCAGCCTCCCCCACAGCAGCAGCTTCAGTGGCAGCCACCTGTCCTTCCTCAGCTGCAGTTTGGTCAGCAGCAGCAGTAGCTTCCAGGCCCCAGCTCCTCGCAGTTCACGAGTTTTACTACTCCAGGCGGGGCCCCGCTCTTCAGTCCGCTACGAACAGGGTTCACTCCCAGGCCGACAAAGTCGCTCTACGCTACGACGACTTCTGTGACACGAGACCTATCGGCCACTTTCAGCGAGCTCACCGGCTTCCCCACTCCTGACGTTCCGGATCCGGTGCCGACGTTGGCGGCTCCAGTGACCTCTACCACCGAGACTCTTCCGAGCTCTGTAGCGTCCTCAGAGCAGACGGAGCCCGTCCAGTCCGAGACCACGACGACCGTACAGGCTGAGTTACCTCCGATACATAAGCTTCCGCACTCCTCTACTCAGCTTGACACTACTACCGTGACTGTGACAGAGTCCGTGCCAGAGTCAGAGCAGGCAGAGCCGCTAGTGCTAGAGCAGACCCCGACCGCTTCGCAGCAGCTTCCAGTTTCCGAGGGACAACAGGCTACTGACACCACTTCTTCTGACTCAGAGGAGTACTTACAGCAGTTTGAGTTCTCTCAGCGCACTCCAGAGACGGCTCCTGACTCGTCTGCACCACCTCCGCCCTCCGACGCGTAGTTTGGCGCTTGATGCCAAAGGGGGAGAGTGGCCGAGTATAGCGATAGGGGGAGCGATGTGAGAGAGGGTTTTGCGTCTTATGATGTTGTGTTTTGTTCACATACGCTCTTTACTTATCGCATCTTTTGTGCATATTTATGTTATATACTTATGCTATGGATCTCATGACATGTTTGTGCTCACTATGATTTTATATATGACATGTCATTTCGCTTCGCTCATTACTTGTGCTTAATTCTCACTTGTTTATGTATATGAGCTCTTTACTCTTGCACTTGCTATTCACTCTAACTTGTTGAGTGCAGGATGATGGCATGACATGTTTGAACTTGCCCCTAATCATTTTCTCTTATTTATTGCAAGTTCATACATGTCATGATTTAAAAACCTCTTCTCTCTATACTCGATCTCGTGTTGTCATCAATCACCAAAAAGGGGGAGATTGAACGCATCTTGGCCCCTAGTGGTTTCGGTGATTGGATGAAACACAAGATTACTGTGACTAACGTGTGTTTTGCAGAAACAGAGATGAGTTTGGTCACGGTAATGGCGACGATACGGGCATATGGAGTTCATGTCCCCTGGCGATGGAAATCGTTTCGGTTTTCAAAGGACGGACGACGAAGACGGTGGTAGGCTAGGCTAAGTGTCGCATGGTGTTGGAGGACACTTAGGTAGTCTTAGGTCTTTGTTTTTTCCTTTGGCCATACTATAAAGAGGGGTGTGAATCAGTAGCTTGACCTAGATGAGTCTATTGAGGTAGGTGTGGTGCACACTTGTTATTTCATAGCCCTAGGTAGCTCAGAGAGATGCCTTATGTCGATAGGAACAAAAGTCGTTAAGACCGCGTCGCAATCCGAGTTGGTCTTGCCCTTGGTATGGGCATCGGATGCTGGATCAGTGGGCATCGGAGGCTCCGATGCCCACACCGACCTAGGGTTTGGTCTGGTGCGTGACATCGGAGGCTCCGATGGTGCCACATCGGATCGTCCGGTGTCATTGTTCACTTGGGAGTGAACTGTGCAGGTCATCGGACGCTGGCATCGGACGCTGAGGGCCAGTGTCCGATGGCCATGCAGAGAGGTTCCAGAGAGGTCTTTTCGGCATCGGACGCTCCCCAGCGTTCGATGCTCCATAAACATGTCTAACAAGAAGGTACAGTAGACCATTGGACGAGGTCATCGGAGCGTCCGATGCCTGGCATCGGCGCGTCCGATGCCCCCGAAAAATACCTGTCTTGTGCTGTTTTTAGATGGCCGGGTTGGGGGGTATATATACTTCCTTCCCTCCATCCATTTGAGTGTTCTTGCCATTTCCATCTGCTGAGAGACACCTTGTGAGTGTGAGAAAGAGCAAGAGCCCTAGTGAGGTTGAGTGATTTGCTAATTGTGAGAATTAGACACCTCCTAGTGAGAATTGAGTAGCAAGTGTGCATCCATCCATCTCTTTGGCCTTGTCTTGGTCAAGTGAGAGTTCTAGCTTGTTACTCTTGGTGATCGGCATCACCTAGACGGCTTGGTGGCGATCAGAGTGCTTGGTGATCATCCGGAGGCTTTGTGGATGACCCAAGCCATGTTGTGACCGGTAGCGAGCGATTCACCGGGCCGAAGTGGCGAAGAATCAGCTCGTAATGAGCACTTGATCCTTGCGCGGATCAAGGGGGAGCGATACCCTTGCGCGGGTGCTCCAACGAGGACTAGGGGGGTGTGCCGACACCTCGATACCTCGGCAAAAATATCGTCGTGTCATCTCTACTCTCTTTACTTCGCATTTACTTTTGAGCAATTCAATTCCGCATTTACTTGTTGTTATTTCATGAATTGAATTGCCATGCTAGAGTAGAAATGGCGTAGCAATAGTCTTTTTGTGCGGTTGATTCTTGTTCACACACTTCTAGGCACTAGGGGGTTAATTGGGCTTGATAGGTTTTAATTCTTGCAAGAAGTTTTAGAAAAGCCCAATTCACCCCCCTCTTGGGCATCTTGATCCTTTCAACGTGTGTTTTGCAGAAACAGGGATGAGTTAGGTTACAATAATGGCGACGATACGGGCATTTGGTATTCATGTCCCATAGCGATGGAAATCGATTCGGTTTTCAAAGGACGGACGACGAAGACGGAGATAGGCTAGTTCTAAGTGACATATGGTGTTGGAGGACATTTAATTAGTCTTAGGTCTTTGTTTTTCCTTTGGCCGTACTATAAAGGGGAGCATGAATCAGTAGCTTGACCTAGGTGAGACTATTGAGGTAGGTGTGGTGCACACTTGGTATTTCATAGCTCTAGGTAGCTCAGAGAAAGCCCTTATGTCGTGAGGATCAAAAGTCATGAAGGCACCGTCGCGATCCGAAGTCATTTCGGCCCTCAAAAGGGCATCGGGCGCTGGCCTGGTAGGCATCGGACGCGCGTCCGATGCCCACAGGACTTGGCAGTGTTGGGATCGCCACATCGAACGCACCAGAGGGGGTGCATCGGACGCGGCGGTAGCATTGTTCATCTGAGAGTGATGTTGGCGTCACATCGGACGCTGAGGGCCAGCGTCCGATGTCCATGCAGAGAGGTTCCAGAGAGGTCAGTTTCACATCGGACGCGTCTGATGTGGGGTCATCGGACGCTGCCCAGCGTCCGATGTCACATGACGTGTGTCTGTCAGAGCAGTACAGGTTACCGTTGAGCGGGGCATTGGAGCGTCCGATGCCTGGCATCGGCGCGTCCGATGCCCCTTTAACTGTACTGTTTTGAGCTCCTCGTGGATGGCTCGGTTTGGGGGGTATTTATACTTCACCACCACCTCCATTGAGGTACTCTTGCCCATTTGATCAGCTGAGAATCACCTTGAGTGAGCAAGGGAGAGCAAGAGCCCTAGTGAGGTTAAGAGATTTGCTAATTGTGAGAATCAGTGACCTCATTAGTGAGTTGTGAGTAGCAATTGTGCATCCATCCATCTCTTTGGCCTTGTATTGGTCAAGTGAGAGTTCTAGCTTGTTACTCTTGGTGATCGGCATCACCTAGACGGCTTGGTGGTGATCAAGGAGCTTGGTGATCATCCGGTGGCTTTGTGGATGACCCAAGTCAAGTTGTGACTGGTAGCGAGCGATTCACCGGGCCGGAGTGGCGAAGAATCAGCTCGTAGTGAGCACTTGATCCTTGCGCGGATCAAGGGGGAGCGATACCCTTGCGTGGGTGCTCCAACGAGGACTAGGGGGCGTGCCCACACCTCGATACCTCGGCAAAACATCACGACTTCCTCTCTACTCTCTTAACTTTCGCAATTTTCTTTGAGCATTTCAATTCCCTCATTTACTTGTTGCTATTTCATTGTTGAAATGCCATGCTAGAGTAGGGATGGACTAGGTGTAGTCTTTTGTGTGGTAGAGCTTAGCTAAAACACTTGTAGGCACAAAGGGGTGACATTGGGCTTGCTTAGGATTTAATTATCGAAAGAAATTTTAGATTAGCCCAATTCACCCCCCCCCCCTCTTAGGCATCTTGATCCTTTCAATTAGTATTAGAGCCAAGTGCTCTCGATTTAGGCTTAACCGCCTAGAGTTAAGATGTCCGGAGGTGATGGACCTCCTCCCATGTTCAAGGGAGACGACTTTCCATATTGGAAAATCCGTATGGAGTCATACCTAGAGGCGGTTGACATTGGTGTTCACCGCGCTGCGATACACGGTTATCCCAAGCCTAAGGACGCCACTCATCTTACTCCAAATGAGGAGGAAAATGAAAAGTGGAATGCAAAAGCCAAAAACATCATCTTTAGAGGCATTTGCAAGGATGTGTTTAACCGCGTCCGGAACCACAAAGACGCCCATGAGTTATGGACGGACATTTGTGCGATCCATGAGGGAACCTAGAGTGAGCGTGAGGAGCGTTATCATTTAGTCATGCAAAAGCTTAATTCCTTTGAAATGCATGCTCATGAGAATGCCAATGAAATGTACTCACGTCTCAATGTTCTTGTAGAGGAATTGAATGGACTTGGACTCACCCAAATGTCTCTATCCGATGTGGTGAGAAAGATTCTTTGTCTCCTCCCTATCACCAAGTATGGACACATAGTGACGGTGCTACATCAAGGTGATCTTTCCACGTCTACACCGACGCAAATCTTAGGAAAGATCAACGCGCATGAGATGTACATGCACATCACTCCAAGTGGTGGCTCTTCTTTGGACAAGACGAAGGACTTGGCATTCAAAGCAAGTCAAGAGAAGAAGGGCAAGGCCAAGGTGATTTTAGTCCACCATGAGTGCTCAAGTGATGATGAGCAAGATGACACCAATATTGCTCTCATGGTGGGGAGGACCGCCAAGATGCTCAAGAAGCTACACAAGAATGGAGTCAACTTTGACTCTAAGAAGAAGAAGTTCTTCACAAGTAGCAAGAGGAGGCCCATCTCCGAAATGGATTGCTACAATTGTGGTGATCTTGGCCATCTTGCTCACCATTGCCCAAAGCCCAAGAAGGAGAACTACAAGAACAAAAACAAGGGCAAGAAATATGATTTATCTAGTGAAGATGAGAAGAAGAAGGAGAAGCCATACAAGAAGAAGGATGGCAAGAAGAAGCAATACCACAAGAAAGGTGGCAAGGCCTACATCGTTGGTGATTGGCTTTCCAACATTGACTCCTCTGGTTGTTCATCGAATGAAGATAGTGATGATGAGAAGGAGAAGGTGGCCGCTCTAGTCATTGGGACTTCTCTACCTCCACCACCACCACCGGCATCATCCACTACACACCTATGCCTCATGGCAAAGGGTGATCGGAAGGTACAAAGTGATGATGACTCTAGTGATAGTGATAGTGATGGGGAGTTCGAATCACCTTCTTATGATGAGCTTGTTGCGTTGCTTAATGAGTACACTAAAATCATAAGAAAGACTAGAGCTAAAAATGAAAAGCTTAAACTTGATCATGAATCTCTTGTTGCTAAATATGACATTGCCACTAGTGCTAGTGATGAGCTTAAAAATGAACTTGCTAACATGTCATCCACTATCAAGGAGCTCAAGTCTTCTAACAAAGAGCTCAAAGATAAAAATGAGAAACTTGATAGGATGCATAGTGAGCTCAACACTAGCTATAGCTTGCTCAAAGAACAATACACAACTATTAAAGTTGATCATGATGCTCTTGTTATTGCTTATGACTTACTTTCAAATGAGCCGCATGATGCTTCTAACTCTATTGTTAAGTGTGACATAGCAACATCATGTGATGACTTGGTTAGTGAGCATGTTGAGCAAGGATCTAGTGGCAAGGGCAAGCAAGTGGTTGTGGCCGAGAGCTATGATGACTATGTCAAGATCAAGAATGAGAATGCAAAGCTCAAGAGTGATCTAGAGAAGCTATCAACCACCAAGCAAGTTGTCATTGAAACACAAGATGGAAGCTATAGCATGTCACTTGAGCTTGATATGCTAAAAGAAGAGAACAAGAGGCTCAAGATGGAGAGAGACTACAAGATGACCCCATCTCAATTAGCTCTTCAATAAGAAAATGACAAGCTCAAGAAAGAAAAAGAGCATCTAGCCACCGGGTTGAAGAAATTCACCAAGGGTCAATATCTTCAAAGTGAGCTACTCATGAACACCGTGATGATGACCGATAGAAGTGGTATTGGCTACTTGGAAGAAAGGTTGAAGCAACACAAGAGCCGCACTCCACACAAGCCAAAGCCCAAGCCAAGAAGATGCTTTGAGTGTGGAAAAGAGGGACACTTTTCTCATGAGTGTGAAGCACCACCATCCACACCCTTGTCCAAGCATGCTAGACCCTTTGCCTTCAATGCTCATTACATGCTTAGGAAAGACTCTAGTGGAAAGATCAAGGTCATGTTCATGGGGCCTCCTAACAAGAATAGGCCTAGGCAAATTTGGGTGGCAAAGTCTCTAGTTGAGAAAGTGAAGGGCCCTCAACAAGCAAGGGTCCCTAAAACTCAAGCTTGATCTCTTGTGTGTAGGTGAACTACAAGACCGGCGGATCTCATTGGGTGATTGATAGTGGTTGCACACAACATATGACCGGAGATCCCCGGATGTTCACCTCACTTGAAGAAAATGTCAATGACCAAGAAAAGATAACATTTGGTGACAATTCAAAGGGCAATGTGCAAGGGTTGGGCAAAGTGGCTATATCAAATGATCATTCTATCTCCAATGTGCTTCTAGTTGCATCTTTGAGCTTCAACTTGCTATCCGTTGGGCAACTATGTGATCTTGGCTTCCAATGCCTATTTATCAAGAAGGATGTGGTAGTTTCAAAGAGGAACAATTCTCAAGTGATCTTTCAAGACTTTAGATACAACAACCTCTACTTAGTTGATTTCACCTCCGATGATGCCAACTTGAAGACATGTTTGTTCACGAAGCAATCTCTTGGTTGGTTATGGCATAGAAGACTAGCACATGTTGGCATGAACACTCTCAACAAGCTATTGAGGAAGGACTTGGTTAGAGGCTTGAAGGATGTAAAGTTTGAAAAAGATAAGCTATGTAGTGCATGTCAAGTCGGGAAGCAAGTGGCAAATACACATCCAACCAAGGCATTTGTATCAACATCAAGAGAGTTGGAGCTTCTTCATATGGACCTATTTGGGCCAACAACATATGCTAGCTTGGGTGGAAATCTCTATTGCTTGGTTATTGTTGATGATTATTCGAGATACACTTGGGTCTTCTTCCTCCATGACAAGTCCGAAGCAACCCCTTCCTTCAAGAAATTTGCCAAGAGAGCCCAAAATGAATTTGAAGTGAAGATCAAGAAAATCCGGAGTGATAATGGCAAAGAGTTTGACAACACTCATATTGAGGACTATTGTGATGAAGTTGGGATCAAACATGAAGTATCCGCAACTTATACACCACAACAAAATGGGGTAGTTGAGAGAAAGAACCGGACTCTAATCACTCTAGCAAGGACAATGTTGGATGAGTACTCTACACCGGAAAGATTTTGGGCGGAAGCAATCAACACCGCTTGCTATGCATCAAATCGGTTGTTCCCCCATCGTCTCCTTGGCAAGACACCCTATGAGCTCCTCAACAACAAGAAGCCGGATGTATCCTTCTTTAGGGTGTTCGGGTGCAAATGCTATATCTACAAGAAGCGCCAACACCTAGGGAAGTTTCAACGCCGATGTGATATTGGTTTTCTTGTTGGCTACTCATTGAAGTCCAAAGCATATCGAGTATTCAACCATGCCACCGATATGGTAGAGGAAACATAAGATGTGGAATTCGATGAATCTAACGGCTCCCAAGGAGCACATGAGAATCTTGATGATGTAGGTGATGAACCATTGAGGGAGGCCATGAAGAACATGCCGGTTGGAGCCATCAAGCCCAAAGACGACGATGATGATGATGTGCATGTCATTGACAAGCCCTCTTCATCAAATGTACCACATGATGATGACAAAGATGGGAGAGAGCCAAATGAAGACACTCATGTCTCTCTTGATCAAACGGTGGTACAAGCACAAGATGTTGATGCTCCACAAGCGGCCCCTCAAGTGGTTGATCGAAGGACAACTCCTCTACTACAAGCTCATCCTCAAAATCTCATCATAGGGAGTCCAACAAGGGGTGTAATGACTCGTTCACAAAAACTTGCTTCATTTATTGAACATCACTCCTTTGTTTCTCTTGTTGAGCCTACACATGTAGATGATGCTCTAAAGGATCCAGATTGGGTGAATGCTATGCATGAAGAATTGAACAACTTCACCCGCAATGAAGGTTGGACACTTGAAGAGCGACCTAAAGGCGCAAGAGCCATTGGAACCAAATGGGTGTTTAGAAACAAGCAAGATGATCAAGGCGTGGTTGTTAGAAACAAGGCAAGGCTAGTTGCAAAGGGGTTCTCTCAAGTTGAAGGTTTGGATTTTGGAGAGACCTTTGCATCGGTTGCAAGACTTGAAGCCATTCGTATCCTTCTTGCATATGCATCACATCATGACATAAAACTTTATCAAATGGATGTGAAAAGTGCATTTTTAAATGGCATCATAAATGAACTAGTCTATGTTGATCAACCTCCCGGGTTTGAAGACCCTAGATATCCCAATCATGTTTATAGGTTGTCCAAGGCGCTATACGGGCTCAAGCAAGCCCCAAGAGCATGGTACGAGCGCCTCCGTGACTTCCTCATTGAGAAGGGCTTCACCATTGGGAAGGTCGACACCACACTATTCACCAAGAAGCTTGATGGAGAAATCTTCATTTGTCAAGTCTATGTTGATGATATCATCTATGGCTCAACAAATGAAGCATATTGCAAGGAATTTGGTGACTTGATGTCGAGTTTGAAATGTCCATGATTGGGGAGCTCACTTTCTTTCTAGGCTTTCAAGTGAAGCAATTGAAGGAGGGGACCTTTATTTCTCAAGAGAAGTACACAAGAGATGTCCTCAAGCACTTCAACATGAATGATTACAAGCCTATCAAGACCCCAATGCCAACCAATGGACATCTCGACCTAGATGAGGGAGGTAACTCGGTTGATCAAACTCTCTACCGTTCTATGATTGGTAGCTTGTTATATTTGACCGCATCTAGGCCCGACATCATGTTTAGTGTGTGCATGTGTGCTAGGTTTCAAGTCGATCCTAAGGAATCACATCTCACAGCCGTAAAAAGAATCCTTAGGTACCTAAAGCACACCCCAAGCATTGGCCTTTGGTATCCCAAAGGAGCTAACTTCCAACTCGTTGGGTATTCTGATTCGGATTACGCGGGTTGCAAAATAGATAGAAAAAGCACATCCAGAGGGTGCCATTTGCTTAGGAGATCACTAGTGTCTTGGACCTCAAAGAAGCAAAATAGTGTGGCCTTGTCTACTGCCGAGGCAGAATACATAGCCGCGGGTGCTTGTTGTGCACAAATTCTTTACATGAAACAAACCCTTCTAGACTATGGTGTAGTGTTAGAAGAGGTACCTTTGTTGTGTGACAATGAGAGCGCGGTTAAGCTTGCTAACAACCCCGTTCAACACTCTCTCACAAAGCACATTGATATCCGTCATCACTTTCTTAGAGACCATGTTACAAAGAAAGACATATCTTTAGATGGTGTTAGAACCAAGGATCAATTGGCGAATATCTTCACAAAACCCCTAGATGAGAGTAGACTTTGTAAGTTGCGAAGTGAGCTTAATGTTCTTGATCTAAGCAACTTTGTTAAAAGATGAGAAGGGTGTTGTCTTTGCATTGCATTGTATAATATGCCATGTTTAATTTATGCTATGCACATAGGCTTGTCAGACGTGGTTAAGATAACCGCCGTAAAAAGTGTGTGAAGAAGCTTACCCATGAGCAAACTTGACAAGCAACCTAGATTCAAATTCCGTATTGCATTGCATATGCATGTGTGTTGTTTGTCGTTTCTTTTCGGTTAAGCTTGAGCAACCGCTGTGTTCGTCCACCAATAGGGGGAGCATTTGAGGCTCCTAATGGTTATAACCCCTATTTTTGGTGGCCACATGTTGTCTCTTCGCTCTTTTGTTGCCTATTTTCTCTAAAAAGTTACTTAGCCTACGACAAATTATTTGAAAAATTGAGGGTTTGAGTGAGACACTCATACTGGGTTCCAACTAGTGTTTATTTGCGTCTTATTTCAGTTGGAACTTGGTTGGGAGAGGGAGCCGCAACGGAGAAACTCAAAACTGCCCAAAATGCAGCATCGGACGCTGCATCGTGCAGCGTCCGATGGTCCACTGTAGGCAGCTCCGGCTGAAACAGTGCGACCGTTGCGTCCGATGTGGGACCATCGGTGCGTCCGATGTCCCAACGGACGCTATCCAGCATCTGATGCCGAGGCAAAGGACGCGTCCGATGTATTTTTGGCGGTTTTGGAACTCTCTAGAACGGCATCGGAGCGTCCGATGTGTTTACATCGGCGCGTCTGATGCCCCTTTAAGCGGCGCTTTAGGTTTTTTCACCGACCGGTTGGCCCCACTTGTCACTCTTCCTTCGTCTTCGTCCAACCGCTCCAGCGCTCGAGCCCCCGCCGCCGTTTCTCCACCGCGCCAAGCCCTAGCGCCACCTCTCCCCTCGCCGGCCGCCGCTCCTCCACCTTCGAGCCGCCGCGGCCACCGCGCCTCGCTTGCCACTCCGCCACGCCCGCTCCTCCATGCTGGCCTCAGCCGCGCCGCCTCCACTGCTCGCCGAAGCTCGCCGTTCCATCGCCGGAGAGCGGCCGTTCTTCGCCAGTGCTCGCGCCTACTTCTCGAGCCCTACGGCGTGTCTCCTCTCACCGGCGTGCCTTTTTTCTGGCAAGCAGCACATCCCCGTGAGCACCATCTCCCCCCCTTCATAATCCCTGCTCGTCAGGTGCTCGATGAATTGCCACAAAGCACGTTCCTTGCCTTTTGACCCTGTTTTCCACTCGATTCCTTTTCAGGCTCTCTCGGCGTGACTCGTGGGTACTAGAACGTCGGTGCTTCTCCCCTGCTTAGTCGGTTTCATCTGCGTGTCAGGTAGCAAGCCGTGTCTCCCTCCTTATCTGTATTGCTTTGCTTCCGGATTAGAAATTCTTGTCTCTAGTGTATATGTGCTTATCGTATTTCCCACCTAATCTATTGCAGCGCGTCGGGGCAGCTTTCAGAGACTGATTGTTAGTTGGCAGAGTCAGTGAACCCGGGGCCAAGCCCACGGGTACGGATCGAGGCCAAGCCTCGCGAGTGTCAGTTTCAGAGGCTGTCAGTGTCAGGGGGAGTTACTGTCGGATTTCTGAGTCAGTTGGGCTAGTTAGTGGTTCTTGATTGGCAGTTGAGTTTTCAGTGACAGTCCAGAGCTTTCAGCAGCAGTTTCTCTCCGTTCTTGTCAGCTATGCGCTGCAAGAATGTTGGCGGCGGTCCCGGTGATTCTCCTCCACGCCCTTCACCTTCTCATGCCAAGAAGGGGAAGGTGAAGCTTATTACGCGCAGGAAGCGCAGTCGTTCAGAGAGAGAGGCCGAGCAGGCTCAGGCAATTGCAGTCACCACAGAGCGTGCCAAGAGGGGAGGCCGCAGTGGCGGATTACGGATTGAGGACACTCAGGGCCAGGCAGAGGCCGAGTCAGTTGAGGCAGAGGTACCAGAGGCAGTGGAGGCCGCACTAGAGGAGTAGACACGGCGTCGGTCATCTCATCGCCGGACCGAGGTGCCGCCCCGGCCCGAGGGACCTCGGCGCAGTGCACGTCCTCCTTCCCGACGTGAGCCGTCGCCGATCGCGCGACTTGACCTCCGTGCCGCCTACCTGCTCACAGATTTAGACTCTCCGACTTGTTCCGATTGAGCAGTGGTTTCCACGTGAGAGGCAGCAGCAGGTCAGCCCGGACTTCTACACTGTCCTCCAGGAGGATTTCTATCAGGGCTTTAGGAACGCCGGGATCAGCCTGCGTTCCCACAGAGTTTGCAGCCTGGAGGCAGTGGTCAGAGCAGCTGGAGAGCAGATCCGTCCCATACTCACGTACCTTCCTGGTTTGGCAGACCTGTTGGGGCGGTCTCGCACGTATATTGAGGATTGGGTGTTGCAGTTCTACTCGTCTCTTTGGGTGCACCCGGACCATGACCTGATAGAGTTTGCTTTCAGGGGGCACCACTTCAGGCTGTTTTCATTAGAGATCCGGGACTTGTTTGGATTGACACTCTCTCAGACCCGGATCCACACCCTGTGCTACGACAGGACAGAGCCACCTCGTCACCCTCACGGCGGAGAGCAGCCCAGCACCGAGTTAGTACGGCCTTGCTTCACAGAGCCCTTTGGAGAGGGTTCGAGTCGTACGCCGAGGGATCTGACCCCTACGACTCGAATCCTCAATGAGGTGTTGAGGCGTACACTTCTACCGAGGATCGGCTACAGAGAGGGGCTCTCTAGGCTTCAGGTTTGGCTGCTCGCATACATGGTCCATCAGCAGGAGTTCGACGTCTGGGACGTCATTCTCTCAAAGATGGAGGATACGATAGCAGAGGGCATCAAGGCCCAGAGGCAGCTACCTTATGCTCACTGGATCTCCTATCTTCTGTTCAGGGTAGCTGCCGTGACTCGTATTGACCCAGGACAGGAGCTTGCCAGGTCAGCGACAGTGTTTCCGACATATAACATGAGTCAGCTCCTAAGACACAGCCGTGACCGCAGAGGACAGCAGGCAGAGCAGTCCACCCCTCGCTCCAGCTCCCGACAGCGTCCCACAGTGCCAGAGTCAGCAGCGGAGCAGGACGAGGCCGTCAGGGCCCTCGCGGAGAGAGAGCTTGCAGACCTAGAGGGAGAGGCACCGTTTGTGGCCGAGGACCCCACTGATAGCTCCGACGAGGAATACCAGCTCCCACCTCATGCTCAGTCACATCCTCACGACTCTGAGGCTGGGATGTCTGGTACTGCTTCCTCCGACCCAGCACTTCTTGCTATTCTAGCACGGATGGAGGAGCAGCAGAGCAGAGTGACTCAGGACGTGCAGAGACTTGCTCAGGAGCAGTAGAGGTTGGCCGAGGCTCAGGCCCTAGCGCAGCAGCAGGCACAGGAGAGGTCTGACGCGCTTCAGCGACAGATGCTTGCACTTCAGCAACAGACTCTCACTTTCATGGAGAAGATCATGAGCGCACCTCCTCAGCCTCCTCAGTGGCAGTGGCAGCAGCCCCCTCAGTCGCAGCAGCTTCAGTGGCAGCCACCAGTCCCTCCTCAGCAGCAGCAGCAGCTACCTCAGTTCTCGGGTCCCTCCCAGTCTACCTGGTACTCCACTCTACCTGGAGGGGCCCCGCTCTTCACTCCGCTTCACACGGGTTTCACTCCACGTCCGACAGAGGGTCTGTTCGCGACGACTACTACCATGACGCGTGACTTGTCTGGGAGTTTCAGCAAGCTCACCGAGATGCCCATTCCAGATCTTCAGGGCCCGGTTCTGACATCGACTGCTCCAGTCACCTCCACTTCTGAGACTCTTCCGAGTTCAGTTGCTTCGTCAAAGCAGACAGAGCCTCTATAGTCTGAGCACACAGTGCCAGTTCCTCCTGAGTTGACACCTATACCCGAGCTTCTGCACTCCGACACTCAGGTGGACATAGCTACAGAGACTGCGACAGAGGCTCAGCTTGAGGACCAGCCAGAGCAGGCCGAGCAGACCCGGACTTCTTCACCGTAGCTTCCAGCTACTGAGGGTCAGCCAGCTTCAGCTACCTCATCTTTAGACTCAGAGGCTCTGCTCCAGCAGTTCGAGATCGCTCAGCGTACTCCAGAGACCTCCGCTCCCGACTCGTCTGCGCCACCTCCGCCCTCCGACGCTTAGTTTGGTGCTTGATGCCAAAGGGGGAGAGTGATCGAGTATAGCTCTAGGGGAGCGATGTGAGAGGGTTTTGCATCTTATGACTGTTTTGTTTCACATACGCTATGCATTGCATCTTTTGCAGTTTATTATGCGTGTGATTTGGACCATGGTTGACATGTTTATGCTCACTACGTTATATCTTATGTCATGTCATTCTTTTTCGCCCGATTACTTGTGCTTAATTCTATTTCATTATGTATTCGAGCTCTCTTACTCTTGCACTTGTTGTTCACTCTAACTCGTTGAGTGCAGGATGTTGGCATGATGTGTATGAGCTTGCCTCTAACAAATTTTCTTTTATTTATTGCAAGTTCATACATGTCATGATTTGAAAACCTCTTCTCTCTATACTCGATGTCGTGTTGTCATCAATCACCAAAAAGGGGGAGATTGAAAGCATCTAGGCCCCTAGTGGGTTTCGATGATTGGATGACAACATAAGATTATTGTGACTAACGTGTGTTTTGCAGAAATAGGGATGAGTTAGGTCACAATAATGGCGACGATACGGGCATTTGGTATTCATGTCCCCTAGCGATGGAAATCGATTCGGTTTTCAAAGGACGGATGACGAAGACGGAGATAGGCTAGTTTTAAGTGACATATGGTGTTGGAGGACACTTAATTAGTCTTAGGTCTTTGTTTTTCCTTTGGCCGTACTATAAAGGGGAGCGTGAATCAGTAGCTTGACCTAGGTGAGACTATTGAGGTAGGTGTGGTGCACACTTGGTATTTCATAGCTCTAGGTAGCTCAGAGAAAGCCCTTATGTTGTGAGGATCAAAAGTCATGAAGGCAGCGTCGCGATCCGAAGTCGTTTCGGCCCTCAAAAGGGCATCGGAAACTGGCCTTGTAGGCATCAGACGCGCGTCCGATGCCCACAGGACTTGGCAGTGTTGGGATCGCCACATCGGACGCACCAGAGGGGGTGCATCGGACGCGGCGGTAGCACTGTTCATCTGAGAGTGATGTTGGCGTCACATCGGACGCTGAGGGCCAGCGTTCGATGTCCATGCAGAGAGGTTCCAGAGAGGTCATTTCCACGTCGGACGCGTCTGATGTGGGGGCATCGGACACTGCCCAGCGTTCGATGTCACATGACGTGTGTCTGTCAGAGCAGTACAGGTTACCGTTGAGCGGGGCATCAGAGCGTCCGATGCCTGGCATCGGTGCGTCCGATGCCCCTTTAACTGTACTATTTTGAGCTCTTCGTGGATGGCTCGGTTGGGGGGTATTTATACTTCACCACCACCTCCATTGAGGTACTCTTGCCCATTTGATCAGCTGAGAATCACCTTGAGTGAGCAAGGGAGAGCAAGAGCCCTAGTGAGGTTAAGAGATTTGCTAATTGTGAGAATTAGTGACCTCATTAGTGAGTTGTGAGTAGCAAGTGTGCATCCATCCATCTCTTTGGCCTTGCGTTGGTCAAGTGAGAGTTCTAGCTTGTTACTCTTGGTGATCGGCATCACCTAGACGGCTTGGTGGTGATCAAGGAGCTTGGTGATCATCCGGTGGCTAGGTGGATGACCCAAGTCAAGTTGTGACCGGTAGCGAGCGATTCACCGGGCCAGAGTGGCGAAGAATCAGCTCGTAGTGAGCACTTGATCCTTGCGCGGATGAAGGGTGAGCGATACCCTTGCGCGGGTGCTCCAACGAGGACTAGGGGGTGTGCCGATACCTCGGCAAAAAGATCACGAAGTCTTTCTTACTCTCTTTATATACGCACTTACTTTGAGCATTTCAATTCCGCAATTTACTTGTTGTTGTTTCATTGTTGAAATGCCATGCTAGAGTAGGGATGGACTAGGTGTAGTCTTTTGTGCGGTAGAGCTTAACTAAAACACTTGTAGGCACAAAGGGGTGACATTGGGCTTGCTTAGGATTTAATTATCGAAAGAAATTTTAGAATAGCCCAATTCACCCCCCTCTTGGGCATCTTGATCCTTTCACATACAAATAACAAGGTAGCACTATGCTATGCTTGAAGGGATCCACCCATTAAATGCCTTCTCATGAACAATTATGAGGTCATGCTGGTAATGTTGCTCTTCATCTTGCTCCCTGCAATATGCAAATTTCAAATGAGCAACAAACAAATAAAATCGAATAAACAGATCAGGTATAAATAATCTTTCTAGGTGTTTATGCTTACAGATGATCACTCTTTATTCATGAGTTAAACTAGCTCTCATATTACGCTAGCACTGTGATGAAGAATTTTTCAAGTTGGATCTGTTTTTGGAGTTTCTCTTGCTCTTATCCTAGAGTTCCATGAAATAATTTTACTAACCATGGTCACAAGGGATAAAATGTGCAACACACAAGTCGTTGCTATGTAAGTGAGAAGATTAACACTTACAATGAAATCCTTGTTGTAGAAATGTTCCTTGACAAGCCACTCCCAATCAGGATTTTTAATCCCTTTAGGGTAATTCTTAATAGCTTGCTGCATATTCCTTGCTGGCTTAACAAATTGTCGATTCAAGTCTCCACACCAATTATTCTATAGATCTCTAGTGTGCTCCATGATCTCAGCTTTGTATACATCAATTTCAATATCCGGATTTGCATTTTCAAACTTGTCCTGCATAGGTATCAAACCAACATTTCAATATAAGCACAAGATTCATGAAGAAAAAAACTGAGTAATGTTAGAGTAATGTTACTTGTCCTGCATAGGTATTAAACCAACATTTCAATATAAGCACATTTCAATGCTGGACTTATATATGTAAGGGAGTGTGTACCTTAATTGCATCAAAAAATGTGGTTTTTTGAGCTGCTGGACTTACATCAGTTCATTTCTTCACTCTAATTGGAGTAATGTTTGAATCATGGACTATTCTACCCAACTGCCGTGGGAATGTTTTAGATAAAGCCCGATTGTTGTAGAACATTAATTTAATTTTCTCGCCCGCCTTTAGTTTTGCAACCTTCTTACATTTGTTTCTTCCACAGCCTTGCCGTTTCTGTGCTATTTTGCCACGTAAAACATATACAGAAAAAGAGTCAGATTCCTTGCAGCACGTGCCCTGTAGTGATCAATAGGACTGTTGTCATCTTTGCTCCTTCCAGCAAGCATCCTATCTTGATCAGCAAGCATCTTTGCTCCAACCTGGGACCCTAGCCATAGGACGGTGTCCGCAGCGAGCGAATGAGCGTCCAGGAGCATCGGCGAGCAAGCGCCCCAGCCCCAGCAGCAGGTCCGCCAAGCCCCCCGGACATCATCCGCGTCACCAGACTGCGCACGAGGACCACTCACGCCCCTTTCCCGCTTCCCACACGCATCTCATGTGTCACATCCCGATCTATTTTTGAAACATCTAGATACAACACTTGCAACATACAAAAAGTGGCAAGTGAAATAATTGAAACATATGTTTGAAACACTCACAAAAATAACTAAAAACACTTGAAACTCATTTTACAAAACATACGCAAACATCAAGATAAAATACGTACAATATGTGTCAAACATATGCAGTGTACAGATAAACACCATTTGCAGCATAAGTTTGAAAAACCAGATGAAACATTGGTAACAGACTTTTGCAACATGCATGTATAACTATTGTAACATATGCAATACTCTGATCTACTTTTGCAATATCGATACGAAACCATTGCAACGTACCATAGCAGAGCTGGAAACGGCCGGTTCCGGCCACCGGCGACCGAGGATGGTGGCGTGGCTTGGGCCTGGCCAGCAACGAAGGCGCCGCTATAGTCGCCGAGCATGCGTATGGAGCTTGGAGACGGAGGACGAGGCGCTGGCGACTGGGTTCGGCAGCAGCGTCGCTGGTGCGGCTCGTTGCGTACTGCTCTTCGCGGGGGACGGAGGCGCCACGAAGCATGGTGACGGCCGCCGCTCCGGAGTGAGTCGCAGCAAGAGATGGCGGCGTCGTGGGGAATGTCGGCGGTGGCGAGTCAGGCAGGCGGATGGCCTCACGAGCAGATAAAGTTGGGAGAGTGGAGAGTTGGGCCGTTGAATTTGCTTCTTGGCCCATCAGCATCAGCGTCCGAGCGTACAGACGTCTTTAACCCAGCATTACCGTATTTTTAGTCAAAAAATGGTAATTTTGTGGGTCCATTCATGCCTAAAATTACAGATTTAACTAGGAAATAATGCAAAATACAACATTCAAATATATGCATTACCTATGTAGCAAAAACGTACATCTCAAGAAAATTTTAGTCACGAGAAGGAATTTTATTTATTTATTTGACACATTTAGAGTTGACCACTTTGGATTTTCTTTTCGCAAACTCTAATAAGTGACCCGTCGTGCTGGGACGCAACCACGCGATGCGCCAGCCCACATGCGTGTGCCTGACCGTGTTCACCCGCACCTGCACCCGCGCTAACGAGGAAGCAGGAGGAGCTCACGCTGGGGAGGAAGAAGGAAGCCGCCGTTGTTGGAGACGAGCACCTCACCGACGTTAGGGTTCTGGCGGGGTTCGGGAAACTCAACTCCGGCGGCTCTAGGAGGAGGTTTGGGGGGCAGCCATGACACGGTGGTGGTGGCGGGTTGAGGGTGGCGCAGCGGGGAGGCTGGAGACAACCGGATCGGATGGGCGGGGTTGACGGCGGGGGCGTCGCGGTGGTGGTCGGCGGCGAGGTCCAGTGATTAGGGTGGGCGGGTTCGAGGGGCGGGGTGCGTTGTGGGCGCCACAGCGAGGTGGCTCACCGCCGGCCGTCAGTGGTGGAGGCTGGGGCGGTGGGACGGGGCGAGGTCGAGGACGACGTCGGCGAGCTTGCCCCTTATTTAGGGTGGTGAGGTCATCGGGTGGCGACGAGTAAGCCGCGCTCGGGGATATAGACCTCAAGATGGCACATCGCCCAAGGGGCATCATGTTCTCATTCTGGCGATAGAGTAGCGGCGATGGCATCTTGTCTTAGTTCTGGCCATAGAGTTGTGGCAGTGGCTCACCAGAGTGTTATTAATGTGTTTGGTGGTTATGCCCTTCATGTAGCAACCTGTTGGTCAAAAAAGATCCCTTAGGACATCAAAATGGCATACACTACTACGCTAACTAATACTCGCACTATCTCAGAAAGAGCGATATTTTAGAGTTCAAAATTTGACCCTCTATACTAACTAGGTGGGGCTATCTATATATTTACTTGAGTAACTAACTCTTCAGTTGAATAACTAACTCTTCCTTACAAAATGTTGGACCAACCCACAACTAATGTCTAATTATGCATACATGTGCAATTAGTTACAGTAGGTATCCAAAAGTTAGCATTCTTGGAAATAGAAAGTCCTTTAATATAGAGGGATCATTTTCTAGAATGGCACCCTTTTTACGGATGAGTAAATATCTGTGTGATCTACTCAATTCTTAAGAAACTATTATATCAAAATATTATTCCACTTAATATTCATTTAGACTTGCTTTACAAAATTTAAACAATAAGTAAATTGCTTCCTTTCTTTAAACCAATCATTAGTTGTGGCCTGCTGGTTGAGCATACTCCTGTTATTCAAGAGGTAAGTCTTTCGATTCCCATGTTTTTAGCTATTTTTTAGAGTTAATAATTAATAATAATAATTAAAGGTTCTATATTTTTATTATTTCCTCTCCTCACCAATGGAACTATGTGAGCACAGGAAGATTGAGCGGGAAAACAGCGATGGAACTCGTGGGAAAGGCTGATAACAGCACCCGACGACCACAAATTATACGTGGTCGTTAGCATCTGGTCGTAGATATTAGGTTTTCTTGTAGTGCATCATCGCACGTGGGGATGATACGATGAACTCTAGAAGCCTTATATGTTGGTCTAACTCACTTCAAACAATCAAGGTGAAACTAAACCCCCACAATATCTCAGTAACAAGCACATGGACCACCATGAGCCAGATTCCAAACTGGGTCGGGTGTTACATATTGTGGGGATATTACCTCCCCATGGACCTAATTGGGCCCTTCGTCAAGGATAGCTCAGCCCGAAGGCCCTGCGGTACGTGACCAGGCTATCGCATCTGCCAGGGACTGTCGTGAAGCCTTGTACGCCAAGGAAGATCTAGAGATAGATTCGGATTCCTTGTCTAAAGGAACCGATTGTAATCTGTTAGGATTCGGAAACTGTAACTCTCCTCCCTGACTATATAAGGCGAGCAGGGACCCCCCTCGATCGATCGAATCTCACCAGATAATACAGCCACCAAAACACAGGACGTAGGGTATTACGACGACTTGCCAGCCTGAACCTGTCTAAATCGCCGTGTCTCATCCCTGTGTTCACGCTTGAGTAGCCGTCACGCACGCCCCCTCAATCTAATCTACTACCTCGAGCATACCCCTCGGTAGACTGCCGACCATCTTTCGTCGACAGTTGGCGCGCTAGGTAGGGGGTGTGTGCTACGACACCATGGTCTGCCAAGCGGTCACTTTTCCTAGTTCCATGATCCTCCCCGAGCCCGGCACCACCTTCCAGATCGGATCTATGATCTGGACCACCGGCGGTACCGTCCCAGCTCCGGAGGTCGTGGAGCCTGCGCAGCTTCCTGCGCTGGACGCCTCGCCGTCCACCCTCCGCGCCATCGCGCCGGCGCCCCGCGTGCCAAGATCCATCAACTGTGATGACCTGGTCGAGGCAATCGATCGGGCTAACGCAAGGATCGCCGACTGCATCGACGTCGTCCAGGTGGCTCGTCTGCAGCTCTCCGGCCGTCCTTATCGCCAGTGCCACCATCGTACGCCATCGGGAGTCTCCAGCGTTCAACTCGCCCGCCGCCCAAGATCGGATCTACATCCGGCACTTCGCTCCGCTCCACGGCTCGCCAATCATGCTCCACCATCGGTCTCCATGCCCTACGGGCTGCGCGGCGCGGCATCCACCTTCCAGCACCAGGCGCTGCGACGACTCTCCGACCAGGCTAAGTTCTGCAGTTCCGACCAGATTTCTTCGACCAGCCTGCCTGGCCAGGCTTCTCCAGCTCCGATCGTCGGCACGGTGGCCCTCCGCGAGATCTCCTGTGACACGGTCTCGGTGACTTCGGCGTCTGCATCTACTTCATCTGTTAAGTCCGTCTCCATGCAGACGACGACCATCATCTCCATGGAGTCAGGCGCTGACTTTTCACCATACTACGGGGGTGTCATCTTCAACGTCTCCACCGACAGCGCTCCGCAGGCAAACGAGGCGGACGCCCAGCGCGCCGAACGTGAACAGCGCAACGCCAACCGCCAGCGCCGTCGTGATGAGGAGCGCCGCGACCAGGAGCGCCGCAACCAGGAGCACCATGATCGGGAGCGCCTTGGAGTGCGCAATCTCCAGGAGGAGTTCGACATGGTCGGTGAACACCAGGTGTACACAACTCCAAGTGCCAACCTCACCGTCGTCGCCAACGAGCTAGCTAGGCTGCCCGTCACTCCAGAGCTCGAGTGGATCGTCGCCCACGTCAAGGCTGCTGTTGTGCAGCGCAACGAAAAGGGGCACAGAGCCGCTCCTTCCGACTCTTCCCAGAGCAGGACCCGACCACCGAGCCCTCGTCGCTCAACCAGGCCGCCGCCGCCGCCTTCCCGCGACCAGGAGGTCACTCAAGGGCGCCATGACGCCCACCGAGCCCTGGCTCCCGATGCCTCGATAGGGCCTCGCCCCTTCACCACGTGTCTCCGGGCTGTCGAGTGGCCCCAGGGCTTCAAGGTCACCACCGTAGAGAAGTACGATGGCAAGGCCAACCCTGAGCAGTGGCTCATCACGTATGAGATCGCCATTCAAGCCGCCGGGGGTGGATCGGATGTGATGGCCAAGTACCTCCTGGTGATGTTATCCTCCTTGGCAAACAGCTGGCTTCACAAGCTTGTCGAAAGATCCATCGACACATGGGAGCAACTCAAGGAGGTGTTCATCAAGACCTATAGCGCTATCCACGGTGCGGGCGCTGGTCTCCTGTTCACGTCTTCGTCCGGCGAAAGGCTCCGATACGTCCTCCGGCTGCTGTTCCCAGCGTCAAATAACGCCGCCGAGTACGAAGCTGCTCTCCACGGACTCCGCATCGCTAGCGAGCTCGGCGTCAAGCACCTCATGGTCTATGGTGACTCCGCTCTCATCATCAACCAGCTCAACAAGGACTGGAGCTGCTCCAACGACAAGATGAACGCGTACTGCTCGGCCATCCGGAAGCTTGAGGACAAGTTCTTCGGTGTCGAGTACCACCATGTTCTCCGCGATTGAAATCAAGCAGCCGATGAGCTGTCAAAGCTGGTGTCGTCCCGGTCTCCGCTTCCGGCTGGAGTATTCATCCACGACTTGCTCGAGCCCTCCATCGCCAATCCGCAAAGCTCTGCCACTCCGATGGACGTCGATCCGCCGCCTCCGCCCGCCGATAAACTGGTCAGAGTTATTCCAGCATCGTCTCTGGACTGACGTGAAGATTTCATCAAGTACCTCTCCGAGAACCTTGTCCCAGCTGACAAGGTTGTGGCCGAGCGCCTCATTCGCCGCGCCAACAACTACGTACTCGCCGACGGTGTGCTGATGTTCAAGAACTCCAGGGCGGAAGTGCTCCAAAAGTGCATCTCCAGAGAAGATGGCGTAGAGATCCTCCTCGACATCCATGCCGGCATGTGCGGGAACCACGCCGCCGCAAAGACCGTGGTGCGCAAAGCCTTCCGAGCAGGCTTCTACTAGCCATCAACGGTCTCCGACGCCGAGAAGCTTGTACGCACCTGCAAGGGGTGCCAGTTCTTCGCCAAGCAAACTCATGTCCCCGCACAGGAGCTCCAAACCATACCGGCCTCCTGGCCCTTCGCCTGTTGGGGGTTAGACATGATCGGCCCGTTCCGACCAGCTCCCAGAAGCTTCAAGTGGATCTACATCGCCGTCGACAAATTCTCCAAGTGGATAGAGGCAAAGCCGATCACCAAGGCCACCGCCGAAAACGTCGTCGCCTTCATCGATGAGATCATACATCGCTTTGGCCTCCCGAACTCCATCATCACCGACCTGGGCTCCAACTTCACCGGCAACGTCTTCTGGGACTTCTGCGAAGGACGCAGCGTGCTCGTCAAGTACGTATCTGTCGCCCATCCTCGCGCCAACAGCCAAGCTGAACGCGCCAACGGCATGATCCTCGACGCCCTCAAGAAGCGGCTCTACCAGAAGGAAGAGAAGCATCCTGGTCGCTGGCTACGCGAGCTCCCCTCTGTGCTATGGGGTCTCCGCACCCAGCCCAGTCGCAACACCAGCGTATCTCCGTACTTCATGGTCTTCGGCTCCGAAGTCGTCATACCAGCTGACATCGCCTTTCGCTCTCCCCGAGTCGAGCACTACGACGAGGAGGCATCCGACCAGACGCGCTCGGATGACCTCGATCGCCTGGAAGAAGAACAGCTCGCCTCATGTCTCCGGACGGCCAAGTACCTCGAAGGTGTTCGCCACTACTACAATCGCAACATCAAGGACAGATCCTTCGTCGTTGGCGACCTCATCCTCAAGCGGAAGCTGAAGACCGACGGCCTTCAGAAGCTCTCCTCGCACTGGGATGGCCCCTACATGGTGAAGGAGGTCACCCGACCAGGCTCCTACCGTCTCTCTGACCTCGAAGGCATCGACGTACCCAACTCCTGGAGCATCGAGCACCTTAGGAGGTTCTACGCCTAAACGGCTTGTACCATGTACTCTCCATGATAAATAAAGATTCACCGACGTGTTCGCCTCGCCATTTTTTCACCATGATGTTTTGCCAGACGTTCGCCGACCTCTCCAAACGATCTCCAAATGTTTGCCGACCTCTCCAAACGTTCTCCAAATGTTCGTCGACCACTCCAAACGTTCGCCAGATGTTCGCCGACCACTCCAAACGTCCGCCAAACGTTCGCCGACCTCTCCAAGCAGCCTGGCTAATGCTGAAGAAGCCTCAGAGCCGGGGTTGCTGTCACCTCCATACACGTGCATGAGCATCTGCCCTCTGCACTGTGGAGGCCAGCAGTCCTCCCGAGTGACGTCCTGCCCTCTCTACGCGTGCATGAGCGTCTGCCCTCTATGCTACGAAGGAAAGGCTAAGCTCGGGCTGAGACTTCTGAGGCTATATGTCTAGTGCCTGTATACTCGGTCTCTGTATGGTCTCCAAACTCGCTCTCCATACGGTCTCCAAATGGTCTCTATACGCCTAAGTCACGCCTCGATCGAACCTCTCAGAGAGCGCCCTGCCTATGGTACCTCCCTACGCGTGCACGAGCGTCTACCCTCTGCGCTACGGGATGCCAGCAGCGGCTCCTTGGGGATTCCTATGACTCCTACGCGTATACGAGCTCCGCGCTCTACGATACAGATCATGGGATAACCCAAGGCCGAACTGTTCATCGCTTCGGCTCACGACTGAAGGGCCTGCGGCAATACGAGTGAAATACAAAGCACGCCGACTCGATAAAGCTTTGAATATTTCACTCAAGAGTCTATTTACAAACTAATCTTCTATGATACAATCTACTGCTACCCTACAGCGAAAAGATCTACATCAGCCACGAGGGCTTCGGCTGCCGGCTCTGCCACCATCTCCAGACGCTCCATGTCGGCCTTCGAAGTTTCAGCAGCAAAGCCTGCGCTCACCCTCTCCATCTCCATCCGCGGGTAGTGCGAATGGAGGATGGCGAGTCCATGAGCAGCCACGCTCTGCGCTGCCGCCTTCGTGTATGCCTGGAAGCGCCCCCAGAGCCCCCGCACCTTCTCTAGGACACCTTCGGTGGTCCTCCGCTCCTTCTCCGCCGGAAAAAGAGGATCCTCGTCGACGCACTGCACCAACGGGGCCACCTCCTCCGCCAGCATCCAGAAGCGGTCGGAGTAGAGGTCCAGCTTCTTCTCCAAATCTACAAATTGCAGGCGTACGTTGTCCCGGTAAACTGCAGATGGCATACCAAAGAATAAGAAGACTCTCCAAGACTACTCCTACCAGGCATCGACAAAGGGACTCACCTTGGTGCATTTCCTTCCACTTGCGGGTCTCCTCCTCGGCCGCCGCCTTTTCCTCCGCCAGGAGACGCCTCTCCTCTTCAGCCTGCAACAGCTCTGTGCGGACAATGTCGCCATCAGTCTTCCGACCAGGTGCTACATAAACTCCAAAGGATGACAAAAACTCCGATCAACTTACGTGCGGCGACTTCGTCTACCTTCTCTGCCTGCGCCATCAGCTCGGTGTTCTCCTGCTCACGCTGCTGGATGGCCGTCTCCAGCTCACGCGACCGCGCGTGGGCGTCCGCCAAGCTCGCCTCCAGACCAGCGAATTAGCCTTCGACGCGCTTGACCTCCGCCCGAAGTCGCGCGTTATCCTCGGCCAGCGGCGTCAGCTTCTCGATCACGAGTCTTCGCTCCTCGCTGACCTTGATGAGATGCTGCAAAAACGCCGACCAGATCAATCACCACCAAAAGCTACTACAACTTGTCTGGGGATGAAGGACTTCCATACCTGGACGCGCTCCATCAGCTTTGCGGCGTCACCCAGGAAGGCGCTGGTCTCCTCCGCCGTCACCTCCTCGTCGACGAAGACGAATTCGTCTCCTTCGACTCGGACAATGCGGACAGGCCCTCGCTTGGGCTCTGCCTCCTCCCGGTTGATCTCTTCAATATCCGGCTCCTTCGCGGGAGGCACCGGCACCCTCCTCTTCCTCCTCTCCCGCCTACCCAACCCTAGTGACGCCGCGAGCATCTCCGGGTCCGCCTCCGCCTCGCCCGCGTCTCCCATCCCGGCATCTATCACCGGGGACTGGGGGCTCCTCCACTTCCACGGAAGGCTCAGGGACTTCGGGAGCCAGCTCCGCCTCTGTCTCCTTCGCCACCGCCTCCGCCGTGGTCGCCTCGCCGCCCTGCTCCTTCTCCGTGGTCGGTGGAGGGCTTGGCTCTCTCCGGGCGTCCCCGCTGGTCATCCCGCCATCCTCCGACGTCACCGAACTGCACAACGAGCACGGGGCTTATCAACAACAATCTCTGACCAGAGGTCAAACACCGCAAAACAACATAGAAGAGCACTTACAAGGTCGACGTCTTCTGCACCCGTGCAAAACATCAGGCTTGGGGCTTCGGCGCTGCTTCGGCCGCCGGAGCTGTTTTCGGTGGCTCCGGCACCTTCTGCGATTTCGGCGCCTGCTTCTCCGTCGTCTTCTGAGGGGCGGCCTTCCCGCCACCAGCCGCCGACGAGCCCTGCCCGAATCGGGCACTGAGCGGGACACCGTCCTCGCTGTCGGAATCGTCGTCCGACCAGTCTGCCACCACCTTGCGACGCTTCATCGCCGCCTCCTCGTTGATACTAAAGCCGCCGCTGGTCTCCATCGACGTCTTCTTCTTCTTCATCGGCAGGGAAGCTCCGCGCTTCCCCTTGGGATCATCCCGGGCTCGGCGCTTGCTCGCCTGAGCCTCGGGGACTTGCTCCTCGCTGGTCTCCCCCTCGACGTCATCGTCCTCCACCGCCTCCTTGGCTCCAGAACGCGTCCGCGCCTGCTCGCGATGCTGGTCGACGCCTTTCGGCCAGGCCTTCGACGGGACCAGCAAGAAGTATACGCCGCGGTCCTGGCCACGAATCTGTTGCAAGTCAACACGCTGGAGACCACACCGACAAGATTACAATAACCTGAGCAACAAGCAGTTTACCTTCGGTGGGGGATTCGCCAAGCAATAGGACTTCCTCGGGTTCTCAATAGATTTTCGCTTGTTGAGATCGAAGAGCATCTCTAGGTGCAGTCGCGCCTGCCTCTCCGGGATCGGCTTCGGCGCTTCACCCGTGCCATCATTACCCCCGGCATACTCGTACGCCGGATGGACTCTTTCCTTGCAGGGTTGGCACCTCCTGCTGATGAAGTTCCAGGCGACTACGACTCCATCGACACTTTTCCGGTCCATCAGCTTCAGGAGCTCATCGACCTGCTCCATCCCCACCCTCCCAGGCCTGTCCGACCAGGTCGTCAATGCCACCAGCACAGAGGAGGGGTCGCAAGGCGGGCGCGGCGCCTCTTGGTGGATGTAGAACCACCTGGCCTTGTACTCCATCGCCTTTGATTGCAGGGGCATGACGATGTATTTGTCCGCCATACCGTCCCGAAGCTAGAGGTACACCGACCCGACGATGTTGGAAGTTCCGCTTCCGTTGATCTTCAGCTGGAAGAAGTGGCGGAACAGGTCGAAGTGGGGTTCTATCCCCAAGTATGCTTCACAGAAGTGGATGAAGACCGCAATGTGCAACATTGAATTCGGATTCAAGTTGCACAGTGCGATCTGGTAATACTCCAGCAGCCCATGGAGGAAGGGGTGGATCGGGACTCTGAGGCCGCACCTGAAGAAGGCCTCGAACACCACCAGCTCGCCGGTGTTGGGCGTCGGGTACTCTTCTCCGTACGCCTCCCTCCATCCGCCGGTCAACTCGTCCTGGAGGAGGCCCTCCGCCACAAGAGCCTCCAGATTCTTCTTTCGGAGGGTGCTGCGGGACCATCCCCGGGCCCACGACGGCTTCACGAGCTCTTCGTCCGCCTCCTTCCCCGTCGACTTCTTCGCCACCGCCGCCTTGCTTTGCCTCTTCGGCGCCATTGCTCCTTCGATTGACTCGGGTCTGGATCTGGATCTGGATCTAGGGTTGTGCTTGGGATGCTCTGCGCGCGCAGAAGGCGGAAGACGAGGGGAAAATGGACGGAGTGATTGACGAATGCAACGGCAAGTGAAGGGTCGCCGCCGCGGTCTTCGCATTTTATATCGCGCGGCGCGTCCCTCTGTCTCCAGGGTATTTGGGAGCCCATGGCTATCGCTCCCACGATCGCCACGTCGCCTGAAATCTCCGCGTACCGTTTCCACCACTTGATGGGCCGCCGAAGCACCGATTTGCAATACGGCCCGCCCGTTAGCCTCTGGCTTAAATGCATTTCTATTTATTTCGCTGGTATAACTGATTCCCTAATAAAGGTGCGCTACAGTCTCGGGGGCTGGCCCCACGGGTCAGCAATAATTTTTTGCGGCTGCTTCGTTACTACTACAGTAACTGCAAGTCGGTTTCTTCTCCAACAATGCTCCTCGACTGGGCTCGGGGACTCTAGCCTCGGGGACTTCGTCTACTACATTTATTATTCGTTTCTATTTTTGACCCTGCTACAAGGATCATCCTGCTCCTTACAGCAGGTTCGGAGACTACGTGTACTCACGTCATTTTTGCAAATGACTACGTTTTTTCTACAGATGCTTTACAAGCTCGGCACCACGTGTCTTCGACACCTACTACCACATTCGGGGACTAAGTGGATACACTTCACCTTGCGGTGAATGTATTTTCTTTGTCTCTGACAATTCAAGGACGCTACGTCAAGGTGGATTCGCAAAGACTTCCACTAGGGCCCCGCAGTCCCTTATAGTCTTGCAAAGCTCCCAGTGGATACACTTCACCAGAAGAAAGATCCTCAAATTTTTTCTTCAGCGCTTTATATCCGATCGGCAGAACGACTCCAGACTTCGATGGTCACGACCTGGTCTCTCCTGATGCTTCGGTGTTTTTGACCAGCTTTACCTGGTCGGAATGTCTCTCCAAGCAAATTCTCGACCAGACAACCTGGTCGGAGGTCGTCTCCAACATCGCCCGGATCAAGCGACCAGGTCTAACCTGCTCAGGAAGTCCCAGAATGCTCTGCCCGACGAATACAAAGTGCTCGGGGACTAGCTGTGGGGATATTACCTCTGTATACCCCCATGGACCAAATTGGGCCCTTCGTCAAGGATAGCCCAGCCCGAAGGCCCTGCGGTACGTGACCAGGCTGTCGTGTCCGCTAGAGACTGTCGTGAAGCCTTGTACGCCAAGGAAGATCCTAGAGATAGATTCGGATTCCTTGCCTGAAGGAACCGATTGTAATCTGTTAGGACTCAAAAACTGTAACCCTGCTCCCCGACTATATAAGGCGAGTAGGGACCCCCCCTCGATCAATCGAATCTCACCAGATAATATAGCCACCAAAACATAGGACGTAGGGTATTACGGCGACTTGCCGGCCTGAACCTGTCTAAATTGCCGTGTCTCATCCTTGTGTTCACGCTTGAGTAGCCGTCACACACGCCCCCTCAATCTAATCTACTACCTCAGGCATACCCCTCGGTAGATTGCCGACCATCTTTCGTCGACACATACACCCCCCTCAAAGGGCCTGACGTCCTCATTGGCCCAACACAATCAACTGGGCAAACGATGACCATGAACGTTCCCCTCTTAGCACACACGGCCACACGTCCAGTGACGGCACATGTGCCATGCCATGCACCCCGCAGGGTCTACATGCGCAATGAAAACTGGGTCGAGTGTTACATACACCCCCCCCCCTCAAAGGGTCTGACGTCCTCATCGGCCCAACACACACTCAACTGGGCAAACAATGACCATGAACGTTCCCCTCTTAGCACACATGACCACACGTCCAGTGACGGCCCATGTGCCATGCCATGCACCCCACAGGGTCTACATGAGCAATGAACCTCCATGTACGCGCCCCTGACCCGCACGCGTCCGTGGCCGTGAAGGTCGGCTTTGATACCATTTGTAACGCCCCAGAGTCCAAACGGCTCAGATCCACTCTACACGCTGAGCGAACTACACCTACCACCATCCCACTTACGCTTTCGTCCTTGCTTCACGTAAAAGGATTAACCCGGGATGGTGAGATGGACTCTAGAAGCCTTATATGTTGGTCTAACCCACTCCAAACAACCAAGGTGGGACTAAACCCCCATAATATCTCAATAACAAGCACATGGGCCACCATGGGCTAAATTCCAAACTGGGCCGGGTGTTACAATATTAGATTTTGGTTCTACTCATATTATACTAAACCGATTTTAAATTGAGTGTTTGAGACCCTAAATGAATTCAAATCAAAAAGTTGTCAACTACAAGGTAGAGCTAGAGTAAAATTGCAATTTGCCATTTGGGTTTACCTTGCTCTAGTGTTTTATATAAATTTTAATTAGGCTATTCACCCACCCCCTCTAGTAGGACCTTCTACACTAGTACAAGTAGCATTTTCAAAGGTTGTTAATGGGCCAATGTAAAAGAGATTATAAACAAGTTATGTCTGCCTCTGTTAATGATTGCTAAAAAAACAAAAAATAAGTGGCAATATCTTACATGATACCAAACAAGATTTTTTTTTGTCGATGGTGGATTAATCTTATGGGCATTCGCTAGCCAATATAAAAATGGTAGATTAGGACTTTTTCTGAGTACATATGGATAACCATTTAGAAAAAACGGATGGTCCAGCCAACACACATGACTGTGAAGTAGTAGGGGGTAAACTTACATCTTTTCTGCCTCTCTCTCTTTTTGACCTTTAATTTATCTCATATAACACCTCCCTACCACTCCAATACACAATCATTTGTAAGCATAAATAGGATGTTATCTCTTTTATCAATATTTTGTAATCTTGTATTAAATATTTTAGATAATAAATGATCACAAATGAAGAATGATGCAACTACAAAGTTAATTTTACACCATGTCAAACACTACAACTTTAGTATATTAGGACGTGATTTATTTCAGCTCACACAGTACCTACCTTTCACTGTACTACACATCCAAAGATTGTTTCGAAATCTCAAAAATTTGAGTATCAGAATATGAGAACTTAAACAAATATTTGGGAATCTAAGCATCTTTAGATAAAAAAAGTTATCAACTACAAACATGTAGATCGTGTTAACCACTACAACTTTGGTATTAACCATGTGAACATGTATATGAGGTCATTTGGAAATTCTGAATTTTGAATTTCAAAATTTATGAGCTTAAAACTCATATTTTCGAGTTTAAATGACTTTGAATGAATAAACATGTGAACTACAAAGTTGTAGATTGTATTGGGAACTACAACTTTGGTATATACCATGTCAACATCTGAGTTTGTTTGAAAATTCTAAATTCTAAAATATGAGAATTTAAAACAAATTGTTTGGGCTCTAAACAGTTTCCAATCGAGAACTTGTCAACTAAAAGGTCGTAGAGTGTGTTAAAAAGCACTACAATTTTAGTATAAAGTTTGTTTTTTAATCGACTACATATTTATAAGTTATGGTTGATTTTTAACACAACTACTTGTAGAGGTAGATCTCCTACGGGTGCTGCCTCTATTAATTGACTTTTAGAGACGCGGCCTTAGAATGTTTCCCTTTATTAATTGATTAATGAAAATGAACATCCTTATCGTCTTTGTAAATCAATGATTAACAGAGGTGGACTTTTTATAACGTCCACTTCTAAAAATGAGGTTGGCATTATATGTTTGTGTGGAGTCCGTCTCTTCATTTCCAGAGATAGTGACTAAAACTGTCTGTTTCTACTAATCAGAGGGTCCTAAAGGCTTTTTTGTGGCAGTGGTTTGTGCTAATTTCCACTAGTACACAAATGATTTCTCTTAGCGCTATGGATTTATTTTTATATGCGGTTTTGATTAACGGACGCTAGTGAAAATCAAACGGTGGACCCAAATCAAGAACCACCACTAGAAATCCATTTCTAGTGGCTGTTTTCTTAACAAAACCGCCACTAGTGGCGGTTTTCTTATGGCTACTGCCACTAGTGGCGGTTTTCTTAAGAAACAACCACTAGAAATACACTAGAATTTTAAAATTTGAATTTTTTAAATGACTTCAAATAGAGAAATACTCTAAATGAAACTTGTAGATGTCGAAAAGTTATGAAACTTTGTAGTTTAAAACTTTTTCATTTGAAAACATCTAGTTGAGGATAATTACCTCTAAAGTTTGAAATTTAAAATTCAAAATTTTTCAAAAAGCCTCAGATGGAGAAATACTCTAAATGAATGTTGTAGATCTCAAAAAGTTATGAAACTTTATAGTTCACCACTTTTTCATTTGAATTCGTTTAGGCCCTCAAATATTCAATTTAACATCGGTTTTGGATAATATGTGGGGAACCGAAGTGAAATATAGACATAAGTAAGTGTGAGGTGCAGTGGTAGAGAGAACTCCGCGCGAGAGTGAGGTCGTGGTTTCGAACCCCTATGGTCACGAAGCGTGTCTTCTTCGCGCGAAAAATTGCACGACTTGTGGTTAACCAGTTGGGGCCTTTTCCCGATTAAAAAAATATTTTGCTATTTTTTCAGATTAATTTGTATTTTCTGAAAAATATTTGTAGTAGCGGTTGCATTTGTATTGGCGGTTAAGAAAACCGTCAGTACAAATGATTTGTAGTGGCAGTTCTCATCAAACCGCCTGTGGTGATATTTATTTTCACTAACCTTTAGGACAGGCGGTTTAAAAAAACGCTAGTAGAAATACCTTATCAACCGCTACTATAGTATCTCTGTGTACTAGTGTTCCTGTCAGGTACGGTGTCTCCACAATATAAGTTAGCACTAGCTCTAGACTAGCAAACGAGAATGAGAAGATAAAGTAGACATATCGTGTTATCATAGAAAAGCATATTGTAAAATGCGCGAAATATCTCATGGCTCTACGGTTAGCTTCAATTTTTCGCACTATTAGTTAGCGAAGTAAAAAAATATGAATCAGCTAAGGTTAAGTCAGAACACTGGGACAGTCTAAATGAAATCTTTGGCTATGCTAGCTTTCGCCAGCTAATGTTTAGTAAGTTCTTCGTTTGCCGTTGTGCCCATCTGATCCATGGTCCATGCACACGTACCCACTACCCACGTCACCACTACAACGTCATATATTATTAATTGGCTGTGACGTCATATATTATTAATTTACTTGTGGGCCAAAGCAAACCCACACAAGCACATTTTGACCATATGCAAGCTGGCAACGTACAACTCATCAAAAATAAATAGTACTCCTAGCAATTACATTATAGGCTAGATGTATTTAGATAGTCCTACGTATATGTGGTAGATAACAAGGCTCAGTGTGGTTCCATTTAGGCCATGTTTGGTTCGTCTATAGACTAATTGCCATCAAAGCTGCTAAAAAAAGACCAAAATGACCCTGCTCGGCTCTCTCCCCGTGCCATTGCCGGTAGCCGGAAACAGGGCAGGCACTCCGGCAGCACAAGCTCGGAGCGAGCCCTGGCGGCTCTGGCGGTGACATGCCGATGGGCCGATCTAGCCCCAGCTGGCAGATCTGGCGCCCGACGGCCAAGCCTGCGCCATCGGGGGTGGGGGAGGGCACGTCGTCGCCGGGGCTAGGCGAGGGCACCACCTAGGCTGGGAAGAGCGCTGTCGGGGCAAGGGAGGGCGCACACGTTGGGGCTGGGGTGGGCGCCATCAGGGCTAGGCGAGGGCGCCGTAGGGGCTGGAGAAGGGCGCCATCGGGGTTAGGGAGGGCATGCTGCCGTCGAGGCTGGGTGTAGGGCACACGTTGGGGCGGGGTACATATCGCGGGAGGGGCAATAATGAGGGGCAGGAGCTGTGATTCGGGACTTTAGTCCCCTTTAGTCATCCTCCAAAGGACTAATGGACTAAACCAGTTTATTAGTCACTTTTTAGTCATCTTGTTTGTCAAAATAGTGGCTAAAACCAGGTGACTGAAATTTTAGTCACCTCGAACCAAATAGGGACAAATGTTTTTATCTACCAAAATCATGTGTGTGTGTTGGGAAAGTGGCACCACACTGGCATAAAAGCTAACAAAAGTTTCCTTGCCACTGGCTTCATTCTAGCTAGTTAGCAACTAGCTGTTTGAAACGCAGGAATTTTTTAAGAATCATGAAGAAATTTTACAGGATTTAATTCAATTCCACAGGGAAAAAGGCTTAACAAGAAAAAAATCTGGTGTTCCAAATAGGACAGACAGAAATCTTAGGAGTATCCAGAAATTAATAGGCCCTTTGCTCCACGTACGTGTACGTGTTTCACGTGGTCAAGAGCGTGACGTGACTACAGGCTGTATCTGTATGCATGGGACGAATGGACCCGATGCACATCATGCAGGTATGTGCTCGACGACCTGGACAAGCAGGTCAATGTTGATAGTTCATGGATCGTTTGGTCTTGTGTACAGTGCAGCTATATATATCCATAATATATGTAATTCTAGGCTGGCCTGCAACACCAATTTCGCTAGGCCCATAGTACGTACGTACGTGGATGAGCTCAGAAGGTAGGTATACGTGGTCGATCGATTTGAAAAGCATATCTACCCTACGTACTACAGAACAAACATGGGCGAATCTAGAATTTTTATTCGTTAGGTAGTGTCACTATGTTATAATTATAATCTTACAAATCTTCTTCTGCGGTAAATATATTGATGTATGTCATTGATGTTATGTGAATCTAGATCATTCTCCAAGAACAGACAATCATTATCAGATTACCGACAACTATCACACTAGCGGTTCGTTGCTATAACCACAATGATAAGGTAACCTATATTGATAGATATAGATTTTTGATGTGGGTTCATGCATGGTTATAACAGACAGTGATAAATCACTTTCAATATATCACTGTGATAGAGTAACCCACAGCTCCGTTCACCCTTTTGTTGTTGGTTGCAACTGTTTTTTCGTGCCACAGAACAGAAGTCTTTCCGTCTGCTAGCTTTTGCCTCCTTGTGGTTCATTACGTGGCCCTTATAGAATGATAAAATTTTCGTAAAAATAGGAACACACACGTTACATTCATTTGCCTGGGTGAGTTTTCTATACTCCCGGGAATAGTTACTCACATCTTCAATAAAACCACATTACCTACGAGTGCATACTCATTTATCAGTTTTAGTATATTTAAAATATTTCAAATCTTACTTACACAAAAAAATTTAAAAGAGCCCATACTTTTTAATATATTACTAAAATATCATTGCAGTAGTATATAAAATAAGTATGACCATATACTCTATGAATGCTTGCATACTTGATATATACATAGTTCCTTAAAAGGTCTAGTATGATCGTATACTTCGTCTACATACGCTTCATCGGATCATAAACCCAATAAATCAAGTGATATCACTTACTACCGGAGGCGCTGCCTTTGCCGAGTGCCGGAACCTTTGCCGAGTGCCAAATGTCGGCCACTCGGCAAAGTGGTTATTTGCCGAGTGTCGGCTCTCGGCAAAGCCAGGCCATCGGCAAAATACTCTTTGCCGAGTGTCAGACCCTCGGCAAAAGCAGACAATCGGCAAACGCAAATCTGTGTCGAGTGTCAGGCACTCGGCAAAATAAGGCCCTCCACAAAGACGAGGGCAGGCTAACTACCGTCACCTGCCGTCTTCTTTGTCGAGTGTCAGGATCTGGCACTCAGCAAAGACAGGTCTTTACCAAGTGTCAGGCTTTGGCACTCGGTAAAGTTTCCTTTTTTTGTTTTGGCCCCCAAATTTTTTCTGCAGCCCTCCTACAGTATCAGGTACTCTATGTTCAAATATGGTACTTTTCTCGGACTTTTTACTATATTTCTTTAATTTATTTCTTTTAATTGAATTTTTTCGGAAAATATAAATTTGAACTGCACGTGTATCGAATAATCGAATAACGGAATTTAGTGATTCAAAAAATAATATTCATGCTTTTGAGTGTATTATGAGGCCATATGCAGGGACAGACGCAAAATTTCAAAAACCTTGTTCACGTCACATTGCCGCCAACTTGCGGGTAATTTGTTTTTAAATTCTATAAAATGTAAACGAAGTCCAAAAATCATGAAACTTGACAAGACGTCATGACATCGCATGCGAAGGCTGTGATAAAAAAGGGAAAAGGTTTCGTGCACGCTGTCATACACGTGCATTACAAACAGGAGTACGGAGATGACATTTCATTTCACCGGTCATAGGTGAGTAAAGAAGTTGATGACCGGGTTTAGGATAGATGACTGTACTATCAAGAGCAGCAAACTTATTTGCATATCGGTCATCTAGTGCCACTTGAGCGATCTAACATTGCGTTGTTGCTAGGATCGAGTGGCGTGGTGAGTGCAAGTGAAAATCCTTTAAAAAATGGTTATAAAAATGCTAACACACTTGCACATGATGGTGTTCACTTGGTGGTGTTGGCACATTTACAAAGGAGAAGAAGTTGGAGAAGTTTAGGAGAAAAAACATAAGTTGAGAAAGAGAAGTAATGGCTCTTGGATTAGAAGTCTGTATTGATCCTTTGTGCTTTGGATCATATATTCATATGGGTTGTGTAGCCCTCTGAATAAGCTTTCCAAAATATCCAAGATCATCAAATTCCGAGTTCGGAGCTAAGAGTTATGGCCGTTCTCGTGGGAAGCTTTCTGGAGAGTGGCGGACTGTCTGCCATTTTAGTGGCGGACTGTCCGCGGGCCTCGGACTCGCCCATGGCAATGCATCGGACGCGACGTTCGCACTGTTCATGGGCTGACTGGTAAACGGCGGACTATCCAAGCCTATAAGGGCGGACTGTCCGCTGGCTAATTTTTCGGAGAGCAAGGTTGTCGGACAGATTCTGTGCAGGTCATCGAGTTTTAATGGCGGACTGTCCGGGCCTTGGGGGCGGACTGTCCGGGGTGACCGTTGGATCTCCTAACGGCTAGTTTCAGCATAATGGCGGACTGTCCGGGCCTTGGGGGCGGACTGTCAGTAATTAAAATTTGAGTTAGATTTAATCTACTAATTAAGGTTCTGTAACTTGTTTAGCTCATAACTTTCGCGTTATAATTCCGTTTTTCGTGATTCTCGCGTTTATGTGATCGTGGTAGATCGTACCTTCTGTTTTCAAACTTTTTATATTATTTTCTTGCTGATTGGTGTAATGTTCTAATTATAGCTTGTTTGCTTTGCATGATTGTGTTCCGATGATTGTGTGTTGATGTGATAATCGAGTATAGACGGTGAGAATTACGTTGGTGATCAAGAGCTCTACTTCAACAACCAGGAACAACCAGAGTACTCTGAATCAGGCAAGTATAGCATGGGATAATCCTTGTTGACCTATTCACCATGAAACATCTAAATTCATATGCATGTGTCTAATTTTGATCTCCTATCTAGTTTATCCTAGACTTTTGATCCGTTACCTTGTTAACCTTGGGATGCTATGCATTTGGGTAGAGTTTTGCTAGAGCTTTACTTAAACCAAAACATGATCTAATAATGGTGAATAAAACTTGATCTTTTTAGCAACATGGTTTAGGACCCCCTGTCAGCAAAAGCTGGGACATACAGTGCAACCATGAGGGTTATATGGCTCTGACCTTAGCTCAGTATAAGGACCTTTTCTAGCTTGTTAGTGGACACCTGTATAGGCGCGTTGGATCTTGCCGAGTTGGGTATAGTGCGGCTTCTGTCCACGTGAGTATAGGCTGCGTGTTATTGTGCCACCTGGAAGGAGGGCTCTACATCCCCTTGCCTTAAGAACTAGCGGCCCTAACTTGTTAGACGAACCTTTGAAAGGCTTTGCGTGTATCCTGCCCACTCACCTCGGAAGTGTTATGGGAGTAATTAACCCGGGCATCTGGATATCACGACTCATCGGGTAAAGTGTACACCTCTGCGCAGAGTTTAATAAACTGATATATCAGCCGTGCTCACGGATACGAGCGGCCCGGAAAACTCACAGATTAGTTGTTAGATGTTGTTTATTTATGTTGCTCATGTTGTTTACCTTATTGTTATGTTTCAATTATTATGATCATGTGGGTTGGGTTTTAAGCCTTCATATATGCTCACCTTAATGTTAAAATGTTGCCAAATAAAAGCTACTGCAGTTTAACCAGTGTCAGCCTTTTTGAGCCTCATGAACCCCATGTTACACTTGTTAAGTACGAGATGTACTTATGCTTGTTTATTTTCTTTCTACTTGGATAAAATCCCGGATGGGTAACAGATTGCTATGGTAATGACGACTTCCCTGAAGAGTTCTAGTCTTGCTGTCAACCAGTCAACTTCCCTGTGATGGAGCTACCGCGAGAGATACTTTATTCATCCGCTGCTATGTTAAGACTTTGAATATTATTCGTTATGTAATAAACATATGTGATGGTACTTCTTAAATTTGTGGCTTATGTGTGTGATTGATCTCTGGGCACACATGAGTTATTGCATTCAATTTTGTTCTTAAAATTGGGTGTGACAAATTGGTATCAGAGCTATGTTGACTGTAGGACGCAAGCCTAGTTAGTTATGGTCGTTTTAGTGGTCCTTGCTTCTCAATTCTTGCTATTTATCTTAGCCTTGTTAATTTATCAAAACTATATGCTTCTCTTTACTTGCTCTATTACACAAATATATTGATTCTATTGTATCTGTCTCTTGGTCTAGTCCATAGATGGCTCGTCGCATCACCCGCAGGACCATCGGTGAACGCAGGAGGGCAGGCAACCCCGTTCCGCAAGCACCGCAAGTACCCCAGGAGCCAGAACAGCAGGAGGTAGCACCGCAAGAGCCAGTACTGCAAGAACAAGCACCTCAAGAAGTGGAACCACAAGCGCCGGCACCACCAGTACAAGCTCCAGCTCAGCAAGCACCAGCTCCACAAGTTCCAGTACCTCCCGCGCCAGTGCCCCCAGAAGTGCTGGAGGTTGAAGACGATGAAGAGCTTCCAACGGGTTGGGACGTGGACTCCGGGTATCTCGTCGGAGCGCCCACAAGTCCCACACATCACAGGCTGATGGGACTTTTTGATGCCTACTACCCCGACAAGAACATCATCGTACAGTACACCCATTGGAGGTACAGTCATCCCATGGAAAAGACCTACTGGAAGGCAAGAGTGACTGTCGCTGTCCGAGAACCAGAGAGTGGCTTATACCTGCATGAGATGGTGATTGGCCACAGGGCTCGTCGGTCCACTCTAGCGTCAGCCTTGGAAGCCGTGGCAGTTGAAGCCTACAAAGCGTTCCGAGGTCGTCGTATTGAAGACATGAGGAATGACGCATACCGCTATCTGCCCTATTGGAACAGTGAGAATAAGGAGGCTATGGTAGAAGACCCCAATGCAACACCAACCGAGAAGGCCACACGAGATTTTCTCCTTGACAGGGAAAGGTCTAACGCGAACTTGGAAAGGCAGGTGATATCCATGGGAAAAGATCTCAAAAGATGCTATAGCACTATTGATGGGCTCTTGGAACTTCTCAATCAACCCCCTATGTACAAGAGGCTCCGCGAACCACTCTACAAATAGGCATAGGTCACCCTTCTATGTAATAAGACGATAGTAGCAAGCGTTTGTCGAGTCTAGTTAACTTTTGTGCTAGTGTGCTTCTTTATGTGTGAGTTGGATTATCATTATGCTTATGTGTGATTTGGATCTTTGTAATGAGTGTTGAGATATTGTGGGCTTGTCTACAAATCTCATAGTTAGACATAACGTTTATGAATAATAAGAGGGTTAGTTACATCTTGTCCTATGCTGTTTTCTGGAACAACCTGTGATCTTTTGGTTATATCTCAAGTGCTGATCGTGCAACATGGCTGAAAATTTTATGATGGAAAATAGACTCCTATATCTAACCAATGCCTCTGGAATCACTTCAATAGCTGTTATGGTTTGTGAGATATGGCTGTTTCAAGTTAGAGTTTCTGCGCAGTTTTGAGCACTGGACAGATCTGTTTGTTCTCTGTTTTTGACTAACTTAACGACAGAATCTGGGAAAATCACTTAAATAAAAGTTGTAGATAATTTCGTTATCTTTCCAACCGTGTATCACACGCCCTATTTGGATTTCTGGAACTCCGTATATGACTGTTTTTCTGTACTGCTGTTACTGGATCTCGCCCAGAAATTTTCAGATCTCCTGTTTCCTCTCATACAAGTGATCTTTTCATGAAAAGTTCGCTAACCTTGATCCTTGTTGGAAACACAGATGGCCGCCAGAGGAGGTGGAGTTGGAGGTGGACGTGGACGTGGCCGTGGTCGTGGAGCACCTGTTAACCCGCCACCACCACCCCCAGTTGACATTCAGCAGTTGATGGGCATCCAAGCCCAATTTATGCAAACTATGATGCAACATATGCAGCATCAGCCAGTTGGAGGAGCACCACCGATGCAAGTGAGGGACAAGAGGGGTGAGTTTTTGAAGGGTCACCCGCCAGTGTTCTCTCATGCCGCTGATCCCCTGGAGGCTGATGACTGGCTTCGTGCTATTGAACGCCAGCTTACCATCGCGCAATGCAATGACCAGGAGAAGGTGCTCTATGCTTCTGGTCAGTTGCAAGGAGCTGCTCTGGATTGGTGGGAATCGTTTCAGTTCGGTCAAGCCAACAATGCCCCACCTGTCACCTTTGAGGAATTCAAGACCAACTTCAAAGCGTACCATATCCCTGCTGGTCTGATTGAATTGAAGCAGGAAGAGTTTAGATCTCTGCGCCAGGGAGCCATGACCGTTGCTGAGTACCGTGACAAGTTTGCTCAACTGTCACGCTACGCTCCCACTGATATTGCTCAGGATGCCGATAAGCAGCGTCGCTTTCTCAAGGGTCTGAATGACGGACTGGCACTGCAGCTTATGTCCAATGAGTATGCCAGCTACCAGACCTTAGTCAACCGTGCTATTGTGGTTGACAACAAGCGCAAGGAGATGGAGGCTAGAAAGAGGAAGCTCCAAGGTCAGTCTTCTGGTAGTAACAACCGCCCTCGTCCTAGCTTTGCACCAGGCAACCAGCAGAGGTACCAGGGACCTACTACTCAGTGGAACCGCAACCAGGGACAGCAACGTCCTTCATACCCGCAGCAGCAGCAAGGAAACAATCAGCGCCCACAGCAGCAGCAGCACAATAATCATGCTCAACGCCAAGGTACCCCCGCCAACACCCCCATGAAGAATAGTGCACCTAACACTCCCAACAAGTGCTTTGTCTGCGGTGAGGTTGGACACCTCTCCTACAATTGTCCTAAGAAGCAGAATCAACAGACTCCACAGAGTCAGAACAATAAGGGACGTCAGAATCCATCACCTAACTCCGGCAAGGTGAATCACGTGTCCGCAGAGACCGTGCAGGAAGCGCCAGAGATTATGCTTGGTACGTTCAACATCAGTTCCATCCCTGCTACAGTTCTTTTCGATTCTGGTGCATCGCATACTTTCATATCTCATACATTTGTTAGAATGCATAATCTACCTGTTAGTCTCATGAAAACCCCTATAATGGTTACCTCACCGGGTGGAGGTTTGCAAGCTACGCTCCAGTGTATGCCTATAGATGTGTCCCTAGGGGGGGTAGACTTCTCAGTATCCCCAATTGTGCTGAGGACAGCTGGCATTGATTTGATACTTGGTATGGATTGGATGAAGAGGTGCAAGACAGATATACAGTGTCAAGATAAAGTTGTGACCGTTACCACAGCTAAGGGAGACAGAATCAGTGTGAAGGTAGTGCTACAACCAACACCGACTGCAACCGTGAACCAGATAAATGAAGAGGTTTTCCCGGAAGATCTAGTGGTGGAAGAGTTTCCGGATGTGTTCCCCGATGATTTGCCAGGTATGCCACCTGATCGCGACATTGAATTTATTATTGAACTTTTACCTGGAACTGCACCCATAGCTAAAATACCATATAGGATGGGAGTACCTGAATTAGATGAACTTAAGAAACAAATTAAAGAGTTGCAAGAAAAAGGGTTTATTCGTCCTAGTTCATCACCTTGGGGAGCTCCTGTTATCTTTGTTGACAAGAAGGATGGTGGTCAACGGATGTGTGTTGACTATAGATCGCTTAATGAAGTTACCATTAAGAACAAGTACCCGTTGCCAAGGATCGATGATCTGTTTGATCAGCTGAAAGGTGCATGTGTATTCTCTAAGATTGATCTGCGTTCTGGTTACCATCAGTTGAAGATTCGAGCATCTGATATTCCAAAGACAGCTTTCACTACAAGGTATGGGTTGTATGAGTATACAGTTATGTCCTTTGGATTGACCAATGCACCTGCCTACTTTATGTATTTGATGAACAAGGTGTTCATGGAATATCTCGACAAGTTCGTAGTTGTGTTTATTGATGATATTCTGGTATACTCTAAGAACAAGGGAGATCATGCTGAACATCTGAGGTTAGTACTACAAAAACTCAGAGAGCACAAGTTGTATGCCAAGCGCAGCAAGTGTGAGTTTTGGTTAAAGGAAGTCTCTTTCCTTGGACATGTTATCTCTAATGGAGGCATCTCAGTAGATCCGGGCAAGGTTGAAGATGTGTTGAATTGGAAGCCACCAACAGATGTGACCGAGATTCGTAGTTTCCTTGGATTGGCTGGTTACTATAGAAGGTTCATTGAAGGATTCTCCAAACTTGCTAAGCCAATGACAGCTCTGCTAGAGAAGAATGCTAAGTTTGTTTGGTCTGATAAGTGTCAAGCTAATTTCGAGGAGTTGAAGAAACGTCTGACTACAGCTCCAGTGTTAATTCTGCCAGATCTGAGTAAGGATTTCTCCATTTATTGTGATGCATCTCGTCAAGGTTTGGGTTGTGTTCTTATGCAAGAAGGCAGAGTGGTAGCATATGCATCGAGGCAGTTGAGAAAGCATGAGCTAAACTATCCCACTCATGATTTAGAATTGGCAGCTGTCGTCCATGCATTGAAGATTTGGAGACACTACTTAGTGGGTCACAAGACAGACATCTATACCGATCATAAGAGCTTGAAGTACATTTTCACACAGTCTGATCTGAATTTGAGACAACGTAGATGGTTGGAATTGATTAAGGATTATGATTTGGAAATACACTATCATCCCGGGAAGGCTAATGTTGTAGCAGATGCCTTGAGTAGAAAGAGCCATGCCAATGAGGTCAGAATTGCTTCTATGCCAAATGAGTTGTGTGCTGAATTTGCACATCTGAATTTGGGAATTGCGATCAACAGAGTGGAGTTAGAGCTTGAGCCAGTATTGATGCAAGAGATACGTAAGGGTCAGATGTCAGATGAAAAGTTAAAGCAGATAGCCGATAACATTGTTCTTGGCAAAGCATCAGGTTTTCGGTTAGATGATGATGGCACATTATGGCATGGAAATAGATTATGTGTACCTGCAATCAAGGAGATACGTGAGTCTATACTGCGAGAAGTGCATGAGTCAGCTTATTCCATTCATCCTGGAAGCACTAAGATGTACCTTGATCTGAAGAAAAAGTATTGGTGGGATGGACTGAAGCGAGATGTAGCCGAGTACGTCGCTTTGTGTGATACATGTCAGAGGGTGAAGGCAGAGCATCAAAGACCCGCCGGTTTGTTACAGCCGATGAAGATACCTGAATGGAAGTGGGAAGAAGTCGGTATGGACTTCATAGTTGGGTTACCTCGTACTCAGAGAGGTTACGACTCCATATGGGTAATAGTCGATCGATTGACCAAAGTTGCTCACTTTATACCAGTTAAAACTACCTATACGGGAGCTAGATTGGCAGAATTGTATATGGAACGGATAGTATGTTTGCATGGAGTGCCCCGAAAGATTGTGTCAGATCGTGGTACTCAGTTCACCTCTCACTTTTGGCAGATGATACATCGATCATTAGGCACAAGGTTGAACTTCAGTACTGCTTATCATCCACAGACTGATGGACAGACGGAAAGAACCAATCAGATTTTGGAAGACATGTTGAGAGCTTGTGCATTACAGTATGGCACCAGTTGGGACAAGAATCTGTGTTATGCAGAGTTCTCATACAACAACAGTTATCAGGAGAGTCTTAAGATGGCACCGTTTGAAGCCTTGTATGGTAGACAGTGTAGAACACCGTTGTTCTGGGATCAGACAGGTGAGAGTCAAGTGTTTGGACCTGATGTGTTGAGGAATGCCGAGGAACATGTCAGAATAATCAGAGATAACCTGAGAGCTGCTCAGTCCCGACAGAAGAGTTATGCAAACAACCGTCGTCGAGATCTATCTTTTGCAGTAGGTGATTATGTCTACCTAAAGGTGTCACCGATGAGAGGTGTGAAAAGGTTCAATAAGAAAGGAAAGTTAGCACCAAGGTATATTGGACCGTTCAAAATTCTTGAAAGACGTGGCGAAGTGGCATATCAGTTAGAGTTGCCTGAAAGCTTGTCAAGAGTGCATGATGTGTTTCATGTCTCTCAGTTGAAAAAGTGCCTGCGATTACCCGAAGAACAGATACCGTTGGAAGAGCTCACGGTTAAGGAAGATTTGACTTATGATGAGTACCCAACAAGAATTTTAGAGACAGCCGAAAGAGTTACCCGGAGCAGAGTAATAAAGATGTGTAAGGTTCAGTGGAATCGGTATTCAGAAGCAGAGGCAACTTGGGAAAGAGAAGAGGATTTGAGAAAGTCATACCCGCAGTTGTTTGAGTAAGCATCGTTGGAATCTCGAGGACGAGATTCTTTAAGGGGGGTAGAATTGTAACATCCCAAAATTTGCATCAATTTAAAAATAGGCAATATGATTTAATTATGCATTTTGTGTGTTGCATAAAACTTAGTTAATAAATTATTTGCAAAAGCTAAAATTAATCCTAGGCCAAAGATCATGTTGATGCATACATGCTGGTGCATATCTTATTTTTGTGATGTGTGGTTTTAGTTCAAAAGTTGTTTGAATTCAAAAAGGATTTAAAAATGCATTTGAAAAATCAAATCTGAAATTGGAAAACAATTTTCCTTCTCTTCCTCCTCCTTTCTCCCTTCTGGCCCAAGCCAGCTCGGCCGGCCCGCTCCCTCCCTCTTGCTGGCCTGCTTCCCTCTCCTCTCTCTTGCCCGCGTGGGCCGCCGCTCCGGCCCAGCTCGCGCGCAGCGTCGTAGCTCCGCGCCGCCCGGCCCAGCAGCCCAGCGCAGCGCCGCAGCCCTGCGCTGAGCCGAGGGTCCAGCCTCGGCGCTGCACTCGCCTGAGCGTCGCCGTCTCCGCGCTGAGCCGAGGGTCCAGCCTCGGCGCAGCCTCGCGCGAGCATAGCCGTTTCCGTCTCGCCCGAGGGTCCAGCCTCGTCTCGCCCGAGGGTCCAGCCTCGCGTGCGCGTAGCAGTCTCCGTCTCGCCCGAGGGTTCAGCCTCGCGCGAGCGTAGCCTTCTCCGCCTCGCCCGAGGGTCCAGCCTCGCGTGGGCGTCGCCGTCTCCGTCTAGCCCGAGCGTCGCCGCTCCCGCGCCCGCTCTCGCTGACAAAGCGCCCCCGCCTGTCAGCGTCCCATCGCTCCTTCTCCCTCTCGTATCCGGCTCGGACTCCATGACCGGGATCGAGTCCATCCTCGCTACGCGTCCTCGCTTGCCAAATCGACCGAACCGACCCTCTTATAAGGTCCCCAGGAACCCGCCGCCTCTCCCCACGCAATCAGCTTGAGCTCTTGTGCCCTAGTTCGCCCCCGCGGCAAGCTCCGCACGCCGCAAGATTTCCGCCGCCAACAACCCGACGATTCATCGAGTTCCCGCGCCCGTAAGTGGTACCTCGAGTTTCCCCTTGATCTCTCGAAGCTAACCGAGTGTGTTCCCCTTTTTCTCCTCTTCGTTTTGATGCCTTAATCGCTCGCCGTCGCTTTCCAGAGCCGCCGTCCGCCTCGACGAGCGATACGCCGCCACCAGATCGTCTCCGACCTCGTCTGTGCCTCTGGTGAGTTCGCCTTGAGCTTCTTGTTCGATTGAACCCGCTCCCGAGGCCTCTACCGCTCTGTAGCGCAATCCCGAGCCGCGCCGCCGCCTTCCGGCCGTGGAGCCGCCGCGTCCTTCTTTCTCTCCGGTGAAAAGCGCCGCCGGCCCTCCCTGATCTAATCCCGAGCGTCCATCTCAGATCCGACGCACACCAGAGCTCGATACCCCTTCGTCTGTCACCTTTGCTAAAGAGTCCCCAAATATTTAGGTCTAAACCCGCGGTCCCAAAGGCCCTGTTCTTTGAGTCTGCGTTTTCTTCTGTTTGAGCCCCTGCGCTTTGTCCTATTTGAGGCGCAGTCCATCCAATCCGCAGATTCGTTTTAAATCAATTTAAATACAAAATCAATTTCAGTTTATTTACAGTTTTGCCACTGATTTCAAATGCTTATAACTTCTACGTTTTTAGTCCGTTTTAGTCCGTTCAAGTTGCGTTAGATTCGTTTTGAAAAGATCTATCTAACGGTATGAAAATATATACTGCTTTCAGTAATTAAAATTTGAGTTAGATTTAATCTACTAATTAAGGTTCTGTAACTTGTTTAGCTCATAACTTTCGCGTTATAATTCCGTTTTTCGTGATTCTCGCGTTTATGTGATCGTGGTAGATCGTACCTTCTGTTTTCAAACTTTTTATATTATTTTCTTGCTGATTGGTGTAATGTTCTAATTATAGCTTGTTTGCTTTGCATGATTGTGTTCCGATGATTGTGTGTTGATGTGATAATCGAGTATAGACGGTGAGAATTACGTTGGTGATCAAGAGCTCTACTTCGACAACCAGGAACAACCAGAGTACTCTGAATCAGGCAAGTATAGCATGGGATAATCCTTGTTGACCTATTCACCATGAAACATCTAAATTCATATGCATGTGTCTAATTTTGATCTCCTATCTAGTTTATCCTAGACTTTTGATCCGTTACCTTGTTAACCTTGGGATGCTATGCATTTGGGTAGAGTTTTGCTAGAGCTTTACTTAAACCAAAACATGATCTAATAATGGTGAATAAAACTTGATCTTTTTAGCAACATGGTTTAGGACCCCCTGTCAGCAAAAGCTGGGACATACAGTGCAACCATGAGGGTTATATGGCTCTGACCTTAGCTCAGTATAAGGACCTTTTCTAGCTTGTTAGTGGACACCTGTATAGGCGCGTTGGATCTTGCCGAGTTGGGTATAGTGCGGCTTCTGTCCACGTGAGTATAGGCTGCGTGTTATTGTGCCACCTGGAAGGAGGGCTCTACATCCCCTTGCCTTAAGAACTAGCGGCCCTAACTTGTTAGACGAACCTTTGAAAGGCTTTGCGTGTATCCTGCCCACTCACCTCGGAAGTGTTATGGGAGTAATTAACCCGGGCATCTGGATATCACGACTCATCGGGTAAAGTGTACACCTCTGCGCAGAGTTTAATAAACTGATATATCAGCCGTGCTCACGGATACGAGCGGCCCGGAAAACTCACAGATTAGTTGTTAGATGTTGTTTATTTATGTTGCTCATGTTGTTTACCTTATTGTTATGTTTCAATTATTATGATCATGTGGGTTGGGTTTTAAGCCTTCATATATGCTCACCTTAATGTTAAAATGTTGCCAAATAAAAGCTACTGCAGTTTAACCAGTGTCAGCCTTTTTGAGCCTCATGAACCCCATGTTACACTTGTTAAGTACGAGATGTACTTATGCTTGTTTATTTTCTTTCTACTTGGATAAAATCCCGGATGGGTAACAGATTGCTATGGTAATGACGACTTCCCTGAAGAGTTCTAGTCTTGCTGTCAACCAGTCAACTTCCCTGTGATGGAGCTACCGCGAGAGATACTTTATTCATCCGCTGCTATGTTAAGACTTTGAATATTATTCGTTATGTAATAAACATATGTGATGGTACTTCTTAAATTTGTGGCTTATGTGTGTGATTGATCTCTGGGCACACATGAGTTATTGCATTCAATTTTGTTCTTAAAATTGGGTGTGACATTCAACTCTCTCATTCTTTTAGCTGTCCATCAACTCTCCGATTCTTTCAGCTGTCCATCAAAAAATAAGGGAATCTAACTCTCCGACGAGGGCATATATCAACCTTGTGTTCGTAGAATTCAATAGTTACAAAAACTTGTACTTTTTTTATAGAGATAGTACGCTGGAAATTAATGTTTGTACCAGCCAAACACATTACATGTCAAGTTGGACTAACAGTTTGTAACGCCTCAGTCCAAACGGCTCATATCCACTTTGCACGCTGAGCGAATCACACCTACCACCATCCCACTTATGCATTCGTTCACGCTTTTACGTAAAATGATTAACCCGAGGATGGTGGAATGGACTCTAGAAGCCTTATATGTTGGTCTAACCCACTCTAAACAATCAAGGTGGGACTAAACCCCGTAATATCTCATTAATAAGCACATGGACCACTATGGGCCAAATTCCAAACTAGGCCCGATGTTACATACACCCCCCTCAAAGGGCCCAATGTCCTCTCATCGGTCCAACACACCCTCAACCGAACAAACGATGACAAGGAACATTCCCCTCTTACCACACACGACTACGCGTCCAGTGCCGGCACATGTGTCATGCCGTGCACCCCGCAGGGCCTACATGTGCAATGAACCTCCATGTCCACGCTTCTGCCCCGCACGCACCCATGGCTGCGAAGGTCGGCTCTGATACCATTTTAACGCCCCAGAGCTCAAACGGCTCAGATCTACTCTGTACGCTGAGCGAACCACACCTACCACCATCTCACTTAGGCTTCGTCCTCGCTTCACGTAAAAGGATTAACCCGGGTATGGTGAGATAAACTCTAGAAGCCTTATATGTTGGTCTAACCCACTCTAAATAACCAAGGTGGACTAAACCCCACAATATCTCATTAACAAGCACATGGATCACTATAGGCCAAATTCCAAACTGGGTCGGATGTTACACAGTTGGTTTGGTATTAATATTAGAACAAATTTTACTGGTTCTTGAACTTATTCCATGTTTTTATTCTGACCTTAATTAATATTAGAATAAATTTCACCGCCAGTTCTTAAATCTATTTCAAGTTCTCATTATGATCTTAGTTTGTAAATTGCACACAACCAACTTAACTAATTCTAAGAGCATCTCCGAGATTTTCCAATAAAACCTGCTAATCTAGGATTTTTTTTAAGAATAGAAAAAACTTATCTCCTAGAGTTCGAGTACCACCTCCCCAATCTTTTGACAATTGAAAAAATACCCAACACGTGCAAAGATCCGCATGTCTACCATATGCGTATCGGTCTCCCTGTCTAAAAGTGGAAGGACGTGAAAAAAATAAAGAATAGGAAAGAGTTCCTGATACAAATGTATAATAGAAAAATAATATATAAAAGTTGTTGGGATAATTTAAAAATAATATAGGATTTCTGATGTAAAATTGTCTTCTATATTTTAGAAGAAGTGAGGCCCTATTCGCTTAAATTTATCAGTCCGACTTATTAGCCATGATACAATATTTTTCTCTCACAATAAAACAACATCAGTTGGCTTATCAGTCGGCCTCCAACACTTAGAGATGATCTTATTTATTCATCATCAACCGAACAGGGCTGAATTATTAGAAACTGTTAGAGATGATCTTATTTATCCCTCCAACACTACTTTGGAGTCGAGAAACATCATATTTTTGGGGATAAATTATTGTCTCAGTTGTTACATTTCAATTTATTACGTGGTCCTTGTAGAGTGATAAATTTGGGTTGGTAGGAACACACATTACTTTCATTACCTGCCGCTGTCATATGTGCAAAACCTCGACCTGATGGGAAATCTGACATGTTCCTCCACACTACGGCGCGCCATCTGAGCCAGGTTCATCAGTAGTACGCAGGGTTATATACGTCATGTAAACCCACGTCATGACGACGTCACGTCATAGGATAAATTAATTAATCAATTAATTAATACTTGCGTGTCAAAAGTTACGTAGACAAGCACATCGGTGCAAATTGTAAGGGTAAGGATAATAATCTATCTCACCACTGGTTGAATGAATATTTACATCTTACTATTCGCCTATTCACCATTAATATATGGAAGGCTGTAAACTTAAGAAAGGGCGTGTAGCTCAACGTTACAGGAGAGGTTAAGGGTTGCAAGGAGCGGATTTTCCAAGATTTAATGGTGTTGTGCTTTCAATACTAGATGACGTTTCTGTTGACAGTGAGACGTTTCTGTTAGGATGGTGCCTTGGCAGATGTTACCATTGCCCTGGCAATCCGTCCTAGCCACAGGCATCCGAAATCGGACGTCTTGTCTTGCTGCCTAGCCTAGTTAGCTGCACCACGCCGGCCACCAAACAAGCCTTTATAGCTTACTTCTCTTCTCTTTTATCCACATCAGCACAAGGCCCACTTATAGTGCTTTAGTATAATTATTGCTCTAAGGGCAGCTGTAGAGAAAACTACATGGTTCCTATGTTTATTAATTAAGGGTGTCAACTAAGCAACATGATAATATGTCATTGTAATTAATGAAGTAAAAGGAGAAAATGATTTCTTGGACAAGAACTATCACTAGTACACAGAAGCTCTATGCCGGCGGTGGAGTCCAATTTTTACCGGTGGTTTCAGTTATCCAGCGCCAGTGGCAAGAAATCGCCCGGCCTGACTCAACAACCGCCGGTGAAAAAGGGTTTCCACTGGCGGTTAACTTAAGATAACCGCCAGTGAAAATAGTGTATTTACACAGGCGGTTCACTTTGTAAAGAGATTCACACAGGCGGTTCACTTAAGTGAACCGCCAGTGAAAATAGTTCCACTGGCGGTTATCTTAAGTTAACCGCCTGTGTGAATCTCAAAGGTATAAATACTCCTTCTTCCTCCCCGAGCAGTCTATTTCTCGCAGATCTGTTCCATTGGAGGCCATTTTGGCGGTCTAGATTTCTCAAAATACATGGGGAGAGGTTTTGATCTTTATTTTTTGGAAGGAGGTTGCTAAGAAAGGTTAGTTTATCTCTCTCTTGCCTATTTTTGTTCATTCTTGCTCAATTTGAGCCATTTTTTGGATCTAGGGTTTCACCATGTGTTAGAGAGAAGAGTAGCTAGGTTATTATCTTTATCTCCACAAATAAGGTTGCTTAAGATGGTTAGATGATGTATCTCTTCTCTCCCTTTTTATGTTTGCTTCTCAATTTAGTTTATCCAAGATATAGTTAGTTGCAGCCATGAATGGTGTGTTCTTGTGTATTTATGAAGAGAGAGAAATATAGGTTTTTTGTTAGTTTTTTAAATAATGTTGCTTAGGTTTTTGTCTTTATTTCTCAAATTGATTTAATTATCCACTATGTATATTTATGTTTCATGAATGGTGTGTTTGTATGGAGAGAGAAAGATAGGTTTGCCATGTAATCCATTTATGTTATAGTTTGTACCTTATGCTAAACCCCTAGTTAATCCCTAGCTAATCCTAACTAAGCCCTAGTTAATCCCTAGCTAATCCTAACTAAGCCCTATTTACTCCCTAGCTAAACCTAACTAAGCACTATGTTGTTGACTAAGGTCACTTACTAGGGTTAATTTCATTCTTCTACCGTTTACGAACCTAGCTTCGAGGTCTACAAATTGGAAAATATACAAGTGGGAGGTTATCATCTTCAGTTCTTCGAAGGAGGTTGGTGATCAAAATGTTAGATAATAAATATTTCTAGACAAATCATACTTGTTTTGCATTGATTATAATTAATTCATTATATTTTATATAGGTAATAATGATGGAGAGGTCATTCTGGATGTATAACTTATCAAGACTAGATCCATCATACATACCCGAGGTCCATAAGTTTATTGATGTCACTAAGAACCATGCTTGGAGAACAAAGACGAAGCACATACATTGTCCATGCATAGACTACAAAAATATTGTTGTATTTGATGACACTCAACCAATCCTTTCTCATCTGGTCTACCAAGGATTTGTGAAGGATTACTTGATTTGGACAAAGCATAGAGAGGGTAGCTCTGCGCCTTATACAACTGGAAACACTACGAACATCAACGCCGATGGTCCAGATATGCTTGTTGACGGGTTTCGGTTCGTACACGAGACACAACAACCTCTTCCTTAGAGCAAATATGTTACTGATCATGGTTTCACCGGAGATAATGAAGGCGTCAGAACTCATGTCCTGCCAGATGTTATGGCTGCGGAAGATGCAGAATTTTTAGAGGCAATGTTGCGTCGGCATACGGATGATCCATCAATGTTCTTCATGAAAGGTATGGAGGCCCTAATGAAGGCAGCAGAAGAGCCTTTGTACGATGAGTCCAAGGGTTGTACCAAAGAGTTCACGACGCTGCGGTCTGTGCTAAAGTTGTTGGTGTTAAAAGCTAGATATGGTCTGTCTGATGTTGGCTTCAATGCGTTCTTGAGTCTTATCGCAGACATGCTTCCAAAGGAGAACAAAGTGCCTGCTAACACGTACTATGTAAAGAAGTTAATCAGTCTGCTCACTATGGGTGTCGAGAAGATCCACACGTGTAGAAATCACTGTATCCTATATCGAGGTGATGATTATAAGGACTTGGAGAGTTATCCAAAGTGTGGTGCAAGTAGGTACAAGACGAATAAAGACTACCGAGAGGAAGAGTGTGTTGCCTCTGTGTGTAAAGGAAAGAAGCGAAAGAAGACCCAACAGAGTTCAAAACCTAGCAGCAAAGAAAAAGAAGAAGTAGACTATTATGCGCAGAAAAAGATTCCTACTCTGGTGATGTGGTACCTTCCTGTGGTTGACCGATTGAGGTGTCTGTTTGCTAACCCAGAGGATGCAAAACTTATGAGCTGGCATGCTTCTGATGAGCACAAAAACGATGGGAAGCTTCGGCATCCAGCTGATGGCAAGCAATGGAAAGATTTTGATGACAACCACCGAGACTTCGCAAACGAACCAAGAAATGTTAGGTTTGCACTTAGTACTGACGGAATGAATCCATTTACTGAGAGGAGCGGCAAGCACAGCACATGGCCGGTGATCCTCACCATCTACAACCTTCCTCCATGGTTGATGCAAAAGCGAAAGTACCTTTTGCTAGCCATCCTTATCTCTAGACCTACACAACCTAGAGTTGACATGGATGTTTTTTTGGAGCCCTTAATGGAGGACATGAAAATATTGTAGGAAATCGGTGTTCAAATGTCGGACGAGTACCGCAAAGATTCATTCACGCTGAGAGTAATTATCTTTGTTACAATCAACGATTACCCTGCTCTCTTCACATTATCAGGGCAGTTCAAGGGAAAGGTTGGTTGCATAGTATGCATAGATGGAATCGCTTACATGTCACTTAATGCATCTAAGAAGATAGTGTACATAGGGCACCGATGCTTCTTATCGAAAGGACACAGGTACCGCCTGAAAAAGATGGATAAGGACTTCGACAATAATGATGAACTACACTCTACTGCTTCCATCACGATAACAGTAAAGGCCAAAGAGTTTTCCAAATAGTCAGCAAAATCAAATTTGTTTTCGGGAAGAAGACAAAAGAGAAAAAACCAAGAAAGGATGTCAAACCAACTCCAGGGGCTACATTCAAGAAGATGTCTATTTTCTTCGAGTATTTGCCATACTGGAAAGAGTTAGACGTACGACACGCGATCGATGGTATGCACGTTCATAAGAACGTGTTTGAAAGTCTAATTGGCACCTTGCTAGACATAAACTGCAAGACAAAGGAAGGACTCAATTCACACTTGGACATGGTACTAGTTAGGCCATAAAAAAGAACTTCACCCTATTCTTCAAGGAAATGGGAAGTACCATCTCCCGGCAGCAAGCTACAACCTCAACATAGATGAGAAACATGCGATGTGTGTGTGATTGAAGAATTTGAAAGTCCCATCTGGATTTTGCTCTAGCGTACGAAGTATTGTGTCAATGAAAGACCTTACACTCACCAACTACAACTCACATGATTATCATGTCATGCTGACTACTTTCCTCCCTATTGCCATCAGGGCAATAAATCCTGTGTTCTTAAAGATGGTAGTCACACGGTTGTGCTACTTTTCCAACAAGATCTCATAAAAGGTGATTGACCGCGATGAGTTGGTACCTCTTCAGGAATTCGTAGTGGAGACAGTGTCAGAGTTAGAAATGTGTTTCCCCCCAGCATTCTTCGATATTATGTTTCATGTCAATACTAAATGGCTATGTATCAACTCGTGCTCGTCCTGAGACGTCCATGGTAGAGGGGTACTTAACTGAAGAGGCCATTGAGTCCGGAGGTCCATTCTGCAATAGTGTCCTAAAAGACCAGGTTGCAATAGGTTTGCCTCCGTCACGACACGAGGGTAGGCTGCATGGAAGTGGGAGGATGGGACGGAAATCATTCATCCCGCCAGATTACAACACAGTCCTCGAGGCACATCATAGCATCCTACATCAGCTCTCGATAATGGAGCCTTTGATTGAGCAACACATGAATGAGCTTCAAGTACATAATCATGGGAACACTGACAATTGGGAAATAAAGGAACATAAGAATCGGTTCAACACATGGCTAAGGGAGCAGGACATTCCACATGGAGAAACAATTGAGAAACAAACCATCAAGGTGTTGGCATCTGGACCATCACGCCAGGTCATGACATGGCAAACCTATGACATTAGTGGCTTCACGTTCGGTACCAAGTCCAAGGACAAAAAGAGCATGGCATAAAACAGTGGTGTTTGATGCAAGGCCATAGACTCTAAAACTGGTGAGATTAGTACATACTTTGGCTTCATTGAGGACATATGGGAACTAGACTATGGTACATTTCAAATCCCCGTGTTTCGATGTCAATGGGTTAAAGACAAACATGTCACAGTAGACAACTATGGGGTCAGAGTTCTTGATCTAAGTAAGGTAGGTTACAAAGATGACCCGTGGATCCTTGCTAACCGTGCTACACAGGTCTTCTATGCTGAACAGATCCTTTCTAAGAATGAGAAGAAAAGTACCAACAAGCTGAAGCATGTAGTTTTTTCTGGAAAGCAACAAGCTATAGGAGTTGACGTTTATCTTATCCGGAGGATTTTAACCAGTTCAGCGATATGTCTTTCTTTATAGACCATCCAGTCAAGATAAGGAATGTTGAATGAAGCATCCCACATAATTCGTTACTCTGGGTGCACCATGATGGACAAGGAAAAATAGTAGCTGCCTAGATTATATTTGTCATTTGTCATGTAATCCATTTCTGGTATAATTTGTACCTTATGCTACCCTTCTCTGTTTCTACATGTGAGACCCTATGCTCATTTCACCTTCATGAAATCCATTTCTATAATCTAGCTTGTATCATTACCGCTACAGTAGCATGTACTACCAATACATATATAAAGTTGTAAATAATACAGACATAAAATAGAAACAATATGAAAAATAAAAAAAATACAAGCGGCGGTCAATGCCAACCGCCTATAGAATTCTATTTCTACAGGCGGAGGTCAATGACAGCCGGCAGTAGAAATATGTTTCTACAGGCGGTAGACAATGCCAGCCGCCTGTAGAAATAGGTTTCTACAGGCGGTGGTCAATTCCAACCGCCTATAGAAATATGTTTTTACAGGCGGTGGTCAATTCCAACCGCCTATAGAAACAATTTTTACATGCGGTTGAAATTGACCGCCGCCTGTAGAAACATGCTCGCAATTTATCTCGCGCGTCTCACCCAAAATTTTCTAAGTTACAAGGCGCCAGTCATTCAAACAGACGTCGGCAGGCTACCGAAATCCACGCCACCGCACCGCCCTCCCCGCCGCCGCGCCGACCCACCGTGGAAGCCTCGTCATCGCGCTTCGTTCATCTCCGGTGAGCGCCCATCCGTCCTCTCTCCTTCTCTCTCTGCGCGCGGCGGCGGCGGATGCGGTGGCGGCGGCGGATGCGGCGGCGCGGTGGCGAGAAGGGAGAGAGAGGAGACGGTGGGGAGGCCAAGAGGCTGGCGCCTATGGGCAGGCCCACCGTAGGCTGGCGCGGATGGGCCGAGCGGCTGGCGCAGATGGGAGGCCGAGTGGCTGGCGAGAAGGGAGTTTTTTTTAATTTAATCATTTTATATATGTAAAATTAATTATATATATGTATATGTATGATAAATGTAAAATTATATGTATAAATTAATTATATAAATATATATGTATAAATTAATTATAAATGTATATGTATAAATTAATTATATATATGTATATATAAATGTAAAATTAATTATATATAAATGTATATGTATATGTATGATAAATGTAAAATTAATTAATTATATGTACAGAATTCCGCGATAAGTTCTCCGCACTACACATACCCTTAACTTGGCTGAGCATGAGAAGTCAGCGAAAAAGCCTAAGGTAATTACCATAAGTATCAGGAAGCCAACGAAGAATGATTACAAAAATATCCCTAATAAATATGTGTCTGGAAGGCCTCTACTGAAGTGGGGTACACTCAAGAAGATCTCAGCTGGTGTTAAAAGGCTGCATGACTGGTACATGAGAGCATCCTCTGTTGGCATCGACATCATCAATGTGTGTATACCACCAACTACATTTGTTAGTGCCAGACAAACCACCGTTATTGCCTTCAAGGACATGTGGTTGATGATGAACCTCCAGAGACTCGATGTACAGCTCATAAAGGTGTTTGCATTATAAGTGTCACTCATACTTACACATGCATGTGTTATTATTAGTAAGTTGTATCAATTTTCAATATCTTACATGTACGTGCGCCTTGCAGAATGCAATATGATCAGCAGGAGATCCGTTACGGTCCGGGTCCTAATTCTAATACCAGTCAAAGGGTTGGGTATTTGAACCCAATGAAAATATGTGAGGAGCAGCACACATTCAGAATCGGGGATGACCATGAAGACTTACAGAGTTTATAAGGTGAAGAATGGGAGAACAAAATAGCGGACATGAAGAAGGAGTTTGAATCCAGATACGCACTCTACCTAGGACACGTAATGCTTCCGTTTCAACACAGGGAATCCATAGCTGCCCCGTACAACTTTGGGTAAGTGTGAGTTTACATATATTAAATTAATTATTCTAATACATACATGCATCACAAATTTAATTCATGCAGGGACCACTGGATCTGCTTCATGATTTTTCCTAGGTTTGGAAAGGTGTTGGCATGTGACTCCACAGATTACCCGACTACAAGCTATGGAACATTCGTGAGGCACTTAGAGCTATAAGTCGAGATTTTGCATGCATACTTTAATCGATGAGATGTTGAGAATAACATGGTGATTCTATTCGAGATTATAGGGCATATAGGTTTTACAAGATTAAAGGTGAAAGGTGTGAGTCATCGACACCAGGACAGCCATTGAAAATATATCATAACTGGTCGGTACGTATGGAAATTTATGAATACATATCATACATGCACAATACATAAGACAATGTTGCAAGTAAATAACCACTTTCCCGTTATAACCATATACTTCATGTATACATACATACTCGACATAAATACTACCATAGATATTATAGTATGATCATATACTCCGCATACATATACTTTATTGGCCAATATATCCACTATAAATCTTGAGATACGCACATGGGAGTAACTACTCCCTTATATATATATATATATGGTCTGGTTTAAATTTCAAAAAATGTCGGAAAAACTTTCTAAAGGCGGTTCACTAAAAAACCGCCAGTGGAAATGGATTTCCACAGGCGGCACAATTAAGCTAACCGCTAGTGGAAACTCATTTCCACTGGCGGTTAAATTAAGTTAACCGCAAGTGGAAATCTATTTTCACTGGCGGTTCTCATGTGACTGCTTGTACAGTGCTTCCATTTCCTCTAGCCCCAGCGCTATTGGTTTTGAAAAACGTCAGTGGAAATGGGTTACCAACTGTCTGTATAGTACTTCTGTGTACTAGTGTATGTTACGTAGAAATCAAGATACAAATTAAGGGATGCGATAGGAGACAAACGATATATGATCGGACAAAATTTATGGTGAAGAAACCATCTATTAAAAAAATGGATTCTACGTGCAGTATCTTCAAATATAAAAATTATAAAATAATTTTTGTATTGAGACAGTCCTATCTAGCTACCCCAGTTCGCTACAATGGATAATATCTCCATAAAAAAGGACATGTATTTAACTTTACGACAGATATCATAGCTATGGGATGAATGTTTTTAGCTACCAACCACATGTGTACTTTATTAGTCGTCCCTACTGTTAGGCCATCCGCAATGGTTGTCAAATAGCTAGCTAGGAGGAATCCTATTGGCTCTCAATAGCACTTTACAAATAGCTAGCGAGATGACATATAAAAATAATAAAAAAGTAGCACTCTTATTGGCTATCGAGGAGAGAGGTCAAATAGCTAGCGACTTCTCAAGAGCTAGCTATTTGATCTCTCTCCTCGATAGCCAATAAGAGTGCTACTTTTGTAAGTTGTCTAATCAAAATAATATTTATTTATATGTCTTATCTAGCTAGCTATTTGTAAGTTGCTATTGAGAGCCAATAGCATTCTTCCTAGAGACCAAATAGCTAGCGATCTGAACACCATTGTGGACACCCTTAGATTTGTATGGACGGCTAGCACAGCGGGACCCGAGACCCTAACTATAGGGGTGGCTGTGAATGGAGCCGCCACTAAAAAAAATGGTTGCGGTTGCTAGAAACCATTTCTGTAATAGCGTGTACGTGTGGGCTCAGTTGCACTATCTAGCGGCTCGTGGCTTGACATTCATGTTACTGAGTACGTATATCTTCTAAGTGTCTCGATCTGTTGCACATGGGAGCTACTAGTACCGAAGCTGATGCAGCAAAGCAAAACTTGCACAGCTAGCACTACAGGAGACGTTGGCTTTGCCGAGTGCTGGCTGCACTCGGCGAAGGCCCTTTCGCACTCGGCGAAGCCTTCGCCGAGTGCCGCACTCGGCGAAAGGCACTCGACAAAGAAGTTGTCGGCAACGATTTCTTCGCCGAGTGCCAAATATCGGGCACTCGGCAAAGCCTTCGCCGAGTGCCAGGTCAGCACTCGGCGAAGCAAACGGGAGCCGTCACCTGACGGTCTCTTCGCCGAGTGGCCACGTGGACGGCACTCGGCGAAGAGGGCCCCTTCGCCGAGTGCCAAGCAGTCCGGCACTCGGCGAAGAGCTCCTCATTGCCGAGTGCCACGGAGGCCGGCACTCGGCGAAGAGGGCCCCTTCGCCAAGTGCCAAGAAGTCCGACACTCGGCGAAGAGCTCCTCTTTGCCGAGTGCCACGCAGGCCGGCACTCGGCGAAGAGGGCCCCTTTGCCGAGTGTCAGGGTCAAGGCACTCGGCGAAGAGGCCGAGCTGAGCAAAAATTTGCCCAGCTTTGCCGAGTGCCATGACCTCTTTGCCGAGTGTGGCACTCGGCAAAGCTGGAAAAAAGGAAATTTTTTTCCTTGTTTTCATTTCCCTACATAGAGAACATATCACACATTCATATTCCATTTCAGACAAATATCACATGCATATATATCACACATCCATAACATACATATCCATTTCAAACAAATATCACATGTTCAGTCTCCATGCATCACAAGCTAACAAGTTTATCACAAGTCCACAAGTCCGGCACTCGGCACTCCTCAACAAATCCACTAGTTCACAAGTCCATCACAAATATAAGTCGGCCATCACTGCTCACCTTGGTGCTCAGATTGTGAAGAACCCCCACCTTGCCACGCGTCCCACGACCCGCCCGAAGGACCACCTTGCCAACCTTGCCACCCAGGCGGCGGAGGTCCAGATGGCCACCCGGTGTACCCTGACTGCGGAGTAGGGTAACCTGGCCACCCATAGGGCGGAGGAGGGCCACCGGGGAGCCACCCAGGCTGCGGAGGAGGGCCACCAGTGATGTGCAGAGTGTGCGGAGGAAGGCCAGGTGCAGGAGTCGGTGCCGAACCCTCCGACTGTGAGTGCACAAAGGAGAAGCAAATTCGTTAGCACCTGGAGGACAGCCGTAAAAGTTAAAGAAATATAAACAACCATATATACTCACCGGAGTCTCTGTCGTAGGAGTAACAGGAGGCACAAAAGGAGTGAGCAGCGAGGGAGGCACGACAACACCCGGGATGTTCAGGCTCCCAAAGAAGTGAGCTATGTCCTGCGTCCTCTGCGCCTCCCGCTGCTGGACGGCCAGTAAGTCACGACGATGGGCCGCCGCCTCGGCCTCGTGCATGGCCTGCAACCTCTGCATCTGGTCCGCCTGGGCTTGCATCTGGGCCTGCAAAATTCGTCCCGTAAGGTTTAAACAATGCAAAGACAAGGTATATGTGTAAAAGCAATGAACGACGAATAGAACAAGTACTTACCTGAAGTGCTGCCATCATCTGCTGTGAGGTCGGCTGCCGAGGTCGTATGGGGACGGAGGAGCTCGTGCTGGCAGCTCGAATCTCAGCGAGGTTGGGAACAGAGGACGAGTCAACTGCGCTGTTGGCTATCCAGTACCGGCCGTGCTGCTTCCCTCCTCCCAGCCTCATCACCAGGTCTGTATCTAGGGGCTAGGTGGCCGGATCGAAGTCCTCCCCATGGCGCTCACGAGCCGCAGTGGTGTACTCGGTGACCTTGGTGTAGGCGTTCGTGTTGGTGAACGTCTCGGGCCCGGCGTCTGGGTTGTACTGGGTGCTCGCGGCAGTCGCCTTGCCCTGGTGCGACAAGTGGTACGCCTTGAAAGGGAGGCACTCCTCACCACCATGCGACTGGGACTGCGAGGAAAACACAGATGATTACAAGTAATGAGTAATTGAGTGTTACAATAAAAAAAATCAGTAGAGCATACCCATCTGTCGGCGTACGCAGCGAGGCTAAGGTTGCCTTGGTGGTGTGCCACCCCAGGCATCTGCAGGCGGCAGTCTCGGCGGGCACTGTGCCTCTCATACCACTCGTTCGATCTCCACTTGTCCACAATGGCCACCCAGCAGTCTAGGTGATTGGCGCACCAACCAGGACAGAACTGCAAGACAATAAGTATTTAATATGTTAGAAGAGCCGCTAAGTGATGGACGGACCAATCAGTATTACTGTTTTTGTACGTACCTGGATGTACTGCTCCCTAGTGAGGTCGGTCTCCCTGGTGAGCATCATCTGCCTAGCGTCCGTCTTCTTCACCGCCTTCCCTAACACGTCGGCGTTGTAGTTGATGACGCACTGGATCCGTGCCTCGTGGTACATATCCGCGAGCCGGGACCTGCAGACCTTGTCCTGCACGTGCAACGCCTCGGCCTCTCTCCCCGCCTCGCACGCAAAGTACTCCTGCATAAAGACAACATGTACCCTTTCATTATTTCAGGAACTTCCAACAAATACGTATCATTGAGAAATGTTGTGCGAGCAAGACTGACCCAGAACTCGGCCCTAATCCGCGCTGCAACGGTGGTGTACGTGGGGTCCGGAGCGGCACCAAAGTGGTCCCACGTCCAGGGCGGTGACCTGACCCTAGCGTAGGTGACCAAGCCCGGGTAGTTCTTCCGAATCAGAAGACTTAACGTGCCATTGATATGGCGTGTCTTGCCCCCTGCCACAAGTTCCCAGTTCCTGCATGAGTCATTAAGAACAACTGTTAGTCGGAAGTTCAATTTTGAACATGCCATGTGAACAAGTAGTGAAAACATTAATGGTAACTTACTTGTCGCCGGACGGTCGAATCACCGGATGGCGGCTAGGTGCGAGACGCTGCTGCGGGAGCTGCGAGGGGCCGCGCAAGTACCCTCTGCTCGAAGCAGAGGAAGTGGAACCCCCTCCGGAGGCACCGACGATCTCGGCACCCTCGTCCCCCTGGCCACCCGTCGAGTCCGAGGAAGTGGTGTCGTCGTCCGACATCCTCCTGGACGTCCCTCTGGCGTCCCCCTGGTCGTCGTCCGAGCTCTCCGCCGGGTCGGGAGTCGGGTCGGGAGTCGGATCCGGAGTCGGGTCAGGAGTCGGCTCCCTCCTAGGACGTCCACGGGGGCGGCCGGACCTCGCCCTCCTCGTGGACAGCTCCTCGGCTGCGGTGGGTGGTGAGCTGGACCTCCGGTAGAGCGAGTTGACCCGCCGCTGCTGCTGCCTTCCGCCCGGCATTTTGTCGAGTGCCTGTCATTACAAAGATAAAATCAATTAGCATATATAAACGATAAGTCTTTATAAAGAGATACAAAATGAACAAAACATAATTGCAAAATAATTATAACAATATAGCATTACATGAATTAAAAATTATCTCCGCGATTGTCAGTGGCTAGTGCCCCTCGTGTGTTGGCATGTGGCACACGTGTGTCGTCATCACTGTCAATATTGTCAAAACAATCGGCATCGTCTCCATCATCCTCATCACCCTCGTCCTCACCACCAAACCGTAATCGCTCAAGCATTCTTAAGTCCTTGGCATTGTGCACCTCATCACCCTCGTCCTCATCAATATCATTGTCATCGTCTTCTTCCATGTCCATCAGCTCAAAAATGTTAATGTCAAACCTCCCTTCTAGCCCCTCAGGTTGAAAGAACTCTCCGCTATATGTGTTTGGGTCGAAGTTGTAATCATCATCGTTTGGGAGAGGCGCTTTACCGTGCGGCGATACTAACTGCACAAGGTACCAACCCATAAGATTGTTGTCTTCTTGACACGCCCATGGGAGATAATAAACTTATGTGGCCTGTTGAGCCACAATATAGACATCGTCTCCCTTGTAAACGGAGTCATGTCGAATTTCGACTAGCCCAATCTCAGGGGCTCTTCTCGTGACATCAGGATCGAACCAATGACATTTGAATACCACTGGATTAATAGCTTTGGTACCCTCAAAGTTGAGCTCATATATTTCTTCGACTATGCCGTAATAGTCGCGCTCATCGGTGCCGGGCGTACGAACTCCGGTATTCGTGGTCTTTCGATTGGGCCGACTCTGCTCGTAGCTACTTGTGTGAAAGCGATAGCCATTCACATCATAAACGGTGAATGACTTGACCCTATAGTCGAAGCCATTGCCAACCTGTTTCAACTCATCTATCATTTCCGCATCTGTGCGGGCCTGTAAGTTGAGATAGGGTAGATCGTTTCATCAAATGAAACAAGAAATGAAATGAAATACAAGGTTAGTTCAGTGGTACCTTCGTACTAAACCACGAAATGAAATCGGGCACACCATTTTTGAGAAGATGGTCTTGTTCTTCAGAGGAAGGTTCCCTATCCTCTCTCCAGTATTCATCAATAAATTTCCTTAAAAACAAGGAGGTCGAATCAATAGATTGAAGATAGTGACGGCGCATGTAACAAGCTCATTGAGAACTTACTGCACATAAGGAGTCACTTCGTCAAGGTTCAACAACACGTACAACATGATAGTGTGCCACTCATCATGCCGCAACATCTTGGTCCTCGATGCGCTTGCTCTTCCGAGTTGGCCTTCGAAAAGGCTGAGGTTCGATAAACTCTCGTCGACGTTGTAACGAGAGGGTGGATTGTGCACGCTAGGAAGGTTATCCTTATAATATGTTGTTGTGAAGTTGGACACCTCCTCCACAATAAATGCTTCTGCCACGGAAGCCTCTATTTTGGCTTTATTTCTACACTTTTTCCGAAGAACCTTTAGACATCTCTCGACTGGAAAGCACCAATGGCACTGCACGGGCCCCCCCATCCGTGCCTCGTACGGTAGGTGCAAAATCAGATGCTGCATCGGCAGGAAGAAGCCGGGTGGAAAGATCATCTCCAACTTGCAGATCAACACAGGTGCCACTTCCTCTAGGTTAGCAATCACGTCATAAGATAGCTCCTTGGCACAAAGCTGGCGAAAGAAGTAGCTCAACTCTGCCAGCACGCGCCACACAGGCTCAGGGAGGTATCCTCGGGTCATCGCAGGAAGGAGCCGCTCGATCCATATGTGGTAGTCATGACTCTTCATCCCTAACACTCGCATAGTAGACAAGTTCACTCCCCTCCTCAGATTCGCCGCATACCCATCAGGGAACCTTAACGCCTGGATCCACTGTAGGACTTTCTTCCTATGGTCTCTTTTCAATATATAATCGGCCGGACCTCTTTTCCATTTCTTGCCAACACCAGGAGCCCTCATCACTAGCTTTGGTCTATCGCACATCTCTTGCAGGTCCAGTCTGGCCTTAACGTTGTCCTTTGGCTTTTCTGTGTCCATGAGTGTTGCAAAGAGTGCCTCAGCGATATTCTTTTCTGTGTGCATTACATCGATGTAGTGCGGACAAAGAAGGTCATTGAAATAGGGGAGTCTAGTCAAGCCCGATTTATGGGTCCACATGTGTTCCTCTCCGTACCCGAAAAAACGACCCTTGTCTTCATCAAACTTCAGAGCCTCTATTTCGGCACGGACCTCGGAACCGCTCTTGAACTGAGGAATGGGGTTGGTGACTTGAACACCTTTCCTGAAGTGCTTGATGTCACTTCTGAACGGATGGTCAAGAGGCAAGAATTGACGATGCTGGTCGAATGAAGAATACTTTCCTCCCTTCTTCAGCCAAGTGAACTTCACAGCTGCCTTGCATATTGGGCATGGGAACTTCCCGTGAACACACCAAGCGCTGAATAAGCCATACGCCAGGAAGTCATGCAGGGAGTACTGGTACCACACATGCATTTTGAAGTTCTTCATTGTTGCTCGGTCATATGTCAGTACCGGGTTTTCCCAAGCTTCGAACAATTCATCCAACAAAGGCTCCATGAACACACCCATATTGTTCCCCGGGTGTCCAGGAATTATCAGTGACAAGAATACGTTCTTAGGGTCAAACATAACACCGGGAGGGAGATTGAGGGGGATCACGAACACAGGCCAACAAGTGTACGGGGCCGCCATCATTCCATACGGGTTGAACCCATCTGTCGCCAGCGCCACACGTACATTTCGAGCCTCCATAGCTTTGCCAGGATGCATGGCATCGAAGTGCTTCCATGCTTCACCATCCGATGGGTGTACCATCTTGTCAGGATTGTATCTCTTGCCATTCTTGTGCCATGTCATCTGTTTCGCAGAGTCCTCTGTCATGTACAGTCGTTGGATCCTAGGTATGAAAGGAAGGTACCGTAGGACCATCTCGGGGATATTAAGTTGTTCCTTCTTGCCATCTCCATGGTCTACCTCCACATACCTAGAGGCTTTGCACTTTGGACAGTGTGTTGCTTTCTCGTGATCTTTCCTGAATAGGACGCACCCTTTTGGACAAGCATGGATCTGCTCGTACGGCATCTTAAGTGCACGAAGAAGTTTCTGTGACTCGTACGTGTTCTTCGGCAGAATGTGACCCTCCGGCAACAGGGTGCCCAAAATTGCCAACATGCCATCAAAAGCGTCTCGACTCAAGCTATACTGGGACTTGAACCCCATTAGGCGTCCAATGGCATCCAGTTGTGAAAACATTGTCTTTTCATGAAAGGGCTTCTGTGCTGAAGACATCATGTCATAGAACGCCTTTGCGGTGTCCTCTGGCTCCTCCAATCCTTCACCGAATTGAGCCTCTTGAATGTCTCCCATCATGTCTGCTACCCCGGCATCTCCATCATACTCCTCGAGACGTTGTCTCACCACCTCCTCTCTAATCCAATCGGCTTCACCATGGTGGACCCAACAAGTATAGTTTTCAACGAATCCGTACTTGTAAAGATCTATCCCCACGTTATTCTTATATTTTCTTTTCTTGTTCCCACATTTGCTGCAGGGACACGGCATCCGACTCGACCCTTTAGCAGCCGGACCAAACGCATGCTCTAAGAAAGCATTGGTCTTAGTAACCCATTCTGTGCTCTTACTTGCGTGGCCCGTGTACATCCAGTCACGGTTATCCATCCTCTGGCATATACATATGTAAGCGAGTAATAAAACCAGCAATTGCATCTACACTGCGTTCCTACCATCTAATAGGAGAAGGATAGGTCCTAATCCCACCCGAGGATGCGCAGATGGGTTAGTTTCCATGTTCTACTCCTACCCGAGACAGAATTTCGGCAGCACCTCCTCGCTGTTCTCCCGATACACGTCCTGGCAGGGAGAGTGTGTATCCGAAGAACAACGAGGAGGTGGTGCCGAAACTCTGACTCTGACAGGAGCAGAACATGGAAACTAGCTCATCTACGCATCCGCGGGCTGTCCAAAATACGTGGACAATTCGAAAGAGATACGGTCGCAGATATGCAAAGGACTGAATATCTAAGACTGTATCTCTTTCGAACGGGAGACGTCTAACTAGGTTACGCGACCAAAGATCAGATACCTAAGGATACGGATAGAGGGGTTATACCTAAGGTGTCGGTGAGGTCAGGGTAGCGGGGCAGTGGTGAGTCGGAGCAGTGGCGAGACGACGCGGTGCAGACAGACCCGCAACGCCGACGAAGACGATCGGGGTCACCGAGTCCCTCCGACGGGTCCTCCTCCTGCCAAAAAAAGAGCAATTGGTTAGTCTCGACCAAAAAATTCGGCAGCACCTCCCCTGCACGGTGAGGTTCCCAAAACCTGCACAAAATCATCGGCACGATGGCCGACAACCATAGTAACATCCACCGCAAGCATATACTTTAATTATAAAGTCACATATACTACCGCCTCCTCCTCCATAACCACCACCACCACTTCTATCTCCTTCACGATCTACCTAAACCACAAACTCAACCACCACAAATATATAACCACATTTGGCACAAGAAAGAAAAGGGAATGGTAGATAAGGCCATACCTACGGCGGTGAGGGTTGAGGCCGGGATGCGCAGTCAAGTGGAGTGGCACGGGGCAAACTCGACGATTCTCCTCCTCGTCGTCTTCTTCTCCCTCCTCCTTCTCTTTGTCGTCCTCTCCTCCTCCTCTCCTCTTCTCCTCCTCTCCTCTTCTCCTCTTCTCCACCACCAGTAGGCAGGGGCGCGCCGGGGCCGGGGCAAGGGAGCGGCGGGGCCGGCGTTCGGCGGGGCCGGCGGGCCGGGGCAGGGGCGGCGGCCGGGGCGGGGGCGCGGCGCGGCGGCCGGGGCGGGGCGCGCGGCGCGGCGGGGCGGGGCGGGACGGGGGCCGCGGCGCGGCGGGGCGGAGCCGGCGGCGCGGCGGCGGAGGGCGGCGCGGGGTCGGGCAGTGTGCGTGTGCGTGTGTGCGGGTGAGTGTGGGTGGGTGGCCGAAAGGCCGTTTTGTATTTTTTTTTTATTTTCGAACGACTTTGCCGAGTGCCAGATCGGCTGGCACTCGGCGAAGAATCTCTCTTCGCCGAGTGCCAGCCGATCTAGCACTCGGCAAAGAGGGCCACGTGGCAGACACAAAGCGGCCAGCAGGCCACTCTTCGCCGAGTGCCAGCTGGCACGGCACTCGGCGAAGATTCTCTTTGCCGAGTGTCAGGGCTGACACTCGGCAAAATTTTCAATTTTTTTTTGATTTTGGACACCAAATTTTTTGTGGGTCATCCCCACACTACCACAGTCAATATTTTCAAATTTGACAGTTTTTGAAAACTTTTTGTTATATTTTTTGACTTTCTTTCGTTTTCTTGAATTTTCTCGGAAGACGCAAGTTTGAACTGCGGGTGCATCGAATAATGGATTTTCATGATTTAAAAAATATTATTCTTGTTCTTAACCGTATGTTGAGGCCAAATCCAAAACCTGACCTGATGTTTCGATCAACGTGCTCACGGGGCAACGCCTCCAAATTACGTGCGGGCGGTTTTTTAATTATAGAAAATGCAAATTAATTTCGAAAATCGCGAAACTTGGCGAGATGTTGTTACATCATATGCGTATGCCGTGAAAAAAATTTGAGAAAGTTTCGAGCAAGTTGTCACGTACGATGCTTACAATCCTGGACATCTCAACATGTGATATTAGATATCACATGCGGAGATGTCCAGGTTTGTAAGTATCGTACATGACAACTTGCTCGAAACTTTCTCAAATTTTTTTCACGGCATACGCATATGATGTAAGAACATCTCGCCAAGTTTCGCGATTTTCGGAATTAATTTGCATTTTCTATAATTAAAAAACCGCCCGCACGTAATTTGGAGGCGTTGCCCCGTGAGCACGTTGATCGAAACATCAGGTCAGGTTTTGGATTTGGCCTCAACATACGGTTAAGAACAAGAATAATATTTTTTAAATCATGAAAATCCATTATTCGATGCACCCGCAGTTCAAACTTGCGTCTTCCGAGAAAATTCAAGAAAACGAAAGAAAGTCAAAAAATATAACAAAAAGTTTTCAAAAACTGTCAAATTTGAAAATATTGACTGTGGTAGTGTCGGGATGACCCACAAAAAATTTGGTGTCCAAAATAAAAAAAAATACTTTGCCGAGTGCCACTTAGACTGACACTCGGCAAAGAGCAGCACTTCGCCGAGTGCCAGCCATGTGGCACTCGGCAAAGCACAGCTTACGTGGCATAGCCCAGGCCCGCACTCTTCGCCGAGTGCCACGTGGGCCGGCACTCGGCAAAGAGATGGTCTTCGCCGAGTGCCAGACGGCGGGCACTCGGCAAAGCTAACGGGCCCGGGTGCCGTCTGGTCAGCGAGACTTTGCCGAGTGCTCATCGTTGCCGAGTGTTCGGCACTCGGCGAAGAGGTGTCTTCGCCGAGTGCTTTTCTTTGCCGAGTGTTGGGCACTCGGCAAAGCTGGCTTTGCCTTGTGCTCATTCTTCGCCGAGTGCCATATTTCCGGCACTCGGCAAAGAGGCTCTTCGCCGAGTGCCCGAAATTTGGCACTCGGCGAAGATCGTGTTTCCTGTAGTGTAGCTAACGGATGGGTATGGATGAGGTAGGACAATCGGGACGTGGTCGATAGATCGATTGGAGTAACATATCTTGCTCGTCAAGCACGTCCATATCTCTTCAAGCTGGACTCTGGATTTTAATTTCCAAGGGTGATCTTTCATTTATTTCTGGTACCACGTCAAGGGTACACGTACGTGTTTAGACACAAGAGCATGACAACAATATATATATATAACACAATAAACAAAGACCAAAGTGGTATGAGGAATGTTGTCAGGGCATCGGTACGTCCGATGCCACATTAACCAGCGTCGGAAGATTTTAGCCGTTCAGATCAGGCGGATCAAATTTAAAGGGCCTGGACACGTGACGTCGATCGGAGCATCGAACGCTGGGCTAGCGTCCGATGCCCCCGACCGGTGCGTCCGATGCTCGGCTGTTTTGCCCAACGGTTAGCCCCTTTGTGTGTGGGCTATATAAGTGGGATGGCCGGCTTGTGGATGCTCTCTCTTATACATTTTGATCCTCTAGCATCCTTGTGAGCATTGGCAAGCCTCCTCACTCATCTCTTGACTTGAATTCTTGATTCCAAGTGAGATTGAGTGATCTAGTGCTAAGATTTGATAGTGGTTCAATCTAGTGGCACTAGTTCTTTGCATCGGCTGCGGGTTTCTTGTTACTCTTGGCATTTGCCGGTGCCTAGATGGCTTGGAGGTGTTTGGTGGAGTTGGCAAGAGTTGGAGATTGTTCCTGGCCACCACCGACCGGATTGTGAGGAGTTTTTCGAGCCTATTCCCCGCCGGAGTGGTGAAAGGCACCCCTAATGGATTGCTCGTGACATTGAGTCACCTCTCTTGTGGTAGATTCTTGCGGTGCTTGTGTAGCTTAGTGTGTTACCAATTAGCCGCTGAATCACCAAGAGTTGGTCGACACAACAGGGAGTAGCGTGCCGGCAAGCACGTGAACCTCGGGATAAATCGCCGTGTCATTGTGTATTGATCTTTGTGGCGATTGTCTCTTGGTGTTCTCTGTGATTGGACTTCTCTTATATATTTGGTGATTGGCGCTACACTTGGGATATTCACTAGTGATTAGTTCATCAAAGGCGATCCTGAAGGCTCGGTGAAATCATCCCATCTAGCTCCCTCTTTTATTGTTTTCATATTGAGCTAGTACATTGTGTATTCTTTGTGCCATTTATATTGTGCTCTATATCTTGTGTAGATAGTCTACTTATCATCTTCCTAGTCATTGCCTATTTGTTCTAGAGCTTGCATTTATTTCTTGTATAATTGTGTAGCTCTAATTGTTTGAGTGACTTAGAAATATTAGGTAGATTTGTTGGATAGGTGGCTTGCAAAAAGCTTCGTCATTTGTGTTGCTAATTGAATTTGCCTAAGTGTTTTGTAGATTTTTAATTAAGCTATTCAACCTCCCCCCCCCCCCGTCTAGCCAATTCGGACCTTTCAAGTGGTATCGGAGTCGTGGTCACCATTTGTTTGAGGCTTAAAATCCTCCGGTGTAAAGATGGCTCAAATTAACTATATGGGGAAGCCACCACATTTTGATGGCACCAACTATGATTGTTGGAAGAGGAAGATATGTGCATTCACAAGAGGAATGAACCGCAAAATTTGGGATGTGATTGAGAATGATTTCGTGGTAATTAACACCACAAATCCCACTCCAAGAGAAGAAGAAAAGCTTCAATGGAATAATATTGCAATCAACCTATTCTATGAAGCATTTGACACAAAAGTGTTTGAGCAAATCAAAAATCTAGAAAGAGCAAGTGAGATTTGGGAGAGACTTGAGGACACATATGAGAGCACCAATGCGGTCAAAAGTGCACAGTTATACATCCTCAAGGACAAGCTAGCCACCTTCAAGATGCAAGAAGATGAGAGCATACCGGAGATGTTTCACCGGTTGCAAGTAATCATCAATGACTTGAAGAGCTTGGGAGAGAAGGTGGAAGACAAGGACTTTTCTCACAAGTTCTTGAGATGCTTACCACTGAGGTTTGACACCTTGGTGACAATTCTTGTGAGAGAAGGATTGGAGACGGTCACCCCAAACCAAGTACTAAGTGATATGGTCACACAAGACACATACCGTGTGAAACGGGATGGGGGAGTCCAAGAAGAGGAGAAGAAGAAGAAGACGGTAGCATTCAAGGCCTCATCCTCCAAGAGCAAGAACAAAGGCAAAGCCAAGAAAGAAGAAAGTGAAGATGGAGCTAGCACAAGTGGAGGAGAGATTGATGATGAAGAAATAGCTCTCTTTCTCAAAAGATTTGGCAAATTCATGAAGAAGAAGGGCTATGGAGCAAGAAAGAGAAGGGACACCACCAAGGGCTCAATAAGAAGATGCTTTCGATGCAAGAGCAAGGAACATCTCATTGTCGATTGTCCTTATTCAAATGATGAAGAGAGTGATCACAAGAAGAGCAAGAAGAAGGACAAGAAAGAAAAGAAGGAGAAGAAGAAGGAATTCAAGAAGAAGGGTGGTTCCTATGTGGTGACATGGGATAGTGATGCCTCCTCTAGTGATGATGATGATGATTCAAGTGATGATGAGAGGAAGACCACAAAGAAGAAGGCCATGGCTAGCATTCTATCTCAAGCAAGCCTTCTATCTTCGACACTCCATCGACATGCTTCATGGCTAAGTCCACTAAGGTATCATCCGATGAGAGTGATAGTGAGAGTGATGATGAGGAGGAGTACTCAAAAGAGGACCTCATGAGCATGCTACAAGATGCTCACTCTTACATTGAGACTAAGAGGGAGGAGTGCAAAGAATTACGCAAAGCCAACAAGGCTCTTGAGAAATCCTTTGATGAGCTGAAGTCCACTCATGAGAGGCTAGTGGAAGCCCATGAGAAGCTTGATCAAGCTCACACTAAGCTTAAGGAAGCCCACTCCTCCCTCCTTGATCAAAGTAAGATTGAGGATGTTGTAGAGACATGCAACATAGGAGATACTTGTGATATTCTTGATGAATCATTTTATGCTCTCATTATTGTTGCTCCCACTAATGCTTCATGTAGCTCAACCAACACTACTACTTCTACTATGAGTGATGGTTTCACTTGTGATGCCTCACTAATGGTGGAGAATGAGACTCTCAAGAAAGCGGTCCATGAGCTCACTCTTGCCTTAGGCAATGCCTATGGTGGAGATTCCCGCTTGCTTAAGTGCTTGGGTAGCCAACGGTTTTCACTCAACAAAGAGGGAATTGGCTATACCCTCAAGAAAGGCAAGGCGGCCTTTGTCACTCACAAGACTAGTTTTATGAAGGGCAATGGTCGGTTTTGCAAGATTTGCAAGCAATCCGGGCATATAGAGCAGCATTGCATAAGCAAGAACAAAAACAAGAACAATGCTAATGTATCCTCTATTCGTTTTGATTCTTGTTATATGCTTACCAAGGGTACTAATGGTGTGAAGGCTAAGTACATTGGTGCACCCATGGTTGGCCCAAAGAAGAAGGCAATTTGGGTGCCCAAGAGCTTGGTAACTAACCTTGGAGGACCCAAGCAAGTTTAGGTACCTAAGAAGAATTGATTTACTTTTGCAGGTTAATTATAAAGCCGGAGGAAGGCATTGGGTACTTGATAGTGGGTGCACTCAACACATGACCGGTGATGGAAGGATGTTCAAATCAATCAATACTAGTGGCAATGATCATGATGATTCTATCACATTTGGTGACAACAAGAAAGGCAAGGTGAAAGGCTTGGGCAAGATTGCTATATCCAATGACTTGAGTATCTCCAATGTGCTCTTAGTGGAATCTCTCAACTTCAACCTATTGTCCATGGCACAATTGTGTGACTTGGGATTCAAATGCATATTTGGAGTCGATGATGTGGAAATAGTGAGTGTTGATGGAAGTGACTTGGTGTTCAAAGGATTTAGATATGAGAATCTCTATTTGGTGGACTTTGATGCAAGTGAAACTCAATTGACAACATGTTTGTTCACCAAATCAAGTATGAGTTGGCTTTGGCATAAGCGCTTGGGACATGTTGGAATGAAGCAATTAAAAAGGCTAGTCAAGCATGACATGGTGAGAGGGCTAAAGGATGTTTACTTTGAGAAGGACAAGCTTTGTAGTGCATGTCAAATGGGAAAGCAAGTTAGAAACACTCATCCCAATAAAGGAATGATGAGCACTACCCATGTACTTGAGTTGTTGCACATGGACTTGTTTGGACCAACAACATATGCAATTATTGAGGGAAACAAGTATGACTTTGTGATAGTGGATGACTTCGCAAGATACACATGGGTCTTCTTTCTTGTTGACAAAAGTGAAGTGTTTAGCATATTCAAAACTTTTGTCAAGAGAAGCCAAAATGAGTTTGATAGAAGAATCAAGAAAGTGAGAAGTGACAATGGAAGTGAGTTTATAAACACAAGAGTTGATGAGCTTTGTGATGAATTTGGAATCAAGCATCAATTCTCGGCCATGTATACACCTCAATCCAATGGGATAGTTGAAAGAAAGAATAGGACACTCATTGACATGTCAAGATCAATGCTTAGTGAATACAATGTGAGTGATTCCTTTTGGGCCGAAGCAATCAACACGGCATGCTATTATAGCAACTGGCTCTATTGTCACCCTCTATTGAAAAAGACTCCATATGAGCTCCTCAATGATAGAAAGCCCAACATTGTATATTTTTGGGTCTTTGGGTGCAAGTGTTACATTGAAGAAAGGCACAAGACTTGGCAAGTTTGAGAAGAAGTGTGATGAAGGGTTTCTTCTTGGTTACACCACTACAAGCAAAGCATATAGAGTGTGGAACAACACAACAAGATTAGTAGAAAAAGTCCATGATGTTGAGTTTGATGAAACCAATGGCTCACAAGAAGAACAAGATAATCTAGATGATGTGAGAGGAACACAATTGGTGGATGTCATGAAGAACATGGACATTGGTGATATTAGGCCAAAGCAAGTGATTAACATTGAAGATGACAAAGATCATGTGCTCTCTCCCTCAAGAATGCAAAGCAACAATGATGCAAGCACTAGTGGTTCTCATGATCAACAAGATGCTAATGAGTATCAAGTGGCCCAATCAAGTGCAAGTGCAAGTGTCCAACCGCAACAAGTGCTCCAACCAACACATATTGCAAGAGATCATCCTTTAGATCAAATTGTTGGTGACATAAGAAGAGGTGTGCAAACAAGATCAAGATTGGCATCATTTTTGTGAATACTACTCATTTGTATCATCCATTGAGCCAACCAAGGTTGATGAAGCTTTGATGGACATTGATTGGGTAAATACAATCCATGAAGAGTTGAACAACTTTACCCATAATGATGTGTGGGAGTTAGTGGAAAGACCAAAGAACACAAATGTGATTGGCACCAAGTGGGTTTTCCGCAACAAGCAAGATGAAAATGGCACGGTGATAAGGAACAAGGCAAGATTGGTTACACAAGGGTACACTCAATTGGAAGGAATTTATTTTGGAGAAACCTATGCACCGGTTGCTAGATTGGAGGCTATTAGAATCTTACTTGCATATGCTTGCTCTCACAACATCAAGCTCTATCAAATGGATGTGAAGAGTGTTTTTCTCAATGGATTCATCAATGAGCTAGTGTATGTTGAACAACCTTCTGGATTTGAAGATTTGAAGAAGCCCAACCATGTGTACAAGCTCTAGAAGGCATTGTATGGATTGAAGCAAGCACCTAGAGCATGGTATGAAAGATTGAGGGACTTCTTGCTATCAAAAGGGTTTAAGATGGGGAAGGTTGACACCACTCTCTTCACCAAGAAGATTGGAAATGACTTGTTTGTGTTGCAAATCTATGTGGATGACATTATCTTTGGATCAACCAACTAAGACTTTTGTGAAGAGTTTGGAGAAATGATGTCCAAAGAATTTGAGATGTCTATGATTGGAGAGCTTAGCTACTTCTTTGGACTACAAATCAAGCAAATGAAGAAAGGTACATTTGTTAGTCAAGGCAAGTACATCAAGGACATGCTCAAGAAGTTTGGGTTAGATGAAGCCAAGGCAATCAGCACACCTATGGGCACAAGTGGACATTTGGATAGTGACTCTAGTGGCGACATGGTAGATCAAAAGCTATATCGGTCAATGATTGGAAGCCTACTTTATGTGACCACATCAAGACCGGATGTAATGTTTAGTGTGTGCATGTGTGCAAGATTCCAAGCCTCACCAAGAGAAAGTCATTTGAAGGCATCCAAAAGAATATCGAGGTATTTGAAGCACACTCCAAATGTTAGACTATGGTATCCCAAGGGCTCTCAATTTGAATTGATTGGATATTCAGATTCCGATTATGTGGGATGCAAGGTGGATAGGAAGAGCACATCGGGCACTTGTCAATTGCTAGGGAGATCACTTGTCTCTTGGTCATCAAAGAAGCAAAATAGTGTTGCACTCTCTATCGCCAAAGTCGAATACATATCCGCGAGTAGTTGTTGTGCACAATTGCTATGGATGAAAGCTACATTGCAAGATTATGGAGTCAAGTTTGGACAAGTCCCATTGTTATGTGATAATGAGAGCACCGTCAAAATAGCCACCAACCCGGTTCAACACTCAAGGACAAAGCACATTGACATAAGGCACCACTTCATTAGAGATCATCAAACAAAGAAAGATATATCTATTGAGAGTGTGGGCACCGATGATCAACTTGTCGATATCTTCACCAAGCCACTAGATGAGAGATGATTTTGCAAGCTAAGGAATGAATTGAATATCCTTGACTTCTCCAACATGAGTTGAATGCACCCCCACTCTTATGACATGCCTCTCCTTCGACAAAGCAAAGGTGAAATTATTCGGCATTTGCATTCATTCTTGCTAGGATATACTTTAGATCATATAGACATACTTTTGCTTATTTAGGCTCATTCATGAAAACCAAATGGATTTAAAGCTTATATGGTACCACTATTGTTTCTATGATTGACTTGATCTAGTGGTAGCATATAACTTGTTTGTGAGCTTGTAACACTAGTGTTTGATCTAGTAAATGGACATCAAGTGTTTAACCGACGTGAGTAAGATAACCATTGAAAGATGTGTGAAGAAGCTTACTCTAGAGCAAACCGTGTTAAATATCTTATGGTCGTTTGCTAGGTTGAACCATAATATGAATCTAATCACCCCATTGATTGACTTTCTCCTACTAAAATAGGTGTGCCTTTTACGGTACTTAATGACAAAGGGGGAGAAAATGGTACAAAGATATTGAAAGAAAAGGGTATGAATAAGAGGGAGAATTTGACAAGTGGTTTGAAGCCTAGCAGCTAGTAGTCAAGTTTGGAGCCTTAATTAAAATTTGAGCACATAAGTAGGGGGAGCAAGCTTATAAACTTGTTTGGTACATTTGAAATATGCATATTCATATGCTTGCTTGCATTGCACTAGTTAATAATTTGATATTCATGCTTATGTGGTGTATGTTAGTATTAGAACTTGATTGATGATATGAAATACTAGCATGCATAGGACAATAGATAGACATCTATTGCTTTCAAGTGGATCAAGAGTCTTTCTAATAATGTTGATCTCATCGGGTTCTTGAGTTTTGATGTATGTCTAGTTACAAAAGGTGCTAAGGATGGTGAAACATATGCACTCCGATTGGTATCATGCTTCAAAGGTCCATTCTTATGCTTTAGCATCATTTTGATAGTGTTGCTCACCCACATTTCATATCCAGACATATGTGCCGAACTTAGAACTAAACTCTATAGCACATATGTAGGGGGAGCCAATACTGTCAATGTGGTTACTCAAATTTAAGTCACATATCTTTGTAAAGGTTGTCATCAATTACCAAAAGGGGGGAGATTGAAAGCCCTAGTTTGGTTTTGATAATTGATGAAACCTATTTGGTTTAATCCTATGGCTAAGCATGTGTGTAGCTAATAAGAAAAGATTCAGACCAAGCCAAGTGGTGGAGCTAGCAAGGTGGCAACCATGATGAAGATGGTGATGACCACACGAAATCAAGTGATCAAGTTCTCTACACTTGGTGGAACAGAGAGAAGAAGAGAAGAGGAGGAACAAAGAGGCCCGAAGGCAAAGGTATAACCAATAGGGCTCCTTGTTTTGGTGATCAAGACACTTAGCGAGTGTGATCACATTTAGGGTACATAGCCGTACTATTAGGAGGAGAATATTCACGGCTTATGCAGTGTTCAAGTGCCACTAGGAGATCGCTAACATGTTGATGCATTAGACCTAGTAAATGACTAACAAAACCCTTGGAAAATGCTTTGAAAAATGCTAACACACGTGCACAAGTGATAGAACACTTTAGTGTTGGTGCATGGAAGCAAGGGCAGAAGTTAGAAAGCGAGAGGTGCTATTTTAGGGGCATCGGATGCTCCCTGCAGGAGCATCAGATGCTGCCCCGGTGCATCCGGTGGCAAACCCTAAGTGCTGTCAGATGCTGAGGTAGCATCAGACGCAGCACCGGACGCACAGGTGACACTATGCATGCAGCCGGTGCTGATGACATGGCGCGAGCTGAGCTGACCAGAGAGCATCGAACGCTACCAGCGTCCGATGGGGTTCTAGCTGACGCGTCCGATGTGTTTGGGTGCTCTCTGAGCCTCTCTGCATAGACATCGGACGCTGCCCCAGTGCGTCCGATGTGTGCGTTCGATGAGGGACCAGAGAGGTGCTGAAATGAGGCAGAAGGCATCGGACGCGTCCGATGCCAGTCCATCGGTGCGTCAGATGCCACATTAACCAGCGCGGGAATATTTTAGCCATTGAGATCAGGCGGATCAAATTCAATTGGCCTGGACACATGGCGTCGATCGGAGCATCGGACGCTGGGCCAGCGTCCGATGCCCCTGACCGGTGCTTCCGGTGCTCGGCTGTTTTGCCCAACGGCTAGCCCCTTTGTGTGTGGGCTATATAAGTGGGATGGCCAGCTTGTGGATGCTCTCTCTTGCACATTTTGATCCTCTAGCATCCTTGTGAGCATTGGCAAGCCTCCCCACTGACTTGAATTCTTGATTCCAAGTGTTGACACCAGATTTTCGGCCGAGAAGAATTTGTATTTGTGGGCCCAAACAGCCGTTTTAGTTAAGGAAATCGGCTAATTAGGGAAGGGATTTGTTTCGGTAAAGGACACGTTTTGGGAAGATCTATTCGAACCAGGATCAGCAAACTTGAAGACGTGTCGGACTCCGCCGGAAAGGGGAAGTGGGGGTCCGAATTATTTGTTTGGTTTATCACGGTGTAACCTAGTTGTATTGGGTTAGGAGTCTTGTCAGACTATAAATAGTTGAGCCCCATCTGTTGTAAAAAACAATCAATCAAACAACCCTTTTTGGCTTCGGCCAAAATCCTTAGGAGTAGGAGTAAGTAGATCTCGATGAGACCTTCAAACAAACAGGGCTGCATCAGTTGAAATCGACCTCCGGTTTGCTTGTAAGTATTGTCATGGCTCGTGTTATTGTTTAATAAGGCTGTATTTGGCTTAGACCAAACTCTTTTTAAGCTATGATATGGGTTAGTTATCGGTTTAAATTTGTTATTCGTAAGGCTGCATTGGCTAAGACCAACCTCTTGCAAGTAGTCAATTTAAACTAGTTATCGGCTCTATTAGATCTGGCAATCTAGTAGATTCATTAAGTTATCGATATTGTCTAAATAAATTGATTTACGTATTACAACAATATCTTGCCCAATCAAGATTGACAGATTAGACTAAGCTTAAACATCATTTAGATTCATCTTCTCATGCGTATTCACACTCGTCTTTATCGGAATAGTCGATCTAAACTCATATTGGCTAGTCTGTCGATCTCGATTGTTACATGTCGTGCGTTCGAGATATTTACTCAGTTACAGATTGATTCAAAAGTAAGCAAATTTGATTTAATATACTTATTATGGCTGTATTTTTGAACCCCACTGATAGGTATGTCAAATCAAACTTGCCTAGTTTTGGATCAGACTGTAGCATAGTAGATAGGTCTTGTTCGTGCCTCATGGATCATGTATCGGCTAAATAGCTGATCGGGTTATGCTTTTATCCATAACATGTACGCATACATCAGTTTAAGGCTAGTAGATCTATTGATTATGTTGGACGTGATTTAGCTTGGTTATTATTATGGCTGCATGGAAACACCCCACTGTTAGTAATCAAGCTATTTTGTCGATCTGGTTGGTATTATGGCTGTATGGAAACACCCCACTGTTAACGACCAGAATTGCTAGCATGATTAGTTGATCTGTTGATTTTACATTGATTATTGCCATTGCACGTAGGATCTTATACCCGTATCAGCTAAGTTAGATCGGCTAAGTCTCTCTCTATTTTATTCGTATATCTTGAATAGCCGTTCTACAGTTTTTAATAATTATATGCTTTACACTATTAGGAGTTGACTCTCTAGTCAATTTCCTTCGAATAAGTGGCTATTTCAGAGCCATACATTCTGGAACTGTCTGGCATCAAACCGGCAGATTCCATAATTTGATGTTTCTCCTTTTTCCTTGTCAATTGTAGGTCAAATTGACTGGCACGCCTCAGGTTTGAAATCACCAAGCTCGGTTTTGCCTTTGGAGGTTCAGGAGATCAGGACTCTTGCTTCCATACGATCTCTGAGGGCCTTGCAGTGTGTTTGTCGCTGAAGATACAAATTTTAGCGTCAACACATATTTTGGCACGCTCGGTGGGACTACAATCGTTTGATCATGAATAACGAAAACATTTTGAACGTGACTATGGAAGATCTCCCTGGAGAGTTGAAGCAACTGGTGGAAAAGGCTGTTGCAGAGTATCAGCAAAAGTGCCTCTTGTCTTTCAGCAAAAATAGAGATAAAAGGGTGATCCAGAAGACTTTCCTTCCAAGAGTGATTCTAGATGGTGAAGTTGATCCAAGCATTAATATACAACATAATGCTATGTATGAGACTATCAGCAAGGCTATGTCTGCCACTCTTACGAATCACAATGAAACATTCATAAATAGTATTTCTAATGCTATAAAGGAAGCCTTCAATTTGAGTTCTGAAAGAAGAGGTCCAGCTTATACAACTGGAGGCAATCAAGGAGAGCAGAGTTCTGGAACTCAGCAAATAACAAATATGCCTGTTAACAATGGGGGCATTATACAGCAGCAGATGCAACAGTCGATGATGAGTAACAATGTCAATCCATCGGCTTTAAGATATGCTCCTTACGGAAGAAGGATCACCAGGGATTTTAATGCTCCACCGTATCAAGGAAGAGTGGTACCTGGCGACATCCCTCCTGGATATCATTATGTTTCTAATTTTTATAATTTTGATACCCAAGAGAATCCAGGATATCAGAATAATACTCTCAGAAGTCAGAACTTTGGTCAGCAGGGATAGTTAAATCAGGTGGATCAGCTAATGAGCCAAGTGACCGATATGGTTCAGCGCCAGTTCGGTCTAAAACCCAAAAATACGTCCATTGCTTACAAAAAACCATATCCAGAATGGTATGATCAAGTTATCTTACCCCCAAGATACAGGATTCTCGATTTTACCAAGTTCACAGGAACGGGCACGGTGTCAATCATGGAGCATATAAGTCAATATTTAGTGCAGCTTGGAGAAATAAGTGATGAGCCAGCACTCAGAGTGCGTTTGTTCCCTTTATCTCTATCTGGCCCAGCATTCTCATGGTTTTCATCCTTACAACCTAACTCTATTGAAGGATGGGCCGATTTAGAAAATAAGTTTCATTTGTATTTTAACTCTGGAGTTATGGAAAAGGGGATTGCCGACTTAGTTGATGTAAGGCAAGGAAACAATGAATCGGGAAGCCACTACATTCAGAGATTCAGAGAGGTCAGGAATCAATGTTATACTCTGACGCTGCCAGACTCAGAGATTGTTAACATTGCGATTCGAGGGCTAATACCAGCAATCAGAGAAAAAGTTGGCTTTGATTGCACCAACTTAGCTGCTTTGGCCAAGAAAATAGCAAATATTGATGCACAATTCAGATATGCGCGCTACAACAAACCTCAAAAGGTTAGCAATGCTGAGAGTAGTTCTTTCTTTTTGGAGGAAGAAGATGATGAATCAGACAGTGAGGATGAGGAAGTAGCTGCCGTGGATTGGGCCTGGAAACATGCAGAATATATGCCTTGGGCGAAAGCTAAAAACACAGAAGAGGACTTGGCCAAATACAGCTTTGATGTTACAAAAGCCGATAAAATATTTGACTATTTACTGGAAAAGGGTCAAATTAAATTAATAGGGAACCATAAAGTCCCATCGGCTGAGGAGCTCAAAAAGTGGAGGTATTGTAAATTTCATAATTCTGGTACTCATAGCACTAATGATTGCAAAGTTTTCAGAGACCTGATTCAGAAAGCTATCAACAAGGGTAGGATCGGTCTGGAAAAATCTAAGAGTGGTATGGGCATAGAGGACCATCCTTTCCCAATGAACATGGTTGCCTCATCTTCCCAAGGGAAAATCAAAGTGTTGACTTCTGACAGAGCTAATGCAGCTGGGAAAGTCGATCCTAAGAAGCAAATATCAGCTGAAGAGTATCAGGAGATGAAGGGAAAGAAAAAAGCTAGTCAACATGATCATTCTGAGACTTCAAGAGCTGGTGAGATGAGAAGGCGTCCCACTATCAGAATTTTGTTGAAGTGGCAGCGACAAAAGGGAAAGGATCAAATACGCAGAGAAAGAGATTATCAGGAATACCAGGAGTGGCTTGAAGAAGAAGAATACAGAAGATTTTGCAATGAAGAAAGGCGCATCAAAGAAGAAGATAAATATCACTGGGATTGTCCTTTCTTTAGGCACTGTTGGAATGAAGGTTTGAAGCTCCCTACTTCCCAAGATTGCCCAAAATGTAGTGATCAGTATTGGGAGTACAGGCAGTCGAGAGACAACCGCCGGTCTGTGCATGAATGACTAAGTTATAAAGAAACAGATTGGCGCATAAAAAATGAAAATGTCCATGGTCGGCTAGGAGTAAGAACAGCTGATCAAGACCATGAATATGTTTGGCAAGAAGGTCAATGGTGCCCAAGTGGTTTAACTAGAAGCCAGAAGCATCGGGTCCAACGTTTAAGGAATGATGAGATGCAAAATAAGAGACCTAAAGTATGGCGAGTCAAACAAACAGCTGATAAAGGCAAAGGGAAGTCGTCGGCTAATATATCTGCTATGTTTATGCTACCTGCTGAATTTAGATCCACTGATCAGCATGAGGAATTAGATGAAGAGGTGGCTGTGGCTCAATGGATCTATCAAGCAGAAAGTGCTACATTTGAAAAGCGTGGAAAATATTCACATTTGAAGGCTTTATATTTAAAAGGGTTTGTCGATGGGAGACCTCTAAGCAGGATGTTAGTCGATGGAGGTGCGGCTGTCAATCTCATGCCATATACTACATTCAGAAAGATTGGAAAGACGGCAGAAGATTTATGCCAAACTGATATGAGGTTGACAGACTTTAGTGGAAACGTATCATCCACCAAGAGTGTTGTATGTGTTGAACTGACAGTTGGGAGTAAGAGTTTGCCTACTACCTTCTTTGTAGTTGATGCTAAGGGCACATACAGCATACTCTTGGGAAGAGATTGGATCCATGCCAACTGCTGCATTCCTTCCACCATGCACCAAAACTTAATACAGTGGATTGGAGATACTGTGGAAGTAGTACCAGCAGATTCAACAGTGAGAGTTGCATATTCTGATCCCAATGAGTGGAATTTCGAAAATGTGGAGTGTTTCTCTGGGAAAATACATGAAGGAGGCATCATCAAGGTATTTGAGGATAGCCAACAGCCAATCCAAGCAGTCGGCTCTAAAAAAATGTCTTGAATAAATGGATTCCCTAGTCGATGAAGATGAAGGCAAGATGGGCAAAGGTTTTACATCGGCCGATGAGTTAGAAGCTGTTGATATTGGGGATGGTGATAAGCCAAGGCCGACGTATGTCAGTGCTAAGTTAGATCCTGAGTTTAAACAAGAACTTGTTGCTTTATTAAAAGAATATAAGGAATGTTTTGCTTGGGAATATTCTGAGATGCCTGGTCTTGACCGAAAGTTAGTCGAGCATCGGCTACCGATTAAGCCTGGGAGTCGGCCGGTTAAACAAGCTCCAAGGAGGATCAGGGCAGAAGTTATGGCCGACGTAAAAACAGAGATTACCCGGCTGTATGAGGCAAAATTTATTCGGCAATGTAGATATGCTAAATGGATTTCTAGTGTAGTCCCTGTATACAAAAAGAATGGAAAAATGAGAGTTTGTATTGATTTCAGGGATTTGAATAAAGCTACTCCAATGGATGTTTACCCAATGCCAGTAGCTGATATGCTAGTCGATGCAGCAGCAGGTCATAAGGTGATCAGTTTTATGGATGGTAATGCTGGTTATAATCAAATTTTTATGGCAGAAGAAGACATACATAAGACTGCATTCAGGTGTCCTGGTGCTTTGGGATTATATGAATGGGTAGTCATGACTTTTGGACTTAAAAATGCCGGTGCAACTTACCAGAGGGCTATGAATTACATCTTTCATAAGTTGATCGGCAAAGTTGTAGAAATTTATATTGATGATGTGGTTGTGAAGTCTAAGGATTATCGAGAGCATCTTAAAGATCTTAGAGATACTTTGGAATGTGCAAGGAAGCATGGATTAAGGATGAACCCTCATAAGTGTGCATTTGGAGTATCAGCTGGGCAATTCTTAGGCTTCATGGTACATGAAAGAGGAATTGAAGTTGGTCAGAAGAGTTATGATGCGATCAACAAAGCAGTACCACCAACTACAAAGACTCAGTTGCAATCTTTGATTGGCAAAATTAACTTCATCAGAAGGTTTATATCAAATTTGTCAGCTAAGATTTTGTCTTTCTCCGTTTTGTTAAAGTTGAAAGATGATCAAGAATTTAAATGGGGTAACGAACAACAAAAAGCATTTGAGGAAATCAAGGAATATATTAAGTCCCCACCAATATTAATTCCCCCTCAAAAGAATAAGCCTTTTAAGTTGTATGTAGTGGCCGATGATCATACAATTGGATCGGCCTTAATGCAAGAATTTGAAGGAAAAGAGAGGGTGGTATTTTATTTAAGTAGAAGATTATTGGATCCGAAAACAAGATATTCTCCTGCTGAAAAGTTGTGTCTGTGCTTATATTTTTCGTGCATTAAACTTTGACATTATTTGTTATCTTCTGAGTGCACAGTAGTATCAAAATTTGATGTGATAAAGCACATGTTATCTATGCCTATTTTGAATGGGAGAATTGGTAAATGGATTCTTGCATTATTAGAATTTGATTTGAGGTATGAATCGGCTAAAGCAGTTAAAGGTCAGGTAATAGCTGATTTCATTACTCATCATCATGAAAAGGAAATTAAGACATTAGATTTCACTCCTTGGGCTTTATTCTTTGATGGATCTAACTGTAAACAAGGTGGAGGCATTGGTATTGTCTTAATTTCACCGCAGGAGGCAAGTTTTGATTATGCCTTTCCAATTGAGCCAACACCTACCAATAATCAAGCTGAGTATGAGGTTGTTCTTAAACGATTTCAACTTCTGTATGAGGTAAAGGCCGAAGCTGTTGAAATTTTTGGTGATTCTCAATTAGTAGTTAATCAATTGCTCGGCCTATATAAATGCAAGGATGATATACTGAGGAAACATTATGAGAAATGCCTTGAATTGCTTGATTCTTTTTCTTCTGTTGTTATTAAGCATATTCCTAGATGTCAGAATCAAGAGGCTAATCGGCTAGTTCAAAGTGCTTCTAGATATCGGCAAATTGTTGAAATATTAGCCGATGAACTAGTCGATGATGATGATTGGAGAAATGAAATTATTGAATATTTGAAGGATCCATCACGATAAGTATCCAGAAAGTTGAGATATAAGGCTACAAAGTTTGTTCTCCTTGATGATCAGCTTTACCACAAGACAGTTGATGGTGTGCTTCTCAAGTGCCTTAATCAAGAAGAAGCTAAAGTTTTGATGGGAGAGATTCATGAAGGTGTTTGTGGTGCTCATCAATCTGCTCACAAGATGAAGTGGATGATTAGAAGAGCAGGTTATTTTTGGCCGACTATGTTGGAGGATTGTTTCAAATATTATAAGGGGTGTCAAGAATGCCAAAAGTTTGGTAATGTTCAGAAATCTCCAACATCGGCTATGAATCCAATTATGAAGCCTTGGCCATTTAGAGGATGGGGAATAGATCTGATTGGCCAAATATTTCCATCATCGAGCAAGGGGCATAAGTTTGTACTAGTGGCAACTGATTATTTTACTAAATGGGTCGAAGCCACTCCCTTGAAAGAAGCTTCATCAAATAATGTGATTGAGTTTATTAAAGAGCATATCATTTACAGATTTGGTATTCCTCAATCTATCACCACGGATCAAGGGAAGATGTTTACATCAAAGGAGTTTGAAGATTTTGCTGCTAGTACAGGTTTTAAGTTGATTAATTCATCCCCTTACTATGCTCAAGCCAATGGACAAGCCGAAGCGTCTAATCAAATATTGATCAAGATTATTAAAAAGAAAATCAGAGAACATCCAAAGAAATGGCACTTGATACTCAGTGAGACTCTATGAAGGCTTGTCATGGTTCGATTAAATGTTCACCATACGAGCTAGTTTATGGGCATGAAGCTGTTTTACCTTGGGAAATCAATATTGGGTCCAGAAGAGTATTGCAGCAGAACAGTTTGAAAGCTGATGAATATAAGTATCTTATGATGGATAATCTTGATGATTTGAATTTTCATCGGCTAAAGGCTTTGGAAAATATTAAGGCTCATAAACTCAGGATTGCTAGATACTACAATCAGAAAGTGAGGGAGAAGAAATTCGATGAAGGTGACTTGGTTTGGAAGGTTATCTTGCCGATCGGAACTAAGGATAACAAATATGGCAAGTGGTCGCCAAACTGGGAAGGACCTTATCGAATCACAAGATGTGCTCCTGGCAATGCATATTTTTATGAAACTTTGGAAGGAGTTGAATTTTTTAGGGCAGTTAATGGAAAATATTTCAAGAGATATTATCCTAGCATCTGGGTGGATTTGTTATGATTGATCCAACATTGTCGATAGCCGATACAGAAGTATCGCCTTCAGAATAAAAATAGTCGATACGATATGTATCGTCTCTAGCGCTGTGATTGACAATGGAAAATGATAGCCGATGCAAAGAGCATCATCTTTAGAACAAAAGTAGAGCATAAGGAAAAATAGAGGGTAAGGGGGTGTTCGTTTCCCTGACAAATTTTTTTTGCCAGTCACATCGGACGTTGCGGCACAAGTTTAGCCTATTAAAAATAAACTAATTATAAAACTAATTACAGGGTCATATGCTAATTACTAAGACGAATATATTAAGGTAAATTAATTCATCATTAGCGAATGTTTACTGTAGCACCACATTGTCAAATCATGGACTAATTAAGTTTAATAGATTCATCTCGTGAATTAGTCTCCGGCTGACAAATTAGTTTTTTAATTACTATATTTTTAATAGGCTAAATTAGGGCCGCAACGTCCGATGTGACTGGCAAAAAAAATTTGCCAGGGAAACGAACATGCCCTAAATCCCAAGCAACAACAGGCATATATATACTACAAACAAAATAAGCCTGACGATGCAGGGGCAGATGACAAAGTTAATGGTTCAGACGGACCAAGTTCACTTGCACAAACATAAAATTACAACTATTCTAAGAAAAGCTTGTTGAGGAGGTCCTCCAGGTGCGACACCTCCACCACAGCGGTCCCCAGCGGCTGGAAATCTTCCACCAGCTCCCTGAAGTCGTCCCTCGTCCGGGTGCCGATGAAGGAAGGGGCCACCTGACCGTGGATGTACGCCCCGCTGAGCTCCGCTCCGGCGAGGGCGAAGGTGGCGCCGTGGATGATGGCGTGGAGAGCCAACTCCCTAACACGCACCGGGAGGTCCTGGAGGCGCTCCTCCAGTGTTGCCCCACGAGTGTTCACGAAGTCGGCGACCACCGTGGCCGCCTCCGAGAGAGAGCCAAGTTGGCTCTGGAGCTCTGCATTGAAACAAGGAAATGTTGAAAATAGCCGATTCGATCATATGTAAACTCAAATCGGCTAAGATTCAAAGAGCAGTTGCAAGAAATCCAAGGCTATACACAATATTTGCTGATTCAGTTGATACGCAAGATTAAAAGATAACAGATAAAAGGAGAAAATCAACAAAATCTAAGAAGGGTATACCTGCCACCCTGGCGTCGGATGCCTCCAGGTGCTCCATGGTACTGTTGAGGCACGCACGAACCGCCGCCAGCTCGTCCTCAGCACGGATGGCTCGGCGACGCTCTTCCTCCAGCGAGCGCCGGGTGCTGGAGTATTCACGGATGAAGCGCCAAGCGTCTTCATCCAGCGCGAGGTTGCGCTCTTCCGGGGCTCGGGGATTACTGGGGCCCTGCTCGTCCACCCGGGGAGGAGAACTATGAAAAAGAGAAAAATTAGGGTTTTCTTGAGAATGGCCAAACTTAAATCCGAGAAAACAGAATGGTGAAGAACAATGTCACTCGAACAGGCGACGACGGATCGACGGGGGATCATTGCTGAAGCCTTCGTCGGCGGGGCGCTTGCCACGGGCTGCCATGGATTTCTTCTTTGGTGCTACTGTTCAAGGGGGGAAGAAGACGGTTTTAAGAAGAGCAAAAGCCGGAGAATGCGATGAATGCGTAATGTATATCGGGGTCGGCGGTTCTTATTTATAAATGAAGGCGTTGGAAACAAAGGGGCGCCGTTTAGAAACTTTGGATCTGAAGTCCTATAATGGATCGGCTAAATAGCCGATAAGAAACCGTTTGGGCGATGATCGGCTACAATAGCTGATGAGGTATCGAGAAGATTCCAGATTGGTTAAGTAACGGAGACGTTTTCGTTCATAAAAGGCATGAGCTAAAAGTCAAAGATTGCAGAATTGAATAAACACAAGTTTTCAAACAAATGGAGTTACATGTTCAGAGCCGATTTTAGTACATTAAGGGCATTCAGACGGGTGTTGTCTATATCGGCTATTCTCTTGTGATCCTCTTCACTTGAACCTGGAATTGGATTCTTCTTAGCTTTGATGTCCTGAAGCTTGTTATGAAGAAGTGTCATCTTCTTCTTCTGATCTTGAAGCATGATTAGGACTTTGGCCAGATTTTCCTCTTCATGTTTGATTAATTCATCGACAGTCTGAAGTATGCTCAATAGCTGTTCCCTTTCAATCTTCCAGGCGGATAGATTGCCGATGATGACAGTGGAGGAGTTGTTCAGCCGATCTATGGTATCTTTTACAGTGACCATGCTGGAGATGCATTTTTGCTCTTTTTCTGGCAGCTCTATTTGAGCTTCACGTGCCATGAGCTTGGCCTTTGCTTCAGAAAACTCTGGTTCATGGTACTCCATGTGAGCAACTGGAGTTAGAGCTTTCTTGAGATCGGCTGATATATCATTCTTAACCAAATTGAAGATGTCCCTGATTCCACTTGCATCTTGCACCAAATCTGCTGTGTTGGCTTCCAGAAGAGGGAGCAGCATTTGAAGTTGAGATTTGATTTCTTCAGAAAATGGGAGCACATGTGAAGATTTTGGTGTTGTGGTCTCTCCTCCATCAATGTAATCCTTCAGGTCAAAAGGGATTACGGGAGAAGGGACCTGTCTTTGTCCCTATGCATATAAAGGGTTGTGTGAGGTTTTATAAATAAAGACTGTTAGGGAATAGAAGATGCTTTTTGAAGTACCTGTCCTATTGGAATAATTTGTGAGTCAGGAACAGCCGATGAAGGTTCAGGGATTATCTCTGGAATAAAACCTTGTTAAGCAAAAGCTACTATTGTAAATGAAGAAAGGTGATCGGCTAAAAAATTATATACCTGGAGATTGTGGAGGAGTATCATGATGAGTACTAGGGGAAGAGGGCAGGTTTGACTCTGCATTGAAAACTTCTATATCCAGTGTGTCCTGCTCCTAAACAGTGGAAAGAAAGAAGAGAATCAAAATCAGGATTAAGAAGGGGGTGAAACGGAAAGCCACTTTCATACCTCCATAGTAGTGTCTTTGATTGGTGGTGGTGGCTGATTCTCTTCAGAAGTTGTATGCTTTTTGGTCTTATTGGTCCTAGGCTTCTTTGCTTTAGAAGAACCAACACTCTTTATGAAAGAGCTAAGGAGTTGGTCATCAGAGATTTCGATAGCCTTTCTTTTCATTATGGATTTTATGGTGGGAGCATCCCAACCAAGCCTCGGATTTGGGCACCATATATTATAATCTATCTGAGGAGGGGTTAGGCTGACCAGGTCCTGCAAACATTCATAATAGTGTCAAAGGATAAGAATACTTTGCATGAATATTTGAAGGAGGAAAGAGTGGGAGCATACCTCATCATTTGCTTGAAAGTCTGGGTCCAAGCTGAGGCAGTATGTAGAGACAGATTCATTGAACAGATGAAGGCTCCATTGCTGCCACCAGTTATCAAAAGAAGAAGAAGAAAATGGTTGACAGTTCCATCCTTTAATGATTTCTGGCAGAATGGATTGTTCAAATTGCAAAATCCTATTGTACTCTACTGCTGAAGATACTAATTCCCTCGATTTTAGCTTGTCAGCAAAGAATAAGCCTGGGGGCACTTGGCCAAAACCCATTTGCCTAGTCGCTATGACAGGGTAATGGAATTCATATGAAGGGGGAGGTTTTTCCCTGCCATGTCTGATCTCAGTGGGTAGAAGACAAGGTCTTACCAAGTGACTCAGAATTTTCAGGTTGTCATCGTCATTGTGTTCAGTCTGGAATCTGAAAGAAAATGGGGCTTCAAATTCTGGGATGTCTGGATACTTGAACCATTCAAGAATGCCAGCTGAAAGACCTTGATAGAAGAGTTTGAAGAAGTAACTATTTGACCCATTGATGGTGATCACTGTTGCAGCTTCACCAAAGGATGTGCATTGACGTACCTTTTCTTCATCGGCTAATTGTTTTTCTTGATCCTCTGAGAAAGTCGATGAAGGAAATGATAGAGATGTCAGCTCTGGAGTCACTAGCTTGTGGAGATGGAGATTGAGCCAGAGCTGTAAGAACCACCAAGGGCCAGTAATAGTTGGGATGGTCTCATTCTTCATCAAACACTGAGAGACCTTGTTCAGTAAACTGTACAGAGCTCCCAAGAGATATTTGCCCAAAGGAATTTCAGAATTTATTGATATCTTTTCTGCCAACACTAAATAATTGAAGGTTGGAGAGCAAGCTTGTCCACAGAATAAATATCTATCTAGCCACATGTTCAAAAAAGCTATGTGTCTTCTGTCTAAAATACTGTTCTGAGCAGTTTTGAAGGTGGTAATGTAATAAGACCAGCCTCCTGTTCTGATGCTCTCTAGCCTTGTAGAGGGTTTGACTAAGAGGTTATAAGGGTTGATATTTCTAGTAACGTTCAAGCCGGTTAGCATGTGTACATCGGCTAAAATTAGGGCCATAGGGCCTTGCCTGAACATGAAAGCATTATAGGTGTTGGACCAGAAATAACAAGCAGCTTTCAACAGAGGTTCATTCTTCTTCATATCAGAAAGGGACAGAGTGATACATTGGTCTAAATTTCAAAGAATCCAGTCTGTCTTCTTCTTGGCCGCTACCTTGATCAGCCAATCCCTCCAGCCTGGGATGATTGATGGCCAGTTCCTCAAAGAAGTTTTCTTGTCCCAGATATCCAAATCCCGGTTGGACTGTTTGAAGGGAATTCTTTGGGTTTCAGCGATTATGACTGGAGAAGGGTCAGAGTTGCCTATTGGGCCAAGGAAAATGCTATCTGAATTGCCATCTACCGGGATAAAAATCTGGTTTTGAAGCTCCTGAAGATTTCAACAAATTCACGGAAAGAATGATAAAATAGAAATGCGAAAGTCACCAAGAAAAGAAGAAAGTTTGGGGGAGGAGATTTTTACCTCAGGAATGGAATCCAAGGTTGCCATTTCTCTTGTGTGATTAGTGACTTGCAGATTCTTGAACAATCACTTGGATTATTGAAACTCAGGAGTGGCGGCAAGTCTGCTTTTGGGAGCTAGGGTTTGAAAGCCGAGTGAAAGAAGAGGAAATGACGGTTGGTGAAAATGAAGCCTCGGCTGATCGGCTAATGAGGAAGAAAGGAGGATTGGCAATTCCGGAATTAAATGAATTTCATCCCGAAATTGGGGGGCATGTGTTGACACCAGATTTTTGGCCGAGAAGAATTTGTATTTGTGGGCCCAAACAGCCGTTTTAGTTAAGGAAATCGGCTAATTAGGGAAGGGATTTGTTTCGGTAAAGGACACGTTTTGGGAAGATCTATTCGAACCAGGATCGGCAAACTTGAAGACGTGTCGGACTCCGCCGGAAAGGGGAAGTGGGGGTCCGAATTATTTGTTTGGTTTATCACGTTGTAACCTAGTTGTATTGGGTTCGGAGTCTTGTCGGGCTATAAATAGTTGAGCCCCATCTATTGTAAAAAAACAATCAATCAAACAACCCTTTTTTGCTCCGGCCAAAATCCTTAGGAGTAGGAGTAAGTAGATCTCGATGAGACCTTCAAACAAATAGGGTTGTATCGGTTGAAATCGACCTCCGGTTTGCTTGTAAGTATTGTCATGGCTCGTGTTATTGTTTAATAAGGTTGTATTTGGCTTAGACCAAACTCTTGTTAAGCTATGATATGGGTTAGTTATCGGTTTAAATTTGTTATTCGTAAGGTTGCATTGGCTAAAACCAACCTCTTGCAAGTAGTCAATTTAAACTAGTTATTGGCTCTATTAGATCTGGCAATCTAGTAGATTCATTAAGTCATCGATATTGTCTAAATAAATTGATTTACGTATTACAACAATATCTTGCCCAATCGAGATTGACAGATTAGACTAAGCTTAAACATCATTTAGATTCATCTTCTCACGCGTATTCACACTCGTCTTTATCGGAATAGTCGATCTAACCTCATATCGGCTAGTCTGTCGATCTCGATTGTTACATGTCGTGCGTTCGAGATATTTACTCAGTTACAGATTGATTCAAAAGTAAGCAAATTTGATTTAATATACTTATTATGGCTGTATTTTCGAACCCCACTGATAGGTATGTCAAATCAATCTTGCCTAGTTTTAGATCAGACTGTAGCATAGTAGATAGGTCTTGTTCATGCCTCGTGGATCCTGTATCGGCTAAATAGCCGATCCGGTTATGCTTTCATCCATAACATGTACGCATACATCAGTTTACGGCTAGTAGATCTATTGATTATGTTGGACGTGATTTAGCTTGGTTATTATTATGGCTGCATGGAAACACCCCACTGTTAGTAATCAAGCTATTTTGTCGATCTGGTTGTTATTATGGCTGTATGGAAACACCCCACTGTTAACGACCAGAATTGCTAGCTTGATTAGTCGATCTGTTGATTTTACATTGATTATTGTCATTGCACATAGGATCTTATACCCGTATCAGCTAAGTTAGATCGGCTAAGTCTCTCTCTATTTTATTCGTATATCTTGAATAGTCGTTCTACAGTTTTTAATAATTATATGCTTTACACTATTAGGAGTTGACTCTCTAGTCAATTTCCTCCGAATAAGTGGCTATTTCAGAGCCATACATTCTAGAACTGTATGACATCAAACCGGCAGATTCCATAATTTGATGTTTCTCCTTTTTCCTTGTCAATTGTAGGTCAAATGGACTGGCACGCCTCAGGTTTGAAATCACCAAGCTCGGTTTTGCCTTTGGAGGTTCATGAGATCAGGACTCTTGCTTCCATATGATCTCTGAGGGCCTTGCAGTGTGTTTATCGCTGAAGATACAAATTTTAGCATCAACACCAAGTGAGATTGAGTGATCTAGTGCTAAGATTTGATAGTGGTTCGATCTAGTGACACTAGTTCTTCACATCGGCTGCGGGTTTCTTGCTACTCTTGGCATTTGTCGGTAACTAGATGGCTTGGAGGTGTTTGATGGAGTTGGCAAGAGTTGGAGCTTGTTCTTGGCCACCACCGACCGGATTGTGAGTGGTTTTTCGGGCCTATTCCCCGCCGGAGTGGCGAAAGGCACCCCTAGTGGATTGCTCGTGTCATTGAGTCACCTCTCTTGTGGTAGATTGTTGCGGTGCTTGTGTAGCTTGGCATGTTGCTAATTAGCCACCGAATCACCAAGAGTTGATCCACACAACGGGGAGTAGCGTGCCGGCAAGCACGTGAACCTCGGGATAAATTGTCGTGTCATTGTGTATTGATCTTTGTGGTGATTGTCTCTCGGTGTTCTCGGTGATTGGACTTCTCTTATATATTTGGTGATTGGCGCTACACTTGGGATATTCACCCATGATTGGTTCTTCAAAGGCGATCCCGAAGGCTCGGTCAAATCATCCCATCTAGCTCCCTCTTTTATTGTTTTCATATTGAGCTAGTACATTGTGTATTCCTTGTGCCATTTATATTGTGCTCTATATCTTGTGTAGATAGTCTAATTATCATCTTCCTAGTCATTGCCTAGTTGTTCTAGAGCTTGCATTTATTTCTTGTATAATTGTGTAGCTCTAATTATTTGAGTGACTTAGAAATATTAGGTAGATTTGTTGGATAGGTGGCTTGCAAAACAATCCTTTGGCTAGTGCAAAAAGCTTCATCATTTGTGTTGCTAATTGAATTTGCCAAAGTGTTTTATAGATTTTTAATTAGGCTATTCACCCCCCCTCTAGCCAATTCGGACCTTTCAAAAGGGTTCAAAATAGGAAAGGTTGACACTACTCTCTTCACCAAGAATATAGGCAAAGACTTGTTTATATTGCAAATATATGTTGATGACATTATCTTTGGTTCAATCAATCAAGAATTTTGTGAAGAGTTTGGTGAAATGATGGTAAGTGAGTTTGAGATGTCAATGATTGGAGAGCTTAGTTACTTCCTTGGTCTTCAAATCAAGCAAATGAAGAATGGCACATTTGTAAGTCAAGGCAAGTACATCAAAGACATGCTCAAGAAGTTTGGTCTAGATGATGCAATGGAAATTAGCACACCTATGGGCACAAATGGACACTTGGATAGTGATGCAAATGGCAACATGGTGGATCAAAAGGTGTATCGGTCTATGATTGGAAGCTTACTCTATGTGACCGCTTCTAGGCCGGATGTTATGTTTAGTGTATGCATGTGTGCAAGGTTTCAATCCTCACCAAGAGAGAGTCACTTGGAGGCAACAAAGAGAATATTGAGGTACTTGAAGTATACACAAGATGTTGGATTATGGTATCCCAAGGGGTCAAACTTTGAGTTGATTGGATATTCAGACTCTGACTATGCGGGATGCAAAGTGGATAGAAAAAGCACTTCGGGCACAAGTCAATTATTTGGAAGATCACTTGTATCATGGTCATCAAAGAAACAAAATAGTGTTGCACTTTCAATCACCAAAGCTGAATACATATCCGTCGGGAGTTGTTGTGCACAATTGCTATGGATGAAAGCAACTTTGGATGACTTTGGAATCAAGTTCAAGAAAGTGCCTTTGCTGTGTGACAATGAAAGTGCTGTGAAGCTAACCAATAATCCGGTTCAACATTCAAGAACAAAGCACATTGACATTCAACATCATTTCATAAGAGACCATCAACAAAAGGGAGATATCTCAATTGCAAATGTAGGCACCAATGATCAATTAGCCGATATATTCACCAAACCACTTGATGAGAAGAGATTTTGCAAGCTATGGAATGAATTGAACATACTTGACTTCTCCAACATGAGTTGATGCACCCCCACTTTATGACATGCCTCTCCTTCGACAAAGCAAAGGTAAAATTGTTTGACATGGCATTCATATTCATTTAGGACCATTCATGATTAGATCATATAGCCATCCCTTACTTTTTTAGGCTTTTTCATGAAAATCAAATGAATTTGATGAATATATGGTACCGCTATTGCTTCTATGTTTGACTTGATCTAGTGGTAGCATATGACATGTTTTTGAGCTTGTGAACCTAGTGTTTAATCTTGGAAACAAGCATTCAAGTGTTTAACCGATGTGAGTAAGATAACCATTGAAAGATGTGTGAAGAAGCTTACTCTAGAGCAAACCATGTTAAACATCTTATGGTTGTTTGCTAGGTTAAACCATAATATGAATTTGTTCACCCCATTGATTGACTTTCTTATACTAAAAATTGGTGTGCCTTTTATGGTACTTAATAACAAAGGGGGAGAAGAAAGTTACAAAGATATTAAAAAGGGGGAGAAGGAAAGTTACATTACAAAGATAGATATATGATGAAGGGGGAAATTTAAAATTTAAGCACACAAGTAGGGGGAGCAAGCTCATGAACTTATTGTTGCATTTGAATGTGCATATTCATATGAGTTGTTGCATTGCAAGCTTTTAGAATTCAATCTACATGCTTGTGTGATGTATGCTAGTGATATAACTTGTATGGTGTTTTGAAGTACTAGCATGCATAGGTTGTAACTAGACTTATTATGTTTCTCAAGTAAATCAAGAGCCTTATTTATAATGTTGATCTCATGGGGTTCTTGAGTTTTGATGAATGTCTAGTTACTAATGGTGCTAAGGATGATGTATATTGGCAACTCAAATTGTAACACGCTTCAAAGGTCCATTCTTTTACACCTTAGCATCATTTGATAGTAGTAACTCTTCCAACATTCCTATCTATACATATGTGAACATATTGTACCAAACTCATGAAGCACATATGTAGGGGGAGGTAGTACTATCAAAATCGAATTTGTGATGGTTGTCCAATTCTCTATCATGATTTATCGCTTGGACAAGCAACTTGAATTTAATTCATATCTTTGTAAAGGTTGTCATCAATTACCAAAAAGGGGGAGATTGAAAGCTCTAGTTTGGTTTTGGGTAATTGATGAAACCTACTGGACTAACCCTATGCTCAAGTGTGTTTAGGAGATAGGTTGGTCCATGATCGAGTGATGGAGCTAGATGAATGGTGATGTCCACATGATGGTGATCAAGTGCTCCAAAGCTTGGAAAATGAAAAAGAGGAAAGCAAAATGGACCAAGGCAAAGGTATACTTGATAGGGTCATTTTGTTTTCGGTGATCAAGACACTATAGAGAGTGTGATCACAATTAGGATTGGTAGCCATACTATTAAGAGGAGTGGAACTTGTTTATGAAATACGGTTATCAAAGTGCCACTAGATGATCTACACTTTGCATATACATTTAGATTCTAGTGAGTGCTAACATCCCTTGAAAAAGTGCTTGACAAATGCTAACTCACATACACAAGGTCTGGAAACTTGGTGGAGTTAATACGTTTGCACAAGGGATGAAGTGGAGAAAGATTTAGAGCTCTCTGGGGAGCACCGGACGCTGCGTCGGACGCACAGGGTGCACTGTGCGAGTGTCCGGTGGTTGTGACGTGGCCTGATCTGAAGAAACAGGGAGCATCGGACGCTCCATATGTCCGATGTGTCCAGGAGCTCTCTGGATGCTCTCTGGACACCCATCGGACGCGGCCCCTGGTGCATCTGGTGGCTAACTGTAGCAGCGTCCAATGACAAGTCAGAGAGCCGTTGTGATGTCTAATAGGGCATCAGACGCTGGACCGTTGCGTCCGATCGGTGCGTCCGATGCCCCATAAAGTGTTAGCGCAGTTTTCTAGCCGTTCAGATCCTGCGATCGCCGTTGAATGGGAAGGACATGTGGCGTCCATCCCAGCATCGGACACGTCCGATGCTATCGGGCGGTGCGTCCGATGCCCCCGCAGAAACTGGGTTTTGGGGGCAATGGCTTTACTGTTTGAGGGGGCTCTATATAAGGTGTTTGGCCGACTTGGGCTCAAACTCTTGGATATTTTGATTGCCTAAACATCCTTGTGAACCTAGCCATCTCACTCCCACTCAATTTGATTGATTGTTCATCATTTAGTGAGAGATTGGGAGATCCAAGTGCATTGCATGAGTGTGTTCATCTAGAGGCACTTGGTGATTGTGTTTCACTGCGGATCTCGCTTGTTACTCTTGGTGTTTGTCAACACCTAGATGGCTTGGAGCAGCAAGGATCATTGAGCAGAAGTTGGTGATTGTTTTCGGCTCTGATCGGAGGATTGTAAGGGGTTCCTTGTGACAGAACCGTCCAATTTATAAGAGCACAAGTACGAAAAACCTCTGCCAGGGAAGCGGAATTAACCCACTTGAGCTCATATAAACCCGGTAGTCCGTGAAATCACGAGGGATTTCAAACTTTTCCAACATCGACAACATAGGATCGTAATAGTTCAGCATTGCACCGTTCACGTGTTACAACTGTTTCCAAATAAGTTCATTGGAGTACGAAGTAAAGTTATTATAGACCATCGTCTTTACATAAAGTTGCGGAAGCTAACATTCGAAACATAGTTTTAAAACCAACACACGCTGAAGTTCAAGACAGTGCCATTAAGTAGTCATTTCCCACAAAAGCAGTAGACGAGTCCGGAGCAGACCAAGCCCATGATCTAATTGTCTCCCACGGCAGGGCAAAGACAATTGATACAGTAGCCATAAAACATCTGGCCATCTGCAACAACAAGGGAACCAAGCCCTGAGTACGAGAATGTACTCAGCTAGACTTACCCGCCAGAAACCAGAAATAAAGTGACACCAAGGAGTATGCAAGGCTGAGATAAATGGTGGAACTGGCATGACCACACATTTGCATAAAAGCATAAGTAATAAAGTAGCATTATCCTTTATTTACTAGCTGCCAGTTTTAGATAGATATTTAGCCTACCTCACTATATTAGCACCTATCTAGAACTGTAGAAAGACAGAGAATGGGGCAATTGGCCACACCTCAATGGGAGGGGGCGCCTTCTATTATATAGCTGCTGGACTTGCTTACAAGGCAGGGGGTAATCTCCCTGATTTACATCTGCTAACTATAGCAACTAATCACTGATTTTCATATGCTAATTGCCTGATTTACAGCTGCTAACTATAGCAACTAATCACTGATTTCCATATGCTAATTGCCTGATTTACAGCTGCTAATTATGGCTGTGCTATCCATAATCAGCAGGGGATATTCTATTTCCTAACACCCGCCCGCAGTCGCAGCGGGAGGCTCCCGGACGCAAAGACTGGACCGAAAATCCTGGAATAATGCCGTCGGAAGTCCTTTAGTCATGATGTCAGCAAACTGATGGGAGGACGGCACGTGGAGTACCCGGATCTCACCAAGGGCAACCTTCTCACGGACGAAGTGAATGTCGATCTCGATGTGCTTCGTTCGCTTGTGGTGGCCCGGGTTAGCCGTCATGTAGACGGCGCTGACGTTGTCACAGAAGACATCAGTGGCAGACGGTAGCTGGATATGGAGCTCCTGAAGTAGCTGCCGAAGCCAACAACACTCAGCCACAACATGTGCCACAGCACGATACTCAGCCTCGGCGCTGGAACGTGACACCGTGGTCTGGCGTTTGGAGGACCAGGAGACCTAAGTGTCGCCGAGGTAGACGCAAAAGCCGGAAGTGGAGCGTCGGGAGTCTGGACAGCCTGCCCAGTCGGCGTCAGAATAGGCAGTCAGCTTGTCAACAGACCCGGTGCCGATGTGAAGGCCCGAGGAGAGGGTCCCCTTCACATAGCGCAGGATGCGCTTGATGAGCGCACGGTGGGGCTCCCGAGGAGCGTGCATGAAGAGGCACACTTGCTGCACAGCATATGCCAGATCAGGACGAGTCAACGTCAGGTACTGGAGAGCTCCCGCCAAGCTCCTGTACTCAGATGCGTCCTTCTCTGACAGCAGCTCCCCGTCGGTCGCAGAGAGCTTGGCGTGAGTGTCCACGGGTGTCGCTGTTGGGTGACACTCAGCCATGCCTGCACGCTGAAGAAGCTCGATGGCGTACTATCGCTGGGAGAGGAAGAGGCCGTCCGAAGAGCGCGTGACGGTGATGCCGAGGAAGTGGTGTAGGGCGCCCAGGTCCGTCATGGCGAACTCGGAGCTCAACCGAGTCATGATGCGCTGAAGAAGGGCCGAGGACGAGGCGGTGAGGACGATGTCGTCGACGACAACAACAGGTAGGCGAGGCTCGTCCCTTCTCGTAGAACGAAAAGAGACGGGTCGGAGGCGGAGGCGGTGAAGCCAAGCTGCCGGACGAAGGTGGCGAAGCGCTGGTGCCAGGCGCGCGGAGCCTGCTTGAGTCCATACAAGGACTTCAGCAGACGACAGACGTGATCTGGGGCACCGGGATCGACGAACCCTGGCGGCTGCTGGCAGTAGACAGTCTCCTTGAGGTGGCCGTGAAGAAAGGCGTTCTTCACATCCAGCTGGTGAATCGGCCATGCACAGGATGCAGCGATGCTGAGGACAGACCGTATAGTGGCCGGTTTGACAACCGGGCTGAAGGTCTCATCGTAGTCGACGCCCTCGCGCTGGGAGAAGCCTCGGACGACCCAGCGGGCCTTGTGGCGGGCAAGGGACCCATCGGCATGGAACTTATGCCGGAAAATCCACTTTCCCGTCACGACGTTGGCCCCAGGGGGCCGCGGAACGAGCTGCCAGGTGTTGTTGTCGACGAGGGCCTGGTACTCATCCATCATCGCGGCACGCCAGTTGGCGTCGGCCAGGGCGCTGCGATAGTTTGACGGAAGCGGCGACGGTAAGGATGACACCGTGGCTGCCAGCCCCTCATAGCTGACGCGGGGGATGGCACCCGTCATGGTACGAGTGACCCGCGGAGGCGGCGGCGGAGGCTGCGGCGGCGGTGGAGCAGTGGATGTCGCCGGTGCTGGTGCCGAAGGTGGTGTCGAGGTATCAGGAGCAGCACAGGCTGCTGGGGCAGCTGCCGGCTCGGATGTAGGCGTCGTCCGAGAGCGGCGAACATAGACGTGTGAGAAAGGAACCATGCTGGGTCCAGGCGGGGGCACGTGACCACGCCCGCCCGGTGCCGAGGAAGAGGAGCCGTGGGAGGCTGCAGCGTCGGAGGGTGGCTGCTCAACATCCGAGGGGGATGGAGCGACCGCGGGCGTCGAGGATGGAGTCCCACCTGCAACAACAGTAGAACAAGGCACCGAAACCATATCGTCGTCGAGGAGGAAATCTAAGGAGGACGGGGGGGAGGCATCAGGGGTGGTTGTAAAGGGGAAGGTGGTCTCGTCAAAAATGACATGGCGAGAGATGATAATGCGACGGGTGGAAAGGTCGAGGTAGCGGTAACCTTTGTGAGATGATGGGTATCCTAGGAAGACGCATGCTGTAGAGCGAGGGGCGAGCTTATGTTTGGAGGTCGCTTGCATATTGGGGTAACAGAGGCACCCGAAAACACGTAAATGGCTATAGGATGGTGGCTGATTATGTAGACGAGTGTAGGGGGTTTCATGCTGGACGGAGAAGGATGGACGCCGATTAAGGAGATAGCAGGCTGTCAGGAGCCCCTCAGCCCAATATGTGGGCGGCAGGGAAGCATGGAGAAGCATGGTGCGAATGGAGTTGTTGAGCGTGCGAATAATACGTTCAGCTTTGCCATTTTGGGGTGATGTGTAGGGACAGGAGAGGCGGAGGTGGGTACCTTGGGCAGCGAGGAAGTTGGTGGTGGCGGCGTTGAGGAATTCAGTGCCGTTATCAGCCTGAAAACATTTAATGGGAAGGCTGAACTGTGTGTTGGCAAGCGCAACAAGTTCGACTAAGTGTTGGTAAACCTCGGATTTTTTGCGAAGAGGAAAAACCCAACAGTAGTGACTATAATCATCCAAGCATACCAAGTAATAGGGAAAGCCTGACAAGCTGTTTACAGGGGATGTCCATACATCGCAGTGAATAAGCTCAAAGGGTGTATGAGTTATGGAATGCGAGGAGCTGAAGGGTAGACGCGTGTGCTTGCCTATCTGACATGAGTGACATAGGGAGCGGTCTACTTTATTACAAAAAACAGCATGAGTTTTATTTAGGCGTTCTAATGCAGCGGGGGATGGATGGCCAAGACATTGATGCCACAGAGTCGACGTAGTGGCCAGGAGAGCATGAGGTGGTACGGCTGGAGTGGTGGTAGGCATGGTGTAAAGGTCCCCGTCGCAGTTACAGCGGAGAAGCACCCGTCCCGTCTTGAGATCCTTAACAGAAAAACCATGTGCGTCAAATTCAAAGGAGCAACTATTGTCGCGAGTGAATTGACGTACAGATAAAAGGTTGCGGGCTAGAGCAGGGGCAACAAGAATATTGTTAAGGGCGAAATTTGTGTTGGGTGTGGAGAGGATGGAATGACCTCTAGACGTAACAGGAATGCGAGTGCCATTGCCTACTGTTATTGAGGAGATGGAGGGAGGGAGAGGTTGAATAAGCATACCATCCGAGGACGTCATGTGTGTGGAGGCGCCGGAGTCCACCACCCAGGGTGAGTTGCCCTGCAGATTCATGGTCTGCAGGGCAGCAATGAGGTCGGCTACATCCCAGGAGTTGGAGCTGCTGGAGGACGTCTGGAGCGGAGCAAAGGCGGTGTGGGCCTGCGGAGAGGAGCCGAGAATGCTCTGGTTTCGCCCAGCCTGGGAACCAGAGGCAGCAGGGGCGCCAAAACCTCCCTGGCGACGCTGTCCAGGAGCTGAGACACGTTTTCCAGGGGCCACGCGTGCTCCAGTCCAAGGATTGAAGCCCCAGGGAACGCGTTTATTGGTGTTGGTGCCACTGGAAGTGTTGGAGAAGGGCTGCTGGCCGCCCTTCTTGAAGGTGGAGCGCCGGCCGCCCTGCTGCTGCTGCTGATAGCCACCTTGCTGCTGCTGCTGCTGATGGCCGCCAGGAAAGGATGCAGCAGCCAGGAGCGCGGTGGTGGCACGCAACTTCTCCTCGTTTTGCAGACGAAGTTCCTTGAGGATGAGCTGGTGCCTGGCGCCGGCGAAGGTGAGGGGCTGCTGCCCGGCGATGTTGTCGGCGACGTTGGAGTAGGCTTCATTGAGCCCACGCAGCAGGTTGAGGACGAGATTGGGCTCACTGACGGGCTGCCCAACATCGCAAAGTTCGTCGGCCTTCTCCTTCATGCGGACGCAGTAGGCATCGATGGAGGAGTCCCCCTGAGTCATCGAGTGGAACTCGTGACTCAGGAAGATGGCGCGAGGGGCTTTGTTGGCCTGGAACACCTCACCGATGGCCTTCCAGAGCGCAGCTGCCGTCTGCGTGGCATCGGTCATGGCGAGGTTGAGGACGGCGTCGGAGACGGTGCTGTACATCCAGCAACGGACGCAGAAGTCGGCCTGCGCCCAAGCCTCGTCGGTAGGGCGCGAGGTGGAGGCGGGGTTGAGGTGATGCAGGAGACCGAACTTCCCACACGTGGCCTGGAATGCCGTCGACCACTTGGTGTAGTTGGAGGGCTTCAGCTCCAAGGTCATGGGGACATGGAGCTTGATGTTGATGGTGGCATAGGGGCAGATTGAGGGTGTGGGATCGGACCCCAGGGCACCGCTGGTGGCAGAGGAGGGGTCTGATGTGGTTCCCATGGAGAAGAGGGAGGGGGCTACACCCAGGGGAGAGGGGCGGCGCTGGAAGAGGGAGGAGGGGGGATCGGGATTAAACCCGGACTGCTGATACCATGTAGAAAGACAGAGAATGGGGCAATTGGCCACACCTCAATGGGAGGGGGCGCCTTCTATTATATAGCTGCTGGACTTGCTTACAAGGCAGGGGGTAATCTCCCTGATTTACATCTGCTAACTATAGCAACTAATCACTGATTTCCATATGCTAATTGCCTGATTTACAGCTGCTAACTATAGCAACTAATCACTGATTTCCATATGCTAATTGCCTAATTTACAGCTGCTAATTATGGCTGTGCTATCCATAATTAGCAGGGGATATTCTATTTCCTAACAAGAACAATCATGAGTAGTGATTAAGCACTCACCATAAAGTAACAACAAACAGATCAATTATCTATTGCCACAGTGTCACCATAACCGTTCCGTGTTCTTCACCTTAGTATCAACGCCGATCGGGGCTCAAGTCAAGTGCTCACTGTCCAGGAGCGATGGCGATTATAATCGATTCCAAACCAGCTGGTGATTTTATTCCCCACACAAACCCCACTCGCATATCGGCAAGCTACAGATAACCACAATACTTTTCCAGGTAGCCACGGCCTCCAGTGCCACCACCGTACCCGGCGGCATGCCCGACTACCAAGAGGCTGGACTTTAAGCACCCTCCTCTTGGGCTTACTTTTCGCGCCCCCGTGTCCCAATCCCCCTTCATGGCTTCGGCAGGTGCGTGGGCCTAGAAAACCGGCCCGAACTTAGTGTGCGGCTTCGCGGTCGGAACGACTTATCCTTCTAGCTAAATGTGGGGCATGCGTTCAACATGACAAGAGGGCCGTCTTTGGACGATACTGTTCCCGATCAACACGGCTAGAAATATTGTAGTTCAAACTACAGGAATCTGCCGATCTCTATATTCACAACACTCGGTTATCTTCATATATTGGCAATTTCCCGCCAAAAGACCAAGTAACGCCTATTGCTCGCGGGTAACATGAAGGTTGCCCGACTTCTACCGGTCTAAGCATGGCTAAGCATATAAGTCACACCTAGACCTAACAGGGTAACAAGGGTGATATAACAATAGTAATCAAGGTAGGATAAAATAATGCATCAACGGTATCAAGCAACTCCTATAACTTAATGCAATAATCATAAAGCATAATTAAACCATTTGCAAACCATAGGGAGTTAGATGCTCCGGGGCTTGCCTTTCTCAAAAGCACTGGGCTGATGGTTTGGACACTCGGGTAGGTCCTCTTCTGGTTCCTCGTCAACCGTTGCCTCCTGCACTGGTGTCGGAAGCTGCTCTTCTTCCTCTTCTTGAGCTACTTGCTCCACTAGCGATCTTGTATGATGCATATGCTACAATAAGGAATGCGAAACGAATGCGGAGACAGTGCATAATAAAACTAGGTTTGACCAAAAACGTGCATATCTCTTCTCCGGTAGAGCTTATCGCTCTAGTCAGAGATTAGGTATGCTCTTCGTGCAACATGCAACAGGATGAATATGCATAAAAGACCAACTCGACCTATGCTGGTCTCAACCCCAGTTATGCATTAAACCAACACATTTACTTTATTAATTTAAATCTAAATTATTAAGCTTACAACAGCAACACTTATTTCTATATTTTTCCTCTAAACTTCTTAGAACAAGAGCAATCTACAAAAATTATCAAGTTCATATCTATTATACTCTATTTACTAAAAATCATACAAGAAAACAGTATTTAAATCATTTAATTGCTGACTATAAATTTTTATCATAGTCAAACCCTAACAATTATTTTTCACACATTCTACACAAAACTAACAAAACAAGAATCACATTTTTCTGAGCAATATTTATTTTTCTATGAATTAAACAAGATATCAGCCAGTTAACAAATTAATTAAAACCTTTAATAAAGTTGTCACAAAAATGCTATTTTATATTTTTAACAGATAGATCTCAAGTAGACAAACCTAACAAAACTTGTCTCAACTCATTTGGATCATCACAGCTCTAGATATAAATTTTACAAGATTTTACAGCATTTCTAGAAAAATATTTTTATTTCAAAACTCGGGGAAAAACGCTACGCGCACACGACTGCGTCAACAGGCGCTCGCTGACAGCGGCCGACCAGGTCAACTGCTCGCACTTGGCAGCGACACGGAGCAAAAACCGCGGGTTGACCGGTGAGATCTCGCCGGCGGCGAGGTCTCCGGCCAAGCGACCAGCACCATCGTGCTCCCCACATCAAAATGCATCCAGGGCTTGGGTTGGTTTGGCTAGCGACCAGCCGGAGCGAGCTCGGTGGCGGCAATGGCAGCACGGCGGTGCTGCATGGCGGTGCGCCGGCCAACCGAGGGCTTGGCACGCCACGGCGAGGTGCGCACGAGCATCAGCAGGTCCCCGCGGGGCTAGAGCACCTACTAATCGACCGGTTGTGCCTCAGGGCAACCTCGACCGCGTGCATGGTGGCACGGCGGCGCGGATGCAACGGTGGCGAGCTAGGCAGGGAGGTAGGAGCGGCGCTAGGGCTCAATTAAGCGAGGCAAAAAGCAGCGGAGCTCCAAGCGAAGCTGATGCGCTCGGAAAGAGAGGGAGAGAAGGGCAACAAGGGTGGTCGCTGGCGCATGCCGAGAGCTCAGCGAGCTCCGGCCATGGCGCACGGTGGCGGGCATGACCAAAAGGCACTTACCACGGCTTACCAAAGGCGATTTGCGCGAGCACCATGAAGAGCGAAACAAGGTGGAGTGGTTTGGCTCGAGGAGCGACGGCGAGGCCGAAACTGCGGCGAGTTTCACGGCGGCGATGTTGCGGCTCTCGGTGGTGCACTGCGGGTGCGAGCAAAGGCAGGAGAGAGCGAGAGAGAGCGAACTGACGTGAGTGAGAGGCAGAGAGGGAGAGCGGGCGCTCGGGCAGCGGCTTTGAGGGCGGTGCCGCGCGGCGAGCACCGCCCACCTCCGTCAGCAGCCGGCCGCCACGCGGCGCGTGCATGCTGTGGCTGGTCGGCCACTGCGGGCAGCGCGCGCGAGCGAGCTCTGGCGCGGGCGCGGTGTGGGCCGCGGACTGTGGGCCGGCCTGGGCCGCCCAGCTGGCCGGGGCTTTCCCCTTTTTCTTGTCTTTTTAAACACAGATTCAAAAGTCTTTTTGAGCATTTTCTTAACATTTTCAAGGGTTGGTCCAAAAATAAAAGTTGTTCCATTTTAAAAACTCTACCTTTTTCATTAAGGGCCCACAAACAGAAAACTAATTTATCAAGCACTTCTATTTATATTTAATAAAAAGATTTTTGCTAACAAAATTACTTCACTTAATCCCATGAGCATAATTAAGCTTAACCAACTTAAAGACTAGGTTTTTGACTAAGCAAGAACATGTTCTACAAGCTTAACGACCTAACACTAAGAACCTAAGCATTTTCTTAACCAACTCATAATTAACCAAGTTAATTAAGCACATTATGAACTCCACATGAAAAGACACGTACTTAACAAAGAGTAACATGATGATGTTATGCTTATGAGATGAGATGCACATACAATGATAGATGAAATGCAAGCTTAACACTAGAGGTGTTACAACCCTTCCCCCCTAAAAGAAATCTCGTCCTGAGATTTACTGACCATTGTTTATGAAAAGCTGGATAGACCATCCGAAGATAGGCTTTTGTTTCCCAAGTTGCATCTCTGCTATCATGATGACTCCATAATACCTTATACATCTTGACTATTCGGTTCCGAGTTACCCTCTCTTTACTATCCACAATTTGCACTGGCTGTTCTTGATAAGTTAAATCGGACCCAATCTTGAGGTCTTGAGGTTCAATTCTCTCTTCAGGAACTCGTAAACATTTCTTAAGTTGAGACACATGGAAGACTGGAAAAATAGAACCCATTTCCTCTGGTAGTTGCAATTTATAAGCAACTTCTCCTTTCCTTTTTAGGATTTGATATGGTCCCACATATCTAGGCGTGAGTTTTCTTTTTATTCCAAACCTTTGCACCTCTTTCATGGGTGACACCTTCAAGTATACATAATCACCTTTCTTAAACTCAAGAGGCCTTCTTCTCTTATCTGCATAACTCTTCTGTCGAGATTGCACTGCTTGCAAATGTTGGTGAATAATTTGAACTCTTTGCTCTGCTTCAGCGATGAAATCTATACCATAGTATCTCCTTTCTCTGGGTTCAACCCAATTCAAAGGAGTTACACACTTACGACCATACAAGGCTTCGAACGGTACCATTTTGATGCTTTCTTGATAACTATTATTATAGGAAAACTCAGCTAAGGGTAGCCAAGCTTCCCATGATCCCTTAGATGACAACACACAAGCCCTTAGCATGTCTTCCAACACTTGATTCACCCTTTCTGTTTGCCCTGACGTCTGCGGATGATAGGCAGTACTGTGAACCAAGCTAGTACCCAATCCTTTGTGCAACTGCTCCCAAAAATGAGCGGTAAACTGTGGTCCACGATCGGATACAATTGACTTTGGGATCCCATGAAGATGAACTATTTCTTTGATATAGATATCCGCATACCGAGGCGGTCTATATCTAGTCTTGACTGGAATAAAATGGGCTGACTTTGTGAGACGGTCCACTATTACCCAAATCGAATCATTTCCTTTCTCTGTAGTGGGAAGCCCAGTGATAAAGTCCATACTAATTTCTTCCCACTTCCAACTTGGGATTGCAAGAGGTTGCAACAACCCTGCGGGTTTCATATGAACTGCCTTAACTCTGCAACACGTATCACATCTGGCTACATATGCTGCGATTTCCTTCTTCATCTTAGTCCACCAGTAATGAGGTTTGAGATCATGATACATCTTACTGCTCCCTGGACGAAGAGACAACTTCGAAAGATGAGCTTCATCCATAATTCTGCTCTTAAGCTCTTTGTTCTTTGGTACCACCAAGCGATCGTGAAACCATAAGATACCTTATTCATCCATTCTAAAATGAGTTTTTGGGTCTTCCTTCATTTTTCGCTTGATATGAAAGATTCCTTTATCTGATTTCTGAGCTTCTATAATCTGACTTTCTAGAGAGCAACTGACTTGGATATGGAACAAAACCTCCGGATGCATCAAATCAAACCCATCTTCAAATAATGATTGGATCCAATTACAATGTGACTTGCGGCTTAAGGCATCGGCTACCACATTTGCCTTTCCTGGGTGGTAGTGCACTTGCAAATTATAATCCTTGATCAACTCTAACCATCTTCTCTGTCTCATGTTCAATTCGGGCTGAGTGAAAATATACTTGAGGCTCTTGTGATCAGTATATATATTACACACATTTCCAAGCAGATAATGCCTCCAAATTTTTAAAGCATGAACTATGGCAGCAAGCTCCAAATCATGAGTTGGATAGTTAACTTCGTGCTTTCTTAACTGCCGTGAGGCATAAGCAATCACTCTGCCCTCTTGCATCAATACACAACCAAGTCCAATCTTGGATGCGTCACAAAACACATCAAAAGGTTTCTCGATATCTAGTTGCGCCAAGACAGGAGCAGTGGTTAACAGTTTCCGCAAGATTCGGAAAGCTATTCCGCACTCCTCTGTCCATACAAACTTAATATCCTTTTGAAGCAAACTTGTCATAGGCTTAGCGATCTTTGAGAAATCTGGAATGAAACGATGATAATATCCAGCTAATCCCAGAAAAATTCTCACTTCAGTAACCGAAGTAGGAGCTTTCCAATCCATCACTTCCTGTACCTTACCAGGATCTACTGAGATTCCATCTTCGGAAAGGACATGACCAAGGAAATGAACTTTCTTTAGCCAGAACTCACATTTACTGAACTTTGCATACAACTTATGCTCTTTGAGTCTAGATAAAACAACTCTCAAGTGCTATGCATGATCTTCTTCATTCTCAGAATATACCAAGATGTCATCCAAAAAGACTATCACAAACTGATCCAGCTCGGGCATGAACACCGAATTCATTAGGTACATAAAGTACGTAGGAGCATTTGTCAATCCAAAACACATGACAAGATACTCATACAACCCGTACCTAGTAGAGAAAGCGGTCTTTGGAATGTCTTGCGGCCTGATCTTAATCTGATGATATCCGGACCTCAAATCTATCTTAGAAAACACTTTAGCTTTACACAACTGATCAAACAGAATGTCTATACGAGGCAACGAATATTTATTCTTGATGGTCACTGCGTTTAGAGGTCTATAGTCCACACACATACGCAAGGTTTTATCCTTCTTTTTCACAAAGATGGCAGGACATCCCCATTCGGAAGAACTAGGTCGAATTAAACCCTTGTCTAAAAGTTCTTTCAACTGGATTTTAAGCTCTGCTAGTTCATTGGGCGGCATTCTATAAGGTCTTCTGGATATGGGTGCTGTTCCGAGAATTAACTCAATGGCAAACTCAACATCCCTATCTGGGGGTAATCCAGGTAACTCATCCGGAAACACATCTGGAAACTCACACACTACTAGGATTTCTTGAAGAGTAACCCTTTGAAAAGCACAACTAGATAAGGCCAGGTCTAAGTTACTAGGAAGGACCAACTGGAAAGTTCCCTTATCATGAGGGTCTTTAAGAGAAATTATTCTTTTTCCCGTATCAACCACAACTTTTCTTTGTTTCATCCAGTCCATTCCCAGAATTATATCCAAAGATAATCCGGGCAACACTATTAAACTTACCCTAAACTTATTACCTTCTAAATCCAGCATTGCCCCCAAAACCATTTTATTAGTTAGCACACTAGCACTAGTCGAACTGATGCGAAACCCAATCTCCAAATCTGTGACTTCTTGATTATGCTTTTGTGCAAATGCTTGACTCATAAAAGAATGCAATGAACCAGAATCAAACAGAACAACTGCGGAATGATTATTAATGAAAAACATACCAGCTGTAACAAGCTCGCCTTCCATCCAGAGTGGTGTGATGCACGTGGCCAGGAATATGGGTTGGCTTCTTCTTTGGATTGGGGCAGGATCTGGACAAATGCCCCTCTTGACCACAATTATAACAAGGGCCCTTAACATAGCTGCCTGCAAAGTTCTGATTTCTAGGTCCGACTCTAGCCTGAGGTGCTGGACCTCTAGCTACTTTCTGGTTCTTGTGAGGAGGTTGATTGCCTGGAAATCTATGTTGAGGCAGCCTGAACCGTGCACCTGGCACTGCAGTACGAGAAGGTAGGCGATTCGCCACTGGGTTTCTTGCCTGAGAAGCTCCTGCTTCAAAAGCTCTCTTACGGTTCTTCGATGCACTATAGATGTTGTTGTTGTTCTCTTGGGTCAAGCAATCACTGACAAGGTCATTGAATCTAGTCCTGGAAGATGTTCCCATGGATTTCATCATCTTTGGGCTCAAACCCCTCTTGAAGCTAGCAATCTTCTTGGCTTCATTATCAACAAAATCTGGAGCATAGCGTGCAAGATTGTTGAAAGCATGCAGATATTCCGTCATAGTTCTGGTACCTTGAGTCAGCCTCATGAATTCTGCAACCTTCATAGCCAACAATCCGGGAGGAATATAGTTTCCCCTGAATGCCACTGTGAACTGTTCCCAGGTGATTGGCTGATTTGCAGGGAAAGTTGTACGATGATGCGACCACCAGATTCCGGCAGAACCCTGCAACTGATGTGCAGCATACTTCATCTTCAAGGACTCAGTCAAACAAAGCAACCGGAACTTTTGTTCAATGGTGTTGATCCACTCATCTGCTTCTAAAGGCTCAGCAACTTCCTTAAAAATTGGCAGCCTCGTATCCAGGAAATCCTTGAATGTGCTGTACTGATTCACCTCTTGACCCCTGGGGTCTGCTCCTCGGCGAGTATTATCAGCAATGTTCCTTAACGCAGCCTCCATATTGTGCTGCATAGCCTCCATATTGTGCTGCATAGCCTCCATATTGTGTTGGCTTCCCAGAAATTGAGCAAAGAATTGCTCAGCAGTGTATGGGGGAGGAGGAGGAGGATTGCAATCCTCTTCTTGGCCACCATCTCCACCAACCCCATTTCCACTGGCGGTTGCTCTGCGAGTGTTCACCATCTGCACAACCAATCAAGTAATCATGAGGTGATGCCACATATATAGAATAGAGAATGCGTAATTCTGCAATATTGTACTTTTTAAACAATCAATCCATACAATAAGGCACATACACCATTCATTCCACCCATATAACATCACGAGAATGATTACTTAAAAAGAAGTACTTCCACTTGCAAAAGATACAAACGGCATAAAATCACAATGAGAATTGAGTTCTTCCATACGTTCCAGAGTCTGCATACGAACTTAGGTCTTACAAAATGATTAAACCACACCGACGGAACACAAAGGTTAGAGAAATGAGCTACAGCCTAAGCTCTAATCGCTCTCAACATCTGAAACACCTCCATCTTCGTCTTCATCACTCTCCTCGTGATTGACGGCTGGCTCCTCATCATCTTCCATGCCATCATCGGCTAAGATGATGCCGGGCTCCATCTCTGCTGCTCCAGGAGGATAATACAGATGAAGCTGGTTGTTCAAACGATGTACTTCTTCATGCAAGTTGTCATTATAGGCTTCAGCGGCTCCCAATTGCTGCTCCAGCTCTTCCTTGCGAGCTCTCAAAGAGTTCTTCTCCTGCCAAGCTACGTTCCTTTGCTGCAAAAGTTGAACCATCATATGCTCACTATTCTGATTAGCATGCCTAAGGCATCCAATACGCTCTTGAAGTCTCACAATATCTTGAGCGGCTATCACATTCCTGTTGATTGCTTGATCTTTATCTGTAGTCGTCTGAGCCAACTCATCCTGAAGCTTCTCAATTTCCTGATCATACTCCCGATGAACTTGTCGCTTCTCATCTTGGACATCATAGAAGGAGTTAGACATACTCCCCAAGCTGCGCTGCACCCCAGCGTAACTCTTCATCACGACAAACATGGCACTCATAGCTGCACTATTGCTGAATTGTTGCTCACTAGAGCCACCTTCTAGAGCCTTTCCACCGGACTGATCCCAAACAGTTGTATAAGGATTACTCCTGGGAAATACCCCAGCAAGTATTCTAGCCAGATCCTCTGGAAACCTTTCCATAATATCCCGAAGGATGGTGAAAGTGGCTGCCCGGGCTCCTTCCTAGGGAGTCCTTCCCTTTCCCTCGAACATCCATCCGCTCCATTCAGATCCTTCTTCCTTAGCCTGTACCACAGCTTCCACATAGACCAAAGTTGAATCTTCCAATGGTTCCCTCAGCCAAAAATAGCAAGGCTCCTTGCCCTCCGGATATCCCACCAAGTGGAGTACCCTCCAAAGCAAGGTAGGTGTACCGAACTCCTCCAAGAACTTGCCCTTACACCGATTTCCCTTCGGCGCCAACTGGTGATGGGGCACTCTTCCGCCTGTTGCCTTACGAGCGGTCTGCTTTGTGCGAGCCATCTGTAGCAAGGTCATCACTTTCATAAGCATAGGTTCTTACTCGAGAGATAATCCAATCATTAGGGAGGAAGAAAACGCAATAAGGAAAGATGAATATGCCACATGATGCATGAAACGTTTCTTACGTCCTTTCAACTAAGAAAACGGACTAAACGGTGGCATACATCATCTCTCATAAACGTTAACTACTTTGCACTACACGAAACGAAGTTAGTGTACCTGCAGAAGATCCACTTCAGCCCTGACCCCACAGTATGAAAAAATGCAGAACTGAATTAAAACTTCCAAACTAATACTACCCACAATTAAATACCTTTGGATATACCGGTGTGGAACAGGTATACCTTCCAATACCAATCTAGCACTCCCCTAGATCGGCGATTGTCCGACCATGCTCTTTCTCACCATTACACTACCCGTTCTTAAAAACTACCCACAATTAAATACCTTCACTTGTATTGATGAGCTTACCAGTACAAGTTCCAGTACCAAACTAGCTTTCCCCTAGACCGACGGTTGTTCGGTCATGCTCTCACAACTCCCACTTACCGAGGCGTAGAGGCACAATGATCCATACATTACCATCCAAGCGGGTGGTACTCATACATACAAGCCGTACGAGCAACGAAAGGTAAAATATGATGCAGAACCCCCGAGTTAGTACTTAAATAAGTCACCTAGGTTCCTATGGGCATAAAGGATATGACCACTGACACACTTTAGTTTTTACTCCAAAACTTTTTACACAAAACTTCCTATTATTTAGCAATTAGTTTTTGCAAACAAAAGTTCTTTTTGTTTCTAAAACTAGCCACATGAACAGTAACTTACTGAACCTGCTCCGATACCAGCTGTGATAGAACCGTCCAATTTATAAGAGCACAAGTGCAAAAAACCTCTGCCGGGGCAGCGGAATTAACCCACTTGAGCCCATATAAACCCGGTAGTTCATGAAATCATGAGGGATTTCAAACTTTTTCAATATCGACAACATAGGATCATAATAGTTCAGCATTGCACCGTTCACTTGTTACAACCGTTTCCAAATAAGTTCATCGGAGTACGAAGTAAAGTTATTACAGACCATCGTCTTTACATAAAGTTGTGGAAGCTAACATTCGAAACATAGTTTTAAAACCAACACACGCTGAAATTTAGGACAGTGCCATTAAGTAGTCATTTCCCACAAAAGCAGTAGATGAGTCCGGAGCAGACCAAGCCCATGGTCTAATTGTCTCCCACGACAGGGCAGAGACAATTGATACAGTAGCCATAAAACATCTGGCCATCTGCAACAACAAGGGAACCAAGCCCTGAGTACGAGAATGTACTCAGCTAGACTTACCCGCCAGAAACCAGAAATAAAGTGACACCAAGGAGTATGCAAGGTTGAGATAAATGGTGGAACCGGTATGACCACACATTTGCATAAAAGCATAAGTAATAAAGTAGCATTATCCTTTATTTACTAGCTGCCAGTTTTAGATAGATATTTAGCCTACCTCACTATATTAGCACCTGTCTAGAACAATCATGAGTAGTGATTAAGCACTCACCATAAAGTAACAACAAACAGATCAATTAGCTATTGCCACAGTGTCACCATAACCGTTCTGTGTTCTTCACCTTAGTATCAACGCCGATTGGGGCTCAAGTCAAGTGCTCACTGTCCAGGAGCGATGGCGATTATAATCAATTACTAACCAGCTGGTGATTTTATTCCCCACACAAACCCCACTCGCATATAGGCGAGCTACAGATAACCACAACACTTTTCCAGGTAGCCACAGCCTCCAGTGCCACCACCATACCCGGTGGCATGCCCGACTGCCAAGAGGATGGACTTTAAGCACCCTCCTCTTGGTCTTACTTTTCGTGCCCCCGCGTCCCAATCCCTCTTCGTGGCTTCAGCAGGTGCGTGGGCCTGGAAAACTGGCCTGGACTTAGTGTGCGGCTTCGCGTCGGAACAACTTATCCTTCCAGCTAAATGTGGGGCATACGTTCAACATGACAAGAGGGCCGTCTTTGGACGATACTGTTCCTGATCAACACGGCTAGAAATATAGTAGTTCAAACTATAGAAATATGTCGATCTCCATATTCACAACACTCGGTTATCTTCACATATTGGCAATTTCCCGCTAAAAGACCAAGTAACCCCTATTGCTCGCGGGTAACATGAAGGTTGCCCGACTTCTACCGGTCTAAGCATGGCTAAGCATATAAGTCGCACCTAGACCTAACAGGGTAACAAGGGTGATATAACAATAGTAATCAAGGTAGGATAAAATAATGCATCAATGGTATCAAGCAACTCCTATAACTTAATGCAATAATCATAAAGCATAATTAAACCATTTGCAAACCATAGGGAGTTAGATGCTCCGGGGCTTGCCTTTCTCAAAAGCACTGGGCTGATGGTTTGGACACTCGGGTAGGTCCTCTTCTGGTTCCTCGTCAACCGTTGCCTCCTGCACTGGTGTCGGAAGCTGCTCTTCTTCCTCTTCTTGAGCTACTTGCTCCACTAGCGATCTTGTATGATGCATATGCTACAATAAGGAATGCGAAACGAATGCGGAGACGGTGCATAATAAAACTAGGTTTGACCAAAAACGTGCATATCTCTTCTCCGGTAGAGCTTCTCGCTCTAGTCAGAGATTAGGTATGCTCTTCATTCAACATGCAACAGGATGAATATGCATAAAAGACCAACTCGACCTTTGCTGGTCTCAACCCCAGTTATGCATTAAACCAACACATTTACTTTATTAATTTAAATCTAAATTATTAAGCTTACAATAGCAACACTTATTTCTATATTTTTCCTCTAAACTTCTTAGAACAAGAGCAATCTACAAAAATTATCAAGTTCATATCTATTATACTTTATTTACTAAAAATCATACAAGAAAATAGCATTTAAATCATTTAATTGCTAACTATAAATTTTTATCACAGTCAAACCCTAACAATTATTTTTTACAGATTCTACACAACATAACAAAACTAACAAAACAAGAATCACATTTTTCTGAGCAATATTTATTTTTCTATGAATTAAACAAGATATCAGCTAGTTAACAAATTAATTAAAACATTTAATAAAGTTGCCACAAAAATGCTATTTCATATTTTTAACAGATATATCTCAAGTAGACAAACCTAACAAAACTGGTCTCAACTCATTTGGATCATCACAGCTCTAGATATAAATTTTACAAGATTTTACAGCATTTCTAGAAAAACATTTTTATTTCAAAACTCGGGGAAAAACGCTACGCGCACACGACTGCGTCAACAGGCGCTCGCTGACAACGGCCCGACCAGGTCAACTGCTCGCACTTGGCAGCGACACAGAGCAAAAACCGCGGGTTGACCGGTGAGATCTCGCCGGCGGCGAGGTCTCCGGCCAAGCGACCAGCACCATCGTGCTCCCCACATCAAAACGCATCCAGGGCTTGGGTTGGTTTGGCTAGCGACCAGCCGGAGCGAGCTCGGCAGTGGCAATGGCGGCACGGCGGCAACAATGGCCGTGCCCGGCCAGCCGAGGGCTTGGCACGCCACGGCGAGGTGCGCACGAGCATCAGCAGGTCCCCGCGGGGCTAGAGCACCCACTAATCGACCGGTGGTGCCTCAGGGCAACCTCGGCAGCATGCATGGAGGCACGGCGGCGCGGATGCGATGGCGGCGAGCTAGGCAGGGAGGTAGGAGCGGCGCTAGGGCTCGATTAAGCGAGGCGAAAAGCAGCGGAGCTCCAGGCGGAGCTGATGCGCTCGGAAAGATAGGGAGAGAAGGGCGACAAGGGTGGTCGCTGGCTCATGCCGAGAGCTCGGCGAGCTCCGGCCATGGCGCACGGTGGTGGGCATGACCAAAAGGCGCTTACCACGGCTTACCAAAGGCGATTTGCGCGAGCACCGTGAAGAGCGAAGCGAGGTGGGGTGGTTTGACAAAGTGGTTTGGCTCGAGGAGTGACGGCGAGGCCGGAACGACGGCGAGTTTCGTGGCGGCGACGCTGCGGCTCTCGGTGGTGCACTGCGGGCGCGAGCAAAGGTAGGAGAGAGCGAGAGAGAGCGAACTGGCATGAGTGAGAGGCAGAGAGGGAGAGCGGGTGCTCGGGCAGCGGCTTTGAGGGCGCTGCCGCTCGGCGAGCACCGCCCACCGCCGCCAACAGCCGGCCGCCGCGCGTGCATACTGTGGCTGGTCGGCCACTGCGGGCAGCGCGCGCGCGGGCGAGCGCTGGCGCGGGCGCGGTGTGGGCCGCGGCCTTGGCCGCCCAGCTGGCTGGGGCTTTCCCCTTTTTCTTTTCTTTTTAAACATAGATTCAAAAGCCTTTTTGAGCATTTTCTAAACATTTTCAAGAGTTGGTCCAAAAATAAAAGTTGTTCCATTTTAAAAACTCTACCTTTTTCATTAAGGGCCCACAAACAGAAAACTAATTTATCAAGCACTTCTATTTAGATTTAATAAAAAGATTTTTGCTAACAAAATTACTTCACTTAATCCCATGAGCATAATTAAGCTTAACCAACTTAAAGACTAGGTTTTCGACTAAGAAAGAACATGTTCTACAAGCTTAATGACCTAACACTAAGAACCTAAGCATTTTCTTAACCAACTCATAATTAACCAAGTTAATTAAGCACATTATGAACTCCACATGAAAAGACACTTACTTAACAAAGAGTAACATGATGATGATATGCTTATGAGATGAGATGCACATACAATGATAGATGAAATGCAAGCTTAACACTAGAGGTGTTACATTCCTTGTACCTTCCCCGTGGGAGATCACGAAAGGTAACTCTAGTGGATTACTCATAGCTTGTGGATCCCCATCTTGTGATGTGGTTGTGTGGCACCCTATTGAGGGTTTGGCATGTGATGCCAATTAGCTCATGAACCTCCAAGTGGCTGAATCGCTACAACGAGGACGTAGCCTGCCGGCAAGCAAGTGAACCTTGGGATAAATCATTGTGTCATTCTTGTCTAAGGATTTTATTTGGTATTCATTGTGCTCATCTCTTGGCACGGTAGTATATCATCTCTATCACTTGTCATTATTTCATTTACATTCTTGCAAGTGATAGTTATATCCTTTTATAGCTAGTAGAATTGTATGTCTTGTCTAGTAGCTATTACTATTGTTCATTTGCTCACCTAGTTGTTAATTAGCAACATAGACTTTGTGTGACATAGAGATCATAACTATCTAGAATTATGGATAGGTGGCTTGCACTTTTGTAGAGCTAGTGCAAAACTTGCTTTGTCATTTAGTTGTCTAACAAAACTGTTTAAGTGGTGTTGTAGAAATTTTTATAGGCTATTCACCCCCCCCCCCCCCTCTAGCCATTTAGGACCTTTCACCGGGCTAGCTAGAGCTCACCTAAACAATCTAGCTTGCAAGGTCACACAAACCTATGCAACTAGTACTCTAAACGAATCGGGGAGCTCCTAATCAGTCTATTGATGCAAAGCCACAAAGCCTAAGCTCACTAGCAATGCACAATAACAAGACTACACAAGCCAAATTAGAGAGCTCAAATTACTTAGGTACATAAACTAAGTAATGTGACTAACAAGGCTACTCAAGCCAATCAGTCACGCAAGAGAGCTACTTCTATGCTACACAAGTAAGGAAGGTAACGAGCAAGCTACACAAGTTAACTAATTACAAGAGCAACTACACAAGCACAAGATATAATAATGTAAATACAAGCTTGTGTATCAAGCGTGCAAACCACCGAGAAGATGATGGAGACAATGTTGACATGGTGATTTTCTCCTGAGGTTCACTTGGTTGCCACCAAGCTACGTCCCCGTTGTGTCGACCACACACCTTGGTAGTTTGACGGCTAATAGGCACCACACCTAGCTCGACACTCAAGCACTGCAAGAACTCACCCACAAGTGAGGGTAACTCAATGACACGCTCAACTAGAGTTGCTCTTCGCGATCCCCGCGGGGTGAGCACAACACCCCTCACAAATCCTTCGGAGCCACGCACAATCACCACACGGGCTTCACAATGGAGACACAATCCAACAAGCCGTCTAGGTGATGGCAATCACCAAGAGTAACAAGAAATCCCCAAATCACAAAGATTTCCTAGTGCCACCAAATGCAATCCTCAAATGCACATACACTAGGCTCTCAATCCCTCACTCAAATTAGCACCAAGCATGAGAGGGAGAGGAAGGGGGAGAAGGTGGATCTTCAATCTCTCATCCACACCCACAAAGGGCACTCAATCTCTCCCAAGATTTGGCTCATAGCAATGGAGAGAGAGAGGGGATGAACCCTAGCTCCAAGGAGCAAGAATGGGGAGAGAAGTGAGGAAGAAGAGGGCTGCACACCTCTAATTCCCCTCTGCTCACGCACATGACCATTGGGTGCCTAGATCTGGGCTCAGCCGGAGTATCCGGCTCGAGCTAGGAAAAATTCCGAGCAACGGCTCACTGCCACGCACGCTCAAACTGAGCTAAACAAGAATATCCGGGTAGGGCCAAAAATTATTCAGTCTGGGGGTTCTATGGTAGGCACAAACACTTCTCCATTTTCTAACTTTTAAACCCTTTTCAATGAGCTAACTTTTCCAATCATGCTAAAACAAATTTAGCACCTAAGTTAGATTTTCACAAAGATTTTTCTAGGGCTTTCTCATGCATCTCACCATGTCACTAAGCGCAATGCATATGCAAATGAGACTCACACTTAGTGGCACTAGATAACCGCTGCAACCAAAAGATTTCCCCTCTTTATAGTATGGCTATCTATCCTAAACCCGGTCAAGCACTTCTCTACTCAACTTAGACCAGTGAAATGAAATGCCCTACAAATATACCTTGCCTTGCATATTTCCATTCCATCTCCTCTGATGTCGATGCAACACATGCATCAACCTTGATCACCAAATGATATGAGCCACTTCATATCATCACATGGCCTCCATGGTCCATCGATCTTGACCTCACTTGCTCTTCACCATTGCTTCGGTCCTTCGGTGGCAAGTCTTTGCTCAAGCCTCCCGACACTCGGTACCAATGGCTTCAAAGCCTCCAACTTGCCCTTCACCTCCGCAACCGGTCCATCAAGCCAGGTCTTGCCTTGATCTTCTCCACCTTAGCCACATGACTTCATGTCATGTCACATATGCAATAAGCTCCTTCCGACCACATCATCTTCTTTGTCGACCTCATCATAGCTAGGCCGACCACATGCTGACCACATGCCGACCTCTTCTTATGTCATGGCCGAGCACTATAGTGCCTACCGACCTCTCAAGTGTCTTGCCGACCTCATACCGACCACACAAGAGCATTGTCGACCACACTAGTACCTGTGGACTAAACACCTGTGTATCTCAACATAAACACAATTAGTCCACCTAGGTTATCACTCAATTACCAAAACCAAACAAGGACCTTTCAATCTTCCCCTTTTTGGTAATTGATGACAACTTTAAAAAAGATATGGAAATTAAGCTCTTTTGGATTCTATGTTACTTATCCAACATTAAGACCACTTGTGAAGATTTGGATAAGCACCATACAACCCGACTTGGTAGTGTTAAATCCCCCTACATGTGTGCTCAAATGGTTTGGTTTCAAGCTTGCACACATGCATAAATATGAAATTTATGGGAGTGTTAGCACTACTAAGTGATGCTAAGGTATACAAGATAGAATTGTACCTTTGTAGCGTGTATACCATATTTTAATTCATCCTTAGCATCAAATTTGCTAGAAACAAGTGAAACTAGATACCACGTGAGATCACCATTATAAACAAGGTTCTAGTTACCACTTGCTACTCTAAGACTAGGCTCTAGGTATCAAAAGAAACAATCATCATCCAAGTCTTAGCTCTAGCAAACAATGCACACAAGCATATATGAATTTAGAACATATGCAATGCAAGCAAGCAAATATAATGCACAACCAAATGCATCAAACATGTATTCATGAGCTTGCTCCCCTTACTTGCGTGCTTCTTATGTTCAAGAATTGTGATCCCTTTACATTCTTCAATCTTGCTCCCTCTTGATCCATGTCATGTCTTCTCCCCCTTTGTCATTGACATATCACAATTGATATATCTTTGCCACAATTTCTCCCCCTTTATCATCAATGACCATAAAAGGTATGCTTTTTTTATACAAAGGATAGCACTAGGAGGTAGATGATACTTGAATCTTCCATTTTTGATGGACATTACAAAACTTGAGCTCTATTTCTAGAGACATCTGGAAAGCCTAGCAGCCTAGGGCCTCTTTGTTTCAGCTAGAAAGATGGTTTTTAGGAAATGAACTAAAAGTTATAAGCTCCATAAGGAGCTTTTATGGCTTTTTGGTGCGCTAAGAAATTAATACTTCATTAAAAAGATATTAGCAAAAGGTCAACACTCAACCCAAAATCTAGAAAGACATGTTTTGAGTCAAAAGCCCAAAAACTACATAACTCAAAAATGGCTCCAAAAATGATATTTTTAGAGGTGGTTAGGCCTTCTACTACTATACAGTTCTTTTCGCAGTCAGTCAAAACGGATTTCCCGAAGCGGGCATTGCATCCACCTCAGACAAATCATCTGCATTAATCAATGTTTTCCAGGTAGATACAATGCCGGTCTGCGAAAATGAATCAAAAGAAAAAAGAAAAACCTATAGACAAGCCCACTGAGCACATCCATGGGCCCACTGAGCCCATCCACACGCTGCCACTCCGCTCCGCTCGCCAGATCCACAGCTCCAATGGCCAGATTTGCCGCTCCGTTGGCGGATCCGCACTGCACCAGAGGAAGGGATTTGCAGCCACGTCGCAGAAGGATAACAAAGAGAAGCAAGTTATATGCTTATAGTTAGAAGAACCAATAATTTTTTGAGACAAAGAGGTAGGCCATAAATGAATTAACTATTCTATAGTGGGCTGAAATATTGACTATAAGTTTACATACCCCTAACAGTGGGCTATATTATTAACTTTGCTGTAAGAAAATATCTCTCAATTTTATTTAAAATATGCATGCTCAAACGGATGCCAATTGTGGGAGGAGGAGGAGGACATCCTAGGGGCCCTTTTGGAAGCAAAGGGGAACAAAACTCAAGGAAGGAAAACCCTCCACTAACAACTAAGATGATAACTAGAATGATATCCCCATGAATTACTCACCCTGAAAAAAGTCCGGGATCCCAGAGGGATTAGAGTTTCCAAATGAGACCCTATAGTACCAATGCAAGGGGGAGAAATGTCGTCTTCGCCACCCGTTCTCTCTATATATATAACTGATCACTGAGGATGACTTGTATTATCGTAGGAGATCGAAGTTTCGAGGTAGCCCTTTTCTACAACAAATATTTGCAGCACTAATCCTTTTTCTTCTCGATCGCCATGTCCTTCAGCGATGACGAGCCGATTATCCCACCTCCGAACTCAGGTTCGTGAACTCGAATAAATAAAAATAAAACCAAATCATTTTGCTTAATTAGCTAGTTTCTCTACACTGTACATGTTCGGCGTTGCAATCAATTTAGTTTGCATTGCGTCGATGGAATTGAAGCAAGAAAATCATTTTTGCTTAATTAGAATCAGTTCAGTTTGCATTGCCTGCGTAATATCGATGGAATCGAAGCATGTGGCTGAAATGGAGATGATGATGCAGGTCCGAGGCCGACGCCGATCGTGCCCGGGAGGGTGCAGCTGGTGAGCAAGAACAACAACATGGCTCCACTGGAGGAGAACACGCAGAAGGTGATGTTGGAGCTGACCGGCGGCGACTCCACCAGCGACCGGTCCGGGCTGGACCTGGTGGCGGTGCTGGACGTGAGCGGCAGCATGCAGGGCGAGAAGATCGATAAGATGAAGACCGCCATGAAGTTCGTGGTGAAGAAGCTCAGCTCCATCGACCGCCTCTCCATCGTCACCTTCGTGGACACCGCCACCAGGATCTGCCCGCTGCGCCAGGTCACCGAGGCCTCCCAGCCGGAGCTGCTGGGGCTCATCGACGCGCTCCGGCCCGGCGGCAACACCAACATCAGCGACGGCCTCCAGACGGGGCTCAAGGTCCTCGCCGGCCGCAAGCTCAGCTCCGGCCGCGTCGTCGGCGTCATGCTCATGTCCGACGGGCAGCAGAACCGCGGCGAGCCCGCCGCCAACGTCAAGATCGGCAACGTGCCGGTGTACACCTTCGGGTTCGGCGCCGACTACGACCCCACGGTGCTGAACGCGGTGGCCAGGAACAGCATGGGGGGCACCTTCTCCGTCGTCAACGACGTGGACAAACTGAGCATGGCCTTCTCCCAGTGTCTCGCCGGCCTGCTCACCGTGGTGGTGCAGGACCTCACCGTTACGGTGGCGCGCGTCGAGGACGAGTCCACCATACAGAAGGTGGCCGCCGGGAACTACCCGCAGACGCAGGACGCCGACGCCGGCTCGGTCACCGTGGCCTTCGGCGACCTCTACAGCAAGGAGGTGCGGAAGCTGATCGTGGACATCCTCCTCCCGGCCATCGACACCGAGCGCGGCGCCGACATCCTGGAGGTGACCTACTCGTACAAGACGGCAGGGAAGCTGTTCGACGCGCCGCCCGCGACGGTGACCGTGCGGCGCAGCGGCAGCGCCGCTTTCCCGGCGGGCGATGACCCGCCGGTACCAATGGACGTAGCGAAGGAGGAGGCCCGGCTGCAGACGGCGACGATGATCAGGCAGGCCAGGACGATGGCGGACGGCAACAAGCTGCGCGACGCGCGGGACAAGCTGGTGGAGGCCCGGAACGCGCTGGAGGACGTGCCGGTGGCAGAGCCGTCCGCCGACCCGCTGCTGAGCGCCCTCAGCACGGAGCTCGGGGAGCTGCTCAAGCTGATGAAGTCGCAGGACGTGTACGAGAAGCAGGGCCGGCCGTACGCCATGTCGTCGGAGACGTCGCACGACCGGCAGCGGTTCGCGGCGAGGGGCGACATCGAGAGCAACCGGCTGTTCGCGACGCCGCGCATGGACAAGTACCTGGAGCAGGCCAAGAAGTTCGACGAGGACCCGGCGGCGCCGCTGCCGTCGGCGGAGGAGGACGAGAAAGAGGAGGTCGCCGCCAACCCGCTTGCGCCCTTGGCCGGGCCCATCACCTTCTACATCCAGGCCGCCGTCCAGGCGCTGCAGGCCATCGAGAAGCTCATCAACAACGGAGCAAAGGCGATGTAATAATTAATTAACGGGCACGCAGATGCAGTCGTGTTTTGTTACCACGGTCATCTCTTCTTCTCTCTATCTCTCTTCTTTGAATAAAATCTGCGTGTATTGTGTTTCTTGTTTTTCTTTTGCCACGTCAGCTTGCTGCCATGTATGCAGTCGAATAATAAATCTACTCTTCCTGAAATCTCGGGACCCAGAAGTAAAAGCTCTTGTTCAACTTGACTCTTGCTGAGTGGTGCTCAAACAAATTAAAGAGGAGTTGAAAACTCTAAACTTCCATCTTTCAAAACTGAACCATAAATAAATATATCATCCATCCGACAACTCCAGCTAGCGTCAGTTTTGGTTTATGAAAAAAAAAAACTAAAAGTTTTGGCTAACGGATTTTTACTCTCGAAACGAAAAATTATTGATTGTGCCTGTAGAACTTTCGACGAACTAAAGCTACAATTTTAATATTTAATATATGCAATAACTATCTTTTAAAAAAAATTAAGATTCAGTCAACTGAATTTTAACAAAACCCTTTTATTATTTTGCATTTTAATCGACATCTAATTTTTTGTGAAAAAACATTTATTTTGTGAGTTGTGCAATCAAAAACTAACTAATTCATACAAACCTTAAAGAAATACTTTTTCCTCGAGAAAATTTATCATGTATTCCATCAGTTTCAAGTTCAATGTTAAGTTGTTTTAGCTTGTTTAAAATTAAACTTCTCTAATTTTGACTAAAATCATAGAAAAATGCATAACCATCTACAATATCAAATCTCTGTACAGTGGAAACAGCTATGGCTCCTCTATTCCACTCCAGAAGCACGCTTCTCCGTTCAGGACTGTTCGGTGTGGTTCCTCTACCACCAAACTGGCCATTAGTATGGTTGGTGGGTTAGAAATTCGACGACCCTCCCTACGTGGGAGCTATTTTGTGATAATAACAATAATAATAATAATAATAATAATAATGGCTTCGTTCGCTTCAAACTTATTTATGACTGATTTTGAATGTTTTAGTAGTGTTACGTGAGAGTGAATAAACCATAGTACGGCTGATAAGTTCAAACAAATAAACACATAATGTTCGATTGTTCGGTAGAAACGTGACGCGGTCACGACATCTATCCCAGTTGCTACTACACAACTATTTGGCAGTGTCGGATATTATTGGGGAAACGGGCCACCGGCAATAACCCCCGCAACTGCTCTGCCAAACCTTCGCTGGCTGTCGCCGCCGAACGGGGCGAGGGTAGGACAAGACGTCAATGCGGCATGGTCTGCGTTCCTGCGACTGTTTTCTTTCTCGCAGGTATCAGGATGGAGCGAAGGTCCAACAAAGCCGGCTCCGGGAGTGGTGAAAAAACCTTCGACACAGGCGTCGTTGCCACCTTCGCAAGACTCACGGGTTGGCAAGTAGCGCCCTAGCGGCAGCAGGGAGCGGCTGAGGGAGCTGTTAGAGTTTTGCGAGTGTTTGTACGGCAATGCCCTTGGTGAAAGGACCGAATCAGCCTAGAGGGGGGTGAATAGGTGATTTTTGACTATCTGAAACTTCACAAACTATAAGATGTAGTTAGGTAGCAACCGGAGAGGCCGGTTTGTTTGGGTAGGTACTACCGGGTGTGAAACACCGGTACTACCGACACAAACAAGCGGCACAACCGGGATCCTAAAAGAAACTACAAATCCGATGAATGTAAGCTACAAAGATAATACAACTTTCTGACCCACTTTCCTAAGAATGATATAGGGTAAACTACTCTCACCAAACCTTGGTTGCTACCCTTGATGTAGATCGAGCCTTCCCAACCTAAGAAAGAGATAGGGATAGGAAGAACACGAAGAACACAATAACAAGTGAAGTAGAGATAATAGGGACAACAACAACAAGCACACGGGACACGCGATTTATCCCGAGGTTCGGCCAATCCACTAAGGAGTGCCTACTTCCTCGTTGTTGAGGTGACCACAAAGATCGGAGTCTATTTCACCTCCTCGCCTCACTCAAGCAACCACAAAGGCTACGAGAGTATCTCTACTAGAAATCTCAGGGTGATACAAACGCTTCGGGGAGCCCTCACAAGTAAATCAATACGGGCTACCACGAAGAACACCTAACCGGCTAGAGCTCAAAGAGCTCAAGAGTAAAAGACACAAAGCAAGCCGGCAAGATGGAAACCAAGTGCTCAAGTCGAAGATTGATGCTTCCCACTCTCGAATCTCACTTCCTAAGCTCAAATCTCGCAAGGGAATGAATCTAGGAGCAAAGGGGGAGAGAGAGGGGTGAGTCAATGCTTGGAGAGTGTTTGTCACGAGTTAGGTCAGCAATAAGTGTATGGAGTGAGTGGGTGACCGTGAAAAGTGGGGAGGAGAGGCATTTATACTCCCTCAGTCCCGAGGCTGGTCGGTACCACCGACCACCCCTGGCCGGTACCACCGACCAGTTTACAACGGTCGAAAGAAACCAGATCTGACCAAACAAGCAACCACCGTCCTCACGTCGGTACCACCGCGGGCGGTAGTACCGAGGTTATGGCGGTACTACCGCCAGGCCAAATTGGCCGCGAACAGAGAGCATCTCACAAAGGGACTCGGTCCCTCGGAAACTACCGCCCAAAGGTCGGTACCTCCGAGGTCGGTGGTACCGAGGTTATGGCGGTACCACCGCCAGACCATTTTCAACTCAACACAGAGAGCTTCGCGAAACCAAGATACTACCGACCTCGGTCGGTACCACCGCTGGCGGTACTACCGAGGTTATGGCGGTACTACCGCCAGGCCATTTTCAATTCTACACAGGGAGCTCTGCAAACTTGGTTACCACCGGCCTTGGGTCGGTAGCACCGAGGGCGGTACTACCGAGGTAATGGCGGTACTACCGCCAGGCCAAAATCAGCGCGGACAGAGAGCCTTGCAAACTTAGAAACTACCGGCCATGGGTCGATAGCACCGAGGGCGGTACCACCGCTAGGTCAAAAACAAATCTACACAGAGAGGGTTGCAAAACCAGGTTACTACCGACCTTGCGTCGGTACCACCGCGGGCGGTAGTACCGAGGTTATGGCGGTACTACCGCCAGGTCATTTTTTTGACCAACACAGAGAGGGTGTTTGAGCGCTGCGCAGAGAAGCCGTGGTCGGTACCACCGACCACCCAAGGTCGGTACCACCGACCAAATGAAATTACCCTCTACGTGTTCGAGATTGTGAGGTGTCTCTCAAGCGAACTAAGGTTAGTCGATTTGAGCACTTTTCTCCACATCTAGCCAACTTACTTTGTGACCCTCTTCATAGTCCGGCTTACCTACAACTCAAGTTTAAAATTGAAATTTTAAACTACCACTTGAGCTAGGCATCTTTATGTCCAAAAGTATCCTACGTGCTTTGTTCACGAGATTTCAATGTTTCAAATCTTTCAAAGGACTAACACCTGCATACATGCTTATATAAACTGGTTAGTCCCTAATTTGATTGTCATTAATTAGCCAAAACCCACATTGGGGGCGAATGCACTTTAAAACTCCCCCTTTTTGGTAATTGATGACAACCAACTTAGGCTTATAATTAGAGATAGAAAGAATTGAAGCTTTTGAATTCCAAAATTTAGTTGAAGCTCCCCCTTAGTGTATGCTTTGGATATGAATTTCAAACCTTGATTAGAAAGCAAGGTTGCATACACAAGAACAAGAGCTCCCCCTAAATTTTGCAATCCGTGGGGTGCCTAAGTGTGTGACAACATCAAATATATCAATTTGTGATGCATAAATGGTATGACATGGTGATTCACATAACAATGTAATAAGAAAAGCGAATGGCTATTGAAGAAAGAAAAGAACTCAAATCACATAGCCATATCGAAAACAACAATCACCATGACAAGAGCATCAATAACGAGGATGAACCAAACATGAATATAACAATAAGCATAAAAGTTTTACTTCCTCAGCATATCACAAATAAAATGTAGCATACCACACTTAGTCTCAAAGATTACCCTCTCTCACAGCTATTACAACAAGATAAGCCTAACACTCCCCCTTTGGCATCAAGTACCAAAGCGGGTAGGCCAAGATAAGCAAAGAATCAATAATAGCTGCTGGAAGATCCATCATGATAAGAGCCCCCGAAGAGAGAGGAATAGGCACTCGCACCAACGTCACCACCAGGGAAGGATGACGGAACAAAAGAATCAGGTGGTGGTGTAGAGTCGCGAGGGCCACCACTCCCAGCTGGATCGGCGTCGGGGCCAGCAAAGCCCATGTACGAGCCACCACCCCCTCCTTGATACGATGTGGACCCGCCAGCAAAGGACGTGCCCATACCATAGTCAGGGAAGAAGGAATGAGGCTGGTACTGAGGTGGTGGCGGAGGATAGAACTGATGGGGCGGATACAGCATGGAGCTGTAAAAACCCGCCTCACCACCACCTGGAAACTGGGGCTGCTGCTGGGCCTGCTGCTGGGGCTGCTGCTGGGGGAGACCACCACCACCATCATCATCATCATCACCACCGCTCCGGGCCTGAGCATCGAACTCAGCAAACGGATCTGGATGGGGTCGGACCGGAGAGCGCGGAGGAAGACCGAGATGCTGACGCACCTCCTGCTGATGTCGCTCGTCACGATCGGCCCGATAGCACATCCACTCAAAGATCTTGCCAAGGGCGGAGCGAAGACCGCCACTCCTACGCCTCTCACGACGCGGAGGAGGAGCGGTAGCATGGGGAACATCTCTACCACCCGGCTGAGCCTCGCCAGGCGCTGCTGCATCTGCTGGGACCTCACCACCTTCATCAACTTTTTCTTTGTCCTTGGAAGGAGCCGAGGTGAACTTGCGAACACTGTACTCCTTCATGGTGCGATCATACTCAAACGTGGCGCCAACCACATGCTCAATGATATGCATAAGATATGGAGCATATGGCAGGGCCTTGTGAGGATCATTGTATACATCGGAGATCTTCTGCCACAGAAAGTGAGAGATGCTAAACCGTCCATCTGGCAGAGCAAAGCGGACTAGGACCTTGGCAGCATCATCTCTCAAGTTATCTTGATCTCCAATTTTGGGATCCAGAGTCAGGCGCATGATGTTGTTGAGGACGTAGTAAGCGGGCTTCAGGCCAGGGACCTTGAAGGTCGCCACTGCACCATCCAAATAGACACCTGAGCTCTGCAACTGCTCTAAGTACATACCCCCTCCATACATCTCTGAAAGACGAGGGGCATCTCTGTCCACATGATCGAAGCCCAACAACCAAGCAAATGTGACGAAGGCACATCTGTAGTGGACCCCTTGGGTCATCCAATGCAGCACGCGAGCTTCCTGATCAATGAACAAAGTTGCCCAGAACTGGCAAAGAATCTCCTAGTTGAAGCTGCGCTCGCCAGAGATCAGCCCCAAAACTCTTCACTCCTCTAACCTCGGCACCAGGGCCTGAATGTCCTCAGAATCTTTGTCGGTCAGAGAGGAGAGAACCAGTCTCTTATGAGCAAAAAGAGGAGGATGTCCCTTAGCACAGAAACCCTTCCAGCACACTGTCACATAGAAATCTTGCTGGAACCTGGACCAGAACCTCCTATCCACAGAAGCATCTCTAACAAACAGATAGGGGTTCTCCTCACGCTGCCTCCTCATCAAGCTACCCCGCTTTCTATCGGAGTAATCCATGGGATTTCCAAGAAGAGCGGGAGGGACGGCGGACATGACAGCTTCGGCTTCAGGGTGCATGTCAAAAGCCCGGTTGATTAGCATCAACCCTGAAGTCCGAGGGGATGCCGGTCCAACTTGAGGATCGATGGAGCGACCCTCATGATCGAGACCAGCAGAAGGCACTCCTCCCACAATGACGCTGTGCAGGCGTCCAGCCGGACCAGCGACAGGGGCGGAGAAGGCTGAGGAGGCGGAGGAGGCGAAGGAGCAGCATGCCCACTGCCACGGGCATGACCGCTCCCGCTCCCCCTTGCGCTATCCACGCTGCGACGACCCGTGTGGCCCGCGGACGAGCGTCCACGGACCTGACGAGAGGAGTCATCCATACTCCCAGACCGAACATGGCGCCCGGGATTGCGACGCGGCGGCGCCCCTCGCACTGGACCACCTTGCTCCAAGGCGGCATACTCCTCATCATCATCACTAGGGGAACGAGCATGAGAGGGCCTCCGACTCATCTAGACAAAGATAGCATAGACCAACATGAGACAAAGATGATGGAAAGATTACTTCAACGGATGTAGCAAATAAGACGATCGAAATCGGGAAGGAGAACGGCTCGCTGCGCGCGGGCGGTACTACCGACCCCTGGGGGCGGTACTACCGACCGCACAGCAGCATGCGGTTTCCTTCAATCCAATCTACCAAATCGCTATGAACTTGCGAACCATACATCCTAGAAGCATCTTCATACTAGATAGAACAATCCTACCAAAGGAATCGACCTAGAACAAAGTACATTGAGAGATCGGGCATGAACACCCTAGTACCTTGCTACTCGTGAAGAGGTCGAAATCCAATGAAGGAGGAAACTTCGGGCTTCAAGAACACCACCACGACGATCTCCAACCTTCAAAGCACCTTTCCACCGAAGGGATTTGGATTTGGGTGGAGGAGAAGGGAGATAGAGGAGGATGAACCGACCGGCGGCGCACGTGCTCGGGCGGCGGCTGAAAGAGGCAGGAGGCGGGCGGTCAAAACGGATTGACTACGGTTAGAAAAGATTCACCGCGCCCCTTTTTATACTTGGTCAAACTCGGTCGGTGGTACCGCCCATAGGGCCGGTACAACCGACGTCGGTACTACCGCCCTATGGCGGTACCACCGACAGCACAAAAATAGAGAGGACAGAGAGGGATTTCAAGAGAGCCTTGTGTGGTATACTACACATACTTCAAACATGTCCAGATTTCATAAAACCAATACATAGCCATGGACATAAGTGAAGTATGCAAAATAGATTTTGAAATCACACATAATATTTTGTCAAACCATTTATCTAGGTCTCTAGGTGAAAACAAATATGTGCAAGACCTCAAGCCACGTTACGAGAATCAATGATATTTAGTTCACTCCTCAAAGCACAAAATCTTGACTCATCTAAAGGCTTTGTGAAGATATCGGCTAGTTATTTTTCGGTGCTCACATGGCGTATTGCGATATCTCCTTTGGCTTCATGGTCTCTCAAAAAATGGTGTCGGATGTCTATGTGTTTTGTGCGAGAGTGGTTTACGGGATTGTTTGCTAGTTTGATAGCACTCTCATTGTCACACAAAAGTGGAATTTTGGTTTCCTCACATCCGAAGTCCTTTAGTGTTTGCTTCATCCAAAGTAGTTGAGCACAGCAAGCGCCGGCCGCCACATACTCGGCTTCGGTGGTGGATAGGGCAACACTATTTTGTTTCTTAGAACTCCATGACACCAAAGACCTCCCAATAAATTGGCAAGTCCCGGTAGTGCTCTTTCGGTCTACCTTGCAACCGGCATAGTCCGAATCGGAATAGCCAAGTAGATCGAAAGTGGAGCCCTTGGGATACCACAAGCCAAGATTCGGAGTGTGCACTAAGTATCGAAAAATTCTCTTAACGGCCATAATATGACATTCTTTCGGATTAGCTTGAAACCTTGCACACATGCACACACTAAGCATAATATCGGGCCTAGATGCACAAAGGTAAAGTAATGAACCGATCATAGAGCGATATACCTTTTGGTCCACTGACTTACCATCCACATTTAGATCAAGATGTCCATTGGTAGGCATAGGTGTCTTGATGGGTTTGGCCTTGTCCATCTCAAACTTATTTAGCATGTCTCTTGTATACTTGGTTTGACTGATGAACGTGCCATCCTTGAGTTGCTTGATTTGGAATCCAAGAAAGTACTTCAACTCACCCATCATGGACATCTCGAACCTTTTGGTCATGATCCTACTAAATTCCTCACAAAAGGCAACATTAGTACTACCAAATATTATGTCATCGACATATATTTGGCACACAAAGATATCATTATCAACTTTGCGAGTAATAAAGTAGCATCGGCCCTTCCTATCTCAAAACCCTTTTTGAGTAGGAAGTCCTTAAGACAATCATACCAAGCTCTAGGGGCTTGTTTAAGCCCATAGAGCGCCTTGTCGAGCTTGTAGACGTGGTTGGGAAACTTTGGGTCCTCAAAACCCGGTGGTTGCTCCACATAGACCAATTCGGAGAGGGGGCCATTGAGGAATGCACTTTTCACATCCATTTGGTATAGCTTGAAATCATGGTGAGTAGCAAAGGCAAGTAATATACGAATTGACTCGAGCCTAGCTATAGGTGCATAGGTTTCCCCGAAATCCAAACCTTCGATTTGAGTGAAACCTTGAGCCACCAATCGTGCTTTGTTCCTTGTCACCACGCCATGCTCGTCTTGCTTGTTGCGGAAGACCCATTTGGTTCCTATCACATTTTGCTTGGGCCTTTCCACCAAGGACCAGACTTCATTCCTGGTGAAGTTGTTCAGCTCTTCTTGCATAGCCATCACCCAGTCCGGATCGTCAAGTGCTTCTTCCACCCTAAGAGGTTCCAAAGAGGAGACAAACAAGTAATGTTCACAAAAATTTGCTAAACGAGAGCGTGTCGTTACCCCACGCCGTATGCTCCCCAATATGTTGTCAACGGGATGATCCCGTTGAACTGTATGATGAACTCTTGGATGTGGCACAAGTGATCTTCGTTGGATGGGTCCATCTTCATCAACTTCATCATATGCATTGATGTCCCCATCTTCTTGTCGGACTTCATGTTGAGCTTGTGTTTGATCATCAACTTGATGTATCACTTGAACATCACCCACACTACCATCATTCGGAGTTGCGGAAGCTTCATCATGCGCATTTGGATGCACATGATGGATATGAGAATCTTGTGGAGTGTGTGATGGTTCATCTTCACCATCTTGTATTTCAACGGGCCTCACATCACCGGTTGCAAGCTTCTTGATAGCTTCGGATGGAGGCTCGTCATTACCTACAAACTCATCATTGACTTGCTCCTTTTGAGAGCCGTCGGATTCATCAAAAGTCACGTCTACCGTTAACTCAATAGTGCCGGTGGCATTATTGAATACCCGGTAGCCATGTTCGTTAGTACCATAACCAAGTAGAAAGCCTTCGTGTACCTTAGGTGCAAACTTTGAACTTTTGGCCCTCTTGTTAAGTATGAAACACTTGCAGCCAAAAACTCGAAAGTAATGCACCTTTGGTTTGTTACCGGTTAGAAGCTCATATGGCGTCTTCCCTCTTAGCTTGTGAAGGTAGAGGCGGTTGATTGCATGACACGCCATGTTCATTGCCTCCGCCCAAAAGCCATGGGAAGTCTTGTACTCATCCAACATAGATCTTGCGGCTTCAACAAGAGTTCTATTCTTCCTTTCCACAACCCCATTTTGTTGTGGGGTATATGGAACGGAGAACTCATGCTTGATCCCTTCTTCATCAAGATACTCTTCTATGTTGGTGTTCCTAAACTCGGTCCCGTTGTCGCTTCTCACTTTCTTGATCTTGATGTTGAACTCATTTTGTGCTCTTCTAGCAAACTTCTTGAAGATGCCTTGCGTTTCGCTTTTATCTGCTAAAAAGAACACCCAAGTGAAACGAGAATAGTCATCAACAATAACGAAACTGTATTTGTTACCGCCGATGCTTTGATAAGCAACGGGTCCGATGAGGTCCATATGCAATAGCTCCAATGGTCTTGTGGTCGACACAATGTTCTTGATTGGATGCTTTGCTCCAACTTGCTTTCCGGCTTGGCACGCACTGCAAATCCTATCTTTCTCAAAAGAAACATTGGTTAGTCCAAGGATGTGCCCTTCTCTTTGAAGTTGGGCCAAGTTCCTCATCCCAACATGAGCTAGTCGGCGATGCCAAAGCCAACCCATGCTAGATTTTGCCATTAGACATATTGTAGGTTCTACCTTACTAGTTGAGAAGTCAACTAAGTAAAGTTTTCCCTTCAACACGCCTTTAAATGCAATAGAGGAATCCCTTCTTCTAGAGACGGTCACACCCTTATCCGTAAAGAGACAATCGTAACCCATTTCACAAAGTTGAGAAACGGATAACAAATTGTAACTCAACGAATGCACAAGTAATACATTAGATATGGAATTGTCAGTTGAGATAGCAATTTTACCCAAACCAAGCACTTCTCCTTTACCATTGTCACCAAACACAATGTTGTTGCATGAGTCGTTGCTTGGTTGAAAGGAGGAGAACATATCTTTTGCCCCGGTCATATGATTGGTGAATCCACTATCCAACACCCAACTTGACCCACCGGAGGCATATTCCTACAAAACAAGTTTATGTTCTAGATTTAGGTACCCAAACGAGATTGGGTCCTTGGGGGTTAGTCACATAAGCTTTTGGCACCCAAACATTTCTCATAATTTCCCTCTTCTTGAGGGCACCAACATACTTGACTACTATCTTACCATCCTTCCCCCAACAACACAAGTAATCACATGTATAGCTTCTTGATATGGGCTTTTGTTGCTTGGGGGCCTCCACTTGCTTCTCCTTGTTGATCTTACCATTAGCAAGTGGAGCCTTTGGATTGGCAACCTTGTTGGCCTTGTTCATTAGGTCAAAGAGAGGAACCCCTTTGTTAAAGTTAACAAAAGGTACCCCATTGACCATCTTTCTACCATTGGCCTTACCACCATACCTATTGTACCCAATTCCATCCTTGATAGATGGGTGTCTTGCGGTCTTGAGGATATCTTTTGGTTGTTGCACCCTACACTTGCAACCATTCCTCAAGATCATGTTCAACCTATTAATCTCCTTGTCTTTCTTCTCTATCTCAACAAGGTTAGTTGCACAAGCATTTATATCAAGTTTATAGCATCTTTTGCAACCATTACTAGTTGAGGCATTTGAGCCATCGGAATCCTTAGAAGAAGTTGAAGAGGTGCTATTCCAAAGATTGTTGTAGCTTAGTTCAAGAGTTTGATATTTATTTTGAGAGCTTGTGAGGCTCTCTTGAACCATGCTAACCTCATTCTTTAGGCTTGCAATTGAGTCATTGCTCATGGAACACTCCTTAGCCAACTTCTTGTTGGAGTCATTGGCTAAAGATAGTTCCGCGGTCAATTTCTCAACCTTCAACTTCTCCTCGGCAAGAGAGGCTTCCAATGCACAGTTCTTTTCTCTCTCTTGAGAGATCAAGTCCCCTTGCATTGCAAGACTCTCATTCCGACTCTCTAATTTAGTGAGCAATTTTATGATTTTAGCTCCACCTTTCTTTCCAAACTTTCTTATTAAGCTAAGCTCAAATTCATCCATATCATCATCACTACATTCATCACTAGAACAAGTAGGAGAGTTGGATGATACCTTCTCATTCTTAGCCATGAAGCAAGAATGAGTGAAGTCATCCTCATCGTCGGAGAGGTTCTCGAACAAGCGTGACGAAGTTGTCGATGTAGCCATGTTGGAGAAGAGGCTTGGAGAAGAGGTCTTGTGTATGGCGATGTTGGCCGCTCCCTTCTCCTTCTCCTTGCTCTTGCTCTTCTCTTCATCACTTGAGTCATCTTTCGAAAACCACTCCTCACCAAGATGAGCTTCACCACCTCTTCTTCTTCTATGCTTCTTGTCATCACTCTTGCTATACTTGTTCTTGTTCTTCTTTTGTGGACAATCGGCAATGAAATGATCATCCGCTCCACACTCATAGCAATTCCTCTTCTTTGACTTCTTGAAGTAACCACCTTTGCCCTTCTTGTGCATCTTCTTTCTCATGAATCTTCTAAAGTTCTTCACAATAAGGGCCAACTCATCATCGGAGTCTTCACTTCCTTCGCTTGAAAAGTCATCTCGGGCCTTGCTTCCTTCTTCTTGATTAGCCTTGAGTGCTACCACCTTTTTGTGGCTTGCCTCTTGATCTTCTATATCTTCATCATCCAAGACTTCATGATGCTTTATCTTGGCAAGCATCTCATGAGGTCCCATGCTCTCATAGTTAGGTCTCTCCATGATGATTGATGCAAGGTTCTTGTTCCTCTTTCTATATGCTCTTAATAGCTTTCTTCCAGCTGAGTAGTCATCCCACTTTGTGTCTCCGAGTGCTCTAATCTGATTGACCAACGTCATGAATCTGTCAAACATTTGTTGAGTGGTCTCACTTTTCTTGATTGCAAAGTTCTCAATCTTTCCATGAAGAAGCTCTATGTTGCACTTCCTCACACTCGCATCACCCTCATATGATATCCTGAGTGTATCCCAAATCTTCTTGGCATTCTCCATTCCATGTACCTTGTTGCTTTCTTCAGGCTTTAGGCATGACAGAATCAATGATGCGGCTTGAACATTTTGTTGAAACTCAAACATATCATTGTCGGTGAACTCTTGACCTTCAACATGACTTGTTCCATTTTCAACAATCTCCCAAACTCTTGTAGCAAGAAGGTGTAGCTTCATCTTGTGTGCCCAATCATTGTAGTTGATTCCATCAAAGGCAGGTGGCTTGCCTAGATTGACGCTAGGCAATTGCATGACCTTGCCCATATGGCTATAGTCATATGGCACTCTAGTGAACTCGGTGTCTTTCTTGCCTTTCTCTTCATCTTCCTTCTTCTTGTCATCCTTGGGCGGCTGATTTCCACCGCTTCCGGATGCTTCAGCTTTGCTTTCCAAAGCTCGCCTCAAACTCTCCATCTCATCTTTCATTCTCTTCATCTCATCTTCATGCTTCTTTGCTTGATCTTGAATTATCTGAGCAGTAACCTTCTTGACAATCTCATCAAGCTGTTATTGACTTATGGTAGACATGATTCTCCCTTACGCGGTGAAGCGCTAACACAAGGGTTAGGCTCTGATACCAATTGAAAGGACCGAATCAGCCTAGAGGGGGGTGAATAGGTGATTTTTGACTATCTGAAACTTCACAAACTATAAGATGTAGTTAGGTAGCAACCGGAGAGGCCGGTTTGTTTGGGTAGGTACTACCGGGTGTGAAACACCGGTACTACCGACACAAACAAGCGGCACAACCGGGATCCTAAAAGAAACTACAAATCCGATGAATGTAAGCTACAAAGATAATACAAGTTTCTGACCCACTTTCCTAAGAATGATATATGGTAAACTACTCTCACCAAACCTTGGTTGCTACCCTTGATGTAGATCGAGCCTTCCCAACCTAAGAAAGAGATAGGGATAGGAAGAACACGAAGAACACAATAACAAGTGAAGTAGAGATAATAGGGACAACAACAACAAGCACACGGGACACGCGATTTATCCCGAGGTTCGGCCAATCCACTAAGGAGTGCCTACTTCCTCGTTGTTGAGGTGACCACAAAGGTCGGAGTCTATTTCACCTCCTCGCCTCACTCAAGCAACCACAAAGGCTACGAGAGTATCTCTACTAGAAATCTCAGGGTGATACAAACGCTTCGGGGAGCCCTCACAAGTAAATCAATACGGGCTACCACGAAGAACACCTAACCGGCTAGAGCTCAAAGAGCTCAAGAGTAAAAGACACAAAGCAAGCCGGCAAGATGGAAACCAAGTGCTCAAGTCAAAGATTGATGCTTCCCACTCTCGAATCTCACTTCCTAAGCTCAAATCTCGCAAGGGAATGAATCTAGGAGCAAAGGGGGAGAGAGAGGGGTGAGTCAATGCTTGGAGAGTGTTTGTCACGAGTTAGGTCAGCAATAAGTGTATGGAGTGAGTGGGTGACCGTGAAAAGTGGGGAGGAGAGGCATTTATACTCCCTCAGTCCCGAGGCTGGTCGGTACCACCGACCACCCCTGGCCGGTACCACCGACCAGTTCACAACGGTCGAAAGAAACCAGATCTGACCAAACAAGCAACCACCGTCCTCACGTCGGTACCACCGCGGGCGGTAGTACCGAGGTTATGGCGGTACTACCGCCAGGCCAAATTGGCCGCGAACAGAGAGCATCTCACAAAGGGACTCGGTCCCTCGGAAACTACCGCCCAAAGGTCGGTACCTCCGAGGTCGGTGGTACCGAGGTTATGGCGGTACCACCGCCAGACCATTTTCAACTCAACACAGAGAGCTTCGCGAAACCAAGATACTACCGACCTCGGTCGGTACCACCGCTGGCGGTACTACCGAGGTTATGGCGGTACTACCGCCAGGCCATTTTCAATTCTACACAGGGAGCTCTGCAAACTTGGTTACCACCGGCCTTGGGTCGGTAGCACCGAGGGCGGTACTACCGAGGTAATGGCGGTACTACCGCCAGGCCAAAATCAGCGCGGACAGAGAGCCTTGCAAACTTAGAAACTACCGGCCATGGGTCGGTAGCACCGAGGGCGGTACTACCGAGGTAATGGCGGTACCACCGCTAGGTCAAAAACAAATCTACACAGAGAGGGTTGCAAAACCAGGTTACTACCGACCTTGCGTCGGTACCACCGCGGGCGGTAGTACCGAGGTTATGGCGGTACTACCGCCAGGTCATTTTTTTGACCAACACAGAGAGGGTGTTTGAGCGCTGCGCAGAGAAGCCGTGGTCGGTACCACCGACCACCCATGGTCGGTACCACCGACCAAATGAAATTACCCTCTACGTTTTCGAGATTGTGCGGTGTCTCTCAAGCGAACTAAGGTTAGTCGATTTGAGCACTTTTCTCCACATCTAGCCAACTTACTTTGTGACCCTCTTCATAGTCCGGCTTACCTACAACTCAAGTTTAAAATTGAAATTTTAAACTACCACTTGAGCTAGGCATCTTTATGTCCAAAAGTATCCTACGTGCTTTGTTCACGAGATTTCAACGTTTCAAATCTTTCAAAGGACTAACACCTGCATACATGCTTATATAAACTGGTTAGTCCCTAATTTGATTGTCATTAATTAGCCAAAACCCACATTGGGGGCGAATGCACTTTCACTTGGGTCTTAGTTGTTCCGGACAGCTGGCACTACACCCTTTTGTAATCCGCCTACGCCCCCTAGTATGCCCTATGAATACCAAGGGAAAAATAATGTAGAAGGGGGGATCTTTTTTGGAAAAAAGAAAGAAAAAGAGACTATTATCTTGGCCATTCACTCCCTAATCCCCGGTTGTTTTGCAATGTCTATTGTCCGACTCAGTCTGTGGTAAACCATCGCCCTTCTCCTCGTCGTCCTAGCGAGGGTAGAAGACAGTTGTGAACCCCACGCATATATCAGTACGGGTTACGGAGAAAAAGGCATCGCTACTAGGTTTCTTCTGGTCGGTGGTACCGACCATGGGTGGTCGGTGGTACCACCGATGTCGTTAGTTTATTCTGTTGCTTTTAAAAGCATGGCAGTGATGTTACCGGCTAGGCTCAGTCCTCGGACTATTGTAGTGAAATTGAATTCAAACCAAAAATAAATAAGAAGATATCGGTTACGAAAAAATGACTATGGCTCCGTTTACTAAAACTTATCAGCCGTATTTCGGCTTATTATCTATTACAGAACATTTTTTTTAAGTGAATATTACAAAACACCGTTGAAACAGCCGAAATTAATCGTGGATAAGTTGAAGCAAATAGAACGTGAATTTATTTAGGACTGCTGATTGGTACCTCTCCCACTTTTCCTCTCCCTCTCCGCTCGGCTGCTGCTCAGCCCCGAGCGTGGGCCAAATGTTTAGGGAGACCCATGTTGGCCCAACTCATAGCTCCTCCTCCTGTTCCCGTCCGCGTCTGCATCAGTGTTGCGGCGTTCCATGGGCCCCCAAGTAGGGCAGCAGAAGGGCAAAGGCTGCAGGGGGCCACCCAGACGCCCACGCGCCCAGGGGCCTAGCCGCCTGCTGCCTAGCAGTGAATGGCAGGGAAAAAAATAGCATGGGGACCGTCCGCATGTTGCTCTGTGCGGACGTGAAGAGTATTCTGATTGGTGGGACCTGTTAATCTGATCGGAACCGTGCTTTGGCTCCTAATTCCTATCCCACGTGTCACAATATGATTGCATGTTCGCATGTTGCTGGGTGCGGATGGTCCCCATGCGATTTGTTTCCGAATGGCAGGCAAAGCCAAGGCCAGCCGGCCAACTGTGGTGTCTGCCTGATTGCTGCTGTCATCAAGGAGCGCAGACGATAGCTACCAGCAGATACAGAGCGACCTGCACGATCTTCCCAAGTTACTGATGCTGTCCACCACCGTCACAACTTCACAAAAAGGGTTATTGTTATTGATGCAATGACGAGCATGGCTGCTAATTAAGGAAGGGCCCAACCAGCGAAGCAACTGACTGTCACGGAGTTGCTCTTGCAAGCAGAGGTTCGCGCGCGTGTTAGAACACACGCATGCACTTTATTTGTGGGCTTTTCCACATGTGTTTGCAGGCCAGCCCACACAACATTCCGCGCTCTGCATGGACTAATACAAAGCTTGTCAAGGACTTGTTTCGATTAGTCTTCAATCCATAGAGATTTGATTTGAGGGAGATTTTAGCTACTCACAGAGGATAAAATATCTCTCCTTTGCTTCCAATCCCTATTAAAACCGAACAAGGCGTAAGCACACCAGACAGGGTGGACACGCAGCCATGAGAGAGAAACATAAGTAGTCCTTATGGGGGAAACAGGTTCAAATGAGTACTCCTCGTATCCCTTATTATTTGTTGTTTTTCGGTTTTCGTGCTACAGGTTTAGCTATATTTATACAAAATACGTGTAATATTTATATCTCTATAAATAAATTTATTAAAAAGCTAGATTAAAAGATGTATCATAAGTATTAATATTTTTTTTTCTATGTAAAATTAATCAAAGTTATTTCTCGAGAAACGAGAACGATGGATATTTAGAGACGGAGAGAGTATGTGTCAGAGGAGCGTGTAGCGAGCACACCATACTCCCTCCGTCCCTAAAAAAGAGTTATTCTTGCTTCCCAAAAGTCAACCTCAACTTTAATCAAATATATATAATAAAATATTAATATTTATGATACATAATTAGTATCATTGGATAGATCTTTAAATATACTTTTATAATAAACCTATTTGGAGATAAAAATATTGCACATATTTTGTAATCTCAGTCAAAGTTGAGAAAGTTTGATCAGCACGTATCTCATAGCGACTTTTTTTTCTGGGACGGAGTAGTAGACCCTTGTCCTAGGAATGTCACGTCCAAGCTCGCCACCCGATGGCGTTGTGATAGTGATAGCCCTTCCTCAACAGTAGACTGTTGTCGTTTGTGGTCACCTAGCCCTTGCAGCCAAGCAGGAATCCTAACCTCAGGCGATCGAAATCCAACGTTTGGGGACACTGTCTGGGCCAACGGCTCCACATGAACTAAACACGCCCGTGTTGCATGCCTAGCTAGTCGTCTTGCCTAGCCGCCTGTGCACAAATGGCAAAAAAAAAAAAAAGACACGGTTTACTTGCGTGTGCCCCGGCTCCTGAGGCCGTCACTACCTTGAGAATGCTTCACTGATTCCGGCCACGCTGCCCAGCATGGATCGATCTCCTGCGACTCCGAGAAAGGCTCGTCATGGTTTATGGATGGATTTGTGATTGGTCAAAATAGAAGCGGATTGTGGAAATGATGGAGTCTTTGGTACTAGATGTAAGCAGTGGGGATCAGAATACAGAAGAATAGAGTTTGGATCGAAGAACAGAATGTAGTTGGGGTGGAATCTCTTAGAACAGAGAAATGCTTAGAGAGTTGTTACAAGTATTCTGTTCATGATTGAATTTCTCTCCACTCCTCTCTTGGCTACTTTAAGTCTACTCTTCTCCACGCCTATTCTTTGGTACTTCATGCTTCCTGGCCTTGCTGGTGTAGTTGCAGGGCTGCTACTGTTAGATTTATTATGGGCTAGGCCCATTTATATTTAATAAATCAATAACTAACTGTGGGTATTAATATTTGTACCGGATTGAAAGTTAAAGGGACGTTGACTCAACTTATATGGTGGGAATTTATCCATCTAATTTGAGAAGTTGAGAAACGGACAAAGCCAGCCACACGCGCGCGCGCGCCGCCGCCGGCCGGGCCGGGCGTGGGCGGGCGAGGCAGGCGGGCAACTCAATTCCGCTGCTCGAAGGCTTTCTCCATCTCGTAACTCTGCGCGCACGGAGAAGCGAGAGGGCAGGTGCCTCCGAAGCCCTTGCCGTTCGGGACCTTGCACGTGGGATCGGCAATTAGGTTTTTGGGGAGCGTCTACGCGACTGCTCGAAGAACTGCCGCCGCCGTTCGTCTTCTTCCCGGTGAAGCTTCTGCGTCCATCGTCTTCTTCCCGGTGGACTTCATCTTCTTCGTCTTCCTCTCCTACGGCATGACCAAGGAAGTTGGACAACGCTTTGGAACCTCGGATTCACTCAGGATGGGAGGGTATGATCTATTCATCTTCTCTCTGTTTTACGTTTTACAGAGCATATATGTTTCGATTGTTCTATCACGTTGTTTCATATAAGATGCCTTGTGTCTGTTTCGATAGTTCACACATACAGTTTCATAACATACCTTGTTTCTGTTTATTCAATAAGTTATATACCCAGCGTACATGTTTCAGTACTTCTGTCATGTCGTTTCATATGCTATCAAATATTTGTTTCTGTTATGAGATATATGTCATGTCTTGCCTTCCTTTTTATTATGAAATATGAATCATGCTCACATGTTTTTCATCTAGTCAATAAACTTTATTGTTCATGGTTTATGTCATGTCTTTTTCATGTTTTATATGATCACACGGTTGACATAATCATGAATATGATTGAAGTCATCATCTCAAAAGTTAATAATCTTTTATATGTCATCATCATCATGTTAAATTACGGAATTAAAATGACATGGAAATTGCCTATTTCTCTAACATTCCCAAAACCTAATTCTAGTCATTTTTCTGTCAGAGGTTTTGCCGTTGTGTTAAAGCCTGATCCTTTTGATGGTAAAAACTTCTTGGTTTGGCGTGCTAAAATGGAATTGTGGCTCACTGCAATGTCATGTTATCATGCCTCTGAGGGCAAGCCTGCTAACTTGTCTCCTGAGGATGAGGCAAAGTTCAGGGCTGATGACAACCTCTTTCAAGGAGCAGTGATTAGCGCACTTGATCCAAAATTCCAGAAAAGCTACATCATTCTTCCTACAGGAAAAGAGTTGTGGGATGCACTTATGGGAAAGTTTGGAGTTACTGATGTTGGTAGCGAGCTGTACCTTATAGAGCAGCAGTATGACTATAAGATGGTTGAAAACCGATCTGTAGTGGAACAGGCTCATGAGATTCAGGCACTAGCTAAGGAACTTGAGCTTTTTCCTTATCTTCTTCCTGACAAGTTTGTAGCTAGCGGTATAATCGCCAAGCTACCACCGTCTTGGAAGGACTTTGCTACCTCCCTCAAACATAAGAGACAAGAGTTCAATGTGGAAGAGATCATTGGCACTCTTGATGTTGAGGAGAGGGTGAGAGCAAAGGACAATGGAAAGAGTGTTGAGATCTCTACTGCTAATGTGGTGCAGAAGAGAAACTCTAAATTCCGCAAATATAACAAGAAGAAAAACCAGAACAAGCAACAGAACACCCCTAAGACCAATCAGACTACACAATTTAAGAAAAAGAACAACAATAACAAGAAGAAGGGAGGATGCTTTGTCTGTGGTAGTGAGGATCACTGGGCAAGTGAGTGCCCTGATCGCAAGTACCAGCAGGACAATAAATCAGCAAATATTGTGACTACTCACAATGGAGGAGGAACATTTGGGTATGGTAATTCTTTACCATTTGTTCTTTCAGTTTGTAATTCACCAGAGTGGTGGATGGACAGTGGTGCAAATATATATGTGTGTGCTGATGTATCTCTATTTTCTTCCTACCAGGTCGGGAGGTCTAACGCCTTGTTGATGGGAAATGGGTCGCGTGCTCATGTTCTTGGTGTTGGTACAGTCATTCTGAAGTTTACTTCGGGAAAGACGGTGTCATTGAAGAGCGTGCAGCATGTGCCCTCCATCAAGAAGAATCTTGTTAGTGCGTCTATGCTATGTCGAGATGGCTACAGAGTTGTTCTTGAGTCGAATAAATGTGTTGTGTCAAAACATGGTTCTTTTATTGGTAAAGGATATGATTGTGGAGGTTTGTTCCGCTTATCACTGCATTATGTGTGTAATAAAATGGTGAATTCTGTTAATATTTCTGATGAGTCAGATTTATGGCATTCACGTTTCTGTCATGCAAGTTTTGGCTATCTTATGCGGTTAGCAAATCTAAATTTAATTCCTAAATTTAACTTGGTCAAAAAGTCTAAGTGCCATGTGTGTGTTGAATCAAAATAACCCCGCAAGCCTCACAAGGCTGCTGAGGCAAGGAATTTGGCACCTCTAGAACTTGTTCATTCTGATCTGTGCGAGATGAATGGAATTTTGACTAAAGGCGGTAAAAGATACTTTCTCACTTTTATAGATAACTCCACCAGATTTTGCTATGTGTATATCTTAAAAACAAAAGATGAAGCGTTTAATTATTTTAAAACCTATAAAGCTGAAGTTGAGAACCAACTTGAGAGGAAAATAAAACGGTTAAGGTCTGATCGAGGTGGAGAATATTTCTCTAATGCGTTCGATGAGTTCTGTGTGGAACATGGCATTGTTCATGAGAGGACACCGTCATTCTCACCACAATCCAATGGGATTGCTAAAAGAAAAAACCGCACTCTAACAGAGTTGGTGAATGCCATGTTGAGTACAGCGGGATTATCCAAGGAATGGTGGGGTGAGACGATTTTGACAGCGTGTCATGTCCTGAACAGAGTTCCAACAAAGAACAAAGAGATCACCCCATTCGAGGAATGGGAAAAGAGAAGATTAAATCTCTCATATTTGCGCACTTGGGGTTGCTTGGCTAAAGTAAATGTGCCAATCAATAAAAAGCGTAAACTTGAGCCAAAAACCGTTGATTGTATTTTTCTAGGTTATGCTTTTCACAGCGTTGGGTATAGGTTCTTAATTATAAAATCTGATGTTCCTGATGTGTATGTTGATACAATCATGGAATCAAGAGACGCTATATTTTTTGAGAATGAATTCCCAATGAAGAATACACCTAGTGAAACAAGTGAAACAAGTCATGAGACTATAATTCCCCATGAGCTAGAACTGTCTACTCCTATAGATCATACTAAGGATACTCATGTGCTCATCCCTGAGGAGGATGACACTATAGTCACTCAAAAGAGCAAGAGACAGAGGGTTGCAAAATCCTTTGGTGATGACTATATAGTGTACCTTGTGGAAGACACACCAACCACCATTAGAGAGGCATATTCCTCTCCTGATGCTGACTTGTGGAAGGAAACAGTAAGGAGTGAGATGGAATCTATTATGTCTAATGGAACTTGGGAGGTCGTTGACCGTCCTTATGGTTGTCAACCTATAGGTTGCAAATGGATCTTCAAGAAAAAGCTTAGGCTTGATGGTACAGTTGAGAGGTACAAAGCAAGGCTTATGGACAAAGGATATACCCAAAAAGAGGGTGAAGATTTCTTTGATACCTATTCACCAGTTGCTCGATTGACTACAATTCGCACATTGATTGTTGTGACAGCCTCTTATGGTCTTATCATTCATCAGATGGATGTTAAGACAGCTTTCCTAAATGGAGAGTTGGATGAGGAGATCTATATGGATCAGCCAGAAGGGTTCATTGCGGATGGTCAAGAGAACAAAGTGTGTAGGTTGTTAAAGTCTTTGTATGGCCTTAAACAAGCACCTAAGCAATGGCATGAAAAATTTGACAATACTCTAATTGTTGTTGGCTTTGTTGTGAATGAAGCTGACACATGTGTGTATTATCGGTATGGTGGGGGTGAGGCTGTTATGCTGTGCCTTTATGTTGATGACATACTGATCTTTGGATCAAATCTCAAAGTGATTGAGGAAGTAAAGAAACTTTTATCGAGCAATTTTGATATAAAAGATTTGGGAGAAGCTGATGTCATCCTAAACATCAAGCTGATTAGAGAAGGTGATGGTGGGGTAACTTTGTTACAATCCCATTATGTGGAAAAGGTGTTAAGTCGCTTTGGTTTTAGTGACTGTGATCCTGCTCCTACACCTTATGACCCTAGCGTGCTATTAAGGAAAAATCAAAGAATAGCAAGGGATCAGTTGACATACTCCCAGATCATTGGCTCGCTCATGTACCTTACGAGCACAACAAGGTCTGACATCTCATATGTTGTGAGCAAGCTAAGCCGGTTTGTGTCTAAACCTGGAGATGATCACTGGCGTGCTCTTGAGAGAGTGTTGCGTTATCTAAAAGGTACTATGACATACGGTATTCATTATACCGGACACCCAAAAGTGCTGGAAGGCTACTGTGATGCCAACTGGATTTCTGATGCTGATGAGCTTAAGGCCACAAGCGGATATGTGTTCTTGCTTGGAGGTGGTGCTGTTTCCTGGAAGTCTTGCAAGTAGACTTTCATAACGAAGTCTACAAAGGAAGCAGAACTCACAGCGTTAGACACTGCTGGGGCTGAGGCCGAGTGGCTTCGTGATCTCCTGATGGATTTACCGGTAGTTGAAAAACCGATACCGGCTATTTCCATGAACTGTGATAACCAGACTGTGATTACAAAGGTCAGCAGTTCCAGGAATAACATGAAGTCTGCAAGGCATGTTAAGAGAAGATTAAAATTTGTCAAAAAGCTAAAAACCTCCGGAGTTATAACGGTGGATTATGTCCACACGTCGAATAATCTGGCAGATCAATTCACTAAGGGACTTTCACGAAATGTGATAGAAAGTGCATCAAGAGAGATGGGTATGAGACCCACGTGAAAATCTACTATAGTGGTAACATGCTCTATGTGATCGGAGATCCCGTGAAGTGGAGTGGTGAAACAAGCTATGAGTAGATTGAGAGGAAAGTTCATTATGAACCTATCTCTGATGCATAACTTTCCTTCTGTAAGGCAGGATGGTATTTACCTTAATGTATTCCGAGAGTCTTATAAAGATGAGATGTTATCCAACAGAACATCTTTTGAGGAGTACAACTATATGAGTCAGACTGCTGGTCACAGTCTATGGGATCTGGGTAGTCCCTAAATACTCATGAAAGGCACTGAAGTGTGACTTATATGCTTCAAACCGAGGGGATGCCTGTTGCAGCCTAGTACCAGCAAAGGACTTGAGTGAATCTCACCTCACGCAAAACAGTCAATTCAAGGCATAGTTCATTGTTCAGTTGTGACTGAGTGAAACTCTTGTTCTAGGTGGATGTTCAACTTAACAGTCTCCATCGAAACACCGGTATATCAAAGAATTGTGATTCTGGAACTACATGGTTACAAACCCTAGAGTTTGGTGGGGATTGTTAGATCTATTATGGGCTAGGCCCATTTATATTTAATAAATCAATAACTCTATGGTGTGTAACTGTGGGTATTAATATTTGTACCGGATTGGAAGTTAAAGGGACATTGACTCAACTTATATGGTGGGAATTTATCCATCTAATTTGAGAAGTTGAGAAACGGACAAAGGCAGCCACACGCGCGCGTGCGCCGCCGCCGCCGCCGGTCGGTGGGACCGGGCACGGGCTCGGGCTCGAGCCGGGCCGGGTCAGGGCGTGGGCGAGGGCGTGGGCGTGGGCGTGGGCGTGGGCGTGGCGAGACGAGGCAGGCGGGCAGGCGGCGAGCGAGTGTGGCGTGGCGTGTTAACTTTTTAGCGCCCACTAACCACGGGAGTTTCAACTCTTGGCCTGCCCGACTCCTAAACTTCCGGCGGTCTCTACGCTTTCCTTACAGGTGCCGCACCTTCCTCTACGAGGATATAGGTGAAACGTCCTCAATTTTCCGCAAAGGGAAAATCCACAGAACGAGTTATAATATGACAAAACCAAGAACTGATCTTATCATATTATCATATATCAGTCGATATCTCAGTCATACATCGTAAGATTACATAGCTATAAGCATTACATCATTGAGTAACACCTATTACAGAGTCTAATTTTAGCGGAAGACTATTGAGTGAAGGCTCCTCCTTCACAGACATCATCAGAGTTGTTGTAGCGCAGCATCGACCGGATCCTCCGAACCAAACTTGAGCGTAGGCACAAAACCTCCAAATCCTTCTAGAGTCAGTACCTCGGAAGCAGGAAATCTGCACACCGCCAGATGTGTGCAGGCCATGGTCAGCACCGATGAGCTTTAGTGGAAAAGATAAAACAAGGGATCTGGCGATCCTAATATTTGGCTGTGGATTTGCATCCTAGCGCAAGAGCAGTAGTAATATGTAATATTTATCAAGTTTTAACACATTCCCATACACACACATTCACATCCATCCACCATATCCATATCCAACATCACCACACCATCACCTCATCTCATCTCACACACTCAGTCGACAGAGGCCAGCTCCCTCCCAGCCTTGTCTCAACGGCCCACAACCTCACACCAGGTTCACGGCCGGCACTCATATACCAGGGGGAGAAGAGAACTCTCACTAGTCGGAAACAAGTCAGGGAAAAGGTCCGCGACCAACGAATTGGCCAACGTATCGATCGATCAACCATACACTCTGCAGAGGTTCTACAATATCCACAAGATCGCCATCCTCGGCACTCTAGAATGCCTAGGCGGATACCGGTCGCTTGCCAGCCTAGAATAATGCCACCCTACCACTCAGCCCTGGAATCACCCCAAGTATGTCTGGGATGGCTAAGTCTGTGAAGTCACGTTCCCTCTCCCGAAGTGGGGGCCGTGATCGTCTCGGAAGGGTGTGGGACTCTGATACCCATACCTTCCTCGCACTCTCTCGCCTAGCAGTAGTGGCATTACCCTACCAGGTAGTCCGACCGTCCCCGCCCATAAGGAGCGAGTGGCATGTAAAGGTATTCCCCGTGGTCAGGTCCCCGTTCCACCTAGGGTGACTAAGCCGGAATGTCTTCTCAAAGGTTTTCATTATCCGTGCCACCACAGCACGCTCCTGATCCGGGCTCCACCAGCGGCTCACACCCGGATCCACCTCAAGTCACCACTTAACCCGCCACAGGTTTCACCACCACAGGGGCTTCCAGATCTGCCCCACGGCAAGACTCGCACCAGGCTCGTCGTATATTCCGGCTCGGTCGACTCAACCCTCACCCTCCACACACCCAAGTCACACACGCAGCACGCTCACACATCACCAAGTCTGGCATCACCCGCCAAACCATTCCCAAGGGTTCACCACCCGCATCACATCTCAGATATAATACGAAGTGGAGTTAATAATATAATGGTGAAATGCAAGCAAGCAGGCGAGTAAGCATGAATAAGTGAGCGAATGCGCAAAGCAGGGTGTTGTGGTAGAGTGGGTTGCAATCAGGTAATAAAGGCTTAGGTAGTATCATGCATCAATATACTAGCAAAGGAATAAATATAAAAGCACTAGCAAGTCTACTTATTTGCAATGTCTAATAGGTTTCTCAAAAAGGAGGGTGCTGCCATGACACCTGCGAAGTAGTCATAGTCGTGGTTAATTATTCCTCGTTGGTGTTCCATGAGCGAGGTCGTCTCCTCCTGAGTCGACTCCATGTCACAGTCCTTGATGTCGTCCATGCTCTCTTCTCTTGGTCCAATCGTATGCTACTCCACGAAACGACACACACATGACAAGAGAACACTCACACCATAATTGAAAGGACAACAAGACGCAGGAAGATCCAATAACACCAACGAGACACTAAAATACACAAGATTTAGCTCTCTCGGCGTTTGTCCGATTTCCTCGAGCTAGGATCAAAGTGGTGGTTGCAAGTTTAAGTCTTGGCCAAGCCGGTACGGCTTTATAACATAGGGTTCAAACCAAGACCTATCCTTAGCAAACACCACGGCTCACGTCCTTCGATTTGGTCGTCATTTACAAGGGCGTAAATCGGAGGACGGGCCTAACGAATAAAGTACGACGGGGTTCGGCTCTTGTAGCCTTATCCCAAAGATCAGTTGATCATAAGAACGATTAACACCATTGTGACTTGACTCCAAAGTACCTTGGCTTGCCCGCTATGGTAAAAGCGGTAGCGTAAAAGGGTTGGAGGTCTACAATCCTCTCGATCCACACGACACAGTACGTCGGGAACCAAGACTCAGGGTCACTAATAAGAGCGGGGTTAGCTCAGCACATCTATGCCATGTTCTCAGGCACATTTCTAGGGAAATGTGTTTAGGTGGTCGATCGAGTCGACGCGTGGGGTCCTGAATTACAACATAGACCATAGCTTTGCTAACAAAAGGAATAGCAAGAGTATAAACATATGCATAAGTCGAAGGCTCATTCTTTCCAACGCTCACGTCATGGTAGAGGACGGGGTATTGGAAGGAGTGACACAATATAAGATGCAAGTGCGCAAACTACTTGTAGGGTACCCGACCGGGGTGCTCTGGCACTAAGTCATTTCTAGATTCATAGCGGTGCGGTTGTCACCGCGAGAATCGAGATATGTAGTGGTCAATGGGTACAAACATACGAGAGTTTGTGCACGAAGAAGCATTTACAAATAAGAGAGTGTAGCTCCATGGTCATGGCGAGGTGTACTCGCGACCACCAGATACACTAACAAGGGTCGTGTTACATTCAGCATCACGGCCATGGCGAGACGGGTCTCGCGATCGTAATGTCCGAACGAGGTACGATCCCTCTGCCGGCTTAAAGGCTCGGCACATATAGACATCACACGAACATTCATTCATGCAACATTAAGAACCATAAAGCGACAAAAGACATCGAACCAAATTAAGTGGAGTAGCACATTCCCATAGCATGAGTTGGATGGATCCTGTATCACAAGCGCATATACAGGTGGTCGTAAGATCGAGGTGCATGAGTACAGATAGATAAATAAGAGACTTTCCAGAAGTGGCTCGGTAGATCGACTATGAGATAACGTGGTTCCCAAAGGGTCATGGTGGCGGCACACAGAGTCACGAGATATAAACTACGACAGGGCACGGGGTCTCCTTAATGACACAACTAGGGATTCCATCAGGGGCATCCTGCGGTCAAAAAGATGAGAATAGAATTACCTGGTCATCCAGCATGTCGACTAAGGTTCGTTCTACTCGGTCTAACCTCCAGCATGTCGTCCAGCAAGTCAACTAAGTCTCGCCCCACTCGGTCTAACGTCCAACATATCGTCCAAGGTTCGTTCTATTCGGGCATCGCACGCAGTGGTCCGGTCTACAGCCAACGACATAATCACGTCAACGACTACGCATGGCTACAACGGGAAGCAACACGTGTCCATCGGTTGAAATCGTACTCGGTCTACGCGTTCCGTTCGGCAAGCAAGGTCAGGGATTGGAAGAGAGGCATGGTAGCTCACCATGGTTCATCAAGAGTAGTGTCCGACGTTGCTCGGCATCATCCTCGTGACTTGGTCATCATCCATCGGCTTAGCGTGTACCTAGAGAGAAGTTCGTTCGAGGACAAGTAGATGACAACGAAATAATAGATGATGACGGAATAATTGAGATAACGAGTTCACAAGGATATAGCCGGCACGATGGCATGGACATAGATATGAATAAATGGTCATGTATTACAAAGATAGATCAAAGGTTGTCATGTACAGGATATAAATTGGGACTTCGTCTTCGTCTTCGTCTTCGGCTGACGTAGCGTGTTCTGGATGTGGCAGGGGTTGTATCGTTTCAGCGATGCTTCGGATGCATAGGTGGATCAGCGAGCATCACCTTCTTGTCACAGAATGAGAATCCTTCAGATAGTTTCAGAATAGAGAACGAGTAAGGAATGGAGCCATCAGGTAGGAAGGAGGTGACCTTTAGGAATGTTGAACGGCTTCGCAGATGATTCGGCTTGTGTACAGACTTGGCGATTTCCGAACCCTGCAGCAAAGTGAGAGTAGCGGCACAAGGGCTACTAGTCAATAGGGTGATCATAGAACCAGATAACAGGAAGGAATTGAAGTAAGAACATGATTTCGCGAGTTCTCAGTATGACAAGATAGTTAGCTGTAGGTCTAATAAATCCCATAGACAGGCAAGGGATTTTCAGTAAGCAAACGGTGTGAATCTGCGACAGATATACAATCAGATCGATTCAGTGGATAGCAGAAACTTGATCTAGCAGTGTAGCCGGCAACAGCAACATTGATCTAAGGTCAATCTAAGATTACAACCAGTCATGGCTCGACGGCCCATAGGATGGTTCAGCAGGATACATCGATAGATCGGCATAGTTCATGTAATCAGCACAAGGATTGCAGTGAGCAACCAACCAAATCGACCCCTAGGTGGAGATAGGGTTCCAGGGTGCTCACCATGACTCGTGGCCGCCGGTAGGGCGCGCGGTGGAGGGCTCGGTTCGGGCATCATCGAAGCGGCTCGGTTCGGTGCAGAGAGGGAGAAGTTGTTGGGGCGGCGCAGTGAGGATCCACGAGCACGGCGTCGGGTCGGGGTACGGCCGGCGTCGTCCCAAGGCTAGGAGTGGAACGGAATTAGTAGAACTTAGAGGTAGTGACTGAGGGAAAGAATGAGGGGGGCCTGGGTTACTGGGCTCACTGAGGCTCGACGCGGTGCGGATTCCATCAGAGTGCACGGTGGGGCGGATCCGGCCGTCTCTGGATCCCGTGGCTCGTCGCGATGGGGATCCGGTCGGGGTGCGCGGACGGGAACTCGAGGACTGCGAGGTCCGGCGCGGGATCGTCGGAAGGCGGGGTCGGTGAGGAGTCGCTCGTGGACGCGCCAGTTCGGGGAGAAGGCGACGGCGTGTAGAAGACCGGCTCGGCGAGATTCGTGTGCTCAGCGTCGGAGGTGGAGTCTTCGTGGACGCGCAGGGGTGGCTTGGTGTCGGAGTGGCGCCGGGCGACGAATTTGGGAGAAGGGCGCGATGGCGCCGTGGTGGTGAGGAAGGGCGCGGCGAACGGGGCTTCAGTGGGTAAGCGGCGGCGGCCTAGTGGGGAAGAAGGAGCGCGCGCGGTAGGTAGCAGCGGCGTGGTAGGTGGCGGAGTTGCGGGCGAGCGCACGCGAGCTGGGGCGAAGGCGGCGCGGCTTGGGGAAGAAGAAGAGGAGAGCGGCGGAGTTGTTGGGGGAGAGCAGAAGCGAAACACGGCACGGCTGCGCGTGGTAGGTGGCGAAGGCGCGCGCGGTAGGTGCGGAGGCGGCTGGGCGGAGGTAGGTGGCGTGCGGTGCGGAAGTAGGTGGCGGTCGCGGCTGTTGGGCGCGGGCGCTCCGTGCGGCGGCGGCGGCTTCCAGGAAGGAGCACGGTGCTCCTAGGGTTCGCAGGGAGAGGCGCCGAGTTGGGCCAGATGGCCGTGCGCGGGCCTGTGGGGAAAAGGGGTGAGGGGGGAGAGCGAGCGGGCCTGAGAGAGGGAGGTGCAGATGGGCCGCGTCGGTTGGGTTTGGGGGAAAAACCGGTTGGGCTTGGTTCGACTGGGCCACGAGGTGGGGAAGGAGGGGTTAGGTTGAGGGCTTTAGGCCCAAGATATGGGTGGAGGGTTTGTCTATTTTGCTTAAGGGAAAGAGAGGTATTCAAACAGGAGTTTGGGAGAAATTCGAAAAGGGTTTAGAATGAAATTCATATGAGGAAATTTAGGATCTTGATGGAGGTTGATGACGAATTCCCGAAGGGTGGTCATAATAGAAGGTTGGGGTTTGCTGAGCGAAATTCGAGATAACCTCAAGAGAAATACATGGATGTTGCTATGGTCATGTGCTCTCCATCATAAGACTTAAGTCATAAAAAGAATCTCCGGCAAACTCCTACAAGCAATACTATATGAATGCGACAATTTATTTATAAATTGTTTCCGGTTCAGCTAGCAACTACATGCTCCACACAATCACATGAAAAATTTTAAAAAGTTCGAATTTTTGGGTTGTTACAGTCCACCCACCTTACAAGGATCTCGTCCTCGAGATTTAGGAGTTAGTGCTAATGAGTCAGGTCTTCGTTGTCAAGTCATGTGCAGTAATGCATTTGGTTTTGAATTCTAGCATTTGAAGAGGAGTTTTGGTAACATTTGTTTTCAGAAATTCTTTTAGAATGGAGAAACTTTGTTTTGCAAAGTAAGAGAAATTCTTTTTAGGAATTCCATTTCTAAATTTCTAGTCGAAAACACTTTGTAAATATTATTTTTTTGGAATAACAAACTTAAAGGTTTGTTTTGGGGAAATAAACAGGTATTTCAGATCCTTTTAGGAAATCAGTTCGACTTTCGAAATCAAATCTTTTGTCCAAAATGTTTTTAGAACATCCAAAAAAATTAGTTTTGGTAAAAACTGTGTTTTTGCAGAGCGTCCTCTTTTAAATGAGAGAGTTTTCGAAAACATCTACATCGAGAAATGATTTTCGCAAGTAGAGACGGTTTGGTTGAAAACTTCCTTAAACACAAATAAATAAAGCGGGTTTCTCGAAAAAAAAACTTTTCAAATCCTTTTTTTTTATAAAACTCTTTTGAAGAGGGAAATCGTGGTTTTGAGAAACTATTTCAAACTCCATTTTGAATGCATCTTGCAAACGGTTTTGGGAAATCAAGTTTCAAACGAAATTTTGGAATCGGTTTTTGTAAATCAAGATCAAGCACCATTTTGCGGAAACTCTTTTTCTTTGGACAATGATTTTTAAACAAAACAAAATCCATTTTTAAGTCGTTTTAAATTTTCGCAACCAAGACATATTGAAAAGCCTTTGAAATTTGATTTTCATAAACTCTTTCTTTTGAAACGATTGTTTGAACGGGAGATTTTCTCAAGCTGTTTTAAAAGAAACCTAAACGAGAGTTTTTGAAAACTTCTTTTCACACAACACTTTGAGATGAAGGCAAGGTTTTGAAAATACTTGAAACAGATCAAGAGTTTTGAAGGCAAGAGTCTTTTATTTGGAGGCAAACTTTTCAAAAGCTCCTCGCAAGAGGTTTTGAAAAAGGTTCAAAATAGGCTTTTGATATTTTAAGTCAAAGCTTTTGTATAAAGATTTTTTTTTTAAGAGCTTAGAAACAATGATTTGAAGACACAAAAGTTTTTGAAACGGGGCGTTGCTCCCTTTTGTTTTGAAACTGATTTTGAAACATACAAAACTAGTTTTGAAATGGATTTTTAAATCGTGTCCTATTGAAAGACAAAGATTTTGCAATCAACTTGTTTTCCAGAAACCATTTTCAAAACGGCTTTTTGAAATAAACTTTGGAAAAACCCTTTTTGGTTTTGACAAATACTTTTTAGCATAGTTGCAAAACATCCTTTTCGCAAAGATTTGCTTGATAAAACGGTTGCAAAGCATCATTTGGTAAGCAGAGTTTATTTTTGGAAAGTGGTACTTAGCCCTCGGTTTGAAATCAAAATTGTTTAAAACAAAGCCGAGCCAAGGACTTTTGGTTTGAAAACATTTTACTGAATGAAAGCAATACTTGGTTTCCTGAAATCGAGTTTCAAAACACTTTCCCGAAAAGAAAATGGTTTTCAAAATACCCTCTTTTTTTAAAAAAAAAAAGAAACAATTTGAGAAGAGACTAAATCTGTTTTCTTTGGAAAAGGGAACGCCATTTTTAAAGGGAGGTATTTCGAAATCAAAACATTTTGTAAGGTTTTTGGTAAAACAGTGTTTCAAAATAGAGAGGATGCATGGTAAAACAGTGTTTCAAAATAGAGAGGATGCATGGTTTGTAAAATCCTTTTGATTTTGAAAACACACACACACTTTTGTTTTTAAAAGATTTTCGGGGAACAAGGGCTTTTTAAATCTAATATAGTTTTTGGAAAGTAGTGATTTTGTAGATAGCGTGGTTTTAAAGAGAAATCATTTTCGAATCATCTTTTGAAATCCAAGTCAAGTTTAAGGTTGAAAATATAAATCCAAATTTTACAAAGAAAAATGGTTTATATTTTCAATCAAATAGGGGAAATTTTGAAGTTTGAAGTTTAGAAATCAAATCTGATTTTCTAAATAGTCTGGAAAGACATGGTGCATCGTCACATAACTTTGGGTAGTTGGGTCACTTATGTACCATTTGAAGGGATCTTGGGTGGGATCTACCCCGAGATAACTAGGGTCCAGAGTCATTATTAAAAATAACTCTACAAATTACACTCATGTAGTAAGAACGAATGAAAGTGCAATAACACAAGATCCAGGCAATCAGACAGCATTACAACTCCTATATGCATAGTGTTGACTTAAGGTGACTCTTTAAACCTTCAAGTCTCACACATCTACCGTCTAACGTGGACAGTCATAGGGTATGTTATTTTCTAGTGAGCTTTTCCAGGGTAAGAGTGCTAGTAAGTAGCAGAAGTCAAGGTGGGGAGAAGAAACAAGTGTCAGCAGTTATGAGACGAGATATTTGGCTTCTATACTAGTGTTTGGGTCCTGAGGTTTCGTCCTAAGGTCAAGTATGGCTCTGATACCAACTGAAACGTCCTCAATTTTCCGCGAAGGGAAAATCCACAAAACGAGTTATAATATGACAAAACCAAGAACTGATCTTATCATATTATCATATATCAGTCGATATCTCAGTCATACATCGTAAGATTACATAGCTATAAGCATTACATCATTGAGTAACACCTATTACAGAGTCTAATTTTAGGGGAAGACTATTGAGTGAAGGCTCCTCCTTCACAGACATCATCAGAGTTGTTGTAGCGCAGCATCGACCGGATCCTCCGAACCAAACTTGAGCGTAGGCACGAAACCTCCAAATCCTTCTAGAGTCAGTACCTCGGAAGCAGGAAATCTGCACACCGCCAGATGTGTGCAGGCCATGGTCAGCACCGATGAGCTTTAGTGGAAAAGATAAAACAAGGGATCTGGCGATCCTAATATTTGGCTGTGGATTTGCATCCTAGAGCAAGAGCAGTAGTAATATGTAATATTTATCAAGTTTTAACACATTCCCATACACACACATTCACATCCATCCACCATATCCATATCCAACATCACCACACCATCACCTCATCTCATCTCACACACTCAGTCGACAGAGGCCAGCTCCCTCCCAGCCTTGTCTCAACGGCCCACAACCTCACACCAGGTTCACGGCCGGCACTCATATACCAGGGGGAGAAGAGAACTCTCACTAGTCGGAAACAAGTCAGGGAAAAGGTCCGCGACCAACGAATTGGCCAACGTATCGATCGATCAACCATACACTCTGCAGAGGTTCTACAATATCCACAAGATCGCCATCCTCGGCACTCTAGAATGCCTAGGCGGATACCGGTCGCTTGCCAGCCTAGAATAATGCCACCCTACCACTCAGCCCTGGAATCACCCCAAGTATGTCTGGGATGGCTAAGTCTGTGAAGTCACGTTCCCTCTCCCGAAGTGGGGGCCGTGATCGTCTCGGAAGGGTGTGGGACTCTGATACCCATACCTTCCTCGCACTCTCTCGCCTAGCAGTAGTGGCATTACCCTACCAGGTAGTCCGACCGTCCCCGCCCATAAGGAGCGAGTGGCATGTAAAGGTATTCCCCGTGGTCAGGTCCCCGTTCCACCTAGGGTGACTAAGCCGGAATGTCTTCTCAAAGGTTTTCATTATCCGTGCCACCACAGCACGCTCCTGATCCGGGCTCCACCAGCGGCTCACACCCGGATCCACCTCAAGTCACCACTTAACCCGCCACAGGTTTCACCACCACAGGGGCTTCCAGATCTGCCCCACGGCAAGACTCGCACCAGGCTCGTCGTATATTCCGGCTCGGTCGACTCAACCCTCACCCTCCACACACCCAAGTCACACACGCAGCACGCTCACACATCACCAAGTCTGGCATCACCCGCCAAACCATTCCCAAGGGTTCACCACCCGCATCACATCTCAGATATAATACGAAGTGGAGTTAATAATATAATGGTGAAATGCAAGCAAGCAGGCGAGTAAGCATGAATAAGTGAGCGAATGCGCAAAGCAGGGTGTTGTGGTAGAGTGGGTTGCAATCAGGTAATAAAGGCTTAGGTAGTATCATGCATCAATATACTAGCAAAGGAATAAATATAAAAGCACTAGCAAGTCTACTTATTTGCAATGTCTAATAGGTTTCTCAAAAAGGAGGGTGCTGCCATGACACCTGCGAAGTAGTCATAGTCGTGGTTAATTATTCCTCGTTGGTGTTCCATGAGCGAGGTCGTCTCCTCCTGAGTCGACTCCATGTCACAGTCCTTGATGTCGTCCATGCTCTCTTCTCTTGGTCCAATCGTATGCTACTCCACGAAACGACACACACATGACAAGAGAACACTCACACCATAATTGAAAGGACAACAAGACGCAGGAAGATCCAATAACACCAACGAGACACTAAAATACACAAGATTTAGCTCTCTCGGCGTTTGTCCGATTTCCTCGAGCTAGGATCAAAGTGGTGGTTGCAAGTTTAAGTCTTGGCCAAGCCGGTACGGCTTTATAACATAGGGTTCAAACCAAGACCTATCCTTAGCAAACACCACGGCTCACGTCCTTCGATTTGGTCGTCATTTACAAGGGTGTAAATCGGAGGACGGGCCTAACGAATAAAGTACGACGGGGTTCGGCTCTTGTAGCCTTATCCCAAAGATCAGTTGATCATAAGAACGATTAACACCATTGTGACTTGACTCCAAAGTACCTTGGCTTGCCCGCTATGGTAAAAGCGGTAGCGTAAAAGGGTTGGAGGTCTACAATCCTCTCGATCCACACGACACAGTACGTCGGGAACCAAGACTCAGGGTCACTAATAAGAGCGGGGTTAGCTCAGCACATCTATGCCATGTTCTCAGGCACATTTCTAGGGAAATGTGTTTAGGTGGTCGATCGAGTCGACGCGTGGGGTCCTGAATTACAACATAGACCATAGCTTTGCTAACAAAAGGAATAGCAAGAGTATAAACATATGCATAAGTCGAAGGCTCATTCTTTCCAACGCTCACGTCATGGTAGAGGACGGGGTATTGGAAGGAGTGACACAATATAAGATGCAAGTGCGCAAACTACTTGTAGGGTACCCGACCGGGGTGCTCTGGCACTAAGTCATTTCTAGATTCATAGCGGTGCGGTTGTCACCGCGAGAATCGAGATATGTAGTGGTCAATGGGTACAAACATACGAGAGTTTGTGCACGAAGAAGCATTTACAAATAAGAGAGTGTAGCTCCATGGTCATGGCGAGGTGTACTCGCGACCACCAGATACACTAACAAGGGTCGTGTTACATTCGGCATCACGGCCATGGCGAGACGGGTCTCGCGATCGTAATGTCCGAACGAGGTACGATCCCTCTGCCGGCTTAAAGGCTCGGCACATATAGACATCACACGAACATTCATTCATGCAACATTAAGAACCATAAAGCGACAAAAGACATCGAACCAAATTAAGTGGAGTAGCACATTCCCATAGCATGAGTTGGATGGATCCTGTATCACAAGCGCATATACAGGTGGTCGTAAGATCGAGGTGCATGAGTACAGATAGATAAATAAGAGACTTTCCAGAAGTGGCTCGGTAGATCGACTATGAGATAACGTGGTTCCCAAAGGGTCATGGTGGCGGCACACAGAGTCACGAGATATAAACTACGACAGGGCACGGGGTCTCCTTAATGACACAACTAGGGATTCCATCAGGGGCATCCTGCGGTCAAAAAGATGAGAATAGAATTACCTGGTCATCCAGCATGTCGACTAAGGTTCGTTCTACTCGGTCTAACCTCCAGCATGTCGTCCAGCAAGTCAACTAAGTCTCGCCCCACTCGGTCTAACGTCCAACATATCGTCCAAGGTTCGTTCTATTCGGGCATCGCACGCAGTGGTCCGGTCTACAGCCAACGACATAATCACGTCAACGACTACGCATGGCTACAACGGGAAGCAACACGTGTCCATCGGTTGAAATCGTACTCGGTCTACGCGTTCCGTTCGGCAAGCAAGGTCAGGGATTGGAAGAGAGGCATGGTAGCTCACCATGGTTCATCAAGAGTAGTGTCCGACGTTGCTCGGCATCATCCTCGTGACTTGGTCATCATCCATCGGCTTAGCGTGTACCTAGAGAGAAGTTCGTTCGAGGACAAGTAGATGACAACGAAATAATAGATGATGACGGAATAATTGAGATAACGAGTTCACAAGGATATAGCCGGCACGATGGCATGGACATAGATATGAATAAATGGTCATGTATTACAAAGATAGATCAAAGGTTGTCATGTACAGGATATAAATTGGGACTTCGTCTTCGTCTTCGGCTGACGTAGCGTGTTCTGGATGTGGCAGGGGTTGTATCGTTTCAGCGATGCTTCGGATGCATAGGTGGATCAGCGAGCATCACCTTCTTGTCACAGAATGAGAATCCTTCAGATAGTTTCAGAATAGAGAACGAGTAAGGAATGGAGCCATCAGGTAGGAAGGAGATGACCTTTAGGAATGTTGAACGGCTTCGCAGATGATTCGGCTTGTGTACAGACTTGGCGATTTCCGAACCCTGCAGCAAAGTGAGAGTAGCGGCACAAGGGCTACTAGTCAATAGGGTGATCATAGAACCAGATAACAGGAAGGAATTGAAGTAAGAACATGATTTCGCGAGTTCTCAGTATGACAAGATAGTTAGCTGTAGGTCTAATAAATCCCATAGACAGGCAAGGGATTTTCAGTAAGCAAACGGTGTGAATCTGCGACAGATATACAATCAGATCGATTCAGTGGATAGCAGAAACTTGATCTAGCAGTGTAGCCAGCAACAGCAACATTGATCTAAGGTCAATCTAAGATTACAACCAGTCATGGCTCGACGGCCCATAGGATGGTTCAGCAGGATACATCGATAGATCGGCACAGTTCATGTAATCAGCACAAGGATTGCAGTGAGCAACCAACCAAATCGACCCCTAGGTGGAGATAGGGTTCCAGGGTGCTCACCATGACTCGTGGCCGCCGGTAGGGCGCGCGGTGGAGGGCTCGGTTCGGGCATCATCGAAGCGGCTCGGTTCGGTGCAGAGAGGGAGAAGTTGTTGGGGCGGCGCAGTGAGGATCCACGAGCACGGCGTCGGGTCGGGGTACGGTCGGCGTCGTCCCAAGGCTAGGAGTGGAACGGAATTAGTAGAACTTAGAGGTAGTGACTGAGGGAAAGAATGAGGGGGGCCTGGGTTACTGGGCTCACTGAGGCTCGACGCGGTGCGGATTCCATCAGAGTGCACGGTGGGGCGGATCCGGCCGTCTCTGGATCCCGTGGCTCGTCGCGATGGGGATCCGGTCGGGGTGCGCGGACGGGAACTCGAGGACGGCGAGGTCCGGCGCGGGATCGTCGGAAGGCGGGGTCGGTGAGGAGTCGCTCGTGGACGCGCCGGTTCGGGGAGAAGGCGACGGCGTGTAGAAGACCGGCTCGGCGAGATTCGTGTGCTCAGCGTCGGAGGTGGAGTCTTCGTGGACGCGCAGGGGTGGCTTGGTGTCGGAGTGGCGCCGGGCGACGAATTTGGGAGAAGGGCGCGATGGCGCCGTGGTGGTGAGGAAGGGCGCGGCGAACGGGGCTTCAGTGGGTAAGCGGCGGCGGCCTAGTGGGGAAGAAGGAGCGCGCGCGGTAGGTAGCAGCGGCGTGGTAGGTGGCGGAGTTGCGGGCGAGCGCACGCGAGCTGGGGCGAAGGCGGCGCGGCTTGGGGAAGAAGAAGAGGAGAGCGGCGGAGTTGTTGGGGGAGAGCAGAAGCGAAACACGGCACGGCTGCGCGTGGTAGGTGGCGAAGGCGCGCGCGGTAGGTGCGGAGGCGGCTGGGCGGAGGTAGGTGGCGTGCGGTGCGGAAGTAGGTGGCGGTCGCGGCTGTTGGGCGCGGGCGCTCCGTGCGGCGGCGGCGGCTTCCAGGAAGGAGCACGGTGCTCCTAGGGTTCGCAGGGAGAGGCGCCGAGTTGGGCCAGATGGCCGTGCGCGGGCCTGTGGGGAAAAGGGGTGAGGGGGGAGAGCGAGCGGGCCTGAGAGAGGGAGGTGCAGATGGGCCGCGTCGGTTGGGTTTGGGGGAAAAACCGGTTGGGCTTGGTTCGACTGGGCCACGAGGTGGGGAAGGAGGGGTTAGGTTGAGGGCTTTAGGCCCAAGATATGGGTGGAGGGTTTGTCTATTTTGCTTAAGGGAAAGAGAGGTATTCAAACAGGAGTTTGGGAGAAATTCGAAAAGGGTTTAGAATGAAATTCATATGAGGAAATTTAGGATCTTGATGGAGGTTGATGACGAATTCCCGAAGGGTGGTCATAATAGAAGGTTGGGGTTTGCTGAGCGAAATTCGAGATAACCTCAAGAGAAATACATGGATGTTGCTATGGTCATGTGCTCTCCATCATAAGACTTAAGTCATAAAAAGAATCTCCGGCAAACTCCTACAAGCAATACTATATGAATGCGACAATTTATTTATAAATTGTTTCCGGTTCAGCTAGCAACTACATGCTCCACACAATCACATGAAAATTTTTAAAAAGTTCGAATTTTTGGGTTGTTACAATAGGCGCCGCGCCTCCCTTCTTCCATGACTGCTACTTACCAGAAAAAATCCAGAACTCAATTCCGCTGCTCGAAGGCTTTCCCCATCTCGTAACTCTGCGCGCACGGAGAAGCGAGAGGGCAGGTGCCTCCGAAGCCCTTGCCGTTCGGGACCTTGCACGGGGGATCGGCAATTAGGTTTTTGGGGAGCGTCTACGCGACTGCCCGAAGAACTGTTGTCGCCGTTCGTCTTCTTCCTGGTGAAGCTTCTGCGTCCATCGTCTTCTTCCCGGTGGACTTCATCTTCTTCGTCTTCCTCTCCTACGGCATGACCAAGGAAGTTGGACAAGGCTCTGGAACCTCGGATTCACTCAGAATGGGAGGGTATGATCTATTCATCTTCTCTCTGTTTTACGTTTTACAGAGCATATATGTTTTGATTGTTCTATCATGCTTTTTCATAAGATGCCTTGTGTCTGTTTCAATAGTTCACACATACAGTTTCATAACATACCTTGTTTCGGTTTATTCAATATGTTATATGCACTACGTACATGTTTCAGTACTTCTGTCATGTCGTTTCATATGCTGTCAAATGTTTGTTTCTGTTATGAGATATATGTCATGTCTTGCCTTCCTTTTTATTATGAAATATGAATCATGCTCACATGTTTTTCATCTAGTCAATAAACTTTATTGTTCATAGTTTATGTCATGTCTTTTTCATGTTTTATATGATCACACGGTTGACATAATCATGAATATGATTGAAGTCATCATCTCAAAAGTTAATAATCTTTTATATGTCATCATCATCATGTTAAATTACGGAATTAAAATGACATGGAAATTGCCTATTTCTCTAACAGCTACATGGTCTTTAGTGAGCCGTGGGTGGGGTAGGGAGCTCAAAATCAAAGCAACTCGCGCGCAAAACTGCCCCGTTACCGTTACCGTTGGGCTGCAACTATGTGTAGCCCAGGTGGGCAGGTGGGCCGCTTAATTGGTCACCGTTGGGCTGTCCCCCGTGGACCGCGTGGGCTCGCCACCGTGCGCGGCCTGCGGAGGGAGCAGGTGTGCAGCTGACCATTGGGCCGTGAGTAACCCAGCGTGGGCCGTACGAGTGGGAGGGAAAGTGAGGGTATTAAACTGAATTGGGCCAGAGCATCTAGGTTCTGAATTCTGATGTCTTATTTCTTTCCCTTTATTTGCAAGTCCATCCATATATGTACACTCCTAGTCCCTTTATCTAGGTTCTGATGTTAATATCAGTTATGCTAATATGAATTGGTAAGTTCTGATGTTAATATCAGTTATGCTAATATGAATTGGTAAAAAAAAAGTATTGGTTACTTGGTATTACGTACTTCTTCTTTTGACTCCATAGTCTTTACTTATTTAGGATCAGTTCTTCGTGATGGTTCCTTGAAAATACATGGTAAATTTTTTAAGCGCTACTGAAATTGAAGCAGTGCAAATTGACATAGCACCACATCATGGGGGCACTCGTGAATCAGCCAGCATATATAGTTGGGGGATGGTTCTTCTTCGATCAAGTGCCTCGTTGCCGGAAGGTACGTGTGATTTTTTTTATAATAAATCTATCCATTGCTCCTTTATGAGACTCCTCAATTTTTTGTTTCTTCTTATACGCTTTTGGAAACCATATTAATATTTTCTACATCTATTGGTACAAGACATGGCTTCAAAAGATGAAAAGAATAAAATTAAAATTACAAGCAGTACTAGACTTCATGCGAATGGTTTAATTAGTACAATACAGATGGAACTGGAAAAAAATTAATACCTGCGCTCCTGCAGGGCCTCCGCCTCTCTCCCCTCTCTCCGTCGTTGCTGCCTTTTGCTTGCTATTCGCTGCTCGCAAGCGGCCGCCGGCCGGCGTAGAGTCGCGCAGACGAGATGAACAGACGACGAATACGCGAGACACACCGTGAGGGCCACAGAGACGCCGCATGGACTCGAGCTGGGCTCTGGCCTCACTCGAATACATAGGGTCTTCTACTGTTGGGATAATTTTTTGAGGCCCTGGAAATTAGGAGGCCCAGTACAGTCGTACGGGTCGCACGGCCCTGGTGTTCGTGGATGACTTCGCCCCGGAGGTTTCTGGTCGAGCCGACGACCGACCCGCGACGTAGGGTGGTTAGGGAGTTCATAGCCGAGGTGGCCTTTTCTCTAGACGTTGGTAGATCTCATACAGTTGAGGTCGCCCTGCTGACGCCATGTTTAGTTCTCAAAATTCTTCAAGATTTCTCGTCACATCAAATCTTTAGACGCATGCATAAAGCATTTAATTTAGGTAAAAAAAAATAACTAATTATACTTTTTGTCTGTAAATGTCGAGACGAATCTTTTGAGCCTAGTTAGTCCATGTTTGGACAAAGTTTGTCAAATAACAACGAAAGTGCTACAGAGTCAGAACCCAAAAAATTTTGGGAACTGAACACCCTCTGAGTTTGCTTAGTTTCTTTGGTTCTCTTTTCTCTTTATGTGTTTTTAGTCTTCCTCCTCGTTGGTAAGCTCGGTGCTTATCGTTGACGCGGTACCTTGCAGAGTTTATCTACTTCCTCTTAATGAAATATGTGCAAATATGTGTCTCGACACGGTCGCGAAAAAAAATGCTTGAGGCTCGAATGGATGATGGCGCTAGTAATAATCGTCATCAAGCAGTGGTGCCTATAGCAAAAACGAGCAACACCGTGATGAATCCAATGATGCTAATTTTAAGATAGAAAAGAAACTATCGGCAAAAGAAAGTGCAAAACAATACGAAACTGAAATTTAAGAGGGCTAGGGAGGTGAACAATTTGTGAGGGACTTATTTAATAGTTTTATCAATAATAAATTCATTCCGGCAAAAACAGGTACGATCGATGCTTTGCTGGGCCGAATGAAAATAATTCATTCCGGCGTGCTGTGGCTTGACGAACGTGGACGACACGAACACCCCATCGTCGTATCCATGCCTCCTCGCCCTGCGCGGCGGCGGGCACACCACACAGCCCGGCACCATCGCCCTCCTGGCGTGCTTCGACAGCACCCGCTCCGGTGGCCCGCCGCCGAAGTCTACCGCGTCCAAGCCCAGGTTCCTCCAGTCCGTCACGGTGAACGTCTCGTACCAGAGCGACGGCGGCGCCTGCCCCTGCCCCTGCCCCTGATGATGTGCTGCCGCCGCTCCGCCGCCGGTCGACGTGGACAGGAGGTCCGCGACCTTCTCCTTGGCGCGCCTGATGAGCGCAACAAGGTGGCCGACGCCGCTGTTGGCCACCACGCCAGCCGTCGCCGGGACGACCTGCACGCGGATGCAGTTGCCGTAGTATCCGGCGGGGGCCCCGGCGTGCGCGCGCATGTTGCACGCGAACTTGAGCGGCGCGGGAGACTCGGCGTCGCCGGGCGACATGATGGCGCGGGTGCGGCAGCGCCAGAGCACAGCCATGACGGCGTCCAACACCGTGCAGCAGGGCCGCTCGGCGCCACCGGCGCCGGCGCCGAACCCTCCAGGAGGTCCTCTGATCCGGCGGATCAGGTCCGACGGGATGACGATGTCGAGGGGGGCCAGACGCTGGGGCTCGTGCTCATCCGTGCTCGCCTTCGCGGCAGGGATGATCGACGAGATCGGGAGCAGCGACGACTCGTCCCAGCTCCTGACCGGGAGGCAAGACGGCGGCGAGGTCCCGCGCGCGAGCTCGCCGACGGCCTGCAGGAACTGTGCCATCCCCGCGCCATCCGCGGCGACGTGGTTCGACGTCACGGCAACGACGAACCCGCCGCAGGCGAACTCCGTGACCTGCACCAGGAGCAAGGGATCCGCGTCGCGGCAGAGGTAGCCGGGGCCGGGGTAGGAGACGACGAGGTCCTCCGCCATCTCCTGCAGCGCCGCCGCCGTGGCCGTGGCGACCTCCTTCAGAGCGCAGCTGGCTGCTGCGCCTACGAACGTGACGCCCTCGTCGGTGCACGCGATTACGCCGCCGGCACCGTCGAGGCGGCCCGCCATGGGGCGGTAGTGGGCCAGCGCTCGCGACAGCGCCCGCTTTACCGTCTCCACGGGCTCGTCGATGGTGCCGTCGAACACCAGCAGCGAGGTGGCCGGCATCGGAGGCACGCGTCTGTCGAAGAAGGATAGAGGAACGGTGGTAGTAGTGTCACCGGCCGGCGGCGGCGGCGTTCGTCCCAGCTCCAGCTCCGACGGCCGGACGACCACCGGTGAGGATTTGGTCACTACGGTACCAGCAGTCCATTCATTACGCGGCGGGGAGCTTGCTTCGCCATGCATTTTATTGCTTTCTTAATTCTTCTGTGGATGGACTATTATTTCTAGTATTTCTGTACACTCCGTCTGAGCTACTGACCATGCGAACGGCGAACCAGCACAGCTATTTATAGGGCAAAAAATTAGTCTGGCTGAATCTAGCTAGGCTTGTGTGTTTGACTCCCTGCTTTCTCCTCGGGAGGCTTGTAATTTTAGCTAATTATTTTTTCTGTCAGAGATGGATATGTGTGGATGTGTATTGTGTTTAAAGAAAATTGAGTAAAATATCTTGTTAGTCTTTGAATTTGGCTCGAGTATTATCTAGGTCCTCAAATTTTCAAAATTCACATGGAAATTAAACATATATTACTAACCGTGTCAAGTAACAAATGACGTCCAAATCATCATAACTTGATTTAATCTGCTTATGTAGCATGTTGATTACATGATGAGATGTCACCGAGAGTTAATCGATCTATCTACCTGGCATGTTTTTTTGATCACGTACAAATTGGACGCACACAACCCACGCGCACTCTACACTCACACACACAAAGAGAGATTGGGAAGCTCGCCGCCTCCAGTGCGCGGGAAACGCGTCCACACTCACACTACACGCACACACACGTAAAGAGAGATTGGGAAGCTCGCCGCCGCCTCCAGCGCACGGGAAATGCGTCCGTACGCACGCAAAGAGAGATTGGGAAGCTCACCGCCTACAGTGCACGAGAAACACATAGTACCACCGAACGCGCACGCGTGCGTATACCACGAGAAACACATAGTACCACCGAACGCGCACGCGTGCGTATAAAATCCAGAAAAAAATCCAGAAAATGTGTGAAACCAGGGTTTGAACCTTAGTGGGTAGTGTCCCACTGAACTGTCCTACCACTGGACTACAAGCCCTTTCGCAAGATTACACGATGAGATGTCACCTAAATGTGTGGGTGTATACTGTGTTAGACCTAATTTGAAAACTCCATTCACTCTGAAATCCTAGACTTTTTCCAGGGTGGATAATTCATGAGAATGTCATTTTATCTTAATTCTTGATAGGGAGTTTTCTATCCCTGGGTTTTGCTCACTCTGTTTCTAAAAGAGGTCTTAGAAGAAAATTCTTGTATATACTGAATGACGCAATGCCATGTGCCAACTTGTCAAATAAAAGTCGACGCTCATAATGTTAGCACATTATTTTTTATTCGTGGAAGGTGATCCTACATGCTTCTGATATGCAGTTTCAAAAATCCAAAGTCTTGAGGTGCTTAGAAGGTACACGACTCCTTGGGCAGATCGGCAGCAGACACTAAAGTCTTGGTACTTGTACTACCAAAGCAATTTATACACAACCAGCACAAGTGTCCGTGCGTTGCAACGGACTCAACGGTCATATTTACTTAAATTTATTAGTTGTATTTCAACTTATTCTTTTTCACAAAACACTAAAAACAGGCAAAATCAACCGTAAATAAGTTCAAGTGAACAGAGTCGTGGTATGGAATCCAACTTAGTATTGGCTTCCTAGTTCGACCAATCTTCCCCTTTTAAAACGTGATCAACACGAATTTCACAGAGCCTCATTGCCAACGGCATGGCACTGTGTGTGTTTAAGGTGAGCACGAAACAGAGTTGAAATCTCATTTCAGATAGAAACATAATAGAACATCTTATACCGAGAATAGCTAAAATAACTCTGGTTGTAGCTATTTTGATCGAACATATTCTTTGATAAAATAATTTTAGTTGGAGAACAACGTTTGTTAAAATAGCTTCTCTTTATAGATAAAATATGGGCCTGTTTAGTTGGAGCGTGAAAAGTTTTTGCGGATCAAGTCGGATGTTCCAATACTCATTTCGTCTATTAAAAATAAATAAATAAAAAATTACATATTCTGCATGGAAACCGTGAGACAAATTTATTAAGACTAATTAATCCACCATTAGCACATGTTTACTGTAGCACAACATTGTCAAAATATAAACTTATTAGACTTTAAAAAATCGTCTCGCAATTTACGCGCAATCTGTGTAATTAGTTATTTTTTAGTTTATGTTTAGTACTGCATGCATGTGTCCAAACATTCAATGTGATGAGTGAAAATTTTTAAACAAGACCTATGAAATGTACATAATACCTTTTTTCTTTTTTATTTTCTTATTTTATCTCTTTAATTTATTTCTCTTTTACGTAATTGTTTAATCATTTTATTCACACGACATCTAATCCATCCATGACATCTTATTCTTTTCTTAATCCTCCTCACGCATGGGACCTGTGCGGCATGCGCCACTGCCCGTTTCTCTCATCTCGGCTCCCACACGGACTCGTGTGCATGCGCGCCGCTGCCAGCCGTCTCCTAGCATAGCAAGCTCCCAGTTTCTGCCTCTCCCAGGTCCCAGCACAACCCATCCCTGCCGCCCGCCTGTCTCGTCACGTCCTCTCCATGCCCCGAGCTCCGGCGACCCTGCAACTCCCTCTCCAGCGGCAAGCTGATGCCGTCGCTGAGCTTCAAGCTGTGGGAGGCAGAGGCGGTAGTCGCTTCTATGGACCACGGCAGCCGGCCGAGCCAGAGTCAGAGTCCGAATCCCCCGACGACGCAGATGACGTCGTCGACTCGGCGTCAGAATCCGAGTCAGAGTCCTGCAGCTCGGGCTCGCTGAGGGCTGCGTGGAATCTCCTTGAAGTCATTCTTGAACCAAATATTTTCCTTGATCTGCGGTATGGTGATGATACGGCGCGCCGGGTCAGGGCAGAGGATGCGGCGGACGAGGCCGACGAGGCCCGTACTGAACCACGGCGGGCAGTGGTAGTCGCATCGGCGGATCATGTGGTACAAGCTGGTGTCCTTGTGATTGAAGGGGAAGCGACCTGCCACGAGCGCGAAGAGGACGATGCCGCATGCCCAAACGTCGGCCTTTGCGCCGTCGTACCCGCAGCGGAGGAACACCTCGGGCGCGATGAACATGGGCGTCCCGCAGACGGTGTGGAGCAGCAGCGCCTCCCGCTGCGCCGTGCCGGCGAGCGCCGAGAGCCCGAAATCGGCGACCTTGACGTTGCCCGTGGCGTCGACGAGGATGTTGTCGGGCTTGATGTCGCGGTGGTACACGCCGAGCGAGTGGCAGTAGTCGAGAGCGGACACGAGCTGCTGGAAGACGCGGCGGGCGTTGAGGGAGCCGCCGCCGACGAACTCCATGACGACGAAGATGCTCTTCCGGGTGTGGGTGTGGCCGCCGAATTGAAGGAGATCCGCACCCGTCGATCCGGCTCCCTGATGGACTCCTTTGATTATTGGAGGACAAATGAATGTTCCTGGAAGTGCAAAAGGCCATAAAATATGGAAATTAGTTGCCCAGGACAAATCAATGTTCCTGAGAATTATTATACCCTGCTAATGACCCTCTTTCGTGTGTCAGCTTTCTCTAGGCCTCACCCCACCGGGACGCAAGGGCAAGAGCAAGAGTGCAGCACCGTTGTTGATGCATGCTCCTCAGTCAGATTAGTGCAAATCCCTAATTTGAAGAATAATTCAACATAGTTAAGTTTGAGAAAAAGATCGGGAAGGAGCCATTGGGCGTATTATTATGAAATTGAAAGATGGAATGGAGAGAACTTGAGAGAAGAAGGTAGAGGGGGGAAGCTCACCGGAGACGACGTACGTGGATCTGACATCTGAGGGCTGCGCGCGGCGGCGGTGACCTTCCACTCGAATCGTTAGGGTTTCGGAGAATAGAGAGTGGATAAGGAGTACGTGGAATAGGAGATAGGAGAGGAATCAGTCCTCACCGCCTGAGACGTCGTGGCGTGGGGCGTTCTGGCGGAAGACGTACGGCGAACGAACCCAGGCTCCCGGCGGGCCGGGCGGCGAGTCGCGAGGCTTGTGTCCTGTCCTCGCGTGGGGACGGGAGGAGTTACCTCCAGCGCGCAGGATGGGGTCCGGCCGGGGGTCGGGCGGGGAGGCTCCCCTATCGCATCGCGCGCGTGGGGAGGTCGATCGCTGTGGGATAGGGTACCGCGACTTCGCGAGGCGTACGTGATCGGAAGGAATGTATGGGCCGGTAACGGATTCAGTTACAGGCCCCTGGACGAACCAAACACACAGCAACGGGCCGGATCCGATCGATATAGCACTGTAAACAGGTACGTACCGGCCCAAAATACACGAGCCAAACAGCCACCCAGTTCTTTGTTTTTTTTTTTTTTGAGACGAAAGAAGAATTGTATTAAAATATAGCTGGGTACATCATCACATTACAAGTATTCTGGAAAAAACATATATCCAAAAACTGATTTTCATCTATATTGTACTCACACTGTGAATAGCTCAAACTCTCAAATCCAAACCTATTTGACGCTTCATATGGATGACCGCACAGGCAAATACTCGGCAACAATTGTTTTAGGCCAGACAATAGATGTCCAACGGACGACCAACATTCCTGCAGGTGGAGTTGAGAAACTTCTTCTTTCTCGTGTCTTCATTCTTCTTCTTTCTGCCACCGAAGAGTGAAGAAGACTGATCTGAAACTTATTCTCCCTAGTCCTTCATTGTGACCAGATCTAACCACAACAAAACAGAGAAAAGACCGGAGAAAATTATTCCATGACGACGACATCATCTCTGCCTTGATGCCGTCATCCGGAAACAAAAATCTTCATGTCGTCATGCTGATGAAGATGCTGACGCCGAAGTTGCCGTCCCCATCTTCAACGAAGCCGCCATGGAGAAGACAATTCCATCTTTCCCTTTCTCCGTCGCCGAAGAGGAGAAGGAGATAAATCTCCAATACCACAGTACTTGGCATGGAGAGACTCAAACCCTAGAAATTCGATCTATTGGGAAAAAGTATCAAAAGCGATGGATCCTCACTCTCTCCAACCTCCGGCATAGGCCGGAGGGAGAAGAGAGGGGGACCAACGGAGGGCGGCGGCGGCGAAGGAGCGACGGGCGGTGGCGGCGGCGGGGAGCGAAGGGCCACGGGACAGCCGCTACGAGGTTGCTACCAACAGCCACCCAGTTCTGATACCCTAGTTGGTGTCCTACGCCCCCCTGCTTCAGTCGCACGTGTTGTTAGAGAAAAAATTTCGGTCTCATCGGTCATTTCGATCTCGGTCAGTTCAGTTCGGTTTTTGGTCTTCGGTCAATTATGTCCAGGACTACGTGCAACTGCACTAGGCCTCGGATTGACATATACTAGTAGATCTCACCTCATATAGTGTATTAAATAGTAATGGTATGTATCGTGACGTACATAGGCTTCTATGGCCCAATACTGGCATAGAGCAAGCAGCGCCTCACAAAGTCTATAGTCATATAGTGTATTAGAGCATCTCCAACAACTCATCAAATCCACTTTGTATCCTTATTATTTTGGCAAAAACACAAAACCACCTCTCCAACAACTTGATAAAGTCACTTTGTAAATTTCCAAACTTGCTAAAAGGAGGTCACGCGCGCCTAACTATCCGCGCGCGGTGCTCAACTCCGTATCGCTATTTCGGCCGCGATGTCCGCTCCAGGTTGAAGTACCGTGGCGGCGGCGCTGGGTCAAAGACGCTGGCGTAGCGCTCGTACCGGCGGTCGCCGGGGGCCATGTAGTACGCCCTCTGGTCGCAGTCCAGGTACATCTCGACGCCCATGCGGTTCTCGATGTTGCAGTCGAACATGGTCAGGTTCGCCGCCGGGTTGTTCACGCGGGAGCACGGCCACCTGTGGCCGTTCTTGTCCGGGATGAAGCACTCCTTGTCCTTGGTGGCGTCGTTGGCCGCCGCTATTACTTCCACTCTCGGCTTGAGGCTCACTAGTGGGTACGGATGTCGTCGTCTGGAGGCGGCCGCTGGGACCAGGAGAGGAGCAACAAGGATGATGGTGGCGGTGGCGACGACCAAAGCGTCGCGCAACTGGTGACGACGGATTCCGGCGGCCTGTGAAGTTTTGGTCGTCATCTTCGATTTTGGTCTTGGTGGTCACTAGTACTACATGGCCGCCTTGCTGGAGCTAGTCACCGGCAAGGCTTCCCTTCATCTCTTCGGGTTTGGGCACGTCGGAGAAGAAGTGAGAAGGAGGAAGCGGTGGCGCGGTGTCGAGGACGGTGAACAGCCAAACAGACGCGAGAAACACGAAACCTGATTTGAATCGGGCCAGGTGGGCTAACTTTTTTGATTTTTACCAAGTTGGGATACAAAGTTGTTGGAGATACCTCTTTTTTTGACTTGCCAAATGAAATAGCAAGTTCCTAAAAAATCAAGATATACCAAGTAAATTTTACAAAGTTGTTGGAGATACTCTTAAATAGCACTGGTATGTATCGTGACGTACATAGGCTTCTATGGCCCAGTACTGGCATAGAGCAAGCAGCGCCTCACAAAGTCTATAGTCCTGTAGGCTTCGTCCGCTTTGACTCCGTTCGGAACTTCAGAAAGCGGCAAACTGCGAACATGCGACGCCGCGGCCGCCGGACGCCCGGACTAGGATGACGCAAGTCACGCAATGCAACACAAGAGGTAATCGAGCAATTACACTTCCCCCTGGCTACTCTATTCAATCTGATGCTAACGATCCCATCAATCATCAGTGATCCATAATCCCAAGAACACACCACGGCAGTCAGCACGGAACAGAAAGGATTTCATCCATTCAAAGGTGTAAGCACACCATGCGTGACTGCATATATATTGAGGATTAATTTATTTGTACCTTAATCAAGTTATTGGATGAGATCGATATCAATAGTATAAACATTGATTTTGCATCTTGAAATGTTAGGAGAAATTGTTTAAGATAATGTCAAGTTTCAAGTAAGTAATGTATTATTACATCTGTCCATTTTATGAACTTTGAGATAAGTTTTTTAGTGCATCAAATTTTATCTAAATTTATGTATATTTGTGAGACCGTATATATATAGAGATAAATATCCCACAATCCCTCCCACATCTCCTACCTCCATTGAGTCCATTCCCCTCTCTCCTGCTCATGGCCTATTGGTGAACCTCACTTTTACCTTGTATAGATAGTCCCCTGGAACAAACACATGACAAGATAGAAGAACTGAACCAGAATTTCAGAAACAAAAAAAGGCAAAGGCAAAGGCAAAAGCAATAAAACATCAATTCTGAATTTAGACATGCGTAGAAACTATAGGCGGCCTACCCAACTTTAATCATACTTTCCGGCGAGCTCAATTCCTCACTCCACACACAAAAGCACAAAAGAAAGAAAGAACATACGCAAAGAGTAGAGAGTGTAAAAGAAGATCACAGTACCTTGAGAAAGGCCCATGGATCCAATGGCCCATGGATCCAGGACGAGAGCTATGTGTTCTTGACCGCCGCACGCGCCACGCCACTGCACCAGGCCACCGTGCCTGGGCCTTCTCGTGCCGCTAAGAGATGCAAGGATGGAGGTGAGGCGGAGACACGAGGAAGAGAGAGGGAGCCGCCGCCGAGAGGAGTGAGAGGGAGGAGAGGCCGATGTGGATATGCCAAAGAGATCTAGGGTTGGAGCCGATGCGGCGGCGACGGTCGGCTTGTGGGGCTCGCGTCCGCAGCGGCTGGCTGCGCTCCCGTGGTGGTCGGGCGGCCAACCGTGGCCAGGCCACACTAGGCCCGCGCCCACGCCCCCACGCGATCACCACCAACTCGCAACCAGTCGGGCGGCGGTGGCGCCCGACTTGCCTGTGCTCAGCGCCGCGCTCACACCCACCGTCGGGGCCCACTCACTCGGGGGCATTGTCGTGTCGGGGGCTGCTCTCGCCTGGGTCGTCGCCTGCATCGGTTTGCCAATCCAATGAGAGAGAGAGAGAAAGGAGAGAGGTGGTGGGGTGTGAGTCGTGCGGGAGTGATGAAGATATTTTTGCACTCAACCGAGCAGAGATCGACAACAAACGAGAAATCTGTACAAATGGCGAGTGGAGACTGGCCACCGCCCGATGCCAATCCAATGCAGTAAAATAATTCTACTATCGTGGTCAGGTTGAGGCCGCGCTGGCGCTTGTGGCTCTCTTGTTTTTAGATGCCACCAACAGCCCAATAAGCCCATGAGTGAACCCACACAAAGCCCGAAAGAGTATGACCCATCTAAATCCAGTCACTACAAGAATTGTGTTGATTCATGACGGTTTATGAAATCGTCACTGCATACTAAATCTGTGACGGTCTTATGACGGTTTGAGAATTAGGTACTAACTCTGTGACGGTTCGAACCAACTGTCACTCTGTTTCAACTTTGATTTGCTAGCTACTAATTTCTTTCCAACTTTAATTAGATATTAAATTACATATTATGAACACACAAATATATACTCCATCTTTATGAGCAACTTCTGGAGCGGCGACATATGTCGTAGGATATCAATTTTTTGTAACTTTTTTTAGATTAATTTTGTCTCTCTTTTTTTGCTGTATTTTAAATTCTTTTCAACTTTGATTTGCTAGCTACTAATTTCTTTCCAGCTTTAATTAGATATTAAATTACATATTATGAACACACAAATATATACTCCATTTTAGTTCTAATCAGAGAAGAATTATAGACTAACAAAACAAAATATGTAGCACACAGGAAATAAAAATATGAAAAATAGAGACGTTCATTACCTGTATTTGTGCTCTGAACAATTGCTCTGAAAAAAGGGCCCACGCTCAGCTAAAGTACCCCTGTAGGTTATTGATACAACACACTAGCAAAGAAAGAAAAAAAGAAAAAAAAAGAGAAAACCCCCCACCCGCCACTATACCACAGCCAATCTATAACGTCAGACAACGATCGCTAAAACTTATTATTAACATCCAACAATTGGTCACTATAATTTTCTAACAAATCGTCGGTCGCTATATTTTCTTATACCAACTCATTATCTGTCGCTAGCTATTTCTTCAGACAATCGGACGCTAAAAATAAGGACTAGAGTCTAAGGATCGGTCGCTATAGCCAGATTTCTCTTTGCCATGCTCGGCCCAGCCCACCCCCACGGCCCACCTATTAGATGCAACACCAAAACCCTACCTTTTTCATCCAGGCAGCAACCGCCGCATAGCCCTCGCATCCAACACCGTCGCCGCCGCACTTCCCCACGGGCGCGCCTCCAGCTGATGCAGCGCTCGTCGCAGACGCTGCTTCTAGCGCCGCCGTAGTCCGGTCACTCCTGCTCCCCGGTCTCGGGCGCCGATGCCGCCCCCATCGCCGACGCTGTCTCGGCCACCGCTTGGGGCAACTCGAGCCGTCTCAGCTGGGTGGGGCCACGTGAGGTCCGGCAGGAGCCCTCGCCGTGGGCAACAGCTTCGCTCCGCCTCCGGCCAGGTGTGAAGACGCCTCGCTGGAGCACCCCCACCTGCGCCCTCCGCCGGCCGCACCAAAGACGCCAGTGTGCGCCGCGGCCCAGCAGCAACGCCCGCCGGTCTCTGGCCATCTCCCTTGCAGCGCACTCCTGCGGCGGCGACGACCGTGCCTACAGCCCTCGTATGGCAGAGCACCGAGCACCACCGCCCCCATGGAGCACATCTCGTAGTGAACTACTGCCTCCAGGTTCCGTGGTAGGTTGTATTCCTTCTAACCCTCGTCTTGACCAATCCTTTTCCACAAAACTAGATCTATGTTGTGGCAGATTTGATTTTCCTCTTTTAAAATACAGAGAATGATAAGGTTCGAGAAGCCACTTTTAGATGATTAGAAAGTGTAGATTTTTTATGGTTAGATTGCTAATGGATTAAATAATGTACATGTTCACTATAGCAATGTCGTATGTTCTTATCTTAATAGCAGCTTTTGTTCATGTACTGATGTTAAGCAGGTGTTCAGAGTTGGAAACTGAATATTAAAAATGACTGAATACATGGTTCAGGCAAATCTGCTAGTGGAAGAGACTGCTTGTGATAGATGAAGAGACGGCAAAAGTATTTGATTTAAAATGCTGGATAAATATGGAGTGGCTAAAATTGTTTTGTGCAAACAAGGTTTTGTTATTGGTCAGAGGTTTTGTTCTGGATCTATACCTTTGAGTTATTGTATCGTTCTTAGTGCAGAATTTAACAGTACCATTGTCATTCTTCTTTTCTCTTTTATACGAAAAATAAATCCATGCATGATAAAGTCATGAAGAGGCTGCAGAAGAATTACCGAGCAAAGCAAAGTTTTTCTTCAGTCCTGCAGTTGAAACCTGGGATGCAGAATTCTATGTCAAAGTTGAGGATAACATTAATCTTGACTTTGGTATATTTTTTCCTGCTCTCTATGTATTCTGATACATAGTAGTGATGCTTAATCCTTCCAAATTGTGCCATGTAGTGGAATGCTTAATTCTGTGGTTTGAGGCGCCAAATCTGAGGTACCTCTTTTCTTTTACCCCTCTAAAATAGACTGGGTTTACCCTTCGATCTGTTACCTGCAGCACCATTGCCATGAAGTTGATTTATTAATGCCCTTGGCCATTATGCAAGTCTCTGATTTAGTTGCTTTATTGATTTATTAAGGTTGTTGCCCATTAATCTCTAAAATAAAGTGTGTATGGTTCTATCTCATCATATGCTAATTTACTCCAGATCTTGTATATATTTTTGAAATTTCCGCGTGCTGATAAAATTGGAATGTCATGGATGAGAAAGTGGGATCTGACAGATCCATGCCAGTTAGGCACCACGATTTGAAGTTGTGCCTTGCCTTAGATTTGGTTTTAGCCGTGCCTTGCCTTAGATTGGTTTCAGTTGTACCCAGCCATGTATGCAGCTGTGCAGTTAGGCACCACGATTTGTGCAGGACAAAATGCTCTTAGATTGGTTCAACTACATTTTTCCGTGATTTGCTTAACAGACATGCAGTCTATTTGTCCTCACTGTGCCTTGCCTTATTATCATACAGGGTAATAAGTTGTGCTAACTTTTGCATGCACTTTTGTCAACTCACGTTCGGCAAGTACTCCTGAAACCCAACCCACATCCGTCTAAACCCAAAAACTTATGTCACAGTCAGTCCAACCCAAAATCTCATTTTCTATTCGACCACTTAGCATGCCTAGTTTATTATTATTATATAAGAAAAATATCTTAAAGTTATATTTCTGATAGATTTTAATAGCTAGCAATCAGTTACGATACGCGGCACGCTTGGATAATGTAATACCGGGTCAACAATGTGGCCGCAGCAATATGTTCATTCAGAAGGTTAATAATACAATTAAGCAGACAGATTGGGTACACTTAACTTGTCTGGTGTGTGGTGCCCCGGCCTTCTGAAAACTCGAACGCGAATCTTGCAAATTGCAAGTGTGTGATGTCGTTGGCGCCGATGAATGGCTGCTGAATGCATATAAAATCTTCTGAAAACTGCAACAGGGGTTCTGAATAGAAATAGAATCTTGCAAGTGTGTGGTAATATTACCCGTAGATCGATGCTGGTTTGTCCACTTCAGCGCCGATGAGTGACTGATATTGCATGTGTATATACTCCACACACATTAATTACTCGTATTAACAACTCAGAACGTAAGTAACAATGAGCGGCATCGTGGTGACCAAGTCCTCTCCGGTGCTCGTCGTCCCGTCGTCGTCGGAATCGGACTCGAACTCGTCGTTGGCGGCGACGGACACCACCGTCCCCCTCTCCTCCTTCGACAAGTGCGTCGTTCCTTTCCCCGTCACGGCGCTGCTCGCCTACGACCGTCCGATCCACGAGCCAGCGGAGACGGTGAAGAAGGCGCTGGCACGGGCGCTGGCGCACTACCGGCCCCTCGCCGGCCGTCTCGTCGCCGGAGCCGGTGGCTGCCTCTCGTGCACCGGCGAGGAGGGCGTGACGTTCGTGGCCGCGTCGGCGAGCTCCGCGCTGGAGCTGGAGACCATGGCCACGTCTGTGGCCCTGCTAAAGGACCTCGCCGTCTACTACCCCGGGAACCTCTGCCGCGACGCCGCCGACCCCTTGCTGCTGGTGCAGGTGACGGAGTTCACCTGCGGCGGGTTCGTGGTCGGGGTCACGTGGAACCACGTGGCCGCCGACGGCGCCGGGATGGCGCAGTTCCTGCAGGCCGTCGGCGAGCTGGCTCGCGGCGTGTCGCCGCCGTCGGTGGCGCCCGTCAGGCGCTGGGACGAGTCCCTCCCGGGCCTCCCGGCGTCGATGGTCTCCGCGCAGAAGTCGACGATGGACCACGCCGCGGCCCACCAGGACGACGACGACGGCCTGGCGCACCTCGACGTCGCCGTTCCCGGCAGCCTGGTCCGCCGCGTCAAGGCCCAGACCGGCGCCACCGCGTACGAGGCCGTCGCGGCGGTGCTCTGGCGGTGCCGCACCCGCACGGCCATGTCGTCGTCGCCGTCGCCGTCGTCGTCCCAGGAGGAGTCCCCCGCGCCGCTCGCGTTCCCGTGCAACATGCGCGCGCACGCCGGCGCCAGGGACGGCTACTACGGGAACTGCGTCGCCGTGCAGATGGTCCCGGCGACCAAGGGCGCCGTGGCGGCCAGCAGCGTCGGCGACCTTGTCAGGCTCATCAGGCGCGCCAAGGAGAAGGCTCCAGACATACTGTCCAGCACCGCCAGCGCCGACGGCGACGGAGCGGCGACAGGCGGCGGCGGCGTGGCAGGGGAGGAGCCGCAGCCGCAGGTCGGGTGGTACGACGCGCTCGCCGTGGTGAGCTGGCGCAACCTGGGGTTCGACGCGGTGGACCTCGGCGGCGGCGGCGGTGGGCCGGCGCGCGTGACGTGGTACGGTGAGCGGAACGTGGTGCCGGGCTGCGTGGTGTGCCCGCCGCCGCCGCCGTGCACGCCAGGGGATAAGGATCACGACGGCGCGGTGCGCGTGTCGTCGGTGTTCGTGAAGCCGGAGCACGTCGACGCGTTCCTCGGAGAGCTCGCGAGCCTGGCGGCCACGTCAACGTGAATAAGCGGCGGACCCCGGCGAGGTTGTACGTGTTGCAACAACAACTAGCATGGAACTATAATAATCCTATTGGACGCGTAAGTTTATGTATGTATATTTGGTTTTATCAGTTGTTGCAATTGCTTCATGAGGATCCGTCCTCTAATCAACGGCGACAAATTGTTGAACAAAATCAATGTATGATTTTTTTTGCAGAAAGTTGTTGACGCAAACACAAAATATTCTCTACTCCCTCTGTCCCAAACTATGAGTCATTTCAAGAATCTTGAAGAGACAAAGTTTTTTAAGTTTGACTAAATTTATATAATAAGATAATAATATTTTTGATACCAACCAAGTACCAGTAGATTCTTCATTAGTGTTTTCATATACTATCGGAAACATGACGTTTACCGAGTGTCACGATGTCGGGCACTCGGCAAACACACTCTATGTCGAGTGCAATCACAAAAACACTTGACAAACTAAATCACTCGACAAAGAGAAGTCTTTGCCGAGATCCAGAGATAAGACACTAGACAAAGGGTGTCTTTTCTGAGTGCAAATGGCAACACACTCAGCAAACAGGGCTGCACTCGGCAAACAGCCACAGGCCTAACGACCGTTAATGGTTGTCAGAAGTTTATCGAGTGTCAGGCTCTGACACTCGGCAAAGAGACGTGTTTGCCAAGTGTTTTTGGTTACACTCGGCAAAAATGCATGTTTAGCCTCTGGCACTTGGCAAATTAATTTTTTTTCACCTTCTACCCTCCAAACTTTTTTGCTCTTCTCATAGAGCACATGAAACTCCATGTTAAAATTTGGTAAATTTCTACGTCTGTTTGCTATATTTAGGTAATTAATTTTATTTAATTGAATTTTCAGGGATAACTCAAATTTGAACTACTAGGGTTTGAATAATAGAAAAAAATAAATGAAAAAAATTATATTCATGTTATTGAGATTCAAACGGTTAAAATCCAAAAAATTACATCAAATTTCGAACATGTTGTTCACAAAACACGACCACAAACTTGTGGGCAAATTGTTTTTAAATTCTATAAAAAGCAAACAAAGTCTGGAAATCGTGAAATTTATCAAGATATCATGATATTAAGAAGGTTTCGCACAAGTTGTCGGTAGCATGACACTCGGCAAAGAGTGAGAGTTTGCGAGTGTCTTTGCTACGACACTCGGCAAACTGAAAGGCTTTGTCAAGTGCCTCTCCGTCTTGACACTCGGCAAAGACACCGTCACAATTTCCTCCCCGTCCACTGAACCTTTTTTTGTCAAGGGTCCTCTCGACACTTGGTAAAACCTCTGTGAAGTGCTCGATAAAAAGCACTCGGCAAAGGTGGCTTTGCCGTCGCGTGCGCTATGCCGTGGATGACACTCGGTGATAATATATCTATTTGATGTCATAAACCTTTGTGTTTCTCTCTATGAATTTTGGTTAAAACTTGAGATACGCTTTGAGTCTTCAAGATTCTTGGAATGACTCATAATTTAAAATGGAGGGAGTATTTTACTTTTTTTTTTGAATATAATACAAACTACCTTATTATGTTAGAAAAGAAAATGAAGGATGACCCCCGTTTTGTCTCTGGGAGTCTCCACCGGTGCTTGGATCTAGTACTAGAGAACAGCTGGTTCTTCGATACCAACAACAAAGTATCGCAAACAATTTTCAAATATGTCAGCGACCAAGTCTTCAACTGCAGCATCGGTACATAGGGATTAGCTGAACCACCCCTAGTCTATTGTATAGCTCACGACCATGTATTTGTCTTCAGCTGATCCTAGTTTTAACAGGTCTCTAGATTTAGGCGTATGGCTGTATGCTCCGGGAATTGTATGGCCCGCATCTGTATACATACTCATACTCTGTCAATACACCAACTTGAGCAGTTCTACTCTCTTACAAAATAGAACCGCTGTGTGTTTGATGGAGCTGATCTCTAGATCGACTATGGCAGACACGAAGAAAGCCCAGCGTGAGCTGCTGCTAGCGCAAGATAGATAGGCGATCGGTTTTGTAGGGGATGCATAGATTGTTTAACGAGTGCGTCTAAAGGTCTGCTTGTTTAGATGCACCAGCTAAATTGCAGTCGGCTAAATTTAGTTACTAGACATCTAAATAATTCACCTAAAGTTTAGTTGGATTATCTATTTCAATCAAACTAAAGACATTAGCTAAATTTTAACTAGCTAAATATTAGTTGAAAAACTTTTTAGTTAGCTAAAGTTTTACATTTAAATTTTAGCTAGCAAAGTTTTAGTTAAGTGCATCAAACAGGCCATCTCCTTTAAGCCTGGTCGGAAGGAGCCCATCAACCAATCACGCTCGTATGTGAAGACTTTTGCGTGGATGGAACTTGTGAATGGGATTGCTGCCACCAGACCTAGCCATCGGCCCATATGAAGCCCTGTTTCATTGTTGTGCGGAAAGCTAGCAGCCTCTCGGCCCATATGAAGCCAGGTTTCATTGTTGTGCGGAAAGCAGTCCAGCTAACAGCCATCGGCCCAGAGGCGGCCCAGGCCGGGTCCACTCCGCTGCCGGATTGCTCCGTCTGCCTCACCTGGGACCTCGGGGCCGGATTTATTATAGTGGGTGTTGTTCAGCTATTTGCCCCTCTCTCTTCCCCCCCCCCCCCCCCCCCCCCCCCCCCCCGACGATTTGCCCTTTTTAGTAGACGGTTACGTTTTTGTTCCCGAACGGACTGCGGGGCCACGTGACTTGGCGCGCGGCGGGTCTGTCTGGCGAGCGGGGTCCGCGCTCCCATCCAGCGTGGGGCCGGCTCCATCCGACCGAATCCCCAGCCACGCTGCCACGCAGATCACGCACGACACAAGCGCGTGCACCTCACGCCGTCCCGCCAAGAGAGTCTCCCGTACAGACTGGCATGTGGGCCGCGTTTCCGGTAGCGGCCGGCCGGCTTGTCAGCGGCAGAGACATCATGCCATGCATCATACCACATGCCTCGCGCGCGCGCGCGTCCGCGCCCTGCTTCCCGCTCCCGCGTGCCTTCTCCGCCGCCGAAACCTACTACTACCCGGACGCAGCGCACGTAGACCGCGGGACCGTGACGCTGTCCGGCCCCACGCGCCAGTCACTGAGGCCGCATGTTCTTCAACCCTTGGTGGGTGGTGCACCGTGCACCCGCGCGCGGCCGCGGCGCAGGCGGGGGTATAACGGATAGGAAGAGAGGAGCAGGAGGATCCGATGCCTAGCTGCGGTGCCCCTACGGAGGAGATACGGAGTAGGCCTGCTGCCGTTGCCCGTCCTCACCTCCCCGCCGCGGCTCTGCGTGGATGATGACTAGCCATGGGGCATCACATCACAACAAATAACTCTATGAGGTGTTTCAAATAACATGAATTACAGAATCTGTTCGTAAATCGTGAGACAAATCTTTAATCCTAATTAATCTGTCATTAGTATATGTGTTACCGTAATACTTCAGTGTCAAATCATGGACTAATTATTAGGTTTAAAAGATTTATCTGGCAAATTACACATAAACTGTATAATTATTTATTTTTAGTCTATATTTAGTATTCTATGTATATATCCAAAGACCCAACATGACAGGGAGTAAATTTTTTGGATAGGAACTAAACAAGGTTTCATGTCCCAGTTTCTATACATCTAATTTTTGGAAATAATACAGAAAGGTTTTATTTTCGTAAAACTCTCTCAACTTCAATAAAACTCTTCTCATCTCTCTCTTCATTAATATAGTGTCATGTCAGTGTATTTAATGACCATAAAACTCTACTCCCTTTGTGTCTAAAAAAAGTAGTTGTAAAAATCGTGTTATTCAAACTTTGTCAACTTTGACTAGGCTTATATAAAAAAATCATACAATATTTATAGTTCCAGATAAGTGTATTATAAAAATATATCCAATGATCTACCTAATGATACTAATTAAGTATCAATATTTCATTAAATATATATGGTCAAAGTCAAAAAAATGTTAATTTTTGAAAAGCAAGAATAACTCTTTTTAGACACAGAGGGAGCATGAAACTTTCATTGAGATCGACACCGGACTCACACTGCTACTTCCATCACTAGAGTCAAACTTCATTAAATTTGGCTAATTAAAAATCTTATTAGCATTTATTACTATAAATAGACAAACTCTGTAAATATATCTTTTATAATTAATCTATAATTATACTTATTTGAATATCAATATAAGTAGTTTTTATAGATTTATTGATAGAACTAAAACTGTTTGGCTCCTTAACTTTGAGTAGTTATCATTTTAGACATGATTTGAGCCAAACATTAGAAATATAAATCATCAATAACTATTAAATTTCTAAGTTCACAATATGAAAATTATATAAATAGATTTAAATTAAAAAATACTTTTATAAATATATATATATCACTTTTCTGTAAATATCTTTATAAAAATAAGAGGTTAAAGTTGTGTTTTATTTATGATATTAGGTGAAGCAACAACACCTAGACTTATAGAACACCTGACTGAGGACTAGCTATTTATGTAGAGCCAAATTACCACTACCTCTTTCTACACCTGACTTATTAGAACATAAGTATTCATCAAACATATTTCATATGAAAAACAGTTTCCATCACCAAAAAATCAACAAAATTTATAAAATAAAACTAAATCATTTTGCTTAATAGAAGGCTAAAATTTCGAGTTGCCGAGCTAATAAATAAATTCATAAATAAACCAGTTTCCAACACCAAAAAATCATCAACAGGAAAAAAAAAACCCATGATATATTTGATATATAATAATAAATCAGCAAGGAGGAGACAAAAATAATACGCCCAATATATCCCGTCGAAGAGAGAGAGAGAAAAGAGACAAGGAAGGAGTTTGCCGAGTTGTTTAACCTTTTTCCCTCGCGGCGTCGCCGCCCCGCCCCCCGTTGCTTTTCCCTCTCTTGTTCTTCTCTCCCCCGGTTCCGCGCCCACAAGCTTTCTTTCCCCCGCCCCGCCCCGCGCGTCCCGCGTCCCGTCCCGCTCTCGCTTCCGCTTCGCTTCCATCTCTCTCCTTCCCTTCCCCACCAAGCCGCAAATCAAAACCCTACTACTACTCAGCGCGTGCGCGCGCGCGCTCGCTCAGCTCTCCCTCCCCCACCCGCCTCCATGGACGGCGGCTCCTCGAGCCTCCCCCTCCCCCAACCACCGCCGCCGCAGGTCTACCTCCGCCGCTCCGTGCCGCCGCCCGGCCAGGCTTCTCCTAGGGTCCAACTGTTCCGTGCACCTGCACCCATCCCCATCTTCTCCTCCAAGCCCCGCGCCGCCGTGAGGTCCCCGATTCCACCTCCTGCTGCTGGTGCTGGTGCTTCAGCTTCAGCTCCCGCTACCCTGGCGGCCACAGCGCAGGCCGCCCCACCTCGGCTGCCCCCTGCGCCGCCCGCCTCCACCGACCAGCCGCCCCAGCAGCAAGCTGGTACGATGGCTCCGCCTCCGGCTCCAGAACCGTCGATGAAGGGGGAACCCGAGCCCAAGGCACAGGTGAGCCAATCAAGCTCCCGCAGGGTTTTTTTTCACCCTCTCCTCGTACTTTCGATGCAGCTAGCTGTTGTTCGAGTTCCGATGTAGCTAGCTAGCTGTTGTTCCGAGTTGATTACTAGCTCATGGTTTGGTATCCCGCGATGCTCTCTGACGATTATAGTGCTCGATCGCGCTTACTTGGATCATCCGATCCTGCTCGATGCTCTAAATTTAATCTAGATGCCACCAGCGAAATTGGGGCCTGGCAAATTCTCTGCTGCTTTAGCTTGGCTCCGTAACGAGTAGATGTAGCTTATTCGAGGGCAATGGCTTTAATTAACCCATCTAATTCGTTGGCTGCATAGTCGTCTGTTCCAATGCTTTACTGTATATATAATGCTGATGTGATAAGTCAAATGATCCAGAGTCATTCAGTGGTAGCAGCATTGTGTCATCATGAGTTGGCATAGGTGTCTAGGGACTATGCTCTGGGTTTGGTTGTCTACTGAAGTTTTAGTTTTCCTCAACGATGGGTATACACAGCATTTTCAGCATGCAAAAGCTGAATCAGTCGGGTTCATGTTCATTGGCGGCGTCAGCAGGGCTATTCGTGGAGTTGGCTGTTTCTGGAATAGCATCAATGATGCAATTTATCAATTTATAGTTGCCTTTACATGATGAGCGTATGGCTGGAATGAGACTTTCAGATTATGCTCTGTGCTGCTTCCCATGTTGAAACTGATCTGTAGACTGCACAATTTTTTTTTTCACTTCTATGTAAAGCATTACGAAACAGGTTCTGCAGGAGTAAATGCTTAAACAAGTTTAGATCATTATCTGCATATGCCTAGGGCTTTGGGTTTGAGACCTCATGCTATTTGGCATTATGATTTATGAAACTGGTCCTGTTACTCATAGTGCAGTACTTAGCCACGAATAATATGCAAGATTTCATGAGTGTGTATGCATTGTCTTTTATCTGCCTAACCTATTGTCGCTCCTTGGAATGAGAGTCTCATACTTCGAAAAATTGGTTTGCTCACTTTTCTTTCTTTTTTAATCTTCTTCAATGTAATGTACTGTACTAGTTCCCAGACTCATGAATGTATTAGATCTTCAGCAATAATCTAATATTTTAAGGTGGCTTCGTGATTTGTTCCGTTCTTGTTCTATTAGTGTGCTATTGCTGTAGTATGCTTATTGACAGTCTTCATGTACACTCCCGATATTGTAGTTGAATGAGAAAAACAGTGGAGAATATTCTCAATCTGAAAACAACATGGTAGAGACTGTGCAAGGGCATGATAAGGAGACTACCACTGAACCTGTAAAGACTATGAAGAGGATAAAAAAACTAAAGGCTTCTAAACACAAGTTGGGCACCTCAAATTCTGGAGCAATTGAAGGTATGTTGTTGCTAATTTTCTTATTTAACTTACATGTTCAGTATTCATTTGAGATGGTAAAAAAGTTCCATGTTGTCATTTCTACCGGATTAGTTCATTTAATGGCCATTTATTGGCTTTTACTTGTAGCTGATCGGCTCACATTTTTTTATTCAGGAGATGCTGATCCTTCTTTATCTTCATTAAACCACTGCCGCTATGACAGCTCACTAAGTAAGTTTCTACACTGCTCTTCTCTACTCTACCAAATTTAAGATGCTATCATTATCTTGTTTATTTATCATTAGCTTGTTACCAGGTCTGCTAACGAAGAAGTTCATCAACCTGCTTCAAGGAGCTGAAGATGGGACCCTTGATTTGAATAAAGCAGCTGAGATGTTGGAGGTCTGCTTTGTACACCCCCCCCCCCCCGCTGTGTTTTTTTTCCTATATTGCATTCCCAATCTAGGGGTGAAGCTCCATGATGTATTGTATTTCTCTATTCTGCAGGTGCAAAAGAGGAGGATGTATGATATAACAAATGTTCTAGAAGGTGTTCATTTAATTGAAAAGGGACTTAAGAATATGGTTCGCTGGAAGTGAGTGTCCTCTGTTTTTGTTTTCCAGCATATTTTACAGTTATTTATAGCTTCTACTCATGAAATAATATATTGAAAGGGGATTTGACATGTCGAAGCCTAAGGACATAGAATGCCAAATTTCTTCATTGAAGGTACACTATGCTACTTGATTATATGATCCCTACTTTTCATTTCTAGGCCTTTTGGTCTTTGTATGTTGACCGTTTCCTTCTACCTGTAATAGTGATGTGCAATATTAAGTTGCATGCATCAACTAATTCAACCCAAAAGTTTAAGCTGATGGGGAGAGCCAGGCAATTCACTTATACTCTAACACTCCCCCTCACGTGGAGGCTCCCTCAGACCTCAGATGTGGAATAGGAGCGGACAACAATTATTTTATTTAATTGTGTCTACCAGGATTGGAACTCGAGACCTCTGGCTTTGATACCAACCAGTTCAACCCAAAAGCTTAAGCTGATGGGGAGAGGCGGGCAATTCACTTATACTCCAACACGCAAGTCTCTTGCGTATTTGAGAAATAAATTTGTTAATTGCTTGATTATTTCAAATCTTAACACTAGTTTTTAACTATTTGAGGAAAATTGTGACCCTCATCTTTTTGTCTCTGTTTTATTCACAATTGTAAAATTTGGAGAACAGACATCAGACCATGAACAATCTCCCCTACCCCTTTCATAGTGCTGTTAAGCTAGCAGAACATTTTTTTAGTACCCTTTCTTGATTCTTAGTCCAGTTAAGATACAGAATGCTAAGTTCGGACATTTATGTCGTGGCTTAACTAACATCGTGCAGAATTTTTGAAACTGAAGTCAGTCATCAGTACAGTACTTCTTCAGTACAATTTTATCTGACATGCTTTGGAAACCGCCATGCTGCCACTTTCTGATATTCATTTGGTCATGTATATAGGACATATCAAATTATAAATGTGGTCTCATCTCAATGTCTCTGAGTAGCATGCAGCACAAGTGAATAAGGAAAGTGTTTCAGTAATGGATAGTTTGTAGGAACGATTTAGTTGATGCAACCTACTTGCTTATGCCTGTAAAGAAAGAAGCCATCAGCCCATCACATCTGTAAACATAATTTTCTCTTCTGAGGGTATTCTCTTGTGCAGCATTTTGGTATTTCCATTGCCATGGAATGTTAACATACCCATATTCTGACGTTTACATGTGTTATGGCCTTATGGGACAAAAGACGAGGGTCACAAATTTCCTTGGGTCTTGGGTTCGACTCCCTATGGGAGCGAATTTTCAGGCTGGGGTTAAAAAAACTCTCATATGTCCCATGCCAAAGCATTTAAAGGGTGGCGGTGTATCAAACAAATCAAGCAATGAAGAGATTAATTCCATATCCCCCAATACTCTAGTCTCCCTCCAAGCCGACTTTGCTTGGCTATCTTCCTAGCAATGGTTATCCTCTAATTCTAATGAATACGGTTCATAATAATGTGACACTACATTTCAAAAATAGCATTTTTGCCTGCAGTTTTCTTTACACTTCCATCTGATCATATGGTTATAACAACTTGGTGTGTTTTAATTATCTGCAGGAAGAAATTGAATCTCTTTATGACGAAGAGTTCAGGTTGGATGACGAAATAAGGTAAGTTCTTTCCTGAAAGTAACAAGAAAATGAGATGTCTCCTGTTCCCTTCTTTTTGGCCTGGTCCCTACCCTACCTTTTGATTAGGAATTGCTGGTTTGCAGGGAAGCAAAAGAGAGACTACAAGCCCTCACCCTAGATGAGGATAAAAGAAAGTAAAATTCCAATCTCTTGTATTTGCAATAATTTTGTGGATGTATAGTCAGCTGAGTCTTTCGATCTGTCTGATTAGGTTGTTATATCTTTTGAAGGAAGATATAAATAAGATTCCTCACTTTCAGGTTAGAACTCGTCAGAACAAAGATTTTCTTTCTGGCAAACTATGAAATTATGTCAATAAGATTCCCATTTACTGCAGGGATCCACTGTTATCGCTATAAATGCTCCTCATGGAACTTGTGTTGAAGTTCCAGACCCGAATGCGGTACGCAATCCTGATATACGATTAGCTACATAGCTGTAGACTTGTAAGTGGAAGGTCTTTGTGGTTCTAACACTTGTTATTTTGTTACCAGGATCAGTACATGTATGGGAATCTGGGTTTGCAGGAGAAGCACTACAAAATTGTCCTGAGAAGTTCAATGGGTCCAATTGATTGCTATTTGATAAGGTAAGCTATGATGGAATTCTGTCCTGTGTTCTCTGTTTTGAAAATGCTAATTTGTAGCCAATTTTTATGATCCCCCACCAGTGACCCTCAGGAGATATTAATCCCAGACCAGCTGGTGGCAGCAGACAGATTAGAACCTGCAGTTGCTACTGATAGTTCTCAAGCTTTGCAGCAGATGGATTGTGATCCAAATCAGGCACTGCAAAAGGAATGGAGCAATGGTGGCTGCATGCATACAGCAGAACCATCCAGAAAGCATGAAATTGGCATTCTGAGAATCGTTCCATCAGATACCGATGTAAGGAATCCTACTCCACATCAGACATCATGGCAGTCTTGTTAACGTGATGCTTACAGTTCTTGCTTTTGCAGGCTGATGCTGATTACTGGCTCGCTTCTGGTGTTGATGTTAGTATGACAGATGCATGGGGCACATAGTGGATGGATCCTCGGACTTAGGTCCCCTAACCTGCCCCTTAGATAGACAAAATAGAATGAGTCTGCAGTGCACAATTGCATTGGGGCTGGATCAGTAGGATACCTTTAATCTCCATGCTCTGGCCCCGTTAACCAACAAAGCAAAGGATATATGGTAGGCGGTAGATCTTGTACATTGGCAGCATGATTGTAGTTGTTACTCCCCGTTTCACCGACAGTTCAGGTAGAATCAGCAAGTGCGGTAGGTCTCAGCTTAAACTTACCATTGGCCTTCGCTTTTCTTTGAACGGACTGTGTGTATAGCAGCTGAGGGCAGCACAGTCTGAAAGAAGGCCGTCAGTGTATGTTATGTTATCTGGTCTTCGTTTATTTGAAGAGCAGTAATATTGTACATCCTGATTCCTGACTATCACCAGTCAATTACCAAATAGCAGATCTATAGAGGCTATACAAATTTTTAAAAACATGATTTATAGTCTCATTTCTGAATGCATTGGAAGTACAATCTCGTTTGGTGCCTTGCTAAACTTGTTGTATTTCTCTCAATTTCTACTGTGGATCCAAACTCTGCTTCTCTTCTTTTTGGTACATTTTGTCTTTGCATATGTGATATGGCCCTGGTTAATCTCAAGTTGTGCCATGTTCGAGCTTAAAAACTGTGGTTTTGTTTGAAGCTATGTTGTATCTATATGCCTCTGTTCGCTTGAACTTATTCACAGCAGCTGCCGAAGGATGACTGATGAGCTGGCTGATTTTGGTTGTTTGACTTGTTCCTGTATAATAAACAGCGTACCTATTTATCACAAATTCGCTAGGTCCTTTTAGATCACATATAGCGCCATTTTGTTTTTGCGCCTTAATGAATTCATCATACAGTATTTCACAGCTTTGAAACTGCCTTCTGTTTCGTTTGCCAGACTTTGGCCCATCCGATCTTCCATTGATAGGCCGACTAGCACGCCAGGCTCCCCGGAAAGGAGGCCAGACTTTGTAATCAAATGTACTATCAATAATTATAAATTTTTAATAATAAACAATATAATATAAATAAATAAACGGTAGTTGTAAGTTGTTTAGTTGAAATATTTTTTTTTGAGACGTAGTTGAAATAAATATGACACCTAGTGTTTTTCAGAAAAACTATGATACTGTCGAGTACATAGAGAAGGGCTACCTCAAAATCTTCGCATCGAAAAAACATAACCAGGGCCAAGAAGGCAATCGAGGCTACTTGGCCTGCCAAGCCAAAGCCCGAAAACCCGTCAAACGGAAGTAGGTCGCGGCGGCCCAACAATCCTGGCATTCGCCCGAGTCCTCCGCGCCAGGCCTCGGGCGAACGCTCGTTCTCCGTCTCGCCCGAGCCCTCCGCGCCAGGTCTCGGGTGAACGCTTGATCTCCGTCTCGCCCGAGCCCTCCGCGCCAGGCCTCGGGCGAGCGCTCCACCGCCTCCCAAGCCTTCCGCAAGAAGGAAACTCCCCGCTCCTCTCAGCTCTGACAACCGTACCATCGCTTGCTGCGCCCACGTCCTGTCAAACAGGACCACGCTCCTCCCTAGAACGCTCCGACATCTGCTGTCAAGACAGGGACGCGCAGGGGCGTGGGGAGACAGGACGGGAGTCACATCCCCTTTTTCCACCACCGGCGGATCCGGGCGTGGAAAGCCACACCCGGTGGCACTGTTCGGCACTATACCCACTCCGGGGCCACGATGACGTACGACCGTCTGACAAGCTACAGCGCCGCGGAGGACTCGGCTCTCCCCAAAAGTCCAAGCCCCTCAGGCCTCGAGGATGAATTTACTCTCCGTCTTACCCGAGGCCTCGTGGCCAGGCCTCGGGTGAGGTCCAACCCTTCGACCGGAAGGCTTGGCACAAGGCGACACGCACAAGGACGGGACGGAGGGACTCGACACTGCATCGCCATAATGCCGGACGTGCCCGGCCACGACAACAAGCACGACGACCATACCGTCACTGTAGAGCCACAGTAGCTCATCCCCACCTTTTTGACTAAGAGCACTCACGTACTATCTCCTTGTAACTCGTGCCCTCCTTGAGGCTATAAAAGGAGGAGCCAGGGACGAAGGGCAGGGGGATTAAAAAAAGACAACCATCGAACCAGAAACACACAACTCGCTCATCCCCGCACGAGACCTGGGTATAGCACCCTCTCTCACCGGCTTGTACCCCTACTACGAACACGAACTTCGCATCTCACACTGTGAAAGGTCCTAGTTTGGTTTTGGTAATTGAGTGACAACTTTAGGTGGACTAATGGTGTTTGAAGTAAATTACACAGGTGATTAGTCCATAGGTGATCATGTGTGAGCAACATATGCCATAGAGGTGAAATGGCTTGGAAGATGTTGCAAGGCTCACATATGTGAAGAAGGAGCTTAATGCATATGTGACATGACATATGGTCATATGGCTAAGATGGAGAAGATCAAGGCAAGACTTGGCTTGATGGACCGGTTGCGAAGGTGAAGGGCAAGTTGAGGCTTTGAAGCCGTTGGTACCGAGTGTCGGGAGGCTTAAGCAAGACTTGGCGCCGAAGGACCGAAGCGATGGTGAAGAGCAAGTGATGTCAAGATCGATGGACCATGGAGGCCACGTGATGATATGAAGTGGATCATATCATTTGAAGATAGGTTGGTGCATGTGTTGCATCAACACCGAAGGAGATGGAATGGAATGCGCAAGGCAAAGGTATATTTGTAGGGCATTTCATTTCACCGGTCATAGGTGTGTAGAGAAGATTATGACCGGGTTTAGGATAGATGGCCGTACTATTAAGAGGAGCAAACTTGTTTGCATATCGGTCATCTAGTGCCACTTGAGCGATCTAACTTTGCGTTGTTACTAGGATCGAGTGGCGTTATGAGTGAAAGAGAAAATCCTTTGAAAATGATTGTGAAAATGCTAACACACTTGCACAAGATGATGAACACTTGGTGGTGTTAGCACATTTGCAAAGGAGAAGTTGTTGGAGTTGGTTTGGATCAAAACAGAGAAGAAAATGGAGTTTTCTGTGTACGGTCGGTGGTACCGACCAGGGTGGTCGGTGGTACCGCCCATAGGTGCTGCGTGCAGCCTTCTCTGTAATGGGGCGTTTTTGGCCTGGCGGTGGTACCGCCATTACCTCGGTACTACCGCCGGCGGTGGTACCGACCGATGGTCGGTGGTACCGTGGCCCTGAGGAGTTTTCGCGAGGCTCTCTGTTGTTTTGAAAAATGACTTGCCGGTAGTACCGCCATTACCTCGGTACTACCGCCCGCGGTGGTACCGACGCAAGGTCGGTAGTAGCTGATTTTTCGCAGAGCTCTCTGGTCGCGGCGATTTTGGCCTGGCGGTAGTACCGCCATGACCTCGGTACTACCGACCTCGGAGGAACCGACCAGGGGTCGGTGGTTTGCCTAAATCTGCGCGATGTGAGGTAACGGCTAGTTTGACTAAGCCGGTAGTACCGCCCAGGAGGGGTCGGTACTACCGACCGGAGCGCAGAATGCCCAGTGAAGGGGCATAACGGCTAGTTGGCCGTTGAGGCTATATATAGTCGTTGAGGCCGGCTTTGGGCCGGTGGTTGGAGCACTCCAAAGCCTTGGTGGCTTGTGTGGATGTGCTTGGGAGCCCTCTAACACACATATGCTTTAGTGCTCATCCGATTGTGTGAGAGAGTGATTCTAGTGCGTTGCTTTGAGAGATTGCATCGAGTGGCACTAGGTGTTCGAGTTGCAAGCCGGTGGTGCTTATTACTCTTGGAGGTTGCCACCTCCTAGACGGCTTGGTGATCGAGTCTCCGTCGTGAAGCCCGCGTGAAGATTGTGCGTGGCTCCGGAGAAGGATTGTGAGGGGCATTGTGCTCGCCCGCGGGGATCGCGAAGAGCAACTCTAGTGGATTGCGCGTGTCATTGAGTTACCCTCACTTGTGGGTGAGTTCTTGCGGCGCTCGAGTGTCGAGCTAGGTGTGGTGCCTATTAGCCGCCGAACTACCAAAGTGTGTGGTCGACACAACGGGGACTAGCTTGGTGGCAACCAAGTGAACCTCGGGAGAAAAATCACCGTGTCAACTTCGTGTTCATCTTCTCGGTGGTTTGCAAACTCCTTTCACTAGCTTGTATTTACTTGTTCATATACATGTGCTAGTGTAGTTGCTCTTATGATTAGTTAGCTTGTGTAGCTTGCTAGTTACCTTCCTTGCTTGTGTAGCATAGAAGTTGATCCCATGAGTGACTAGTTGACTTGTAGTCTTGCTAGTCACATTGCTTAGTTTGTGTAGCTAAGTTGAGCTCTCTAATTTGGCTTGTGTAGCCTTGTTATTGAGCATTGCTAGTGAGCTTAGGCTTTGTGCTTTTGCTTAGTGGCATGAGTAGGAGCTCCCCCGTTGTTTGAGTACTAGTTGCTTAGGTTTGTGTAACCTTGCAAGCTAGAATTGGTTAGGTGAGCTCTAGCTAGCCCGACACCTTATTTGCTTTGATTAGGATCTTTTGTAAGGTGTCATAGAGTATAGGTAGAGGGGTGTAGTCTTGGCTAGACCGATAGTTTTAATTCCGCATTTGTTTCGGTTAGCCGCTCCGATTAAGTTTAAGTTTTAAAAAGGACTATTCACCCCCCCTCTAGTCCGCCATCTCGACCCTTCACACTGGACGTAGGGCGTGCTTTGCCTGAACTAGTATAAACCTCTTGTGTTCTTCTTGCATCACCATCCGGAGCTAGGAACACGCAGATAAAAATTTACTTGCCGGTGCTAGGACCCCTCCCCCAGGTTCGAAACACCGACAGATACCTAGACTCTCTTTCTCTCTCTTAAACCTGCTACAAAATGTCTCTATTTACACCCGTTTAGAAAAATAGAAAGCAAAAAACAGAGTTCAAGATGCTGCAAAAATTATACTTATACTATGCGAAAGCACCTGATTCTAAAAAAAACTTTAGGTTTCAAATGTCAGGTTGGTATACTATTTTTTTTACAGCAGGATCATTTTTTTAGAAGGGGAGCTAAACACATCGTGGTTTGGAATACCAAAAGGCAGTTTGGAAACTATGAATGGTTTTTTAGATTAGTGGGGGGGATCATTCTGACCTCTAACATGCACTACAAGTGAATGAGTATAGCCATTCAAAACAAACCACAATTACTTAGACAAAAATTCAAGGATAAAAACGCGAAACTAGAAAAGATTCAATCCTCATCCTCTATCCTATTTTGTTGACGACAACCAAACTTTTCAAAGACTTCAAGAACCATGCTTTCCAGCAAACGATATCTCTTCTTCATTGACAATCTCTCTTCCTCTGTAGATACTTGTGACCAGTGTTTGATCCGGTACATCCTCTCCCAGAAAATTACCACTACTAAAGAACAGGCCTTTGGACGATCTATCAACTGAGCTTTAGTCTCGGTAAAAATTTCCGTCCGGGGCTAAAGACTTTTAGTCCCGGTTCGTATTACCAACCAGGGCTAAAGGTGAATCTTTAGTCCCGGTTAGTATTACCAACCCGAACTAAAGGTCCTTTTCGCCCCGGTTAGTGTTAGCAACCGGAGCTAAAGGTCCTTCACGAGTGGATTCAAAAGGAAAACGTCCAGAACTATATCACGTGAGTTGTGTAGCTCAGTTGGTAAGCGTGCCTGAGGCGAGATGTGCTGAATTCGAATCTCACACAACACATATTTAAAGGCCGGGATCTTTAGTCCCAGATTCTTAGTCCCGGTTGGGATATCCGGGGCTAAAGGTCCATTCCAACCGGGGCTAAAAGCCCTTTCTGTAGTCTACGCAACTATAAAGCTTAACACATAGCCACAGTACTACCCACTGCGGATACATGGGTGTATGCCGAGTCTCTGAGTGATGAGTGATTGTCAACTGGGATAATGCACATGTTCTTTGGCTTGTGTTGTGCAGGTGTCGAGCACGCAGACAGTGATCAGAGGCAAGGTGAAGGTCAAGTAGAGACGTGTCGTGCCGATGGACTGAGAGTGGCGAAGGGCGGACGTGAGGCTTGGACTAAGGGACCGGTGGCCCGAGGATCAGCTGTGGTGGCTGGCAGCCTGGGACAGCGACGAGCGGAGACTTGCGGGCACGGTGTTGCTTGGGTCGAGGACCTGGGGACACGTGTCGGTGGACAGGGTGCACGGGCGGTGCATCCCTTCTACAGTTTCGGTTTGGTGGTAGAGCCAGAGAAAAACCATCGGGAGGACGGTTTCCAGGTTTGGGCCTCAAAACCTGGGCGCGGATGGTTTCCGAGTTTGGCCACAAAACTCGGGCTGAGGACGGTTTCCAGGTTTGGGCCTCAAAACCTGGGTGCTGCGGGTTTGCTAAGTTTGGGCCACAAAACTCAGGCTACGTGGGCTGGTTTCCCGGTTTGGGCCACAAAACCGGGGGTTGGCTGTGAAGGCTGGTTTCCCAGTTTGGGCCACAAAACCGGGGGTGCGACGTCCAGGAAAAGGGCGGCAGAGCGGTGGCGGCACGTGGCGGCAATCGGGAGGTTGCGTCGAAGCAACGCTACGAGTTGTGCGGGCGTGGCCGTCGGATCCACCTACCATCGAGTTGGTCCAGAATAACCTTAGGGTTTAGCTGGTTCGCTCTGTAAGTAGTTAGGGGTAGAGTGGGAATTAGGAATAGTTCGAATTAGGATAAGTAGGGGGAGACACCCACCTCCCCATCTATCTCAGCCATTTGCTCTTTGCTTCTAGGTTTTCCTGCTCTCCCTCTCCCCTACTGTAGCGAACCTGAGATCCACAGAGAAGAGAACAATACCTCTGTGCCCGTGAGATTTTGAGGAAGTGAGACCGTAATCTCACTGTTGTAGCGTGTGGTAGGCACACCGTTGCAAATTCGTGGCTGTGATTCGCGTTTTGTTCATGTTCTTCGCGGAATCCTTTTTCTCCACGTTTTTCCCGTTGATCGATCTTTTTGTTCAGTGCGTCTATTACGAATCCGTTTGAACCAAGTTGTTCTAGATCGTGAGGCACTTCTTTCCACCGAAGGAAATCATCTCTAACCTCACGAGCTAGTAGATCGGTCGATTTTTGTCTTGGATCGGTTTTTGCTCTTTTGGTCTCGATTTCTTCTGATTCACCAATTTGGAGTTAGGTTCGAGCCATGATTCTCTTGGGATAGCTCACTAACATCATTGGAACTCCTCTTACCAAGTCTAAGCCTCAGTGCTTTTGATTCGGAGGAGATCGGGTGATTTTCGCGGAAGAACAGTGCAGTATCGGGACCATCGGACGCTGTGTTCTTGAGCATCGGACGCTGAGTCTTTTCCATCGGAGCGTCCGGTGCCACGTGTCATCTGACAGCTCTTTTGAAGGAGCATCGGACGCTGACCATCGGAGCGTCCGTTGCCATCGGACGCGCCGGGGGTCAAGCATCGGACGCTAGGGTTTCACTGTAGCAGCGTCCGATGCCTGTCCAGTAAGGTTCCAGAGAGGTCCTGTTTGCATCGGACGCGTCCGGTGCTTTGCCATCGGACGCTGCCAGCGTCCGATGCACCCAGCTGTGCACTGTTTCGTTCGCCGATTGATCGTTCGACTTCGGATTTGGTTTTGGGTTTTTGCGTTGGATTTCTGACTTTGTGCTCTACAGAAACAGGGCTTCCCGCTTTGCAAAAAACGCCTGAATCCCCCTGGCGTTGCTCGGGGGAGGTTGAGGTTACCCAAAGTCCATCTTGTCACTAGTTGACTCGCGTGGATTTGGGTGAGAGAACTTTTGTGGTGTCCCGCTGTGTTCCTAGGGAACATCCACCCATTCTCTTGGGTCGTGGACATCACGTGTGTAGGCTTTGCTCTTGAGGTTGATTTTGTTGGGACAAAGGCCGGAATTTCAGAAGAAATTTTAGGCTCCCATTCACCCCCCCCCTCTGGTCGCTTTCTGGTTGCATTCTCGGTCCTTCAATTGGTATCGGAGCAGGTTAAGGATCTTCCACCTTAGCCGGTTCCAGATCCACAAAAGGCGACATGGATCGCGGCGTGGGCAAACCACCGTTTTTCGATGGGACGAACTATGCGTATTGGAAGATACGTATGTCGGCCTATCTGCAGAGTTTGGGTGCTTCCATTTGGGATATTTGCAACTCTGCCGATTACGTTGTCTTGGCTGCTCGTGTGACTCAGCATCAGATCGATGAGCACGGTGCCAATAGCCGAGCACGCAATGCTCTTTTCTCATGCTTGAGCATGAGTGAGTTTGATCGTGTTTCTCACCTCGCTACGGCTCGGGAGATTTGGGCTACCCTCATGCGCTTTCATGAAGGAACCTCTCAAGTCAAAACTCGTCTCTATGAGTCGTTCAAGCGAGAGTATGAGAACTTTTGACATATGCCTGGCGAGAGCATAGAACGTTTATTCGCTCGCTTTTAGGTTATTGTCAACAGGATGAGGGCTAACAAGGAGCTGTTGACTTTCGACGATCATGAGAGGGCTTTGAAGCTTTTGCATACTCTTGATCGATCGGTGTGGGATTCCAAGGTTTAGGCGATCATCGAATCACCTAACTATGAGACCCTCACGTGCGACGAGCTCTTCAGTAAGCTCAAGTCCAGTGAGATCGATGCCATGGCGAGGGCTTCTTATGAAAATCCTTCTGGCCCGTCGATGGCTTTGCTTTCTGGCTCTTCTGCTAACCCCTCTGGAGGCTTTGCTTTGCATTCTCTTCTTTCTGTCACAGAGGAGCAGTTGGAGTCTTTGGGAGACGACGAGTTGGCTTTGCTTGCAAACCGGTTCTCGCGGTTTCACAACAACCGCATGAATCGTCGCCGCGGAGGAGGACGCTCGGGTTGTTTCGAGTGCGGCGACCCCGACCACTTCATCGCCAACTGTCCCAAGAAGAACAAGCATTCTGGGAAGGGCGATCATGGGCACAAGTATGACTCCGACAAGCGCAAGGAGAAGTACGTCCCCGCGAAGCACAAGCGGAAGGGCGGCTTCAACAAGGAGTACATCAAGACCAAGTACTTGGAGAAGGCCCAGGCTGAGCAGCGTGCTTTCTTCGCCACGCTCAGCGACATCGACGACTCGGATGACGACTCCGCTTCCTCAAGCGACGACGAGTCCGAGAAGAAGAAGAGGATCGAGGACAAGCTCAACGGCCTCTGCTTCTTCGCCGATGACGAGGGTTTCTGTACCATGGCCCTCGGCAAGGAGGTCGGTGGCGATACTCCTCGGGACGACGACGACGATGACACCTCCTAGGTATCTCTGACCCCCGTTGAGCTTTCTGCTGAGGTCGAGAAGCTTACTGCCGCGCTCCTTAGTCAGGATATGTTGCTTAGGCGTGCCGCTAGAGAGCGCAAGGAGTTTAGGCAGAAGTGGGAGGACATGGTGAGGGAACTTGAGTTTGCCAAGTCCACCGTGGTCGTGTCTGAGGATGCCGAGTGCGAGATGTGCACCACGCACATGACTGACCTTCTCACCTTGAGAGGTAAGTATGCTGCGTTGGTTGGAGAGGTGGATGAGCTCCGGGCTAGACCCATGCTGTTGGGTGCGTGCAAGACTTGTCCTATCTTGCAATCCGAGTTGGCAGAGAAGAATGCCAAGATTGTGTCTCTTGAGAAGGCCAGCTCGGGTAGCACTTGTGTGTCCAGGTGTGTTTTGTGCGAGGGCCTGGAGATGGAGATAGCCAATGTGAAGCATGAGAAGATGCAAACCGAGGAGGAAAACACATACCTTCGGACCATCTTGTCATGGGTGTCTTGTGGTGAGCCGCAGCTCGGGATGATGATCTCCCAATTCAAGCGAGCTGCTGGAGGTCCTGGTGTAGGTTTTGCTCCGGGTGTTGATCTTTCTGCTTTTGGGAAGATTGGAGAGTCGAGTGGTCTGAACCCATGTGAGAAGCCCAACTCCACCACTACTCCCAAACTTACCAAGCTTCCACCCAAAGAACCTCTCAAGCCTAACACCAAGGATGGGGTGTTTGAAGAACCTCCACGAGCTCCACCCAAGAACCAAGTGTGGCATCCCAAGCCCAACCACCTGAAAAAACAAGTTGGACACCATGCCACCCATCCCGGAGGAGCTTATGCCACAGAAGGGCAAAGTGATCCATACCCACAACCGTGAGTACCAACAACCCCCTATGAGAGCGGTGAGGTACCACTGTGAGTACTGTGGGAGAGATGGACACTTGGGTGAGTTCTGCTTTCGGCGCAAGAGAGAGGAGCGCCGTGCCAGGGAGATGAACAATGCGGACATGTACCATCCTTTCCATGATGTACATGTGCCAAATGTTCAGAGGAGAGCTCCGAGGAGAGCTGCTAGGGCTAGAGGTGCAGTGCCTCAAGGTCCTAGGCGTCAGGGAGGTCGAGCCCGGTGGGAGCCTGCAGTTGTAGGCTATGGACCCCGTGGCGGTGGCTTTGTAGTTGAGCGTTTTCCCCACCGCGTTTTGAGTATCGCGGTGAACGCTCTTTCCCCAGCGGGCCATGTTTTCCTCAGCGTGGTGATCGCTCTTCTCGTAGACGTGCTAGGAATGGTTTTTCTGCTAACCGTTCTTTTGAGCAGCCGGCCCAACACTGGTTTTCCCCTTACTTCACTAACCCCAGTGTTGGACCGTATGCTCACCCTATGTCTTTTTATTGATGTAGGTAAAACGATTGGAGAACGTTTGGTTGGTGGACTCAGGTTGCTCGAGGCACATGACCGGAAATGCCAAGTGGTTCTCCAGTCTTAGTCCAGTCGCCGGAAAGGAGTATATTACCTTCGGCGACAATAGCAAAGGTAAGGTCTTGTCTCGTGGGTCGGTGCGAGTTAATGAGCACTTTGTGTTGCGCGATGTTGCTCTTGTTTCTAACTTGCATTTTAACCTTCTTTCTGTTTCGCAACTTTTCGATGATGACTATGAGATTCGTTTTAAACCGAATCTCAGTCGTATTTTGGATCCTCAGGGCAATCTTGTGTGTTTGATTTCGCCCTTTGGAAAAGTCTTTCGTGCGAATTTCTCAGAGTCTTTTGGCACTTCTCGTTGTCTTGTGGCTGGACCTTCCTCCTCTGATCTTTGGAAGTGGCATAGGAGACTTGGACATTTGAGTTTCGACTTGCTTGCAAGACTTAGTTCACTTGGCCTAATCCGAGGACTGCCCAAGTTGCATATGGAGAAGGATCTTGTTTGCCACTCTTGTAGACATGGGAAGATGGTTGCCGCTCCCCACCATCCAGTAACTCAGGTCATGACCAAGCGCCCTGGAGAGCTTTTGCACATGGACCTTGTTGGTCCGGCTCGGGTGAGCTCGGTTGGGGGGAAGTGGTATGTGCTTGTTGTTGTTGATGACTTTTCGAGATATTCGTGGGTCTTCTTTTTAGCTGAGAAGACCGAGACTTTCTCCTTTGCTCGCAATCTAATTTTGCGTCTTCAGAACGAGTTCCCTTTGAACTCAATGCGAGCTATTAGGAGTGATAATGGTTCCGAATTCAAGAATTCAGATTTTGAGAAGTTTTGTAACTCTTTGGGTTTAGAGCATCAGTTTTCTTCCCCCTACACACCGCCACAGAATGGTGTTGTAGAGAGGAAGAATCGGACCCTTGTAGAGATGGCCAGGATGATGCTCGATGAGCATAGGACTCCTAGGCGATATTGGGCCGAAGCTATGAGCACTGCATGCTACATTTCAAATCACATTTTTCTCCGAGCTTTCTTGAAAAAGACCTCTTATGAGTTGCGTTTTGGAAAACTGCCCAAGGTGAGTTATTTTTGAGTTTTTGGTTGCCATTGTTTTATACTCAAAAAGGGCAACTTGGACAAGTTTGAGTCTCGTTCTTCTAACGGTGTGTTTTTGGGTTATGGCACTCACACTCGAGCTTAACGTGTACTTAACCTTGACACTAACCGAGTCATGGAGACATCAGATGTCACCTTCGACGAGACCATGGTTTGTCCTTCTTCTCGTTTTGAGCGTGCAGGTGATCATGAGGTTGGCGAGCCTATTTTTGATGACGAGGATGAGGGTGCTGAAGGTATGGATGATCCAGCACCACCTCCACCTACTGTGCCGCAAAGAGCGGCTTCTACTTCGACTCACGGCCCCGACACGTCTTCTTCCTGGGGGCCGTGGGATCCGCCACCCCGAGCGGTACCTTTTGTACCCGGGGAGGCACCAGCTGCTGTTGAGGGGGAGATCACCTCTGCACGGGAGGCGCCACGACACATCCAGCCAACACCCCCCTCAGCAGATGATCGGCAGCATCGACGAACGAGTCACTCGGTCCAGGTCACAAATCTCTCACTTTGCTCATTCTGCATTTGTTGCTGATTTTGAACCCCGAGATGTTGGACATGCTTTATCTGATCCGGATTGGGTAAATGCCATGCATGAGGAGTTGGAAAATTTTGAAAGAAATCGGGTTTGGGTTTTGGTTCCTTTTCCTCCTGACTGTCATCCTATTGGGACAAAATGGGTTTTCAAAAACAAACAAGGAGAGGATGGCCATGTTGTGAGAAACAAGGCCAGACTAGTTGCCCAGGGGTATAGTCAGAAGGAGGGGATAGACTATGAGGAGACTTTTGCTCCTGTAGCTCGTTTGGAGGCAATTAGGATACTCTTGGCTTTTGCTGCATCCAAAGGTTTCAAACTTTTTCAAATAGATGTCAAGAGTGCCTTCTTAAACGGCTACATAGAAGAGGAGGTTTATGTGAGACAACCCCCCGGTTTCGAAAATCCCAAGTTTCCAAACCATGTTTTTAAACTTCACAAAGCTTTATATGGTTTGAAACAAGCCCCTAGAGCCTGGTATGATAGGTTGAAAACCTTTTTGCTTGCTAAGGGTTTCAAAATGGGATGTGTGGATAAAACGCTTTTTCTCCTCAAGCAAGGCACTGATTCACTCTTGGTCCAGATTTACGTGGATGATATCATTTTCGGTGGTTCTTCTCACGCTTTGGTTGCCAAGTTTGCAGACACTATGAGCAGGGAGTTTGAGATTAGCATGATGGGCGAGTTGACGTTTTTCCTCGGGTTGCAAATCAAGCAATCCCGAGAAGGGACGTTCGTGCACCAGGGCAAGTACACCAAGGACATCCTGAAGAAGTTCGACATGGGTGAGGCCAAGCCTCTTCCAACACCCATGCCGACCACGGCGGCCCTGGATGCGGATGTGGATGGAGAAGCTGTGGACCAGAAGGAGTACCGGAGTATGATCGGATCGCTGCTCTACCTGACGGCGACACGCCCTGACATCCAGTTCGCGGTGTGTCTGTGCGCGCGATTTCAGTCGTCGCCGCGCACTTCTCACCGTTAGGCGGTCAAGCGCATAATGAGGTATTTATCCTTCACTCAAGAATTTGGGATTTGATATTCTGCCTCCTCCACCCTCTCGCTTTGCGGTTATTCCGATGCCGATTTTGCTGGTTGCCGTATAGATCGCAAGTCCACTTCTGGGACTTGCCAGTTTATTGGTTCTTCTCTTGTATCGTGATCTTCTCGCAAGCAGTCTAGTGTCGCCCAGTCTACCACGGAGGCTGAGTATGTTGTTGCGGCTAGCTGCTGTTCCCAGTTACTCTGGATGATGGCCACTTTGCATGATTTTGGTCTGAGCTTTTCTCGTGTCCCCTTGCTTTGTGACAACACAAGTGCCATTAGCGTTGCTAAGAACCCCGTGCTGCACTCGAAGACCAAACACATTGATGTGCGCTTTCATTTTCTGCGAGACCACTATGAGAAGGGTGATATCGACCTTCGCCATGTCGATACTCATCATCAGTTGGCTGATATTTTCACCAAGCCGTTAGACCAATCAACTTTTGCTAGGTTGAGAGGTGAGCTTGGTGTGTGTTTCCCCTTTTAGAAGGGGGAAACATTTTTGACCTTGTATCATAAACTGACTTTTCGTTTTTCTTTGGTTCTTCAATTAGTATCTTCTTGCATCTTTTCTGCATTTCATTTTGCATACGCTTTTACATTCTGAGCTTCATGGATATATTCGTTAGAATGTAATTATGCTCTGTGTAGTGTATGCTCCGATGCTTTATGTTGATGCTTGTAGCTTATGCTTCTTTTGATCACTGATACATGTTATGAGCTGAGCTATTTTTGAATGGTGAACCTGCTTAACAAACATAAAACTTGAAAATGTTCACCATTGAGATATGCAACTACCATGTGTAGGATGTGTTGAATTCACTCATGCTTTTCATATATGCTAGGTTGCTATGTCTCTAGTTCTGAGTCAATCACTTGCTTGGTCTGTTTATATACTGTTTGAAATTTAAACCAAGCTAAGTGAATCAGAAAGATCGAGATGGGATTGCTTGTCAACACATCACAGTTTCGAGACTGTTTCTCATTGCACTTTGAGTTAAACTTGAGCTGTGTAGTGTATGACCGAAACTGTTGCTTTAAGCTTCTGATTGCTTCTGCATAGGCTTCGCACAATTGAAAAGTTAGGCAAGACAAGCTTTCAACCTCTCGCACTCACATGCTGAAATTTAAACTTGTGTAATTTAATCGCTGCAACTCCGATAAAATCTGAATACACAAGTCTATGTTTCTTTCTATAGCATGATGATTGAACTTTGCTAGGGGTAGTTCACCTTGTATACATGTTTAGCACTTGTTTGACTTCCTGTCTACACTTGTCTAGTGCTATTTTGATGGTGAATTCCTCTTTGGCTAAACTTTGCTCACTTTGCTCACATGTTCATATTTCATAATTGGTGATCAGTTTGAGCCTTTGCTAGCATGTGCGCTTCAGTTGTGTCATTGGACCTATACTGTGTAGAGCATCTTTGCATTCTCTTGACTATATTCCTGAAGCTGCTAACTTGCATTTTGACACATATGCATTTTGGAAGGAGGAGAACTTCTCTTGTTGGTAGGAGAACTTCTCTGGTTGACACTTTTGATGGTGCATTTTCTGAGGGGGAGAAAATTGCTTTCGGTTCCTTATGCTTGATGGTGCATTTTCAACTAAGGGGGAGAATTTGCAAATCATATGCTTCCTTGTGTCCAACTAAGTCATATGCTTCCTTGTGTCCAACTAAGGGGGAGTGTTTTAGTTGCGTGCACTATTCGAGGGGGAGTTTGACCGTAAAGTTTTGGTTTCGAGCTTTCGTGCTAGTTGTGTTGAGCCTCTGTGCCTCTATCTTGAGGGACTAGCACTTTGCTTCGATTTTTCAAAATGGTATTTGCTAGCGGTGTTGAGCCTATTCTACCTCTTCTTGAGGGCTAGCTTTGTTTTTCTTGATGTTCAGTTGATTTTTCAATTGGTGTCGAGTTTTCCTGCTAGCGGTGTTGAACCTGTTCTACCTCTTTTTGAGGGCTAGCTTTGCTTTGCTTGGTTGCGTCGAGCCGTTGCCCATGTCTTTGGGAACCAAGTTGTTCTGCTCTTTCCACTTGACCTTCTTCGGCTTTGCTATGCTTTTGGGTCATTTGGTCGAGTTCTCTCTTCCTCTTTCTTCCTTCCTTCTTTCTATTATGATTTGTGTTGGTAGTTGACAATGCACTCATCAAGGGGGAGATTGCGGATACATGGGTGTATGCCGAGTCTCTGAGTGATGAGTGATTGTCAACTGGGATAATGCGCATGTTCTTTGGCTTGTGTTGTGCAGGTGTCGAGCACGCAGACAGTGATCAGAGGCAAGGTGAAGGTCAAGTAGAGACGTGCCGTGCCGATGGACCGAGAGTGGCGAAGGGCGGACGTGAGGCTTGGACTGAGGGACCGGTGGCCCGAGGATCAGCTGTGGTGGCTGGCAGCCTGGGACAGCGACGAGCGGAGACTTGCGGGCACGGTGTTGCTTGGGTCGAGGACCTGGGGACACGTGTCGGTGGACAGGGTGCACGGGCGGTGCATCCCTTCTACAGTTTCGGTTTGGTGGTAGAGCCAGAGAAAAACCATCGGGAGGACGGTTTCCAGGTTTGGGCCTCAAAACCTGGGCGCGGATGGTTTCCGAGTTTGGCCACAAAACTCGGGCTGAGGACGGTTTTCCAGGTTTGGGCCTCAAAACCTGGGTGCTGCGGGTTTGCTAAGTTTGGGCCACAAAACTCAGGCTACGTGGGCTGGTTTCCCGGTTTGGGCCACAAAACCGGGGGTTGGCTGTGAAGGCTGGTTTCCCAGTTTGGGCCACAAAACCGGGGGGTGCGACGTCCGAGAAAAGGGCGGCAGAGCGGTGGCGGCACGTGGCGGCAATCGGGAGGTTGCGTCGAAGCAACGCTACGAGTTGTGCGGGCGTGGCCGTCGGATCCACCTACCATCGAGTTGGTCCAGAATAACCTTAGGGTTTAGCTGGTTCGCTCTGTAAGTAGTTAGGGGTAGAGTGGGAATTAGGAATAGTTAGAATTAGGATAAGTAGGGGGAGACACCCACCTCCCCATCTATCTCAGCCATTTGCTCTTTGCTTCTAGGTTTTCCTGCTCTCCCTCTCCCCTGCTGTAGCGAACCTGAGATCCACAGAGAAGAGAACAATACCTCTGTGCCCGTGAGATTTTGAGGAAGTGAGACCGTAATCTCACTGTTGTAGCGTGTGGTAGGCACACCGTTGCAAATTCGTGGCTGTGATTCGCGTTTTGTTCGTGTTCTTCGCGGAATCCTTTTTCTCCACGCTTTTCCCGTTGATCGATCTTTTTGTTCAGTGCGTCTATTGCGAATCTGTTTGAACCAAGTTGTTCTAGATCGTGAGGCACTTCTTTCCACCGAAGGAAATCATCTCTAACCTCACGAGCTAGTAGATCGGTCGATTTTTGTCTTGGATCGGTTTTTGCTCTTTTGGTCTCGATTTCTTCCGATTCACCAATTTGGAGTTAGGTTCGAGCCATGATTCTCTTGGGATAGCTCACTAACATCCTTGGAACTCCTCTTACCAAGTCTAAGCCTCAGTGCTTTTGATTCGGAGGAGATCGGGTGATTTTCGCGGAAGAACAGTGCAGTATCGGGACCATCGGATGCTGTGTTCTTGAGCATCGGACGCTGAGTCTTTTCCATCGGAGCGTCCGGTGCCACGTGTCATCTGATAGCTCTTTTGAAGGAGCATCGGACGCTGACCATCGGAGCGTCTGTTGCCATCGGACGCGCCGGGGGTCAAGCATCGGACGCTAGGGTTTCACTGTAGCAGCGTCCGATGCCTGTCCAGTAAGGTTCCAGAGAGGTCCTGTTTGCATCGGACGCGTCTGGTGCTTTGCCATCGGACGCTGCCAGCGTCCGATGCACCCAGCTGTGCACTGTTTTGTTCGCCGATTGATCGTTCGACTTCGGATTTGGTTTTGGGTTTTTGCGTTGGATTTCTGACTTTGTGCTCTACAGAAACAGGGCTTTCCGCTTTGCAAAAAACGCCTGAATCCCCCTGGCGTTGCTCGGGGGAGGTTGAGGTTACCCAAAGTCCATCTTGTCACTAGTTGACTCGCGTTGATTTGGGTGAGAGAACTTTTGTGGTGTCCCGCTGTGTTCCTAGGGAACATCCACCCATTCTCTTAGGTCGTGGACATCATGTGTGTAGGCTTTGCTCTTGGGGTTGATTTTGTTGGGACAAAGGCCAGAATTTCAGAAGAAATTTTAGGCTCCCATTCACCCCCTACCCCTCTGGTCGCTTTCTGGTTGCATTCTCAGTCCTTCACCCACACAGATTTGATTCCTAATCCTTGGAGAGAAACTCTCTAACCAAGAACCAAACATATGGTCTGCACAAAACCGGTTGTTGAATATTCAAAGTGATAAATACCGAGCTCCACATAAACTTCGCAATGCAATATGACAATCAAAGAAGATGTGCTCAATAGTTTTCTCCAAGCCACAAAAATAACACTTGTGCATCCTTTTGAACCCTTAATTCTTAACCAAATTATCCTTGGTTAAAACTACACCTCTTTTAAATACCTATCAAAGAGGCAAAGAAAAAGCTTAGCACTCCAAAACACATAAGTATATACACCATGATAGATGGTATACATTATATTTTATACAGCTAGTGCATGTAGGCTATCAACTTAAGCGTCATTCGAAAAAGAAGAAGGAGAAGCGGCGCCTAGCCTCCTCGAACTAGTGGACCACTCATATAGTCGTAATATTGTACTGCCTCCGTCCAAAAAAAAACACACAATTATAGAAAACGATCAAACTATTTTAACTTTGCTCAAGTTAATTTATAGTAAAATAGTATTAATATTTATATTTTAAAATAAATTTATTATAGAAATATATTTTACAACTAACTAAGAGCACTCCCAATGCAAAAACCATAGTAGTTTCTATAGAAATTAAATACACTGCCACATAAGCATTTTGCTGAGGTGGCATACTATTTATTGATGAGAGAGAAGGAAAAAGGAAGAAACGACGTCTACCTAAGAAACGACGTCTTCGCCTGACCCGAGACGAAAGAAACTACTCCGCTATGCGTTGGGGCGGACATCGTCGTTTCTTTCAGATCCCGTGCGCTTCCTTCCGCTCGCGCGCCGTTGCCCGCAGAGCTCGCGGCCATCTCCTCCTGGCTTGCTGCGGCCGGGTGGAGCTCGCGCATGGCCAACCGCGCCGCCGCCGCCCACAGAGCTCGCGCCTGCCCCGCCCAGTTCGCCGCGTTCGTCTGGCGCCACCATCCATGGAGTTTCTGACTGCAGAGGCTCGCGTATGGCGGTTGCTGGCATCGGTAGTCTCCATGAACGGACGCGTTGAGTAGCACCTCCACGACCATGCAGGCCCTGCAAGACGCAAGGTGCCCAGCCGGTTTGGAGCCTGGGATTGGGACTCCGCGTCGCCGCGTCGGCGTCGACCACTGGGCGCCGCACTGCTGGACCCAGCTGCTGGGAGGAGTTCGTGAAGACGGAGTTGCTGGAGGCAACAACGGAAGGGGAGCGCTCTGTAAATTTCTGCATCGTAGGTAACTAACTGTCTGATGCACGAGTATATGGAGCAGAGGATCCGATGAATGGACGTTGATATTTTTAGCTAGACTAGCTAAATGCCCGTGCGTTGCAACGGAGAAAAAAATTAAGATAATGTAAGTATGTGAACGTGTGTTAGAGTATAATTTGTAACATCACTATTACATGAGTCTCCATGAAAAATGAGCAATTAGAGTATAATTCACATTTTGATGTTAAACCAAAACAATCTGGTGTGTGTTCCACAGAAGGGATATATATTGGACACTGTATGCAATGATGAGAACAATAATGATCACCTAAGCCAAAAGGCACATAGGTAATTGTAGCGGTGAAGTTATTGGAATTTCTAGCATCTTCATATGCTACAACTGAATTTAGTACATGGTACACTTCCTAATTTCATATCAGGCCCCAAATCCGTTTGTCCTATTTCCCAAGATTTTTTTTTATAGTTTTGATATAGGCAGTTTGTTATTACTATTCATATGGACCGTAAAATGACATCTGTTTTCTAGGTACTACCAAATTATGACTTTCTTCTAAATGCAAAATGCGGTGATGCAACCTGCAGGCTTGAATAGCCGATCAATTGTAAACTCACATCCGGGGATGCTTGCACCCATGGCCGCCAGGTAGACTTAGCCATCATCAGAGATGACTGCTCTGGTTTGCATTGATGGATATAGGTTATGCCAGGGATGATGGTGTCTGGTTTGCACATGGTAAAGACAATAGCAAGAAATATTGTTAGCAAGCATCCACATTGTTATCTTTTTTTTATGAAACTGTAAAAGAGCTATTCGTATACAGGTATATTCAGATTTTACGGCACTTGTTGGGATCAAAACCTATAAGTACTTGGAAATAACAAGGCCATTTCTTAGCACCTTCTGAGCACGTAACTTTGCTTCCTTCTGGATACACACTGATAAGTCTTTTGAGTTTCATAGAAAAAAAATAAGGTTAGAGAACAATTTTCATATACACTAATAAATAGCGCCCTACTCAAAAATACTTGTTCGTCTGAAGATTGCATTAGCCTTGTTTTTTCATGGAAAAAAAGGCATGGTGATATATATATATTACCTCTTCATGGAGTTTAGAAACAATCATCGTAGGTATGGCCTGAGTGACAGCTCTGACCTAAAACAGTTTCTAAAACAAATGAATAGATATTTTTATACTCCCTTCGTTCTAAATTATAAGTCGTTTTGATGTCTTTGGTACATTATATATATATATATTAATTATTTGTGGAAAACTCCATTCATCATTAATTGATCATATGTATTAATGCCAAAGAAACTACATAATCAAGTACTCCTATTGATGTACCATACTCCATACGTGAGTCAATAATGCAAACCTGATAGTATTCGAGAATCAGATTTGACCTCAATTAGGAATCGGGTGTTGCATTTAGGTGATTCAGATTCAGGATAACCTCTTTCCTAACCATGCAGTTTTAACATACAGGTGAAGTTATGGGCATTAGAGATCAACATGATGAGCTGCTGGGCATCATATATAAACACAACAAATTGTTGCGTGATCAAACCAACAAGGAAAAATCAGGTACTGGTAAGAAAAAAAAAGAAAAAGTCATCCAGCAGCGTCGTGCAGGTGAAGCGCGAGGCCATCACAACTATGGCCCTGTTTGGAACGCGGGAAAATTTCCCCGTTCCTGTGTTTTTCCTGTGAAATTGAACTGATTCCTGTGAAATTCCTGCATGATTCCTGTGAAATTCCTGCGTTCCAAACAGGCCCTACAAGAGTGGATACGGGCAACATAGAGGAAAGGTGCCAAAGGCATAGGGGAAATGTGCGGATGATGCAGTTGCAGTTGGCTGTAGATGGGTCCGTGAGTTCGTCACCTGTAGGAGCCTGGTGACGGCGGCACGGGCGGAGGACGGAGGCGAGCGAGGTCCTTCTCGGCGTGGCGCTTGGCGCGGACCGGGGACTCGAGGCAGGACGTGTCGGGGAGCCGGAGTGCGGCCTGGCTCTCGGTTGTGTGGTGCCTGAGGTCGAGCAGCGCTTTCCAGTACGCGCCATGCGTGCCGGCAAGTGTCGGGGGACCACAAAAGGGTACCCCCAATCAACGCAAAACAAATAAGTTAAACTTAGAGCACCAATTAATAAGAGACCAAACTAGTCTAACCCCCTAAAAAACCAACCCCTCGAGGCCTACAACGCTGACCCACCAAGCTGAAGCCCGAAAACCCATTAAGCGGGAGTAGGCCGCGCTGGCCCTCCAAGCCAGGCCTCGTGTGAACGCTCGTTCTCCGTCTCGCCTGACCCCTCCAAGCCAGGCCTCGGGCGAACGCTCGTTCTCCGTCTCGCCAGAGCCCTCCAAGCCAGGCCTCGGGTGAACGCTCGTTCTCCATCTCGCCCGAGCCCTCCAAGCCAGGCCTCGGGTGAACGCTCGTTCTCCGTCTCGCCCGAGCCCTCCAAGCCAGGCCTCGGGCGAACGTTCGTTCTCCGTCTCGCCCGTCCGAGCCCTCCGAGCCAGGCCTCGGGCTGGCGCTCGTTCTCCGTCTCGCCCGAGCCCTCCGAGCCAGGCCTCGGGCTGGCGCTCGTTCTCCGTCTCACCCGAGCCCTCCGCGTCAGGCCTCGGGCGAGCTCTCCACTACCCTTCAAGCCTCCCGCAAGAAGGAAGCTCCCTGCTTCTCAGCTCTAACAACCGTACCAGCCCCATACTGCGCATTTAATGCGTCCACCTACTCCGGTCACATCCTCTGGTACACAACGTGTGCCACAGTGAACCGGACCCAGAGTCAAGCCTCCTTTTTCACCGCAAGCATGGGAAAAAAGGCACAAGTACAACACTATTACGTCATGCCCTGCACTATAGCACACTCGAGCCACATCTCGAGACCTGGATTCCCGCTGCACAGCCGAGTTTTCCGGGACTTGCCCGTACCTGCGGGGGCTCGAGCCCCCCCCCCCCCCCCCCGAAGGGGCCGCCTCGAGGTCGGCCCTGCGCCCCTCGAGCCCTGACTGCTTTCATGATATTGGAGGACAGGTGCCCCAAGACCCAAAGGGACCCTGACACGTCCTGTACGTGCCGGAATGGGCGCTGCACGACCTCCACGTCGCCACGCCTCTACGTCCGCGCCCGGAATGGAGGCCACGCTTCAAGGACGCCTCAACAGCAACACCCACACCGGCTCCAGTGACCCCGACAAGACAGACTTCCTACCCTTCGCCGTATTGGGCGTTGTATATGCCGCTCCTGTGTAACCCTGGCCTCCTCTTGGTCTATAAAAGAGGACACCAGGGCCCTTCACGCACACGTCTGGACGAGTCCATACGAGTCCACACACGACACACATACGAGTCCGGACTCTCGTCCACGCTCATTGAGCTTGTATCGCCCCTGTACAAGCACTTAGGTGCAAGTAATACAAGAACCTCCTCCCCCGCTGGACGTAGGGCCTTCTTTGCCCGAACCAGGATAAACCCTTGTGTCATCTTGCATCACCATCCAGGAAGAGAGCACGCGATCATATTACTAGTTGGTGTCATACCCCCGGGGTCGAAACACCGACAGTTGGCGCGCCAGGTAGGGGGCTTCGCGTGTCGGAAGTCGATTTCTCGTTGTTTTCTGGATGGCTTCTCCCACTCCTTCGTTCTCTGCTGGTGCCATCATCTGGTTCGGGAGCCTCGAGTTCCTGGCCACCGGCAGCGGCATTGAGCTGACCCTGCTCTCCACAGAGAGCCCGATTGGAGGGCGTGTCACGCCACCCCGCGCGGGGGGCGTGGCGCGTCGCCCGCACCACCACGCGGCGCCACCTCGTGAGCGGCGCCGTCGTCACCACCGTCGCCAGGCACAGGCGGCGCCCACAGCATACGCCCACTTCCCCGTGGCCGGCACAGAGTCCCCGAGGAGGAACCTGCCCGGCGCACGACCGGAGACTTCTAGGGCGCGCGCGCACTCTCTCAGCCAGTTCGCGTTCGTCATGCGCACGGACCGGGAGCCTGGCCAGAGGCCCCCGAGCCGTGCTCCGTCGACACCACATGGCTTCCTCCCGCACGGGATGTACCGCGCTCGACGCCAGCGGCACCCGTTCGGCCTCAACAACTCCGCAGCTGTCTACGCCCACCACCTCGACAAGCGCCGTCAGGACCGAGCGGCGGCAGAGCGGGAGGAACGTCCGGGCGTAATCCTACGAGCCACCACCGACCTGGAGATCGTCTATCCCACGCACGTCGACCGCGGCATCTCACGTGCCGTCGAGCCACCCCGGCGAGCCACCGTCGGAGAGTGGTACCGCGAGCTGCAGTCCCAGCACGAGCCAAGGCGGTGCGACATCAATAGCTCTGACTCCGACGAGTACGACTACCACGACCCTAACCTCTGGGATCCCACCAGGGAGTGCTTCCAGCTCGAGGGGGTCGTGGACGATGCCGAGGACGACGGCGACGACGACACCAGGCCGGCGCTCAACCTCGAAGAGCCCGGAGACGTGGCTGCGGCAGGCGGACCACACGTTCGGGGGAGGGACGAACCTCCGGGACCGGATGCACCACCTTGGCACAACGACGACCGGGCGGCGCAGCTCACGCAGCTGCGGGAGGCGATCAACAAGGCTGAGGAGGACCGACAACGCCTGCTGCAGCTCGAGCAAGCTCTTGTGCAGGAACAAGCCCAACCTCGAGGCGCCAGCGCACGTGGCCGCGCACGAGAGGTCCACCGGCAGATCCACGAGGACGGGGCACCAGCACGCCCCGAGGTTCGCTTCCCGCGAGCCGGACAGAATGTGGTGGCGGCCGCGATGCTGCTCCGCGATCTACCCACCATCTCCAACCCTGACGCCAGGCGCATGCTCGGGGAAATGAAGAACCTCCTCGAGACAGCCGCTCTGCAGCAGGCCGAGAGCTCAGCCTCGCGCCGGCGCGGAGCGGCCTCGGGGAAGCCAGCAGACACGCCCCGCAACGAGCGTGAGACGTCCGTCCACCAGCCGGACGCCTCTCGAGCCAGGCCAGTCCGGGAGCGGATCGTCGACAACCGGCCACCTCGAGACCCCAATGACGCCCGCAACAACATCAACCGCCGGTGCAAGGACAAAGGGGCCGAGGAGCGTGGCTATAACGCCCATCGAGAAGGACGCTACGACAGTGACGAGGACCGGCAAGCCCTCGAGCCCCCGGGCCCCAGGGTCTTCAGCCGGGCCATCCGCAGCTCGACCCTCCCCGATCGCTTTCGACCACCGACCAACATCGTGAAGTACGACGGGGAGGTCGAGCCCAAGCTATGGCTCTCCGACTTCCGCCTGGGCTGCCAACTGGGCAGGGCGAAGAGCGACGACCGCGTGATCATACGCCAGCTCCCACTCTACCTCTCGGACACCGCCCGTCGGTGGCTCGAGGGGCTCCCGCCGGATCAGATCCACGACTGGGCCGACCTAGTTAGGGTCTTCGATGGGAATTTCAAGGGGACTTGCGTGCGCCCAGGCAATCCCTGGGATCTACGACATTGCAGACAGACAGCGGACGAGCCCCTCCGTGACTTCGCTCGGCGATTCTCGAAGCAGCGCCTCGAGCTCCCCCACGTGTCTGATGAGGATGTCATCTCAGCGTTCCTCGCGGGCACGACATGCCAAGAGCTAGTCCACGAGCTAGGGCGCTACCATCCCAGGATGGTCGAGGATCTAATGGATCGTGTCACCAGCTTTGCGTCAGGCGACGAGGCAGTGGGGGCCTTCTTTGGCCGCTCCACAGACAAAGGTAAGGCGGTGGCCACGCCGGAGGGCTCGAGCAAGGGCAACAACGTCAAGAACCGCAACAACGACAACAAAAAGAAAAAGAACAAAGGCAAAGGTCAGAAGGCGAAGCGCGACGCCGATGACGACGACGATGAAGAAGTGCTTGTGGGCGCCCTCGAGCATAAGAAGCTTCGAGGCCCCCCTGACGGGGCTGTCTTCGACAAAATGCTCAAGGACCCATGCCCTTATCACAAGGGTCCCACGAACCACAAGTTGAAGGACTGCCGAATGATGAAGGGCTTCTACTCCAAGCTCGGCGACAAGAAGGAAGACGCGCCTAAGGGCAAGGACAACAATCGACGCAACGGCGGGGACGCGGACGGCAACTTCCCCCCGGTGCGCGACTGCTACATGATCTACGGGGGCCCAACCGTCGGGCTCTCATCTCGAGAGAGAAAGAAGGAGCGCCGGGAGGTCTTTACACTCCGCCATGACGCCCCCCGGTATCTTGACTGGTCTGATGCACCGATCACGTTCGACCGTGACGACCATCCGGACCATGTCGTGAATCCGGGGGCATACCCCCTCGTCGTCGACCCCGTCATCATCGACGTACGGTTCTCCAAGGTATTGATGGATGGGGGCTCGAGCCTCAACATCATATACCTTGAGACCCTCGACCTCCTAGGGATTTCGAGGGACCAGCTCCGACCCAGCGTCGGGGGGTTTCACGGAGTTGTACCAGGAAAGAAGGCCCACCCCCTCGGGCGCATCGACCTACCTGTTTGCTTTGGCACGCCAACCAACTTCCGCCGGGAGACACTCACCTTCAAGGTGGTTGGGTTCCAAGGGACCTACCACGCCATCATCGGCAGGCCTGGCTACGCCAAGTTCATGGCGGTCCCCAACTACACATACTTGAAGCTCAAGATGTTGGGGCCGAAAGGGGTCATCACCATCGACACCTCCTACGAACACGCATACCACTGCGATGTGGAGTGCGTCGAGCGTGGAGAGGCCAACGTCCAAATCGACTCGCTCGAGGCCCTGGCTGCCCTGGCCACCGAGGCCCCTGAAGCAAAGCACCACGTCGGCACCTTCGAGCCGGCAGAGCACACCAAGCAGATACCCGTCAACCCGACCTCGACCAACGGCAAGACGCTGGCCATCAGTGCCAGCCTCGAGCCTAAATAGGAAGCAGTGCTCGTCGATTTTCTCCGCGCGAACATCGACATGTTTGCGTGGAGCCCCTCGGACATGCCAGGCGTACCGAGGGGAGTCGCCGAGCACACCTTGGAGATCCAGGCCGGGTCCAGACCGGTGAAGCAACGCCTGCGCCGCTTCGACGAGGAAAAGCGTAGGATCATCGGCGAGGAGGTGCACAAGCTTTTGGCGGCTGGATTCATCAAGGAGGTATTTCACCCAGAGTGGCTAGCTAACCCTGTACTAGTTAGGAAAAAGAATGGAAAAATGCGGATGTGTGTAGACTACACTGGTCTGAATAAAGCATGTCCAAAAGTTCCATTTTCTTTACGTAGAATTGATCAGATTGTCGATTCCACTGCGGGGTGTGAAGTACTTTCATTTCTCGATGCGTATTCCGGCTACCACCAGATTAAAATGAAAGAATCCGACGAGCTCGCTACCTCTTTTATTATGCCTTTTGGTATGTATTGCTATGTTACGATGCCCTTTGGCCTTCGAAACGTCGAGGCAACATATCAGCGTTGTATGCAGCATGTCTTTGGCGAACACATAGGCAAAACCGTCGAGGCCTACGTCGATGACATCATGGTTAAGACCAAGGAAGTCGGGGACCTCGTCAGTAATCTCGAGACCACGTTCGAGTGCCTTTGGGCCAAGAATGTGAAACTCAACCCCGAGAAATGTGTTTTCGGTGTGCCTCGAGGCATGCTACTTGGCTACATCGTCTCACAACGGGGGATCGAGGCCAACCCCGAAAAGATCTTAGCAGTCACGAGGATGGGCCCAATTCGAGATCTCAAGGGCGTACAGAAAGTGACAGGCTGTCTAGCCGCTCTCAGCAGGTTCATCTCGAGGCTGGGGGAAAGGCACTGCCCCTCTACCGCCTGCTAAAGAAAACGGAATGCTTTGCGTGGACCGTCGAAGCCGAGGAGGCCCTAACCAAGTTGAAGGGGTTGCTGACTTCCGCGTCAATTCTCGTGCCACTACGACCAGCTCAGGGTAATGATCCCCCCGAGCCTCTCCTCCTCTACGTGGCCGCAACCACCCAGGTGGTCAGCGCGGTCGTAGTCGTCGAGAGACACGAGGAGGGTCACGCGTTACCAGTCCAACGGCCGGTGTACTTCATCAGTGAGGTGCTCTCCGAGGCCAAGATCCGGTACCCACACATCCGGAAGCTGCTCTACGGTGTCGTCATCACAAGGCGCAAGCTCCAGCACTATTTCCTCGCTCATCCCATGATGGTGGTATCGTCCTTCCCCCTCGGAGAGATCATCAATAACCGGGAGGCCACGGGGCGCATCGCCAAGTGGTCTGCCGAGCTGATGGGGGAGGCCATCACTTACGCTCCGCGAAAAGCCATCAAGTCGCAAGCGCTGGCGGACTTCGTTGCTGAGTGGACCGACACACAGCTCCCGCTGGCACAAATCCAAGCCGAGCTCTGGACTATGTACTTCGACGGGTCCCTCATGAAGACAGGGGCAGGCGCAGGCCTGCTCTTCATCTCACCCCTCGGAGTTCACATGCGCTACCTACTGCGCTTGCACTTCCCTGCCTCCAACAACGTCGTTGAGTACGAGGCCCTCGTCAATGGGCTGCGCATCGCCCTCGAGCTTGGGGTTCGACGCCTCGATGTTCGAGGGGACTCGCAGCTCGTCATCAACCAGGTCATGAAGGCCTCAAGCTGCATCGATCCCAAGATGGAAGCTTACTGCGGAGAAGTGCGCAAGCTAGAAGACAAGTTCTACGGCCTCGAGCTCAACCACATCGCTCGAAAGTACAACGAGGCCGCAGACGAGCTGGCTAAGTTAGCATCCATGCGTGGCACGGTCCCACCAGATGTCTTCTCGAGGGACATTTTCGAGCCATCCGTCAAAATCGGCCCGGGGGCTGGCCCCTCGACGCCACCCCTCAAGCCGGACACGGGGGCTCGACCTTCAACGCCATCCCTCGAGAACGACCCCTCGACATCCGCTGAGGCGATGCAAATCAACGCACCCGCCTCTTCTTCATCACGACCCCTCGACTGGCGGACGCCCTTCCTCGACTACCTGACGCAAGGCGTGCTACCAGAAGACAAGACGGAGGCCGGACGCGTCGCTCGAAGGGCCAAGACCTACGTCATCTACGGCGACGAACGAGAGCTATACCGTCGAAGCCCATCAGGAATCCTTCAGCGCTGTATCCCCCTCGAAGAAGGACGCAAGATCCTCGACGACATGCACTCGGGGGCTTGCGGCCATCACGCAGCGCCAAGGACCTTGGTGGGGAACGCCTTCCGCCAAGGCTTCTACTGGCCAACCGCCATTGGAAACGCCAAGCGCCTGGTTCGAGCATGCCAAGGGTGTCAGTTCTACGCCAAGCAAACGCACCAGCCCGCGCACGCCCTGCAGATGATCCCCATCACTTGGTCGTTTGCCGTCTGGGGGCTCGACCTCGTAGGGCCCCTCAAAATGACAAATGGAAAGTACACGCATGTGCTCGTGGCCGTCGACAAATTCACCAAGTGGATCGAGGCTAAGCCTATAGGCGACCCCACCTCCCAGAAGATCGTCGAGTTCATCTCCGACATCATGTACTGGTTTGGGGTGCCTAACGTCATCATTACCGACAATGGCACACAATTCACAGGCAAAAATTTCATCAACTTCTGCGACGACAACAACATCCGCGTGAACTGGGCCTCGGTCGCATACCCTCAATGCAACGGGCAGGTCGAGCGCGCCAACGGCATGATACTCCACGGGCTGAAGCCGAGGCTGTTCAAGACCCTCAACAATTTTGGAAAGAGGTGGGCTGCAGAGCTCCCCTCGGTGCTGTGGGGCCTCAGGACTACGCCGAGTCGAGCCACTGGGTTCACTCCATTCTTCCTAACCTACGGCGCCGAGGCTGTCTTGCCTACGGACCTCGAGTACGGCTCCCCTCGACTTCGAGCCTACAACGAGCAAACTAACGGCGAGAGGCTCGCCAACGCCAAGGACCAGCTCGAGGAGGCTCGAGACGTGGCGCTCATCAACTCCGCGCGCTACCAGCAAACACTTCGACGCTACCACGACAAGCACGTGCGCAAAAAAGGACCTGGAGGTGGGGGACCTCGTGCTTCGACGGCTGCAAGATAATCGAGGGCGCCACAAGCTCACCCCTCCATGGGAGGGCCCATACACTGTAGCTGAGGTGCTCAAGCCAAGAACATACAAGCTCTACGACGGTCAAGGCAGGATCCTGGCGAATGCGTGGAACATATCTCAGCTACGTCGCTTCTACCCTTAAGGGCCTCGAGGCCTTCTACATTTTGTTGCTTTGTACAAACATGTCAAATATGAATGAACAAACTCGTGCACTATCGTTCATTTTACTTAGCAACTTAAGGTAGCCTCGACCCTGCCTTACTCAGGGTCGAGCCTCCCTCGGGGGCTGACACGGGGGGACCCCCCCCCCGGACTCCGGAAAAAGCGCGCTTTTCTTTTCAAAAATTTGACCCTCATCTCGATTCGTATCTCGAGCGTACTAGCAACGTCTAAGTCCGTAGATACCTCGAGCCTCCAAGAGGCGGGGGGCGTCGACGTAGACGGCCACCCACGCCCCCGGGCTATGGTACCCTACCTATGCCTCCCCTCGAGGAACTCGTGACGCGTATCGAAAGAACACAGACCAAGCCGGTAAAAACTCGAGCTAGCGACAAAGAGAAATGGTCGAATAAATTTGAAAAGAAAACAACTTCTTTAAATAAATAAAGTCATACGCATATGATTGGCCTCGACAGGCCATAAGTCATGACATGATTTTTTACAAGGGCCTCAACGCCCAAATTTGGCACGCAAGCCTCATTCCTCATCAGTCTGGAACTCCTCCTCAAGATCTTCTGCTGCGGGCTCAGCCTCGACGTCCGGGCCAGGAGGAGGGGGGCATCTACACCACTGTCTGCATCGGGAGGCAGCACGTCCTCCTCAAAGAGCTTGGCGAGCGCCGCCCCCGGCCTCTCCACCTTCTCCAGGATCTTGTCGACGCGGCGGTCGTTCCACTCTTCGTCCTTCCCCTCGATCTCAACGAAGCCCTTGGCAACGACGTTGACCGGGTAGCGGAAGCCGGAGCGGATGGCCGCGAGCGCCTGCTTTATGCCATGGTGGAGAGCGCTCTTGACACGGTCCCGTGCGGCCATGTCGAAGAAGCACAGGGCATCGACCAAGGCGTCGCCTCGAGCCACCGCGCCCTCTGCCGTGGCCACTGGGTCGGCACCCCACGTGGAGCAGAGCCTGTCAAGGGTGCCGCACGCCCGCTCCGCCACCATGGTCTCACCCTGGAGTTGCTCCGCGAGAGTCTGATTCGTCTCGCGGAGCTCCTCGGCGGTCTTCTCCAGATCTGTGCAACAAACAAAAAGAGTAAGTCCGCGGCGTGGCAAGAATCCCGAAATCAAAGCAAGACAAAGCCTGAAGATTATGACAGTACCTTGGCAGTGCACGCCCAGAGCGTCAAAGTCGCTGGTAAGGACCCTGACGCGCTGCTCGAGTGTATGCTTTTGGGACAGCACGTCAAGTTTTCGCCCTTAAGCTCCTCGACCAACTTGCCCGTTTGCGCAAGGGCCAGATCCTTCTTGATCACTGAAAGGTCCTAAATGGCTAGAGGGGGGGTGAATAGCCTATAAAAATTCTACAACAACACTTAACAGACTTGTTATACAACTAAATTGGCGTAGCAAAGATAGCGCTAGCTCTACAAAAGTGCAAGCCACCTATCCACAATATGAATCACTACACAGATAGAAAATCTAGAATAGCAACAACATATAAATAATACTTGCAAGAATGTAACAAAAATAAGTACAAGAGATAGGAGTGTGTTATACCGATCCGGCAAAGAGATTAATAATGAATATCAATGAATACCACGGAGACAAGTTGACACAATAATTTTTCCTCCGAGGTTCCCTTGCTTGCCGGCAAGCTACGTCCCCGTGTAGCGATACACCCACTTGGAGGTTCACGCGCTAATAGGCATCACACGCCTAACCCTTAATAGGGTGCCGCACAACCAACACAAGATGGGGATCCACAAGCTACGAGCAATCCACTAGAGTTACCTTTGGCGCTCCGCCGGGGAAGGTACAAGAACCCTTACAAATCACCGGGAGATGGCCACGAACAATCACCACTCGTGCCTAATCTCCTCCGCTGCTCCAAGCCGTCTAGGTGGCGGCAACCACCAAGAGTAATAAGAATATCCGCAGCAACCACAATCGCCAAGTGCCACTAGATGCAAACTCACAAGCAAATGCACTTGGATCTCTCGATCTCACTTGGATTCGCACGAACAAGCAAAGAGATCGGAGGGAGGGATTAGATCTTACTCAAGAGGATGTTCAAGAAGTCAGAGAGTCAAGAAGCCCCCCCAAAGGCGGCCATGTTCAATATATAGGGAAGGGGCGGCGGCGGCCCGAACCCTACCTTTCTGCGCTTGGTCGGTAGTACCGACCCCTCCTGGGCGGTACCACCGACAGAGTCAACTAGCCGTTTTCCCATATCCCGCTGATTTCGGCAAACCACCGACCCCTGGTCGTTCCTCCGAGGTCGGTAGTACCGATGTGATGGCGGTACTACCGCCAGGCCAAAAGGCGCCGCGACCAGAGAGCTCTGCGAAAACCAGTCACTACCGCCTTGCGTCGGTACCACCGTGGGCGGTAGTACCGAGGTAATGGCGGTACTACCGGCAAGCCATTTTTCAAAAACAACAGAGAGCCTCGCGAAAAACCAGCCACTACCGACCTTGCGTCGGTACCACCGTGGGCGGTAGTACCGAGGTAATGGCGGTACTACCGGAAAGCCATTTTCAAAAACAACAGAGAGCTCTGCAAAAACTCGCCAACCACCGACCTTGGTCGGTAGTACCGGGCGCGGTACTACCGAGGTAATGGCGGTACCACCGCTAGGCCAAAAACGCCCCATCACAGAGAGGTTTGCACGCTGCCTCCTTGGGCGGTACCACCGACCCCTCCTGGTCGGTACCACCGGCTTCACACAGAAAAAACCATTTCATCTCTGAGTTGATCCAAAACTATTTCAACAACTTCTCCTTTGCAAATGTGCTAACACCACCAAGTGTTTATCATTTTGTGCAAGTGTGTTAGCATTTTCACAATCATTTTCAAAGGATTCGAGTTAGCACACTAGGTCCTAATGCATATGCATGTATGAATTCACCTAGTGGCACTTGATAACCGCGATCACTGAGATATTCCCCTCTTAATAGTACGGCTATCTATCCTAAACGCACTCACACCCTCTATGGTGTCTTGAGTGCCAAAACAAAATTCCTATTTATACCTTTGCCTTGATCTCCATAGGATTTTGCTTTTCTCTTCTTCGTCTTCCAAATGTGAGGCACTTGATCTATCTTTTGGCCATCACCACCAATATCATGATCGTCATTTAGCTCCCACATATGGTGTGTACCAACCTAGCTCATAGCACTTCATGACATGGTTAGTACACTAGGTGACATCAATTACCCAAAACCAAACAAGGACTTTCAATCTCCCCCTTTTTGGTAATTGATGACAACCTTTTACAAAGATATATATTTGAAAAATTTGAATCACCTCTACTAGTATTAGCTCCCCCTACATATGTGCTATAGTGTTTGGTTCAAGTTCGGCACATATGCATAGATATGAAATGTGGGAGAGTAATACTATCAAATGATGCTAAGTTGTAAGAATGGACCTTTGAAGCGTGATACCAATCGGAGTTGCCAATTTTCATCATCCTTAGCACCATGGTTAGCTAGACTTAAAAACAAACACTAGATACCTCATGAGATCAACATTATATGAAAGGATCTAGTATCACTTGTAAAAGCAACTTACATCTAGCTACCACTTATGCATGCTAGTGCACAAATCATCATTCAAAATTTATTTCTAGCATACATCACACAAGCATGTGTATTGAATTTAAACTTATGCAATGCAATCACTCATATGAATATGCACATTCAAATGCAACAATAAGTTCATGAGCTTGCTCCCCCTACTTGTGTGCTCAAATTTTAATTGATCCTCCCTTTGTTATATATATCTATCTTAACCATTTCTCCCCCTTTGTCATTAAGTACCATAAAAGGCACACCAATTTTAGTAGGAGTTAAGTTAATCAATAGAGTGATCAAGTTCATAGTATGGTTCAACCTAGCAAACAAACATAAGATATTTAACACGGTTTGCTCTAGAGTAAGCTTCTTCACACATCTTTCAATGGTTATCTTACTCACATCGGTTAAACCCTTGAATGCTTGTTTCCAAGATCAAACACTAGGTTCACAAGCCCATAAACATGTCATATGCTACCACTAGATCATATCAAACATAGAAGCAATAGTGGTACCATATGTACATCCAAAGTATTTTATTTTCATGAATGAGCCTATAAGATGCAAGGAATGACTAAATGCACTAAACATATCCTTAGCAAGAATGAATGTCATGCCAAACAATTTTACCTTTGCTTTGTTGAAGGAGAGGCATGTCATATAACGGAGGGTGCATCAACTCATATTTGAGAAATCAAGTATATTCAATTCATTCCTTAGCTTGCAAAATCTCTTTTCATCAAGTGGCTTGGTGAATATATCGGCAAGTTGATCATCGGTACCAACACTCTCAATTGAAATATCACCCTTTTGTTGATGGTCTCTTATGAAGTGATGGCGAATGTCAATGTGCTTTGTTCTTGAATGTTGTACTGGATTGTTGGTGAGCTTCACTGCACTCTCATTGTCACATAGCAATGGTACTTGTTTGAATTTAATTCCAAAGTCATCCAAAGTTGCTTTCATCCAAAGTAATTGAGCACAACAACTTCCTGCGGATATGTATTCTGCTTCGGCGGTTGAAAGTGCAACACTGTTTTGCTTTTTCGATGACCATGATACAAGTGATCTTCCAAGTAATTGACATGTGCCCGATGTGCTTTTTCTATCAACTTTGCATCCTGCATAGTCGGAGTCCGAATATCCAATCAACTCAAAGTTTGACCCCTTGGGATACCACAATCCAACATTTTGTGTATGCTTCAAATATCTCAATATTCTTTTAGTTGCCTTCAAGTGACTCTCTCTTGGTGAAGCTTGAAATCTTGCACACATGCATACACTAAACATCACATCCGGCCTAGAAGCGGTCACATAAGTAAGCTTCCAATCATAGACCGATACAACTTTTGATCCACCATGTTGCCACTAGCATCACTATCCAAATGTCCATTTGTTCCCATAGGTGTACTAATAGCTTTTGCATCATCTAGACCAAACTTCTTGAGCATATCTTTGATGTACTTGCCTTGACTCACAAAAGTACCATTCTTCATTTGCTTGACTTGAAGACCAAGGAAGTAACTAAGCTCTCCAATCATAGACATCTCAAACTCATTTGCCATCATATTCCCAAACTCTTCACAAAACTCTTGGTTGGTTGACCCAAAGATAATATCATCAACATATATTTGCAACACAAACAAGTCTTTGCCAATCTTCTTGGTGAAGAGAGTAGTATCAACCTTGCCCATCTTGAACCCTTTAGAGAGTAGGAAATCTCTCAACCTCTCGTACCATGCTCTTGGTGCTTGCTTCAAACCATACAACGCCTTCTTGAGCTTGTAAACATGGTTGGGCTTCTTGTCATCTTCAAAACCGGGAGGTTGTTCTACAAATACTAACTCATTGATATACCCATTGAGAAATGCACTTTTGACATCCATTTGATATAACTTGATATTATGAGCACATGCATAAGCCAATAGAATTCTAATTGCTTCCATTCTTGCAACCGGTGCATATGTTTCTCCAAAATCAAGACCTTCAACTTGAGTGTAGCCTTGAGCTACCAATCTTGCTTTGTTTCTTACTACTATCCCATCTTGATCTTGCTTATTTCGAAATACCCATTTGGTTCCAATTACATTGTAATTCTTTGGTCTCTCAACAAGTTCCCAAACTTGGTTGCGGGTGAAGTTGTTTAGCTCTTCATGCATAGCGTTTACCCAATCAACATCCATCAATGCATCTTCTATCTTGGTTGGCTCAAATGATGACACAAAGAAAAATGCTCACAAAATGATGCCAATCTTGATCTTGTTTGCACACCACTTCTAATATCCCCAACAATTTGATCTATGGGATGATCCCTTGCAATTTGGTTGGTTGGAGGATTTGCACTTGATTGCTTGGTTGAGATGAACTAGCTTGTTGATCTTCACTAGCACTTGATTGATCATGAGAACCACTAGCTTGATTTGCATCAACTTGCACATTTGAGGAGAACATTTGGTCATCTTCTTCATCACATCCACTTGTCTTGGCCTAATATCACCAATATCCATATTCTTCATTGCATTTGACAATTGAGTGCCTCTCACATCATTAAGATTTTCATTTCCTTCTTGAGAGCCCTTAGTTTCATCAAATTCAACATCATGCACTTCTTCCATAATACCACTAGCCAAGTTCCAAACTCTATATGCTTTGCTTGTTGTTGAATATCCAAGTAAGAATCCTTCATCACATTTCTTCTCAAATTGCTCAATCTTGCACCTTTCTTCAATATATAACATTTGCAACCAAAAACTCTAAAGTATGCGATATTTGGCTTTCTTCCATTTAATAGCTCATATGGTGTCTTCTCTAGCATGCCATGGCAATAGAGACGGTTGCTACAATAGCAAGCCGTATTGATAGCTTCGGCCCAAAAGAATGACTGACATTGTATTCACTGAGCATAGACCTTGCCATATCAATCAAAGTTCTGTTCTTCCTTTCAACAATCCCATTTGATTGAGGAGTATACTTGGGTGAGAATTGATGTCTAATGCCAAAGTCATCACACAACTCATCAATTCTTGTATTCTTAAATTCACTCCCATTGTCACTTCTAACTTTCTTGATTGTTGTTTCAAACTCATTCTGACATCTCTTGACAAAGGTTTTGAAGATCTCAAAAGTTTCACTTTTATCACTAAGAAAGAAGACCCATGTGTATCTAGTGTAATCATCCACTATCACAAAGCCATATTTACTTCCACCGATGCTAGTGTATGTTGTTGGTCCAAATAAATCCATGTGCAATAACTCAAATGCTTTACTGGTACTCATCATGCTTTTCTTAGGATGGGTGTTACCAACTTGTTTTCCAGCTTGACAAGAGCTACAAAGTTTATCCTTCTCAAATGTGACATCTTTCAAGCCTCTAACTAAATCATGTTTCACTATTTTGTTCAACTGTTTCATTCCAACATGACCAAGCCTTCTATGCCATAACCAACCCAAACTGGACTTAGTGAATAAGCATGTTGACAATTGTGTTCCACTAGCATTGAAATCAACCAAGTAAAGGTTCTCATATCTAAATCCTTTAAATATCAAATTTGAGCCATCTACACTTATGATTTCTACATCATCAACTCCAAAAATGCATTTGAAACCAAGATCACACAACTGAGCAACTGACAGTAAATTGAAGTTCAAGCTCTCAACTAGCAACACATTTGAAATGCTCATGTCATTGGATATTGCAATCTTACCAAGCCCTTTAACCTTGCCTTTTCCATTGTCACCAAATGTGATAGAGTCAAAACCATGATTGCCACTTGAATTGATTGAATCGAACATTCTTGAATCTCCTGTCATATGTTGAGTGCACCCACTATCAAGCACCCAATGCCTTCCTCCGGCTTTATAGTTGACCTACAAGAACAAATCAATTCTTTTTAGGTACCCAAACCTTTTTGGGTCCTCCAAGATTAGTGACCAAACTCTTTGGTACCCAAATGGCTTTCTTCTTTGAGCCCACAATTGGTGCACCAATGAATTTAGCTTTCACACCATTAACACCTTTGGTAAGCAAATAGCAAGAATCAAACTGAATAGAGGATACATTAGCAATCTTGTTCTTGTTTTTGCAATATAGCTCTATATGCCCACTTTGCTTGCATCTAGTGCAAAACCGACCATTGCTCTTCACAAAACTAGTTTTGTGAGTAGCAAAGCCGCCTTGCCATTCTTGGGGGTATAGCCCAATCCCTCTTTGTGGAGAGAAAAGCGTTGGCTACCCAAGCACTTAAGCAAGCGGGCCTCACCACCATAGGCTTTACCCAAGGCGTGAGTGAGCTCATTTACCTCCTTCTTCAATGTCTCATTTTCAACCATGAGTGAGGCATCACAAGTGAAGCCATCATCCATAGATGAAGTAGTAGTGGTAGATGATGAGCTACATGAAGGGTTAGTAGCAGCAACAATAATAGGCTTATAGAAAGATTCATCATTATATCACAAGCTATGCCTATGTCACATGTTTTAACCACTTTTTCAGTTTTAGCTTGATCAACAAGTGAGGAGTGAGCTTCCTTAAGCTTAGTGTGAGCATTGCCAAGCTCCTCATGGGCTTCCACTAGCCTCTCATGAGTAGCATTGAGCTCCTCAAAGGATTGCTCAAGAGCTTTTAGTCTCTTTTTGCAATTCTTTGCACTCCTTTCTCTTTTTATCAAAATGTTCTCTAGCATCATCAAGCATTTCAATTAATTCATCTTTAGTGGGTTCATCATCATCACTATCATCACTATCACTCTCATCATCATCAGATAGTACCTTTGTGGCCTTAGCCATGAAGCATGATGGAGTATCGAAGATTGAAGGCTTGTTGTTGATAGCAATACTTGCAAGTGCCTTCTTCTTGCTTGTCTTGTGATCTTCATTATCACTATCTTCATCACTATCACTTGTGGAAGCATCACTATCCCAAGTGACCATGTATGATTGCCCCTTCTTCTTCTTCGTGTAACTCTTCTTCTCCTCTTCTTGTCCTTCTTGTTGTCATTGTCATCATTTTCACTGTTGTATGGACATTGAGCAATGAGATGGTCCTTGCTACCGCACTTGAAGCACCTTCTTGGTTCATCCTTATTCTTGTATGATGTCTTCTTCCTTCTTGCCCGGTAGCCCTTCTTCTTCATGAATTTGCCAAATCTTTTAACAAATAAGGCCATCTCTTCATCTTCATCATCACTAGCATTGGAGCAATCATCTTCACTTGATTCTTCCTTCTTTGCTTTTCCCTTGCTCTTGGTCTTGGATGATGATGTTGTGGCTTTGAATGCCACACTTTTCTTCTTTTCATCCTTCTTCTTCTCTTCTTCTCATTTTCTTCTCTATATGTGTCATCGGTCATCACATCTCCAAGTACTTGGTTTGGTGTCATTGTGTCCAAACCACTTCTTACTAGCAAAGTAACCAACATACCAAACCTCTTTGGGAGGCATCTCAAGAACTTGTGTGAGAAGTCCTTGTCCTTCACTTCTTCCCCAAGTGCCTTTAGATCATTGACTAGCACTTGTAGCCTATTGAACATCTCCGGCACACTTTCATCTTCCTTCATCTTGAAGCTTGCAAACTTCTCCTTGAGAATATAAGCCTTTGCTCCCTTGACTGCTTGAGTGCCCTCATATGACTCTTCTAGTTTCTTCCATGCCTCATTAGCCAGTTCCATGCCCTTGATTTGCTCAAACACATTTGCATCAATAGCATCATGAATAGCACTGAGAGCAATATCATTGTTTTGCATCTTCTCTTCTTCGGCATTGGTGAGATGCTCTGGATCGACTATCTCAATCTTTGTTTCTACCACACTCCAAATTTTTCTATTGATTGACTTGATGTGAGTAGTCATCTTTGCCTTCCAATAACTGTAATTTGTGCCATCAAATTGGGGTGGCCTTTTAGTGTTGTTGATATGAGCCATTTTGACACCGAAGGTTGTTAAGCCTTGAATAAACGGTGACCTTGCTCCGATACCACTTGAAAGGTCCTAAATGGCTAGAGGGGGGTGAATAGCCTATAAAAATTCTACAACAACACTTAAACAACTTGTTATACAACTAAATGGCGTAGCAAAGATAGCGCTAGCTCTACAAAAGTGCAAGCCACCTATCCACAATATGAATCACTACACAAGATAGAAAATCTAGAATAGCAACAACATATAAATAATACTTGCAAGAATGTAACAAAAATAAGTACAAGAGATAGGAGTGTGTATACCGATCCGGCAAGAGATTAATAAATGAATATCAATGAATACCACGGAGACAAGTTGACACAATAATTTTTCCTCCGAGGTTCACTTGCTTGCCGGCAAGCTACGTCCCCGTTGTAGCGATACACCCACTTGGAGGTTCACGCGCTAATAGGCATCACACGCCTAACCCTCAATAGGGTGCCGCACAACCAACACAAGATGGGGATCCACAAGCTACGAGCAATCCACTAGAGTTACCTTTGGCGCTCCGCCGGGGAAGGTACAAGAACCCCTTACAAATCACCGGGAGATGGCCACGAACAATCACCACTCGTGCCTAATCTCCTCCGCTGCTCCAAGCCGTCTAGGTGGCGGCAACCACCAAGAGTAATAAGAATATCCGCAGCAACCACAATCGCCAAGTGCCACTAGATGCAAACTCACAAGCAAATGCACTTGGATCTCTCGATCTCACTTGGATTCGCACTAACAAGCAAGAGATCGGAGGGAGGGATTAGATCTTACTCAAGAGGATGTTCAAGAAGTCAGAGAGTCAAGAAGCCCCCCCAAAGGCGGCCACGTTCAATATATAGGGAAGGGGCGGCGGCCCCGAACCCTACCTTTCTGCGCTTGGTCGGTAGTACCGACCCCTCCTGGGCGGTACCACCGACAGAGTCAAACATAGCCGTTTTCCCATATCCCGCTGATTTCGGCAACCACCGACCCCTGGTCGGTTCCTCCGAGGTCGGTAGTACCGATGTGATGGCGGTACTACCGCAGGCCAAAAGGCGCCGCGACCAGAGAGCTCTGCGAAAAACCCAGTCACTACCGCCTTGCGTCGGTACCACCGTGGGCGGTAGTACCGAGGTAATGGCGGTACTACCGGCAAGCCATTTTTCAAAACAACAGAGAGCCTCGCGAAAAACCAGCCACTAAAAACGCCTTGCGTCCCCGGTCGGTAGTACGGGTAGTAGCGAGGTAATGGCGTACTACCGGAAAGCCATTTTCAAAAACAACAGAGAGCTCTGCAAAAACTCGCCAACCACCGACCTTGGTCGGTAGTACCGGGCGCGGTACTACCGAGGTAATGGCGGTACCACCGCTAGGCCAAAAACGCCCCATCACAGAGAGGTCTGCACGCTGCCTCCTTGGCGGTACCACCGACCCCTCCTGGTCGGTACCACCGGCTTCACACAGAAAAACCATTTTCATCTCTGAGTTGATCCAAAACTATTTCAACAACTTCTCCTTTGCAAATGTGCTAACACCACCAAGTGTTTATCATTTTGTGCAAGTGTGTTAGCATTTTCACAATCATTTTCAAAGGATTCGAGTTAGCACACTAGGTCCTAATGCATATGCATGTATGAATTCACCTAGTGGCACTTGATAACCGCGATCACTGAGATATTCCCCTCTTAATAGTACGGCTATCTATCCTAAACGCACTCACACCCTCTATGGTGTCTTGAGTGCCAAAACAAAATTCCTATTTATACCTTTGCCTTGATCTCCATAGGATTTTGCTTTTCTCTTCTTCGTCTTCCAAATGTGAGGCACTTGATCTATCTTTTGGCCATCACCACCAATATCATGATCGTCATTTAGCTCCCACATATGGTGTGTACCAACCTAGCTCATAAGCACTTCATGACATGGTTAGTACACTAGGTGACATCAATTACCCAAAACCAAACAAGGACTTTCAATCACCTCCTGCCGAGCGGCCTCGAGCTTGAGCGACAGGTCATTAGCTCTGTCGAGAAGCCTGATCACTCGATCTCGAGGCTTTGGATCCTCGAGCTTGTGCAGTTAAGGCCTCCTGGCCTCCTTCCGCGCTGCCTCCGCCGCAGCCAGGGCGTGGCGGCCTTGCTCTTGGCCTCCTCGGCCCCCTTCCTCGCCGCCTCCGCTGCAGACCTTGCGGTGGCGGCCTCGCTTCGGGCGTCGGCAGCCTCCTTCCTCGACGCCTCCACCACGGACAGAGCGGTGGTGGCCTCCCTCTTAGCTTGGGCGGCCTCGTCTTGAGCCACCTGGGTCTCCCGCCTGAGCGTCGTTGAGCCGGCCCGCCATCTGCGCGTTCCGGCCCAGCTCAGCGCGAAGCTCCTGGAGCGTCCCCTCCGCCTTCACGAGGGCAGCCGCCACCCGCGCGGACTTGTCTGCCTCTCCACGAAGGCCCTCTCTGCCCGCACCACGAGCTCGGTCACCTCCTTGAAGATCGACCGCGTCTCCCGGTGCGGCCCCTCAGCCGTCTCCTCCTGCTGCTCCGTCCCCCTCCCGAGGCAACGGCGCGGCATAGCGTAGAGGCGGGGGCTCGAGCGGTAGCGGATAGCTCGAGGGGTGGCTCGCCTCCAAGCTCTCCTCCGCGCCGGCCGAGGGACCGGTCGTCCTCTCCGCCTCGTTCCCGACCGGCACCTCGAGCCTCTCCTCCCTCACTAGGTCTTTCCGGCGTCTTGTCGTCCCCAGCCGGTGCCTCGAGCGCCCCCTCCAGCGCAGAGCCTCGACCGGGGACGGCTACTTCTCCAGCTCGTCCAGGAGCTCCACCACCATCGGTATCTTCTCCACCGACGCCTCCCCCTCCTTCTCCTTCTCCGCGGCGCGTGAGGCTCCGTCGGTAAGGGATCATGTCCAGCGGGCCGGCTCGCGTCATCTGGGGTCTCGAGGGCCGCTGTCCCCGCAGCCCCAGACGCCGACGAAGCCACGCCTGTCTCGGGTGCTCCCCCGATGGTCGTCGTGACGGGGGGGGAGTGGCCCTCTCGATAGGCGCCACTGGAGGAAGAGGAGGAGGTGGTGCTGCGGTAGACGCAGTGGCGGCCGGCTTAGCGCCAGGAGCCGCGGTCCCTGCTAAAAAAGAGAACAACGTCGTCAGAATCAGGAAAAAGCCTCGACCCCCGTGAACAACGGCGTCGGCCTCACCAAGATCCGCGGTGGCCATCTGACTTCCCCAGCCAGGGCTGCTCGAGCCTTCACCAGCCAAGCGGCCATTTCAGCGGAAGAAGGAGCCATACCTCGAGGCGCTTGGTCCTCAGCAGAGCTCGAGGTCTTGGCCCGCTTGGACACCGCGGGGTCCGCCTCCTGCCGGGAGCGCTTTTCCCTGAAAAACCGGAAACGGCACACATTACCAAAGGTAAAAAGGTAAAGCTTCACTACCAATGGAATTGAGAAACGTTACTTACCCAAAGCGACGGCGGGACTTCTTCCCGAGTCACCGGACCCACTCGGGGCCTCGAGCTCGCCCCAGGGCTCGAGCCATGCCCCCGAGCCGTCTCCGTATGGCTCGGATGGGGGGAAGGCTCCCGGTGCTTCCGGTGGCTCGCCCCCGGTGGGGAGCTCTCCTTCTGTCTCTTGTCCCGGGGGGACGACCGCGTCTCCTTCGAGCGGTCCTCTTGGCGCCTTTCCTTGTGCGGGCTCCGGGACCTGCTCCGGCGCTCGTGCCGGCGGTCGCCCCCCCCCCCCCCACGCCCGCCTCCTTCTCCCGGCGACGGTGCGGCGATGGGCTCCGGGATCGCTCACGACTCCTGTCACGAGACGACCGGGAGCTCCCCCCTCGATGGTCATGGTGGCGGGGGCTCGACGCCCCCTCATGTTGCCCGCTCTTCCGCGGGCTCGATGTCGCCTTCGACGGCTTACGGCGGTCGGGCCCGGAGTCCCTCTCGCGCGTTTGACCGCCCCTCGAGGACCGGCCCTTCTCGAGACCCCCCCCTGGGTCGACGCGGTCATGGCCTCCTTCTGTGCCGCGGCGATGGTGCCCCGAGTTCGAGCTTCTTCGCGTCAGGAGGCACGACTGGCATGGAGCTCGACGTGCCCTGTGCCTCCGACGAGGCAGAGCCTGACGTGGCCTTCCGCTGCTGCGTCCCGCGCGATCCCTTCGCTGGAGGGATCTCCAGGATATTCTCCTGCACAGAAGAGCGGTCAGCCCTGATGTCGATGACCCCGCGCGCCTCAGACGCGCATCCATCCCTTCATCATCGCTCTCTCCTCCTCCTCGTCGTCATCCTCCTCCTCCGAGCTCGTGTAGTCGAGCTCAGGGGACCCTCTCTCCAGGCTGCCGGTTACGACGAGCCTTCGCTAGCCTCTGATCCCGAACCACCCGACGCAGGTTCTTCTCTTTCTCTTTCCTCTTCTTTGCATCCTTACTCTCCTTATCTTCTAAGCAGAGAGGCGCCTCACCTGGCTTTCCGCGGTGTCCTCCCTCACCGGGGGCCTCGACGCGTGATATGAAAACGTCCCCTGCAAAAAGAAACTTGATGAGAAAAACCACAAGGAGAGTAAACAAGGTTCGAAGAAAGAGAAGGAGGGGAGCCTCGAAACGGCCTAGCTCGAGGAAGGCTTACCGGGTCGAGACACCCTGCGTCGGGTGCCATGGCGATCAGGTTGGTCTCCTCAGGGCGGAACAGCCCGTGGATCGTGACCGATACCCGGGAGACACCCTCGTTCCGAGGCAGCCTCTCCCCGGCCATCCTCGACCGACCCGTCAGTGCCTCGAGCGGGGCATTTGGCCTCATCTCGTACATAAGAAGGGGGCGGTCCGCCAGAGGAAGGACCCTCCGCTGATGGAACGCCCAGATGACCGCCTGGACGTCAGTCCCTTCTCCTCCACCAGCGACCACATCGTATTCATCAGCGACATCATGGTGACGCTGCCTGTCCGCCACAACGCCCTAGCTCCACTTCTCAGGGCGCGTGGCGATGATCCTGCCGGTGTACTGCGGAAGGAGCCCGTCCTCGTTCCGCAGGTAGAACCAGTGGTCGTCCCACCCCGCCTGGTTGGAGGAAAGCTTGTAGCGGAGGTAATGACGGGGACGTTGGCCGACGAGGGTCCGGTCCTCGCGGCGATGGTGAGGGAGCCCGCACCGCGAGCCTCCTCCCGCTCGGCTTCACGGCCTTATGAAAGAGCTCGCCCCGAAAGAGGTGGACGAACATCTCCCAATGGGGCTCGATCTTCAGGTACCCCCTCGCACACCGTGGCGTAGATGACGGCGTGCGAGATTGAGTTGGGGGAGAGAAGTGCTGCAACTCCACCTCGAAGTGGTGAGCCAGCCCCCGCATAAAGAGGCTCGGCGGAAACGCCAAGCCCCATGCGGTGGGTAGCGCGTGAAGCTCACCACGTACCCCTTCGGTGGGTGCGGCGCCTGGTGGGTCCGCCGACGGGAGAATCCACCCACCACGCGGCCCCCTCCCGCGGGTTGGGGCGGAGAAGCCCCTGGTCCACCAGTGACTCCAGCTCACGCTGCGTCGTCTTCGTCGGGCGCCAGTCTTCGGGCGGCAGCACCTGGGTCTGGCAGCCATGGCGGCGACGGCCGCGGATCTGGGCGGCGGACGGACGACCGGAAGGTTACCAATCGCTAGCTTGGGGAGAAAGCGTGTAGGAGCTGCGGCGGCTGTGAAGGCAAAGGCAAAGTAAAGGGTCCATCACCCCTCACTCGATATTTATAAAAGAAAACCCTGACGGGCGGGGTCTCCCATGGCCGTGGAAAGGTAACCGCACACATTTAATGCGCCCGCCTAACCACGTCTCGAGCCGGTTGACAGGTACACGCGGCACTCCCGATTTGCTCCACTACCAGGCCCACCGCGACCGCCGCTCCGACTTCACGTCCGTCGCCTTGGCGCCACGATCTCCGCTCCCTGACGGTTTCCGCCTAAAAAGGCGCGCCCAACGGGCAGAAGGATTCCAAACGACGGAGGCTTCTTCAAGAAGGTAAAAACGGGCCCCCGGCTCTTCCAGTCTCGAGGCAGCGAAGGCTGGCCCTCGAAGAGGGTTCGACAACCGGCTTTGAGCACCCGAGTCAGGGACACCAAGGGGCGCCAACTCGCAGCATCGCTCGAGGGCCAAGCCCTCGAGGCCCTCACGTGTATCCAAGGCGGGGCGCACGACATGCAGTGAGATCCCCTCGGAGGGAGGCATCGAGCCACCGGGTTCCTATCGAATGGACCCGGCATTCCTGCAGACCGAGCGCCCATGCTTTTATGAGATCGCCTCCGGCTTCAGTCGACCCTATCGAACGGGGCACGAGGTCTCACTTGGATTCCCCCGTTACCAGCTCACCGGGAACCTCGATACTCGCCCACTCGGGGGTAGTACGAGGCATCCCCCCTCGCATCCGATTGAAAGGACTCGCGGGTATGACAAAGCCAGGGCAACTGGCGCGCCGGACAGCTCGAAGAGCCGGTCGTCGGTTCATCCTGTCACCCCTCGACGAAAGAGGGTCGAAGAACTCGGGGGCTCGCACTCCCGAACCTAAAAAACGTAACTAACGCTCACACTCCTGAAAAAAGCCCACGAGGGAGTCCTAACCACTCCCCCATGGCCTCGGGGGCTACACCCGCGGGTGTCGCTCGCACGACACCCACGGAATCAAAACAACCAAACCCTCGAGACCAGTTAGCTAACCCTCGAGATCCCGGTAGGGAGCCCCTACTCGAGTGCTAGCACTCAAACAAGGGCTCGGGGGCTATTGTTCGGGGACCACAAAAGGGGTACCCCAATCAACGCAAAACAAATAAGTTAACCTAGAGCACCAATTAATAAGAGACCAAACTAGTCTAACCCGCTAAAAAACCAACCCCTCGAGGCCTACAACGCTGGCCCACCAAGCCGAAGCCCGAAAACCCATTAAGCGGGAGTAGGCCGCGCTGGCCCTCCAAGCCAGGCCTCGGGTGAACGCTCGTTCTCCGTCTCGCCCGAGCCCTCCAAGCCAGGCCTCGTGCGAAACGCTCGTTCTCCGTCTCGCCCGAGCCCTCCAAGCCAGGCCTCGGGCGAACGCTCGTTCTCCGTCTCGCCCGAGCCCTCCAAGCCAGGCCTCGGGCGAACGCTCGCTCTCCGTTTTCGCCCGAGCCCTCCGAGCCAGGCCTCGGGCTGGCGCTCGTTCTCCGTCTCGCCCGAGCCCTCCGAGCCAGGCCTCGGGCTGGCGCTCGTTCTCCGTCTCACCCGAGCCCTCCGCGTCAGGCCTCGGGCGAGCGCTCCACTACCCTTCAAGCCTCCCGCAAGAAGAAAGCTCCCTGCTTCTCAGCTCTAACAACCGTACCAGCCCCATACTGCGCATTTAATGCGTCCACCTACTCCGGTCACATCCTCTGGTACACAATGTGTGCCATAGTGAACTGGAGCCAGAGTCAAGCCTCCTTTTTCACCGCAAGCATGGGCAAAAAGGCACAAGTACAGCACTGTTACGCCATGCCCCGCACTATAACACACTCGAGCCACATCTCGAGACCTGGCTTCCCGCTGCACAGCGGGTTTTCCGGACTTGCCCGTACCTGCGGGGCTCGAGCCCCCCCCCGAAGGGGCCGCCTCGAGGTCGGCCCTGTGCCCCTCGAGTCCTGACTGCTTTCATGATATTGGAGGACAGGTGCCCCAAGACCCGGAGGACCCTGACATGTCTTGTACGTGCCGGAATGGGCGCTGCATGACCTCCACGTCGCCACGCCTCCATGTCCCGCGCCCGGAATGGAGGCCACGCTTCAAGGACGCCTCAACAGCAACACCCACGCCGGCTCCAGTGACCCCGACAAGACAGACTTCCTACCCGTCGCCGTATTGGGCGTTGTATATGCCGCTCCTGTGTAACCCTGGCCTCCTCTTGGTCTATAAAAGAGGACACCAGGGCCTTTCACGCACACGTCTGGACGAGTCCATACGAGTCCATACACGACACACATACGAGTCCGGACTCTCGTCCACGCTCATTGAGCTTGTATCGCCCCTGTACAAGCACTTAGTGCAAGTAATACAAGAACCGCCTCCCCCGCTGGACGTAGGACCTTCTTTGCCCGAACCAGGATAAACCCTTGTGTCATCTTGCATCACCATCCAGGAAGAGAGCACGCGATCATATTACTAGTTGGTGTCATACCCCGGGGTCGAAACACCACAGCAAGGGTGAGAAGGTTGTCCAGTATGTAGTGGTTCACCTAGCTCCCATCGATTCACCCCGCAAGGGCGGATGCTATCGAGGATATGGTCTGCGGCTGCAATGGCGCTGGCGGCGTGGGGCTCCGCGAGGAGGAGTTTCGCGTGGTTTTTTTTTAACAATCGGCAGCCGGGCGGAGGGCGAGGATGGGTGGGGCTTATCGCGGTCTCGTGGGGCGGGTGAAGCACTGAAGCGACGTGGGCAATGGCCGGGCGGAGATCTCGCACGGGGAAGACGAGTTGTGACCGGGTGGACCATCGCGGGGTGAATCCAAGTAGCCGGGCAGACGATATCATTGCGTATTTTTTAGTTGCAGAAGAGATAGGATCTAATGGTATAAAAAGTTGCATTGTGAAGAGTAGTTTCTTCTTGATACAGATTTCAAGATTATAGAAACTACTGTTGTGGTTTCTGCACTGTGAGTGCCCTAATAGCGCTTATTTTGTCTTTTAAGTGTTATTATTTTTTATATAACTTTAATCAAAGTTCACACTATTTAACTACTCGAATATGAGAATTATATTCTTTTATTGACAGATGGACAGAAAGAGGATAGGTCAATGCATGGGTTAGATACAGTCCCCATCCGGCCGTCCCCATCGGCACGATGGCACCGGCACCACTGAATCAATCACACAGAAGAATGGAAAGAGAGGGGCTCCCATTTCTCTGCGTCTGTGGATGAAATCGCACGTGTGCATGTACGCTGAAATGGTGTAGTGAGTGGAGTGAGATGTAAGAGCCTGTTTGGGAGAGTTGTGCTCCCTGATTCTCCAGCTGTGCTCCCAGATTCTCTGGTGAAGTGATTCTGTGGCTGAAAGTAGATTCTCTTTGATTCTTTAGCCTAAACTCTCAAAATCAGGATAGAGAATCGCTTCACAGAATCATGTGAAGCTACTTTTTTTCAGCTCTCAGCCTCCTAGTTCATTTCAGAGAATCACTTCAGAGAATGATCAAAGAATCACTTCACACTAAAAAATGCGTTTGACAGCCAGGGAGTGATTCTCCCTGAGAATCAGCTCCGTGAGGCTCTCCCAAACTCACCCTAAACAAGGCCAGCCGCTCCATCGCAATTCGCAGCCGGGCCGGGGTGCCCTTTTCGTTTACGCCGCGCGCCCGCCGGTCTGTGTGTGTTGTCTCATTGGTCTGTGGACGTGAGCGTCGCGGGCTCGCGGCCATGCGATGGGAATCGCCTTTTCCGCCGCGTCGGGTGCGCGCGCGTCGCGACATCCACCGTCGACGGGAGCACGGAGCTGCTACTGCATTTTTATATTCTATGCTGATTCCGTGGTTCCAAGGACCTTTATTCTTCCGTTTATTTTCTTATTATATACTCTATCCGTATCAAAAATAGATGTCCTTTTAGGCAAGGTTTGAGTCAAACATTAGAAATACAAACCATGAATAACTTTTAAATTATTGAGCTTAGAGATGTAAAAATCATATAAATAAATTTGTCATGAAAAGTACTCTCATAAAAAATACATATATCACATGTTACAAACAAATATTTTTTGAAGAAACAATGGTTAAAGTTGCACTTTGAAAACTGTATCGCTGTTTTAAACGACATCTAAAAACGCATGCGTCAACATGCGGCCATCCTGAAAAAATATATTTAATATTTATTATACCTTGTTACTCCCGTGATATATACTCCCTCCAGTATGGTAAAAGAAGTCGTTTAGGACAGCGACACGGTCTCCAAAACTTAAACTTTGACCACTTGTTTTTTAAAAAATATTTATTGAAAAGTGGTATATGTATATTTTTATGAAAGTACTTCTCAAGACAAATTCATTTATATGATTTTTACATCTCTAAACTCAATAATTTAAAAGTTATTTATGATTTATATTTCCAATGTTTGACCCAGACCTTGTCCGAAACGACTTCTTTACCAAACTGGAGGGAGTACACTCTCGTTTTTTCCATAGTATACCTATTGATAGTACTTTTTGTAAATTAATCCAACTTAAAGTAGTCTGACTTTGACTATATTTATTAGGATATATTGCGTTCTTTTTTTAAAGCTTCACCATGATCACTTCCATGTTGGCAATACAAAATGTCAGTGCATCCAACAAAGCAAGGAAAAACGCACTGAGGCCTCGTTCAGTTCACGAAATCACCAAAAAAAAAATGTTGCGCAGTACCTGTCACATCGAATCATCGAATCTTTACATGCATACATGGAGCATTAAATGTAGGTAAAAAAATAACTATTTGTACTTTTGGTCTGCTCATGTCGAGACGAATCTTTTGAGTCTAGTTAGAGCATCTCCAACAGTTTTTGTAAAGAGGTTGTTATTTTTAAAATTTGACAAAACAAGCAAAAATAACTCTCCAACAGTTGCTATCTAACTTTGAAAATTTTAGCACTTGGTAACGAAGCCGTCCGCGCGCGTATTTACCCGCGCGCGCATCCGCTGCGTATCGCCAGCCCGCCCGCGCTCCATGCCTTCCTGCAGGTTCTCGGTGTCAGGCTCTCGATGTGCTATGATTGTACTCCATCTGTCCTAAAATAAGTGTCTCTAGAAATCCGTGTTTCCCTCACAGACACGCTTTCCCGGACGACACTTATTTAGGGACAGAGGGAGCATGAATGCAGACCTGTAGCTGATCAGTGCTATGGTATCCACGAGAGAATCATTGCATGAGACAGATCTGCAGACTCGTGGAGTACGGAGTACATTTCATGTATTGGATACGACACGTGTCGATGGGGATAGGCCTGTTGTAGCTGACCAGACCTGCTATTGATGATGGGACAGAGAATCATTGCAAGGTTCACCGATTACACTTGAGTATATAATTGCTCAATTAGATGAAATATAAATGTATATCTAATAAAAATGTTCACTCAGCGACGGCTTGAAGAACGCGGCACGACAGGAGGATGACTGATGCGTTTTGGTGGACCCTTCTATTTTTATGTTTTGGCAAGTTAAAATAAGGAACTGTTGGAGAGAGTCTTTTTTTACTTGTTATAATTATTTTAGCAACTTGCCAAAACATAACATTTAACAAGTCAATTTTACAAACTGTTGGAGATGCTCTTAGGACATATTTGGATAAAGTTTGTCAAATAACAACGAAAATGCTACAGTAACTTTTCGCCAAATATTTCGCGAACTGAACAAGGCCTGAAGTACAACTTGTCAAGGGCCACATTGATTGACTAGATGATGAGTATGTTACTATTTTTTTTTGTAAATAATAATCTATATGTTTTATTACTATCACTTGAACTCACAAATAAGTGATTTTGTATAATATATTTATGTTTTGTTATTCAACCAGACATCCAAAATTAGTCTCGTTAATGTATACAAATTCCTCTCCGTGTTGCGCATAAAAATAGTACTCCTCCCAAACAAGTTTACTTTAAACTGGTTAGTTTCATGAAATTTTACTTGAAAGAAATTCAGTTTATTCTCTCCATCCACCCACAAATAATATCATTCTCACTTTCCGACAAGTCCCAAACATTTTTAACTTTAACCAGTTACATATAAAAGAATATTAAGATTTAAAATATATAACTAGTATCATTAGATAAATCACAATTTTTATAATAAATTATTTAGTTTTCAAAAGTTGCTAATTTTTTTTTATAAAAGCTATTGGCACGCAGCATAAATGGAGTACCAAAATATTCTTTACAATTACATGAAATAGACCTTTTTATAATCGTCCAGCATTTTCAATGTTTGTTTCCAAAGATTTGGTAAAGAAAAAAGTAAACCATACTGCATTCCCCCTATATAATAAAACCACTTGCCTCCATGTGGATTGCAGAATACTCCCAGAAACCAGTAGAAAAGCATTACACAAATCAGCAGCAGCTGGGCTTGTCATCCGCCGCCGCGCGCGCCGCCGCCTCGCGGGTGGCCGTAGCACACACACCCGCACTGCCCGCACCCAAGCAAGCGCACCGCGCGTCGAACACCTCGCGCGCATCCATCCATGGCCGGTACCACCACGCACCAACTCACTCCGCCCCGCCCCCCCTCCACACACCCCTCGCCCTCCGCGTCCTCCGCGGCCCGCGTCCGCATCCGCGCCACCGCCTCGCTCGCGCACCCGCTCCTCGCCTCCCGCCTCCGCCTCGCCCACTCCCGCGGCACGGGCGGCGGCGCGCCATGTCGGTCCGCAGCTCGCTCATCGACCCGGACGGCGGCGCGCTCGTCGAGCTCGTCGCGGCGCCCGCCGCCTCCCAGCGCTGCGCGCGAGGCGGACGCGGCGCGCTCCCGCGGGTGCGCCTCGCCCCCGTCGACCTCCAGTGGGCGCGCACGTGCTCGCCGAGGGATGGGCCAGCCCGCTCCGCGGGTTCATGCGCGAGCACGAGTACCTCCAGAGCTCCACTTCAACTGCGTCCGCCTCCCCGACGGGGGCCTCGTCAACATGTCGCTCCCCATCGTGCTCGCCATCGGGGACGCCGACAAGGACCGGATCGGGGACAGTCCAGACGTCGCGTTACAAGGGCCCGACGGCGGGGTCGTCGCCATCCTGCGCGGGTACGCCCTGCTGCTCCTCCGTTTCTTTTCCTATCCAAAAAACACCGTGCTAAAATGCTTGTTACGTTTCGAAGTTGTTGGTTCGACCAAACGCAGAAATCACAGCATTCTTGTGCTATGTTAACTGCAATTTTTTCGTTAGCATTTCTGTGGAGGGAATTGTTCCGTTGTTAGTGATATACGTACAATTGAAATTCCTTAGGAGCTCATGATGCCATTATGTTTTGCTGGGTATCGGTGATTTTAGCTTATTTGTATATATCCGAGCATATTAATTTACAGTAATGTGGCAAGCATCCCTCTTGATAAATGAACTATGTCTGCACTCAGCCACCTTTTGATAATTTAATTGAGGTAAATTCCATGGAAGCATCTTAGGTCTGCTGCTTGTTCTTTTATAGTCCACACTTTGCCTGGTTTGGGGGGCCATACACACTAAAACACGTTCAATGGATGGGATTTTTTTGGCTATATAAAAGCTATTGTCCTCCTTGACGGCACTGTCCCTTTTTCCATCATGTCAACCTCATTTTATTGCATAGGGATTCCCTTGTCAGGCTATTTGTCCATGTGAGCATCTTGATCCTAATATCTCTGTGAGTGGTTATCAAGTTATGTGACCATTGGTCAACTGGCACTGTCCTGTTGTTCTGTATGTAACTTTAACTTGGCCCATCTGAAGTGAACTAGTACATTTAATAACCAACGACCAACTTGATTTGAAATTCAAGGTCTTTGTGTCGGTATTTATTAGTAGTTGATTATGAGAGCAATGATGCTTTTTGTGTAGCCCTTGCAAGTTGTCATGTTGATGTGATCTCATCTCCCTTGATGACACTTCTTTGCCCACTTTCTGGGCATGGAGCAATATCACAACCATCTTGTCATCCCCATCTGTTAGTCTCAACTATACCCACTCAAATGATCCACCAAACTTAGGTCCTGATTTGTCTTTTTCACATACTTGTGAATTTTAAACGCTTAGTTATAATTTATATGTGCTATAATAACTTTTTTCTACAATCTGGTCATGTAAGCTCATCACTGCTTTTCCTTGGCTATGAATTCTGAGTAAAGTTCCAAAAATAATAAAAACTCTTTCCCATCCCTACTTTGACCATTCAGAACATCATGATCACTACTGAGACTGACATTTCTAGATATGACATGCTGATGAGGAATATTCACTGGTGATAACTCAAAGATACATACTCCCTCGTCCCTAAATAACTGTCATTGTCTGGTGTGCATGCCCCAAGTTTGACTCGATTTGTAGTAAATATGTGCAACATTTGTATCTCCAAATAATTTTGTTAAAAAACTAGATTCAAAGATCTTTCCAATGATACTAATTATGTACGATAAATATTAATATTTTTAATATATATTTAGTCAAAGAGGTTTCTCGGAAGCGGAAAACGACAGATATTTAGGGACGGAGGGAGTATGATGTTTAATATTTCCTTAGTTAGTGACACAAAGCAGATATTGTGTAAAAAAGGCATTTGTCTGCTGTACTTAAACATGCAAGAGTAAGCTTGGTCAAACTCATCAGGGCAGAGATACCAGGGGGATAGTTCCCACTGAATGCCCGGTAAAGAAGTGGTCCTGATACAAATTATTAATTGAATTCTGAATTATCTTGCTCGATTTAGTAGATCGATGTTTCAGGTCTGAAAGAAAAGAAAAAAAAACATTCCTCTTGTGCATATTGCTAGTAGCTTTTTTCTTTGTACAGCTTCCATAGGGCATGAACTGAATTTACAGCTAGTTATTCATTATCGGCTTTTACATAGCCATGTTGAAGGGTCGAGATGGCGGACTAGAGGGGGGGGAATAGTCCCTTTTAAAATTAACTTAATTGGAGCGGCTAACCGAAACAAATGCGGAATTAAAACTATCGGTCTAGCCAAGACTACACCCCTCTACCTATACTCTATGACACCTTACAAAAGATCCTAATCAATGCAAATAAGGTGTCGGGCTAGCTAGAGCTCACCTAACCAATTCTAGAAGCAAGGTCACACAAGCCTATGCAACTAGGACTTCAAGCACGGGGGCTCCTAAGCAATCTAGCAAGCAAAGCACAAAGCCTAAGCTCACTAGCAAGCTCAATAACAAGGCTACCCAAGCCAATTAGAGAGCTCAACTTAGCTACACAAACTAAGCAACTAAACACTAGCACAAGAATAAATATTGCAATACAAGCTAGTGCAAACAGCAGGCAGTCGGTACTACCGAGCTGTAGGCCGGTACTACCGATGCCCGTACTACCTAAGGCTTCCAAGCCGGTACTACCGAGCACCTGCAGGAAGCTACGAAATCGAAGGGGGTGAGATGCAATCTCAGATCTAGCAATTACCCCACTTCCCTAGATGTTGTAGATGACGATTGTAGCTTCCTCACGTCTTGATTCCTTGCCAAAATGTGGATCGAGCCTTCCCAACCTAAGATAGAGTGATAGAGGGAGGAAGAACACGAAGAACACAAGAACAAGCGTAATATGCAAGGAAACAAGAATAATAAGAGCAACAAGGGACGGGGACACAAGATTTTATCCCAAGGTTCACTTGGTTGCCACCAAGCTAGTCCCCGTTGAAGCAAGCCCAAGGTTGCCGCCGATCCTCTCGCTAGTGGTGACACTAAGCCAACCTCTCCACGATGGAGTGCTCACCAAGAGCTCTAGCTTTTGATCCGGCCGGACCACTTGGCGCTCTTCACACCTCTTTCCACTAGAGTTGCTCTTCGCGATCTCCCGCGGGGCGAGCACAATGCCCCTCACAAAGCTTCTCCGGAGCCACGCACAATCTTCACGCGGGCTTCACGACGGAGACACGCACCAAGCCGTGTAGGAGGTGGCAACCTCCAAGAGTAATAAGCACACCGGCTTGCAACTCGAACACCTAGTGCCACTCGATGCTATCTCTCAAAGCAACGCACTAGGATCGCTCTCTCACACAATCGGATAAGCACTAAAGCATATGTGTGTTAGAGGGCTCCTAAGCACTTCCCAACCATGGACAACAAGTCCCTAGGGTGCTCAACCTTTCCCAAGGGCCGGCCACCCCTCTATTTATAGAGGGGAGCCACAAACTAGCCGTTTTCCCCTTTTCCCGAGCTTCCACGCCTTCGGTCGGTACTACCGACCCAAGGGTCGGTACTACCGACGGTCAAAAGGACCGTTAGAATCGCCTTTCTAACACGGGCGGTAGTAGGGTCGGTACTACCGGCCTCAGGGTCGGTAGTAGGGTCGGTACTACCGAGGTTATGGCGGTACTACCTCTAGGCCAAAACTAGATCTACACAGAGAGCCTGAAAAACCACTTCGAACCTCGGTACTACCGACGCCATGGTCGGTACTACCGAGCCCGGTACTACCGAGGTTATGGCGGTACTACCGGTAGGCCAAAACTCCCCGAACAGAGAGTTTTGCGATCTGCTCGCGGAGGGGTCGGTAGTACCGAGGTTATGGCGGTACTACCGGCCTCAGGATCGGTAGTAGGGTCGGTACTACCTCTAGGCCAAACTGACCTCCGCGCTAAAACGACCATAACTCTTAGCTCCGAACTCCGATTTCGATGATCTTGGACATTTTGGAAAGCTTATTCAGAGGGCTACACATCCCACATGAAACAAGATCCAAATCACAAAGGATTAGTACAGAATTCCAATCCAAGATCCATCGCTTCTCTTTTTCAACAAAGCTTTCTCCGAAACTTCTCCGAGTTGATCCAAATCAACTCCAACACCTTCTCCTTTGCAAATGTGCCAACACCACCAAGTGTACACCATCATGTGCATGTGTTTAGCATTTTCACAATCATTTTCAAAGGATTTTCACTTCCTCTCACCACGCCACTCGATCCTAACAACATCGCAAAGTTAGATCGCTCAAGTGGCACTAGATGACCGATATGCAAACAAGTTTGCTCATCTTAATAGTACGCCATCTATCCTAAACCCGGTCATAATCTTCTCTACACACCTATGACCGGTGAAATGAAATGCCCTATAAGTATACCTTTGCCTTGCGCATTCCATTCCATCTCCTCCATGTGTTGATGCAACACATGCACCAACCTTTTCATCAAATGATATGATCCACTTCATATCATCACATGGCCTCCATGGTCCATCGATCTTGACATCACTTGCTCTTCACCATCGCTTCGGTCCTTCGGCACCAAGTCTTGCTTAAGCCTCCCGACACTCGGTACCAACGGCTTCAAAGCCTCCAACTTGCCCCTTCACCTTTGCAAACCGGTCCATCAAGCCAAGTCTTGCCTTGATCTTCACCATCTTAGCCACATGACCACATGTCATGTTTCATGTGCATTAAGCTCCTTCTTCACATGTGTGAGCCTTGCAACATCTTCCAAGCCATTTCACCTCTATGACATATGTTGCTCACACATGATCACCTATGGACTAATCACCTGTGTATTTCACTTCAAACACATATTAGTCCACCTAAGTTGTCACTCAATTACCAAAACCAAACTAGGACCTTTCACATGTCAATTACCTCTCTTTTTACAACCTGTTTTTTACTGTGCCACTAATACTGTTGTAGCCATGTTTTACTTTATATGCCATGTCTATGCAACTTAGCTGAATTGTAAGAACACTTTCATGTTAGCAAAGTATGTTTTTTGTGGTATTACCTCTGCATGCAACTGCTGTCAAAATATTTGATTTTTATATATATGTATCTGGTCCACAGAGTTGAAATATATCCCCACAATAAAGAAGAAAGAATCGCAAGAACATTCGGTACAACAGCACCTGGTTTCCCCTATGTTGATGAGGCTATTGCGTCAGCTGGGAACTGGCTGATTGGTGGCGACCTGGAGGTGTTGGAACCTATCAAATACAATGATGGTCTTGATCACTACAGACTTTCACCTAGGCAACTTAGGAATGAGTTTGACAAACGGGGGGCAGATGCTGTGTTTGCCTTCCAGTTGAGAAATCCAGTACACAATGGTCATGCACTATTGATGAATGACACTCGAAGGCGTCTCTTGGAAATGGGTTACAAGAATCCCATTCTACTGCTACATCCTTTAGGTGGTTTTACCAAAGCGGATGATGTCCCACTGCCAGTTAGAATGGAACAACACAGCAAGGTATACATTTGCCGTCTTAGCTGTTTACTGGATGTATCATGCAAATTGCTGAAGTTGATCATGTACAGTTTTGGAAGATGGAGTCCTTGATCCTGAGACTACTATAGTGTCTATATTTCCCTCACCAATGCATTATGCTGGTCCAACAGAAGTGCAGTGGCATGCAAAGGCACGAATTAAATGCTGGTGCCAATTTCTATATAGTCGGCCGAGATCCTGCTGGAATGGGCCATCCGACAGAAAAGAGGGACTTGTACACCCAGATCATGGGAAGAAGTCCTGAGAATGGCTCCTGGTTTAGAGAAACTTAACATACTGCCTTTCAAGGTATTTGATCACACATCCTGTTGTATTAGTCTCCAGAGTTGTATTTCAGCATTTAATTTGACTTTTGACTGGCAACAACAGTTCCTTTCCAGTTATTTCATTTTTTGTGTGTTTTAAGTGCATTTACTAGAATATGAATAGTAGATGAATCTGATAGAGTGATGGTATTTGCAGAATGTAAACTTTGTAAGAAATCATTTCCCTGGTAGTATGCGAGCACTAGAATCTTTGTTTTTTTACAACACTAGAATCTTTGTTGTTTCGGCAAAGGAACATGAGCCATCAGTTCCACTGATGCTACTACTAATGGAGCCAAGAATAAATGTCGACCCATGTACTATAATTTAAGTTATTACAGTTTTTATCTGTCATGGTAGGATACTTTGATTTAGTTTCTTGTATTCCTTTAGAACATGACGACAATTTTTTTCAGAAACTGGAAAATTTCAGTAATGCAGATATCACATGGTGTTTTCGAAAAAGAAACAAGCTGTACACTAATGATTCGATTTGTTTCGTTTTACCAAAAAAACCTGTTCGATTTTTCTCATCCTGGTAACTTTAATGCACTCGTGTTTGTTATCCCGTTACAGGTAGCAGCTTATGATACAGTAGCAAAGGAGATGGCCTTCTTTGATCCTTCACGCAGTCAAGATTTTCTGTTCATTTCTGGAACCAAGGTAGGCTCGTCATGTTCACCACATTTATCATTTACTACTCGTATTAGTTTCTGTACTAGCAGCGAATTTACTCCTGCTAACCGTTAACCTCACATATCAACCAGATGCGCACTTTTGCCAAAAATGGAGAGAATCCTCCAGACGGTTTCATGTGTCCCGGTGGGGGGAAAGTCCTTGTTGACTACTACAATAGCCTGCAAGCTGAAGAAGCCACTCCGGTTCCTGTATGAGGCAAGCTACTGTTTGACTATGAGAGTATTCAATGGCGAGAAAAACATACACGCACGTCATCAGATCATTTGAGCTTTTCCGTATTGATTCTTTATTATTAGGTTAATAATAGTTGATCGATGCGATCAAATCTTTTTCGATTGTTTGTTTGCTTTAAATATGAGACGTACTGTGAAGCATGGAAAACTAAGATGTGTACAGATTGAGCCAAAACAGCAGCATGGCTATTGTTTTGTAGTGAAGCCGGTTCAACTATATATATATAATAAAAGATGAAAGGGTGCATATTTTTTCGGGTGGTACTTTCACTTGCTGCTGTAGTAAACCCGTCTATGTTGCCAAAACATTGGTGAATCTGACGTATAAAGACACTAGATTTTTTTTTTCTTGGCCCTATTGCTATGACTGAGTGAAAGGAGACCAGATTTATGATTCCCCCCCCCCCCCCCCCCTCAAACGAGTGTTTTTTTTTTTGTTTATGCTCACAAGTTTGCTGCCATTACACATGTCACATGCCATGCACACATGCATGTGTTCCTCTGCATCCAAGCCATTTTGCATAGCTTTTGTCCCCTGCATCTGCATGTTCAGATGCTCTGTCGATCGGTGCTAAATGTTTCGTGGAAATGGATTACACAGAAGCTTTCTTGAGTTGCTGCAAGGATGATGCATGTGTTCCGAATGGCAACGTTGAACATCAAAGAAAGGATGATGCTGCCACTAGGTCAGGGGGCAGATCATTTTCCACTGTGCAAATGTCTTGTGGAATCGGGAGCATGACAAATTTGCAGATTCTGTGCCATGCTGAAGTCTCCAACAGTGCTGATGAATTGATGGAAGTTGGACGGCTGCAGCAATTGAGGAAGCTGGGTGTGGTTTTCTCCCGACTTGAACATGGAGAAGACCGCATTCTCATGCCCCCAAAATTACTTGAGAGCCTAACCATCAATGGCACCATAACCGGCTGCCTAGTTGGATCAAGGAGCTTCATCAACTTTCTTTCAAAGATAACTCTATGCGGTACTTCCTTGACGGACAATAATGCCATCCGGAGTCTTGGTGAGCTCAGCAGCTTGCGGTGGCCCCAGGTTCTCGCAGAAGTCATACATAGAAATGAGGCTCACCTTCAAGGATGATGCGTTCCAGAATCTCAAGTACCTTGTTGTTGAGGGCTCAGACATCACCACGATGCACGATCCATTTCGAGAATAGAGCTGCTCCTAACTTGAGAAGATAGTTTGGGATTTCACACGCAACTGGTACTCTCTTTCTGGAGTAGAAAAAACCTTACAGGTCTGAAGGAGATTGAGCTCAATGGTGACTGCAATCCATATTCTATCATACAAGGCATGGCAGCAGCAGCACATCCAAACCATCCTGTTGTTATACATAATCCAATCCATGAGGTGCCCAAATAATCGTTCTGTGTGTTTTTAGTATACATCTCTGCCTGTCTCTGTTGTTCATATGCTGGTCATGTGCTAGTCACGGTTTTATGTTTTATATAATGTGAGTTGTGAGTTGTGCACATACGGTGACTAGCACATGATCACAAATACAAAACCTATCAAAAATGCAGGTTCTATGTGCTCTAAATTGATTCCTTTTTTTCACAACATAATCCAACATAAAACCACACTATGTCTTTACACACATATATCAGGTTTTTTTTTTTTTTTTTACTAAAAAGGGTCATAAGAAAAATGCGCTGCCACTAATGTAAGGGCTCTAGTACTTTGTATTGCTTTAAAATGCACAATGAGCATGCAGTGTTGTTTTCTCTTCTTTTCATAATACAAGGATGAAGCACGGGCAGTTAGAAACTAAATCGAGCTTCTGAATTCTGCAGATATAAATTGCACACAACCGGAGCCTTGAGAAACAGGAGTACTACCT